>JALGPY010000005.1:25397795-26727414 GCA_023055425.1 Linanthus parryae | reverse complement strand
GATGGAACGTGAGAGAAATGAAAAATTAAGATTAATATGTGATTTTAATTGGATCTATCTACTTGTGTTATACGTTTCTTGATTATTTAATATACTTTATGTAATATATATTTTAATAAAAGTAAATTATGAACATATCTGATCGGTTTGGTTTGGTGCGGTGTGATATTTTTACAAACCGAAAACCGAACCGATTAGACCGGTTTGTGAAAATTTGAACCATTCATAAATCGAACATCCAAAAACGGTCAAAAATCAAGGATTTCGGTTTGGTTCGGTCGGTTTGGCCGGTTTATTCGATTTTCCTTACACCCGTACTAACCGAACATCATTTAATAGCAATTCACAATGTATAGATAATCGATTCTAAAGAGCTTTCTAGGAAAATTGCAGTATGGAGAAAGGGTCTTATTGATTTTAAGAAAGAACACATGTGTAATAAGTTGATGAAACTCCCAAGAGGAGACGACCCAGAGTCCATTGTCGTCGATTTTGAATGCTTGAGTAGTATCGGGAATTACATCCTCGATGATTTTGGATGCCTTACAACTCTCCGGGACTTTGGCTGGGTAACAATTGTATTACTCTTGTTATGAAAATTGGGTTGCAAAGCATAACAGGGCAACTCGGATCACCGTGACAACCATACGAGGCATGCTTGCGGTCGTAAGAGACAAACACAAAGCAGGTTTTTCGCGGTGCATTGGACAAACCACAAAATTTTGGAGTTAGACATGTTCTCTCCAATCGTGCAACCGAGGTACGCCACTTAAATACAAACGCATAAATTGTTTTTTATTAGGCGTATGAGAGTAAAATAGGGATAAGAGTGATTCCCAAATTGAAGAAGGGAAGAGAAATGATCTACATGACTTGGCTGATCTTCTCAAGAAGTGGTTGAATCTAAAGACGAAAAGATTGTTGTCTCATACTAACAAAAAGAAACTACATTGACAGGAACTTCACAAGTCCTACAGATAATGTCCTTGGGCATTCAACCTTTTCACAATATCCAGTAGAAAAAGAGGGGACAGTTGCCTCGGTTAACAGTAAATTTGCATATACTACATTATCAGGCAGTACTTATTTGTCAATCGCACTCTTATACACGGCGAAATATTTTACTGAAGTACCGCGACAGCTCCAACGGCCCATCAGTTCTCGACCTTTCAGTGCGGCACTTAGTTGCTTCAATACCTTCTAAAGTACATTAAGCCAGCAACCAAACCTTAGAAGCGCTAACAAAAGAATAATCCAAAGTATGAAGAAGTATGACTTGTATTGCAAGAGAGAAAACTCACAACTCTTGGATAATTTGAAACAAATGATCCCTTTTCCTTATATAGAAGTCCCTCCCTCATGGAAGTAATCTAGATAAGAACTAATCTAACGACTAAGATTGATGGCATGAAACCTTCCTTCCCCTTCTAGCCAGATATATTTTCAATGTAGTGTTCTAGATCTTCCTACAAACTTATGCCTCCTTACATTACAAAAATCTCTAGAACAGTGGCGACAAAGTATTAAGTGGACTAGTACATATCTTTGGCCAAATGTGAACTTAAGCCCAACTGGACTAGTGTGTCATAGGCTAGATCAAGTAGCATTAACCCAAATAATATAGAGTAAAAGATGTCAGCCCATGACGCTTGGAAACAATTAAAGTCCCGTTTTTTACATCTCTCCAATATCATGGGTAGCCACGGTAGGTCGGATCCCTGGTCCTTCGTTGTACACTACCCTCCATTTTCACCACCTAGGTCGACACCCGATGAATGGCCAGGGGAATATATAACATATTCTTCAAGCCATTCGTCCCAAACGAATGAACCGACGTATATTATAAAGGGCTATCATGAATTTCCCAATTCATCAAAGCTGAATCAGACGAATGTCTGTCTGAACATTCTGTCTGAGTAAGAACTCATTGAAAAAAGTTTATTTAAATTATTTACTCGGACGAACGAACTCACTTTAATTGAACATTTTTAACCTGACAAATGGATAACAAAACACATGTACTTGATGAAAGATAGAGATCACCTGAGCACATTTTTTTTTTCATATAAGCAAAAAGTAACAACATTGTGGCAATAATAGTCAATACGACCATGAATAATACAAATTCACCCACCTTTGTTAGTCACTCATATTCTAAGAGCATCTCCCAACCATGTCACATTTCCCCCTCCCCCTACCCCCACGGGTCCACCAATCTCCCCTCCCCCTCCCCCAAACTACTACTCATCTTCAACCATTCCCCTCCCCCCACCTAATTAGGTTTTATTTTTAAAATGCATTTAATTATTAAAATAAATTATTTTGTATTAAAAATAAATATGAATAATATAAATATAAATATATATATTTATTCAAAAACATGATAAAAAATAATAATAATAACAATAATAAAAAAACGATACTTTTATTTAAAAAAAACACTTTTACTTATGATTCAATAAACTTGGCATCTTTTTGGTCCGTGTTTTCAAAATATTTAATAAATATAATTTTCAATTATAAAAAATATATATCAAATTGACAACAAAACACATCGATAATTTTTCGTAAATATTTTTTTCAATTATCGAAAAAATATTATTTATTTTTAATAATAAAAATAATAATTAAAATATATTAATCGTAATTAAGAAGCACATTATAATAATAAAATAGTATTAAGTGTAATTAACATACCCAAAATTGGATTCATTAGCTCTAATGAAGGGGGGAGGGGGAGGGGGATGTTGGGGGGGGGGGGGGGGGGGGGGGGGGAGAAATGCACCCTAACTATCCCCCACCCATGCCTAAATTCTCCCCCCACCTTCCCCCTCCCCTTCCCCCTCTCCCCTCATGGTTGGACATGGTCCGTATTTTTATACGTTTTCCCCCTCCCCCTCCCCTCCCCCTCCCCCTTATGGTTGGAGATGCTGATCTCCAACCATAAGGGGGGAGGGGGACGGGGGAGGGGGAGGGGGAAAACCGTATAAAAAATACGGACCGTGTCCAACCATGAGGGGGGAGGGGGAGGGGGAGGGGGGAAGGTGGGGGGAGAATTTAGGCATGTGTGGGGGATGGTTAGGGTGCATTCCCCCCTAACATCCCCCTCCCCTCCCCCCACCATTATAGCTAATTAATCCAATTTAGGGATATGTTAATTGCACTTACTACTATTTTATTATTATAATATGCATTTTTTATTATGATTAATATATTTTAATTATTATTTTTATTATAAAAATATAAATGTATTTTTTCGATAATTGAACAAAATATTTACGAAATATTATCATCATTTTATGTTGTTGTCAATTTGATATATCTTATTATTTTTTTATAATTAGCAATTATATTTTATTATTTTTTTAAAACATGGTTAAAAATATGCCAAATTTATTATTGTTATTATTATTTTTATTATTTTATAATTTTTGTGAGTATATATTTATATTAATATTATTTCATATTTATTTTTATCAAATAATTTATTTTAAATCATTAAATATATTTTAAAAATAAACCTAATTAGGTGGGGGAGGGGAATAGTTGAAGATGAGTAGTAGTTTGGGGGAGGGGGAGGGGGAGATTGGTGGGCCCGTGGGGGGAGGGGGAGGGGGAAATGCGACATGGTTGGAGATGCTCTAAGTAATCACTTCCTTTGTACAAATCAATAAGAAATAGTAAATCGTGCAAGTTTTGAGAGCATGACACTGCAGAAATCTATACTAATATAAAAAGCCAACGCTGAGTTTGGTGAAATAAAAAAAGTGAAGCCCGTCACATTTTGACATTGTCAAAAATACCCATTAAGTTAAACTAACTTTAGACAGATTAACAAGGGCCAAAATCGTAATTACCAAAAATCCCATCTCTTGGTAACTTCTCTCCCCCACTCTCTCACGTTTTAACTCTGGAATTTTCAACCACGCCGTGCATACTCCACGGTCTCCAGATGATAGAGAAGTGGGAGAGTGGAGATAACGGGTCTTTTATATACCGTGAATCCACAAAGGTCAATATATCTGAGTAGTTTCGATTGCTTCTGTATTTGTCTTTGTTCCAATTGTTTTTGTTTTTGTCACTCAAGAATTTAGATTCAACAAATTAATTCGATGTGGTGCTACAATTTGATTTGAGTGATTTTTGTAGGTTGGACGGCCAATGGGTTCAATCAAAATATTCATATGTCTCACTGTAGCTTCTAGAGGTACGTTTCTTTGGCAGTTCTTTCTTCATTGCACTGTATCTTCATTAATGAGGGATTTATGGATCATAGAGGTTGTAGGCAATGTAAAACTATTTCGTCACTTGAACACTACCAGTATCATGAAGTCAAACTAACTTCTTTCAAGTGATACTTTTCTTCAAATCTTGGTATGTCGCACACGCATTGCGTGTGCCAAGTATGCTAGTAAAAAATAAAATGAAATGTCCCTTTTCTCTTTGCAGCAAACAACCAGAAAATGGTCACTATTTATGCTCGAAATTTTGGGCAAGTACCAGCAACAACTGCTTCAGATATTTTCAAAAGAAGTACAACCGCACAATTTATGATCGAGAATGTGTATCCTACAGGTCAGGTACACGCCAACCGCTCAAAATTCAATGGGTAACCACACAGCTCATCGATGGGAGCCGTCAGCTGTCAAAGAGGTAATGTAACCGCTTCAGTGGATTATCTCATACCAAGACATTAGTTCCAGATAGGAAGATAAACCTTCAAATTTGAACAAGAGATAAAGAAAGTAAACGATAAACACAGATTTTTAAAAGCAACATACGAGGATGATGACGAGAGAGAGTCACCTAATAGAAGAAGAAGAATATATTCCACCTCACCGGCCATCACTTTCACCAACTGATGCAAGTTATAAAAATTGGTAAAATTCACTTACACCCCTCAATTTTGTTTGATCTTCATACAACCTTCTTAATTTGAAAAACTTCACTTATGCCCCTTATGACTACCATGTCACTTACACACCTTTGAGTATTTATTCTGCCAGTTAGTAGGATAACTTCTTATATTAAGATTTTTAGATAAATTTACCCGTGTACATGCTGCAAAGGCCAATCCATCACAATATTTATTCTTGACATGTGCAAAATATTGTATTCTATCACGTATTCGGTATGATTTTCAGAACATGATGCAGCTATTAAATGTAAAATTTGAGACTAATTTGAGGTGCGGCTTACGAGATTAATGGACTACTAAAGGCTAGTTTGGGAACGATGTGCGGTGCGAGAAAGCTGCTGTGTGAAAACACTGTTGAAAAGCTGTTGTGAATTTCTGATAAAATATTGTTTGGTAAATATTACGTAAAAGCTGCTGTGAACTATAGATATAGTAATTTTGTGTTTGGTAAAATCAATTATGAACTTGCTGTGGGAGTGTAAAATGACAAAAATATATGACACGTATCATTTCCGTAAAGATAACTATTGATATTTTTAAAAATTGTAAGATTAAAATCGGTTGTAGATAATAATCAAAAGCACTTTCTGAAAAAGCATCTCTCCCTGCTTTCTGAAAACTGTTGTGGGACAGCAGAAACTGTCCGAAAAAGCAGAAAATTTATTTTTACCAAACACATTAAAACTGCTTATGCTGTGGGAAAGCAGATGTACTACAGCAGAAGCATTCTCAAACTGGCTCTAAGTTTGGTAGTCATAAGGGGGCGTAACTGATGTTGTTCAAACTATGATGGGTGCAAGTGAAGATCAACAAAAACTGAGGGGGTGTAAGTGAAAATTACCTCACACACAGAAATCACCCAATCAATTGAAGACACTGCATATGTATATGTGTATAGGTTTGGTATGGTGCAGTGACCACTCAATCAAAACCAAATGAAATGAATGAATGTTTGGAGTCTCCTTGAAAACATGGAACAATCATCTTGTGGGTTTGTTTAGTTCCCCTCTCTTTCTCTCTTTCCTTCAATCACTGTAAAAATCAAGAATCCTCTGGTTTTCTTCTTTTACTTTATACACAATGGATTCCTTTCTTCTATGGTCAGTTTTGATTTGTACTGTCAAATGAGGTAACAATCACATGTGTCTCCATTGCATGCTCTACACTCTTCTTCATTTGGACTGACTATATCCCCCACAACCCCTGTCATCTTCTCCACCTCTTCTTCAAACTCTGCAATCCTCGTGTGTTTTTTGTAGTTTTCATTAGCAGTTTCTTGGTTCACCCAGTTTCAAAGTTGGTGGGTTTTTTTCTGTCAACTTTCAAAGTTTGAAGCTTTATCTACTATCTGAGTTGTTGAAGTATGCGGTATTAGGTTTTCTAACATGAAAAGACATTACTATGTATAATGCTTTCCCTTATGGTCCTTGACAGTTCTAATTACCTATCGCAAAGCACTGACATGGTTGATTTACACCGACAATTCAGAAATAGAAAAGCATTCTACCATTCCGTCCTACCTCTTTTTTATCATTTGGATTTTTACCACTATTCACTGGTTCACTCTGACCCGGTAATTTGAATTGCAAAACTTTGCAATTTTTAGATAATTCTTTCGAAGTGTTGTAGAGTAACTCTTATTCTAGAAGGCCATAAAAAAATTATCGAAAATTTACGTCGTTTTGCGATCCAAACCAGCGGGTCAAAGTGACCCAATTACGGGTGAAAAAGTCAAATGGTGCAAAGCTGATGGGACCGAGTGGTACTCTGGAATGGTACCTGGGACAACTCAGATCAACTATGACAAACTCAGACTTTAACAGAACTTAAATGAGATCTAGCTCGGTTCACAATTGAAACATACCCACTGGCTGGTTTGATCTTTCGTTGTAAAAAACTCGCGTACACAAAAACAACTCAAGAGGGCTCTCAAACTTAACTGGGCAGTTCAAAGACGCAACTCAAGAGGGCTCTTGAATTTAAATCCTTGGTATGGTTTTCAACCACACTAGTACTATGTACTGCAGATCACCCTATTGTAATCTTCACAAGGAATGAGGAATTCACAGTTAAATCTGCATATTATGCATATTAGTTACACTCTTCCCGCTTCAGATAATCTAATAATCGAAAGGAAAGTTCTGGAGGAATTGATAGTTCGAATTCTCAGCCGAGTTCTGGAGAAAATCTTCACGAGAATGGCTTAAAAGGATGTTATATGGCAAAAAGAAAGCAAGAAAGTATAATTGGGGGCTACAAATACGAAGGCAGGTCAAACACCCGTGGCGGAGCCAGGATTTTATTGAAGGGGGGGGGGGGGGGCACAATTCGGCAAGTAGCGATAGACGCATTAAATATTAACAAAGGCAATGCAAGCACTATATGCAATCTGGTTAGTTGGTAAAGCGCTGTACTAAGCTATTTGTCCACAAGGGTTCGAGTCTTCGGGCTTGTTTTAATTTCTTTGTTTTTTAAGTTTTTGTGGAAAAAAATTAATAAGCGCTCAATGGGAGGGTCGAACCCCCGACTCTAAAGTTGAAATCAGCGAAGTTTACCACTCTGCCAGAGAAGCACCAGTGTGGGGGGGGGGGGGGGGGACTTTTACATTTTTATAGAGAAACATGTAATTTTTTTTTTTTTTTTTTTTTTTTTTTTTTTTTTTTTTTTTTTTTTACAAATTAAGGGTTACCTAGTGTTTTCGAATTTTTTTAGCCCCCCCCCCCCCTACATGGCTCCGCCCCTGTCAAACACCGAGTAGGAGGGTTCTCTCTTAGAAGATTGTTCAGGAGGAGTTGTAGTCACCCAAGTCATTTGGCTTTAATCTTATCAATAGAGTTATTATCTTATCAAGAAAGGTGAGTCGTCTCTGGTATTCAGATATCATGATATATAAGAATGTGTGAGTTCTCTAAGCAATCTTCACGACTGTCAGAACTCAAAAGCATTTGAATCTTGGACAACAGTGGACAATTCAGGAACAGAGGTGCAGAAGATTGGTAACGAATAACATATTAAAGTTGATAGCACTATCATGCAACCCCAAAGCCAAGCAAGTTCAACAAAACTACAAACTAACAATCATAGTTTAATTGCACAAGGGGGGGGGGGGGAACTTTTACATTTTTATAGAGAAACAGGTAACTTTTTTTTTTCTTACAAATTAGGGGTTACCTAGTGTTTTCGAATTTTTTTAGCCCCCCCCCCTTACATGGCTCTGCCCCTGTCAAACACCGAGTAGGAGGGTTCTCTCTTAGAAGATTGTTCAGGAGGAGTTGTAGTCACCCAAGTCATTTGGCTATAATCTTATCAATAGAGTTATTATCTTATCAAGAAAGGTGAGTCGTCTCTGGTATTCAGATATCATGATATATAAGAATGTGTGAGTTCTCTAAGCAATCTTCACGAGTGTCAGAACTCAAAAGCATTTGAATCTTGGACAACAGTGGACAGTTCAGGAACAGAGGTGCAGAAGATTGGTAACGAATAACACATTAAAGTTGATAGCACTATCATGCAACCACAAAGCCAAGCAAGTTCAACAACACTACAAACTAACAATCACAGTTTAATTGCACTAAGATTCAGGAACAAACTGTTGGGACCCTGTATTTCAGCTCCATGTGTTAAGCACAATACAGAAGCAGAGTAATTTCTCCTATCTTGTGGGGTCACTTTGTAAATAGTAAAAGGTTGTAACTGAATTATCTAAAAATAGTGATAAGAGGTTAAGAGGTTTTCGAACCGAGTTTTGCCGAGTTAAGGGGGTTTTCAACCGAGTTTTGCCGAGTTGGTACTTCTAGCACCGAGTTCTTTATATTGCTGTTATGGCCGAACTTATTCCTCCTGGTTTGAAGTTTGTTATCAGGAATCTTAATTCTCTTGTGCCTATTAAACTTGATTCAAGCAATTACAGTGTGTGGAAAACTCAGATTTCCACTCTTCTTCAAGCTAATGACCTCCTGTTGTTTCTCACTGACTCTACAAACATACCTTATGCAACTATCACTTTTGATACAGGTTCTGTAATACTTAATCCTCAGTTTCTTGTTTGATTGATCAGCATCTTAAGAGCTGTCTCATAGCATCTAATTCTCCGTCAGTCATTCCTGCTGTGCTGTATTTGAAACATGCTTATGAAATTTTGACTGCATTAGAGACTAAGTTTGACTCATTGTCAAGATCTCATGTTCATCAGCTAAAAATGCAACTTCATACAGTACAACAAAATGATTCATCTGTGGAGGTATATTTGAACCAAATCAAATCAATCACTGAAGGTCCATGAGTTCACCTCAGAAGAGGATCTTACTCTCCATATTCTCAAAGGACTATCTCCCCACTATGACCATTTTAAATCCTCCATCCGAATTAGGTCTACTCCAATTTCTGTTCAAGACTTGTCAAAACTTTTGATGAATGAAGAACTCAATCTCAACCTCTCCAAGTTCACATTACACTCTTCTGCAATCTCTACTGCTACAACCATTGACACCGCTACTACATTTTTTGGGGCCAAACCTTTTACCAAGTTCCCTAATCACAATGGTGGTCACTACAAAAATCTTCGGCAATTATGGCCTTAACTACCTAAATGGGCTGCAATCTTTTGGGCCTACTTATCCCCGCATTGGGCCTATTATGAGGAAATGCCACATTATCACCATGGGCTTCATCACCAGTCTGGGTCACCCTCTAATGGATATCATCTGGTACCCAATTCGACTTCTTTTTATGGATACGGGTCTTGTCCTCCGAACCGCCTTGAGGACAAGGCGTTTTTTCAACCACGCGGGAGTTGATACGGGTCAACCGTACAGCACGGGTCAACCGTATTATTATAGTTATCATGAAATTATATTAATTAGTATTATTTATATTTACTTAATTAATTGTGAGTTATTTTATTTAATTAGTAGTAGACCGGGCTTGATCCGTATGAGTCTGGGGTTAGGGTCCGTTTTTTCTATTTAAACGATTGTAGTCTTCAGCTATTGGCATGGAATAAGAATTATCTTTTTAGTTTATTTCATTTTCTTTCATAGTTTTTTCGTAGCCTGTCAAGATACTCGTAAAGTCGTAACCTCTCAAGCTACTGGTACGATACTGGTACGTATCAAAGCACGTGTTATCTTCATACCGATTATTGTATTAAACCCTAAATTTTAGATATTGGATTAAATAACCATGTTTCTCAATCCAAGTATATATATATAATCTAATTGTTTTTGGTCGGGTTTTTAATTAATATAAATTAACTTTAGTTAGATGATAGTTTAGAAAAAAGCTTCCTGGACACACGATAAGACACACCATTTCCCTTCCCTCACAACAAGGATTATTAACCTTTACCTTTCTTCAGCAAATTCAGGAAATATTTTTTTTCAGGAAACAAATCCAAAAAATATAAGTTCAGATATCTCAAATTCAATTCATTGAACCCTTTACATAGTTATCACAAATGCGAAAATGAAATCAATTTTTACTTACTATCAACTCAAACGATAGGGGCGTAAGCGGTTCGGTCTTGGTGAAGTTTGTGTGAAAACCATACCAAATCGAATACATCGGTTTATTAACTTTTTAACCAAACTAAACCATTTGAAATGATGAACTGAAACGAACCAAACTGAAAACATATTATTGAATGGATATTATAATACTGTATTGTCAACGAATTTCAAATTTAAGGGTGAAAAAGATTAAATATACGTAAAAAAATTAAATTACACGACTATCGTTTATGATGGAACGTGAGAGAAATGAAAAATTAAGATTAATATGTTGATTTTAATTGGATCTATCTACTTGTGTTATACGTTTCTTGATTATTTAATATACATTATGTAATATATATTTTAATAAAAGTAAATTATGAACATATCTGATCGGTTTGGTTTGGTGCGGTGTGATATTTTTACAAACCGAAAACCGAACCGATTAGACCGGTTTGTGAAAATTTGAACCATTCATAAATCGAACATCCAAAAACGGTCTAAAATCAAGGATTTCGGTTTGGTTCGGTTGGTTTGGCCGGTTTATTCGATTTTCCTTACACCCGTACTAACCGAACATCATTTAATAGCAATTCACAATGTATAGATAATCGATTCTAAAGAGCTTTCTAGGAAAATTGCAGTATGGAGAAAGGGTCTTATTGATTTTAAGAAAGAACACATGTGTAATAAGTTGATGAAACTCCCCAGAGGAGACGACCCAGAGTCCATTGTCGTCGATTTTGAATGCTTGAGTAGTATCGGGAATTACATCCTCGATGATTTTGGATGCCTTACAACTCTCCGGGACTTTGGCTGGGTAACAATTGTATTACTCTTGTTATGAAAATTGGGTTGCAAAGCATAATAGGGCAACTCGGATCACCGTGACAACCATACGAGGCATGCTTGC
The DNA here is from genome assembly GCA_023055425.1 of Linanthus parryae. NCBI lineage: Eukaryota > Viridiplantae > Streptophyta > Magnoliopsida > Ericales > Polemoniaceae > Linanthus > Linanthus parryae. The sequence goes on along the minus strand of JALGPY010000005.1, from coordinate 26,716,091 downwards.
GGTCGTAAGAGACAAACACAAAGCAGGTTTTTCGCGGTGCATTGGACAAACCACAAAATTTTGGAGTTAGACATGTTCTCTCCAATCGTGCAACCGAGGTACGCCACTAAATACAAACGCATAAATTGTTTTCATTAGGCGTATGAGAGTAAAATAGGGATAAGAGTGATTCCCAAATTGAAGAAGGGAAGAGAAATGATCTACATGACTTGGCTGATCTTCTCAAGAAGTGGTTGAATCTAAAGACGAAAAGATTGTTGTCTCATACTAACAAAAAAGAAACTACATTGACAGGAACTTCACAAGTCCTACAGATAATGTCCTTGGGCATTCAACCTTTTCACAATATCCAGTAGAAAAGAGGGGACAGTTGCCTCGGTTAACAGTAAATTTGCATATACTACATTATCAGGCAGTACTTATTTGTCAATCGCACTCTTATACATGGCGAAATATTTTACTGAAGTACCGCGACAGCTCCAACGGCCCATCAGTTCTCGACCTTTCAGTGCGGCACTTAGTTGATTCAATACCTTCTAAAGTACATTAAGCCAGCAACCAAACCTTAGAAGCGTTAACAAAAGAATAATCCAAAGTATGAAGAAGTATGACTTGTATTGCAAGAGAGAAAACTCACAACTCTTGGATAATTTGAAACAAATGATCCCTTTTCCTTATATAGAAGTCCCTCCCTCATGGAAGTATCTATATAAGATCTAATCTAACGACTAAGATTGATGGCATGAAACCTTCCTTCCCCTTCTAGCCAGATATATTTTCAATGTAGTGTTCTAGATCTTCCTACAAACTTATGCCTCCTTACATTACAAAAATCTCTAGAATAGTGGCGACAAAGTATTAAGTGGACTAGTACATATCTTGGGCCAAATGTGAACTTAAGCCCAACTGGACTAGTGTGTCATAGGCTAGATCAAGTAGCATTAACCCAAATAATATAGAGTAAAAGATGTCAGCCCATGACGCTTGGAAACAATTAAAGTCCCGTTTTTTACACCTCTCCAATATCATGGGTAGCCACGGTAGGTCGGATCCCTGGTCCTTCGTTGTACACTACCCTCCATTTTCACCACCTAGGTCGACACCCGATGAATGGCCAGGGGAATATATAACATATTCTTCAAGCCATTCGTCCCAAACGAACGAACCGACGTATATTATAAAGGGCTATCATGAATTTCCCAATTCATCAAAGCTGAATCAGACGAATGTCTGTCTGAACATTCGTCTGAGTAAGAACTCATTGAAAAAAGTTTATTTAAATTATTTACTCGGACGAACGAACTCACTTTAATTGAACATTTTTAACCTGACAAATGGATAACAAAACACATGTACTTGATGAAAGATAGAGATCACCTGAGCACATTTTTTTTTTCATATAAGCAAAAAGTAACAACATTGTGGCAATAATAGTCAATACGACCATGAATAATACAAATTCACCCACCTTTGTTAGTCACTCATATTCTAAGAGCATCTCCAACCATGTCACATTTCCCCCTCCCCCTCCCCCTCCCCCCGCGGGTCCACCAATCTCCCCCTCCCCCTCCCCTAAACTACTACTCATCTTCAACCATTCCCCTCCCCCCACCTAATTAGGTTTATTTTTAAAATGCATTTAATTATTTAAAATAAATTATTTTGTATTAAAAATAAATATGAAATAATATAAATATAAATATATATATTTATTCAAAAACATGATAAAAAATAATAATAATAACAATAATAAAAAAACGATACTTTTATTTAAAAAAACACTTTTAGTTATGATTCAATAAACTTGGCATCTTTTTGTCCGTGTTTTCAAAATATGTAATAAATATAATTTTCAATTATAAAAAATATATATCAAATTGACAACAAAACACATCGATAATTTTTCGTAAATATTTTTTTCAATTATCGAAAAAATATTATTTATTTTTAATAATAAAAATAATAATTAAAATATATTAATCGTAATTAAGAAGCACATTATAATAATAAAATAGTATTAAGTGTAATTAACATACCCAAAATTGGATTAATTAGCTCTAATGAAGGGGGGAGGGGGAGGGGGATGTTAGGGGGGAAATGCACCCTAACTATCCCCCACCCATGCCTAAATTCTCCCCCCACCTTCCCCCTCCCCTTCCCCCTCTCCCATCATGGTTGGACATGGTCCGTATTTTTATACGTTTTCCCCCTCCCCCCCCCTCCCCCTTATGGTTGGAGATCCTCTAAGAGCATCTCCAACCATGAGGGGGGAGGGGGAGGGGAGGGGGAGGGGGAAAACCGTATAAAAATACGGACCGTGTCCAACCATGAGGGGGGAGGGGGAGGGGGAAGGTGGGGGGAGAATTTAGGCATGTGTGGGGGATGGTTATGGTGCATTCCCCCCTAACATCCCCCTCCCCTCCCCCACCATTATAGCTAATTAATCCAATTTAGGGATATGTTAATTACACTTACTACTATTTTATTATTATAATATGCATTTTTTATTATGATTAATATATTTTAATTATTATTTTTATTATAAAAATATAAATGTATTTTTTCGATAATTGAACAAAATATTTACGAAATATTATCATCATTTTATGTTGTTGTCAATTTGATATATCTTATTATTTTTTTATAATTAGCAATTATATTTATTATTTTTTTAAAACATGGTTAAAAATATGCCAAATTTATTATTGTTATTATTATTTTTATTATTTTATAATTTTTGTGAGTATATATATATATTAATATTATTTCATATTTATTTTTATCAAATAATTTATTTTAAATCATTAAATATATTTTAAAAATAAACCTAATTAGGTGGGGGAGGGGAATGGTTGAAGATGAGTAGTAGTTTGGGGGAGGGGGAGGGGGAGATTGGTGGGCCCGTGGGGGGAGGGGGAGGTGGGGGGAGGGGGAAATGCGACATGGTTGGAGATGCTCTAAGTAATCACTTCCTTTGTACAAATCAATAAGAAATAGTAAATCGTGCAAGTTTTGAGAGCATGACACTGCAGAAATCTATACTAATATAAAAAGTCAACGCTGAGTTTGGTGAAATCAAAAAAGTGAAACCCGTCACATTTTGACATTGCCAAAAATACCCATCAAGTTAAACTAACTTTAGACAGATTAACAAGGGCCAAAATCGTAATTACCAAAAATCCCATCTCTTGGTGACTTCTCTCCCCCACTCTCTCACGTTTTAACTCTAGAATTTTCAATCACGCCGTGCATACTCCACGGTCTCCAGATGATAGAGAAGTGGGAGAGTGGAGATAACGGGTCTTTTATATACCGTGAATCCACAAAGGTCAATATATCTGAGTAGTTTCGATTGCTTCTGTATTTGTCTTTGTTCCAATTGTTTTTGTTTTTGTCACTCAAGAATTTAGATTCAACAAATTAATTCGATGTGGTGCTACAATTTGATTTGAGTGATTTTTGTAGGTTGGACGGCCAATGGGTTCAATCAAAATATTCATATGTCTCACTGTAGCTTCTAGAGGTACGTTTCTTTGACAGTTCTTTCTTCATTGCAGTGTATCTTCATTAATGAGGGATTTATGGATCATAGAGGTTGTAGGCAATGTAAAACTATTTCGTCACTTGAACACTACCAGTATCATGAAGTCAAACTAACTTCTTTCAAGTGATACTTTCTTCAAATCTTGGTATGTCGCACACGCATTAGTATGCTAGTAAAAAATAAAATGAAATGTCCCTTTTCTCTTTGCAGCAAACAACCAGAAAATGGTCACTATTTATGCTCGAAATTTTGGGCAAGTACAAGCGACAACTGCTTCAGATATTTTCAACAGAAGTACAACCGCACAATTTATGCTCGAGAATGTGTATCCTACAGGTCAGGTATACGCCAACCGCTCAAAATTCAATGGGTAACAACCACACAGCTCATCGATGGGAGCCGTCAGCTGTCAAAGGGGTGATGTAACCGCTTCAGTGGATTATCTCATACCAAGACATTAGTTCCAGATAGGAAGATAAACCTTCAAATTTCAACAAGAGATGAGAAAGTAAACGATAAACACAGATTTTTAAAAGCAACATACGAGGATGATGACGAGAGAGAGTCACCTAATAGAAGAAGAAGAATATATTCCACCTCACCTCACCGGCCATCACTTTCATCAACTGATGCAAGTTATAGAAATTGGTAAACTTCACTCACACCCCTCAATTTTGTTTGATCTTCATACAATCTTTTTAGTTTGAAAAACTTCACTTATACCCCTTATGACTACCATGTCACTTACACACCTCTGAGTATTTATTCTCCCAGTTGGTAGGACAACTTCTTATATTAAGATTTTTAGATAAATTTACCCGTGTACATACTGCAAAGGCCAATCTACCCCAATGTTTATTCTTGACATGTGCAAAATATTATATTATCACGTATTCCGTATGGTTTTCAGAACATGATGCAGCTATTACAAGCAAAATTTGAGACTAATTTGAGGTGCGGTTTACGAGATTAATGGACTACTAAGTTTTAGTTTGGGAATGCTGTGCAGTGCGAGAAAGCTGCTGTGTGAAAACACTGCTGAAATGCTGTTGTAAATTTTTGATAAAATATTATTTGGTAAATATTACGTAAAAGCTGCAGTGAACTATAGATATAGTAATTTTGTGTTTGGTAAAATCAGTTATGAACTTGCTGTGGGAGTGTAAAATGACAAAAATATATGACACCTGTCATTTCCGTAAAGATAACTATTGATATTTTTAAAAATTGTAAGGTTAAAATCGGTTGTAGATAAATTTATCAAAGCACTTTCTGGAAAAACATCTCCCCCTGCTTTCTGAAAACTGTTGTAGGACAGCAGAAACTGTCCGGAAAAGCATAAATTTAATTTTTACCAAACACATTAAATCTGCAGCTGTGCTAGCAGCAGAAGCATTCTCAAACTGGCTCTAAGTTTGGTAGTCATAAGGGGGCGTAACTGATGATGTTTAAACTATGATGGGTGCAATTGAAGATCAACAAAAACTGATGGGGTGTAAGTGAAAATTACCTCACACACAGAAATCACCCAATCAATTGAAGACACTGCATATGTGTATGTGTATAGGTTTGGCATGGTGCAGTGACCACTCAATCAAAATGAAATGAAATGTTTGGAGTCTCCTTGAAAACATGGAACAATCATCTTGTGGGTTTGTTTAGTTCCCCTCTCTTTCTCTCTTTCCTTCAATCACTGTAAAAATAAGAATCCTCTGGTTTTCTTCTTTTTCTACTTTATACACACAGTGGATTCCTTTCTTCTATGGTCAGTTTTGATTTGTACTGTCAAATGAGGTAACAATCACATGTGTCTCCATTGCATGCTCTTCACTCTTCTTCATTTGGACTGACTATATCCCCCACATCCCCTGTCTTCTTCTCCACCTCTTCCTCAAACTCTGCAATCCTCTGTGTGTTTTCATTAGCAGTTTCTTGGTTCACCAAAGTTTCAAAATTGGTGGGTTTTTTCCTGATCATCTTTCAATGTTTGAAGCTTTATCTACTATCTGTGACATGGGTTTTCAGAAAAAGATTAATCTTTTTTACTCTAACCCTTAAAAATCTCTCCTTGATGATAATTACCCTATCTTTAAAGGACTACACTGTTTTTTTTTTACCATTTTGATTCCTCTTTCTTTGTTCATCCAGGTCTTTTTTTGTGTCATATCTTTACATGGGTTTTCAGAAAGATCAGTTTTTCCCTTGTGATTGTGGTTTTCTAGCCATAAAAAATCTCTTCTTGATGATTTTTCTTCATGGAAATTAATCTTTGATTGCACTGTTTTTTGCAGGGTGGAGAAAACACAGAGGTGGCCCACCAGATTTTGTGATCAAATGAATGGTTAAGATTGAAAACCAGTTTTTGATTGATATTTACTTTCTTGAGCCATTTGCAGTCTAACCCTTTTCCTATCTGCATGTTACCTGGAAAAGGCTTCATTTTTGGGAAAAAAAGGAAGTACATGTTCTTGTGACTGCATTTAAAACTTAAGAAGTTGGTTGGAACTCTTGAAGGAGATGAAGTATTATTAATAGAAAGAAGTCAGTTATGAGTATTTGTGGCAAGGAAATGGAGGATTCATCAAACCACAAGTCTATGGAGAGAGTTGTTTCACAGAGGGCTTTGCAAATGGGAAGCTCATTTCCATGCCAAATCTGTGTAGTTGGCTTCCTCTGTGGGGTTTGCCTCACTAGCCTCTTTCTTGCTGCCCTCACCTCTTTTGGGACCTTTGAGTTTGGAGGCTTTTCTTTTTCCACTTTCTCCACTGGGATCACTTCTTGGAATTCAAGTTCAGATGTCATTGGTGAGTGAAAATTTCTTTAAGTTTCTTCTTTGGATTAAGATTCAATTTTTTTGGTTGAATTGATGCCCTTTTGAATCCTTAATTTTTCTGGTTGGTTCCATGACATCGCGGAGTCTGGATCGTTTGTATCCTTCTTTATGTGTATCTTTCCGTGTATCTTAAAATGGATCACCTGTATCCTTTATGTGTATCCTTCCGTGTATCCAAAAATGGTCGTCTGTACCTTTATGTGTATCCTTCCGTGTATCCTAAATCTAATTGGTCCATGTCATAATCGTTTTTTCAAAATAATAACATCCATGAATTTACTTGATAACATAATTGAAAAACAATTATGGAATTCTCCAATGAGTGCTAATGCCAAACACCAATAGCTGATGCTACACTCGGAACTCGGATACACTATGAGTGTAATTGAACAACAATTATGACTTGGACCAATCAGATTTTAGGATACACGGAAAGGATACACATAAATGATACAAGACGATCCGGACTTGACATCGAGCCAATCTCAAATCAATTTTTTCATAAAAAAAAATATATGAAAATTAGTAAAGAAAAGGTACTTATTTTCTCTAAGTTTCTGGTAATATCAAATTAACACAATAATTAAACAGATGATGGGAAAGAGAAGGCCCACACTAATCTAGAATGGAGGCAAAGTCATTAGGTTAATATAATGAAAAGAGTACTATTAACAAGAGTGTATTTGAAGTATGGTAAAGTAAGATATACCTTTTCTGCACTGATATCAATCTTCAAGTTCTTAGAATTTACACAAAGTTTCCTAGTGATGATCAAGTATGATAACTTTACATGCTTCTACTCAAAGTGGATTAAGTATGATAACTTTACATACTTCTACTCAAAGTGGATTTCGAAAGAGACAATGAGTATAGTAATAGGTTCAGGATAGTATGATGGGAATACAAATGACCCGATTAAATCGCGAACATTCTAATGATTATCTCGGTAATCTAAAAGAAAAAGTACTATATTCATGATTTTGATTTACAATTATGATCTCTGAAGTCTCGAGAGTTTCTGCATTTCAGATATGGTTACCCATGGTGACTGCAATCCTGAACAAGTCCTAAACAGGAAGATGAATCTACAGAAAACTCCAGAGAGTAAACCAAGCGAAAGAGACAGCGTATCAACCTTATATGATGCTTGGAGTGATTTGTTAGACCAACCAGAAAATGCTGAAACCTCCAATGTTCCAAAAGCTCCTCACTTACAGGACTGCAAGTCGAGTGCGAAATTGAACCAACGCCTCGATATCCGGGTCGACAACGAGACGTTTCCTCCGTGGACAATTAGGAGAGGATTCCTGGATACGTACGCACTACCAACAGACGACGAGCAGCTGAAGCATTATAGGGGCCAAGATATGTCAAGAGGTGCTTATCCTCCTTGGGTATGTTTCTTTGTGTTTCATTGGAGTTAATTAGTGTCCTGACTGGAGCTGTAATTTTGGTTAACCGAAACCGGCCCGAGAAACCTTGAGTTGATCAGGCTGGGATCCGTTCGGGCTCGGTTACCGGTTATTCGGTTACGGTTAACCGGCCCGGAAAATTTCACATACCCTCTAACTGACCCAGCCCATGTAACTGTAACGGGGTATACTGGTTCGGTTCGGCCCCGGGCCGGTTGAAACCCAATTTTTTGATGGTCATAACTCAAAAGTGGCGGGAAAGGGACCAGTTCGGTTAACCCAGCGGTTACGGGTGGGGCTTGGTTATCTGTTCGGCTCGGTTCAACCGGGCCGGTTTCGGGCCGGTTCACGGTTCCATAGATGGGTCTAACCGGCCCTAGCCCGAATCTTCTCGGTTTTCGGTCACGGTTCGATCATATCAGGCTCGGGCTCGGTTTCGGTTACAAGAAAGTCGGTTATTTCGGGCCGGGTTTTCCCGTTAACCGGCCCGTTTGACAGCTCTAGTCCTGACTGACTAACTGGAGCTGTCAAACAGGCGGGTTGAGCCCGTTTATAAACCGTTCAGTTGGATGATTAGTGTTCATAGAAAGGGTACAGATTGAAGAAAACAAGTTCTGTTTTTGCAGATAACAGGGTCAGACGAAGAAAACTATCCCTTGACGAGGAAGGTGCAGCGAGACATATGGCTCCATCAGCATCCATCGAATTGCAGTGATCCTAACATCAAGTTTCTTTTGGCTGATTGGGAGACACTTCCAGGGTTTGGTATAGGAGCCCAGATTGCTGGGATGTGCGGCCTTCTAGCTATTGCCATGAACGAAAAGAGGGTACTCGTTACAAGTTATTATAACCGGGCTGACCATGATGGATGCAAAGGTCATATATATGAATCCCTCAACACCTCATTTGTCTATGTGGTTCCCGTTTTCTGGCTTCATCTCTATGTTCCATGGTTTTAGGGGTCGTTATCATAGGGAAAATATGTTTTCCATCTGAATAATTTCATGGCTAAATGTCATTTATTGGGGTTTTGTAGGAAAGATGCGGTCTAGATGGTCTTGTTACTTCCTTCCTGAAGCATCCCAAGAATGCCAAGAAAGAGCGTTTCAGTTGATGGGGGAGAAAGAAGCATGGGAGAAAGGAATCATAACGGGAAAAGACAACTATTCATCAAAGGAAATCTGGTCTGGAAGAACACCTAGGCAAGCTCCTATACCCAGTTAGTAGTATATTTTTGTGCGTGAATTAGCATTTGATGGTTATCTGCAATAATGTGCAACAGAAACTGGGGCATGCCTTGGAGTTATTTACAGCCTACAACGGATATAAATGGAACTCTGATTACGCATCACCGGAAAATGGATAGAAGATGGTGGCGAGCTCAGGTACAAACACCCTTTGAGGCGAAAACTTCTGAGGAGTGCACACTTTCTTTCTTTTTTTTACAAGTTGGGGTGAATGTTCTTAAAGTATAAAGATCGTAAACAATAAGCTATTCTGAGAAACCTGTAAAGAATGAGGTAATTGGATGGATTTAGAGGAGTTTAAAAAAGGTTACATGAGTAGAGTTTGCAATAGCATATGACTCTGAGTCCTACGGGTGGAGAACTGGAAAACTATTATGAAGCAAAATTGATCGAGAACACTTTTTTAGTTCCTGATAAGAGTTCAGATCTGGTTTTTAATTGTCAGGCTGTTCGATATTTAATGAGATTCCAGACAGAGTACACATGCCGTTTGCTGAATTTGGCACGCCATGCTGCATTCGGCAGGGAAGCAGCAAAGATGGTTCAAGCAACTCAACTCGATCATAGACTAGAGGTTCGTCTCAGGTCTCTGTCCTACTCAATAGGCAAACATTATTGTTGGTTTTTATTACCTATATCACCTCCTAAGAAGCCTCTGATCACTTTACAGGATGAGTCTGAATCTGGCATGGAACATTTCGTATGGTCCAATCACAAACCATGGATGCCTAGGCCAATGCTAAGCATGCATGTACGAATGGGAGACAAGGCGTGTGAAATGAAGGTGGTCGAGTTTGAGGAGTACATGAACCTTGCACACCGCATCAGGAAACAGTTTCCCAACCTCAACAGCATCTGGCTTTCGACTGAAATGCAGGAGGTGATTGATAAAACAAGATCATACCCACATTGGAACTTTTACTACACCAACAACGTGACACGCCAAGTGGGTAACATCACCATGGCAACTTACGAAGCCAGCCTAGGAAGGGAAACCAGCACAAACTATCCTATGGTCAATTTCTTGATGGCCGCCGAAGCTGACTTCTTTGTCGGAGCCCTGGGTTCCATTTGGTGTTTCCTCATCGATGGGATGCGGAATACTGGAGGTAAGGTTATGGCTGGATACTTGAGTGTCAACAAGGACAGATTCTGGTAGAGTCACAGGTATGTAAATTGTGGTAATGGACTTGAGTTGGTTGTTTTCTTTAAAGCTCTATTTCACTTACTGTACATAGTAGTAGTAGTTTGCATATTTCCACTTACTACAGAAAGGGGCAGAGTTTGTATTTGTAAACTAGCCACAAGAATAATGAAGTTTTGACATTTGATAAATTTCAAGATCCATGTCAGATGTTACAATTGTCTTAGTATTTATTTGATGGATGTGAATTTCTCACTCACTCACACTGTTACACAAAACATTACTATTACACTGGCCAGTTTGGCAGCTGCCTAGGAATGTGTGCCACTGTATTGGATTGTTCTCTGACCAGACATGTGATTATAGAATTTCAGTAAGGTAGGTGTAAATTTGAAAACTGGATAGAGAGTTGTGATTTTGGTGACTTTGGTGCAACCTCACCTAATTAACCGCAAACTTTTGTCTCTACTGATTTGAGCACTCAACTGCTTAGAAGACAGCTCCATAGGATAGGATAGGTAGTTTCAGAGGGTTGAACCCAACCCTAAGGTCACCCACGGGACATGTCTTAGCCACTCCCCTGCCTTCGGGATAGTGGAGGTAAATTACAGGAAGTACCTCAACCAACCAGGATGCCTGAGTTGTCAACTGATTAGTTCAAAAGGAGCTAGCGTTCAATTTCTTAGTTTTTACTGAAATCAAGGTTCAAACTTCCACCCTCTTAAGTCGTAAGCGTGGCACAGGGGAAATAGCCAAGTAGGGAATCTGAACTTTTTTTATAACCTATATGAATAGTGGTCAACCTTAGCGTCCATGTCTGGTGTAGAGCACTAGTATGCTGACGTAGTGCTCTTGGAGTTAATAAAGAGATTCTCACAGCATAGCTAGGCCCCGGAGATAGGACAAGCCTTTTTCTGGTTATCATATACAAGGCATTATGTCTGAACCAAACTTCTGAAAACAGAATGATAGAGATGGTCTGAAGACCATAAGATAACAAACAGCTGAGACCAGAGGCCTATAGCTATAGGTCAAGTGGGTGTAGTTCAAACCTTTTCTCAACCTCTAGAGGAAATAGCTGAATCTGGGCATCCAAGAACTGATATATGGTAGTTGTTCCAGAAAACTCCAATGTTCACTTGAAGAAACCAGTCCAAGTGTAGAAACATGTCTACAAGAATCTGATTTTAGCTCAACCATTAAAAGAGAGGATATTAGATACACATGAGACCACAAGAGGCCTCTACAGATAGTGATTAATGATGGTTGATCTGCTCTACACATCCGATTACATATTACATCTTGTTTTTATTTTAGTTCAAGTGTAACTACACTTGCTCACCTGCATAGTCATTCAGGAGGTCGATGAATATCTATTTTCCTCAACCATTTGTGCATAGATAGATTCAAATCCTCCACCGATGGTCCAGGAATGCATCGATCAATATGAAGCCAATGTAATGTACAAAATATATTTACAAGATGTTGTTGGAAAGTCAAAGGATGTCTGTAAGAAAAATCAACTAGAGTGTGTTAAACCACATATTCAAATATAATAGTCCCGGACGCTTTCTCAAATGTCTGTCCTCAACAGCTCTGCGTTGCCTATCCTGCCTTTCAAGGAAGTGATGATCGCTCAGCATTTTGGAGCTTTGAAACGACCCGGAGGATGGCTGTAAGAAAGAAAGAAAAGAAAAATCAAGTTAATTAAATGTTAAACCACATACATACATCCAAATATTGCGGGATTCACAATATTTATTATCAAGAAGCATACTACATCCGTTTTCTCTGGGATCTTCTCCGTTGACTTTTTTTACCCGTATACATGTCACTTTCAAGTGATTTGAATAGCAAAATGGTTGAAGTTTTTGGTAATTTTTACATGGTATTGTAACATAAAAGTTACTCGAAAGATTACCAAAAGATAAATCCCAGATAAACGGAGGTAGTATAACACAACAAACAGAAATAATCCCAAAATAGCCACAACTCACCCGGTCGACGGGGAAGCAGCCTTCGAGACTGCCATTTGCTTCGCCGGAGGCAGTTTGGAACTTGATGTGCGTAGAGGTGAGGAAGTCCCCGTTGAAATGTTTTCTCGTAAAGGGCATTCCCTTTACGGGCTTCTCCGTGACAAACCCTGGATGAGGTCTGAAGAAGAAGAGCAGAAGCCCTTTGTACTTGTGTCTCTCAATGTGTGGGAAACTGCCACCGCGGACATAACAGAAGATTCGGTTGCCCATGTAAGTCATATAAGTAGCTAGCCAAGGGTTGTATGCGTGGACGTGGACATGTGACAAGCTAAAAGGCGATAGCACAGCACAATTAGCAAACAGGCTGGTAGGGTGGAAAGAAGGATTCTCGTTAGCAAAGCATTGGTCGAGGGTCTTGCGTACTTCGTCGGACGTGACATTACTATAGGCGGTTGGCAGGGAAGAGTTGTGGTGAGATAGGGAATAGAGCGTGTCGTCAACTACCATCCCATTCCCGACAAAGATATCGCCTTCAAATGCGAAATAAGTTTTGAACTCTTTGATCCATAACGACTTGTTTACATCAAAGCATAGGACATGACCACCTTGCGATTCTACGCTAAGGAAGATCTTGCCATCGACAAAAGCATCCCCAACAACTTTTAATGGAGACGGGGGATGGGGAAGGATCTCCCATGTAGCTTTCTCAGGGTCGAAAACCTCAAAATAATGCGAACTGTCCCTATGTTCGACTGGTTTGGAATTTTCCATGACGTAGATTTTTCCTTGGGCGACTAATGCATAGGGCTCTTCTTTTCCGGATTTCATACGCGAAGCAATAGGCAGCTTCTTTATCAGATGCTTGCCTAGTTGGCAGCGCTTGTCACGGCCTCCGCCGGGGTTATGGAATACGGCGGGGGTGGCGGCGGCGGTGGTGTCGACAAGATAGATATCACGAGGGTAGGTCTTTTGACTAGTGACACGGTTGACAGACTCGCCGCCGAAGAGGTAAAGGTTTGAATCGAGTTCGACGCAGCGGAGGTTAGTAGGGTACGATGATGGGAGTTCGAGGAAGGGTTGAAAAGATGTATTGGGTTCGTGGTTGAAGTTACAGAATACTTGGCGAGAGAGATCGGGTACCGGAATCCTGAAGAAGCCATAACCACCACCATCGACGTTGTAACTGACGAAGAGTATCAGGTCCTTACCCTGAGCTGCAGCGACGGCGGCGGCTCCTCCTGCTGCATTGTTGTCACGTGCCGCCATCTTCTTCCCAACGACGGCGGCTCTATTGGGTTCTGCTGACGAGAGTGCCTACCACGGTATGATGTTAAAATCCCTAACACAGTCCAGACGTGTTTATGGAGTGATAATATATAGAGAAAGTTTTAATGGGTTAATTGCATTTTTACCCCCTGTAGTTAAGGGTTTGTACAAAACACTCCCTTGAGATTCCAAATGATGCAAAACTCCTCCTCGTGCTTCCATTTAAGCTCGTATCCTGAAGTGGCCGCCTCGGCTGCCTTACTATAGCTCGGCTCTGCTTTTACTCCTCGTCTAGATTCCCAATTCAATAACTTTTTAATGGCCATATTTCAGCAGTTGTAAATTTGTTTCACCTTCCTTCAGAACATTTAAGCTCAAATAACTGAACAAGCTATTGACTTGTCAAACTCACTGTTGCGGCCTGCTAGATGCTTTAGAGGCATTTGCGCTGCTGATTTTAGGGAAGATTTGGTTACCCTAGATGCATCAAATTTCGGAGGAATTGTATTCTTTTCTGTTAGGATACGAGCAAGCTAAACACATTCTCATTATTCGAGTTGAGTGAAGCATTAAAGATAAGAAAACTGCAGAGTAAGAAACTGTAAGCATACACTGAAGCTTCTTAGGGCATCTCCAAACCATGCATTTTTCCCCTCCCCTCACCTCCCCCTCCCCCTCCCCTCACGGGCCCACCATTTTCCCCTCCCCCTCCCCCTCTCCTTCCCCCAAACTACTAATCGTCTACGACCATGTGAGGGGAGGGGGATGGGGGTGCTATGGGGAGAAACTTTGCCTTGGGTGAGGGCGCACTCAAGGCAAAATTTCTCCCCATAACACCCCCCCATCCCCCTCCCCTTCCCCCCATAGGGTTGGACATGAACCGTATTTTTATACGGTATTCCCCCCCTCCCCCATAGGGTTGGAGATGTTGGGTTTGTCTCGAATTCCGCAAGACGAATCGGTGTACCCGATGCGTCTGATTACTTCCTCTGAGGAGGTGATCTCCAAGGAGGTGATAGCTTGGGCTTGGTGGGCTTTTCCATCTCCTCTATATTAGTATAAATAGAGGTGCTAGCTATTGTTTCTAAGTGAGTCGAGTTGAGAGAGATTGGTGAGTAATATTTTTGAGTGGATGTGTGAGGTTAGGGTTTCATAGATGTAGTCTATGAGGATGAGAGTACTGCGTCGACGTGGTCCGCGGATTGAGCTGTCTCTCCCTTACGATGTATTCCCTATTTGATATAGTGAAATTCTCCTCCCGTGGATGTAGGCGGTTTTGCCGAACCACGTTAAATTCTTGTGTTGTCGTTTTTCTTCTCCTATATTGCGTGTGTTGAGTGTGTGATCGTGTGGTGTATTTTTGCTTCCGTTGCGGCGGGAATTCGGGTCGAATAATTCCCCAACAAGTGGTATCAGAGCCAGGTTCACGATCCGGGTGGAGCACGCAGGTGAAAGGACGAAGAAAAACAAAGAAAAGAAGAAAAAAAAAATAGTTGCTCGTGACATGGAGTTGGTGGTAGGTTGTTACCAACCAAAGGGTGAAGAAGGCAGCTGTTTGGTGCACATGGGGCTGCTGCTGGGTGGAAGGATCTGGTGTGACAGATCTGTGGTGCTCCAGCGCAACCAAGGACACGATCGAATGGTCCATATTTGTTTGGGTGTTCTGAGCTGCCTGTAAGTCCGATTGGGCTCGAACAGGAGGTGAACACTAGGTTTTTGGATGTTCCCGACGCGATGGCGGGGTCAGATTCTGCAAATTATTGCTGGATTTTGCAGAATGCTGACGTGGCAGTTTGCGGTGAGATCCAACGGTCCAAAATTGTTCGGGTGGTTACGGCGTGCCTCTAGATCGGATTGGGATGAGTCAGGAGTCTAACCCTATGATTTTGGATGTTGTGGATTCATCGGTACGGTCAGAATTTCTAGATTCTGAGTGGATTGAGAAGATCGGCATCAATCGATATCGATAGGGAGATCGAAGACGACGGGATGCGATCAGGGTCAATCAAGTTTAAGTCCAATCAGGTGGGGTCAATTGGAGGCGTTTTTCCTAATTGAACATTCGATTGGCAACCTATGCAGGCTTGGGAGTGTGTTGACAGGTGGAGCTGCTGTTCAACATAGCAAGAAGCGTAGGCTTTGTGTGTTTGTGAGCACGAGACACAACAATTGCAGAGAAGTCTGATCAGACTCGTGGGAAACTATTGCAAGGAAATTCACAAGAAGCTCCAGGGCAGAGATCAAGACGATGGACGCAGTTGACGAGGCCATGGCTCGAGGTGGCGTCCTGATATCTCTGTATGTGGTTTGTGACGATAACTCATGAGCAACTCGAGGCAAGAAGATAGGTAAGTCGCGGCAGGTACGCAAAGTGGTAGCTTTGGAAGACGTCTTGGTGAAGGCGTTGGATCGAACATGAGAAGCAACAGCGCATGGAGAAGCACTCAGGGCTGGCGTGGAGAAACACGTGGTTGACGTGGGAGGACGCTGAAGCATGAAATAGTGCAGGCTGAGCAGCAGTTGCAGATTGTTCGAGATGATGCTCAAGTGACGAGAACGATGATGAAGAAAACTACTGCAGTAGTGAAGATGAAGGGAGTCTCGTTTGCACTTGACCTGGTTGGTGGTGAACTCTCCAGTGATGAGCTAGCTGGTGGAGAGATGGAGCCACACTACTCCCCAGAGTAGCAGACTTTGGGACGCACCTGTGTTGGAGGTGCGAGGCGGCGCCCTTGGAGGGGGTGCAGAGCATCTCTGTGAAGATGCGATGGCGGTCCATGCAGGTGGAGCATGGCGGATGCAGGGGAATCGACATCAACGATAGAGAGCTCCGGGATGGCTAAGGAATTTGCCTGGTGGTTGCAGAATTCAAGCCAAGGTGGAGCTTGTTGGGTTTGTCTCGAATTCCGCAAGACGAATCGGTGTACCCGATGCGTCTGATTACTTCCTCTGAGGAGGTGATCTCTAAGGAGGTGATAGCTTGGGCTTGGTAGGCTTTTCCACCTCCTCTATATTAGTATAAATAGAGGTGCTAGCTATTGTTTCTAAGTGAGTCGAGTTGAGAGAGATTGGTGAGTAATATTTTTGAGTGGATGTGTGAGGTTAGGGTTTCATAGATGTAGTCTATGAGGATGAGAGTACCGCGTCGACGTGGTCCGCGGATTGAGCTGTCTCTCCCCTACGATGTATTCCCTCATTGATATAGTGAAATTCTCCTCTTCCCGTGGATGTAGGCGGTTTTGCCGAACCACGTTAAATTCTTGTGTTGTCGTTTTTCTTCTCCTATATTGCGTGTGTTGATTGTGTGATCGTGTGGTGTATTTTTGCTTCCGTTGCGGCGGGAATTCGGGTCGAATAATTCCCCAACAGGAGATGCCCTTATTACTTTTGTTATTGATGAATCTTGTTGATTTATGTTTTATTACTTGCATTTGATAGTAGCTTTCGAGTTATAAATTGTATAGCAATTTGATATGCGGGTGTGAGTCACAAGTATACGAGAGATAAACAAGAGTTGCATGATAAAATGAAAATAGTTATGGGCACAACGATGACAACTGTGTGTGATAAAAAAAGCTTTCTGATTATATCCGAGGGAGATACCGCCATTTATGTGAAAACGCGAATCTTTTAATAATCAGGACTCAAGAATTTGATCTACGAAGATTTGAAGGAAAGTATGATAAATGAATAAATGAGTAGAAATGCTAAACGTCTCTGTGTTTTGCTCACAAGAGAGGCATAATCTTAAGCTTATTTTACATGTGTCATAGTCACCTCATTTTTTTCGATACAACAAAAAATAACCACAAACAAAAGAGAACAAAGAATAACAGAACCCAAAGAGAACTAGAGATACATTCCATCCCCATAAGATCCGCTATGAGGAGGCCTTTAATTCCCTCAGGGGCTTCATCCATCATGACCAGTTCCTTTTGTTGCTCAGGGCCAAGATTGGCAATTGCATCAGCCACATCATTTGCGCTTCTGGGTATTTGTTGGATGGTTTCCCTCCCTCCTTCAAGCGGAGCTAGCTCATCCGCAATCTGGGATCTCATCCGAATAGGACCATTGATGAACTTCATAAAGATCATCACAACATCCTCGCAATCACTCTCCACCACATAATCAGACCAATTGTTACGATGTGCGATTGTAATGCCTCTGTAGATAGCCCAAATTTCCGCTTCCAAGCTCAAGGTATCGGCCAGTCTCTCCATGAACCCTAATTTCCATTTTCCTTTGTTGTCGTGGAAATCCCTCCAAAACCAGATTTTCCTAAATTTCCTCTAGCACTGCTATCCACATTTAATTTTATTGTTCTTGCATCAGGTAAACACCAAGAACAATAAGAATTTTAAGATTGAAATTCACATCATGTCCATCTTTAGAGAAAGCTATATGGACTTGGTGTGAAAATCTGGTAGTTTTATGGACACAACTTTTCATAGAGTTCTCTTTGTCATTAAAAACTTTGTTAATCCTTCTATTCCAAATAGACCATAGGGAACAAAAAAACAGGCAGTTGTGATTAACACCTGAGAAAAGGCATTTGCTAAACAGATTTTCTCATAAGCACACTTCAAACGTCTTTTTCTCATTGATAGTAACCCAAACCACGCCCCGAATAGATGTCCAAATAGGTTTGACCTTTGAGCACTTTCTAAATAAATGGTTCATAGACTCACTTCCAGTATCACACATGGGACATAGATCAGAAGTGGTGAAACCTCTTTTCAATCTATTCACATTAGTAAGCACTTTATTATGCTTAATGGTCCAAAGAAAAATGATCAGCTTAAAAGGGATTTTTAGCTTCCAAAGCTTAATCCAGAAGCTGTCAGAAACTCCCTCAAAGGGGTTTGAGAGAGAACTAATACTTCGATGAGCTGCAGAAATGGAGAAATCTCCCTTGCTGGTACCAACCAATCCAGTAGGGGATATCTTCATTTTGGCCAATGTGATGAACATAAACTTTGTTAATGTTTCTGATATCTTCCACAGAGAGTTGTGAACCAATGTTGTTTGTGTCCCAACTCCCATTCTCAGTCAAAATACCCACTTTTTCATTAGGACTAAAAGAATGGTTCGCATAGTTATGGTGTAGAGGAGCCTCTCCACACCACCAATCTTGCCAAAGGGACACTTTTTGTCCATTGCCAATGCTCCATTTTGTGATTTTTTTTTTTTATCAAATTCTTGGTTTTAAGGATGCCATTCCATATGGGAGAACAATAAGAGGTTGTGCACTCATCAATAGATGGATGCACATGCATATATTTAGCTTTGAGTACACGCAACCCAAAGATTATGTTCCCCATACAGTAAATTCCAACAAAGCTTAGCTAGAAAGGCCAAATTCATATTCTTGGCCTTCTTGAGACCCAAATCCCCCTCCTCTTTTGGGATGCAAATTCTATCCCATTTGACCAAGTGATTTTTTTTCTTATTCACAATGTCTCCCCACACAAAATTTCTGCATATTTGATCCACTTTATTGCATATTTCAAAAGGCAGAGGAAAAATTTGCATTTGATACGAAGGCATAGCCACAAGCACACTTTTAGTAAGTGTGATTCTACCACCCATAGATAGGAAATTTGTTTTCCACCCAGCAAGTCTAACAAGTAGATTATTGACAATTTCACTCGCATGTTTCTTGCTAAATCTATCATGCACAATGTTAAAACTCAAATACCTACCAAGATCCGAAATGACTGGCATATTCAGAATATTTTTGATATCCCCCTGCATACTTCTGATAGTATTTTTGGAGAAAAAACATTTGACTCAAATTAATTTTAGGACTAGATTTATTAGTAAAATCATCAAGAAATTCTTAAATAAAATACGCATTACTAGTAGTAGCTTGTCCAAAAAGCATCAAATCATCCACATAAAAGAGATGAGAAATAACAGTCTCATGTTTAGAAGTTTTGATACCTTTCCAAAGTTTTTCATTAACCACATACCTAATCATTTGCGAAAGTCTTTCCATACACAACACAAAAATATACGGAGAAAGTGGTCACCTTGTCTAATCCCTCTAGTCGTCTTAAATTCCTCTAAAGTATTACCATTCCAAAGAATAACAGTTTTAACACTAGTAATACAACTCATGATAAGTTTAGAGAGATTAGTGGGGATATTGAAAAAATCAAGAGTTTCTTTAATAAAATCCCAAGATAACCGATCATCTCAAAATCAATCTTTAGAACCATACCTCCCACCCTACCTTTCCTTTTCTTGAGAGTGTGAATTATCTCTTGGGTCAAAATGATGTTATCTTTTTTCGAACGACCCGGAACAAAACTACTCTGTAATGTGCTAACAATTTTGTCCAAAAAAGGTCTAAGTCTACACACGATGATCTTGGTAAGAGCTTTATAAACCGTATTGCAAAAGCTAATCGGTCTAAAGTTCTTTATCGTTTCTGGATTTTCCCCTTTAGTAATAAGACAAACAATAGTTCTGTTAATTTTTTCGGGACAGAAAATGTTGGTAAAACAACTCTTTATAAACTCACAAACCTCATTTCCAACCGTACCCCCAAAAAAGACTTATAAAAAATGGGTTGTAACCCATCTCTTCCCGGAGATTTATAGGACTTCATGGACCAAAAGCTCTCTTTAGTTTCATTGTTAGACAAGTCTAAACTGATTAAAATTTTATCCTCTTTAGAAAGATTGGGACAAAGTTCAGAGTTCCAATAAAAAACGTTGATGTAGGCAACATGAGGTTCCTGATTAAAAAGGTTAAAGAAATATTTAGAAACATGATTTTTAAGGTCACTTTCATTTTCAATTCACATCCCCCCTCATCTTTAAGCAACTTTATTTCTTTTCTTTTTCTCTTAATGATAGCCGAAAAATTAAAAAAATTAGTATTCCGGTCCCCTTTGCAAATCTAGTTAACCCGTGCTTTTTGGAACCATAACAGTGCTTCTTGGTGGAGAATCGCGTTATATTTCGCAATCAACTCTTTCTCCAAAAGAAATAAACTATGTGAGTAAAAACAAATTTGCGATATTTGAATTCCCTCCAATCTCCCAAGAATCCATCTTTTGTTTCTCATAATGTTTCCAAAAGTATTTTTATCCCAACCACACATTTTGTTAATGAGAAAAGTGGTTCTGTCCAGTAAGTTTAACTCACTATTCTCAATCCAACATTTGTTAATAAAATCATGAAAATCAGGATGAGATAACCAGGCCGCTTCAAATCTAAAAGGACGATTACGAGGGATAAAAGGAGACATACCATCCAGCTGCACAAGTAGGGGAGCATGATCTGAATAGGTTCTAGTAAGGTTGCGTACCATACCTTCCGGGAAGTCAGTTCTCCATTGCGCGTTATAGCACGCCCTATCAAGCCTTTCCATTGTATTAGCCAAACCATGACGATTATTAGTCCAAGTGAGTTTCGGCCCCGAGCACCCCAAATCAATAAGCTTGCATCTACTCAGGTTCCTGTTGAATTTCTGAATTCTGGCAGTATCAGAACTGTTGCTAAAACTCCCTTTTTCATTCACACTAGAGAAATTGCTGAAATCTCCCGTGACCAACCACGGATCATCATAATCTCCCATTTGTTCCTCCATATCGTCCCACATATGTTGTCTAAGATTTGCATTCGGGCTTCCGTAGACTATTGAAAGGACCTAATCACTATACTCCTCTCTTTTGACTGTGGCGGTGATAGCTTGATTAGAGATAGCAAGAGTACTAATAGTGACCTCCAAGGGGTTCCAAAGAACCCAAATCTCATAGTCACCTCATTAGTGGATAGTTTCGCCACGCAAGTAATACCGACATAATGGCAAGGGGGTTTATAAAGTTTGTCTTGTAGGAGAGCCTAAATAGGCCATGTGTGTGTTTCATGTTGCATTAATTTTTAGGCGTATTTGGTCATTGTAGTGTTAGATTGAGTTTATAAGCAACCACTTTTCTCGTAGTACATGGTACTTCTGCTTAAAGTAACAAATATGTACAATACAATGTCAAACAACAAGATGCAAATTACATGTAAATTATATAATTCTGGGAGTGTCATTTCTGGTTCATAACATGTAAATTATAATTGTGCAAGAACCCAGCAGCAATACGTGAATTACCATGCTAGTGATTTAATCTGGTTTGCTCGAATAAAGATGAATATGTTGTATATGAATCTGTGACTCATATTTTAGACTTTGCTCGAAAGCAAATGAGCGCGCCGCCAATTCTAGATGCTACTAGTAAGAAGATGAGGGATTGCGGAACCACAAATTGTGTTGTTCGGATGGATCGAGCATAGTGGTTTCAAGCTTGAGTATTCTCAAGAGTTACGAGCCACACAACTATAGGAGAGATAATTCGGCAGGTGCAGAGCCATATAGTACTATATACAACTTGCCAAAATGGGAAACACTGAATATCATCGGGGGCATGCTTGCTGCCGTGAACAGAAAGCTGATACATACTACGGTGCCAGTGGGACTCAAACTTTGGGGTTGTTCTCTTAGGTCGAGGGGAGCAAAAGAGGAATCATAGCAAGTATCAAATCAACATACGGAAGACAAAGGATCTCCGCAACTTGGTAGGTGTTCTCACGAGTTGGTTAAGGTTGGAAGGAGGTAACATTCTTGCTCCCATTATGAAGACTTGTGCTAAGTTGTTAGACAACATGGCAAACGAACATACTTGGGTGTTGTGCTCAGCTATCACACACCCTTTCCTATGGTCCTGACAGTCGAGAAAAGACTTCTTTGAGAAGATTGTCTTTGAATGTGAGATTATTGGTTTGAAGCTTGAAAAGTAAGTGATGATTATGATTATGAAAGTTCTGATTCTGAACCTAAAGGAGAAGGCTCTAAGCAGTATTTCGACACATAGACGAGTGGGATCGTGTTGCCAATCATTTTAAGCACTGCACCAACCTTCCATTATTTGCATAGTTGAAGTATGTCAATGCAGTGATGATTAAACTATTCATCAATTTGCTAGCCGACATCGTACAACAATTGTGTAAGAATTTTTTTTACTTGTTCAACTTTCACATCCCTTTATTATGGGCCACTTTTATTTATTGAGATTGCTTCAGTTTCAGCGATTTTGGCCACCTAGAGATCTTCAGACTTCCCTACTACCTACATGCCCGTTGAACGATACATATATATATATATAACAAATTAGGACGGGGCGGTTATTGAGATTTTGAAATGTCGTTTGGGCCGTAAGATTGTTCTAGTTTTAACCACTACATTCAATCTATTATAGAAAGTTCTAGAAAAAAAATATTATAGAATATTCTTTAAGGAAAGTTTGAAAATTAATCTTTTGACATTGCACATGACGAAGTAAAGTTCTCCGGGATGGAGTAAAATTCGCCAACGACCGCGGTTGACGCAATCTTGTAATAGAAACTGAGTCTCTCTCCATAATTCAAGAAGTGGAAGGGATAAGATTGGGAGCAGGAAAGTTCACATCTGAAGTAACATATGTCCTTAAAGAGGCAGTGGACATCTCTAGGCGCTTCGAGACCGTTCGTTTTCTACATTGCGGACGGAACAAAAACCGGGTCGCCCATTTACACGCAAGAAATGGGCTTCTAGAGATGGAGGAGAGATATTATTATGTAGAGCCTCATTGGGCATCTAGAGCAATTGAAATTGATGTAATGGGCCTCACAAACCCAACTTTGGTTTAAGTTAATAAAAGTTTTATTCTCAAGAAAATAAAAATAAAATAAAAATAAAATTAGACCTCATTAGAAAGAGAAAGTATTCATTGGGGCTAGCCCCACCACTGTGGCATGCGTGCGTGGTGGGGCGCATCATTCAGCTTTTGACAAACAAGCAAAATTTGGTAGGTTTCATCTGACTATTGCATATTTGTCGAAAACTGAATGGCGCGCCCCACCACGCAGGCATGCCACAGTGGTGGGGCTAGTCCTAATGAATACTTTCTCCATTAGAAATGAATATAGAATATATATTTAACTATTAGATTAAAAGCTAAATCATCTATTTATCTCACACAAGACTTTAAACATGATAACACATTTTTATGTAACAAATCGTTTAGAATATGTGAATCTCCAAAATATTGTTTGATGCGACATTACAATTTACACATATTACTGACTACTTACAAACACGGGAGTCTAACTTTTTTTTTTGCTTATTTATGTTCGGCATTAAATTTTTGTATTGCATTGAGACACGTATTATGTATGAGATTTTATTTTAATTTTTTTGTTTGGATAAAACCCCGGGTACGGACGATTTTCTGATCTTCTACAAAAATTATATGGATCCAAACATAGACATCCCAAACTATTTCTCAATTAATCCAGCACTACGAATTTTTGGCGCTCCTTGGAAGTTGGAAGTTGGGAACTTGGAACTCTTATTCCATCCAAACCTGCCCTATGTACAAATTATTCAATTCCATTAAAACTTTTAACTAAGACCGACCACATCAACAATACACACATACATTCATGGAGGAAGGAACCATGGATCATATTTGCTCTCTCTAGAGCCTCCCCCCTCTGCTCCTTGAGCCATCATTCCCGCTTGGTTTCAAGCTCCTGTCCACCACATCTCCTCCGCACTCTCACCGTCCGTTACAATTCTCCACTTCTCTTGGCGACGATGCAACCAATAGCTGCTGCAGCTGTCCACCATCCCCCCCTTTTTTATTGCATTTAGCTTACTCTAGCACTCTATCTCTATTTCTAACCCTCTCTCTCAAACTCTAATCTCCCTTCATCATAGTCTAGAGCCTACTAACGCTATCTCTTTGCAGGTGTTCAAGATCTCCAAGATCTCTAGGAGAAGTTTTTTGCTCAAGAAACACCTCTCCCGTCTGCAGAAACTGCAGTCATCATTCCACTCTCTCAACATGCATTGGCCTATTGTTCTTTTTGTTCTTACCCCTATTTGTTTATCTTCTAATTGTTTTGCTTATATCTATTGCAGGACCAGTTGTATCTAGATCACACCTACGTTCTCTTTTGTAGTGACTACCTCCTCAATCTCACTCTCTTTGATCTCTTCTCTGTAATCTCTCTCATTTCCACTATGTCCAAGACTTACCAATACGACACCAACAACCCCCCCCCCTCAAACGATTCCATGGAGGAAAGGCTAGACGAGAGGGGTTCTGTGCTTTCACTGGATCCCTCAAGAGCATTCACATTCAGAGAAGTTCTGAAAAACACGTTGATCGCCAAATTCGTGGGGAAAAACTCTCTGTCGCCTGCAGTCATGCAAAAAGCCATTAGCAAAGCTTGGAAAACTTTTGGTTCGGTTTGGATTGAAAAAAAGGGTGACTTTTATCTATTCCATTTTCAAAATCCAAAAGATAAAGAGTTTTTTCTTAATGAATCCTTAGTCTCTATTCATGGCCTTTCACTAGTTTTCAAAGAAAGACTGAAAAATCAAGCCCTCTCAGAAATTGATTTCACCAAAGCTGATGTTTGGTTTCAAGTTCCTAATATCTCGCTAGAAGGCTTTGATTTTGAAACAGCAGAAAAAATGGGTAACTTAGTTGGGGATTTAGTGGTTGTTGATTGGTCTTTCAACAGAGTTCGAAGCATGCAAGGGTTAAGAATCAAATCCAGAGTGGCTCTGGATCAGGCTCTTACACCTGGTGTTTATATCAATGTTCCAGGGAAAGATGAATTCAAGTGGGTCTTTTTCAGTTACGAAAGAATTTTCAAAATTTGCTATAGATGTGGTTGTGTTGGGCATGATAACAGGCACTGTAATACTAACCTGGTGGCGGTCTTGGAGAAGCTGGAAGCTAGATACCTGCAATCACACCACCTCTCTGCCTACCCCTTCCACGTTAATCCTCACCGGAAAATGTTCACTCACCTTCTAAAGTATCACTCAAAGCATGGCCCTCACCGCACCATGAAATTTGATTCTAGTGTAAGCCCTGTCTACACCTTTCAGGAGCTCTCCATCTCCCACGACCCAAACCAAGGCCCCCCACTGCCACCACAACAACCATCTGTAAATCACTCACCTTCATCAAATGACTCTGATGCTTTTTTTACCCCACCCTCCAACCCAGAAAGTGTACCCTCCAATCAAACCTCCCTAATGAACGCCACCTCTGCTTTTATACAAAGCTATTTCCCCAACATTCATCATTTAATCCAACAGTCTCAGGCGTTTCTTCTTCCCCAACAATTCCCTTCCTCTTCCATGCCAATTCATGCACATGTCCCTGAAGCAGTTATGGCTGATACTCTCTCTCACCCATCCCAACCGTCCACAATCAATAGTGGTGCATGTTCCCAGTCTAAGGCATCTCAACCGCCTCCAATGAATGAGGGTACAAGTTCAGAAACTGCCTTCAATTCATTCAATAGAACCATGCACCCCCTTTTTGAAACGGGTGACTCTTTAATTCATGAACTGAAAAGCCTCCCCCCTATTTCCACTATAAAACCCTCCGACCAATCAACAAGGACCCCTTTTCAACAGTTGCCATCCAAAACTTTATCTCTCTCTTGTCCCAATCCTCCCCTCCTCCAAACTCACACCTCCCAAATGAGGCAATTACCCACCACCTATAAAATGCTTTCTTCCCGTTCTGGCTTCTCAATCAGAGCCCCTGACTTTACTCCCTCAAACACTTCGGAGGCAGACACTGATTTGGAACAGAGAAGGAAAGAAGTGATTGAGATCGACAAAATGCTCAAAGAAGTTAGACCCTCGATTCCGAAGAAGACCAGAGGGAGAAGAGGTGAGACCAAAAAGGAGAAAGAGATCATGCAGAAAAAGGAGGGTAAGAAAGGTTTGGGAAAAAATGTGGGTAAAGGAAAGGATAAACTCATCAGCAAGCCAAGAGGAGCCTTGCAAATCCCAGCGTTGAAAAAGGTGGCGAAGAAGAGGGAAATCCCAATGGCCTCGGTGGTGGATACCAAGGGGAAAGGAAAGAAGCAGAAAATCACTACCAGTTTGGAGGCTCAAAAAGGTATCACTAAAAGTTTTCATGTTCTGATTCAGTCTTTTAATTTCAATCCATTCTCCAATCATTTTTTCAAGTTTAAGTTCAAAAAAAGATCTAGATCACTGGGAGACACTGATCCTTCTGCTTTGCATCCCAACAAAAAACTTTGTTCTGGGTTTAGGGTGGTTGTCCCAAAACAACCCCCAAGAGAGCCATGAATCTTATCAGTTGGAATTGCAGAGGTTTGGGGCAGGACTCTGCAATTCGAGAAGTTTTTTCACTGTCTCGTAAATTTAAGCCTGCTCTCCTTTTTCTTTCTGAAACTAAGCAAAAAAATTGTTTCATTCAAAGAAAATTTCGTAAACTAGGTTTTGATAAGCACTGTTTTGTTGATCCTATTGGCTCTAGTGGTGGTCTTTGGTGTTCTTGGCACTCTTCTCTTCTTTCAGCCTCTCTAAAATGGTCATCGGAAAATATCATTCTCCTTGAAATAGCAAATTCTATTCCTGCGCTTCCCCCGTGGTTCTTAGGTTTAGTTTATGGTAACCCAAATTTTGATCAGCGTTTGCATGTTTGGAACCTTTTTGATTCTATTCTCCCAGTTAATTGTCCCTTGGTGCTAATAGGGGATTTCAATCAGGTTCTATTCTCTTATGATAAAATGGGGCCATGTGCTTCAAACATTAGAGGTTCTGATACTCTTCTAAACTTCTTAAACAAGTGGGCTCTTTTTGAAGTTAAAAACATTGGTCCTTGATTCACCTGGACAAACAATAGATCAAGTAGCTCTCCTACTTTTGAGAGGCTTGATAGAGCTTGGTGTAATGTGCATCTTATTAGCTCTTTTCCTGACCTTGCTATTCAGAACCTTGGCAAAGGCTCCTCTGATCACTCGCCCATGGTTTTAAGATTCTCCCAACCCTCTACCGTTAGTTTCCCCCCCAGGCGTTTTGAAATTTGGTGGCTAAACTCAGCTGAATCTAAGGAGCTCCTAAAATATATTTGGAGCATCCCCATTCCAGGAGCTCCATGCTTTAGAGTGGCCAAGCTTCTAGCTATCACTCTTAAAGCTTTTAGAACTTGGGCCTCTGCAAGACCCTCCCTGCAGAACCAGATTAACAATGTCAAAAACCAAATTGCTACCCAACAGTCTCTCCTTCCTGATCCTCAAGCAATCTCCTCTTTTATACAGCTTCATCATCAGCTTCAAGATCTGCTTAATCAAGAAGAAATCTACTGGGCTCATAGATCTAGATGTAAATGGCTAAAAGAGGGAAATAAAAATACAAAGTTTTTCCATGCATGCACCAAAATTAAAAAGACTGTTAATGGAATTTGGAATCTTCAACTTTCTGATGGCTCCTTTGTAACTGATCAAAATGACATTTTGAGACTATTTCTTGATCACTTTAAATCATTTTATTCAGAACCCTCTCCCAGTCTAGCAGATCTCTCAGCCCGAAATGATAACTTGTTTTCTTTCTCCCTTCTTTTCAACATTACAAAGTTTTTAACTCCTGATCAGCAAAATTTCCTCTCAAAATCATTCACTGCTACTGAAGTCACCCAAGCAGTCTTTGAGATGGCTCCCCTAAAGGCCCCTGGCCCTGATGGTTTCCAGCCAGCTTTTTTTCAAAAAAATTGGAGCCTTTGCTCCACCACCATCATATCAGCTGTGCTTTCTTTCCTCAACTCAGGTCATTTGCTCAAGGAGATAAACAAAACCCATATCATTCTCATACCTAAGTGTCATAACCCTCTAAAAGTTGGTGACTTTAGACCTATTAGCTTATGCAATGTCCTTTACAGAATAATCGCCAAAGTGTTGGCTAATAGGCTTAAGCATGTCCTCCCCTCCCTCATATCTATTAATCAGAATGGCTTCATCCCCCAAAGGTTAATCCAAGATAACATCTTCATAGGCCAGGATCTTGTTCATACCATCCACAAAGCTAAAAATAACAATCAACCTAAATTAGGAGCTCTAAAATTAGATATCTCAAAAGCTTTTGACCGTATTAGATGGGACTTCCTTGAACAAGTAATGGGTCAAATGCACTTTCCCTCCCATTTTATTAAACTTATTATGCAATGCATCACCACCGTTTCCTATTCCATAATACTCAATAGATCTCAGTCCAAATTCTTCAAGCCTAATAGAGGTCTAAGGCAAGGTGATCCACTCTCCCCCTTCCTTTTCTCACTCTGTGCAGAAGTCCTCTCAAGCTCTCTTGCAGCTGCTGAAGAGGATGGGCTCCTCCAAGGCATCCCCTTTTCCAATCATCAGAAAATCTCTCATTTGCAGTTTGCTGATGACACGCTTCTTTTCTTCAAAATTTGCTCCCAAACCAGTAATAACATTAAGCTCATTCTTGATCTCTATGCCACTCAATCAGGCCAATCTATCAATCTAGACAAGTCTTCTCTAGTCTTTAGTCCTAATTGCTCCTCTGCAGATAAAAATCACTTCCTTAACTGCCTAGGATTGGCACCAAGTGACTGCATAGGGAAGTATCTAGGCATCTCTTTAGATACTAAAGGCTCTAGCAAGACTATTATCAAGAATGCCATAGACAAGGTCAGAAATAAGTGTGCTTCTTGGCAAGGTCTTCTTCTTAACCCCTTAGGAAGAGCCACTTTGATTAAGTTTGTTCTTAGTAGTTACCTTGTCTATCCCATGTCTATTTGCCTCTTCCCAAAGAAAGACTGTAACACTATTAAATCTGTCTTCTCTCAATTTTTCCGGTCTGGGGATTGCACTAAAAAGCGTATTCATTGGCTCTCTTGGGACTTTCTTTACAATAAGCCCAAGAATGGGGGTTTGGGATTTAAAAATTTACATTGCTTTAATAATGCTCTTTTAGCTAAAAGCAGTTGGAGAATTCTCAAGGATCAAAACTCTCTTTTCACAAAATATTTTTCTGCAAAATATTGCAAAAGGAAAACTTTTTTGAGCCTCAATCCTGCTTCTTCCTCTTCATCTGCTTGGAAAAACATTTGTAAAGGCAGAAGTACTTTGAGAATGGGGCTGCAATGGAAAATTGCTTCAGGAAATGCCATTGATCTGGGTGATGATGGGTGGATTAAAGATGTGCCTGGTGCTTCTGTTAAGGAATGCTTACTTCACACACATCACCATAACATTCCCCATAAGGTTGGCCACTTGATTAACCAGCAACAAAAGGTGTGGAAAGCTGATCTAGTAGATGAGTTATTCCCAACCTGGTTGAGAGATAGAATCCTTGACACTCCTATAGAAATGCTTGAAAGCACAGATACCCCCTATTGGGGAGCCTCCTCCAATGGAATTTTCACAGTTAAATCTGCCTACTCCCTGCAAAACTAAATAACTCCTCCCCTTTATCAATTGCAGCCAACATCCACTTTAATCCCATAAATCTTAGCTATAACTGGAAAAGACTCTGGTCCTCAGGTCTCCCATCTAACATTATTCACCTCTTTTGGAGAATCTGCACTAACTCTCTGCCTTGTCTTTCCAATATTAACTCTAGAATTTCCATATCAAATCCTTTCTGTCCTCATTGTCCTAACCATATTGAAGATGCTAATCATATTTTCCTTCTTTTTCCTAAGGCTCGGGAGCTTTGGGGTAGAGCCCCTCTTCATCCTACCCAGAAACCAACGCATTCTTCCTCAGATATTAATAAATGGTTAATGAGATGGCTAAATAAGAGAAAGAAACTTCAAAATCAGAATAATTGGCATTGGATCCCAGCCATTTTCTGGATCCTTTGGACTACCAGAAACAAAATCCTATTTGATAAACAAACTTCCACTCCTTGTTCTTTGTTTCACCAGACAGAGGCTCTTGCAAACTTTCTTACTTTATGTTGATCTTCTTTTGGGATTTACTTTGTGAGTTTTTTCTTAGCTAATGAAGGTTGGGTGGAGGTAGAAGTTAAAAAGGGTAGGCCAGAATGGTTGCCAGGACAAGTGCAGTTCTACCCCCAGGCGTTGGTGGAAGTGTCTCAAGCAGTCCCTCTAGCAGTGCTCCCCCCTGTGCATGGTGCTTTCAATCTCAAGAATGCAGTTTCTGCTGATGTGTCTGCTAAGATCCCAGGAGGTGAAGGAAGTTCTAATGCTCCAGATGTGGTTCACTCCATTGAAGCTTCAAGTGTTAGTGCCTCAGGCGCTGTTTCTGGAGAAGAATTCCCTCCCATTCCAGACAGTGAGCTCATGTCTGCAGTCATCCCCTTCATTGACGTCTAACAAGCCCTGGTTCTAAGTGGATAGCTCTCAGTTTCTCCCTCAGTTATCTTTATCTATCATGTTTTAAATATTGTTCTGAATATTATCAAGTTGGTGTAATTTTGGTCCTTGTGTTTGCTGCTGAATGATCTTGGCTAGGCTCCCTCAGCTAGCTTGAAGTCTTGATGTTTTAGTTTTAGTGGTTTATGGCTGTTAGATTTAGTATCCTTAGTCCGATGTTTTCTGATCGATGTGTACTTATCTTGATCACTATCTACTGAAGTTCTACTTTTTCCGCAAAAAAAAAGACCGACCACATCAATGGTGGAAACCTCACCTCCACCCTTGATTAGCATCTCCAACAGTGAGGTGGGGTTAACGGCGTGAAAAATGCGAGGGTGAGGAGGGGAGGTGAAGCCCGCAGGCACGCCTCCCGGGTGGGCCAAGTGAGTGTCTTTTTTCTTTATTTTTTCGTTTTTTTGCTTGTTAAAAGTGGGTGTAGTTTGGTTAACACGCATATATTACACTAAAGATCCAATTATGCATATTGTCTAAAATAATAGCTAATATTTTTCTCAAAAAAAATAAATAATAGCTAATATTAATTTTGCATCATATGTAATAAATATTATAACACAAACTTAAGTAGTATATCACAAATAATAAAACACAAAATTAGTCCTAAAAAACACAAAATTACGTTTCATACGCACTTTTAATAACACAACTTTACGTTGAGAAATGCTAGGGAAATTCTTATGCACTCTTTTTAAAAACTCTCTACTAGAATGTGCCATGTGGCCCTAATTTTTCTCAACAAAATAACTTCTACCAGTCGAGAACCCGCGCTATGCGCGGGTATCTGTGTTTGATATTTAATCAATTGAGAAGACATGAACACACGTCCACGCTAAAGTTAATGGATATTGATACACATATTGGACGTTGATAATAGAACACATTCAGGTTAAAAGACAAACCGTGACATTAACTCGAGACAAACCGTGAAATTAAGAGCCGTGATATACGCCTCTTAATTGGTGTTCGAGCTTAAAAGGCTTAAAGTCTCACCATATATGTTTAACTCGAGAACTGACTAAACTTTTAGTGTTATTTCAGGATGAAAACATTTTTTGTTTTTTCCAGAACTGACTAAACTTTCAGTGATTCTTTCGTGATTAAAATATTCACTCGACTCATTTGTGGAAGCACATATATTTCATAATTGTCAAACATTTTGACTTATTAAAAGAAGATATTAGCTCAATTATAACATTGCATACCATGAAGATAATTAAAAAAAATAGTTATAATTTAGGTTCATGCCACGATGATAATTATAGGTTTGCTTTAGAAATAGACCTCAAAGTATATTGCTTATGTATTTTATACCAAGAAAATTACACTTCTTTTCTTCCTTCATTTGTAACAGTTTTTTTTTATATGTATTTATTATTATAATAATTTGAACCTTTAATAGAGTCGAAATCAGTAGACATACCACGTCATGATAGTAAAATACATAAATCTATTCATTGAAAAAGTAAAACATTCCTAACAGAGTTAAAATCTGTTAAAAATTTAGTTAATGAGTCTCAAAAATAAAATATTGGACTGAAGTCTGCAAATAATATAATGAATGAAACGTTCCTAAATCTGATGGATGATATATTATTTAGATTCGGTGCAAATTTACTTGTAGAACATGTTAGTCTTTCTAACTCTTGAAATCGAATCATATTAATTAGGAGTGAAATCGAATCATAATAAATTTGAAGAGAATAAAATTAATTTTTGATTAGAGATGAAATAACAGTAATTAGGGGTGTAAACACTTCGGTTTGGTGCGGTTTGTGCGGAAATCATAAACTAAACCGAATAAATCGGTTACTAATTTTTCCACCAAACCAAGCCATTTGAAAGGATGAACCTGATTCGGTTCGGTCGGTTTGCATAAACATTATTGAATGGATATTATAATACCGCATTGTCAACACATTTCAAATTTAAGAGAGATATACATTAAATAGACGTAAGAAAAAAACTTGCACGACTATCGCTTACGATGGAACGTGAGAGAAATGGAAAAGATTAAGAATAATATAATGATTTTAATTGAATATATCTACTCGTGTTTTATTTTTCAAATTATTTGATATACTTTACGTAATATATATTTTAATAAAATTACATTAGGCACATATCGGTTCGGTTTGGTGCGATGTGCTACTTTTACAAACCGAAAACCGAACCGATTAGACTGGTTTGAGAAAAACTTGAACCATTCAGAAACCGCACATCCAAAAAATCATCTAAAACCAAGGATTTCGGTTTGGCTCGATCGGTTAGACCGGTTTGATCAGTTTTCCTTACAGCCCTAGCAAGAAAACTATGCCAAGCCACCAAGGTATCATAAAAATGAGAAGACAATAAGGATATCCCTAATTTTTATTAAGATGACGTGTCAACTGAAACACAAATGAAAGTACATCTTCCTAGTTCTAAGAGAAAAGGAGTTATAAACTTAGGATAGGAGGAGGATTTATTCCCTGGAACAATATTTCGAAAAAGATAAGGATATTTACATATATTGGTTTTTGACTGATAAATTAAACTAATATGAGCCATATGTTTTTGGACAACAATTATTTTTCCACCACCACAACTTTTGAGAAGTAGGGAGGGGCTGCTTCTCCGAACATGGTTTTATTTTATTTTATTTATCATCATTTTTATCTGTAAAAAAAAATTACATATTCAATTGCAATAAATTATATATTTTCACAGCAGATTATGTATGCAATTTACCAAACACTTTTTAGGTAAATTTTTACAACTTTCCAACAGCACTTCAGGCAGAGTTCCTTTTCAGAATGCAACAACATTTCCAAACTGACCGCTAATGAGAATAAAGTTAATTTTTGAATTATTTTTATTATGACTCACCATCAAATAGATGTGTTACATGATAAAAAATAGAACCCCCCCCCCCTTCGACATATGCAAATGAGTGCTAGCTCAGTGGTTTAATCTTAGAAGCCCATACATAAAGTATTGGGTTCAAATCGGCTATATAATATAATTCTCAAAAAAAAAAAAAAAAAAAAAAAGCTCACCATATGAATTCCATAACTCCTATGAAATCTTAAAATGAATTATGAAACGATTTATGTTAGTGCTTGTAGTAGCAAAGTTTTGTAAAAAAAATTCCATAATCACTATTTTAATTTGGGAGTTTTGTTATTCTATCTTATTTTCCCTTTTCGAGGTAAATATTTCCCCTTTGGATATAGGCATTGAAACTCCCTCAAATTTTTAATTTTTTTTAACAAATATACACTTTCACCGAAAATAACATCTCCGATAGAAAAATAATATCATTCATCCCAAAAATAAGACAATGGCGCACTAAAAGTGAGTGCATCTGTACATAATGACTAATTTGATTTAATTATGTTAAAAAAGTAAACAAATTGACAAATTTGATATATTATTCAAGTGATGTAGAAGAACGTACATTAGAATTTCCCATGCCAATTTTCTATTGACATAATAAACACATCAAATTCACTTTCTCATTTTTTTCCTTGCAACAATAAAAAGGTTTAGAATATGTATTTGGAGAAGGCTAATTGTTACTAAAGAATTCAATAATGCATAAATATGGAGATTTCACTAATTTTTGTAACTCCTGTCCCATTAATGAAATTTGAATGTCTTTAAATTAATTTAAATAATGACTAATGAGTCATGAAAGACATGCCATTGTTTTATTGGCTTGTTAATGAAATTGATGACATGGCGGAACAAATGGCAACACCTCAATAATTTGGAATTGAAAAATGGCAGATCCATGTTCAATCTGAGCACTTGTCTGCTTTTATATATATATAGATTTGATAGGAGAGAGGTAGTGAGATGATTCCCACGTTCAAATTATTTTTAATTTCATATTTATAATTTTTTACATTTTGTTTGAACACATTTTAAAATCTCTCTTTTTTCTATCCAATAAATCGGTTGTCATTCTTACCCTTCATTAATCTCATCATTTTGACGGAAGATAACTAAAACAATAAGAAAATACCGTTAGAAATCTTCTTCAAGGCAACCATTTCATCATTGCTTCAACGATTACCCTTATATGTATATATACATATATATATATATATATATATATATATATACATATATATATCGTTTACCTTGAAAGACAAAGTTCGTTTTCAATTTTGGTGAAGATAAAAAGGTTTTTCTATTCTCTTTCAGATATCTGATTGAGGAAATGGCTTCATTTAAGGTAAAAGACACTTTAAACCCCTCTAGTTTCATTGATGGACAGTTTCACCCCATCTAATTTTGAAAAAGACACTTTCACCCCTTCAGTGTGCAGAACTGCAACTTATTTACACTCCCTATTGTGATGCCCTTAGTCAGGGAGCAGAGTTTGTCACTGAAAATAATTTTAGAGACAAATTTGACCGCCATATCATGGAAAAAATCTAATATATCATTGGATAATCTCTACCATTTTAAAAACATGAGGGTAAAGTTGTCCCAAAATTTTTTTTTACATACAGTTCCTAATTCCACCTAACGATGTAATAATACGGGATGTAAATTTTTTGAAGTTCGTCACACTAAAGGGGTGAAAGTGTCCTTTCACAAATTATAAGGGGTGTAAGTGTCCTACAAAGAAACTAGAGGGTGTGAAAGTGTCTTTTACCCTAGATAAATTTAGGCAACTTTGTGACAAGATTTTAGTCTGGCTTCTTAACGAATTAATGTTTTTTTTTAAGAGAAAGTATTGTTTTCATCCAAAGTTCATATTTTTTTTTATATATAAATCAATAAAACTATATGATCAAGCAGTATTGATATGGTCAAGCAACACCTCCTTTCGTGTATAGTATTCACACTTTCCAGTTGATTAAGACTATGTTGTGAATATATCTATCTATCTACTCCGCCAACACACGCACACGAGCCACTCGAAAAAGAAAATATGGTCAAGCAAATTTCCCGTGGAATTTTCCTTCTGTTTTATTGATCTTCTGCAAAAGTTATAAGGATAAAATTTCTGATCGGTCGAGAAAAAAAAAGTGATAGAGATCAATGAAGGGTAAAAATCATAATCAATTTATTGGATAGAAAAAATACGAATTTTACAAATGTGTTCAAACAAAAAAATAAAAAACTGTAAATATGAAATTAACAATAATTTGAACGTGGGAGTCATCAAACTACCTCTCTCCTATCAATTAGAATAGTTATTTTGTTGAGAAACATTAGGGCCACATGGCTCATTCTAGTGGAGAGTTTCTAAAGATAGTGCATAAGGAGAGTTTCCTTAGCACTTCTCATTTACGTTTCATTACAAAATAATAATCAAACTCGAAAAAAAAGGAAAGTATGATTTTATTTCTCAAAAAAAGTAACACCTTATTCAATATAGTATTTATTAGATAAAATCAGTTAATAATGGCTTTAAATTTAATATTTTAGTTAAATATAAATATAGAATAGTGTAGAGATGCAAGTTCAAATTGGAAAAACCGCAATCCGAGCCGAACAGGGCGGTTTGGTTCGGCTGTTTCGGTTTGGAAGCTATTACGTTTCGGTCAGGTTTGCAAAAATCTTAAACCGTATAATACGGTTCGGTTTAGGTTTGAGATACCACAAAAATGTAAAAAACCAAACCGAACCGCGTATGTATCATATTAGGCTATAAACTACTAAATTTGATAACTTCTACACATATATCATATACAATATGTACCTCAAAACCGAACCGAACCCATTAAATGATTTTAGAAATGATGTAATATTTTCTACTTTATTTTTAAATTGCTTGACATAGAAATTTTAGCAATCATTTGATTGTTGAATTAACTATTAAGAAATTTTAAATGAACAAATATATTTCTAGAAACCGCGGTTTAAAACGTACCAAACCGGTCATTCACGGTTCCGTTTGAAGTCATGAACAGTCCGGATTAAGTTTGGGTTTTGCCCAAACCGTTACATGCAGTTCGGTTCGGATGGGTACCAAAACCGGATCGAACCGAACCGTTTTCATCCCTAATAAGAGAGGATGAATATGAATATTTTGACTGTTGAAAATAATATGGTAGAATTGTAAGAAAAAAATTTGGCAGGGAGGATGTTTGTAAAGTTAGGTGGGTATGCCAATGAGAACTTGACATGCGGAAACTAAAAATATTCATACAAACTATTAAATGAACTCCGTTAGTGCATTTCCGTCTAATACTCACACTCTCTCTCTCTCCTCACTCTCCATATCTATCTCAAATTCTCGATGTATGATTGGATCTCTGATTTATCATAATCTCTCTCCCTTTCTATTCTCCATCTCCAACTCCAAATCAATGTGTGATTCTTTCCCAGTATCCTCGAACTCTCGTTCTTCTCTCGCTCCGATGTTGGATTATCAAAAAGGCATAGGCCATCTACTATTCATGGTCCAAAAAAAATATATCCCCACTTCTCTAAACATGTCCTCCAAGACGATCTATTTCATGGTCAAAAAAAAAATATATCCCCACTTCTCTACACATGTCCTCCAATACGATCTTTTTTTGTTCGACAGAAATAGCAGACCACGATAAGAAAATGTTATTGATGGTTAAGTTTTTGTTCATTCCTCAAATTGAAGTTCTAAATCACCTTAACGATATTCAAATTATGGCATAACATTGATGTTCTTGTTTCTTTGAGGATGAATGGCATCTTCAGATTGCTCAAATAAATCATTAAATGTCCACAACTCTTTACATGTAATTAATATGTTCATCATGAAGTATTTTATGTAAAGAATTGACAAGTTGTCGGAAGCAATCGGAATGACGATATAGTAAAACTAGCAAGAAAATTTGGAATTCGTTTATTCAGTATGAGACCGGAAACTGTTGAGTTGCAGATACCATTACCACATCAGTTATAGCTCTTTATAACCCTGCCCATTGAAACATTTTGCAGATATTCAGAAACAAGATCGATTCATAAGTGTTAGGAATGGGGAAATTGTGTTCCTCACAGTCCATACGACGGTCTTAATTAAAATAGTCTTATGAGCTTTTTCATTGTTCTCTTGTCGGTTGTCTCTGCGATTGCGATTGAAAAACCCACATCCAACCGGGTTATCATTGTGCATCGCTGCTGGTGACAATCAACGTTCATTCTTTAAACATCGGTACTGCGGAGAAAATCAACAATGTGGATTTTTCAATTGCTATTGCAGAGAAAAGCAACAGTCAAAATTATCGCCATTAAGATTTTCATATTGAATTTTTCAATTTCGATATTTTCCATTGTGTACTGAGAGGTAGGATCATATACTGATATTGATATAGAGATTGAGGAGAGAGTGAGAGCGTGCTGGATGGAAATTTTCTAACGGAACAAGCTTCTTCATCCGTTTAATAATTATGTGTGAATTTTTTTTAGTTGCCATATGTCAAGCTTTCATTGACATACCTACCTAATTCTACAAATATACTACCTACTTAATTTTTTTCAGAATGATAAATATTTATTAGGAGTATTAGTAGTGGATTAGAGGTGGGACAATAGGGGCAGGGCTCACCCACCATTGTGGATGGTCTTAGATGATTCCATGATAATTCCAAGAGGTCAAGACTCTCCCCGTAAAAGCATCCATCTTTACCATCCTCAAATCTTCTACTTGTATTGTTATGGCCTGGTTCTCACAAGAAATTCTTGACTTTTGGCATATTTCTTTTAGAAAACTGAAGCACAGTACGTGTCTCGTAGTTACTAACCTAATCATCATCTATGGGCATGATAAAATGATAAAATGAAAATATTTATGGGCATAACGATTACAACTGTGTGATCAAAAGGGCTTTTCTAATTATAGCTGAGGGAGATACCGTCATTTATGTGGAAAAAAAATTATTTTTATTAAATCAAGACTCAAGAATGATTCACGAAGATTTTCCTTTTGCACTTAGTCATTAGAGGAAAGTTTAATAAATGAATAAACGAGTTGAAATGCTAAAGGTCTTTGTGTTTTGCTCACAAGTGAGGCATAATCTTAAGCTTGTTTTACATGCATCACAATCACCTCATTAGTGGATAGTTGCACCACGTAAGTGATATCGACATGGTGGAAACGAGGTTTATAAAAACTTGTCCCATACAAGAGCTTAATGAATAGGTCATGTGTGTGTTTCATGTTGCATTAATTTGAAGGTGTATTTGGTCTTTGTAGTATTAGATTTAATTTCTAAGCAACCCCTTCTATTGTAATACATGGAACTTCTACTTAAAATAATAAATATGTACAGTGCCAAATAACACGATGCAAATTACTTGTAAGGTATATTTTTTTTTGAGAGAAAATTATTGGATTAAGTCGACTGGGCCATGAAGCGGTCCAATACATCTTGGGCAATTACATTCTCGGCCCAAACAGGCGGAGTAGGAAACCAGTAGCTACCGGTTGAGTTATTATCTGCATTTGATGCAAACACGTGTGCGCATTTATTCCAACCGCGTGGCACATGGGTTACCACGCGTCCAGCGGTGTTCCCCATTTTCTCCGAACAGTCTTCAAGAACTCTCTGGACTTCTGTGACATCTTCTGGTGGCTTTCTTTGGATGAGCCGGTTCATTTCTCTCACAACAGCGAAAGAATCTGATTCGATCCATACCTTTGCAAAACCTAAACTCACTGCTAGATCCATCCCTCCTCTCAACGCCTCAGCTTCTGCTTCTTTGACGGTGTTTGAGAAGGGAATCGATCTTGCTACACCGGCGATGAAGACTCCTTTTGGGTCTCGAATCACAACTCCGATTGCTGCCTTCCGCTGGTTCTTGTCCCATGCAGCGTCTGTGTTGATGATGACCCAATCCTCCGGTGGCACCTTCGGGGGCTTCGCCGGAGAGGGCCCAATCTGAGCCGGGGCACCACTAAGGCAAGAATCCGTCAGATCTTCATAAAAAGCCAGGTAATTTTCGACCTTGAGCACCAAGTCCTCTACAGTTGTTTTTTGGTTTCTAAAAATTAGGGCGTTTCTGTTCTTCCAAAGCTTCCAAATTAGAAGGCTCATCTTCTTT
Source organism: Linanthus parryae (assembly GCA_023055425.1). Classification (NCBI taxonomy): domain Eukaryota; kingdom Viridiplantae; phylum Streptophyta; class Magnoliopsida; order Ericales; family Polemoniaceae; genus Linanthus; species Linanthus parryae. Next base: position 26,676,409 of record JALGPY010000005.1, on the reverse strand, counting down.
CTTTCCTCTGTATTTGATGCAAGGAACATCTCAACCCACCAGATCTGAAATTGTATGTGCTTTCCTGCAACGAAGCTTGGACCCAGAAGAGAAGACCAACACTTTCTCGCAAATCTACAGTGCAAAAACAGATGAGTTTCACTTTCCTTCTCTTTTTTACAAATTGGACACCACAAATCCACCTCAATCCCTCTTTTAAGGAGGTTATTTCGAACCGGTAAGCTTTGATGAAAAGCTCTCCAAGTTGTGTAGAGCGCTCTTTTTGGAATTTTGATTTTCCAGAAAGGTCTCCACCAGCTTGGGGATGGGTTCGAGCTGCTTCCAAAATTGATTTTCTTCCTTCTTTCTTCTTGTTGAACAAGAACCTGGTAACCCGATTTTACTGTGTAAAGACCCGAATCGGAGAAGTGCCAAATTAATCTGTCTGGAACCGGAGTCGCTGGGATTGAAATCCGTTTGATCTCAGTGATATCTTCCTTCAAGAACAGCTCTTCTAATTTGCAATTATCCCACTCTCTGTTCTCGGTAATTAAATATGCCACCATAACCAACTGATTTCCTTGAGTTGTTCTTGGCGTAAAGGGTCTAAACGAATTTTCCCTATAGAGTCATGGGTCTTTAAAAGCATTATGATGTTCTCCATTACCCAAACGCCAACGACATCCACTTAAAATTAATTTTTTGCTTGAAATGATGTTTTTTCAAACAAAGGAACTGTTGGTTTTTGCTACTGCTTGAAGAAGGCCCGTTTCTTTGTAATACTTGTGGAGTAGAACTCTTGCAAGTAGGGAATCGGGGTTCATAAGGATACGCCAAAATTGTTTTGCTAACAAAGCTGTGTTGAACAATTGCAGGTGATGGAAGCCCAGACCTCCTTCTTGCTTGGATCTTTTCATTTTCTCCCAGGAGACCCAACTGATTTTCCGATTCTTCTCATCCGAGCCCCACCAAAAACGCGCCATAGCCAATTCCAGATTATCACAAAGGGATGAAGGTAATTTAAAACAGTTCATTGAATAGGTTGGCAAAGATTCAATAACTGCTTTAAGCAAGACTTCCTTACCAGCAGGGGAAAGGAACTTTTCTTTCCAGTTTGAAAGTTTTGCTTGCACCTTGTCTGGAATGTGTTGAAAGCTGACCATTTTCTTTCTTCCTATTTCCGTAGGAAGCCCTAGATAACGGTCATGGAGTCTTTCTCTTCGTATACCACACAGGGAACTGAGACGAACACAATCAGCCTCCGAAACATAACTGGAAAACACGGCCGAGGATTTGTCCAGATTTATTTTTTGTCCTGTTGCTCTTTCATAGTCTTGTAATAGCTTCGTTAGGACTTGTATTTCGGTAGTGGTAGCTCTTGTAAAAATAAGGCTGTCGTCCGCAAAAAAGAGGTGGGAGACCTTAGGGCCCCCTCGCGACGCTGCCAAACCTGTAATAACACCACTAGACATAGATCTCGTTAGAGAACTTCACCACAAAATAAAAACAAATATGGTGAGATTGGGCAGCCCTGACGAAGCCCCCGCTTGGGCACGAAATGACCCACAACCTGCCCTTTAAAAGCAAACGAAAATGATGTTGTAGAAATGCAATCCGCAACCAAATTTATCCACTTAGGTCCAAAGCCCATTTTAAAAAGGATTTTGGTGAGGAAGGACCATTCCACCCGGTCGTAAGCCTTGCTAATGTCCATCTTTAAAGCCACAAAACCATCTCTTCCTTTGATTCTATGTCTCATTGTGTGGAGGAGCTCAAAGGCTGTAATAGCATTATTCGTTATCAATCTTCCCGGAACAAAAGCACTTTGGCTTTCGGCTATAAGGGATGGGAGTACCCTTTTAAGCCTATTTGCCATGGTCTTTGAAATTAGCTTATAAATCACCGTACATAAACTGATCGGGCGCAAATCAGCGGGTTTTTTAATTTGCTTGATTTTTGGGATAAGGGCAAGCAACGTGTGATTAAAGTCCTTCACACTTTGCTCCCCGTTAAGAATACGCAGCACACAGCCCCCCACCTCATGTTTTAGTATTTGCCAGTAGTTTTGAAAGAAGATTGCTGGAAACCATCCACACCGGGGGCCTTAAGTGGTCCCATCTGCATTAAGCTTTCAGTAACTTCTTGAATAGTGTAAGGTGAATCTAGAAACTCACGGTCTTCATGACTTATACTGTGCTCGATATAATTAAGCATAGTATCAATATCATTATTCGAAGGATTAGATGAATCAAAAATACCTTCGAAGTACTGAGTAAGGATTTTGATGATCTCTTCTTCTTCTGTCTTCCAGACCCCATCTGAGTCTTCTAATCCTTTAATAGTGTTTCTTGCCTTTCGCGCGGTCGCCTTTCTATGGAAGAAAGTCGTGTTTTTGTCTCCTGCTTGCAGCCACTGAACACGAGACCGTTGCTGCCATATCTTTTCCTCCTTGAGGAGTAGATCTGCCAGATCCTTCTTAGCTTGTCTCCGGTGATAGGCCACACTGGCTGTTTGCGTCTGTCTCTCAAGGCGCTGTATCTTCTTCTTTAAACTTTGGATTTGTTTTTTGACATTACCAAAGTTCTTGGAAGCCCAAATACGCAAACTCTCGGCACATTGATCAAGCTTTCCTCTCAGATTTGAATTTTGAGACGGCCAAAATGCTTGAATAGCTTCATCACACGCACTGTTTTGGAGCCACGCTGCTTCGAAGAAGAATCTTCGTTCACCAATACCTTTACCCGAATGCGTAGGAGCTCCGAAAAGAACTTCTACTGGGTTGTGATCTGAAGTTGCTGCCACTAAGTGGTTGACACGGGCATTACCGAACAAAAGGCGCCAACTGACATTGGCAACATCCCTATCAAGCCTCTCTCTTATATTGGCTTCATCTTCTTGGTTGTTGTTCCACGTAAAGGGGTTATCAAAAAAACCCAAATCTTTGAGATCGCAACTTCTCAACGCTTCAATGAAAGGTGCGGTTTGAGAGGAAGTCACCTCTCGTCCGCCATCTTTGTCACTTTGGCCGATAATCTCATTGAAATCGCCAACCACACACCACGGAGCATCTCCATGGGGTTTCAGTTTAGACAAGAGAGCCCAAGAGTTATGGCGCTCTCCCTTATCCGGATCTCCGTAAAATCCGGTAAAGAACCAAGGTTCCTTATCCACTTCCGATTTCACAAGGCAGTGAATGTGATGAACTGTCCTGGAGATTAGTATAACTTCCACTGAATCATCCCAGAGAAGTGCTAATCCCGCACTTCGGCCAATACTATCAACATATAGGCCTTTTGCATACTGAACCTTCTTTCGAACCTCATCCATCTCATGTGATTACAACCTAGTTTCCATGAGAAAAACTAGATTGGGACGTCTTTCCTTCACGGTGTCGCGAAGGGATAGAACGCTACAGAGGTTTCCAAGCCCCCGTACGTTCCAGCTTAATGCACTCATTGATTTAGGCAGAGCTGCTTAGGAGACTCTGCCTCTGGTTCAATTGGGATATTTTCGCAATCCATTCCACACTCCAATCCAGCCTTTCTTGCATGCTCTTCAACATCGGTCCTTGGTTGGTTGTTTGGATCAGGGGGCTTTGGGTTTCCGTTGGTTGGTTCTTGATTGCAGCTTCGTTTACCCCCACCCAAAAGAAGCCCATCTTCAATCGTAATTATTACCAATTGGCCCAGTGGTTTCCTCTTATTGACGTTTTCGTCCCCCCCTGTGCTGCTAGACTTAGTTCGAGCCTTATCCTTAAGATTAGCTCTTTTCCTCTTTGCGATAGAGTTTGCACCAAAGGTGACTCCTTTAGGGACGGCTATCTTGTGCATCACACCCATATCAAAGTTTGGTTTATCCCCATTTGGAGGAATAAACTCCATAGTTGGGAAAGATTTGATTGGCCATTGATTGCTTACCAAATCTTCTCCGAGATTCTCGGGATTTGAGGTTGGTTTAGGTTGCCATTTGACCGGTTGATTAGCTTGACTAACGCTGGCCTTCCCTTTTCCACGTTGATCAGCTGTTGACTTTAGCCTCGTTGAATGACGGTTTTGCCCTTCAACCACACCTCTTTTCCCGTTTCTATCCTCCTGGTGGCCGGACCGCCTTTTCCCGGTGGGTTTTACGAGTAACCATGTTCCAAATTCCGGCGATTTCTCTTCATGGATCATTGCATCTCGTTTGCCACACTTATTTGCCTTGTGATCCAATCTTCCACACCATTCGCAGACATAGGGTATTCTCTCATAAATGAGATTAACCCAGAATTGTTCACCTTCAGCAGTTTTGACAAAAGCTCTTCTTCTTAGGGCTTTGTAGGTCTTAATTCGGATTCTAGCTCGGATACAGCGATCCTTTTCCTCACCCTCAATGTGAATCGTGACCCTACTGACCTCACCAATGGACGCAGCAATCAAGGATCCAATATCTTCATGGATTAGATGAAGAGGGGGGCCCTTTATTTGAATCCACACCCAAACATCATTGAAGAGATCGTCATCTTTTTCCTTCTGGATATCCCATTCTTTCAGGAGCAAGAGTTGATCATTGAAATTCCACGGGCCGCCATACATAGCTTTCTCCATAGATCCCTTGTTGCTGAATCTATAGATAAACCTGTTGGATCCCTCTTCCATGATTTTTAGATCGTCGTCTGGGCACCAGAGACGTCTAAAAACCTCTTTCATATCACCGAGATTGACCTTCGCATCACCAACGAACTTGCCAATCAGACAGAGTTTCCAATCTTCCCGCACCTTGTTGCACACTTCCGTTCCGATGATAACAGCCTCTTTTTCATCTGCCGAGAGTGTTATCCGGTTCACCCAGTCTTCATCATCACCTTCCATTGTTGACGCCATACAGCCTTCGACTTCTTTCTAGAGATAGAACCCTAGAGAGAGGGTAGAAACATGTTGGTAATTAAAAAAATAATATACTTGTAAGGTATATGATTGTGGGAGTGTCAGTTTTTGTTTTATAACATGTGACTTATAATTGTGCAAGAACCCACCAGCAATATGTGAATTACCATGCTAGTGATTTAATTTGTTTTTCTCATGAATCTGTGACTCTCAAATTTTCTTAGACTCATCCTGTTTTTCTACCAACCAATTGGTGTATGTGTAAGTTATTTTCTGGATCGCATATAAGAAATTAAAACACTAGTAATTAAAAGACATACCGTTTGATCCAGCCATCTTCGTAGTCGTCGAATCTTCACAAACTCGGAAAAAATAGTGCACCGGATCTTCCCCTCATACTCCCACTAATGTTGCTTTTCGATAGGGCTAACAATCCCCCAACTGATCAGCTAGGGTTTTGGGAGAGGAGAGGGGACCGGGCCTAATAATCATAAACAGTCACTGGGCCCTCCTATCAAGGAGTCCAATGCCCAAACAGCCTACACCTCCATACCACACTAAATAATAACACTAAGATGCACCCAGGCCCAACCACAGGATCACAAAAGTATTGGGCTCGTACCGGTGAATTACTTGAACCACTTTCAACCCGTGTTATAAAACTGAAAGACAATTATTGGCAGCCCAAATAACTACTTTAAAATATTTTTCTTACATTCTCCCACTTGGGCAACAATAATTGTGGATTTGAAAAAGCATTTGTTTTTATAAAACGACTCTCGGGTTGAACAACTGAATGGCCATAAACATGGTTCAAGCAAACTTCATCTTAGCACAGGATCTCGTTCAACAGTCATATTAAAATCGAACTATGGCGGCAATTGTGTTATTTATCAACATAAGACCTTCCATAATTACAAATTTCAACATGTTGCCAACATAGACTCCAAAGTGTGGTAAAGTGCAGTGTAGAATATATGCACATGTGATCCAATAATATACCATGCAAATTCTACATCAGGTCCTACATGACCATTGAAGGTCACTCACAGAAATATATCCCATCACTTCCAAAAAAGGAAGCTAACACATCTCTAAACCGAGATACCATGCTTTTATACCAAAGCACTCATGTCTTAAACCAAAACACTAGTTACCATGGATCCATCAACGCTTCAAAAATTCGAAGCAATCTTTTCATCTCGAGACAGCTTAACATGCACAAACTCAATGCAAAAGGAGCACAACTTGCAATAATGATATAAAATTCACATTAGGCAAGTCAAAATGGGAATAAATTGATAAAATTCATCAATCAATATCATCACAGGGTCTGTAATAAAGAGTTACATAGACTCCCACTAACCAAACACATCCAAAGAATCAACTATGCTCATACGCTAAACATGTTTAGCAAACTCTACAGGCCTCAGGCCTTTTGTAAGTGGATCAGCTAACATGTCTGAGGTACCAATGTGCTCGTAGAATACTTCCCCCTTTTCAACCCATTCTCTAACCTTGAAATACTTTATGTCTATAAACCTAGACCCTCCTGAGTTTTTGTTATTCTTGGAGAAGAACACTGCAGCCATATTGTCACAATACATCTTCATAGACTTAGAGATGGAGTTGAAAATATTTAGCCCTACAATGAAATTCATTAGCCATGTAGCATGTGCTCCACCATCAAAACATGCCACAATCTCTTCCTCCATAGTTGAAGATGCTATAAAAGATTGCTTAGAGCTTTTCCACGACACCACTCCACCTGCTAGCATGAATATGTACCCCGTTGTGGATTTTCTATCAGCAGAACAACCAGCAAAATCCGCATCGGTGTAACCAACAATCTCAAGAGGATCAACATTCTTATAAACAAGCATGTAACCCTTTGTCTTCTACAAATACCTCATAAATTTCTTGGCTCCAACCCAATGATCATGGCCTGGATTAGAAGAATATCTACCCAACACACTAGTAGCATAAGCTATTTCAGGTCTAGTGCAAACAGCTGCATACATAAGACTACCAACAACACTTGCATAAGGGAGAGTTTCCATAAACTGTCTCTGAATATCATCTAGTGGACATTGGGTGTTATTAAGTTTATCCCCTTTGCAAATAGGTGCAATACCAGGTTTATAATTTTGCATGCCAAATCTCGTGAGGACGCGGTCAATGTAGGCTCTCTGGGACAACCCTAAAATCTTCCTACGTAGATCTCTCTTAATTTCAATCCCCAACACAAAAGAAGCTTCACCAAGGTTTTTCATGTCAAAGCTATCAGACAACATTTTCTTGACTTCATACAATAATCCCAAATCGCTACTGGCAAGTAATATGTCATCAACATACCAAATCAAGAAAATAAACTTGCTCCCATTGATCTTGAGATATATGCAAGAATCAACAGTATTCTCAATGAAACCAAGAGACGCCATTACCTGGTGAAACTTTAAGTACCATTGCCTTGAGGCTTGCTTAAGGCCATAAATAGACTTCTTTAACCTGCAAACCAAATTTTCAGTTCCCGTTGATACAAACCCCTCTGGTTGCTTCATATACACCTCCTCATACAAATCACCGTTCAAGAAGGCTGTTTTCACATCCATTTGGTGAAGTTCTAAGTCAAAATGTGCAGTTAATGCCATAATAATGCGAAAAGCATTCTTTGAGGAAACAGGGGAAAATGTTTCAGTGTAATCCACACCCTCTCTTTGAGTAAAACCCTTTTCCACAAGTCTAGCTTTAAACCTCTCAACACTCCCCTTGGAATATTTCTTTTTCTTGAAAATCCATTTACAACCAATGGCTTTAGAACCCTGAGGAAGCTCAACTAACTCCCATACCTCATTATTAGACATTGAGTTCAATTCCTCCTTCATTGCTTCAATCCACTTATCAGCCTGTACACTGATAACGGCATCGCTGTAACTTATGGGATCAACTATATCATGCTCTTCAAGATAAACAAAATCCTCAGAATTTGTAGGTCTCCTAACCCTTTCAGATCTACGCACAGGGGGTGGATCTTGTGGAACATTCTCACCTTGCGGTGGCAATTCGATTGGTTAAACTGGGGCATCAATCACTCCATCCATTGTCTCTAAAGTTGGAGCACTTGATTTTTATATCACAATAGGCAACGGCACAAAAGCTGGTTAATCATTGGACACTTCAGACTGAATAGTAGGGGAAGCATAATCACCCACATTGTCTTCAAAGAATTTGGCGTTGCCAGATTCAACGATTCTTGTCCCATGACTAGGACGATAGAAACGATACCCCTTTGACCCCTCCGGGTACCCTACAAAATAGCAGCGAGTGGTTCTAGGACCCAACTTGGATTCAGCAGGATTATAGAGTTTAACTTCAGCAGGGCACCCCCATACTCGAAAATGGTTTAATCTAGGTTTTCTTCCAGTCCACAACTCAAAGGGTGTTTCAGGAACAGATTTTGAGGGTACACGATTTAGGATATACATGGCAGTTAGAATGGCTTCACCCCAAAGAGACTCGGGTAATTTTGATAAGCTCAACATACACCTCATCATCTCATCTAGAGTGCGATTACGACGCTCAGCCACACCATTTTGTTGAGGGGTACCAGGCATAGTATATTGGGCACCAATTCCACAATTCTCTAGGAATTCAGCAAAGGGACCCTTGTGTTGGCCCACATCACCGTGCTTACCATAATACTCACCCCCACGGTCAGACCTAACAATTTTAATCGCCTTTCCAGTTTGTTTTTCAACATAGGTCTTGAAAATTTTGAATTTCTCTAGAGACTCTGATTTATGTTGAATCAAATAAACAAACTCATAACGAGAATAATCATCAATGAAGGTGATGAAATAATTTTTCCCACACAAAGTTGAAGAGAATGGCCCTGAAATATCAGTGTGGATTATCTCTAAAACGTTCGTACTACGGGTGGACCCAAGCTTCCTTGTTTTAGTCATCTTGCCTCTTATGCAATCGACACAAGGTCCACCTCCATCTTGTTCAAGATCAGGAAGGATATTTTCCTTAACCAATCTCTGAACTCTCTCATTAGAAATGTGAGCAAGTCTCCTATGCCAAAGAGCACGAGATTTGTCTTTACTTAAAGGTCTTTTGGTCCCACTACACTCGACGTTCAAGGAGAAAGGAGTAGATGACAGATTCAAACGATACAATCCATCACACAAGAATCTATTACCAACAAGAGATGACTTCAAGAATAACTCAAACTTATTATTTCCAAAAGTGAATGTGTAACCAGAGACATCCAGTTTTGACACGGAAATCAAATTTCGTATTATAGACGGTACATAAACAATGTTTCCTAACACAATGCTAGAATTTGACTCAAAGAATAACCTAACGCTACCAATGAAGACTATGGGAATGCTGACTCCATTTCCTACAAAGATGTGATCTTCTCCTTCCCTAGGCTTGCGTTTGCTTAGGAACCCCTGCAAGGAATTAGAAACATGAATAGAGGTTCCACTATCAAGCCACCAAGAATTAGGTGGGACATCGACCAAGGAAGACTCAAAACAGACAAAAACCTCACCTTGTGGGTTATTCTTCTTCTTATGAGACAAAGACTGGAGATTGGGACACTCTGACTTCTTATGACCACTCAACTTGCAAAACCAGCAAGAGAACACTTTCTCAATGGTAGGTTTAGGGCCATGTGGCTGTTTAGGCTGACCGTTCTCACTCTTATGGTGTTGGCCCTTATGGTTCTTATGGCTCTTGGGCTGAGAACTGCTATTGCTATGCCCCCCCCCCAAAATGGCGTGGCTGATACACCATATTCACACTCTCAGACTTGGCCCACTTGTACCTCTCTTCCACTTGAACACAAAGGGAATCAACTCATTCACAGACCAAGACTCCTTGTGAACATTGTAAGTGGTTTTGAGGTTATCAAACAGTGGTGGAAGAGAATTAAGGGCTTGGTGGACCAGATAGGCATCGGCTATGGGGACTTTGAGGTTGGTTAACTTGTTTGCTATTTCCTGCATCCTCATAAGATAGGTCCTAACACCACTCACTCCATCGTATCTCATGGTAGAAAAGGTCTCCAACAACTCACCAGTTTTAGCTTTCTCAGATTCCTGACTTTTGTTTCCAATTGCATCTAGAAACTTCTTAGCATTTGTCTCATTCGGAACCACACTCTGAAAGCTCTCCAATATGGACTTCTTCATAGTCATAATACTAAGCCTATTAGCTCTCTCCCACTTCTGATAATATGCCTTTTGTTCAGCAGTACTAGTGTCAGTCATCTTAGCGGGTTCAGCCTCAACCAGTGCAATCTCTAAATCAGCAAGTCCCAAGGCTAACTCAACATCACGTTTCCACCCTTTAAAGTTACTAGCAGAGAGAGTCTCAATAGCGCAAATCTGATTATTCAGAGCAATATTGCTAACAGCTGCAAGAATTCAATTCAGTTTTGAAGTCAACAACAATTCGTGGGTATTCACAAGAATATGCCAAATATAAATCAAGCAATATTCTCACATGATCATACAATGTGTCATCATATAAACATCTTTGGGCAGAATATATCCGACACATCCAAGATCACAACCAAGCCATTTAGTAAGAACAATTTCTCAGAAGAACTAAATTCCTTTGGGTAAATAGCCTCATTCGAAATCACAATTGAACAACCCATTACTAATGACTCACACTACCTCTAAAATTTATATATTTAATTGATCCCCTTTGGGTAGATAATTAAATATACAAATTCTATAATAGCCTCCCAAAATCCTTTATTGAATTATTCCAAATTTAGTACACATGTACCACTTTGGCAATACGATATGCATAAATTTAGAATATTCAGCTGGGACAAGAATGAATAATCAATACCCAAAAATTGTCGGATTTATAACACTGTCCCATTTCCTTTAAGCTTCGTTCACTATTTTTTATTGTCAACTTCCTCTTTCAGAATATGCAATGGATACAGCTCAATATAAAGATGAGTGTTTACATGGACCCATATTGAATCATGGCTAAATAGCACGAAGTGATACAAACAAGATACGGTAGGTACACATTGAACAATGCCTCAACCTACTATATATATGGAGCAATAAACTATAACATCTCATGTGCACATGCCATTTAATATTACCACACAATTCTTATACATGGAGATGAAAGAAAAAAAATAATGTTAAATTATTGATTGCTCATCATAAACGTGCAAAGGGTAGATGAAAATAAAAAACTTGCCACTAATATTTCAGTCGGGAAGATGACACAACATTGATGGCATCTTTCTACATAGTAATAAAATAGATCTCAAGATATCAAGGTATGTCGGCCACTAACCCTAGAAACCTTAGGCTAACCCTAGACTATTTTATCAATATGTCAAAGTCACGGGTTACAGCGGCCGTTTTCAGAAAAAGTAATTGAACAGATTGTATTTCGCCTACCAAATCGTGAAGAACATGATATCATACAAGCACGAATGAAGAGAGCAGGTATGAACGTTCGGCACATCATACATATACAAATGGTTTTAATTTCTTGTAAGTTGGCTCTGATACCACATGTAAGTTATTTTCTGGATCGCATACAAGAAATTAAAACACTAGTAATTAAAAGACATGCCGTTTGATCCAGCCATCTTCGTAGTCGTCGAATCTTCACAAACTTGGAAGAAATAGTGCACCGGATCTTCCCCTCCTACTCCCACTAATGTTGCTTTTCGATAGGGCTAACAATCCCCCAACTGATCCTATTTATAAGAATCAGCTAGGGTTTTGGGAGAGGAGAGGGGACCGGGCCTAATAATCATAAACAGTCACTGGGCCCTCCTATCAAGGAGCCCAATGCTCAAACAGCCTAAACCTCCATACCACACTAAATAATAACAATAAGATGCACCCTGCCCCAACCACAGGATCACAAAAGTATTGGGCTCGTACCGGTGAATTACTTGAACCACTTTCAACCCGTGTTATAAAACTGAAAGACAATTATTGGCAGCCCAAATAACTAGTTTAAAATATTTTTCTTACAGTATGGACTCTCCTAAATCATCATCCTTAATTGCAATATTGTGATTGATATAACTGGCACTGGAAATTGCAGAAAGAATGTTTAAGAGTAACACAGAGAAATTAGCTTCTTAGAAGTGCTTCCTTAAATATTTGAACAAGTTGTCCAAGAAATAAGTGTTAAGACACAAAAAAACAAGAGAATGGAGAATTATGGAGAAGGAAAAGGGATTGCGGAACCAATTGTGTAGTTTGGATGAATCAAGCATAGTAATTTCAAGCTTGAGTATTCTCACGAATTATGTCCTTGATGATATTGGATGCCACGGCTGTAGGAGAGATTATTTGGGAGGGTGTAGAGCCGTATAGTATTATATATAACAAGACAACATGGGAGACGGTGAATATCATCCTGAGCATGCTTGCTGCCGTGAAATCATAACAGAAAGCTGATACTTACCACAGTGTGTTGGACAAAGCCAAACTAATTAGAATTTTACCGTCACTTGGGGGTTGTATTTCGACACATAGACGGGTGGGATCATATTTCCAATCATCTTACGCACTGTCCTAATCACTCATTATTTACATAGTTGAGGTATGTCGAGACAGCAATGACTGATATCTTCCCCAATTTTCTACCCGACATCGTGAAACATTTTCCATCCACCACGTACTTCTCTGTTTAGTTTCTGGGTTTTAACCGAATTTCCTGTCCCATTGGTTCTTATTTCAATGAGTTGAGAAGACTTCACCATGTATCTACTAGGATTTTAGGATTTACAATAATCTTTCTCAGGGTTTGCTTTTGACCAATTAATTTGGAAGATGTTTAGTTGAAAGAATGAATATAAAATTTGGATTTATAGATGAACTCAGTGAGAATTCGGGATTCCCATGAGAATTTCGAGAATGCTAGAACATGAAAGAAAAAAGAAGGGGACATGAACTTCATATTAGCAGTACCAAGAGAAAGGGTGGTTGAATAGAGAATTGTACTAATAAAGGATAAACCTGTTACCACAAAAAAATAGTTGTGTAAGAAGCTTTTTTACTTGCGTAATTACCACAACCCTTTATGAGGGGTCACTTTCATTCATTGTGATTGCTTCAGTTCAAGCGATTTAGGCCACCTAGAGATCTTCAGACTCTCCTACTGCCTACATGTCTGAGACGATATTTATATAACAAACTAGGATGGGACAATTATCGAGAACTTAATTTTTTTTTGGCCGTAAGACTGTTTTGATCTCAACCACTACATTCATTTTATAGAAAGTTTTAGAAAAAATATTAGAGGAATTTTTTTAAGGAAAGTAATTAATCACATGTTTCTCAAATCTATTGATCTCACACAAGACTTTAAACATGATAGCATACTTTTATGTTACAAAATATTTTAGAATATGTAAATCTCTAAAATATAGTTTAATGCTACATTACACATATTACTTACTACTACAAACACAGGAGACTAACATTTTTTGTTTATTCATATTCGACGTTAAATTTTTGTATTGCATTGAGACCCATATTATGCATGAGATTTATTTTTGATTTTCTTAAATTGTTTGATAGAGTCCCTGGAGACAAGAAATTTTCTAGCCTTCTAAAAATTCTATGTATCCCAACACAAACATCCCAACTATGTCTTGCCGTATCAACTAAATTGGCCAATCATTGGGTAAATATTTAACTACAGTGGTGGATCCTACTATTGAGGTGGTCAAGTTGGGACACTTTGGGATGCTTATGCTAGAACTATTAGAACTAGGGTAAACGACATTTTGCACCCTGTCAATGGATGGAGGTTAGACAAATTCCACCCTACAGTTAGTTTGTGACCATTATACGCTTAAAATGAAATAAATTCATTTACCCTTAAATGAAGCTACATTATGTATAAACAACTATGCCCTTTTGCCCTATACTTAATTAATTACAACCTCCATTTCTTTTGTATCACACCGCTTTCCTTTTTGGGGTGTTTCTTGTCTATCACACCATTTACCTTTTTGAGTAACCTTTGCAAAGGTAAATAACAATTTTGCCCTTGGACCTACCCAAACCCGCTACCCCTTTGATAACTCCACCTTAAGAGTTATATTCATATAGACTTTACTACCTTTTTGCGTGATTTTGTGGCATTTATGTGAGAAATTGACCAATTTTTCTACGTTTTGAGCATTCTTGAGTATTTGGAATTAAATGTATAATCCGGGCGTTTCTTGTGTAATTCCGATCTATTTTTGTCAACATTTGATCTTCCAGTATGTTTCGTGTTGTGCTTTTCAGGAACCGGGAGCTCGGATATGTGCATTGGCAAGAGGAAACGAACTTCGGAATGTTTGAAGGCTCAAGAACGGTGCGTGGAATGGAAGACGGATGAAATGTGAGCAGAGGTGTGGATCTTGATGTGCGCAGAGGTGTGGAAGTCCCGTTGAAATGTTTTCTCGTAAAAGGAACGCCCTTTACGAGCTTCTCAGTGACAAACCCTGGATGGGGTGTAAAAAAGAAAATCATAAGCCCTTTGTACTTGGGTCTTTCAATATATGGAATTGCCACCGCGGACATAACAAAAGATTCGGTTGCCCATGTAAGTCATATAAGTAGCTAGCCAAGGGTTGTATACGTGGACGTGGACATGCCCCAAGCTAAAAGGTGATAGCACGGCACAATTGCCAAACAGGCTTGTAGGGTGGAAAGCAGTACTCTTGTTAGCAAAGTATTGGTCGAGTGTCTTCTGTATCTGTTCGGGTGTGAGCTCACGATACGCGCTCGGTAGGGACCCGTTGTAGTGAGATAGGGAATAGAGCGTGTCGTCAACTACCACACCGTTCCCAACAAAGATATCGCCTTCAAATGCGAAATAAGTTTTGAACTCTTTGATCCATAACGACTTCTCGACATCAAAGCACAGGACACGACCACCTTGCGATCCTACACTAAGGAAAATCTTGCCGTCAACAAATGCATCCCCAATAACATCAATTGGATTAGGAGGATAAGGATCTCCCATGTAGCTTTCTCAGGGTTTAAAACCTCAAAATAATGCGAATTGTCCCTATGTTGGACTGGTGTGGAATTTTCCATGACGTAGATTTTTCCTTGGGCGACTAATGCATAAGGCTCTTCTTTTCCCGATTTCATGCGGGAGGAAATAGCTAGCTTCTTTATCAGATGGCGGCCTAGTTGGTAGCGCTTGCTGCGTCTAGGGTTATGGAATACGGCGGCGGCGGTGGTGGTAGTGTCGACAAGATAGACATCACGAGGGTAGGTCTTTTGACTAGTGACACGGTTGACAGACTCGCAGCCGAAGAGGTGAAGTTTCGAATCGAGTTCGACGCAGCAGAGGTTAGTAGGGTACGATGATGGGATTTCGAGGAAGGGTTGAAAAGATGTATTGGGTTCGTGGTTGAAGTTACAGAATACTTGTCGGGAGAGATCGGGAACCGGAATCCTGAAGAAACCGTAACAAATCGGACCACTGTCCATGTAACTGAAGAACACTGTGAGATCCTTACACTGAGCGGCAGCGGCGACGGCGCTGTCTTCTCGTGCTAGTTTGTTTTCACGTGCCGCCATATTACTTCCTAACGACGACGACGATATTGGGTTATGTTGACGAGAGAGTGCCTCGACGGGAGTTATCAATGAGACAATTGTGATGTTTAAATCCCTAACACAGTCGCACGCAGTTATGCGTGAATATTTAGATAAAATTTTAATGTTAATTGCACTTTTACCCCTCTGTAGTTAAGGGTTTGTTCAAAACACTCCCTTGAGGTTCCAAATGATGCAAAACACCTCATCGTGCTTCCATTTATGCGCGTAACTGACGAACAATATCATACCCTTACCGTTCTCCCCCCCCCCCTTGAGCGGCGGCGGCAGTGGCGGCTCTACCTGTTTTGTTGTCACGTGACGCCATCTTCTTCCATGCCGACAATGACGACGACTCTATTGGGTTCTTATTAATCGATGGAGATGCCTACCACAGTCAGACGGAGTTATAGAGTGGAAATTAATAGAGAAAATTTTTATTTGGTATAAGACAATTTCTACCATCGAGTTTGGATTAAATATCGATTCCCCCTGTTCTTTGGGTGAATACCATTTGGACATCTCCTAACTGACGGACCTAACAGATGTGGTGAAAAGACAAAACTACCCCTATGTTGATGCTAATTTACACAATAGAAATGCCATTTCTCTCATCCACCAACTTCTCATTTACTCCACCAACACCTCATCTCTCTTTCTCTTCCTCCTCATCCTCTCCTGATCTCCCACCCACGATTTATACATTTTTCTCCTTCTCAATTCTCTCCTTTTTCTCATGCAACCCTAGCCGCCACCTCCCGATTCTTCTTCTTCTTCTCCTCCCCCTTACATCTCTTCTTTCTCCTGCAACCATAGCCGCTTCCCAATCTGAGTCTACCCTTGCTCGCTTCTGAGATTGAAAAAACGGAGAATCAAAGCCCGAGGTCGGAGGACGACAAAGACGAAGCTTTACTAGTGGGGGAGGATTCTGCAGTGTTCAACTTGTCCCAGCAGAAGATTAAATCATGAGTATACTTCGCAGTAGGGATGGCAACGGGTCGGATTCGGATTAGATCATGCCCTTCACGATCCAGATCCGAACAGGAGAAATGGAATCCAGATCCGATCCAGATCCATTCGGATCATCACCTGATTCGGATCAAATCGGATCGGGTTTTTATCCAGGTGATCCAAATCTGATTCGTAGATCCATATAGTACGTGTTCGGATCGGATTCGGATCGGATCTTGCTTGTGTTTGCAATAAAATAGAAAATATAACATAAAAATAAACACTATTTCATACGCTAAGGCATGTTCGTAAGTTATGGAGCGTAAAAAACAAAAGAAATAGCTTTGTAGGTTGGATTTACTATAGTATTTTTCTTGTAAGTGTAAGGGGAGAGGTAATATATGTATATTTTTAAAGCAAAAATATACATCGGATCGCATCAGGTCGGAACCCGGTGGATCTGCCCTCAGATCCAATCCAAATCCGTTCGGGGTTGGCTTTACGGATCCAAATCCATTATCAATGGGATCGGATTCGGATCTAATCCATTCGGCTCGGATTCGCTCGGATCTCATATCGGATCGGACCATATTTTCATCCCTACTCCGTAGTAGTTCTGGAGGTCGTGGGGTTTTATGGCCCATTCTTCTTAGTTTGATTTTTTAATTTCCCAAGTAGTGAACCAATATGGACTATTCTCACAAGAATTAGTTCAATTTCTGGTTTGATCTGCACCAACTATTTGTGGAACTTCGGGATCTGCTGTAAGTAGATGATGGAGAAGAAAACGTGGTGGGTGTGGTGGGTTGGTTGTGGTCATAGTTGAGATCCATGGGGTTGGATTTATTTTTGTAGACATAGAGGTGTGGTGATGGAGGGGTTGTGGATTTGGCTGTTGTGGTGTTGGTTTGGTTTGCGCTGGTATGTGTGCTTGAATAGAGAGGTGAAATTGTCTCTTTTGGCGGTAGTGAATCAACGCTTTCGTTTTATTTTTGTTCTTGTGGTGGTGTTTCTGGTGTAGTGGTGGTGGTGGTGTTGCTGGTGGGGTGGTGATGATGGTGAATGTGAAGAAGAACGCCAAGAATAAGGGGGAAATAAGTAGTATGGGCATTTATGTAAATTCACTCCCAGGGGTAGAATGGTCCCAAAATAGTCATATTTAACATAAATGTGGTATTCGTCCAACGCCCATCCACTGATAGGGCTTTTCTTTTCTCTAACGGGGGTAATGGTATTTACCCAAACAACAGGGAGTATTGGTATTTAGTCCAAAATCAAGGGGTGGAATTTGTCTTTTACTCGTTTTAATTTGGTATGATAGAATCTGTATGTTTTCTTTGAGAGAAAATGTTTTGTCGTCAATCAGGTTTAAACCCGGGAGCTCAACGCTCTACCACTTGAGCTACCAACAATAGAATATGTACGCTGAGGACTAAGGAGCCATTTTATATACAAAATACTGATAAGCATAAATTAAGCTTTTTGTTTTTCAAGTGATAGCATAATTATAACATTGATACCAAGGAAATAATATTTTTTTAGAGAAGGAAACAATATCAATTAACAGCAACAAGGAAATAAAATAAATCTAATTATATTAAGGCTTCATAAGAGGAAATCTACCTTGACCTCGTTGACTTCTTTGCTTTGTTTCTTTCAGTGATGGAGAAATACAAAGTGTGTGAGCCAGTTCACTGTGTTAGAGATATTATTATAGCATATATTGTTAGGATATTCAGTTTCTATATTAGGTGTTGATATTATTTGGTTTCCTAGTTTAGATTATTCAGTTACCTTGTTCAGTTTATGTTTCTTGTTGACCAAGTATTGGTTGCCTATATATAGATTCTTGTAATAGCTTAGGTTATTACGAATTATATTCAATACAATATTATGCTCTATATGGTATCAGAGTAGCTACACTTTTGGCGACCTAGTTTTCGTACTTCCGCCTTTAGCTGGGGGAACCACCACTAGCCGCTCGCTGAAATTAGCTCCGATTTTTCTTTTTGTTTTGTTATTGCTGCGACCCACTATCGTCGTTGAATAAGTATCGGCAATCTCCAGTCCGGCCCGTTGCACTTGCGTCGGTCTCAACCCACCAGTAATTAATCCAGGTCGCCGCCTCTGCTGTTCAAGATCCGCTCCAACCAAGCCGACCTACCAGCTGGCTTATGTCTGGCTCCAACCGAGCCATTTTCCAGTGCTGGTTCTCTTTGCTTCTACGTTGTTTTTACTAGTCAGGCACCGGAATAGTTTTTTCTCAAGAGGATCGATCTTTTGTTTCTTCCAAGCTGCTCTCTATTCCTGATTCTTCCGGTCCTTTGCAACTTCGTGTAGGCCTCCGCCCAGTCACCAAACGGCGAAAGAAGCCCCATTTCCGCTTGTCTGAAATTCGGAGCAAATAACCGACTATCAAGTCTAGGTGGCAATTGTCTTGGTTCTGGCATGGCATGTATTCTTTTCCTTCTTATCGACACAATCTGTCATTAAAAATTTGTTTCTCCTTCTCTACACAATCATGCGTCAATTTTTTTTTTCTCTTCGCTCGACATAACAAAAATTCCCTTCCTCGTGACGCAATCGGTCATAAACCAAATCTTCCTTTTTCTCGACACAATCTGTCGTTAAAGAATTTTTTTTATTTAACGCGATCTCTCACAAAACTTTTTCTTTCTCCTTCTTATTGTCGACATAACTTGTCACAACAGATCGTCAACACGTCCAGTTCACCCTTGCTGTCTTGGAACGCCGAAAAATCACTGAAGCCCTGTCACTCGTTGTCGTTCATCATAGACGTTGGACCTCTTCCATATGGGATTGTCGCACTTGCGTCAACCCAACCCATTGTCGAA
Source organism: Linanthus parryae (assembly GCA_023055425.1). Taxonomy (NCBI): domain Eukaryota; kingdom Viridiplantae; phylum Streptophyta; class Magnoliopsida; order Ericales; family Polemoniaceae; genus Linanthus; species Linanthus parryae. Next base: position 26,657,140 of record JALGPY010000005.1, on the reverse strand, counting down.
CTGAATCTAGCACGGGAACAAAACTGCAGATGTTCTAGTGTCTACTTGCAAACTCAATATTGGCACATTGAGTTTGAGGGGAATGTTAGAGATATTATTATTATAGCAGATTATTGTTAGGATATTCAGTTTCTATATTAGGTGTTGATATTAATATTGTTTCTCAGTTTAGATTATTTAGTTACATAATTCAGTTTATATATCTTGTTGACCAATTGCCTATATATAGATTCTTGTAATAGCTTATGTTATTACGAATTATATTCAATACAATATTCTGCTCTATAGACTGGAGGTGCCTCAGTGTCAAGCAGGAGGTTCCTTCCATGTTTAGTTTCGAAATCACTCTGAAAAAAGAAAAAAATCCTTACATCGATAGATACTTTTTGGTTGGTAAGGAAAATAGATGATTTGTACTAAAGGACATCATGGATTCGAAAGATCACCTAACAAAAAATCAGAAGCCCAAATTGACTGCGAGGAAAAAATTGCTACCCCCTAACAAATCCAGTGACCTTGAAATATGGGAGTAACTTGGTTTCCTTCTCCTAGTGTACAATAGTCCACTCCTTAAACACCATTAATTTTCCAGCACAGAAGATTAGAAGTTCGTCCGTTTCATATATGGAGATGAGCATGACGTCTGGTGGCCTCCCAGATTATAGCATATGAAGCTTCACTTTTTTTTTTGAACACCACTCCTGACGAATCAGTCTCAACAATCATCTTCTTGATTGAAAGAGAAGTTGCGAGCTCCAAATCTTCTTTCACTACCAGCAGTTCTGCCAGTTGAACATCCATAACTCCGCGAAGACTCTGGCTGTGAGCAACCATGAATTGGCCGTCGGAGTCCCGAATTACACAGGCGAGGCCCACTTTACCTTCTGATGCAGATAACTCCATGTCACAATTCAGTTTCCAAAATTTCAGCGGATTCCAAAAAGCATATGCTAAATCCAGTTGAAATTGATACTGAAATGTTGTCAACTTATCAACCCTAGTAAGTACCCCAGAGAGTATACCGAATCTCATGTTGTTTCTATTTGACCGAATTCCCCACAACGTAGTTGTCCATTTTTCAATCTTCACTTGATTTTACGTCCTTCCTCTTTTCCTTATCCTATCATTGCGTTCGTTTTTTATTGATGCACAGTGGGCGTGAAATAATGGCATGCATGGTTCATTTCTCATATGATATGATGTGTGATGCAACTATGGAATTTAAATATAACTCGTACTTTATACTTTGTTATATATTTTGATTTTGAAGATAGTTGCGACATTATTATAGTAACAAAATTTTGCATTCTTCATTTGGGGTTTCCCTTGGCCGGTCTTGACTATGGCACCGAAATCGTTGAAGAGTGTGGCTACACAGCCGATGTGGTTGTGCCATTGCAATCCTTGAGTTAGTTTTAGACTTCGCTCGAAAGCAAATGAGCGTGCCGCCAATTCTAGATGCTACTAGCAAGAAGATAAAGGATTGCGGAACCACAAATGTTTTCGTTCGGATGGATCGAGCATAGTGGTTTCAAGCTTGAGTATTCTCAAGAATTGCATGCCACACAACTTTAGGAGAGATAAATCGGCAGGGTGTACTGCCATTTATTAATATATACAACATGCCAACATGGGAGACGGTGAATATCATCAGGGGCATGCTTGCTGCCGTGAGAGTCAAACCATTAAGCTGATACTTACCACGGTGCGTTGGACAAAGCCAAAATTGGAGTTAGGCATGTCCTCTCGAAAGATGGAACCGACTGGACTTGTGCCATTGGGACTCCAACATTGAGGTTGTTCTCTTAGGCCGAGGGGAGCAAAAGAGGGATAATAGCAAGCATCGAATCGACAGAAGGCAGACAAAGGATCTTCGCAACTTGGTAGGTGTTCGCAGGAGTTGGTTAAAAGGTTTGAAGGGGGTAACATTCCTGCTTTGATGATGAAGACTTAGGTTAAGTTAGACCACATGGCCAAAGGACATACTTAGGTGTTGTGGTCAGCCATCACTCACCCTTTCCTATGGTCATGTCAGTCGAGAAAATACTTCTTTGAGAAGATTGTTTTTGAATGTGAGATAATTGGATTGAAGCTTAAAAAAGTAAGTGATGTTTATCATTATGAAAGTTCTAATTCTAAACCCGAAGGAGAACGCTCGAAGCAGCATTTTGAGACATAAAAGAGTGGGATCATGTTGCCAAGCATTTTAAGCACTGCCCCATCCACCCATTATTTGCAGAGTTGAGGTATGTCGAGGCAGTGATGACTGAACTATTCTCTAATTTTCTGCCCGATATCGTGAAACAGTTGTGTAAGAAGCTTTTTTACTTGTGTAAGTTTCACATCCCTTTATTATGGGCCACTTTCATTCATTGAGATTGCTTCAGTTTCATCGATTTAGTCCACCTACAGATCTTTGGACTTCCCTACTACATGCATGCCTGTTGGACGATATATATAAAAATTAGGACATGGCGGTTATTGAGATTTTGAAATGTCGTTAGGGCCGTAAGATTGTTTTGGTTTCAACCACCACATTCAATCATATTATAGAAAGTTTTAGAAAAAAATATTAGAGAATTTTTTAAAGGCACGTTTCAAAATTAATCATTTGACATTGCACATGTTTCTCAAAAATATTGGGACCTCATTAGAATTGAATATATAACATCTTTTTAGCTATGAGATAAAAGCTAAATCATATATTGATCCAACACAAGCCTTTTTAAACATGATAACAACTTTTATGTGACAATATGTTTTAGAATATGTGAATCTCTAAAATATTATAGTGACACAAGTTTAATAGCTCCGAACTTATCGCAGAGAACAGAAGGCGACGAGAACCCTAAAGCATGGAAGCCTCTTTCAAGGACGGTGGCATACTGTGGCCGTTAACGGTAGAGGAGGATGAGGTCGTTAATTTCAGCAGTAGCAGATGTACGGAGGCCAACAAGAACTCCGACTTTTTTCTGGTGGGATCATTCTTGCTAGGAAGATGGAAGAATACCCGGGCCATGAAGGTATTATTCCTGGAAAAAATGGATGGATGGCGACCAGATCCTCATAAATGGAACATGACCAAATAGTTTCTAATCAGATTCCCTTCGAAGTTGTCAATGGATCGGGTGTTCAATGGAGGGCCCTGGGACTTCGATGATGATGTCCTATTACTCAAACCCTGGACCATTAGGTCTACGGTGGAAAACATAAAGTTTGATTCCGTAGACATCTAAGTTCAAGTCCGTAATCTCCCTCCCTTTTGCTTGACGACGAAGGATGAGTGCAATGCAGTCCATCGTATGGGTCCGACCTTGGACTCGGACGAGCGGATTATAATGGGGGAAGGAGGTGACTACACGCGGTTAGCGTTCCCATTGACACCCTAAAATCGGTTCGGTGAGGTGGGTTCATAAGGGTTCTGGACGAAAAAATCTGGTTGGATTATAGGTATGAGCGAATCCCCCATGTGTGTGAGTGGTGTGGTCGCTCAAATCATTATTGTGGCTTATGTCCAACGAAACTCACCTCAGAAGTTAAAGAAGAACCGGGATTCGAGGCGTGGCTGACCTTCAATCGCCCATTCCACGGAAAAATAAATATGGTCGGCATGAGCGTTTCCAACCCAACCACGAAGATGTAGAAGACAGGGAAGATGTTGAGTGTCATGGCATGCTGGAAAGTTTAGACGAACAGACTGATATGGAGGACTCTGAGGAATCTGATGACGTAATGGATGATCCAAAGGAAAGGTTGGAAACTAATAATCAAGGGGTTGTAATCCATGATAATCCGATTGCAAGCAAAACCCCTACAAAGTCTTCAGATGTACATGTTCAGGATAAGGGTAAGGGAATCAGCGTTTCGACAACAAAACCCAAGCCTCGAAAGCCAAAGGCCAAACAAATATCTCCCAAAAAGCAGTCGCGCAAGAGGAAGATACGTGATGCAACCACTAGCCCCCTACCGAAGGAGAAGCCGAAGGTTCCGAGGCCGCGACAGAGACAAGGAATTATACAGACCAATGATAGGGAGGAAAGTGGAAGTGCAAACCCTGTTTCTATTAATCAGATTCCAAACATGGAGGTGGGGGCTGAAAAGACCCAAGATGCAAGATTGGCAGTGTCTTCTTCGTAGCACTGCCATGCACAATTGAGTACCATGTTGGAACGTTCATGGGCTTGAGAACCCCCGAAACGTTCTATCTCTTCGCGATCTTGTGAAGAAACAAAAGGCTACAATGGTCTTCGTCATTGTCATGGAGTCCAGATTGTATGCAAGGGATATGGAAAGCGTCAGGTATAAAATGAGTTTCAAGAATGGTTTTTTTGTCGATTGTGTTGATCGTAAAGCAGGCTTGGGGCTGTTTTGGAGTAATGATGTGTCGTTCACACTCCAAAACTATTCACGGTTTCACATTCAGAGTTTTGTTTCTACTCTGGATCTCTAAAATATTGTTTGATGCTATATTACACATATTACTGACTACTACAAACATGGGAGTCTAACCTTTTTTTTTTTATGTTCGACATTAAATTTTTGTATTGCATTGAGACACATATTATGTATGTATTTTAATATTTTTATTTTGTTTGGGTAGTGCCTCCGAGTACATACGATTTCTTGGTCTTCTACAGAAATTCTATGTATCATAACATAGACATCCCAACTATGCCTCAATTACATCCAGCACTATTAGTGGAAGTTCGAACTCTCATCAATCCAACTTACCCTATGAACAAATTACTCGATTCCATTAGAACTTTTAAGTAAGATGATCCCAAAATGATTTCAAGAGGCCAAGACTCTCCTAGTAAAGGCATCCGTCTTTACCGTCTTCAAATCTTTTACTTGTATTGTTAGATGGCCTGGTTCTCACCAGAAATTCTCGATTTTTTTGCCATATTTCTTTTAGAAAACTGAAGCATGGGACTTGTCTCCTAGATACTAACCTTATCTACATTTGTCCATATCTTTTTGAACAAGATTTTCATAGCCCAAGCTTCAACCCTAGCAGGGGTTAAGAAGGATCCGACCAATCTATGTTTGAATTCCTTGATTGCCTCCAAGCAATAGTCTTCCTCAAAGTTCTTCTTCCTCGGCTGTATAAGGCGTACTCTTAGATTCCAAGTCAGTCGCTGTCCGATCGTAGGTCAACAGTAGCCATTGTTCCGTAGGTCTGTTTGTCGCTACCTGGGGTCACTAGGTCATAACCTGAAATAATTAAGTTATTTGAGATCCCTCTTTTACCAAATTAATAATAGAATCATTTTTTATAATATGATTTACGATTTTATCCTTATTTTAAAGGGCTGATGTATAGGAAATACAACACTACCCCTGCTAGTAGCCCCGTCACTAAAGGAATTTGGACCAAAGTGATGCAGTTAGTCATATTGGAGGCGTTGTCGGTTTTTCTGTATAGTACATGATGCACTTACGGGTACATTTGGCTTATAGTCCATGTATTAGTAATCCTGTGTTTTTTGTTGTTTTGAACTGATTTTAATATTGGTACAAAATAGTGAACCGATGATATTTAATTTTCCAAATTACTTCCATCTCACATGAGGGTATTAGATGGATTGGACTATTTATATCTTAATGCTGAATTAATACTGCACGAAACCAAACACATTATTAATTATAGCTCAGCTAATCTAATTGAATCCATTCTAATCCAATTCTATCCGGAAAATTTAGTCAAGTCCAGTTCAATCCGGATAGTTTGAAAAACCAAACTTGCCATAAGTGTCAGCTTTAGTACGACATCCACCAGAGAGTCCGTTTTCCCAAAGGGCATGGTGATTAAGTGTCAATTGCTCCCAAAGAATATTGACTTACAAAAGAGTAAAAAGGAGTCCTAAAATCAGGCGTATGATTTGGACAAGTTTTTTTTTTTTTTTTTTTTTTTTTTTGTTTTTTTAGAATTACATCATACAGCCGGGTTCAAATCCGAGACCTCATGCAGTGGCTTGAAACGCTCTATGAGTTGACACCTATTTGCAGATTTGTACAAGTTTTCAATAACTACAAAGTTGAATAAAGTTCAGGACCAAGCAGCCAAAAAAGGTCACTAGTAGGGGTAATTTTCACTTACATCCCCTCAAGTTTGGTTGATCTTCACTTACACCCCTCCTAGTTTGAAAATTTTCACTTACATCCCTTAAGACTACCAAACATTGTTGTCACTTGCATCCCTACGTGTATTTACTATGTCAGTTGGTAGCATAAGTTTTCAAATTAAGTTTTTTGGACAGATTTATTATTGCGAATGCTATAAAGGTCAATTCACCCTTAGTTTTGTAAACTCTACTCGAGTTAATCTTAGTTTTTGCTTCTAGTAGTTGCACCATGTTCAAAAATGCATATGAAATGTGATAGAATACAATTATTTTGCATGTTTTAAGAATATACATTGGACTGGATTGACCTTTGCAGCCTCTGCAAAAGTAAGTTTGTCCGAAAAACTGATTTTCAGAAGTTATCATAAGAACAAGCATAGTGAATGCATAGAGGGGTGTAAGTGACTACATGTTGTTTGGTAGTCATAAGGGGTGTAAGTGATGTTTTCCAAACTAAGAGGGGTGTAAGTGAAGATTAACCAAAACTGAGGGGGGTGTAAGTGAATTTTACCCCACTAGTAATCTTCTAGTAAAAGGAGTAGTGGCCCTAGGGGGCGAGTACCAGCAACAACTGCTCCAGATATTTGATATTTCTAACAGAAGATGAAAAGAAAAGAAAACCGCACAAATTACTGACAGGAATTTGTATGCTACACATCAGGTATACAACAACCATGCAAACTCAACTAATAACAACCACACACCTCATCAATTGGACAAGGGTTGTCCGGTCCTGTGGGCTGAGACGGTCCCAGGGTTCTTACTCCGTGGCCCGGCTCGATACGGGCCTGCCTGAGTCCAGGACTGGCCCATTCATCTGGGCCTGGACCATTACGGCCTGTTTGATACTATTTCCATGGTTTTAGGGGTTGGTAGTATGAGGAAATTTCAACTCCCTTCCATTGTTTGGTGGATTATCTTGTACCACTCCGTCCCAGCTCTTTCTACCCAAACTGACTTTTGCCACTATTCACTTGGTCACTTTGACCTGTTGATTTGAATACCAAACTGATTCAATTTTTCGATAGTTTTTCGATGGTATTGTAGAGTAAGAGTTTCTCTATAATACGGTGAAAAAATTATCAAAAAATCGTATTATTTTACTATCAAAATCACCCGGTCAAAGTGACCCTGATACGAGTCAAAAAGTCAGTATGGGTAGAAAGAGCTGGGACAGAGTAGTAGTACGTATGGGGTAGGCCATCCCAGGTGTAATTTGAGAATTGATGGGATATCGTGAATTTATGTTTTCCATAAAAATTATTTTTTATGGCTAGATCTCGTATGCTGAAGGAAAGTTATGTCCGGATACTCGAGTGTCAACACGGACCGGTTCGACTGGTAGAGAGTGAGTCCTGGTTATGTAGGTATGTAAATTGGAGTAATGGACTTAAATTGGTTGTTTTCTGTAAATATTTCACTGTCTGTACATAGCAGGTTTTTGCATATTTCCACTACAGAAGAAAAAAGGGGTGAGTTGTATTTGTAAACCAACCACAAGAATAGTGATAATGTCTTGGTAGATGATGGCCCTGTTTGGATAACAAGGTTGGGGTTGTTTGGTTAACCAAACTAGGTGAATGTTTGGATTTAATGGTTTTGGTTTTGAGGTTTTGACTTTTATGTGAGTAGAAAAATGAGTGGAATGTGGGTCCTATAAATTTTGGGTTGAAGTTTTGGTTAACTTTTTGTAGAGGTTAACAAAATCGGGATATCCAAACAGGGCCGATAGTACTATTTTCCTACCAGTATTTATTGATGGATGTGAAATTGGCAATGTATTGGATTGTTTTCCGAGCATACATGTATGTTTATTCCAGTAAGTTGGGTGTGAATTTGAGAACTTTAGAGTTGTGATTTTGGTGCAACCGCCTAATTAACCATATAACCAAGTTTTGTCCAACTGGTTGAATACTCAACTCCTTATAAGACAACTCCCTAGGACAATAAGCATGAACCCAATCCTAAGGGTCCCCACTCCCCTAACCGAGGGTTAGCGAGAAGGTAAATTACAAAATATGCCCGAGTCGCCAACTGATAAAGTGCCCAAGGGATCCCCCACTCTCCTAGCTTGAGGACGATGGAGGCGGTAAATTACAGGATGTGCCTCAAGCATCAAATATCATATAATTTTGATAGTGCAGAACACTTGGGAGAGAAAAAAAAAATAAGAATTCTACCTAATGTTTCGTGTTCTAAAAAAAAAGCATTTGTACAGAATCTCCAGGGTGTTCCAGCAAACTCCAAACCAATCCAAGTGGCTATGCATTCAAGAAGAAAGTTGCAATCCTAGAAACATGTCTACAACAACTCAATTTGAGCAGAACTCTTAAAATAGAGGATATTAGATATATTATACACACAGAGATTATATAGAAATCTAATAAAAGAATGAAAATACAAGCTATCGAAGGATATTCTGCAGACCACCTATCTATTCCACAACACAATAATTTAATGACAAGAAGATACAAATCTTTCATGAAACCGACACTTTCTGTATCAAGTGCCTCGCAGTTCATAAGCAACCAGCAACACACAAGAAATGGTATTTACCTCTAGATTTTGCAAGATCCTGAAGCAAACCATGCATCTCTATAAAGATAGTCTTCATTTCATCACTACAGGCCATCGCTCATCTGCCGCCCACTGTCCTCACTTCTAGCTGCGCCTGGTTTCCTTTGTTTCTTGCTTTTAGCTTTCTTCTTCATTCGACGCTTCTTCTCATTCACATCAACCCAAGTATAGTCAGTGGGTATGCGGAAAGGGTCAACCTCATCTTTGAAGCGTTGGCTTTCAGTGTCACTTGCTTGTGATCCCCCATTGTTTCCTTTCATCCAAGAAAGCCACGAACTGGACCCAAGATCCTCCCGAGCATCTTCAAAGTGCAAAGGGCTCGAGGGAGGGGTTTGGAATTCATCTACCGACTGAAGCTCCTCAAATTTTGTGAATGTAACAACTACCCTAATCGTTGGAACGATAGGTATAGCAAGCTGCAACAACATATATCAAAGATTGTTTCATCATCAATCATTGAGAACCAGAATCTAAATGCAGTAGAAATTAATGATAATGCAGTTTATTTATTGAGAAACAAAAAAAAGGATGATAGACATCATATTTTGTATCCGATTAAACCACGATCTAATGCATGCAGTTTCTCTGTAAACATCGTTTTTCAACATATATCAAAGTGCCAACTGACAAACAATTGTCACAGTTACAATAGATTACCCAATTTCTCGATCAATAAAAACTCGTCATTAAGGCGTCATACCGGAAAAGTAATATTTAGCCAAAAAAGAATTGTAAAAGTCCACTCTTGGTAAAACTCCAAATAGCCAATGGTTATTTTATGGTTAAAACCCCAAATATCAACTCATAAATATCTACAAATTCACACTCCCTTTCTCAAGTTTGGCACTCGCAGAAGTTCTAAAAGGTCTATAACATTCCGAATCCTTAAAACATATACAGATTGGGACCTTCACCCATCCACAATACCCCAACCACCCCATCCCATCACATCCTCCTTCAGAAACATACCATTGGCGACATGTTTCCTACTGTCACATCCATCCTATATGAGGAGACCAACGACCGCATGAGAAAAATTGAAGCAGAACCTCTAAGATACTGACACTAATCAGGAGCACAATTTACCATGAATGCTTAACCTGATCAACACTGGGCAAACAATGCATGTCAAGTAATCTGATACTCGTCAATGCAAACGCATCTTGCATGTGAAGACGTGTGCCACATAGGTTGAAGAAGATAAACCAACAAGCGCATTTTTGGGTCCACGAATACATAGATAGTGGGGTAGTAAAACCATATAACAAAACTAGAACCCGTAAAACCAACAAACTACGGTTACAACGTGAAGTCCTAACTATCACAGACTAACACCCGGAATCTCGCAAAGTTTTTGATGTGATGTGATGTGAACTCCCCACAACCGCAAAACCTTAAGCTGAAAGAATGCTGACCAACCATTTATACCAAACAATCTAAAATATATATCACCAAGATTTTATATATCTAATTCACAGCCAGTGTAAGAGAATGGTTGAACCCATTAGCTGGTTTGAGGCCTTTGATAGTAAGAGACCATCAAATCACCATAAAGTAATTATCTTATCAAGTTAACTTTTTCATGTAATCTGAACACAGCTTTCAAGAGTTCACAAACCTCAAAGGCACTATTTCATCAATTTCTCCGGCGAACTAGATCTGGGGAAAATAACTTACTCTTTCATTTCATTTGTGCTCCTTTCCGTGATTGTATCCAAGTTACCCAATACTATCTCATATATGTAGGAGTCGGATATGCCATAGTTGGAGCTCATAACCCCGGCTCCGCTCATCATATTAGAAGCAAATTCAGAGACTAGTTAAAAGTTTTGTAGGTAGTGATTAAAGCCAAGGTTAAATTCTGGGTAAAGAACATGGTTATGGATTTATGGTTCATGTTTATGATGCCAACAATATGCTATTTTTCCACCCAGAAATAAGAATAGACAACTTTAAACATAAAGAATATTTCTCAAGTCTTGGAGATCAAGTAACTTTTAGTACTACTTTAAATCATCGATTTCCATTCTAAGGAGGATGTTATTGATTTATTCAAGATTAAGTAATTCAAAATTGAACATATAGTTAAGATCTTGCAAACAAACCAAAAAGTGCCTAACTAATAACTTACTAAGTACCAGGTAACTTACAGTAAGACTGTAAGAGTAACATCTCAAATTATAATTATACCATATTTCAACTACTCCCTCCCTCCCTCCCTTGAGGGTGTTTAAAGTGATTCTCGAGTTGGTGACAGTAGGCAGTTGTTAGAGAGATTTATTGTTCGTACTGGCATGTATCAGAGGCTGTATGAGGGCCTTACGATCTGACTTCCATTATTCAAACAGAGCTACGGGTGTTAAATTTTCTCTAGTAGCGCATACAATATTACTATACTACTCTTGCTGCTGCATTCTTAAAGCAAGATGACCCTCTTCCCAAATCCCAATGTACTCAGAAAATCAAATACTTTGGTTCATTAGTTGAAGTAATGAGAATTTCTCCCATTTCTCTCTTTCATTTATGAACTATATCTAGCATCAAAAGCTGTCTTCTCTTGCATATATCTAACTACACTGGTCCATATCCAGCAGTTTGATTGCCAACTGATAGAGAGAACCACTTGCAAGGTAACTGAGGCAAGGGGCACTGGGACCTCCCATATTAGTGGTGCACACCATAGTAAATTCAGTACGCTGTACGGAAAGGGGATATCATATCATGTTTAAGATTTATTGTCAAAGGTTTTCCCATGTTTTACTAGGATTCATCAAGTACAGAATATTAGACCCAATATTATATTATTGAGTCATGAATATGTCAAAACATACCTGAATTTGCTATCAAGGGTATCAGGGCAACTTAATAGTTTTCTAGGATTACCTGACATGTTATTAAGGTTTCATTAGAAGTCTAGTTGGTTTACATTGCTTCTAGAACAGTAACTCTAATAAGTTTACATTACTTGCTTCTAGAATTGCAGTTTTAGTAGGTTTGGAGTAGTGGTAGCTTATAAACATACATTGTAATCTGCTCATATAGTTCTAGTGTAGCGCATGAAATAATGAAGTGCCGTAAGCGTTTCACAGCCTGACCTTTTCCTCGTCCTCCATTTCTTCTTTCTGGCCAACTTCTCTTTCTCTATGTGCTTATTCTTTCTGGTCATTCACAGCTCTATACAACCGCCTTTCTTCGTCTAAAGACCTAGCATATTGATCCGAAAGCCTATCTATATCAGTTCCTACCCCTTAACACCCAACCTAACACTGAAACCTAACTCTCAGGCATGCAGTTTGCTGAATATCAGCAATCAACTAATGTAGAAACAGACTTCCGCTATCTGTCCCACATCACATCTCCTCGGTGATACTCTAAATCTTCATACAGCAACATTCTAGATACATTATTTATCTTTATCGTCCTTTTCACATAGGTTTCAATTCCTAGTTAACCTTAGAACACTCGCGCTAATGAGATTAGACACTAATGAAACAGCCCTATATCATATACAAGTAGAGATTTCGTGAATGTTGGCTCTAATTCAAACTCACACGGGTTCAAGAAACACCATTTTCACTCGACCAAAGAGGTTTCAACTAGTAAATGCATACATGTACAAGTAGTGAAGTCACTCCAGAAACTCGATTTATATCTGAAGTAAAATGGCAATAAAATCAAACAAAACTAGGTCGCCAATGCACACTCTGATATGCACCATGTTCTAATTAATAAATGAAGTTGACCGGATCCAAAACATTAATAATCCATGACATAAAGGGAAAGAAGTTAAATATCCACTTAGGCCTTAATGGCTGGGATTGAGTCTCAACAGTAACTAAAAAGAGACTGAAGCTAATAACATACTAAAACATTAGGCATGATTCATAAAAAACATATCTATATTCACATTAAGAAAACCAAATTGAGATGGTTGGGAACCAAATTTATTGGAATAACTCATAGAACATGTATCATATTAAGCATAATGTTACAGGTACATGATCAGCGGGTCGCACTCCATCTATCTATCTATACATGGAAGATTACTATTTGATATCAATTTCAAAAAGTCAGATAAGCAGTAGAAAAAACTGAAGAAATCATAGTGGAGAAGATAACAAATAAAACATACAACATTACTTAAAGAGTCGGGATTTTACCTTCACTGGAAAGGTACCATGAGGTAGTTTAGTAGTTAAGAGCTCCCTCAATCTCCTAACAGCTTTGACTTTGTTAGCCAAGATGTCAAGAAGAGGCAAGAGCTCTTCAGTCTTCAGAGGGAAATCTGAAGTCAGCCACAAAACGGGCCTCAATCCCTTTTTATACTCGCTCTCACTCTTGGACTCACTTGTGGTCCCTTTCTTCTTTTTCTTCTTGCTGTTTTTATCTTTGTTCTTTTTAGTGTCCCCTGTATCCTCCTTTCCATTGTCAGGGGATGATCTTTGACTCTGATTCACTTGCAGGTTCTCGCTTTCTGATCCCAGCTTTGAGAACTTCTTTGTGATTTTTGAATCCTCTTGATCATCCCCTCCACTTTTTGAACCTTTCTTGTTCCAACCGAACCAACCCTTCTTATCTTTTCTTACCCCATTAGGCTCAGATCTTCCAGATGAACTCTCGTAACCATTTTCATGGCAATCCTGGAAACCAAGGTCCTCATCCTCGCAAACAACTTCTGAATTCCCCGTTCGTAGCGCGGATTCCAACTGCATTCTCTCATCAGCGGTCAAAGCCTCATCAAACTGACTTCCATTTCCTACCCTTTCACCTTCCTCTACAGCAAAAAGCTCCTCATCAGTCATTGCACCAGGGACTCTCCGAGATTTGACGCTCACCATCACATTAAGCATGTCATAGACCTTAGATTTCCAATTCCCAACCATCTCGGTCCTCTCTTGCCTCCTCCAGTTTAGATGAGGAACTAGCTCAGCCTGAGTGACATCAATACCTGGCCTATACAAGTTAGTTTTAGACATCAAAGCCACTTCATGAGCAACTTCAGTTTCAGTTGGTTGCGCACCAGCTCCTTCCAACGCATTCGTGAGTTCTCTCTCTTTATGAGAAAGCACGACCAAAGAACCAGGAGGCAAAGATTTATTCCCATCCTCGGAAGTATATCCTTCTCCAAGAAATAGAAAAGACTGATCCGACCGTTGGATCCTAAACCCATCAAAGCCAGCGAGGGTCATATCAGCACGAAAGTTAGCACCACGTTTCCATATTCGGTAAGTATCCGACGGAGCAATGCGACCTATGAAAGGAATAACCGAGCTCTCGAAATGGAAAGTTATCTCCATGTAAAAGTCGCGAACCCTAGAAGTGGAAGCAACAATGCGAGGAAGCCTACGGCACCACTTGGCCCAAGCAAGAGGCTGATAATGCCGCGCAATTATCATAGCAATGCTTTCTTCTCTAGCACAAACCGCTTCTTGGAGAGCACTCCAACCATTCTCATTTTGGAGACTCCAATCTGCACCTGCCGCCATCAAAACCTCGACCGAAACCGGATCTTTCAACCGCACCGCGAGGTGCAGCGGCGTCTCGCGGCCAGGAACATCTCTCCTATCAATAACCCTAGAAACAGCATCTGCTTGGACCTCAGCCACTAATGATTCCTCTTCGGTGTTAACATCACCAGCCTTAGGTAGACGAGGGACGGTTGAGATTATACCTCTTAGAGCAGCGTGGTCGTGTCGTGCGACTGCTAAATGAACAGGACTGTGCACATACTTAGACCAATCCTCCATTGATTCTACCACTAGTCAAGTCCTATAAAGGTAATTTTTCACACATTATCCTTCAACAAACAATCTTTCCACCACCAAAAACCCAATATTCAAAAGGGTTTAACTTTTAAGGCCTCAATAACTAGAAATACAAGTCTGATGCACTAACAACAAAGAGGATTTCCCCAATTCCTCTTTAATGGTTCCTTTCAATAAAACCAAACAGAAACACAGAATGAATAATTTTTTCACACAATTGAACCTCAGTGCTCCAAATCTTGGAGAACCCTAGTCTTGGATTCAACAAATATCAACCCCAGAGCTTAGATCTGAACATTCATGAGTAAAGAAAAAACATTGTGAGGAACCCAGAAAAAAAAAAAAAACCTATTTTTCCCCAAAAAAGAAACAACTACACCACAGAAATTGAACCCCAATCCGATGCACCCTTTAAATAACTACTTCATCAGTTTGATTTTCTTTCAAAAAGTCTCTTATCACCCAAATTAGTAAAACACACAAAACAAGAACATACCTTGGGGAAAAAATGGGCACTTTGGAGGAGTTCAAGAATTGGATCCAATTCCACTCTCACAACAAACCCACAGAGAAAAAAGACCACTTTCTGACGATTTTGAATCGTTGCCGACGTCGTCGTCTTTATCTCTGCAGAGAGAGAGAGAGAGAGACCACTTGATGATGATGGCTAGTGCTCTGTTTTTGTCAGAAGAAACCCGACCCGACTCGATCCGACCCGACCCGTTTGAATTCTTTGTCAGATCGCTCTCTCTGTTCATGTGCTGTTAATACAGTATCTGTTGATCTGTTCATTCACTTTTTCGCTTTTTCCTATTAGTCCTTGGACTTCTTAAATATTGCAGATTGTGGCACGCATACGTCAGTTGCAAATCACGCGGTGTCGGCTGATGACGAGTAACGGTGTGTTGTCTTGTTGCAAGCCGACCGAGTCTAACGGCAGTGGATTGTGACCGTGACAACACGTTTGGACGAGGGTGCCACCTGTATACTTTTATCAATTTTCTAGGGGACCCTAGAGTGTGACACCTCCTTTCAAATACATACCCCTCCGATTCTTCTATTCCCCCTACATTTGACTTTTTTGACTTGCTTCTCGGATATATATATATATTTTTTTTTTTTTTTTTTTGTTGAGAAAGTATTTCGGATATTTTGATATGGTGATTTGGATTGCAAAATGATAAGATTTTTTGATAATTTTTCACTGCATTCATAGCTATTTAAATTATCAGGTCAAAGTGACATAGTAAATAATAGTAAAAGTCAAGTTGATAGAGAAGAGAAGAATCAGAGTGGCATATATAGCAAAGTGCTACTAAGATTAATGTATCTCCATAATATGACATATAACAACTCGTAGCAACAGTAATTCGGTTAGGTCGTTCGGTTAAGTTTACTTTTGCTTAGTTCAGTTTTTCTTGTTCTTAATTTCATGTGGTTCGGTTTGGTTGGGTTTGAGATTTTGAGTGACGATGAAAGTATTCATAGGCATCATTATTGAAAAAAAATGATCTACGAAAAAAGTAAATCACGTTCAAAAATATATGAAATACCGTAAGAAGTTCATTGAGTTTTTAGTACTACACGGTTTTATGCACTTCAATATGATTGGTTACTTTGGTGTAACTAGTTATGTTATGTTTGTGTTCTTCACAAATTAACCCGGTTCAGCTTAGATCGGTTTGGTTCAATTTGCGATATTCACAGTTCGAACTTCAGTTTGCGACAACAAGTGGTTTCTTATTTCGGAGTTCCGGGTTTTTAGAGAAATAAAATACATCGTTGGCTCGGGTTGAGCTTCTCTACTATTTCATGATAGACAAAATGTTAGAACTTGTGGTCAAACAATTGCCAGTTTTAGAATTTTAGAAAATCGTGTAATTTGGTCAAAGTAAAGGGAACGTTGTTGACTATTAGTACTACAAAAAAGAAAACACATCCTACTTGGAGCGTCATTCATCCCTAACATAAGGCTCCATTTGGTTGGCAGTAAAATATTTTACAACGAAACAATCATTCACCGCATAAAATATTTTTTGTGCATTTCTCTAAAATCATTTTCTCGTGTCGGTTGACACTTGCAAACACTTTGCTTGTGCATTAGATATAATTTTTAAAAACTAATTGGTGATGGTGCAAGTGGGTGGCGACGGTAGTGACATCTTGAGGTGGATGGCAATGGTGATTCTTGGTGGTGGAGGTGTTTATATGTGTTGTCATGCTCCTTCGCTCCAAAAAAATGGCTTATGGACTTAAAGCGTCTAAATCAATTTACATCATTTGAGTGAAAATATTTTAGAAAGACAAATATTTTACGAGACAAATGGCAAACCAAGCACCAAAACAAGCAAAAACATTTTACGGGGAAATATTTTACCACCAAACCATTATGATCTCTTATGGCCACGCCTATAAGCATATCGTTGCAGACGCTAAGTGTAAAGTGTGAACAAATTTGCTCTATCAATCTAGAATGAATAATTCAAATAAAGGAGAAAAACAATGTGCAAGGCCTTCACAGGTGGTTCAACAATCCGATCCAAACCCATTTATCCTTTTTTTCTTTACAAATATACTTGCCACCTGATGTAAACCAATATTGTTTTCAAAACTTTTGTTTATTCTGGACGAAGAAACAATCCATCTCCTCATCATAAAGATGTTCAAGCTTCATTTATGGCAAACATGATCTCAAATTCTCAACAATCCCAACCAGAAAATGAACGTGGGCTGCTCTATCCAAGTTCGGTGTGAACTTACTTTTCATTAAGAAAGCAATTAGAAAATTCTATAAGAAATATAAACATCCATGTCCAGACTGCTATAAACAAAGGCGAAGAAAACAAGAAGAGAAGGCCGCCACCAACTTGAAAAAGCTGATGCAGCATAATAAGTTAAACTCTTGACAATCCCAAACACAGATCTATAAATAGAAAACAACAATGGTGATACTAGTATATCTTACAACTGGAAATGAACACGGACGGTGTGCGGGGAAAGTAAAGAACTACCGCTAATTTTTCCTGATTCACCAACTGTCACGATTCAGCCTCCGTCATGCCAGACCGACGGTCTACAGTTTGGTCCAGCCACTCCAAAACACTAGCATTCTGAAATGCATCACCTCATTGCACAAGGCATCTAAATTTCACCAACAGAGAGCAGAGCAGGTGCTAGAACCCATCCCAATGATGACCACACTACTAAGCAAGCAACCAGCTTGAGGATGATTTCATGGCTTCTCATCGACACCTGCAAAATAATGCGCAAACACATTTAGGAAACTAAATGCATTGGGATTGGCAACAACTCATTAGGGTAAATTTCCAGCAACTGCTTTACTCATGGGCGGATGCACATATGGAAAAGTGGGGGCAACTTTTGAAAATCATAATTTTACCCCTATTTATATAGTTTTTTCAACTTGGCCACCACAATAATTGCACTTTAACCCCCACTAAACTTTACATAAATTAGTTTTTACCTACATTTTGTTCATTTTTTCAATTCAGCCCCCAATGTAACCAATTCCTTGACCCGCCACTAGCTGCATTAACTTAAGTTCGCGCACTCAACAAAAACCGTAAGCACACACGCGGTTTTGGCCGAATCTAAAAAGCATACATGTAGTTTTTTTTTGTAATCAAAATGCACCTAACCACGGGTATTTTTTTGAAGTTTAAAATAATAGTTTCTTTTTAATCAAAATGCACCTACCAAGGGTATTTTTTTTTTTTTGAAGTTTAAACTAAATAATAGTAATTGTTAAGGGGCGAGTTGAAATATGCCAAGTTTAGGTGTAGGTGACCAATACTTGAATCGTAGAAGCAATTCATAGTAAGGAACTAAGGATGCCCAAAATTAGCCATTTTAAAGAGCAAGTATTCACCCAAACTGCATTCCCTATCTGCAAGTATAAAGTAAGTGCTCAGAGCTATCTCATATCCCCATCAAGCAGGACATGGACTGAAGCGACACACTACAATATAAATCACCATGCAGGAACTAAGGCTCTCTTTCCTCAATGTTTGAATGAGTTCAGTAGAACAACACTCACAAGCCATCTTACTACTTGCTCTTGCAACAAGTAAAAAGAACTCCGAACGCAGGCAACAATTTTGACAGCATCAATGTGAAAATTTTAAATTCCACATATTGGAAAATCCTAAATCATCCCAAGCAGGGCAAGACCGCAAGAGTCCATATCCGGCCAAGTTACTCTAATAGATTTAAGACCCCACGTGGACAAACAAAGAGACACTAATCTTATGTTTGAATAATAAATATAATACTAATGAACATATTAGAATAACAATTTGGTAATTCGTGGACATATACCCGAGATTTAATCAGAACTGTCCGTGTCATATGTCACTCAAACCTTACTATAAAAATGCCTACTTGTCGGATGGTTAACTTTAGTGGTCTTTTCGCAATGAGCTATCACTCCTTCCTAATGTCCCCTGGACAACACCCCTCCTCCCCTCTCCCTAAGTATCAGAAATGTATTGCAACACTCCATTTTTTCATGATTTATATGTATAAAAATACCCCCCCCCCAAAAAAAAAAAAAAGGTGAATTGACCATCTCTAAGATACGTGGCTGCATTCCTACTTCCTAATGGAAAGAGAGAAATCACAATTCTTGGCTGTGGATATTGTTGCCAAGAAGAGTGAGAGTTGAAGTCATGGGGGAAATACTAATAGCTACTGTACTAGTTTTGTTTTGTTTTTCTTTTTTTTTTGAAAAATTCTAGCATGTGGGTTAGGTGCAACTTATCCCTTGCAGAGGAGTTTAAAAGTAAATATATGTTCTTCAGTGTTTTGCATTGAAACTGAGGTGTAGACATCGTGATACTTGATACAAAATGCCTACACCCAAATATGCATAATAGATTTGATGCTCAAAATAGGTCTACACTGATAATATAAATATGTTGAAGTAGCAGATTAGCTCACCAACTTCAAGTTAGAAGGGCGCTTCCAGTGATTCATCCCAAACATCTCCACTTCCGTTGGAGGCATCTTCAGCATCTTCTTCCATCGAAAGCCTAATATACTCTCTGTGAGCAAAGCGATCCCACTCTGTCAATTGAGGATTTTCGCGTTCCTGTCCAAAAGATAACGTCACCGTTATCAGCAGAACAAATAAAACAAGATTTACCTGTACATTAGAAAACAAAAGGCTACTGACTGTAATGAAACCTCTCACATACCTGACGAATCAGGAAAGGATCACGAGTTTCAAAGGCCATAAACTTATTGAGATTAAATAGTATATTGAAAACACTTCCTGAGAGTTTAGTGCCCTTCATGTCCCGTAATGTAAAGTAACTTTCATTCTGCAATAAAGAAAAATAACAATTGTTAAATTTTTAACACTGATGTTAAATCCTCCAGTTCAAGTTTGTTAGTCAGCACACGATAAAATAAAAGGTGATAAAATTTCAAACCCAAACAACACCTTTAATAGCCCATGGAGTTCAAACAATTGTCACTTGTTAAATGGAATAAAGTAGTATGAAAGTACTTGATCAATTAAAAAAGAAACTACTGACAGCACTTGTGCGGGACATTAGAAGCGATGCAAAATGAGGAACTATTATGGAAGCATTATAAACATATTTTTTTATATACGTAGGGGACTAATGTGTTTTCTATTTTAGTTCTCTAAACAAGTTTGAAAATGCTACCCATGAGCTGAACCTAATGTAGTGGCACTATCACAGTACCTCCCTCGTCACCTCACACACCTGCCCAACCACTCTTGGTTATTGTCGATAGCTCTGACGAATAACTTCTTCAATGCAGTTACGATTTGGTATTAATCAATCAACCCTGTCAAGTGTGATATCTCACTAGTACCAGCAGCAAACTCGCAGACCTGTCTAAAGCTGAGTTGAGCTCTCTCTTGCAATTCTAGGCTTGCTACTTGTCGGCGATTTAATAATACTTTGCTTCGTGATTAATGAAACAGTTCATTGTGACCTCCGTTGGCATGTAAATCATCGGATCTGTAACTATTGTGAATGTTAGTGATGTAGCTAACATCTTTTGTTGTTTTAGTGGTACTGCATTCGAGGTTGTATACACATTCTTGCATGACAGCTGCAAATTTGTTGGTATTCAATTATTTCATCTTTCTTTTTGGCTTAGCCAAATTCAGGGGTTAGCATTGCTTGTAGTACTGGTGGCGAACACTCTTCCAGCAGAGTTTAGGTTTGTTGGTATGTGGTAATATAGGTGGTATTTCGTTGGTCGTTCAAATAAGGTGGTCCTAAATTGATACTGAAAGCTCTTGCTTCAATCTTCCAAGCATGGAGATATTGCTCACACAATTTGGCCAGTGTAAGCATCAATGTGTTTGATAAAGTTCTCCCCAAGTTCTTTAGTTTCTCTCCATACCAACCATAAAACGGCAAGGGGCGCGGAATCTAGACCTGGAAAATGGTCTTTTGCTGTTGGATTTACACCAAACCCACATTTAAATAGGTTCGGCCCAGCCATTTAATATATGGTCCTTAGTTGGGTTATCGAGACAGCTCATTTAATTAGATGGATATTAGTGGATGGTCCGGCCATTGCCTTCCCTTGGCGACGTCGGCGGCGATGGAGCACACCAGTGAGGTTAATATGGCTGTCCTTAGTTGGTTATCCAGACAGCCCATTTAAATTAGATGGATATTAGTGGATGGTTCGGCCCCTTGTCCTTCCCTTGGCGACGTCGGTGGCGATGGAGCACACCAGCGAGGTTGATATGGTAAAAGAGCACACACACATACTGTCAACCTCGACCTGATTTCAATTTTTCGGTATTTGTGTTGGTCGGAGATGGTGATGACGACAGCGGCAGAGGTGGAGGATATGGCGTTGGGGATTGTCTTCAGCTCGGGGTGGGGTTCAGTTTTACGGTCTGTTTGTTCTGGACTGGGATATGAGAAGGAGATTCCTGTAGAGATCGCCGGAAGTCACAGTGATTGCTGGCCGCAATGGTGGAGCTAGAGTGCACGTCGTCAATCAGGGAGAGTGTATGGGCAAAATAGGAGTTATGATTATAAGACAAGGTTATTATATTACAAAGGTACAAAAGCCACAAAGCTACTTGACTCAAATTGGGTTAAAAGTCTTCACAAAGAAAAAGAAGATTGGGCCTAATAAATATTTGGGCTTGTTGGTCTACCATCTATTACCCAGTCCATTTGAACCGAGCCCAATTAAATCGAACTATCCAATTTTGTATATACATTTGTTATAATGTAAAGGATACTTGGCCACATACTCATAAAATATAGTAGACGAAACTGAAAGACAATAATTAAGATGTATACGAGAGAGAGAGAGAGAGAGAGAGAGAGAGAGAGAGAGCAGCAGCAGGAAGAAGAAGATTTTAGAACAACCGCGATAAGGACACATATACTTAATAAACATGTGGAGGTACTCGAGAAATTAGAGGTCGTCAAAATTAGAGGCCGTCTCAAAGTATTGAAAGTCTCCAAACTGTTTTTTCTCCATTGATGTATGTGCGGCTAGGCTTAGATTGAGGTTGATAAGATTAGCTCCTACGTAGCACGAGTGCGGGTGCGGAAAGTTCCCAAAAAACAAGGGTGCAGGTGCGGCGACTTTATTTATATTTTTATTTTATATTATTTTTTATACCGATATACTAGCATAAAAACAACAATTAAAATAATCCAAATTACAGGACTCAAAGATACAGAGTTACTATATCAACTATAGATTGAGGTTCATAAGATTAGCACCTACGTAGCACGAGTGCGGGTGCGGAAAGTTCCCAAAAAACAAGGGTGCAGGTGCGGCGCGGGTGTGGCGAATTTATTTATATTTTTATTTTATATTATTTTTTATACCGATATACTAATATAAAAACAACAATTAAAATAATCCAAACTATAAGACTCAAAGATACAGAGTTACTATATCATCTATATAATCTCCTTATTCATGGCCTGAGGGATGAGTAATCTAAGGGTTAGATATGTTCACATAGATGCACGTTGTGTAGTCGTAATTTAGAAGAGCTCTCAACTAAAACTTTCAAATGACCCTGCCTTATCCACAAAGCACCTAGAAGCATCCGGTGCGGGTGCGCGGCCTCGCAGAAGCACCCGTGCAACATAGATTAGCACTAACATCATATTGTGTTCACAAGTAACACCCTACACCCCTTGTCACTTTAAATCTATAAAAAGACCCCCGTTTTTTATTTTTTTAACCCAGGGACGTTCCGCAAACCTTTCAGAAAGGGGATTACTAACATCACATTTAGGACATTACTTTTGAGTTACTTTTCCGTGGAGAACGTGCTTAAGGTGCTTGGTTTAAGTCATTCACAGCCAATGGCATAGTTTAGTGATAACTGATAATCACGGAGCAATTCAGGTTCCTTCCAACACAACTATTCAATGAGGAGATTAAGCGTGGTCGAGATTCATTGTTAATTAGTGACACAAGGTGGTTTTACGTATGTTTGCTTTGGTGGTCAAATTGTCATATTCGTACATTAATAACAAGCTCGGAGCTAATGACTACCTTAGAGGGGAGTTTACTAACCTACGTATTAGTGTATTACATAGCTATTATAGGCACTGAATATGCCTTTTCAGTTTTGGTTTAGCTGAACAAGGGAGTATGATTACCATTTCGGTAAGTCTACTTCTTGCATGTTTTAGAAGTATAAAAGACAGTCGGTATACACATAAACTGGCACTTCAACATCTTAAAAAATTCATTGCATCATAGAAGCTGATAGAAAAGAGATCCCGAAGCTAATTATATGTGAAAATAATGAGATATACGGGACTGTGTAGGTTCTCACCTCCGGTCCAATCATGTCAATTATCTGACAAAGAATATCCTCAAATAGCACAGGTTCTTGGGCCATGCATTCCATTCGATGCAGCTGCTCCTCGTAAAAAAACTGCAATTCATTCCTCGTCAAGATCTCATTTCCATCCAAGTCTATGCATTTGAACCTGAGTGGAAATGTTGAGGGAAGCAGATCAAAAAAGAAGATTAGACATAATCTCTACAGCCAAATTCTTGCAAATGTCTGATGAATGTACTTCTCAAGTCCATAAGATGTGACTATAATCTACAACAGTACAAGTAACAAACATGGCCAGCTCCTCAACTCTTCAAAAAATGAAGAGGTCTCTCAAGGGCCAGAAAAAATCGATCAGTAGTTCAACGGTTAGATTGTAGTGATTAATTTGTGTACTAAAGAGAAAAATATTTATGATGGTTTGTGTAACTAATTCTAGGTTGTCGAAATTGGTAGTTTTGTGTGGTTAACGAAAAGATATAGTTTATGATGGATAATGTACAACAACAACTGCAAGTCTTTACCCTGTTTACGGTCGGCTACATGGATCATCGAGCTTCTCCACTTGTGTCTGTCCAAACTCATTTGCTCCCTCAGTGTTAATTTGACTAAGTCGTGCCTTATTGTATCTACCCAGGGTTATTTTGATCTCCTTGTTCACCGCCATCAATCTGAACCGTATGACTTCTCCAAGCAATGCATCCAATGGTCTATCATACACATGACCAAACCACCTCAAGCGATTCTCTCTCACTTTGTCGTCTATAGGTGCAACATCAAGATTCTTTGTAATGGTGTCGCAGTGTATCCTATCTTTTCTAGTTATACAACTGATCCACCTTGGCATTCTTATTTTTCCTACACTCGTTCTTTGATTTTACTTTTTCTTAATCGCACAATACTCCATCCCATACATCAAAGCGCACCTTACAGTGGTTCTATAAAACTTACACTTCAATGTAGCTGGGATCCTACAATAACACTTCGTCCACCATGTTTTATCATATGGGTAACATCATCGTATATCTCCCACACTATGTGAAATCAACCAAAGATACCTAAAAAGAAAACTCCTAATTCACCTCCATAATTCTGACTTAACGTCTAGTCCCCTCTTTGTTTTATCAATCAAAACTGTATCTTCTGAAAATAACATTCCCCACGGCATATCAGCTTGGATGCTCCTTGTAACCTCTTCCGTCATCAAAGTGAACAAGTACGGACTTAACGCTGTCCTTGGTGTAAAGCTGCTGTTATGATGAATTATATTGCTTCTCCCTGCATCGTCCCCGCACTATTTTTTGCTCCTTCCTAGATGTCCTTAATCACCTCAATATATTGAGTAAATACTCCTCTTTTCTCCAAGACATTCCACATTAGCTATTGAGACCAAGGTTACCTGGATCGTGGATCACTCTGGAACGGGAACATAGTTCCGGATCGCGATTCGCACCACCCCAGCTAATTCGGTTCGCTTGAGAGGAACGGAATTCGTTTACTCGGATCTCCGAATGTGCTTTAAAATTGATTTCATTTTATTAATGCAAATATAGTCATATCATGAGAAGTACTGACCATGAATACCAGTTTTTTTTTAACAGCCCTTGAAAATCAAAGTCATTTGGTTCTTGAAAAGTACGAGGAGGTAGTTTTCTTGATTCATGTAATTAATTAAATATGTTGTTTTAGACTAAAACAGACTCAATAGTCAATAGGGATAAAAATATGAACTGAAATCTCATACAAATATCAATGGGGTCCACCACTAAGAGTTTTTATGTGACTAAAACATAGGAAAATGTAATGGTGATTGACCGAGAAAATCCCGCCAATCTCTCCACGGTTCTTCCATGTTTGTCTCATAACCCCCCCCCCCCCCCCCTCTCTCTCTCTGCTTAAAATTTTTAAGATTGGGAACTTCAAGTTTGACTATTTAATTGATGATGTGATTAGCCTTAACCAATCAGCTATTGAGTCCTGAATTGATGACTTCCATGATTGACGACATCATTCTCCTTAATCAATTGGCGGCCGACTCCTGAATCGATGAATTCAAATTTCGCGGTTCATTCTTCTTTATAATCTAAGGTCCTACAACTTATCCCACTTTCATGTTCTTCAAAGCATCTTCGACCTCAATTTCACTAATCTTGAATGGATTTGTATCTTGAGTATACACTAGAGCTACCAAGATCCCGTAAGCTCAAGTCACCAGAATGATTTTCTTTGAAGAGTTTCTCGAAATAACCTCTCCGCCTTAATCTCCTCGTCTTGAACAAAAACTCTAATATCCACACCCTTAACACTCTTAACGTAATCAGGTACTTCCCTTTCATCTCTCTAATTTTTGCGATCTTATAAATATCCCTCTCCCCACCCGAAGTCAGTCTTACATAGAAACCATGATCCCCTCTCACTTTAGCCAGACTTAGCCAGAGAGGCTGCTTTCTTAGTTTCAGATATAGCAATTTTATATCTCTAACTAGTCACTATTCATACAAATAAAGAAGGCTTTGTGACACTATTTTTTTCGTTTTGACGGCTTTTTGCAACATTGTCACTCTACCACCACGTTTCTTTAGATGGTGATCCACTTCCCTTATACTCCCCCAAAGTCTTGTTTCTACCCTTCAAATACACCTAGCCTTCTCCATCCACATACAAATAACTTCTTCACTCGTATGGCATGTTCCATCCTCAAACATCCAGTTTCAATGAGTTTTCAAGTTTTCGCCTCTCAAATTCCACTACCTAGTACATGGGTGCCTATTTCCCCAACTTCTAGTCTTCTATCTCCTTATATAAACGTCCGAAACCAAAATCCAATGTTGGGTGCTCAACTCTCACCTACCATAACTTTACAACCCTTACACATCCTTTGATCGTATCTCTTTGTATGTAAGAAGTCTACTTGGCCAGCATTTGTTCAAATTTTGAAAGTTATAAAGTGTCCATCCCGCTTCTTAAAGAGCGTTTTCATTACTACTTAATCATGTGCCAACGCGGATTCGAATGTCACTCCTCTCGTCATCCCTCTCTCCAACACCAAAACCTCGAGAATTTTCTCGAAATGGCTGCTATCCCTCCCTACTTGTCCATTAAGATCCCCTCCTATAAAGACTCTTTCTCCGCTTGGTAAACCATTGTACTAGCTCATCCAAATCCTCCACATATTATCTCTTAATAACAACTTCTAGCCCGACTTGGGGTGCATAGGAACGGAAAACATTCAGTGTCACTTCCCAAAAAAGTAGCTTCAAAAGGATAAACCTAACACCTACTCTTTTGACATCTACCATGCGCCCTTGAGATTTTTGTCTACAAGAAGACCTACAACATTCCTATGCCTATTTACCAGAGTACCAAAGCTTAGAATTGCTACTTCCAATCTACCTAGCGCTTTGTCCTACCCCTTTAGTTCCTTGAAGGAAGACTATATTAACCATCCTCTCATCATAATGTCAACTAGCTCCATTCATTTACCTGTAACAGTTTATATGTTCCATAAACCCAACATATTTTTTCGTACAAAATTATTTACCCGCACTTGACCATGATGATGTGGTAAGCCTAGCTTACTTTTCACCACACCCCAGCGCTAATATGGTGCATCACTTAAGAGCGGATTGTCATTGCCTATTTGTCACTATACACTGGGTACGCAAGTAGAAAACTCCCCCAATGAAATTCTTTCGATCCATGTTCATTGGTAATGACAAATTTTTAACGCTGACTGGAAAATGCTAGTAACCCAAGTAAATATCAAGTGACCAAGAGAAAGTGTTCGGTGGCTGTGCTTAGAAAGGTAGCACCTCGAACAAATTTCAAGAGTCGCAAGCTTTTTGTATCCCTTGAATCTCAGGGAAACAACTTACCGTCAAGGAAGGAAAAGTACGGCATTATGAATTTATTCACAGCAGGTACAGAGAAGGCTGATGATACAGCACAAGAACAGCTAGAATGTTTCAAAATCCTTCAATATGCCTTAGACCAGATTATGATCGTCATGTCGAAGTTTGGAGGCATTAATGGTGTGGGTAACAGCAGAGGCTAAAGAATGCATGATGGTACGGGAATGGGAAATCATGCATTTAGTGTAGAACATTGTTACTCCATCGCCTCTGGTGTAGTTGAATCGTCACCCCTTCAATAATTTCGCAAATGGGAGTTCCGCTAAGCTGGCATTTTCTCATGTCACTTGCAATGTAAAGTCATTTGAATAAAATGGAGAACTCTTATTTCTGAATAAAACAAGCAGGTTCCTCACGCTAATATATAAATTCTAAGTAAGAACAGAGCTGTATATGTTCTGTTACGCCATGCAATTGAGCTAATTCTCAGTATCTGACCATCTTTTTGTCTACAAGTACTAATATATTGTAAAACCTGAAAAAACGCAAAGTCAACACTAAACTTAGCTTAGCTGTGTTTTTCGTGCTCATAGCCGCGTGACAAACTTCCATCTCTTTCGCGTGTGAATTGTCAGTGTTTATAGAGTTCATCTTCTGGTGGTATCGGCATCTTTATATGCAACAACAACAATCCTCTTTTCCCAGTTTAATCAGGGTTGGCAACATGGAACAAATGTCTCCAATTGAATCTGTCCAAACTCGTTTCCTCCCTTAGATTTAATCTGATTAAGCCGTGTCTTATTGCCTCTGCCCAGGTTCGTTTTAGTCTCCCTCTCCCTCGTCTATCACTGTTGATCTGAACAGTATCAACTCTCTCCTAACCAGGGCATCCAACGGCCCTGCAACATCACCAAACCACCTCAAACCGTCTAGATTCTCTCTAATTGTGCCATTGTGTATCCTATCTTTCTTAGTTGCACCACTTATCCACCTTAGCACTTCTCATTTCTGCTAGTCATTTTTTATTATATTTTTCTTAATCGCCCAACACTCTGTTCCATGCATCAAAGCGGGTCTATAAAGCCTACCCTTCAACCTAGCCGGGATCCTACTGTCACACAACACTTCAGATTCACTCCTCCACTTCGTACACCTGCTTTTATCCTATGGGTAACATCATCGTCTATCTCTCCATCACTCTGTAGGATCGACCTAAGATTATTAAAATGATCCTTCGAGGGCACCTCTAGCCAACCAATAGTTATTGCCACCCCCACTATTCGATGGCCACTAAATTACACTCTCAGAAATATCCTCCATAAAGGTTGAACATCCCACCCAATAGTTATTGAGTCCGAGTTTTTGTGCATTGAGCCTAAAATTACTATGAGGACCAAGAAGATTCTAATCAGCATCAGACAAAATTTGCAGTCTGTGATGCCAGGATATCCCACGCGCTTAACCAAAAAATAAAGATAAAAAGACACAGACATTCACATACAAATACAGAAAGTAACCAGGTAGTAATAACCAAGAAGACAGACCTAAAACAAATTCATTGGTAAACGGTAAAACTTCGTAAGACAGCACGACGAAGATGTGCTAGGAAGATTATGCCATTTACAAGTCCATGTTCTACTCGAAAGCACAACTTGCCAAATGTCCATTGTTCACTATCATGTCTGAAACTATTAAAAGATTCCAATTAAACTTCAATAAAGTATTGCACAACAACCTCAAAACGATAAATATGTCAAGTGGATTATTTGGATTTCAAATTTTCCTATACTGATTTACTTTACCTGAATTTACAGCACGAATCATGTAATAAAGTAACTCATCCAACCACGGCACTGAAGCAGTACGGGGAAATAACTAAAACTTGAGATTTTAAATGAAAATAGACATACCAGTACTCAAGACTAGGCTCCGATGATTTATCCTCCTCAGCGAGTATAAAGTAAACAAAATCTTCATAGCCCATCTTACCCTCAACCTTGCTTGTAAACTTTCTAGGAACCTATTGAAGAAGGATAAGAACTAGTTCAAGAACTAATAATTGAATAAGTTTTCACCAAGAATGGTTGTTTAACCCAGGCAAGGAAAGTAACCCAACCTGGGAAAATATTCTGTCAACGATCCTGTAAGTAAGTGCATGGTTACCATATCGTATGAGGTTCTCTTTGTCGATCAAGAAATCATGATCTGTATCGAGCTCCCAAAACTTGCAGTAGATAACATAGAAGTGCTCATAAGAGAAGTATCTGTAGAAATAGAAATAGAGAAGAAGCTAAAATAAGCCTATGCTAAAGGCATTTTAAATAATGTAACAGTTCCAATTTCAAGGTTAATTCATTCTTGGCGCCAGTGTCTGTGCATGGAAGGGGTTAAAGATAATCGTATCTATGAAGGACAACCAGTCCCAAATACACCAGGACAAATTTTTGGAAAAAATGTGATGAATCAGAACCAGAGACCAGTGTGACATAAAACACACAGGCACAGACAGAGCATTATTAACAGCCATGCTGAGCAATTATGAGCTTTGAGTTGTTTACCTTAATACTTTATTAATGTCTTCCTCCTCATCTGCAAATTGCATTGCGGCTATCAGGTTTGAACGTCTCAACTCCTTCAGGGTAAGACGACCATTGCCTCCTCTATTCACATAGTAAAATATTCTGTATATTACAGTTTCAGCTGCCAGTTGAATTTAATTAGATGTTAAAAATAATTCCAGTACTGTTGCACTTACATAAGATTCATTTCGAACTTCAAGGACATCTGAAATGTATATCAAGGAATACACAACTCTTTCGGCTATAACATTAGCAATGCACCGCAAAGGTAATCCATATTACAGGCTACACAATATTGATACTCAAAACAAAATTTCAAGGCCACCAGATAACAACAGTGAGAATGTCATGAAGGGAAAGCTGTACCACAATAAGAATTATTATCTTACTCTACAGACTACAGACTACAGCCTAACTTTTACATCTATTTACTGAACGTAATCATATTGGCACCTTATCCTTCAACTTCTATGTCTTATATGCAGAGGATAGAAATGATTCCTTCATTGTCAAAACATTTTTGCCATCCTTATAGTCCCCAAGTATTATTATGTTAGTCGTGTTTACCTGTGTACCCCTGGGATGTCTACATAAGCAAATGTACCCTGATCATCAAATCAATGGAAAAACATAATTCTCTCTAACCTACATTTCTAAACCTCATCACCATGTACATTCTTCTCACCTCACAACAACAAAATGACAGATGAGTATATATCTTAAATCGATCTCACATTATGTTGCTTCATCTAATTTTTGGTTACTATACTTAAAAAGTCTGTTTTAATACTACTACCTTCGTCAGTAAATTTTGGTCCAACTTCCACATTTGGGATGCCGAAAAATGTTTGTCCACTTTCTTTTATATGTTTTAGAATATTGCAAACTATGAGGTTTACTGTTAAAAAAGTAACTAAGATTTCAATGCAAAATGTAGATGTAAGGATAAAGCAGTAAATGACACTTCAAAAAATCTGTGTAGTGCAGTCACTGCATGTTCTCTTAAAACGTTGGAACTCCAAAGCAGGACTACAATTAAGAGTCTAATGCACTAATGGAGCAAAATGGTAGTACTTCCAAAAAATCATTAACTTGGCCAAAAAAGTTCTAGAAAAGGTGCTCAAGTCTTGAAGCCCTTCTCAGTAAAAATAGGAACCACAAAAAAAAAAAAAAAAAAAAAAAGCAAATATAATGGAAACTACACCTAGACAAAGTACAATGGAACCTAACTACTAAATTAAACTGTTTGAGCCACTACAAAAGTAACCCCTCCTCCATTTTACATGTCACGCTTGACTTTTCACATGGATTAAGGTAGGCTTTTAACTTGGTAAATTTACAATATTTTCCTTTCTATGTGGTGCTTTACTTGAAATGTGAAAAAGTGATTACTTAAAAAAGGGTATGACAAAGCAAAGTGAAAAAGTAACTAACTTACAGGTACGAGGACACAGCTTTTCTGACACCCATTTTTAGGAAAGATGAACACCTCAAACGGGATGGATGGAGTAATTATACTATGCTGAACCAACATTTACAGTGCTAACTATAAGTCAGGTTTATAATAATGGTACAGATTGTTCACGTTTATTGATATGATGGATAGGAATGGGTATGGCAAGCTCCTAGACAAGGATATGAACGATGATTCAAAAACAAGAACACACAATCACAATAGTTGTAGCTCCAATCAACACCATGAAATGGATAAGCCCCATACCATATCTTTCTTGGAATTCAGGTGTTGTCTGCAAGAATTCAAGTCCTGGATGGGTAGTCAAAAGCTCTCGCAGCACAGGTTTGAAGTCATCCTAAAGTTAGAGAAAGAACGTTAACTGTGTTATACAGACTTGATATTCTGCATGAAAGCTCTCTTGTAATAATAGTACTAAAACTTACACGGAAGAAAATTAGAAACTATTTGACCTATAAGATAGATGAATCTACAAATAACAATTAGAAGGGTAAAAAATGAACTTTAAAAAGAGAAACACCTGGCAAAGGTATTTAAGATCCGGCTGCTTTAAGACTGTGTAAATTTGGGTTGCGGTATCCTTCGTCAACATGTTGCCATTGACCCAATAATCAACAAAAGCTTCCCTACGAATATGTCATTAAAAAAATTGAAAATGTGCATCAAACCCAACGAATTCATGAAAGATTGTCGAATTCAACAGAAAACTAGGGTAAAACCGGCTTAGCATATCTCATAATATTACTTATTTCAAAAACAGAAAATGTCGACCCGCATAAATGCAAATGAACCCTAATATCCAGTCAGGCTTAAAACGAAATTAGTCGCCTCACTAGGTAGATCTTTTTAAGATAGCAAATACAGAACTAAATATGTGGTGCTACTCTTCCGCCACTGCCTCTTTTTTTTTTTTTGACATTGACCTCCGTTGCCTCTTTCACCAACAGGATACGGGGCTTTTATTTCACTCTCTCCAACCTCCTTTGTCTCCTCAAACCAACTAGCTCCATCTTGTGACTGAATACTCTCGACTCCTCTCCGCTGGAAACCATTCTTAAACGAAAATAAATTGTTATAACGTCAGAAAAGAACAGTCACTTATGCAAATACATCAAAGTTTTTTATTTACCGTGTGCTGATTCTGATTCATTCTGCCAAGCCAAAGTAACCAAACTATACTTTGAACCAAAGCTGATTCTCAAAATAACCTATGTATTAAGTATTCCCAATGATAGCCCTTACTTCATGACCCCTTCTTAACAAATTGTCAACACTTCATTTTTAAAGATAAACAAGTACGTCTGAAGGTACCAATGAAGGGCCTTATTAAACAGGTCAGACGAATTAACCGTGTAATTAGCCAAATAAGTTTGTAATTACAAATAGACTGTTCAAACAAATAAAAGATTCAAGAAAAGTTACTAAAATTTGTATCAGTTGAAACATATATTTGGTGATGTTTTATCTTCATGTTTACACAGTCCTACAGCACACAGACGTCTGTCTGCTTCGCTGCCTTGAGCTGCGCTCGACGTTTTTTTCTTTTCTTTTCTTTTCTTTTTTTTTTCTTTTAGTATACTCCTTTGACTACATACATTACTAGCGATGTAAATGAATGAAAATTGATATATAGTTGGATATGCCTTCTACCATATCGTTTAATATTTGTACACTTCAGAGAGTTATAGCATTCAAACGATTAGGGATAAATTTACAAGAGAGGAAAATAATTATTGCCCATGAATTATACAATAATTACAAGTATACAACACAGAACAAATTGAACCCAGAGATCCGCATTAAAAGTGATAGAAGCATACCTTGTTACAATCCCCGTACCATTAGTATCAATCTTTCTAAATAATGCAGTTGAGAAAAATGATGGAATCTTGCAGATCTCTTTCGTAACGGGTTTAAATTCTAACATAGGAAAACAGAATGAAAATGAATAGATAGTAGTGAGCTTCTCAAAAAAAAAGACAATTCAGACCAAGAACGTGGCAATTATATTTTTACGATATCTCACCATGAATTTGTAGTCCATCCATGTGACCATAAAAGAACTGGTTGATTCTGAATAAACATCGTTCTTTTATTTCGTTTGCAGGTGGACGGCCATTTTGAAAGTAGAACTGCGAAGGTTATAAGTCTTTCAATCACAAAATAACTCAAACCATTTATAGACATTACGAACATATTTAGATAATACTTTGCCCAATCCATTTAAAACATAAATGAAGGAGAAAATATTATAAATTAACTAACCTGTGGTATCAACTCTTTTACTGGTTCGCTCATTAATCTCAGAGGAGAACCTAACGTAGAAGGTCCAAAGCGTTGCTTTACAAAACGAGGAGAACCAGATGAGCTTCTGGGTGAAAGCGGAGGTGCACTGCCGGCTGGAAACATTGAGGGTGAAGAGCTATTTGATGCAGCTTTTGGGCTAGACGACATTCCGGGTACATTCAAAGGAACGCCAGCTTTTGCACTGTTCAGCAATGATTTTACCTGAACTCACGTGGAAAAACATTAAAAACGGTTTCTATCGAGATGATAAGCATGCAAGAAGATAAATACAAAACAATCTGTTGTCAGTATCGATCGATACTTGATACGTATCGATCGATATGATACTCGACGCAAAAAAACGTGTGCATTGCATGATACAGCCAGAAAACTACTCCATTTTCCGCTGTGATAAACTATGGAGAAGTTTTCTGGCTGTATCATGCACTGCACACGTTTTTTGCATTCAGTATCGTATCGATCCATACATATCAAGTCTCGATCGATACTGACAAGATTGTGTTTTGTATTTTCTATTATTCTAATCTTAGATTGTGATTTGTTTCCTGACGTGGACAATCTTTTAATTAAAAAGAAAAAATTGAGATTCAATGAAAGATTTATGTAATCCAACTGACTAAAATATTAACTCGAAGGACCAAATCACTGTACATTTTTGATGAAACATAATATTGTTGTATCTAAAGGTATATTAGCTCGTCTGTCAGGTTTTAGTTAAAATGGATTTTAATGTTCATATGCCACTAATTTGACTGTCATGATATTCAATGAACCTGCTTTCCGCTGACCCATTGAATATCATGACCCTCAAATTAGTGGCACATGAACATTACAATCTATTTTAATTAAAACCAGACAGACGAGCTTATATACCTTTACATACAACAATATTATGTTTTATCAAAAAAATGTATATTAATTTGGTCCTCCGAGTTAATATTTTAGTCAGTTGGATTACATAAATCTTACATTGAATCTCAATTTTTTCTTTTTAAATAAAAGATTGTCCACATCAGGAAACATGTCACAATCTAAGATTAATTAGAATAATAGAAAACGCAACAACCTAATGCTATACCATGACAAAGAAGTCAAGAAATATAGCTACTTACCTAATGTTATACCAAGAGAAACTAGTCTAGAATCACTGGCGGATGCACACTTGACTCGGGCGGGCCTATGGCCACCCTGGATTTATTTTTCTCTACTACAATTTTCAGTTTTTGTCGAAAAATTCATATATACCCCTCCTGAAAATTGCACGAAGTACCCCAATATCTGTTGAAACAACTTGAGTACCCATAAGATAGACACAAATATTTATGATTTAGGCCCAAAAATCTCTTTATATAACAATTTAGGCCCAAAACTCTCCCTATATGTAGATTTAGAGTCAAAATTTCGTGTTGATTTTTTTTATTCTGTAAGTATAAGTTGTGTCTGTCTCCCCCCCCCCCCCCCCCCCCAATGTCCGCCCCTGTCTAGAATAACAGCTATCTACCTGATACTAAACTGTAAGAAACCAGTGGTAACATTACAGGAGCCATGGAGAAGGACAAGCCAATCACACAAATCATATAACAAAAATACAAGTTGTGTGTGCCACGTTACACTACATTGATCGTTATCTGGGAACCACGCAGAAAAATGTGATATACAGATATCGATATACAGATATCGACCTATTGCTGCGCAATGAATAAGCATTTCCATATTTACAGTTATCAACCTAATGTCATGCCATGGGGAACTAATCAAGAATTGCAGCTTAGAACCTATTGCTATACCACAAGAAACTAGTCTAACATTATTCAAGGACAAGCCAATAACTCATAATAATATCAGAAATTATAGCAGATTGTTGAAACAATTCAAACTTGGCAATGAACATTACCAGAGCAGCAGTCTCCGGAAGAGAGAGCCATTGATCAAACAGCTTGTCCGCAACGGCAGGGTTTGATTTTAAAGACAAAGGAGAACACTCGTTAATTTGCAACAAGTCGGCATCGAAGCTCGACAAATCCCCATTGAAATCCATATCCATTGCCAGAACCCAGAAAAATTAGAGATTCAATCTGTCATCCAAATAGAACCCAGATCATATACTGGCTTCGGATCTTCAACCCCAGTTGGGTAATAGCATTCACAACACCAATGCCTCGAATTCCAATTAACGGATCTTCAGAACCCTAGAATGGGTTTGATGGGATTGGGGAGATTCTGAAGCGGAGAGACAGAGAGAGAGAGCAAAGTGGCGTACAATCAGCAACGGAATCTAAACTCCTGAAGACGAAGGAAGGGTCTGTGAGCGTAGTAATCATGCAAAGCCTCTCTGTGTGTTAATCTCCTCCGGTGAGAACCGAACAATTTGGTAAAGTTTTTGGTTTTGGGGTCAATTTGTCTTTTAGAAACAGTTTTGGGGTCAATTTTGGGTAATAATGGACTTAGCACATTTTTTTTTAACTTACCACTATCAGTTTTAAAGCTTTCTTGAAGTCATCATTTCAAAGTGCGGATTGCAAACAATTAAATAATTTAGGCGAATTTGATCAGGACAAAGGCATTCACACACACAAACAATTGTAATACCACGACAGCACCACCCCTACAACCAACAAACCCATATTCCATCAACCTATCTCTCATGAGTGTCATCTTTGTAACATCCACCCAAACCACACACCGACCATCTCAAAATAGTATAGCTACTCACTTTAAAATTCAATATGTTAGAGAGATTGGCACAAATTGAGTCCAAATCATGACACTAAAATGAACCTTTAAATCAATGTTTATGTCGATTTTTCACATTAATTGAGAGAAATTGATACAGACTCAAAGAGTGCGAAACTAAAGAAAGGGGTGAGTGGGAGAGAGATTACCGCATCATAAATTGATCAGAGAAGGGCATAGAAAGAAGAAACGAAGCTTTCTCGGTCATTGAGAAGAGATAGGGGAATGGGGTCTCGACCGGACAACTCCTCATGTTCTTCTTATTATTATTCTGATGTGTTTCTTCATTGAAACTTCTTCTTCCCCTTCGTCAAACTTCTTATTTTTTATTTTTATTTTTATTTCTCATTGACGATCACGGTAGTGTTAAATATTTGACCAACTGTTTATTATACTTGTTGATTGCTATCAATAAGCAAATGGGGGCGGTAATAAGAGGACTTTAAAATTGTAAGTGGTAAATGTATCATTATCCTAAACTGAAAGTGATTAATATCTAATTAGTCTTTCGATTTTTTTTAGTTTTTACAATTTATTTTTTGAGCTTCTAACACAAACCAGTTAGGGAAAAATAATTTGTGACCAAATCATGTGTTTTGAAACTTGCCCGTTCTTCCCTAAAAAAAAAAAAAAACAAAAAAAAACAAAAAAAAAAACAAACAAACAAACTTGCTCGTTCTGATAGTCAGTCAATAACTCCAATAATAATAGTAGTAAAATAAAAAAGTACAATGAGATACATTATGATATATGCATTGTTACATGTACGATAACAAAGACATGTAGTAGCATTAGTAAATGTCTTATATCTATATTACATAAGAGCATTGCTTTGGGCTGAAATGTCTTCTCAATCGTTAGATCTTTCCAAATCCAAATGTTAGATCATCGCTAATTTTTACAACCCTACGAGACACACATTTGAGCTGTTAGTCTCTCTCTCTCTTTCTATCTCTCCCATCAGCGACTCTTCATTTATTCTAATTTCTACATCCATAAACTCTCTTTCTCTCGTTGTTCAATGACTCTTCCTTTATTCAACATCCCCGAATATCCGAGACCATTTGAAATTCAAATGGAATGGAGAGACAGAAGTCATATGGGTTTGAATATGCATACAACTCTTCCTTTATCGCTTTGATCCAGATGGACAAGCGACAGCCGACAATCTGTATGTTCATTTCTCTCTCGCATTTTCTCCGTAAAATGCTGCATTTTTGAACATCACCCACAAATATGTTATTTCTTTTCCGTTTCTCTTTACTCATGCGTTTTGGATAGTCTAGTTGTTGTTTCCTCTGTATATCTTGTATACCTAATTTTGATATTTTATTTCCTGTTACGCAATGAGTTTATCTCTGGGATCCATTGTTGGGGCTAAGACATGAGACATCTACAACTCATCATGCTATATCATTGCTCTTCAAATGCGATGTCATCTCTAATTTCACTGTCACCACCAACTACTGATTCAGATCAACAAACCTTGCAAGAGGAAGACAACTAGTGTAAGATCAATCACGCTCAACGTGAAGTTTATCACCAACCAAGATCACAATCTACTACAGCAGTGGAATCATTACAGAAAAATGCTAGAGACATGAAGGCTGAGGTGATACCTTGTGGATGTCCGCAACTTAAGTATTTTAAAGAGACACTAGTATGTGAGGAAGTTAGAGGTACATCATACATCAAAATACGTTAAGAAAGTTAAGCATAGTATGCATTCTTCTCAAGGACTCTCCAATCGTTCTTCTTGTGTTTGTTTTGATGGTAATTTTAGGTGTATAAGTGAGAATTACTATGAAAAATTGATAGGAAATTGCATCTTTCAACCATATATAATCTAAATAGTGGGGCATGTCACATCTGTCTTTGACATGTTTAAATGACTTAATAATATTTGGAAAATAAAACAAAACTTTCATAATGATAATTATATCAAAATGATTGTCTCATTATGAAATATCATGGAGAAGGTGAGGAGTTGTTCTTTATCCTAGGACATCTTATTAGACTTCCTTTTTCTTTTAAGGTGTCCCTTGTTTCATCATTTCACATTAGAAGGAGGGATGTCGTTTTTCCTCTAGTTAATCACACTAATGCTTGGGACGACAAGCCATTAAGGTGTGGTCGTGCAGAAGGTCACGTGATAGTTTGTTTAATGGTTTACAATAACATGCCATCACCGAATTCGGTTGAAGACACGCTCATTAGGCTCCGGAAATAGGATTTTGGATTTCATTGCCTTTGGCGGTGCAATAAACTCATACACTAGATATAAAGTTAATATAGTTTGTTCTTGAGGGAGTCACCCCAAGTAGCTTGAGCATGGTTCGGGGAGTCTTGTATATGATTATAACAGTGCTTGTGTTCGATTACTTAGACCTACCATTTGTTGAAATTGTAGGTTGGAGAAAGTTACCTGTCATTATTGAAGAAAACAATGTTGAGAGGCTACCACTGCAGTTATTCTTTTGTGGAGAGCAAGGTCGTTGAAGATATGAAAAACATGTGTTAAGACTCCAAACAGACTGTCATTAAGTCTCTGTTTAGTCTTCGGGATGGTCTCCGACAGTATCACTGTCGCCAGCGGGGTACACACTTCATTTCTCCAAACAAGGCGGCTCAAGAAGGAGCAGAAGTCTGAAGACTTGGTTTAATGAAAGTGGCCCCTAATAAAGGGAGGTGATAATTACGCAAGTGAAAAAGCTTGTTACACAACTAGTTTATTATGGTGACCGTTTTATCCTTTATTAGTACATTTCCCTATTCAACCACCCTTTCTTTTGGTAATGTCAATCTAAAGTTTATATCCCTTTATTTTTTCTATCATGTTCTACCAAAATCGAAATTCTCCATGGGGATCCCAAACTCCCACTGAGTTTGTCTATATACCCGATTTTTATGCCATTCTTTCACCCGAACATCATCCAAATTAATTGGTTACAAGCAAACACTGAAAAAGATTACTCTAAATCTTAAAATCCAATTGATATATGCTGAAGTCTTCTCAATTCATTGGCATAAGAAGCATTGGTACAAGAAATTCGTTCAAAACCCATAAAATAAACAGAGAAGTAAGTGGAGCATGAAAATATCCATGAGGTTCGTTCCATAACCACTTCGCGTCATCGTAAGCTTTAGAAGACGCACAAGACGAACTAGATTACCTAGATACTCAAAATTTGTATACTGATCGGGATTTTCCCACTCAAGTGAAAGGGATGAACACCAAGTTACTTCAGTTTCTCACCTCTTCAATGAGAAAACCATATATTTCAATCAGAGTTGTGGTGAATTGAGCACAAAAAATCAAACTTTATAGAGGGAGAATCATTCTCGTCATACTGATGCTTAATTAATGAATAGGATGAGGGTCGGAGTTTAATGCGTCTAACTCCTACAATATTTCATCTTCGTTATCTTTTACATCGTTTTGTTGGACTAATTAAACTTTTAAGTGGTGAAAATCGTCTCGCCAATTTGGTTTAACGAATGGAGTTCACTGTGTTTCTAATTTTCAATTGTGTGATTGAATCATCGACGTCACATATTTCGAAGTAATTGGCCGCCCCTCGCCGCCGGCAAAGTCACTTCTGATTAAACGTAGTTTCACCTGACCAATGAAGATCTTATCCAACTGAATTCGACAGTATTGGTGGAAAGAAAACAGTGTTTTAGAGAGATCAAGCAACACATACCACATAAGGATTGGATAGACAAGAAAAGGAAGAATCACATAAATCGCCATTACCAATACAAAACCATTATAAGGGAAAAGCGGTCATCACGACAAAATACTTGTGTAAAAATTCAACTCCCCTGATATACATCGTCTGATAATAATCGTCAGAGATAGTATAACGAATAAAATGTGGAACTTCACACACATGTCAAAACCATCTTGCTACTTACCTTCTCAGGAGAAAGTTCCTACAAATAATATGTATGGGCATTTTGTTTCACGATGTCAGGCAAAAATCAGGGGAACAGGTCGGTCATCACTGCCTCGACGTTCCCCAACTCTGCAAATTATGCGGGATTAGGGAAGTGCGTAAGACGAGTGGTAACATTATCCCACTCGTCTACGTGTCAAAATACAACCCTGAAGTAGTAAATCTAATGGCCGGTCACCAAAACTTTCAAATTTTAGCATATTTCTCAAATGTTCACTCCGGATCGATTTCTTCCAACCATCATGGCCTTTGGTTTTCACGATGGCCTCTAGGACATTTTTTTGGAATAATTGTCCCTCGGGGTCCAACCTTCAAATCCATTTTGAACGCTTCGAGCCTTCTCCTTTGGGTTCAAAATCAGAACTTTCAAAATCAGAATCAACACTTTCTTTTCTAAGCTTCAACTCAATGATCTCACATTAAAAAACAATATGCTCAAAGAATTATTTTTTCGACTTCCACGACAAGAAGAAAGGGTTTGTGATAGCTAATAATTCAAAGCCCTACTGATTTACTGTGGAACATAAAAATCCTACTCAGTATGATGCACCCTACATAGTGATTCGGCGTTTTGCTCCGTCGTCCTCATATGTAAATAGTGCTCCGATATCACTTTGTTGGATGGAAGAAGATGTTACTAAGAGAAAATATGGTGGAATAGAAAGAAAAGAAAATTATATAGAGAAAATATGGAACAAGTGGGAGGAGAACTTTAATTTTTTGTGTGTTACAAAGTGGTAGAAGTAGAACTCTACTTATAGGGGACGAGGAAGGAATATCTGGTATCATTAATTTCACAAGCTTCTGCACAAACTCCTCTCTAATATTCTCCCATAGACTACAAAAAAATCTGACTAATTAATAAGTCTTGACTACTACTCGCACAATAGGCCCACTAATTAAGTAGTACTATTGGTACCCTCTTCTTGTGTATGTATATGTGTGTATATAAGTTTTTGTGTATATGTGTTGGTCGGGTGCTTGCGGTGAAAGAAGAAATGATAAGAAAGGAGGAAGAAGAATAAGATTGGCAAAGAAGAAAGAAGTACAAAAAAATGGGAGAGAACGTTTATAGTCTTGCGGGAGTAGGTTAAAATTCTTCTATTTTCATATTAATAGCGTTTCCTATTACTTTTTAAAATAAATTTAGTTTTTTTGTTGAATCAGATTTCTTAGATTATATCAATAATGTCAAAATAAACTTTTTCTAGGTTATGTTTGAAAGTATAAACGTTTAGTCTACAGAAGATTGTAACGCTGCTTGTTTTTTAATAGTATACATATACATACATGCATGAAAACTCAACTTTTATCAATACATAAAGATAGAATAATTTCTTTACTCGATATTAAAATGAAAATAATCTTAATTAATTAAAAGTAATAGAATATTTCGTTATTAACACACTCAAATAGATGGTTTTCCGATTTAAGTAAATTTAATTTTTTTTTTAATCTTTAGAAATGACATGTTCTTTTATTAGCATCTCTTAACCGGTAACTTTTATTTAAATTTTCATTCCCCTTTCTACATAACTAAATCAAAAATTATTTACTTAACAAAAAATTTGATTTTCATCTCAATTATATAAAGCTGTAATTTTTTATTAACTAAAATTATATTATCTTTTCAGTAATAAATGGATATAGTTCCTTCACTATCTTAGATGACACTTGTGTATTCATGGTTAATTACATGATTAATTAAGAGAGTTGACAATAATAGCTTATGTGTCACCAATGAGTATGGATCGTAGCATTAATTGAAGGACATGAACGTCTTTTTGACATTTGACAAGTTCCAACTGCAAGTGTACGGGTGTCTGTGTAGTAATACTCAGAAAGATTGTGTTTATTGTACACAAGAGACTTATGTAAATTAATCAAAAGTAATAACCTGTGGTGGGCAAATAGTTTAGTTTTGTTTACTAACCTAATGATGGAAAAGTAATTAAACACAAGTAATTGAATATTTTTAAGATTCAGCGATGGTAAAAGCAACCAGGACACTTCGTTTGGGGGATTGGCAGAGTTACTTTTGATTGTGATACATGGTTTACAAAATACCACTGTAAATTATTCGCCAACAAGAAATAACCAATCATCGAGTCACCAAGCTAGTGATGTACACCTAGGATGAAATAAAACAGAGTCACCAAGCCTTACAACGGCAGAGTTTGATTTCAGCAACAAAGGAGAACACTCGAAAATTTTCAAGAAGTCGGCATCAAATCTCGACAAATCCCCATTGAAATCCATATCCATTACCAGAACTCAGAAAAATAGAGATTCAATGACATACCCCACTTTGGTACTTGGGCATTTCGGTAATTTATGATAATTTGGGGAGTCTTTTGGTAATTTATGAGATTTATTTTGGACATATTATTGGTTATATATTTGTGGAGGGATCGAATTGTTATTTAAGAGAATTGTTGGTGGTATAATGATTATTAAGGATGGTTGGGTTATTTTGTAAGCTTGTGAAACATGAAGGACAATAGTATAAATCATATTTTCCCATTCTAATTAATTTTTATTCCTATTATTCTCATTTATTTCAATTGCTTATTTTATTTAATTAGTGAGGATGTACCCATCACATCCCTACACCTCACCATATGGAATAATTCTTTATGAAAATTATTTCATAATTCTCTTTGGACTCTTACTTCTTTTTCCTCCAAGCAACTATAAATACATACATTATTCCTTCTCTTTCTCTCCTACACAATCAATCAGCCCGGATCTCTCTCTCACACCCAATCTGGAACAACCCGAAACATACGTTTCTTTGCTAGTACAACTTAGTGATAACCAATAGTAATTTATTTCAAAAAGTAGAGGAGAAACCCTCCTTACATGATAAATATGGTAAACATTGTCTTAAACCAAGAAACTTGAAACTACAATGTTATTGGCTAGAAAAGATCTAAAATTCTAGCTCGTGCACACGATTACCCCAGCTTATTCTTGACCTACGGGTTTTGAAATAGCGATAGCCGACGCATAAAATTTTAATTAGTAAAAACTAAGTAAGGTATACCACAATATGTAAAACAGAGTTTTGGCTAATAAGGAAAAAAAAGGAACCAACAACCACAATTTTAAGCATTCATTTGGTTGAGGCGTAGCCCACGAGCCCCAACGAGTAGGATGCGAACAGAGAAGTCACGATGGAATAAATAATAATAATTGGGGTGCATGTTGGGATGTACCAATTTCTCCCCGGACGTTAGTAGATAGCCCTTCGCTATCGCGCTCTAACCATTCTAATGAGACCTTAAGTGCCGGCACCCCTATACAGTCGTGACCTAAAATGCATAGGTAGTACTCATAGATTCCACGATAAATAAGAGGGTTAGTACCCTAGGGAAACCACACATAGGTA
Source organism: Linanthus parryae (assembly GCA_023055425.1). Classification (NCBI taxonomy): domain Eukaryota; kingdom Viridiplantae; phylum Streptophyta; class Magnoliopsida; order Ericales; family Polemoniaceae; genus Linanthus; species Linanthus parryae. The sequence continues at coordinate 26,613,537 of JALGPY010000005.1, read as the reverse complement.
TTCCCGACCGTTAGCCTTCACGCAGATCCTCTGCACATCGTTCCCAATTCTATTATCGTACAATTATCATTTCCTATGACTTTCGAGTTTTCACAACTAACCACACATTTTCAATGTAGTATTTGCAAAAGAGATTCAGGACTTATTAAATTCTCCAGTATCGTGATTATAGTAGTTCATGAGCATTTTGAAAGATAACACACGCCAAGAGACATTTTGACAGTATAAAAGTATTGTGCATATAACTTACTTGGAAATGGAGAGAGAACTTCAAAAACACACGTAGCACGGAATTTAGTAGTAGGGATCCTCAACGAACTCGCCTCCTACGAACTCGGAATCTACAATATCGTATAATCATATATTAACACATATTCATCCACACAACAAATTACAATTAAATGTCCTACATGAATGCAAATGAAATTCTCCAAGTAATCCCCCGAACAAGTTATATTTTACTAGCTAAGAGTTGCACGATTAGACTACTTATTTAATAAGATAATAGTGGCTTATAAGTAATAATTGTGGTGAACAAACTTTATTTAACATTACTAGAATATTTATAGTGGCTAATATTTATAAAATAAAAAGAGATAACTATTTTAATTACGTTATAAGTCGATTATATTTATCATTAAAAAATATTAACGAAAATAATGATATTAAGTGAAAAGAAAGAATTTCTGATAGACACAAAAACAATGCTATTTAGTTGATTAAGGAAATATAAATATTATACTAGCAAAATTCCTAATTCAACACTTATAGGATTATTAATTTATTTTCAAAAAAATAATTGATAGCGTTATTTTTAATAGTGTGTGTAAATATAAGAAAATACTATTTTATATTATGTTAAAAACAATTAGATTTACACTTTGTTAATAATTAAAGAAAACAGATTATTAAAAAGATAAGAACATCCCCACAAAGTTAATGACGTACATGTTGGGTTTTGACGTAGGTAACGCAACGGAATAACAAAAATTTAATTCCTACTCAAAGTCCACCAAGGATCATAGAAAGAGACATTCATAACATGATGAGGGACATAGATGATGTGTACCTTTTGATTCGGGAGATCACACGAAGAATAATGTCCTCGTCGTCTACGGTTGATCCACGTCTAGTGGTGAGATCTAGATCTTCCTTCTCCTAGTGCTAGCTTGGACCGGAGGAAGAGGGAAGAAGGAATCACACAACGAAGAACAAAGAGAGGATTCAGTCTCTCTTTGTGGCCGACGGGTAGGGGCGGACGCAAGGGGGCTTCGGCCTCCTTGTGGTCTTGCTCTCTCTTTTGCTCTCTCTCTCTCCCACTCACTTATGTTATGAGCATTAGTTGTAGGAAGGAAGCTAGGAGCATCCTTTATATAGTCCCACAACTCTTTGTTAACTACATAAATGCCCTTCCTAATCCTACATGAACTTGGATTAGTCCCTTCCTTGCATATTAGTCCTACTAAGTTTACAAGGTTTTGCAAAGTGATCATTCTAATTAATTAATCATATTAATTAATTACCAATTCTAGTTCAACTCTATTAGACGTGTGACCCCATAGATTTCTAATTAGTTGGTAGTAACTAATTACTAACATGGAGCGGTGTCTAGCAACACATCCATGCCACCCAATTAATAGAAATGAGTCAGTGATCCCGACAAACCTTGTGCCCAATATCACATATTGCATTATCCCTTTGTCTCCATATCCGGATTGGACATGAGACATAAATAGTCACACTGGTATATCCAATCCATAGTTCCTCGATCCTGGGAATATGCTTATGCAAGCAGATAGCATCAATATCTCCATATTGATTTCTAAGTCTGACCAGACATTCAATAAGCACCATCCATCGAGTGGCCATGGATATTTTCTCCCATTATGTGGGAGAGACAAATCCTCCCTACATCACCACGATCTCTAAGCTTGCTTCCTATCATGCCCGATAGCTATCTTTATAGTTGCCCGGTTAAGGCGCATCGTTGGATAACATCAAAGCATGATATTCCACAACTAGAGTATCTAGTGACTTCAAGTCTAAGGATTGCAATTGAAATACCCCGTTATTTAGAAACGGATGTTTTATAATAATATTAGGTAGAAACGAGCATTTTGTAATAATATAGGTGTTAAATGACACTTGTATAAGTTTGGGTACTAGTTGTTATTATTTAAAAGTTAAATTTAAAGTTATAAACTACCTAGGTGCTTTTATGTATTTATTCTTAAATATAGTGTGTTTTAACTAAACTTGGGGGTAGTATGTGACTTATGCCTAAAGCAGTGGGGGGGTGAAAGTGTCTTTTATCAATAATCATCATCTTCTTCATCTCCTGGTATGAACATGAGAGTTTCCTCCAACTCCATCGCCGCCAACGCCACCACCGCCTCCAATCACTGCCAAACTCTCTAATTTCCGTTCCAATTCGATGTGAACTAATCAAAGCTCGATATTTTAGCTTCAAGCAAACTAATTTCGTCCAAAACCCAACCCGATTCGAAATCCAAAACTTCACAATGGGGCTTCTTCCACTCGCTGGATTCTTTAATTGGAAGCCTATAAATACCCACATCGAAATCAGAATTCTTCTCACAAACACCCAAAGCCCTCAATCTCTCGCTCTGCCTCTCTCTCTCTCTCTCAATGCCCTTTTTCGCCGGAAAACCCAGCCGACGAACGACCGAGCCAGCGCCGCCACCGCGCCGCTGCCGCTCCTCGCCGTCTTCCCCCTGAGCGACGCCGCCACCGTCCGCCTCCTCGCCGGTCGCCGTCGCCACCCTCCCCATCATCTTTGCCATCACCATCGTCCTCTTCTCCTTCTTCGGGTAACTCAAACCCGTCTCTCTCTCCCTTCATTATTTGTTTCACTGTTTGTTTTATTTTGTTTTATTAATTATTATTATTATAAGTTAGTTAATATTAATAGTTGGGAAGAATGTGATCAAACTTGCAGTTGGCCCATGGTCAAATGTTAACACTTAAGAGTATAGGTTCCAAGTTCGAATCTCACAAGAGGCAATTCTTTTTATACAAGTTTAAAGTAATATTTTTGTACTCATCTTTACTCCAAAACAAAAGTGTAGAATAAGGATTATAAAAGTATATTTTCCTTATTTATTTATATAAGTTTGTAGCAAATTAGAATAAGTTATTTTCTATAAATATATTTGTTATTTCTTTTAAATAAAATTTAGTTAGTTTATAACCTATATTCTCTACTAAGGCTTGTTCGAATTGGGAGAAGCTACTAATAGAATTATAGTTGTTTTTTGGAAAAATAATATGCTTCTCTACCCTAAATAATAAAAGCAATAGTTTAGTTAATCTTATAAGTTATTGTGTACGGGAGAATCCTTTTAGGAAGATTCAACGTACACCAAGAACAGGGGATAAGAAGAACACATGAAGAGTATGGTTGTGTGTAGGGAGAGAGTAAGGCAATATAACTGTATGAGAGAGAGACAGAGTTTTGGCAGAGCTTCCGCGTAGCTCAGGTAATCTGTGTTATGTAAGGAAGGGTTAACAATCCTATATATAGTGGAGAATATGACAGTTGTAGTGGGTTAATGCACCCATTAATGGCGGCTTAATTACCTTAACCACAACGGCACGTTCGTCCGCATATATAGGGACCGTTACACACTTCGTCCGCGTATACCGGAACCATTATGAGGTTGACCGGGTTTATGGAGCTCGTGCCATAGATCTCACAAAGCAGTTACTAAAGGTCGCGCGCGGGCTTGGGTGTCGCTCACGCGCGACGGTACTTACTCTAGCCTCCAAGCCACTAAGTCCCTACAAGTCCCGTGTGGCGGTATGTGAGGGCCCTGTCTCGCAGCCCCCACGTTGATCAACGCGGGTAGTGATCCAGTGTGTGTGGAGCACAGCTAGATGTGTCGGATGATCGCCACGTGGATGTGATCTGTCTATCTGGAAAGCACTATCTACATTAGCCCCCTTTTTGCGCGTGGAGACGCCTAGCCAGATAGGCTTCAATGTGCACTGTCGTTGCCACGCACCAATTCAAATACACGCAAAATCAGACCCCGTGCGTGCCATTATGACCTAGGATCCCTAGAGTCGTGCCGTCTGTTCTATTAGGGTTTTAGGCGTGACGTCAGCATCAACCTGTGATTGTGCGATTCGGCGGTGACGGTTGTGATTCGACCACTGAAAGGACGCGACTCTTCAGTGTTTTTGAATAAATACTTCGTGCCCTCCGTTGTTGGAGAGTATTGCTTCTCTCTCTAAAGTGGATGTTTCCTGAGAGCCTTCAAGAGCAAATACAGATAATCAATCATCAGTTCTTTCTTTCCAACCGTCTTCTTCAACTTGCTTCATCATCACAAGGTTGACTTTGCTCAATTTCATTAATGTATTCCATAAACTGTCTTGAATCTGGAAACCCATAACCAGACCTGTTCATCTTCCTCTGATTTCAAAACAAACCCAGAACTGCTTCCTGAATCTGAACTAAAGGTGGATATATTTCTCCCCCCCCCTTTTTTCTTGCTTTTCTGTAGAAATGGCCAAGACAAAAGGTTCCAGATCTGTGAAAAAACCCGAAGAAATTCCTGATCTTCCTAAAACCTTGTGGAAGAAAGCCCCCTATCTAGGTGGGAAAGACTTTTATCATGCTAGGGTTAAAGTAAAGAATCTACCGGCTCTCGCCACTGGAGATTTGCTACTGTTAAAGTAAAGAATCTACCGGCTCTCGCCACTGGAGATTTGCTACTGTTGAGCCCCCTTACCACTCCAGCCATGTTGGAGTTAATTGATTCCAAGGATGTGGTAAGATTAGGAGTTGAAAATGGGTTCTTTCCCCATACTGAAATTTCTACCCAGGCCTTCGTACAAAAGATGGATTTAATGGATGAGTGGATTGACCATGTGCTAACTCACCATGCTATCACACTAGACAAAGCTGGGATTTATTTTGCTGTTAGGGCTACGATGGGTGCTGCCGTGAAGCTGGATCAGACCATGCTTCTAAACCTTCTTTCTCGCTACTCACCTGCGACCCATAATTTTCACTTAGCTGAATTTGAGGCCGCCCCCACCCTCGAAGACGTTCAAATTCTGTATGAACTTTCACCTATGGGCGAAGTCGATCCTCTGACTGCTTTGAAACCTGGTCCAGAGCTCACTCTATATGCGCAGATGGAGGAGTGTTTGACCGAAGTAAAGAAAATGTCTACCCCTTGGACATATGTGGAATTACTTCCCGAATGGCAGCTGGTTGAAACCTCTGCGAAGAACACTTGGGGAAAATGGGTGCAATACTTCTTTCGCGACTATGGGAACAGTAAAATCACAAAAGAAATACTGGAGAATGATCCAGAAGCGAATAATTATATAGAGGGAAAGGTGTATCATCTGACCTTGTGCGACTTTCTCTGTGCCTGGCTGTCAAGGTATTTGATCGACGGTCATCCTCATGATGGGGTCTTTTATCATGTTCTGCCCCTTGCTGTTAAGTTGACCCTTGGCCAGAAAGTCGCACTTGGGCCTCTAGTACTAGGCACCTTATATCATCGGTTAGACTAGCTGGTGGTCGCAATTGAGGAGTCGCGTGGGCGTCTTGATGTGTTGACCTTTGTCAACATTTCATTTCTTACCATGTGGGTCTTTGAAAGATGACCTTCTTACGCTCCTGTTCCTTCTAGGCCTAGTATGTGGAACGTTCCAGGTGCGCAGAATGCACTTCCTAGTGGGAGAGCTGCTCGATGGTACAGGACCAATCTTCCCCAAGTGTTCATGGAGTCTGGTATGCGACGATCGGAGAAAGTTTACAGCCAGGCCTTACACTACTCGCATTGAAAATGTGCGATTTTTCTTGAAGCTGTACCCTAGTAGAGATGGTTCTTATTCAGAGGACACCCTTCTCAAAGGTCATGATCGCTACCGTGAATTCTTCTGCTGGTGCTTAAGAGGTTCCCTTCCTGCCCTTGTCGAAAATGTTTCTGAGGTAACTCCCAGATACGAGCAGATCACAGTCAAAGTTGACCCAACTCGCGTCTCTCCTCAGTTTGGCTTTGATGCGGTGGCTACCTCTATTTGGCCTAAGTCAATCACAAGAAATTGCTACAAGAGGCTGCTGATAAATAAGTGTAAATCGATCCTTCTCACCAATTTGCCTTTAATTCAACCTTCGGAGAATCGTGTAGGTCGCCTTACCAAGAATTGGATTGCTTACTGGACTGCTCAACAGGCCAGGTTTGATGCATCCTCAACTCCTCATCCTAGCAAAGCTCATGCGATTAAAAGGAATGCTTTTCCATTCCGTCAGAATTGCAGTTTGGACGATTCTAAGTATGGTTTTTACTCCTTGCTCGATACTGACAATCACTTGTGCCCAGCCACTATTCTTGAGGAGAAAATGACTGCCGTTAGGGGTGGAGTTGCACGCGTAATCCAGTATAGTGAAGATTTTGCCAAGGTAAACAACTCTCCCTTATGCTTGAAAGACTTCTTTATTTAACACATTGAATCTTACACCCAATCTCCCTCTTTCAGTGCTACTTGAGGAGGTTCGCATCCGGAGAGCGCTCTGCATCCCTGGTCAATTCCATTGTTACCGCGAAAAGGCAAAAGAAGGAGATTCCTGTGGAAATGGAACTGGCACCCCAGGTGGAGGCTCGGATACGCGAGGAAATGGATGTTTTTCGCTCGTTCTCTGATAGACAACGATGCTGAGGTAGATGCAGAAGTTGCCCCGAAGGCCAAAAAGCAAAAACAGCGGGGAATTGTGATTTCTTCGCCTCCCAGGGACATTCCTACTTCCCCTCCTGCAAAGTCTCCCTCTTCCAAGGGCAAGGGAAAAGATTGCATGTCGAGCAAGACACGGAAAGATCTCGCGGTTGAGACCTTCATCCCTTTCGGCCAGGAAGAAGAAGAAGAGGAGGACGAAGAAAGAGAAAAAAGAGAGGAAGAAAATGAAGAGGAAAGAGAGGAAGACGAAAGAGAAGAAGAAGAAAGAGAAGAAACCAGAGAAGAAAGTTCAGAAGGTACCTTAAATGAAATTATCTTCCTTGCACTTTGACTTTTGCAATAGTTGTTGACTAATTTCCTTTCGCAGATGATGACACAGAGACCATTAGTGGCCTTTTGGCCAAGGAGAAGAAAAAGACCAAAGGTTCTCGCTCCGACGCCTCCAGCTAGGCTATAGACGATGCTATTATCGCCGAGTCTAAAAGAATGGCTGCTGAGGCAGAAGAGAGAATAAGAAAGCGTGAGGAAGATGACATCGCGCTCATGAAGAGGAGAAGTCTATAAGAGCAGCATGCTGGCAGTACAGGTGCGGCCTCCTTGGAACACGCTCAGGAGGAGTTTGAGGAGATCGCAGGCGGCCAGGAAGGTGAGATTTTTAACCTTGCTGTGACTTATCAAGAAGTGATTATTGGTGCTTTAAAGCACGGCTTATCAAAAGATGATATTCATCGATGGTTAGTAAACAAATGTGGCGAACCCTCAGGTAAACATTTAAACGAAGTTTGTAAACTAAACTCGATAACTCGTTCCCGGTTGTAACGAATCTCTTCACGCCACCAGGTCATGCTCATCTTAAAGATGTGATAGATGAAGACACTTCTGTAGGATATGGTGTCGCGTCCATAACATATGATGTTGGAGTTGCAATCCCACCTAAGCGTGGAGGTGCTTGATTTTAATCTATCAGAATAAAATAAGACATTATGCTATAACGCGAGTTACCTCAACATGTTTTCTTCAATTTTGTCTCGCAGGTGGGACTGCCCCAAATGATTCTGCTAATGTTACCCCTATTCCTCCTGCGAGTGATACTGCCATTGCACGGGGCTCTATTGATAATGTGCCAACTGCGAGAGAGGTAATTAACGAGGCATGTGTTGGAGATTCTGATGAGAACATGCTGGAGCAGAGAAATCGGCTTCATACATCTTATGTTCCAGAGCGAAGCTCGCATGTTGAGAAACCTATCGTGGCTACTGAGTATGCAGGAGAACCTCTGGAGGACATTATCGAGGTATCTGATGATGTTGAAGGCGACACTGGGTTAAGGGAAGAAGGTACTGAAGTTGAAGATATGGGAGCGGAGGATGCTGGAGCTGGAGTTCATGAAAATGAACAGGTCATGGAAGACGTAGCATCGCATGAAAGTGTTGATGCTCCAATGGATGCTCCTGAGCCACAAGAACCTCTCGCGGCTGAAGAAGTTCTTAGGCAAGCAGAAGCCACAACCGTTTCTGAAGTTATTCCACATACTTCTTCAAGTGCCGCCATTCCTGTGAATGTCTTTGAGCCTCAAAAAGGTCCTGCTATCCATTCCACTGAGGTAGAACTTTTACAAGTCCCCCCCCCCCCCCGCGCATGGAGTTTTTGGGGTTCGCAAGTGGGAGCTGCCATCACACCTGCCTCAACTTATGTTATCCTTGCCAACTTTTACGAGCGCGAAGTCGAAGCTGACAGGCAAGCGATGCAGCGAGGACATGCTACAACTTTCCCGGTGGTGCGCATTCCCTCTTTGCGTGAGATCCTTGAAGGAACCGGTATATTACCATATGTCGCATTCTATGCTTTTGTTTAGAAATTTTGCTCTCCTAAACTTATCATTTTTCACAAGAATGAGGCAACCCGATGTGGATTGGCTCATAAGGATGCACCTTTCATACCCATGGTCATTTGCGAGAACTCTGGAGCTGGAGCCTTTTGACAGAAGACTTTTCTTGACTGAAGCCATCTGGATTTTAGAGCAACTGCCTGCAGCTACCCCCACAACCATTTCACTTGATAATGCACGGTTGCTTTATAGAACATGCAGGGGTCTTCGGGCTAAGGCTCAAGGCAAATTAGACTTCGGATTTCTCCTCGACAGAGTCACCCAAATCCTCGCATATGTAATGCTGAAATATGGCTACCACAACCTCGCATCTGAGAAACAGAAATTGGAGGAACAAATGAAGAAGGCTGAAGAAGCGGCCACTCTCTTCCATGCGATGAAGGCCAAGTATGAAAAGCTGAAACAAGAAGTGAACCAAGCAAAAGAGACATCGCTCCTGTTTTCACCAGAAGATACTCAAATCAAGGATTTATTTTAGAAGATAAAGTTACGCATTATTGTAATGCTAGTGTTTCTCCCCCTTCTTTTCAAACATTTGAAATTTTATGTCCCATTTGCTCCGTTGCGGTTTTGTACTCGTACTTTAATGTATATCAATTATGACGTCATGTATTGACGTAATTGTCTTGATTATCGCGCTATTAATTTATTAGATAAGCACGATTTCCTTGTAGGACCCATCCTTAACATGACCTTCCGTCATTAATTAAGGCGTGCTATTGGATCATCATAGCCTCTAGTAGAGTAATTGATTTTTACCCATTTTTGAGACGTAGGTAATTGATTCTTACCCGTTTCCAAGGCGTTGCTGACTCAGCCAGAGAACTGAAGAGTCCCTTATGGAGTCTATATAAACCTTGTTTCTTGCTCTTTGGTTCTTCATCCCAAAATGTGGCTTATCATGAATCCTTACGACTGCCGGCATCGGTCCTCAACCTTTGCCGGTTCATGTCAATTTCAGGCTTTGAGACTTGAGTTTGTGCCTTGTGCTATTGAAATAGCTCCCAAGAAATTCTTCGGAAATTCCTTCGATCCTCCCGATCTTTTTGAAGAACAATTGCGTAAGCTTTTCTGCTTCTGCAAAGATTCTTCTTTGTCTATTATGTTTGCAGGTCGTATCTCCGGTAACTTTCCGGTGAAGCACGGTCCTGTACTGATTTTACTACTAAATCGTAATGAATGGTGCGCACCTCCGCCAGATCTCCCGGAGGAGAACTATTTGCCACCATTGTTTTGAACAAGGTGTGCCGAGTTATTGTGCTCGTCTTTTTGCACAATCAGCTTCCTGCCCCATGAGCTGTTCTCCCATTTGTTCTTCACGTCTGCAGCCGTCAGGGCATGAGGTTCATCTGGCATCTCACCGTGGCAGGAGATCAAATGAGAGCCCTGTTATGATCCAGGACATCGGCGATAGCTTCTTGTCCCGTAGTTTTTAGAACTCGTAGGTTCAAGCTTTAGATTAGGAATTTTCCTTTTGTGTAAGCCTGTTTCTTGTAAGCTGCTATCTAGACAGATAAATTGTTTTGACTATCAATGGAATATGCTTTGTCATTCGCTGTTCTTGTTTGATGCAACAAATTGTAATTTCGCGTGCAGTCTTGCTATATGACGAAACAAGTTGTGTTTCCATCGCGTTTATATCCGAATAATGTTTGAATAATTCGCTATCTAAAGCAGATAGGCTTTGTATCGCACATGGCGTTGTTGCTATTGCTGCTATCTAGGCAGATAGTGTAATACCCCGTATTTAAGTCAGGGGTTATTTGGTCATTTCAGAAAAATATTTGGAAATTGTGAGAAATTTATATTTCAAACTTATTCTTGACTTCTTCTTACCCTTCAAGTATAAGGGTGTCATTGGGCATCTATGATTATATAGAATTTCGTTTTGATTAGTTTTAGAACCTTGGATAATACTATACAAAACTTATTTTATATATTTGAGAGATACTTGTAGCTTTCTAAAAGTGAATTTTGACATTTATATACAAAGTGGTTTATTTGAAATTATTTGAGAATTTTCTAATTTATGAAAATTAACTTTTTTGTATTACCTATTAATTGGAAATTATATTTTCACCATCTTTACTCTTGGATTTTATACTTCAACACCATCCATCAACTCACCCAAGTACTCTCACCAATATTTTGGTCAATACCAATAAAATAATGTCTCTTCATGACTACTCATATACATACACACACACATCCCTCAATAATTCACTACTACCTACCATCTTGTATGTGAATCTTCTTGTGGAATTATTCACCACCAACCCCCACCATCAACCTCATTTCAATCACCCTCATTTCATTTCACTTCCTCTCTTCAAGAACACTCAAAAGCTCCATTCTCTCTCCAAAAAAACTCCATTCCCGGATTGGAGTGTTGACCTCACAAAAACACCTCCAAAACATCATTTTTCACCTTCAAATTCATGAAAAACTCAAGTCCTAGGTCATCCTATGCATGGGGGGAGCTATTTTCTTCATCTTCTTCATGATTTTAAGCTCCTCAAGGTCTTGTAAGCATCTCTTTTCTATTTTCATTTGTGTGATGTTAGTTTCATCATCATCTTCTTCATCATCACATTCCTCTTACATCAAAATTCCCTCCATTGAAGGGGTTTTCAAGCTCTCATGGACTTCAAGCTTCTCCAAGCACCATCATTTTCCCAAATGTCTCTCTTAAGGCTCATTTGTAAGCTTTCATTCCTATTTAAATTTGTGCATTTTGATGTTACTTTCATCGTAATGATAGAAAACTTCTTGATCTTTGCTTGCATGTGTGTCTAGAACATGAATTGGAGACTTTAAACTTGTTTTTTTTATAAATTCTTCACATGATTCCCCAAATTTCTTGTTTGATCTCTTTTTGTATGTCTAACTTGTTGTATTTGAGTATAAAAACATATTTCTCAAGTTGCATGTATGATGGAAGTGGATTGATCATGTTTTGAGTGTTCTTGGTAAAAATTGCATGTCTTTACAATCTGACCAGTTTGTGAAAAACGTATATTATCTATAAATTTTGTCTCTGTAGAATTTTTAACTCTTTCATATTCTGAAACTAGACTCATAGAGGGTCATTTTGAAAGAAAATTCAACTCCATAGCCTTTTTGGTTAGGGAGATATGCTCATTCTAAGTTGCATGTTTTCTGAAACTCTGTTTTTGGACAAGTTTTACCATTTTTGTTAAAAATCTCATTTCCAGAAACTTATGACACCCAATCTTTCTTGTGATGAAACTAGACACATAAGGGATTCATTCTGGATAATATAGGCATTTTACCTATTCTCCAAGTAGTAGTAATTTGTCTTCAAAGTTGAAACTTTCTTCCAAACATGTCTCTGCATAGCAGTGTTTGTTATTTTTGTAACTTGAGCTTTATAGTAGCTATGCATGATTTTCTTGGTGTTTCTGAAATTAGACACATGTAGGTTCATCATACATTAATTTCAAAATTTTAGTAGATGTTTTGATATGGTAAATATGTCTCCAAATCAGAGCTACAATTCTGTCCAGAATTGTAGTTTCACATTTTTTTGAAAACTTGAATTTTTGAACTTCTAGGTGTTTTGTTGGACTTGTTTTGATATTTAAACATCATTATATGTGCATTAGTGAAATTTATGACTATGTACATGTAGGTTTGCATTTTTATTATGCATATGTGATTGGTTGTAACGAGTACGTTATACGTGTGATTGTAGACATCGACCTCGTAGGAGAGAGCGGTTGTCGTCGAAGTGCTAGGCTTAGTTTCTTGCTTTTAATTGTGCTTCATCTCAGTGGTAAGTACATATGTACGGCCTTTTCATATCAAAATGTGTGTATGTGTTTCATGTTTCAAATGAATGCCTGTTATATGAAAAAGTATGAGAATGCATGTTTTCCACTCGAAAGTTGTTAAACTATTTTATTCATCTCCTTTGAGAACTCTCGGAAATTACTTGTGAAATGTTGATATTCTGATTCTGGTTATGTGAAAGAGAAGAACTAAAATACCTCTAATAGACTTAGGACGATGTACAGAGTACTGTTATTAATGGGAGGCATCAAATGATCCTCCATTTTCTTATGGCTAAGACCATTGAAGCTATGCTTCTTATTATTGGATAGAACGTTAATGTTCACAAATCCGCCCCCGATGAGCCAAAATGTATCAAGATATTGAGGCCAAGGGGTTTATAGAGCTATAGAGTGCTACTTATACTTGTAAGGGTCACTACGGTATAGGGGTGTCGACACTTAAGGCCTTTTAGCTAATGTTATGAGCGGGGTTGACGAATGGGCTCCCTTAACGCTCGGGTGAAATAGGGTTTGATAGACCCTAGAAGGAACCCTTAGTGATTATTTCGTGATCCCTCTGTTTACATCGATCCTGCTGGTGGCTCTTGACACGCCTCAGCTAAATTAAACTGATGATTGACGTCGAAATTAAAAATTGACAACTTTATTAATGTTGTTTGTGGCTCTGGATTGCCCTAATCAATTGAAATGATTTGAAATGCTTTGGCTACTCATGAACTAAGTTATCCTCTTAAATGGACTTGTTTACTCTGGTATGTTACCAACTACTCGTGGTTTCTCAATGTTATTAAATTGAGAGGGTTTTGTTACTCGTTTACTTCCAGTTTTTCCAAAGTCTCCAACATGATAGCTTTACCGTTTAAATCTTCTGATTTGTTTCAACTCATGCTTCCGTGCCACTCGTTGCTTTACATGTCGTAGTGTGTACTTACTCAGTTTTTACTGATCATTTTCTTCAAAACTGCGTCGGCTTTTGCCATTTTAAAACCGCAGGTCGTCAATCAAGTTTGGGGAATGGGAACGCGGATCGATACGAAGAAGTGTAGCTCAACTTAGATCACTTAGTAGATCACAAATGTTATGTTTTAAATTGTACTTATTATCGAAATTTTGTTATGTACATTAAGCGAAATGTAATCTTAATAGTATATTTCTACTTTTGGTTGTCGATTGTCGCGTTAACCCTGAACCGAGATCCCGGGCTGTTTCAGATAGGCTTTTAGATCACCTAAGATCATAATTCGATATTGCTTCTATTAGGCAAATAGGCTTTGCTCTCACGAGGGCATTGTTACTATTGCTGCTATCTAGGCAGATAGGCTTTTAGATCACTTGAGATCATAATTCAATATAGCTGCTATCTAGGCAGATAGGCTTTGGATCGCATGGGATCACATGGCATAGCTTCTATCTAGGCAGATAGGCTTTGGATCGTATGGGATCGTATATTATAGCTGCTATCTAGGCAGATAGGCTTTTGAGGAGTTGACATAATGTAAGCAGACAAGTAAATAAAATAATAGAGACAATCAAGGTGATAAAGTTCTTCTCATATGGGAGAATTCTTATTATTAAAGCATCCTCATGTGGGAGGAGCATGACAAAAAATTCCTCATACGGGAGGAAATAGTGCATAGGTCCATGGGAAAACTAGACTCAGAATCCAACAGACTTTGGCGTCAAACATAAAGAGATAAGCTAAGGATAGTACTTTTTAATCCATTGCATATTGATCGGGCTGGGAGTTGTTACAGTCCCATGAAGTCTCTGGATTGTGCAGTAGCCGTTGTCAAAGACTTCTTTAACTCCGAACGGTCCTTCACAGTTAGCTGCGAACATTGGATGAGCTGCCTCCCACATACAGTGATCTGAAGCTCGCAGAACCAAGTCCCTAACCGCAAAATCTCGGTGTTGAACTGTTTTGTTGTAAGCGCGAGCAATTCTTTCCTTGTATCTTTTATTAGCCCTTTTAGCTAATTCACGCTTCTCTTCCAGCAAAATTAAGTCATGGTCACGTTGATTTTCGTACAAGGCATGAAAGGCTATCTGTAACAACCCGTATTTTACTGTAGGGTTATTTTAGTAATTTCAAACACTATATTCATTATTCGAAAGTGTGAGAATCGTATTGATTGATATTAGCGTTAGTCGTAATAAGACGATGCATATATTGTGTGTGGTTTATGTTGTAATGATAAACTATGCAATTATAACTATCTTGATAAATTTATATATTCCTATAATGTTATTTAATAATATCGTTTCGTTTTAAATAATAAGTTAACTATATATTTTAAATTAATAGTGTGCTAAATGTTTATTAAAATAAAACGTTGAAGAGTTTTTCTCAAAATTAATATTTGAACTTTTATTAAACATATTAGTCAAATTATTTCTAACAGTTGTCAGTCAACGTTCTGTTCTTATCAGTTAAACTACTTTTAATAATCAAAATTTATTTTGTCAGTAGATATTTAGTTTCTATCAGTCAAACTCCGTTATAGATAGTCAAATATTGTTTATCAGTCTAATTTACTTTTACATGTCAAGTTTATATTTATCAGTCAAATTATTATTATTATTATTATTATTATTATTATTATTATTATTATTATTTAAAATTGTTTGTTTAAAACGTGTTATAGTCGTGTTTTATTAGTTGTCACGTTTTAATTACTCGTCGCGTACCCGAACCACCGCGTAGTTTGGTGACCCAGCCACACCCAATCTTTTTCTCTGTCCCATCACATCTCTATTTTTCTTTTTCTCTTTTTTTCTTCCTCTGCTGTGTCCTGCTTCAGCCTCCATCCGTACCCCTTAACCTGCTTAAGCCGCCCACGCCTCTGACCTCCTCTGCTGCTGCGACAACCACGCCGTGTGTGGTTCCTCCACCAGCTAGCTATCCTAGCTTTAGCCTCAACATCTCCTACTATTCTTAGTCTCCTCACTCCCCTTCATCTTCTTCACCCCCATCTCCACGCTCTGTTTTGCCGAGAACCCAGCAAACAGGGCCCTTCACAACCAACACCACCACCGTCGTTTCAACCACCGCCAGCGCAACCACCTTCACCTCCCAGCTCCACCTCTGGTGCAACCCCCAAACACAACCCACCAACACCATCACCACTGCCACCATCACCATCGGCATCACCACCACCGTGACCTCCATCCCTCTCTGCTCTCCCTGCATCTCCCTCTCTTCTCCACCTCTCCATCCTTCCGTTCCTCTCCCGAACCCAAACACAATCACCATCATAACCACTGAAAACAATCTCTCCGACCCATCCCCTGTTTTGCCGAACCCACCTCCGGCAACATCCACCAACATCACCGCCACTCACACTCTCTTTTCTCTCTCGAACTCACGAACTCAGCAACGCCGCTAGTAGCAGCAGAAACAGGAGCCAAGCTCCATCACCACCGCGCCGCCTACCTCCATAACTTCTGGCGAGAAGATTGGTTCGACTAAATCAGCCCCACCCACCTCTCTCGCTCTGCCTCTCTAGCCTCCAGAAGGCTCGACCAAGCTCGAGGAGTTCTCACCCGAAGCCAAGAGCCACCGGGGAAAGCCCATCGACCACCATCATCGGCGCCGCTGTTCGGCGATTCGACCCACCACCATTCTTCGCCGATTCGATTTGTTTCCGATGCGGGTAACCTCTAATTCCCCTCCTAGTCCATTTTGCTTCATCGAAATCATGTTGTTACAATTCAATTTGTGTTGGTGTGTTTGAAATTGCCGTGAGATGAAGAGGAAGAGACAAAGTCTCTGTTGATGGTTCACATGGGGGTTTTCATGCAATATCTGACAGTTCAAGGGCATGTTGTGTCACATGTAAAAAGTTATTATTATGTAGTGGGGGTGCTTGTTGTAGTTATCTAAACTGCTTTATATACATATATACATATATATTTACATTTTTGTGTTTAGTTAGTTTAACTCTTTATTTAAAATATATTAATTTATATACTATAATAAATAAATAAATATGAATAGTTTTGTAAAATAAATAAAAAGATAAATTTCTATAAATTAGAAATTGGATACAATTAGATGTTTATATCTATCTAGTTCTTGAAATAAAAAAAATAAGTTAATAAAATATATTTTTGTATATGTTTAAATATATACTCAATAAATATTATTTTGCTTACAAGATAAATGAAATCTATATTTCGTTTTACTTCATATACTATTGGGATTACAATAAATTGTAAAGTTTAATACTATTTTATTAATACATAAGTTTGTTTAATTAAATAGTTTTATATCTTTAAAATTTAATATCTAATTTTTTAAAATTGTTTTGGAGATTCATGACTTGGTAGTCGATATATAATTTGCTTTCGTAATATAATTAGGTGGCTATAATTACTTAGAGCTTTCGCTTGCATTCAAATAGGAAATGTGCATCGTCATACGTTGTAAACCAAACTTGTTTGTGATTAGGACTATTTGTGTTTGTTTGTAGAGCCTGACTTCGTAGAACCAGGCGTTGTCTACCTGTAGTGTAACTTGCGTATCTTCGGCTCTCACGGTGAGTATCCATGCTTAGCCTTGCGTGCTTATCTCCCTTCGTGTCAAAATGTGATTTTATTTCATGTCTCAAAATATACGTGTGAATATAATTGCTTCTTTGAAAATAATTGTCGTACTTTATTCTCTTTTTTTTTCAAACATGTCGTACTTGCTTTTAAAACGTCACTTTACTACTTGTCTTGAAATCGGAAAGACTGATTATCCAAATTTCACTAAGTCAGAAATCATTAATAACGTAAAGTGAAAGGATCGCAAGTACCGGAACCAGTTGGGTCTGTGACAGTGCTTTACGCCTACGTCGTTTGTTACTAAGTTGGCTACGACCGTAATTATTTATTCGGTAGAATGCCTTGACTACTTGTTGGAGTCTTGGACCTGCTTTAAGTTGGGGAATTCGTGCCTCGGCTCTTCACCTTGTTGGTGAGAGTCCAGCATTCTAGTACTACTCTTCTGACTTACAATCTTAAGGGGGTGTCGACACTTAAGGTCTAGTAGCTGCTTGTATGATGACTAGCGGGACGGTTGGTATCGTCTTTATCGCTTGGTAAAAAGGTTGGGTTATCATAATCCCCTACATGCCAGTATCATCTTTTTCTATTTACCCTGGTCTACCATGGTTACCGCGACATAATAATATGACTTGTTTCATTTCACGTTTGGAAACGTGTGAATATCTCGATAAACAAATTTGCTACTCATAATAACTATCAGTTTAGAAACAACAACTTTTGGAGAACTCTGATAATCGTGACTTCTACTCGTACTTATATTTCTGAAAATAGTTCAAGTCTTTACTCTGATGTTTATACTTATACTCTGTTACTGTTTAAACTATGTCAAATGTAAACCCGGTAACCTTTCTTAGCCACTCTGTTTTACATGCTAAGGTGTTTATTCACTCAGTTTTTACTGATACTCTGCGTCCTTGTTTCTTTTAAATTCCCCCCAGGATTATGATTTGGTTTCTTGGGGTAACGCGCTGGGATCACGAACACGTTCTCTCATGCAAACAGTAGAGTTTAGAAATTAACCGGAGAGCTCAGTTTTTATGTAAAATATTTTGTTAGACTTGGTGTCCAGTTTGGAACCAGTCACGAACGTTGTAAACTTTTATCGTAATGAATCAGTAGTTGGATGTTTCCTTTCACTTGTTTTCGGTTACCACTCCTTGTACGAAAGGGTAAAATCCCCTGTACGGAGGGCACCAACCGGTTTCCGGCTCCTCTGGAAATCGGAGGTGTTACAGTTGGTATCAGAGCAGTGACATCCAGTAGGACTGTAGGGAGAAAACACTTAAAACTAAGTTTTTTGAAAGTAACTAAAGCTAATTTTGAACTTGAAGTTGAAATCGGTAGGGCAAGACAAATTGAAAAGTAAAATCTGTATAAGCCGGGAATTTTGGGTTATGTCTCTTGTTTATCCTCGCATGCCTAACTGATATGTGTTACTTGTCTTTGCTTTCATTCCATTTTCAAGCCTTAGTGCTTATACATGTTCGAATGACCAGTGACTGACGTGGGTATTTCCCGCCCACCCTCATCCTTGGTTTTCGAATACTATATCCTACACTTATGTGTGTTCTTTCTTACACGACTTAAGGGTGTTTTACCTCGCTTTGTGCTGATTTCTGATTGTTCAATCGCACTTCGCTATATGCTTCGTAACTTGTGAAAATTATATTCTCAAATTTCGTGAATTTGGACGAGTCTATTATATGATTAATTGCTATTGCATATATGTTTACATGATGTCCTCTTGCACGGTTAGAACCTTTCTTGTGCGCATCGGTTCATATCCTACCAGTTTGCATACCCCTGCCCTTCATCTATAGGCTTTAGTATAAGACGCTCGTCTGATAGGCTATCCTGGTAAGGCGCGAAAAGCAATGTGCCAACCAAAATGTAAGGAAGCAACTCAGTGCAACGTCCAAAGGTCAGGCGGATAGATCTTGCGATGAATCAGATAGAGGGGGAAGCAGCACGCAACATGGAGACGAATACGCTGCCTATCCACGATCACCCTACATTTCACTTCGTATTAGAACCCGTAGAGACTAATAGAAACCCTTCGAGCTTCGAGGACGAATCTCAGTCCTAAGTGGGGGAAGATGTAACGACCCTGTTTTTGTCCCTGCATTTCATTTGCTTGCTAATTGTCGTTTTGAAAGTTGTGACTTAAATAGAGACCCGTAAGACCTAACACCGAGTTCAAGCTTCGTGGACGAAGCTTAGTCCAAGGAGGGAAGGATGTAACAACCAATATTTTAATATAGGGTTATTTTAGTAATTTCAAACACTATATTCATTATTCGAAAGTGTGAGAATCGTATTGATTGATATTAGCGTTAGTCGTAATAAGACGATGCATATATTGCGTGTGGTTTATGTTGTAATGATAAACTATGCAATTATAACTATCTTGATAAATTTATATATTCCTATAATGTTATTTAATAATATCGTTTCGTTTTAAATAATAAGTTAACTATATATTTTAAATTAATAGTGTGGTAAATGTTTATTAAAATAAAACGTTGAAGAGTTTTTCTCAAACTTAATATTTGAACTTTTATTAAACATATTAGTCAAATTATTTTTAACAGTTGTCAGTCAACGTTCTGTTCTTATCAGTTAAACTACTTTTAATAATCAAAATTTATTTTGTCAGTAGATATTTAGTTTCTATCAGTCAAACTCCGTTATAGATAGTCAAATATTGTTTATCAGTCTAATTTACTTTTACATGTCAAGTTTATATTTATCAGTCAAATTATTATTATTATTATTATTATTATTATTATTATTATTATTATTATTTAAAATTGTTTGTTTAAAACGTGTTAATTTATAGTCGTGTTTTATTAGTTGTCACGTTTTAATTACTCGTCGCGTACCCGAACCACCGCGTAGTTTGGTGACCCAGCCACACCCAATCTTTTTCTCTGTCCCATCACATCTCTATTTTTCTTTTTCTCTTTTTTTCTTCCTCTGCTGTGTCCTGCTTCAGCCTCCATCCGTACCCCTTCACCTGCTTAAGCCGCCCACGCCTCTGACCTCCTCTGCTGCTGCGACAACCACGCCGTGCGTGGTTCCTCCACCAGCTAGCTAGCCTAGCTTTAGCCTCAACATCTCCTACTATTCTTAGTCTCCTCACTCCCCTTCATCTTCTTCACCCCCATCTCCACGCTCTGTTTTGCCGAGAACCCAGCAAACAGGGCCCTTCACAACCAACACCACCACCGTCGTTTCAACCACCGCCAGTGCAACCACCTTCACCTCCCAGCTCCACCTCTGGTGCAACCCCCAAACACAACCCACCAACACCATCACCACTGCCACCATCACCATCGGCATCACCACCACCGTGACCTCCATCCCTCTCTGCTCTCCCTGCATCTCCATCTCATCTCCACCTCTCCATCCTTCTGTTCCTCTCCCGAACCCAAACACAATCACCATCATCACCACTGAAAACAATCTCTCCGACCCATCCCCTGTTTTGCCGAACCCACCTCCGGCAACATCCACCAACATCACCGCCACTCACTCTCTCTTTTCTCTCTCGAACTCACGAACTCAGCAACGCCGCTAGTAGCAGCAGAGAGCAGCAGCAGAAACAGGAGCCAAGCTCCATCACCACCGCGCCGCCTACCTCCATAACTTCCGGCGAGAAGATTGGTTCGACTAAATCAGCCCCACCCACCTCTCTCGCTCTGCCTCTCTAGCCTCCAGAAGGCTCGACCAAGCTCGAGGAGTTCTCACCCGAAGCCAAGAGCCACCGGGGAAAGCCCATCGACCACCATCATCGGCGCCGCTGTTCGGCGATTCGACCCACCACCATTCTTCGCCGATTCGATTTGTTTCCGATGCGGGTAACCTCTAATTCCCCTCCTAGTCCATTTTGCTTCATCAAAATCATGTTGTTACAATTCAATTTGTGTTGGTGTGTTTGAAATTGCCGTGAGATGAAGAGGAAGAGACAAAGTCTCTGTTGATGGTTCACAGGGGGGTTTTCATGCAATATCTGAGAGTTCAAGGGCGTGTTGTGTCACATGTAAAAAGTTATTATTATGTAGTGGGGGTGCTTGTTGTAGTTATCTAAACTGCTTTATATACATATATACATATATATTTACATTTTTGTGTTTAGTTAGTTTAACTCTTTATTTAAGATATATTAATTTATATACTATAATAAATAAATAAATATGAATAGTTTTGTAAAATAAATAAAAAGATAAATTTCTATAAATTAGAAATTGGATACAATTAGATGTTTATATCTATCTAGTTCTTGAATTAAAAAAAAATAAGTTAATAAAATATATTTTTGTATATGTTTAAATATATACTCAATAAATATTATTTTGCTTACAAGATAAATGAAATCTATATTTCGGTTTACTTCATATACTATTGGGATTACAATAAATTGTAAAGTTTAATACTATTTTATTAATACATAAATTTGTTTAATTAAATAGTTTTATAGCTTTAAAATTTAATATCTAATTTTTTAAAATTGTTTTGGAGATTCATGACTTGGTAGTCGATATATAATTTGCTTTCGTAATATAATTAGGTGGTTATAATTACTTAGAGCTTTCGCTTGCATTCAAATAGGAAACGTGCATCGTCATACGTTGTAAACCAAACTTGTTTGTGATTAGGACTATTTGTGTTTGTTTGTAGAGCCTGACTTCGTAGAACCAGGCGTTGTCTACCTGTAGTGTAACTTGCGTATCTTCGGCTCTCACGGTGAGTATCCATGCTTAGCCTTGCGTGCTTATCTCCCTTCGTGTCAAAATGTGATATTATTTCATGTCTCAAAATATACGTGTGAATATAATTGCTTCTTTGAAAATAATTGTCGTACTTTATTCTCTTTTTTTTTCAAACATGTCGTACTTGCTTTTAAAACGTCACTTTACTACTTGTCTTGAAATCGGAAAGACTGATTATCCAAATTTCACTAAGTCAGAAATCGTTAATAACGTAAAGTGAAAGGATCGCAAGTACCGGAACCAGTTGGGTCTGTGACAGTGATTTACGCCTACGTCGTTTGTTACTAAGTTGGCTACGGCCGTAATTATTTATTCGGTAGAATGCCTTGACTACTTGTTGGAGTCTTGGACCTGCTTTAAGTTGGGGACTTCGTGCCTCGGCTCTTCACCTTGTTGGTGAGAGTCCAGCATTCTAGTACTACTCTTCTGACTTACAATCTTAAGGGGGTGTCGACACTTAAGGTCTAGTAGCTGCTTGTATGATGACTAGCGGGACGGTTGGTATCGTCTTTAACGCTTGGTAAAAAGGTTAGGTTATCATAATCCCCTACATGCCAGTATCATCTTTTTCTATTTACCCTGGTCTACCCTGGTTACTGCGACATAATAATATGACTTGTTTCATTTCACGTTTGGAAACGTGTGAATATCTCGATAAACAAATTTGCTACTCATAATAACTATCAGTTTAGAAACAACAACTTTTGGAGAACTCTGATAATCGTGACTTCTACTCGTACTTATATTTCTGAAAATAGTTCAAGTCTTTACTCTGATGTTTATACTTATACTCTGTTACTGTTTAAACCATGTCAAATGTAAACCCGGTAACCTTTCTTAGCCACTCTGTTTTACATGCTAAGGTGTTTATTCACTCAGTTTTTACTGATACTCTGCGTCCTTGTTTCTTTTAAATTCCCCCCAGGATTATGATTTGGTTGCTTGGGGTAACGCGCTGGGGTCACGAACACGTTCTCTCATGCAAACAGTAGAGTTTAGAAATTAACCGGAGAGCTCACTTTTTATGTAAAATATTTTGTTAGACTTGGTGTCCAGTTTGGAACCAGTCACGAACGTTGTAAACTTTTATCGTAATGAATCAATAGTTGGATGTTTCCTTTCACTTGTTTTCGGTTACCACTCCTTGTACGAAAGGGTAAAATCCCCTGTACGGAGGGCACCAACCGGTTTCCGGCTCCTCTGGAAATCGGGGGTGTTACACTATCCTTGCAGAATTGACTTTTATTTTTGCTGGTACAACAGCTTCAGCTCCATAGCATAGAAGGAACGGGGAGACTCCTGTGGGGGTCCTGGGCGAAGTGCGTTACGCCCATAAAGCCACATTTAAAGAGCTTGCCCATTTCTTGTGATCATCCGCGACCATCTTACTCAAAATACTTAGCAGCGTCTTGTTGGTTGCTTTTGCTTGACCATTCCCCTTCGGGTAGTAAGGCGTGGAACAGACTTGCCTTATGTTGTATTCTGCCAATTTCGCGGCCACCTGGCGATTTACGAAAGGGGTGCCATTATCCGAGAGAATAGTATTGTGAATCCCAAACCGGTATATGATACTTTCTTGAACGAAGTTGACCACTGCAAGCGCATTGCTGTTTTGAGCGGCACTGCTTCCACCCACTTGGTAAATAACTTCGTCGCAGTCAAGATGAACTGGTTTCCCTGAGAGGCTGGTCGAATGGGACCGATAAAATCTAAAGCCCAAGTATGAAACGACAAAGGTGTTCCTAATGCGTGTAAGTCTACAGCAGAAGCATGCACAAGGTTGCCTTTGAATTGACATTCCTGACATCTTTTCACCTTGGTGCGACAATCTGCTTCCATTGTGGGCCAGAAATAGCCAACGGTGAGGAGTTGTCTGCATAGTTTCGCACCTCCCTGATGCTCCACTTGGTGAGATAAATCCATCACCTCTTGCGCTTCTTGGCTATCTAAACATCTGAGTAGATTATCCTCCTGGCCTCTTCGTCAGAGTATGTTTTCCTGCACCACATATTGAGCCGCTTTTCTTTTAAGCTTCTCAGCTTCCTTCCTCTGATCGGGCTCGATTCCTTCCGTCAAATAATTAAATAGTGGCTTCCTCCAATCTGTGTCATCGTCAATCACAACAATCTCCATAGAGTATTTAATTATCGTGCATCTCTCACAATTTCCTTGAATGATTGCGGCATACGTAGACATATCTGGCCAATGAATCCCATATCTCTAGGCCTTTCGATAAATCGACACTTCACTTTCCCTTAAGAGTGTTGGTGAATCTTTTCCAATAATGCTTACCCCTCCTGCTGCGAGACGCACCGCATGAGTATTCTTCCTGGACCCTTGTAGTAAAGGGAATTTTCGTGTATGCAGTACCCCTTAGTGGATGCCCAATTTTCTTTTCTCGTGCCGTCAGCAATTGCACGCAGTATTGGTTTTCTCCAATCTTCATCGTGTGTGGATTCATCCTCGCATGCCTCCCGTGTCAAGGCCGGAGTTGTTCGGACCTCGATCGAGATTCTTGCAGGGAATTTGTCCGCACTAAATTTAGATCCCAAAGTGGCTAAGGCATCGGCATGCCGATTATCAGCCCTAGGCGTGTGCTCGTACTTGACATCCCAAAATTACTGTACCAACTTTTGCACCAAGGTCCGATAAGGTAATAGATTTACCTCCTTCAACCCATACTCGCCTGAAGCTTGTTTGAAAATTAGCTTAGAGTCCCCCATGACAGTCAGATTGTTCACTTCTAGTGCCCTGGCCGCACGAAGTCCTGCGATCAGGGCCTCATACTCCGCTTCATTATTCGTTACTGGAAAATCTAACTTGGTGGACATTTGGATGACTTCCCCATCTGGTTTAGTCAGAAAAATTCCGATTCCGCCACCTTTCCTTGTTGACGATCCATCAAAGTGAAGCTTCCAATATGGCGACTCAACTGCATAAATCTCAGGCCCTTCTAGTTCCTCCTCAATCATGGGTTCACAGCTGCTATCCGGGAACTGTGCCAAAAGATCCGCCACTGATTGCGATTTGATTGCTCGCGTTCGAGCACACGTAATATCATATTGCGAGATGGTCATGTACCATTTTTCCAGTCTTCCGCAAGGAGAAGAGTGACTCAAGAGATACCATTTGGGGTCGCTCTTTGTAATAACTACGACTTTGTGCGAGGCGAAATAATGCTTTAATTTTTCTATCAAGAAGAATAAAGCAAGACAATGGCGTTCGATATCTGTGAACCTTGACTCGGCCGGTTGTACTACGCGGGAGATATAATAGATCAGCCTTTCGTGCCCTTTATATTCTTGAGCTAACAGTGCCCCTATAGACTTCTTCGTCGATGTCAGGTACAACAAAAGTGGCGATCCCAACTGCGGTGTAATCATTACTCTTGGTGATGTCACCAGGTCCTTCAGTCTCCCAAATACGGCTTCATGCTCCTTCGTCCAATTGTATACATCATTCTTTTTTAGGAGATCGCCAAAGCAAAAGGTTATTTCTGCAATTTCTAGGATGAATCTCCGCAGGTAAGATAGTTTCCCTAGGAAGTCTTCAGCGTACTCTGATTATGCGGTGTCGTCATGCTGGTGATAGCCGATACTTTCGCAGGGTCAGGCTCAATTCCTTGACGATGTATCACGCATCCCAAAAACTTCCCCGAAGTCACTCCGAACGCGCATTTCATAGGATTCATCTTCAATTGGAAACTCCTGCACCTTTCGAATACTTTCCGCTGGTCTCCCAGATGGTCTGCTTCCTCTCTGGACTTGACAACCAGATCATCAACATAAAATTCTACCTCCTGATGCATCATGTCATGGAACAGGGCCATCATTGCTCGCTGATAAGTCGCGCCCGCATTCTTGATTCCAAAGGGCATAACAGTGTAGTTAAAGACCCCAACTGGCGTAATGAACGCAATTTTCCGTGCATCCTCATGATCCATATTGATTTGGTTATACCCAATGAAACAATCCATGAAACTGAACATCCGGTGCCCTGCAGTAGAATCGATGATCAATTCGATGTTGGGCAACGGGAAGTCGTCCTTCGGGCAGAAACGGTTGAGGTCCCTGAAGTCTACGCAGATACGAAGTTTCCCATTCTTCTTCACCACTGGCACGATGTTGGCCAACCAAGTGGGATGATGATTTGGCTCAATGAACTTATCAGTCAAAAACTTGACTATTTCTTGCTTGATCTTCACATTTATTTCTGGCCTGAAACTTCTCGCATTTTGCTTCACCAGTTTGGATCCTGGGACAACATCCAATATGTGCATCGTCACGCTCGTTTCCAGACCAGGCATCTTATCATACTCCCAGGCAAACACATCCTTATACTCAGTCAGTAATTGCAGCAATCTTGTTTCCTCGTCGCTTGTGAGGTCTGCGCTCAGGAAAACAGGCCTCTTATTTTCTTCGCTTGGGCTTAGGAACACCTCTTTCAGTTCCTGCTTCTGTGGCCTCGACTTGTCTTCCATGCACTCAAGCGCTTCTTTCAACTTGTCATCCGGAACCTCTGACTTCAGCTTGTCCTCCTCTGGGCCTTGTTCAAGTTGACTGATTTGCCCAGGGATATCCCCATGCTCGGATGGGGGTACCCCCGCGCACCTTCATATGTGGTAGCATTTCTTTCCATTGGAGTAGAAACTTTCTATCTCCTTGCCCTTATGGTCATGCTTTACCACCCTTTTCAAAGTGTACACATTCTTCCTTTGGTAGGCGACTTGTGACGCCTCTTCGCTTGTGGGCACCTTTTCCTTGGCTTCCTCTCTCGTCACCATTACTCCTGCTGGTGACTGATCCTTGATGTCTTCCCATCGAGGCAGAGGAGTCGGATTGAATGGTCCCGGTATTTTCTCATCCGCCATTTCGGTGAACCATACTGCTTTAGTGAGATGTGCTTCATTCACACTAAAGGGGTTTACCGAAGCTGGTATCTCGACTACCCTGCCACTCCAGATGGCCTTCATCACTTGGTGTGCTGTTGACGGAACCGCGTCAAAGCGGTGAATCCAGGCTCGCCCTATGATCATGTGATACGTAGTATTCCCATCAATGATGTAGAACTTGGCCGAACACTTGATTTTTCTTATCTGGACACCCAGACGAATCCAACCCATCGTCATCCTGGAATCACTTCCGAATCCCATCAGCGAGGACGGGCTCCTAACGATCTTCTTCTCTGGGATTCCTGCCAACTTTAAAGTGTTGAGAGAAACCACATTAACGGCGCTCCTCCATCGACAAATTCCTCTTGAACTCAACGTCGTTAATCACCGCTGTTACATACAAGGGCTTCTGATGACTCGAATATGTCTTCTTGTCACTTGCGGAGAAAGTCATTATCTTCTCTCTAGAGCGAGACGCCCTGACAATTTTTCCATTGGAGACAACGATGTCTTCTTCGAAGTCTTCTGCTACCCTCAGAATTGCTTTTGTCATCTCCTTTCGGCATTTCTCCGAAAAGTTCATCTCATCGAAGAATTTTCTGAACCCGTGCGACCCTTTCATCCTGTCAGCACGCGAGTCCTCAGTGTCCATGCTGTAATCTTTCTCGTCACGGACTTCAGCGATGATGGGCAGACCATCCTCCGCAATCTCTTCAAGGTCCATGATCGCGATCATGGCTACCTCTTTGTTCTTCGGCTCTTGCTCTGCATGGGCCGACATCGGATTATTGCACACGTCCTGCCTCTGATCGCTGACAATCAGCTCCCCTTCTTTCATTTTTCGACTCACGAGGTGCCTAAGCTTCTTGCAATCAGCTGTGGGGTGCATAATCTTTCCGTGGCACTCACACCACTTCGGGTCCCTCACCATATCCTTGGAGGGTATTCTTTCGAGCGGAGGCAGAACCCCGTCTTTACGCCACTGTTTGCATAGATCAATCACTTCCTCTAATGAGCATGGTAGAGGCGGCGCATCCGAGGTCGCAACCCTGGGTTGCTTGTGTGGCGAAATTGTGTTGACCTCAGCTTCGCGCCCCCTCTTGTAACTAAACCTCCCAATCTTGAAAGTGGGACCCCCTGGAGATCGCTCAGGGGCGTGTTTCTTATTTTGCCTTTCCATTATAGGCTCTATGTTCTTGGTAAATTCATTTAACTTCGAAAAAGTAGGAGTTTGTAAGTTAATTAACATACCCTTGTACTCACCTTGCATGCCTTGTAGGCATATCTCCACGAGCCTGCCCTCGAGCACTTCATCCCTGCACTCCAACGATTTGGATCTGAACTTATTGATGAAGGTGACACCACCTCATCGCGCTTCTGATACATACGTGAGAGATGTATCATCGTAAACTTCTCCTCCATCTAGAAGAACTTTGTGTAGAACATCTGAACCATGTCGTCCCAAGTCCTGACAGATCCAGCCTCCAGCGTTCTATACCATTTGTAAGCCACGTTCCCCAAATATTTTTGGAACTCACGGATCACTAAATTGGGTTCAGCCCCATATGGTCCCATTACATCAATGAAGTGCATAACGTGCTCATGAGCATTCCCATTAACATCCTCGAACTTATCCCAATTAGGGGGCATATACCCTGCGGGAATAGGCATCAGATAAATCTCTCGCGGGATAGGAGGGGAGTTGTCGACCTTCGGAATGATGGTGTCCTCAAAAGGTTGATTGGCCAGGAAGGTCTCTATGCGCCGCTCTAAAGCCGTCATACTTGCTGGTGCACTCCCTCCCACAACAGGAGGAAGAGTTGCAGCCGACGGAGACACATATGTCCCGGTCGGGCTAGGGGTGTAAGCCACATTGGTTAGGGGTGCCGGTGGAGAAGGCAAGGAATATTGTGAAGAGATATTGGAGACAACTGCTAGCGGTTGGAGAATATGCGAGACAAGGGACGGTATTTGGACCGTTTGTCCCTGGACAGAAGGCGGTTGCACCATTGCTGGTGGACTTCGCAAACTAGGATTAGGTGGTGTAGGTGTTACCTCTGTTCCCTGGGTGGTAGAGGTTCCTTCTCCTTGAGAGACAGCAGCTCCCGATGCCGAATTTGGGGCAAGAGTTCCAAAAATGGCCATTATCTGAGTCATCTGTGCAGATTGAGCCTGAAGCGCTTTCGCCTGGTTCTGGATGGTGGCATTCAATGTCTCCAAAGTTGGAGCTCCGCCGGTTGCCGCAGAATTGTGGCGGGTCTCCTCTCCCGAGGTCGTCTCAGTGGAGGGAGATCTGTTGCTGACATCTTCATCGTGAGACATGGCTGCTTGCAATGGTAAGATTCACGTCGGGTTCACCAAATGTGTACGGGAGAATATTTTAAGGAAGATTCAATGTACACCAAGAACAAGGGATAAGAAGAACACAGGAAGAGTAGGGTTGTGTGTAGGGAGAGAGTAAGGCAATAATAACTGTATGAGAGAGAGACAGAGTTTTGGCAGAGCTTCCGCGTAGTTCAGGTAATCGGTGTTATGTAAGGAAGGGTTAACGATCCTATATATAGTGGAGAATATGACCGTTGTAGTGGGTTAATGCACCCATTAATGGCAGCTTAAGTACCTTAACCACAACGGCACGTTCGTCCGCATATATAGGGACCGTTACGCACTTCGCCGCGTATACCGGAACCGTTACGAGGTTGATCGGGTTTATGGAGCTCGTGCCATAGATCTCTCAAAGCAGTTACTACAGGTCGCGCGCGGGCTTGAATGTCGCTCACGCGCGACGAAACTTACTCTAGCCTCCAAACCACTAACTCCCTACAAGTCCCGTGTGGCGGTATGCAAGGGCCCTGTCTCACATCCCCCACGTGGATCAACGCGGGTAGTGATCTAGTATGTGTGGAGCACAGCTAGATGTGCCGGATGATCGCCACGTGGCTGTGATCTGTCTATCTGGAAAGCACTATCTACAGTTATATTTATATAACTGTAGTCGTGCTTGACGATAATAAACGTTAGCGTTACAAAGCGTATTTTATTATAAAAGAGGTTGTTCACGTTAGCAAGGTTGGGAAGAGTTAGTAAGGGATTTATTTCATTTACCTATATGACTTCGTTTGCAATGTGTTGATTAGAATATTATCGAATTGTAGGCAACGAGTTCTCCGACGAAGGATACGTCGAGTACTACGAATAGTTTGCTGTGATTGGTAATTGTTGAGGTAATTAAACATGTCAGGCCTAGCGCCCATATCTTCTTTCTTGTCTAAACTGTTTTTGTGATTTATTGTCTCAAAATTTGAATATCTACTTGAATTGTTTATTTGAGAAAGCTTACTGATTTTATAAAGGTGATTCTATCACAACTATCACATGATAAATTAATAAGACGTAAAGACGTAAAGTGGAATAGTTGTACCAGGGATCAATATTTTGAGCTTTGGTTGATGTGGACTACGTCTCTCGACCCTTTTTATATTATTTTTGCTCGGCCGCAACCGCCCCGAGTTCGCTCCAGTACTTACCTCTCTGGCCGCAAGAAGTCTTAGGGGGGTGTCAACACTTATGGTCTGGTAGCCAGTTATTAGTAGATCTTCCCCGTGTCAACATGATAAAAGATTGATTTCCAAATACTTGGACCTTTATTGTTTAAAGTTGAAAGTCCCGATTGGATATGGAAGGGAGTTTGGGAATGTTTCCCTGATGGAGATACTAAAGTGAAAAGAGTTTGGGAATGTTTCCCCACAAGTGAAGTGATAAAGGAAAAGATTTGTGAATTCTTATTTCTTACTTATACTCTTACTCGAATTCTTTACTCTTCAAACTTATGTGTCTTTTTCTAAACTGCTTCATAATCTGTTTACATGTCTGGGTGTTGCTTACTCAGTATTTTCCGCTGACTTTGGAAACTGTGGTGTTTCTTTTTGTTTCTGCACCACAGGTTTAGGTGGAAGCTTGGAGTAACGGGAGAGCGACTCGACATACATAGGAAAAGTTTAGTAGATCACATTTATTTACTTTAGAACTTCAGTTAGACTTAGAGAATATCTAGATTGGAATAATGCCCATGTTTGTGGCAAGACAAGTTTCAAAGTTTTAATTATTTATTTTAAGTACTTGGTTTGGAATTTCTGTTATAAAATCTCCTTGTATTCGGGTTTAATCTCGGGTACGGAGTGACATCCCCGGACTTCCGGCTTGGTCGTTTTGGGAGTGTTACAGCAATATATTAGCACTATGAGAAGCGATTGTGACTTTAACATAATCTAATGTATCCTTCTCGTTGTGGGTCAATCCAGTATGCCATTACTCCTAATGCATACCCATGTGTTAGACTTGATATCTCCATATTAATCTACGTACATACTAGTCTATATTTGATCATCTTGTTAACCAATATAATGGACTGGGAATATTTAAGATAAACAACACATTGTATATAAGGACTTTCATACTTATATTAAATAACACATTATATTACTGCCACATTGTAGATAAACAACACATTATATTAAATATCACTGTAACTAATAAATGAATATTCTAGCCAAAACATTGTTCATACTAAATATAGATTGCCTCTAGGGCACCTATTCCAACAGTACAAACAGTCTCCCTCATAGTTTCAGGACGGACACAACTACCCATGACAGTTTCAAATTGGACAAAAACAGCCCCAAGTTTGCAACCACAACCAATTCACTTTCTTCCCCAAACATACATTGTTACAATACGATTCACGGTCCTCACATCCTCTCTTCAAACAAACCCACACACCCAAACATATGTGAACCCAACAGCAATAGATTCATATCAAGATTCATGGGTATGGATGTATTTCAAGGGGATTTGAAATTAAATAGGGGAATTGATGGTTACCGATTGAAGAAGGATCACACGGAGAAGATGGCGGCGGAGGTGATGAGTTTCCGGTTGCCGCTAGGTTCGTCGGAACAGAGGGAGTCGAACGGAGGGGAGACGAACGGTGGTGGCGATGGCGGACAAAGCATAGGGGGGCGGGTTGGGCGGAGCTGGGTGCGCCAGCGTTCCTGGGTTTCGGACCTGGTTCCGTCGGCCTCGGTTCGTTGGCAACACAGAGCGCAGAGAGAGAGAGAGAGAGAGAGAGAGAGAGAGAGAGAGAGAGAGAGAGAGAGAGACTGAGAGTGCGATAGAGAATTGAAAGAGATGGAGGAGAGCTGGGTTTGAAACCCATCGGAAATCAACGGGAGTGATATCCGGGTTTGATTTCATAAATGTCAAAGGGGGAAATTGATGACAGAAATCGGGGCTTTCGATCCATTGCGTGATTGGGTAGGAATCGGGACGGAAATTGGTCAAAATGGGAGGTCAAATCTTTCATTATCGTGGGTGGAGAGTTGCCTGAAAAATAGCAGAGGAAATCTCTGCGTGAGAATGGAAGTGATGAAGATGGTGGGGGAGGATGGTTACCGTGTGGCTGGAGCACAGAGCCAGGCAGTGGTTTGCTACGCACAATTACTTAGAACTTCACATTTGGTCACGCTACAACGTTACACGACCCTCTACACTTCACCCACTAATTTACACACAACTAACTATAAAATAAAAGTATCATCTTACAAACATAATTTTTGATAAATAATAATAATAATAACAATAATAATAATAATAACAATAATAATAATAATGTAAATAGAGAAAAAAATATTTAGTGAATGAAATAAACTTTTATAACTTCAAACAATGGCCCAAAAATTTCGCTAAACTCCCAAAAATACCCACTAAAATACCGAGGAATTACACAATATCCCTCTCTCTCCCTCTTGGATCCGACGCCGCCCAAGCCGCCGCCGATGGCCTCCTCCTTTGATATCTTGTTCGTTTTTTCTTTTGTTTTGGTGAGTTCTTGATCTTCTATTTTATTAATCTAAATCCCTATTTTCTCTATTCTCGATGATCATGAATCAAGCAATCCATAGCTAAGACTATGTTCTTGTGACGTTTGATTTCAAGTTACACCGTTGAGATCATCAGTCCTACCTTATTACCGGTATGTGAATCAAAACTCTAAATCAATTCTTCATCTTAATACTCCAATTTTCAGATTTATATTGTTAGTCTCATCATTCATGAATTCGTAGGATCAATAATCAAGTGTTGGGATTAATCATGTTTAGTTTATGGGAAAACACTTGTTATGGATGGGAAGTTTAATTAATTGATTTGGATGATTTGATGGTCCCAGTATGTGGGTACTAACTTAATTTGAGGTGGATATTCGTTGTACAATGAAGTTAGCTTGAATACGGGATTAACTAGATGTTTTTGAGGATAGATTATATGAAAATCCATAATGCACGTATGGGTAATGGGAGTATGACTAGAAAATTAAAAGAGTCATATCTTTTGATCCGAGAAACAAAATTTGAATCCGTTGAACCCTAATGAGACTATTTTTGAGTCACTATCACTTTGAAAAGTCGGAGTAATAAATTAGGGGAGTTATGTTAGGTTATGTGCACATTAGGTTATGGGATTTTGGGGCAAGGCTTTAGGTTGTGTTTTGGAGTATGAATTAAGGGGTGAACTAGAGACTTAAAAACTGGAACTTGTTGGGTCATTATCTTGTTAAGTAGGCATTGTCTGTTTATTTTAGTATTATATTTTGATTAGTGAATTATTAAATTGTAGGCGACAATTTCATTGACGAAGGATACATCGAGGTGAGTTGATATGCCAAGTTTTGAGCTTTATCTTCTTTCGAGTCTACACGATATTCCATTAATACGTCTCAAAAAATGTGTTTCATGAATACATGTTTTAATTGGAAGTTGGTTTTTACTTAAAGTATTCTCTTTGAGCAATTACATGGAACGTGTATTAATAAGTAATGACATAAAGTGGAATTGTTGTGCGGGGAACACTTAATTATTTATTCTTGGGTTTGGTAGATTTTGACTAAGGTCTCTCGACCCACTTTATTTATTTTAATCGGTTGCAACAGCCCTGGGTCGCTCCTTGTACTTACCTCTCTGGCCGCAAGAAGTCTTAGGGGGTGTCGACACTTATGGTCTTGGTAGCTTGTGATGGTTGGTTCTTCAACGTGTCAACATGTTAATAATGTGATTTTTAATACTTGGATTTTTATTGTTAAAATTTGGAAGTTCTGATTGGACAATGAAGAAGGTTTGGGAATGTTTCCCCAATTGAAATGATAAAATGAAAAGTTGGTGAATTCTTATTTCTAACTTATATTCATACTTCATCTTCTCTATTTTAAGCTGGTGTTGTTTTATTAAAAATATGCATATTCGTGTTTACGTGCTTGGGTATATCTCTTTTAGTATTTGTTGCTGATTTTCAAACGGTGGCGTCTTGTGTTTTCTTTCCACACCACAGGTTTAGATGATGGAGGCATGTTCTAGCTGGGGACGCAAATCACTTTGTTATGTTAGTTAGTAATGACGCAAACAATTAGAAGTTCACCTAGTTGGTAATGATTCATGTTGGTCTGTGGTGATAGATGTTGGATAAATTTACATTTAAGTCCTTTATTTATTAATGAATTAGTATTTGGTTGGATAATTGTCTTCAATTTAAACTTTGCACTGCGGGAGAAATTTTTGAGTGAGGAGTGACATCTTAGAGTTCCCAGGAGGTGGAATTTGAGGGTGTTACTGTTGGTATCAGAGCCCGACTGTCCAAAAAGAATTTAAACTCTGTAGGGTAACTAAAATGAATGTAGGGTAATTAATAAAATATGACAACCCGTTGAGAATTTGGGTAGTTTAAGATGATGACTGCTAAGTGTGTATTTGTTTAAAGAAGCTAAACGTAGAGTACCATTTTGGTTGATGCCTAATAAGTTATCCCTTACCTCTTGAAGATATGAATGCCAATTTAGTGAAACAAATCGTAGAAGACCTTCACTTTAGTCCCTCCAATAAATCAAAGCATTAGGGAACGTCGATGAGTAAGCTTGTTGAAGAAGTAATAAGGATATGTAGTTATCGGGCTTTTACTCTTTTGAAGGATTTGCATTCTTCAACCGTCTAGTTCAGAGTCACTGCATTATGGAGACTTTGCCTAATGTATACCCTTGGATTCTTCTCATAATAAATGATGGATTAGAAACCTATGGAGAATCCAGGAGATGTGGTGTAATAAAGAGTTAGCGTATACAATGGGGGTTTTCTGCCCACCCTCGTCTGAAAAGGACTTTGGGAGCATCATGTTTTATGATTTACTAAGATATAATATTTGTTCGGAGTTACTTCAAAATTATTAGGGGATCGTCGTTTGAGGTTTTAGCTACATTTGGTTGTGTAATGGAAAGTTATTGGAGTATGAGTTATCAACAAATTTTGGAGTTTTTCTTCTTTTTGTATGAGTTGGAATATTGTTACCTAGTATTGGTGGATCCTATTGTTTACTAGAACTTGTGCCTTTTTCTTATCGTGTTCATATTTCATGGAGGCACATTTCTATTGTTTCTCTTCTTTTATCCTCTACAGATGGTTAGAACTAAGACGCAAGCAAGGATGATGGTGTCCAAGAGCATCTATAACCCAGTGGATCAGCCCATTGTGCCCAAATGGAGAGAAATTTAAACTCTAGCTGCATTCCATAACCGTGTAGTAAATCAATGTGAAAAAATATCTAGGCATCGCAATATGCGGCGTTATAGAGATCCGTTGTTCATGTGCTTTTGCATGCTCAAGGCCTTACCTAAGAGGAGGATGTTCAATGAGATTTAGAGGGATTATAAATATCAGGATGAGTATATGGTAGACCCAGTTTCGCTTTTCGAAGAATTAATGAAGGCTCATAAAGAATGGCACCGAAGATGTAACAATAAAAATGACGATCGACTTGGAGCACACGTGAGATCGGACAATGGCGTGGAGAATGTGAATGTGATAGAAATCGATTAAAATTAGTTTAGTTGTTTATCTTTAGATATTAGCTTCGTTTCGGTTATTTGATTGAAACTTTGCCGTTAGTTGGAGATTATTATTTAGTTTGGATGATTTAATTGAGATTTTGCTTAGGATTCAAATTCTTATTTTAGGATTGAACTATTAATTCGAATGATATATGGATTTAATTTACCATGTGATGAGTATGTTACGTTTTTGGCTTCAAAAGAAGATGTGATGGTTAGGCTGGAACTTTTTATTGGAAAATTCAGCATGGTGTGAATCTTTGCAGCAGTTGGAATTTAATTTATCGTAATACCTTAGAATTCATATTATTTTTTGGACAAAATTTTTTCCTGGAAAGTAGACATGTGGGGGAGTATACTCTAAAAATTTTTATATCTAGATGAGACTCGGTGATTTAGATACCCAAAGTCAAACGTTTACCAGAAATAGTGTAGAGCGACCAGCCGTAGCATTTTGGACCTTAGCCCTTCGTCGGATTTTGTATGGAATTAAAAAGTTATGAGTGCAAATATACACATAGGGCTCTACATGGACAAAATATTGGACCTTTTTGATCGAGTTAAAGTGGATTAGTGATGTTTCAAAGTTGAAACTTTTCTCCAGAATTTTGTATCAGCGATTGTAGTATTTCTGTGATAACTCGAGTTGTACCATAGCTATTGAGTTGATTCTTTTTGCTAACGGAAGTAGACACAAAGAGGAATGAGCAGGACAAATTTCATAATTTTTACTTGCCCGGTTGATACAGCGGAGAATTTTTACTTAGCAAGTAAAATTACGTTAGACTAAATGTACATGTTTTATGAGTTGTGATGGTTATTATGTTAAATGCTTACATGCACACTATATGTTACTGTCTTATTTGTATTATTGCATTATATATCGGAGAAATGATACAATGATTTGTAGTGTAAGTATATGAGGGTCGTAGTGTAAGTATGAGAATACTACAATTGTTACGGATGCGGTTGAGAGTTTTATTGTGAAAGACTTATCTTGGTTCTTAATAAGTTATGTGGATTTAACTAAATCGTTGGTATATCTAGGTAGTTGAGTCTTCCTTAATTATTGTCATTCACAAGCGCTTTTTTACTAGTGAACCCTAGTTCCATCACCTAGATTTATGAAGAATTTAACGATGTATTCGAGGTACTGGTTGTGATAATAATCTAGAGCCAGGGGTTAACAATTAAGTACATTTGGAATTCACTATTGGTGATCAAGAACAATTATTATTGAAGCATTCGAGGAAGGTCCCACCCACCCTCACCTGAGAAACTATGAAGTCACCTTGTTGGATTTACAATTCATTTTACTAGGATTTTTCAGCCTTAGTTATTGAAGGGTTTTGATGTTTGATTCAAATTTACTCCACCATGGATGGTACTCGGGAGACAATGTTGGACAGTTTTTTCATCAATGATTTAGGAACTCTGGTGGTATATCGCTACTCTATACATTATTCGGAGTCTGGTTACTCTAATATTGCTAGAGGATCGAGGTACCTATTCGGATATGAATTGTCTTTGGAGATACATGACTCACTTGGAGAGGAGAAATGCTTAAATGTTTAAGTAAATAATATTGGTTCACTGATAATTGTCTACAAGACTTAGTTGCACCACATGACCTAGTCAGTATACTCTGAAACTGCACGTTTGGCGATACCTTAATGTCAATTTTTGGTTTGAATTTTTTATGAGTTTCTACTAAGATCTTGCAAGTTTACACTGGAGACTACTAAGTTTATATTTGGAGTCCGTCGTCTCACGACATCTACTCGGTATATATTATTATGAGAAATATCGGAAGTTTCTTATATTGGCTAACTATGTCGGATACTAAGAAATACATGGAGCGTTATTACAGTATCCTTGCCTACGGACGAAAATGTGTTCATATATGGATTGTCTTTGAATGTTATATGTTTCACACTCTAAAGTTCTAACGGTTTTTTGGGCTTGCGGAAAATGTTGAACTTTCTTCAATTTCGCAGTCTTTAGCTTATGGTATGTGGCATGAAACTTTTGGAGATGATAGCATCTGATACTAAGAGAGAAAGTGTTAACAAAAACTTGGATTTTGTGTAGAAAATAGGAAGCATATTTATGAATGAGGTCGGATTCTAATTCATGTTATATGGACAAATTCTTGTAAATCGCCATTTATAAGAAGATCAATTTGGGCTATGAAGAGTTAAGAATTTGAATCGTTGTTTAGGGATTAATTAGAATGCTATGGAGATGTGTATGATAAATGACCACGTCGATGGAATAAAATATTTAATTTTTGCAATGTGCGAAAGCAAATGACCATCGATAAGGTTAAAGACATCTGTTAGCTTGAATTTTTGACTTTACATGAGATGTTTACTTTTGAGTTGGCAATATGTGACATGCGATGTGTGATTCACATGTGAATACATGCAAGTACGAACATTTGATGAAAGGCAAAAGTAAATGTAAAGGATGCTGACATATTATTCAGGTCATGGCATTGTGATAGCTGGTCAGACCTACTCGTTGGAATTGTTTGAGAATAGGGCACGAAATCATAGCAGCATTACGGGTCTGGTTGCCCGATTGAGCCAAAGTTACTTTTCATGGAAGAAGAAAGATGCATAGTAGAACAACATAAGTAAAATTTCATGGCCAATTTGTACTTTAGCAATGATTAATCATCCACATGCTATATTGCATTGTAGAAAATTACTTGTTATGTATTCTCTTTATATGTATTACATGCTATATTAAGAGACGAAGCACCAATTTATATCAAAAGAGCAAAGTTGACAAGTCACACCATCACCAAGCCAGGGGAAATAACATTTACCATGCTGGAAATCACTAAGTCCACCAGTGACGTTGCAAATGGACAAGGAGATAACTTAGTTCAGAGTCAAAGTTTGAGCCAGGAGAGTTTGATCTATGAGGTATCAAGCGATCATATGTCAGTATAAGAGGACCTTGTAATGTGGAATTTTGAGAAACTTAGAAGAGATGTTGGAAGTTAGACCAAAGGTCACTGGATCAACCCACTATGCTTTAGCTACGTACGACTAGTCCATTTTTGGGGTGCTATGATATTTTGGAGTGTCTATTTGAAGTTCTATTGTCAGCAGATGATACCAAGGGGAGTTAGGTTATTGATAAGGTCACGAATTCTAAACACTTTGTGGATTGGTAAGTTTTTGTGAAATTCTATGAGTTAGGTAACTTGATGATATGTCTCGATGATCTAAGTTTCTTATTCTGGTAAGTTTCCTATCTGGATTCAGGTGTCGTTAAGGGATTTGAATGTTAATGAATTACTTGGGAGTATGGTCTTCAGCCATTAATCTTGGAATCTCATGACACTTTTATGACATCGCAGATCTTGGATCAATAGCTTTATTCCAAGAGTAAAAAGAACTATAGTATCATGAGGCCTTAGTGACGTTTCACGAGAATGTCCGTTACAATGAGTAGAGTGATTTGTGTGGCAAGGAAGTTAAGGGTTTTTTGATATTACTATTTAGAGTTTTGTTACTAAGCTATTGTTAAGAAGCCTGGGACATTTCTTTGTCTATAATTCTTCTTTGAATGTATATAATTCTTTTGGGCGCGTGCGTTATCGCTATTGGGGAATCGTAATCTAGACTCTTTTACTGGATTATGCTCACGTCCATTAAGGATACTGACTTTCAGACTGGGGTAATCTTCAGGCCTTATTCCTCACGAGAAACAGCTTGTGATCCAGTAGCAGTTATTATTTGAATTGTTGATTGAGGCGTTGGAGGTACTTTCTGCTATAGTAGCATTGGCACCTATCATATCGTGGGCGTAGTTTAAATAGTATGGTAGAATCTAAATTTGGATGTCATTATCACATTTTTTCATTTGACATACATGGTTTCAGCCTTGTCACTAAATGATTTTTTGGGTCATGGCATGGTGATTCACGAAAGTACTACTTCGGAGAGCTAAATATTTCTATTAAAACATTCGGGTTTCTATATCTTTCGAGTAAAGAGTCACATACTAGAGTTAGTGGCTAGTCAATCCAGATTTCACCTATGAGAGGGTGCTTTAATAGTTATAAAAGGGAAATCAATTGCAGGTTTTCTAGATGTGTCGTCGACGACCATGAATCAGTGGTTAGAACATAAGAATATGAGGCCTATCTCCATATGAGGCTTTTTTGTTGTTTTCGTCGTCGTTATTCTCTTATTATTTGAATAACTGAGCGGGTGGAAATGTAAGATAAATTTTTATATTTGACTCAATTATTTCTGGTAGTCCACTTTGGACTAAGGGATTCATACTATGTGAAACAAGCTGCTATTTCTGTGATATCTACTATGGAGATGCACGTCGTTGGGTGTATTTTTAAAAAGTTCGTTGAGTTCCGAGGACGTCACTCCTCAAAGGGGGAGAGGGTCTAACCCTTCGGGATTTCTTATATTGCACCGCACAATCTTATGATACATTACACGATATGAGCACCATTAGAAGTATCATTTATGTTTGCATTGCATAGCTTATAGATCAGTATCAATAGTATCATGAGTATTGTGACTTTAGTTTAAAGTTGTGGTTAAGGTGTAGAAGAGCATTTGGTTTTAGCTTGGAAGACCTGTAGAGAGGAGCGTTTGGTTTAAGCTTCGAGGACGAAGCTCTCGGTAAGGAGGGAATGATGAAATACCCCAATTTGGTACTTTGGGCATTTCGGTAACTTATGATAATTTGGGGAATCGTTTGGTAATTTATGAGATTTTTTTGGGCATATTATTGGTTATAATATTTATGGAGGGATCGAGTTGTTATTTAAAATAATTGTTGGTGGTATATAATAATTATTAAGGATGGTTGGGTTATTTTGTAAGTTGGTGAAACATGAAGGACAATAGGATAAATAGTATTTTCTCATATCTAATTAATTTCTATACCTATTATTCTCATTTATTTCAATTGCTTATTTTATTTAATTAGTGAGGATGTACCCATCACATCCCTACACCTCACCATATGGAATAATTCTTTATGGAAATTATTTCCTAATTCTCTTTGAACTCTTATTTATTTTTCTCCAAGCAACCATAAATACATACCTTATTCCTTATCTTTTTCTCCTACACAATCAATCATCCCGGATCTCTCTCTCACACCCAATCTCCCGTGCCCTCTTGGACCCGACGCCGCCCAAGCCGCCGGCGACGGCCTCCTCCTTTACTATCTTGTTCGTTTTCTCTTTTGCTTTGGCGAGTTCTTGATCTTCCATTATATTAATCTCAATCTCTCAATCTCTATTATCTCTATTCTCTATGATGATCATGAATCAAGCTATCCACAACTAAGACTATGTTCATGTGACGTTTGATTTCCAGTTACACCGTTGAGATCATGATTCCTACCTTATTATCGGTATGTGAATCAAAACCCTTGCTCAATTCTTCATCTTAATACTTCAATTTTAAGATTTATATTGTTAGTCTCATCATTCATGAAGTCGTAGTATCAATAATCAAGTGTTGGGATTAATCATGTTCTTAGTTTATGGGCAAAACCCTAGTTATGGACGGGACGTGTAATTAATCGATTTGGATGATTTGATGGTCCTAGTATGTGGGTACTAACTTGATTTGAAGTGGGGTATTCATTGTACAACAAAGTTAGTTTGAATACGGAATTACCAAGATGTTCTGGAGGATAGTTTATATGAAAATCTATAATTCACGTATATGACTAGAAAGTTCAAACATACATATCTTTTGATTCGGGAATCAAAATTCAAACCCGTTTGATGCTAGACTTATTTTTCAGAGTGTTATGGATCTAATGAGACTATTTTGAGTCACGATCACTTTGAAAAGTCGGAGTAATAAATTAGGGGAGTTATGTTAGGTTATGTGCACATTAGGTTATGGGATTTTGGGGCAAGGCTTTAGGTCGTGTTTTGGAGTATGAATTAAGGGGGTGAACTCGAGACTTAAAAACTAGAACTTGTTGGGTCATTATCTTGTTAAGTAGGCATTGTATGTTTGTTTTAGTATTGTATTTTTAATAGTGAATTATTAAATTGTAGGCGGCAATTTCATTGACGAAGGATACATCGAGTATTGCCAGGAAGTGATTTGCTTTTGCTTGATATTCAAGGTGAGTTGATATGCCAAGTTTTGAGCTTTATCTTCTTTCGAGTCTACACGATATTTCATTAATACGTCTCAAAATGTGTTTCATGAATACATGTTTTAATTGGAAGTTGGTTTTTACTTGAAGTATGCTCTTTGAGAAATTACATGGAACATGTATTAATACGTAATGACGTAAAGTTGAATTGTTGTGCGGGGAACACTTTATTATTTATTCTTGGGT
Organism: Linanthus parryae; assembly: GCA_023055425.1. NCBI lineage: Eukaryota > Viridiplantae > Streptophyta > Magnoliopsida > Ericales > Polemoniaceae > Linanthus > Linanthus parryae. The sequence continues at coordinate 26,571,623 of JALGPY010000005.1, read as the reverse complement.
TTGGTAGATTTTGACTAAGGTCTCTCGACCCACTTTATTTAATTTTACTCGGTCGCAACAGCCCTGGGTCGCTCCTTGTACTTACATCTCTGGCCGCAAGAAGTCTTAGGGGGGTGTTGACACTTATGGTCTTGGTAGCTTGTGATGGTTGGTTCTTCCCCGTGTCAACATGTTAATAATGTGATTTTTAAATTTGAATTTTTATTGTTAAAATTTGGAAGTCCTTATTGGACAATGAAGAAGGTTTGGGAATGTTTCCCTAATTGAAATGATAAAATGAAAAGTTGGTGAATTCTTATTTCTCATTTATATTCTTACTTCATATCCTCCATCTTAAACTGTTGTTGTTTTATTAAAAATATGCATATTTTTGTTTGCATGCTTGGGTGTATCTCACTAAGTATTTGTTGCTGATTTTCAAACGGTGGTGTCTTGTGTTTTCTTTCCATACCACAGGTTTAGATGATGGAGGCATGTTCTAGCTGGGGACGCAAATCACTTTGTTATGTTAGTTAGTAATGACGCAAACAATTAGAAGTTCACCTAGTTGGTAATGTTTCATGTTGGTCTGTGGCGATAGGTGTTGGATAAATTTACATTTAAGTCATTTATTTAGAATTAGTAGTTGGTTGGATAGTTGTCTTTAATTTAAATCTTGCACTGCGGGAGAAATTCTCGAGTGCGGAGTGACATCTCCGAGTTCCCAGGAGGTGGAATTTGGGGGTGTTACATTCAATATGTCATCCAAATAGAACCCAGATCATATACTAGCTTTGGATCCTCAAACTAGTTGAGTACGATCATTCACGACACATTACTCGAATTCCAAATTCAATTTGTGAACACAAAGAAATTAACGGAACTTCAGACATGAAGAGATTAAAGGGCAACGGGAAGAACCCTAGAATGGTTTTTGCTGGAGATCGGGGAAGACTGAAAGAGAACAAAGTGGCGCACAATTAACCACCGGAATCTTAACTCTTGAAGACGAAGGAAGGGTCTGTGAGCGTAGTAATCATGCAAAGCCTCTATGTGTTAATCCCCGGTGAGAACTGAACAATTTGGTAAAGTTTTTAGTTTTGAGGTCAATTTTGGGTAATAATGAAACTTAGCACCTTTAATTTTTTTTTCTTTTTAACTTGCCACCTTCAATTTTAAATCTCTCTTGAAGTCACCTCTGATTGCTGATTGTAAACAATTAATAATTTTGGTGAATATGGTCGGGACAAAGTGGCGCAGACATGCTAACACTAGTAATAGCACGAAAACACCACCCCTACAACCAACAAACCCATAATGCATCAACCTATCTCTCATAAGCCTCATCTTCGTAATCTCCACCCAAACTACACACCGACCATCTAAACATCAGCACAACTACCCACATTAAAATTCAATATGTTAGAGAGATTAGCACAAACTGAGTCCAAATCAGAATCCTGAAATGAACCCCAAATCAATGTTCATATCGATTTTCCACATCGATTGGGAAAAATGGATACAGACTCAAATAGTGCCAAACTAGAGAATAAGGTGAGTGGGAGAGAGAATACCACATCATAAATTGGTGTTTTTTTTAGTTTTGGGGTCAATTTGGGTAATAGTGAACTTACCACCTTCAGTTTTAAAGCTCTTTTTTCAGTAACGTAGGAACCCACAACCACTATCCTTCAGGTGCAAATTGGGTGATCCCGCTCTAGTGTAGTCGCCTAAAAAGTGCAAACCACACTAGAGAGGTAAATCATTCTGAGAAAACTCGAGTTGACTGGCTCGCGCTTGAGAAGGCCAGTAGGCTGCCCTTAGGTCGCCCCAAGGTTTGAACTCAAAACTTCAAGGCAAATCCTTAAATTCTTAAGAAAGCTCACCCGACCAACTCAACTACACCCTGAATGATAGTTTTAAAACTCTCTAGTACTCACTTATCATTGCTGATTGTAAATAATAACCACTCTGATTCTTCTCTTTCTCCCCATTGTGAATTTTACCACTGTTCACTGGGTCACAGACCCGGTGATTTGGATAGCAAAACAATTTAATTTTTTTATAATTTTTTCACAGTTGTTGTAGAGTAAAAGTTGCTCTATTACACGGTAAAAAAAATTATCAAAAAATCATAACGTTTTGCAATCCAAATTACCTGGTCAAAGTGACCCATATACGAGTCAAAAAGTCAGAATGGAGAGAAAAAAAATCAAAGTGGTAGCAATTTGGATGAATTTTGTCATGAATTGTTCTATAGTTAAAAATTGTAAGGGGTAAGGGAAAGTGGTTCACACAAAAAAGTATGAACACTAGTAATGCAACAATCGTGTCATTACGTTTTCATGTTCAATAGAACTACGTACCTGCGTTTCGTATTTAGTCATTATGTTTTTGAGCTTGTGGGAATTGCTTTAAGATTCGGGGACAAAGCTTTATTTTAAGGGGGAGGTGGTTAAATACCCCTATTTCTCGACTTGGGGTCGTGTGATAATTTCGTAAACTTTTGTGGATTAGTTTATATTTATTACGGGTTCCCCAGTTTTAATTCGTGATTTAATGTCGTCGATTACGTATTTTATTATATACTAAGGGATGACCCGTGGCCGAGGTCACTGCCCAAAATAAATCGTATTGTATTGTTCTCATACCCGGATATTGTGTAATACCCCTAATTTTATAAGGCTTATTAGTTTATGTTTCCAAAGCTTTATTATCATTTCCTAAACTTGAGGGGTCAGTAATATAATTTCCATAGCTTATTCATACTCCAAAAACATCATAGTAAACTTTTCTCCTCTTATGGTGCACCCAATGCACCCAAAAAAAAATCATAACAACTCTCTCTCTCTCTCCTTACCCGATCGTGTGTTTAATTCTTTGGGGTTGTGTGTTTATTTTGTTTTTCAAAATTCATGTCTTAATGTAGGTGAGATATAAGGATGGGATTTATTTAATCTAAAGGGTGAAAAAGAGTCAACCCGCTGTTTTATAGAATAGATATAAGGTTTCTAAAATAATTTTATTTATTTTCTATTTATTATATAAACAAAAAATAAAACATCAAATTGTTTTGATACTTTGTTAGTATTTTTCTCGCGTAATTCCTACACGTGTAGTACTCCTATCACACACGAGCGAACAACCGACCCACTCGGCGTGCCCGAAGCACTCTAAAACCCAACTTGTTTCCGTCGTCCTCTCAAGCTCTCTATCTCTCCATCTTTCTCTCTCTTGTTCGAACAACAGTAGCAATAGCACAGTCGAGGAAAAACCGGGGTTCTTCTCATCCCTTTCCCGTTCAGACACACTCTCCCTCACACCCTCTGATGCTCTAACCCCTGTATAAACACGGCTAAACTCCCCCATTAATCCCTCACAAAAATCCACCAGCAAATCGCTCTCACCGTGTTGATAACTTCCATTTTTGTGAGTTATTTGTGAGGTTACATGGAAGTGTGTTCGGACGAGTTATCACAAGTTTAGCCACGTTTTAGCCAACAAAACATGTGTATTCTACAAAAGAGAAATTTAACCTTAATTGTGAAATCCAGGCGTTTTCATGCATAAATAGATGTTAAATGATAAATATAATCCGTTGGTATGTTTATTCATATTTTCTTAGCAGGAACAGATACTTAGCGGTTGATTTGAGGCATGAACGAACTACAGAATCAACGGAAGCTCAAGCAGAGTGAAGAGAAGCAAAGTTAGAGAAGCTAAAATGAACAGTATGAAATATTTGGAATATATCTGGAGTTATACAAGGAATTTCGGAGTGATACAAGTGGAAAATGAAATTAGACATCAAGACCTTTCTAACGATAGGTCACAGAGCTAAAACGGGGTCCGAACGAGAAAGATATGGACTCGGGATGTTGAAGAACTCCTCTGTCTGCGCCGCTACGCATACGTAGAGCAAACATTTGGTTTTTTGTCCACTGTGTGCGTAGCTACGCAAACAGTCCCAACAATTTCTATGAAATATATGGCTATTGTGTTGATAATTGGCTACTCAGGATCCTTCGTAGCTACGCAAGTATCAACTCCCACGGGGAGGAAAAAGGCAAGAAAAAAGAAGATCCAGGTCACTGAGGTGGTTTAGATAGTGGCAGTCTCGTAATTTATAGACAATCTTTTTGGAAACTCTCAACACTATATAAGGACACATCCAGAGCTCGTTATTCGGGAGAGATAAGACACTACACACACAAGAGATAGGTCTACTCACCCTTGAAAAGCACGAAAGCAGTCCCGGGAATCGCCATATTTCCGTCACTCGTTTGATATCTCTATCTCCCTCTCTCAGTATTATGTCCTTTTTAGTAGCTAAACTTTTACCTAGGTTCTCGGTCAACCTAGGGTTAGGATCCTGTTTTTCCTAGAATTTTGATATGGATTCATGATCTTCGGATCTTACTGCAGTTTTACGTTCTACTTAGACTTCTGTCTTTGGTACTTATTTTCATGTATGAACGGACTAGATAACAAGGATTACTACAGATCTGACCTAGTGCACGAGAGTGACCTGATTATGTTAGGAAGAAAAAGACAGATTTTATTTGTTGGAATAGATGCCCTAGGGCAATCTTATATTTAGTATGAACATTGTTTTTGGCTGGAATATTCATTTATTATATATTGTGATATTAATATAATGAAGTCCTTAGATACAATGTGTTGCTTATCTTAAATATCCCTAGTCCACTATATTGATCAATAGAACGATCAAATATAGACTAGTATGTGGGTAGATTGATATGGAGATATCAAGTTTAACACATGGGTATGCATTAGGGGTGATGGCATACTGGATTGACCCACAACGAGAAGGATATATTAGATTATGTTAAAGTTACAATCGCTTTTCGTAGTGCTAATATAATTGCAATCCTTAGACTTGAAGTCACTAGATACTCTAGTTGTGGAATATTGTGCTTTGATGTTATCAAACGTTACACCGTAACTGGGTAATTATAAAGATAGCTTTCGGGCATGACAGGAAGCAAGCTTAGAGATCGTAGTGATGCAGATAGGATTTGTCCTTCCCACATAATGGGAGTAAATATCCACGGCCACTCGAGGGATGAGGCTTATTGAATGTCTGGCCAGACTCAGATAAATCAATATGGAGATATTGATGTTATCTGCTCGCATAAGCATATTCCCAGGATCGAGGAACTATGGATTGGATATACGAGTGTGACTATTTATGTCTCGTGTCCAATCCGGATATTGAGACAAAAGGGAAAACGCAATATAAGATTTTGGGAACAAGAGGTTTGTCGGGATCACTGACTATTTCTATTAGTTGGGTGGAATGGATGTGTTGCTAGACACCGCTCCATGTTGGTAATAAGTTACTACCAACTAAGTAGAAACCTATGGGGTCACACGTCAAATAGAGTAGAGCTAGATTTGGGATTAATTAATATGAGTAATTAATAAGAAGGATCATTATGCAACGCCTTGCAAACTTAGTATGACTAATTTGCAAGGATGGGACTAATCCAAGTTCATGGAGAACTAAGAAGGACCTTTATGGAAACTACAAGGAGTTGTTGGAGTATATAAAGGAGGCTCTAGCTTCCTTCCCACAACTAATGTTATTAGACATAACACAAGAGAGTGGGAGAGAGAAAAGAGAGAGCAAGCCAAGACCTAGAGGCGCACGCCCCTAGGCCGTCCACCCCCTCCTTCTCGTCGGCGCCAAAGAGAAGGCCAAAGCCCTCCTTTTGTCACCTCGTTGCTTGATTCCTTCGTGTGATCTCTCAAACCAAAAAAAGTACACAACACTATGTCCCTTATCATGTTATGATATCTCCTCCTGACGATCCGTGGTGGGCTTTGAGTAGTTATTCCGCTGCGTTACCTACATCAAAACCCAACATTATTCCCGTATCACATCATGGACCGAGACGAGAAGTGTGTTAGGAGTAGCCCGAGCATATCGATCGAGTTTTATAGGAATTGGGTGAGTCCGAGAGGAGATATCAGGACCTTAGCAAAATTAGAACGAATCTACAGATTTAGGTGGAGCGAGAGGACCCAAAAATCTGCAAAAAACAAAACAACGTGTATGAGACCGGGAGGAGATTACACAACTGATTACGTGGCATAGGTAGAGTCGACTGCGTATTTTCATACAAATTATGGAACAATGATGAAATCTATGGGATCCCGGAAACCAACTTATCCAAAACCATAGTATTTACAATCCAAGATATTTTCAGAAAAGCATACCAAAAATTGTTGTTTAATTATGTTATTATTTCAATACTTAGTTTAGATAATTCAACTCAAATAACTCCCCCTCTCACGTTTTACTTTTTAAACCAAGTTTCTAGTTAAATAATAATCATGTCCTCATGGGATCGATAAATCGGGGTTGAAATACCACATCTATATTACTAGAACTGTGCACTTGCGGTAACGGGTAAGAATTCGTGTCATGTGCCTATTTTATCGACTACCAAAGCACAACCAACGAGCATGACCTACCACCAAAATCACCCTCTCCGATTGTCGTCTACTCCTCTCGACGACCCAGTGACCACAAATACGAGCTGCTACAGCAGCTTTAGAGCTCCCCGAAGGAAACCCGGTTCTAACACAACCAAAACCCAACGTCGAACCGACGAGTTTGCGACTACTCCCTGCCCTCTTCGTTTGCCTCTCTCGGTTTTCTTATCCAACCTATGAGCGCGCAGCAACAGCAGTACTAGCTCCACAACCCATCCCTGACGCTGAAACTCCATCCCGCTTTCATCATCGTCTCAATCTTCTGTAAGATTTAAATCTAAGCGTCTTTTCAGTTTCTTGTGACTCCGATTCCACTTTGCATAGCATGATTTTGATATTGAAGTTTCTAACATGTTAATTTGGGTTGAGTTCGTTTGGAGAAGATGCTGTTTGAGAAAATAAATTTTGTTTTCAGGGGCCGTTCTATACAATCTGAAACTTTTGGGGTATTGTGTGTTGGAATTGGAAAGAGTTATATAATCAATGGGGAGCTGATTTCATATTCTAAAAACTGTGGGATTCCTCATGCCTTTTAATCAATCTGTTAATAAGAAAGATCTATGTTTTTACTTTCTGTAACTTCTGGGGAGGTCTTAGTTGTTAATAAATATGTTTTTAATAAGTGGGGTGCTCCTTATATTTTCAGAAAACCATAGGATTTGACATATTTTTACAAAAACATGTTAATTGGTATGGGGGAGTTAATTGTACTTTTACTTATTTGATTTTATAATAAATAATTAATTATTTTAATTATTATTTATTAAGTATTAATGGTTCGTTAGCCAGGGGTTGTGGCGGTAGTCTAGTCCTTTAGTCTTTACTTGTCTCTTATCGATTCTGTTAAGTTCATGTGAAGTTGTCATTGGTTGGCTGAAAATCCTGATGCGATGTATACCTGTTCTTATTACATGCACCATAATGTGGTTATCATTGTTATATGTACTCATTGAAGGGGATAGACAGCTTGTGGAAGCAATTATGCAATCAGTACAAAATAATCTATGTATGGGCACATATAGTAACGTATCAAGCACAATAAAAAACTACCAATTTGCAGAATGAACTGTCCTATTTATACTAGTCTGGCTAGGGCAACCAATGGGAGACACGTAGGCTACAGAATGGCCCATGGCCCGACCTACCCCAAATTCATGGAGGATTATCACGAATGACGCCAAACCTAATATAAATGAAGACAACTGGACAAGTCAGCTTTAGGAGTACAACACCGGAGGCACATGGGAGGGAAACCGTATGCGACTGCCTTGTTTCATCCGCAATGCCAATAGAATTCCCGACTCCCGCGGTGATTGATAGGCGCGAGGGATCCAGTCTCATGGTCCCTCTAATCATGGCAAAACATGATCGGGTGCTTCTGGAGCTAGCATAGAGGTGCGGACTCCTGAAAACAGTTTATGGGTTCACGTGATAGTAGACTCATAGCTCATTTTTGACTCTCTAGCTTAGTTGTTCGACAGTTGTGATTTGTTCTTACTATTCACTGATTTTAATTTCATCAGGTATCTTTTAACAAGGGAAACTGTGATGATATTGTTGGTTTTTATGTGGTTGGGGTGGACGTCAGAGTAGGACAACACGAAGATGTATATAAATTTGACAACTTCAATGCAGAAGGCTTCTGCGGAGAGGAAAAATGAAATTTGTGCCCTTATGATCCTCATGTTTTCAGTACATGTTAATATTAACGTGAATTCTCATTACGAGATTTGGTTTTGAAATATAGTTCCACATGTTTTGATATTTCTCTTGACATTATAGTGTTGTACAAATTAACATTATTTTCCGAAATATCTCGGTTTTCATTTGGGCAATGGCATTGGCCACATATAATTCCCAAATACGACAATATTATATAAAATAATAAAAAAACTCAAAAACACAAACCCATAACAAACCTTTCTTCTTATTTAGTGCTTAGCTTAAGAGAAGAAAAAGCTCAAGACAACAAACCCCTAACAACCCTTTCTGCTGATTTAGTACTTAACTTTGGGTTTTTTTTCTTAGGGCTTTTTTTCTTCTCCTTCTTCCTTGCATCATCATGAGCATTTTTTCCTCACCACTTTCTCCCTAATTATAATCAGTCTTCTTAGGAACATATGTGATTACCTGCGAATCATGCAAAAAAAATACAACATTACGAAATCATTTTAGTGTTAAATCATGCTACATATTGGATTCAAAATTAAAATGTTACCTTTACTTGATCAGGTTGAGAGAAAAATTCGGCTTCATCCTCTTTAGCGTCCCATGATTTAGCCAACACTGTTGAGGGTCTCCATGGAACATGCTCATTCGATTCAGAATCAGAGTTTTCGACCAGGTTCTTGGCGGTCACATTGCGGGAAGAACTTTCCATGTCTCCTCACCACTAGCAGCAACACGAATTTCCTGCAAATCACACAAACATATAACATTATAAGTTAGTGCTGTTGATTCAAAGACCCTTGAATGTGTTTTGGATGGTAATTGGTTTGAGTGATGAAAGACAAAGACAAAGACAGAGGCAGCAATGCATTTCAGATACTTCAAGGCCTTGAGATACTGACAAAGCTTCAAAGCCTTGAGAGTTGTCTTTATCCTACTAAATGTTCTAACAATTTTGTGTTGCAGATTGGATATCTGATCATGCAGATCAGGGTTTTGCTAAATATATTATTGTTTTACATTATCCACATATCTAACACAATTTCAGATGATCAGAACAGAGAGAATCAAAGTTTTCTGGGGTTAACTTTGAATATCTGTGAAGCAGTTTCAGAGCTTCAAGGCCTTGAGATGTGCCTTGAGCTGCTGACAGTCTTGCAGAACTAATTTGATTCTTTCTTGCAGGTTGTGATTCTATTATTGTGATTATTCATTGACTTCTAAGAGTCTTAAACTTGTTTTTCATGATTTATATGTGTCAGAAGTTAAACAAATTACTGTTCTAATCTTTTAACCAGTTTTATCAGAAACTGGATAACCAAACAGTCATAGTACTGTTATCTTTCTGGATTTTGTTGTTGCTGTGTTTTAATGTTGCTGCAGGTTTGTTAAACGTGCAAGAGCAATCTCAACAAACTCCAACGGATATCCACTTAGAGCTGTTTGAATTTCAGTTGAAAACAGAAGGAGGATTTGTAGGAACTGAGATCCTAAAATCTCTCAATTAGTTGCAGTTGTGGATAAAAGAGACTAGTTTGAATTTTGAAAAAAAGAGAGGCTTGCAGAATACTCAGAAAGGTGTGACAACTTTGTGGGAGATCATTCATTCAAACACACACAAGGATTCAAGCTTCAATCCAGATTTCAGAAGATCAAATCAATCCAGTTTCCAGAAGAACACATTCAGGCTTCAATAACTTATCTCTTCTACTGTGTTCTTCACTTATTTTGTAATCTGTGTATCTTTTAATTATCTTAAACCTCACTTAACCTAGTGGTTGGTTGTTCAAGTGAACAACAAGAGGTTCTTGTTAGCTCAACAGTTAGTAGCTGGAACTAGATAGGTTTGGAACCACAAGTTGTATAGGTGTAAGGGAAATCACTTAGGCTTGAATATCTAGGGCTGTTTATGTGTGAGTAATAAGAAGTGTTTGCCCAATCTTGGTGGGATTAGATCCCTCAGGCAGAGATTAGGTCCATTGGGACTGAACTCTGTAAATTGCTTTGTGTTCTTTACTTTACAGTTTGATTATTATCTGTTGCACACAACTCAAATCAACCCCCCCCCTTCTAGAGTATTTAGGTCATGTATTTAGTCTACATTACACACTTTCAATCGGTATCAGAGCTCGTGTCACTGATATAGATCTAACAATCTGGTGACTATGAGTAATGTAGGAGATGGTGGATTCTCACAAGGAAGGGCAGCCAACAGACCTCCATTGTTCTGTGGTGATAACTTCATGCACTGGAAGGCATTGATGAAGATGTTCATCATAGATCAAGACATGGAACTGTGGTCAATAGTTCAGAATGGTCCTCATGAGTACTATACTACAATTGATGGAGTCATATGTATCAAGTCTGAGGAAAATCTTTCGGTTACTGAACTGGAAAAGGTATCAAAAAATTACAAGGCTATGAATCTGTTATACTGTGCTCTTAATGCAGATGAGTTCAACAGAGTGTCAAATTGCAAGAGTGCCAAAGAAGTATGGGATAAACTGGTGGTGACATATGAAGGAACTAGCCAGGTTAAGCAGACCAAAATTAACATACTTCTGAGGCAATATGAGTTGTTCAAGATGAATTCAGATGAGACCATCAAGGAGATGTTCAAAAGATTCACTGATGTGGTAAACAATCTGGAGTCATTGGAAAATAAGTTCTCAAATGAGGAGAAGGTCAGAAAAATTCTGAGAAGCTTGCCAAAAGTCAAGTGGGAGCCAAAGACAACAACCATTGAGGAAGCTCAGGATTTAAGTCTTCTTCAGCTAGATGATCTACAAGGAAAGCTGCTCACTCATGAAATGTCTATAAAGGATTTGGAAGGTGATCTGAGTGAAAACATCAAGAACCTAAGCACTTAAAGCAAAAGACAGTGAAAACTCTCAAAGCCTTGAGACTGAAGATGAGCATGATGATGAAGAGGCTTTAGCATTGATCTCCAAGGCCTTGGCCAGGATTCTCAAGAAGAAAAGAAACTCTGGTAACATGGATTAAAACAGAGAGAGATCAAGACCTTCAGGCAGCAAGGACTACAGAGGTAAACCTTCATCACAGTCACATAAAATTAAAGTAATGAATTGTTTTGAGTGTGGTGATGCAGATCATTTAGTAAGGGACAGTCCACAAAAGAAGAAGAACATGAACTTTAAGAAGAAAGACAGTGACAACAGAAGGAAGAAATCCATGATGGCTTCCTGGAGTGATTCTGATTCATCAAGTGACTCAGACACAGAAGAAGATCAAGCAAAATTATGCTTCATGGCAAAGCATGATGAGGAAAAATCATCAGACAAACATATTGAAGAATATGATAAAGAATCTACTTGCTAGTCCTTCTGATGTACTTCCTGAAATTCTCAAAAGTATGTTTTTAAATGAGGAAATTTATAGAAATGAGATTTCTGCTTTAAAGATTAAGATTCATGAGCAGGTAAAAGAAAACCTGGACCTGGTTTTTACAAACAAAACTGTTGAAGTTTGTAAGAAAACGCTTGAAAAGGACTTCAAGGCCTTGGACAGCAGGATCAAAGCCTTGAAGGCACAGATAAAAGAGGTTGTTGATCAAAACACTCTTTTGACTGAAAGATATGTTGATCTAAAGACTTATTCTGAGAATTTAGAACAACAAATCGGTTCTTTGACTGAGAAACTTCAAGAGTCTAAGAAGGTCCTAGCTAGGTTTACAGGCTCAGAACATAATCTGAATCTCATTCTTGGAGGAAGTCTGAAATCAATGCATAAAAGTGGGATTGGCTATAATCCAAATTTTCCAAAGAAAGGCCAAACTACTTTTGTCAAATCTGGTAGCAGACATTCTCCAAAATGTCATTACTGTGGAAAAATTGTTCATGTCAGATTAGCTTGTCCTTTCAGAAGATCAGAACATCACATTATGATGAATACTTATCCTTATCAGCTTAAGGGACAGGTTAGGCAGATTTGGGTTCCAAAAGGAATTAGGCCACCAAACATGGCTGATTCTGAGTATGACTCAAAGTTCTGCACTTGGTCTAACAGCCTGTTGAGGCAATGATTTGTTTCTGCAGGATGTCACCAAGGCCTTGAAAGATCAGAAATGGATATTAGACAGTGGATGTTCCACACATATGAGTGGAAAGAAGTATCTTTTTACTGAGCTTACAGAAAAATCTGGAGGAACAATCACACTTGGTGACAAAGCAAAATGCAATATCATTGGTATAGGTAGCATTGGTAATGGTTCTACTAATTCTATATCTGATGTTTATCTGGTAGATGGACTTAAGTATAATCTGCTTAGTATCTCTCAGTTATGCGATAAAGGTTATAAAGCTATATTTGACAAGGAGAAATGTGTGGTGCAAGATGAAAAATCTGGTGATTGCATACTCAGTGCTCCTAGATCATATAATCTATATGCTATGAGTACTAACAGTGTTGCAGGTGACAAGCTAAAATGCCTCAAGGCCTTGAAGGAAGATTCAAAGCTTTGGCACAGAAAGCTTGGGCATATTAGTATACATACCTTGAATAAACTCATATCAAAGGATTTGGTAAGAGGTTTACCATCATAGAAATTTTCAGATGATGAGGTTTGCAAGGCTTGTGTACAAGGTAAGCAAACCAGAAGCTCATTCAAGCCAAAGAACTTTGTAAGTACTTTTAGACCCTTAGAACTGCTGCATATGGATTTGTGTGGTCCTATGAGAGTTCAAACCCCAAAAGGTAAGAGGTATATGCTTGTTATAATTGATGATTATTCTAGATTTACTTGGGTGATGTTTATTAGAGACAAAACTGAAGTTTTATCTGAATTTTCTAGATTGTGCAAAGAGCTTCAAACTTTAAAAAATTTACCTGTTGCATCTATTAGAAGTGATCATGGTAGGGAGTTTGATCAACTTGACTTTGATTTGTTTTGTGCAAACCATGGCATATCACACAACTTTTTTGCACCTAGAACTCCACAGCAAAATGAAGTAGTTGAAAGGAAGAATAGGACACTTGAGGATATGTCTAGAACCATGCTTCTTGAAAGTAATTTGCCAAAGTTCTTATGGGCATAAGCTGTTAACACTGCCAATTATGTGCTGAATAGATGCTTGATTAGACCTATTTGAAAAAATACCCCTTATGAACTTTTTAAAGGTAGAAAGCCTACTGTTTCTTATTTTAAACCATTTGGTTGTATCTGTTTTGTGCATAATAATGGTAGAGACAATCTTGGTAAGTTTGATGCTAGAAGTGATGAAGGTGTTTTTCTTGGATATTCTCAAACTAGCAAAGCTTATAGAGTTTACAATAGAAAAACCAAGATTGTAGAAGAGAGTATTCATGTAATCTTTGATAAAAGTACTAAGGATTCTCTGAGTGAAAGTTTTGCAGATCTAGATTTGAACAAGCATGAATCAGATGATGATACTGTGAAAGAAGACAAAGGCAAAACTAATGTGCACAATCAATCAGCAGAATCTCAAGGCCTTGAACCTCCTGCAGAACCAAAATCTCAAAGCCTTGAGACAGAAGCTGAAACTTTCTATGATGCTCCCTTTACTATTTCAAGAACTCAAAGCCTTGAAGGAGAATATTTGTGGATACCAAGAAAGAAGTTTAAGTACCTTGCAGATCATCCAGCAGATAACATCATATCAGATCCATCAACTGAAACTCAGACAAGAGGACAGTTGAAGAACTTGTGTGCTTTTAGTGCATTTGTATCTTTGATTGAGCCTAAAAATACCAAGGAAGCACTAGAAGATGCATACTGGATCATTGTAATATAGAGTGAGCTGAATGAGTTTGAAAGAAACAAGGTATGGAATCTGGTTCCCAGACCTAAAGAGAAATCAGTTATTGGAACCAGATGGGTATTCAGAAACAAGCTTGATGAGAATGGCAAAGTGGTAAGAAATAAAGCCAGACTGGTAGCTCATGGACATAATCAGGAAGAAGTTTGATGTGCATGGAGTTTGAGATGAGCTTAATGGGTGAACTGAATTTCTTTCTTGGACTTCATATCTTACAAATGAAGAAAGGAATTTTTGTACATCAAGGAAAGTATACCAAGGACTTATTGAACACGTACAATATGTAACAGTCCAATGTGCTTAAAACCCCTATGAGTTCATCACTCTCTTTAGACAAGGATTCAAATGGTAAGAGTGTGAATCAAAAAGAATACAGAGGTATGATTGGATCACTGTTGTATTTAACTGCTAGTAGACCTGATATTATGTTCAGTGTCTGTATGTGTGATAGATTCCAAGCAGATCCTAAGAAAAGTCATTTAACTGCAGTCAAAATAATTTTTAGATATTTGAATGGAACCAGAGACTTGGGGCTTTGGTATCCAAGAAGATCTAATTTTATGTTGAGTGGCTATTCAGATGCAGATTTTGCAGGATATAAAGTAGACAGGAAAAGTACTTCTGGATGCTGCCAGTTTCTTGGATCTTCATTGATCAGTTGGCATTCCAAAAAGCAAAATTCTGTAGCATTATCAAATGCAGAAGCTGAATACATTGCAGCTGGTGCTTGCTGTTCACAAGTGTTATGGATTGCTCAGCAACTTAGAGATCTTGGCTACAATTTCAGAAATGTGCCTATTCATTGTGACAACACAAGTGCTATCTCAATCTCTAAGAATCCAGTTCAGCACTCAAGAACCAAGCACATAGATGTGAGACATCATTTCCTTAGAGATCATGCAGAACAAGGTGATGTTGTTCTAACTTTTATTTCTACCTCTATGCAGATTGCTGATATTTTCACTAAGCCTTTGCCAGATGATAGGTTTTCATCTCCAAGGCTTGAATTGGGGATGTTAAACAAGGATGCACTGGTTTAGGGGGAGTATCAGTACTTATATGTGATTATGTGTTGAAATCTCAAAGCCTTGAGATTATACTTTTCAAAGCCTTGAAAGTATAGCTCAAAGCTTTGAAGTTTCTCAAACTGCAGAAAATCTCAAGACCTTGAGATTGTTCTCCAGGTCTTGAAAACATCTGTATATTTTTAAAAAAAAAATGGATCATCAAATATTATATCTTATCTTTTTAGATAACTGTATAATATTTGAATTACTCAGAGAATTTTTTAAAATATCCAAAAATATTTTTTCAAGATCCTTTTTGCATGTTGGTTTAGCAGAGTCCTTTTATGACTCATCTCTTTCAACCTACTTAAGCTGAAAGTCAGGGCTTATTCCTCTCATTCTATCTCAATTCTTTACGACTCTCCTCTCTCTCTCTCAATTTCTCTCAATCACATTCTCCTCTCAAAAACATAAACCCCAAAATGGAGCGCAAATCAGTCAGAATTCAGCAATAGGGAAAGCCTTCTGGCAGATCCGAAAAGAGTGCAAATAAGAAGGAGAAGATAGTGATTTCTGATAATTTGCTATTTTGCTTTGTGTCGACTCCATTGGATGTAAGGTACTCCAAATTCAATGTACATTGTATGAATAAACCTGCACCAGAGCTATAGGCCATAAAGAAACATGTCTAACTCCTGAAGAAAGCAACATTTCATATGAACATTCTGAATCTTAAGTGTTATATCTAAAGAGTTATCAAAAAATTCATTAACTTAAATACTATATCTCTAGCCTTACAATATCATACCCTGGTTCAAGGTAATTTCGTTCTTATATATTTCTTAGCCAACAATGCTTTCCACAAGAAACATTTAATGAAATATAGCACGTTTGAGAGTCATTTTCATCCATAAATCCAATTTTTGTGATGTGTGCCTCTTATAACATTAATTTTTTTCTACCTATTGCAGTACCAAATAACTTAGTCCTATATTTTGGACATTGGTAGCTTGATTATGTCAATTTAAGACACCAGAAGTTGTTCATCATCCAAAAACAGTCTCATTCACATCTCGTCTTTACATTTACAATTGTTGTCTATAGTAGTATAACTTATACCTTAACGTTAACACTTCATTTTTGCTGACACGTATGACATGATAGTTGAGCTATCTATTATATGAGATACAGAGATTACTCAAGAAATAAAATCTACAGAGATTAAGTATCATGTAAGGTAATTTCGTAATATATTCACTTTTTATTAACTACATGTTCAAAAGAGGACATTCTCATTCTTCATGGTTGGGGGCTTCTTCTTTAAATAGTAAGGTGAGAAGGGAATAAGAGAAACCAAAAATCTTAAATACTTGTTTGAGTTGAATGTGTGAAAGTGGTTGGGATGGCCAAGAGATCAAACCCCGCAAGTAAATGTAAGTTGCCAGTTAGTTTAGTTCCTGATTCCTGGATAACATTAGTAAGTTCGGTGTAGTATTAATATACACTAGAGCATCTCCAACAATAAAATTACTATTTAGTTAAATTTTAACTAGTATGAACTCAAGTTAACATGACTTCTTATTGTTTGCTCCAATGGTGTTATGTATTTTACATAAGTTTGTGAGTATTGAATTATAAATAAATTATTTTATTAAATTAAAGTAGGAGAGAGATAGACACAAAAAATTTAACTACCTACATTCTAGCTAGCTACTTCTATTGAGTGGGATACATAATATGTAAAATATTGAGTCATTTAGCTAGCCCATTGGACTTCATTATTTCTTCTAGTTATGTAAATTATAACTAAACTAATTCTTTTACATAACCATTGGAGGCCAGTGAGATTGAGTCTTATGAATGGTACGAAATCTATGCACTGACTTTGGGATTTGAAGATGCAACAATAGTTATTTCGACCCGAACACGAAGGGTCGAAGGCTATCATCAAGTCGAGGATCTTTGTGTGTGAGAAATCCAAACCCACCTGACACAGAGCGGCCTAAGGACCCAAGAAAGAAAAGGGAAGATAGTTCGACCCGGACAAAAAGGATAGTGTCAAGGATCTTTGTATGTGAGAAATATGAAAAATAGAAAAGAAAAAAGAAATTGGCGTTACACATAACCGAACACGTTGTCGATTTATTCTCACAAACTCACATCACCATCTCAATTGAAGGATAAACTAACCACAATCCCCTAAGAACATCCACAATAGAAGAGACATCTTTTTGTCAAGTACATAAAACATCATATAAATTATATTTTAATCATATTCTACTGCTTCAGTCGAAAGCTCAATGAGCTATGTCCGTTTCTTTTTAAGAAAATTATTTCAAGGTCCTCACAATTTAGCTAAAATGCTAGTTCCAGAATACAATATTAAATGACAGTTGTCACGAAAATAAAAGAGTCAACTTTAAAAATCATGTGGGTAGACAGTTACTGTAACTTGCAATTGTAGCTTCCTTGATACCAGTATGAGTTTGCTAGATATAGCAAGTCTCTCTTTCTCCTTGCTACTTTTATAAAACACAGCACAAGTTTACCTAACTTTAATGTAAAACTGCGGCACCAACTTACAACCCGCTAAAATGAGAATAACTTTTTGTAGCTAAAAGTTATATATAATTTGTTGAAAATCAACCACTTATTTTAAATAATGTATATTTTTAGTACGTCCAACAGAGTTAGCTAAACAATTAGTTAAATAGTACATATCACATTCTTAATGTTACCTGCAAGAGATATTTAAGAATTTAGGAGAAACTGTCGTGACATGCTTAAAGAAATTACTGCTTAGAGCATCTCTAAATGTTGTTTATATAGCAGTTATACCTTGAAAATATAAAAAAGACCGGAAAAATATTATTTCAAATAGGCTATCTACCTTCATTTAGCGCATAGTTATCCTGCTCTCTGCATTTATAGAACCGGGTAAATATTTTTATATTTTCTTTAATCATGTTCATGACGGTTATGTCGTGGAATCCGTAAAGTTCTCTTGCAGGAAATATCGATAATGTGTCACGTGTTATTTAGCTAATCATTTTAAAATAAAGAAGTACAATTTTCATCAAATTATAAATAACTTTCAACAAATGCTAGTGGAGATCCTCTTAGAGAAATTATAAACATATTTACTTCGCTCTCAAGATGTAGAGAGCGTGATAATATCCATTAAAGAGCCAAGTAGATAGCCTATGGGATCAATTCTTTGGCCATCATTCTTTATATTTTAATTTTAACCGCTAAATAACTAATTTGTTGGAGATGCTCTAAGTATATCTCCAACTGTAAGAGGTGACGAATTTAAATATTTTTGCATTTCAGGTAGGAGATTAAATTATACAAATATGAAATCCATGAAAGGAGAATGACACATAATGTACAGATTTTGAAAAAAAATGTACATATTTTGAAAAATGCATGGTCAGTTGTATAATCTATTGAAACTCAATATTTTACTAGATACTTGTTTGCAAGAAAAAAAAAATATTTTACTATATACTTTTGCTAACATGGCATTTTGGAGATAACACAAACTAAATTGTCTTAAATCTCTCTATTTGTTCTTTATCGCACTTACCCATCTCTCTCCCTCCACATCACTCCCTTGATCCGAAACCCTTCCGCCATGTTTATGCACCAACCCAAAAGCACAAAAACCACCACCATCTCCTTCCTCTTCGGTCGCCAAACCACCAACAAACCCTCTCTGCTCCAAGACGACAAATGCATACATTTGCTGTTAAACAAAGCACACAACTCCAACTTAAACATAATGAAATAAATTGTTGACCATCACGCTGATGCACAAATGCAATGTTTTTTCCGAGTATATATACTTCTCGGATACGTGCATATTTCTTATTCAATATCCACCAAATACAGCATCTACACTCCAATATCGAAGAAACATAAGCACAAAGTATGAGCAAGTATGCACAATATCCGAATATGTATTGATGACTTTAGACAGTGCGCTTCGTCGTATCAACACCTCTACAACACATTGTAATGAACCTAACACAGGCAAGTCACATTGCCCCCTCAAGTAAAGAGAAGATGAAATCGAGAAGAAAACATGCTCTTGTAAAACAGCACCATCTTCCAGATTAAAATGCAGGCAATTCCCCAAGGAAAAGGGGTTGTGAATCACTACTTCCTTTTCTCTGTCCCAATTGTGAGCAGCTCAAAGCTTCGAAGAGGATCATCACGGGAGCTTCGAAGGGGATCATCGCGGGTTCTTGAAGTTGCAGGACGAGAGAAGGACATTCCCTTTGAGTCGGATCCAGAATGCATCCTCTGGCTAGTGGAAAGCCTGCCACTGCCTGCTGACACCATTCTGCCAGATCGACCTTCATTGGGCTCAGATGAGGTAGGTCGGGTACTAGCAAAGACACCACCCCTCTTTGACGCGCTGCCATGGCGGGATGAAGAAGGGGGGCCTCCTCTCTCAGAATCGAATTGCTGCGAAAGATGCAGAGGTAACTATCAGCATACTACCAAGAACACACATGATTGAGTGTGCAGACTCAGAGATACAAGTACTTTACTAGGCAAGTTTCGCACATTTCAATATAGGGTAAAAGACACTTTCACCCCCTCAGATCTGATGCAAAGACACTCTCGCCCCACCTGTTTGGGAAATGACACTTTCACTCTTTTGTGTTCCAAACTTCAGGACACCTACACCCCCTGACTGGGACATATCATACTCTAAGAGAGTGAATTTGTTTCCGAAACTATTATAGTGACCAACAGCCTCCCCCAACTAACAATGTCATAATTAAGGAGTGTAAACATCCTGAGATTTAATAGACAAAAGGGGTGAAAGTGTCATTTTCCAAACTGGAAGGGGTGAAATGTCTTGGCATCAAACTTTGAGGGGGGTGAAAGTGTCTTTTACCCATTTCAATATTCTATGATGTGGATGTGTGTGTGTGAATAAGAAGTGTTTCTATTGGGCCTGCCAATTGTCCCCAACAAAATTCCCGAGTGCAATTCTGAGCCATGTCAAACACCAACATCAAGTTTCATGTCCTTTTGGATGATAAGCTAGTTGATGAGGCATACAAAACTTGAAATTAATATATTTGAGCTTTTCGAGGATATGCTGATGGAAAGGAAAGGCAGGAAAAGACTAATCAAGGAATGGAGAGATCCACATAAAAAGTTAAAGGAAAGTCCATCGAATTAATTTAGTATTACATGAACTCGCTAATATCAGGATGATATCTTGAAAATAATTTAAATTAAGGCATGTTGATTTAAACCCAGCCAGCTATGACACCAATTACACCCATGAACACACAAAAACTAACCACAAATTTCTTATATTCGATTTTGTAAACCCATGAACACTAGTAATCGAACACGCTAAAGCTCTAAAATTCATCCATCTTCTCACTCTGACAAACACAGAGACCAAGCTCTGTGACTACATCGACATGAGTGGCAACCTCTTGTGGGCCGTTTCTGGCAAGCACGGCGCTTGAACGCTTAGAGCAGCTTCTTTCAATGGTAACCAAGAGCCAGTGACCACTATAGGGAGGGGATTAGAGCGGTAGGTCTAGGTCTTAGAGACAGAGGAAGAGGATATGTTAAGGTCTACTTAGTACTCCCTCCAGCCCAAAATAAAAGTTTGGGTGGACTTTTCACAAATTTTAAGGAGATGCTTTTCACTTCATCAATTTACTATATTATCATTAGTCATGTGTAACTGTCTTTAAAAGTGAAAAAGTAGGAAAGAGAAAAGGGTCCGTGGGAAAGTAAACTGAAAAGGCGGGTAGTTTTAGAAGTATGACAATTATTTTGGGACTTTCCTTCTAGGTAAGTAGGACAATATAAACGGGACGGAGGGAGTAGGTAATATTAGCAAGAGTTAAACTGGTATTAAACCTAAATCCTAATAGAAGTTGGGAAGAATCTGTTAATGTCCGTGTCATTGGTTCTGAACCAATAAGTGTTTCAGGTTCCTAGGGGTTCACAGAGGAGCAAGATGGCCGGATCACTGGGAAGAGAGAAATGTAATAGGACAGATCAGATGGTTATTTGGTGAACGGTCTAGCCGGTGAATGAAGCAGTAGTGGGAATGTCATCGCGTTGGGGACAGTTACGATGGCAGACAGATCAATTCTTCCAATTTGTTTACACTTAAATTTGATCTTTGAATCTCCAAAACTGAAGGGAGACTAAACCAAAGAAAAAAAAAAATTGAAAAAGAGAGGGAATAGTGGGGTAAGAAAGAGGGTGGTACTGGTCAGTTGTGGTGATTTGGCATTTGATGTTCAGATTAAGGTCGGTTGTGGGTGACAAAAAAAAAATGTGTTCTACCATTGAGGAGAGAGACTAAGAGGTCGCTAAATCGAGAAGGTTACATGGGACTGCTATGGATACTGGGTCCACAGTAAAGCAGCAGCAGTGGTGGAGGCCGTTTGCCAAGGTCGTGGGGAGGAAGTAGATGAAGGGACTTAGTAAGTGAAAAGTAGTTTCCTTAACTCGTTAAGGGTAACAGTGACATTTTTCATTTTTAGCTTCAATAGTCAGAAAGCTAACGGCTAAAATAAACAGCGAGTCGGTTTTGCACACATTTTGTACTTTCAGGGCTGTATTTGACCAATATAAAACTTGAAGGTTGATTTTGATTTTGATTTTGATTTTCAATTGATAGTTTAAGGGGGTAAATCAAACTTTTGCTTAGAAGAGATGTTCATTAAAATATTAGACATTATTTATCAGGAAAGATGAGGAATGTAATTAGGAGTATGATGGAAACGAGTAATTCCTTCCCCAAGATAAGTGGGATAAATTATCCTTGAAAGAAGATGCAAACAGCAGAAGTTGCAGAAGATGAGCTTTTCACTGATTCCTAACGAAGCCTGCAGGTGAGGAGACACATTGTTTTATCCACTCTTCCGGAACTTGAAAGGATAAGAAGAATCTTTAAATCAAAATCTCTTTGAAAATGTATAACTAGATCATCTCAAAAGTTCAAATTAAATGTATGAAAGTGAAAAGGCAACATATATGAGACACAAAAATGATTAGGCAATGGAACGGCCTTGAAACGAAAGAGAACCAACTGAATCATAAGAAGCTAATAGACACCCCTGCCTAGTCAAAATAACAGTATAATGAAGAACTTCTTAGATAATGAGAACCTTTGAAACTCACCACGTCCTTGGAAGATGGAACGCCATCTGATGCTTTGTATTTCGAACGATCACCATGCATGACACCACTGGATGCGTTTCGTCTACTAAATGCTTCAACTCCCCCAGAAAATTTATCTCGAATCTCTTGCCCCGCTGAATTTGTATCATACAAGTAATTAGGTAATCCAACATAGAACCACTTTATCAAACATTCCACATAAAAGGCACAAGTAACAATAAACGACGATCAATATTTATGAGATTCCAAGAGCCCTCTGGGCAGCATGAAGATGAACTTAGTCTACCAAAGAAAAATTTCTGCCAATCAAATGGCTGTACTTGCGAATGACTTGGTTCTTTCCAGCTTATAGATCACAACATACAGTTTTGTGTCTCACAGGCTAAATCAACTTAGTCTCAAGTACGCTCTCCATAAACTTCTCTAGCAGGTGGCGAATTATATTTAAGTGTCTCCCGAAGAGGGACCTGGAGCCAGTCCAGTTTATGTATCATGCACAAGGTAGTCAACTGACAACTCCGAGTGAGCAGTTTCCATATCTGAACATAGTAAACATGTACCAACTACCAACCAGTGGACGAATCGCATATTGCACCAAAGTTTCCAAATGAAATACGTTGTTTGTACGGATCCTTCAGGAAATTAGTGATGGGGACACACTCAATATTATTTAGTTCTTACTTTTCAATGTGTGTATTCACACTGCACAGAGTTCGTGTTCCTCCAAAAAGGCAACAGCATTCACTTAGAGCAAGCAAGCTATGCAAATTTTTCAACCTGTCTAGAGATGGTTTAATGACGGATAATCCTACATAGGGAATGGGTTATCTGAGTTCCATAGTAGCCAGGATGGAACAAAAAGATGCAACAAAAAAAGTTGGACAGTTTGGGTGATTTCTTCACGGCAATTAATTCTGAACAAATTAATGGGAAACTGGATCGACAGATGTGTTAAAGTCGAGGATTCTGATGCTGCTCTGTAGGGAAAAAAGTCATTTCAGAACAAGGCTGCCTGGAACATAGTTGAACACAAAATGGGGTTGGTTTAGATCAACTAGATTCTTAAACTGTTTTGGCACTTGAACTAGAAGAAACCAGGATGAATCACACGTTTCGAACAGAACTATCAAGGCTGAGCAGATTAAAGTGACCTGCCTGGATATACAATACTCACATGACTCTAATATTTACCTTGATTTTGTTGTATAAAAATCAATTAAGTCACAAACCAAATTATTGTCAAAATATTCAATCTCCAGAATTCTCGTTAACTATGATTGGTTAGTGCTTAAATTTGTCGAAGTTTTACACCTGAGACTGTTAGGGAGGGACGGGGGAGGCTGGCATGGCATTAAGTAGCTGTAGTTTACGTGATATAAACAACAGGATTGTTGAGAATATAAAATGTCTTTGCTTAATATATGGTTCCGCACTTCCATATGAGCTTATTCTAAAATTTGTTAGGTAGTTACGCTCTCTCATCTTGGGGAATATAGATAGATTTTGGTGACTAAAATCATAATCTCGAGTTTTGAGTTACGTCTGAAATAACACCTAACTGTGAAATTTTATTTAAGATTCAATCAACAATTGAACTAGTGTTCTTCTTCATCTTCCTACACGCCAGAGCACGCAGTCGTCGTCGACATGGTGCGCGTCAACTTCTAGCGGAACTATGGGAAGAATTTCAAGAACTAGTGTTCTGTCGCAATACCAGTTCCTCGGAACTTTAATTTAGTCTGCTTTACTAACTAAAGTTTGGGAGGTAGCGGTCTCACTGAAAGACTTGTATTCTGTATGCATAGCTGCAAGGGATTCATAGTACTATATAATATGTGGGCAAAGTTGTCATATTCTTGCTCGTGAACGACGTTTAAATGTACTGGACTTGTGGCACCTCGTACTCTGAAATTCAACTATGCAGCTTCCATAAAAATAAAAATGGTCATGCCTGGTATTGCACTGGACTTGCCATGAGTACAGCATTCAGGGTTTTCTAAGCGGAAAAGATGAAGTCATGGCAGAAAATCCAAGTCTGGTCCTTTTGCTTCTGTGGGGAGAGTGATAGAAGGATTAGACTTGGATCAAGTAGCTTTTGAGTAACACATTTTACTTTCCTTGCACGAGCTAATCCCCATATTCCGCTTTTTGCTTTGTTAGATTTTCACACCACTTCAACACTTGTGCAGCTTGTGCTGAGTGGCTACGGAGTATGGACTTAAGCTGCCATTTCTGCTGAAAACATCATTACCAGCAACAGAACACACAACTAGAAAATAACAGCATCTTTTATGGATCTCGTCTTATCGTACAGTGGAAAATGAAAAAACTGCATCTTGAGTTTAGTTGAAGCTACAGCAATTGCCAATCTCAACAGTAAAAAAGTGCATGTGAAGTATTTAATCTATTATATACCTGAAGGCCTCTCCGGTCTTTCACCAGATGGTCCCGCGTTCAACACCGGTTTTGTACCAGCCTGCTGAGGTAGCTGCAAAAGCGTCGTAAGAAACATACCATAAAATAAAGTCAGGATTAAAAATTTATAAGCACTGACCCTTTGTCTCGAACTCGAACCAATCTGAGGATACTTTAGTATTGTCCAATCAAACACATAGTCAAACTGATAACCTGTAGAAGACCATTTAACTGCATCAAAACCTACAATATCTAAACATGCCAACTAGTTCTTTCAAACCTAATTCATGATAGTAACATCCAGGATTTGCTTGAAACCAGTTTGCTGAGCAGGTCCTCAGAGGAACGACCAAACTTGACTACTGTTTTTATATTGCTTACTGAATTACTCTAGCTGACAAAGATGTTAAGGACTGTCTACTAATAAATAACCATGCCATTTAAGGTATACACTTAAAAACTGCCCGACAACGACTAAAGCATACAAGGGGCGGGAAATGTAAGCGCCACTATGTTTGGCTCAGAAGTTTTCTTTAGAGGCCGCATGTAAACAACCTACCAACAAACTAAAGGAACTCGACATCAGGTTAAGAAAGGAATGTCAAGTCACCATCTCCTCGCGCAGAATCCACTATACAAACTGAAACTTCAACTCCCCCATGAATTGCTATACACAATTTAGATAAACTGCGAATAGCTTACATATAATTCAATCATCCCATAGAAATTGCAACTTTTAAATCAAATAATAACCAACTCAATGCAAACAGCGAATCACAAAAACAAAAAAAAAGAACACACATGTTCAATCATAGTGATTGTTCACTAAATGCCACTGATCATTCTCCATATTTACTTTAATTTCAGAATTTAGCATTTTGAAGTACAAATTATATGTGAGATTAGGCACTACAGTGAAGGTCACAAAATTCTTTTTTATCATATAAGATACGATAAGAAGATACTTCATGGCTGGTAACCTACTGATATATTGAGCTTGAAATAGAAGAGCAAAGAAAAGAAAAAACAGTGACTCGTCACTAATGAGAAACCTGAAAATCAAATAGCTGGTAACCTACTGATGGAATCAACCAAAGCGTGATTGTCACAGAACTTGTCAGAGTGGTTACTGTTAATTATCAGAAGCATCGCAATTATTTATTTAATTTTTTTCCCAGTATTTTTCAAATCCCAAAGTTAGGCTTATCCTTGCCTTGTAGTTGGTTCAGGACTCTCCCCGTATTCATCTATAAATAGGTGGCAGTCCTCACAAGTGGAATTCAGTTTGGATTAATGAAATAAGTCGAGAGCTTTTCCTCCCAAATATCTGACTGATATTTTTATTTGTGTTCGAGTGTGTGATTTGTTTGCAGGTTCTACACCACCTACTCTAATTTGATAATCTACAAATTACAATCAGAAACACTTGCTGGTAGTGTAACTAAATACAATCACAAACATGTCCTGGTAATATCCATGTATCTACAAAATCAAATACGACTTCATATGTAACACTCCCCTCCGAGATGAGAATTTATTGAGCAGCCAGGCTCATCTTCTAGTTTCTTTTTGATTGACAAAGTTTCATTATCATTTACACAACTCAAATTAAAATAAACAGCATTATAAATGAACGAGGGAATGGAAAAAATAAAAACCCAAGATCATGTTTCATCCAAGATGCCACACAAACAAGATAAACCGATAGCATTGGTTTGGACTACCTAGACTATGAAAGTGACTCAAATCTCTGGAGATAAATGGCGACAGACTGTACAAAGACATCATTTTGTTACTTGTTAGTTGTAACAAGTGGTTATCTGTTTTTGGTCTCAATACAAATATGAGTTTTCGCATATTGATTATATGAATATTAAGTAGCTCATTCCCAGCATGTATGAACTTTGCAATTTGATATCAATACAAATATTGTTTGTTGTTGTGTGTGTGTGTGTAATTCTACCAGCTCATACTTTTGACAGCTTTGATTATTCTACACTTCATTTTTTTTTTTTTTGTTACAAATAACTATACGCAATTGAGGACAAAGGACGAAGAAAGACTGATTCATCCAACATGCAATATAATTCTACCACGTTGACGGCCGTGTAAAACAAACCCAGCTACAATAATCTGGACAGCCAATGAACAGATATCTTGAGGACTTACCTTCTCGGATGAATAAGTCTCGGAAGAGTCTCTTTAGGTATGCATAATCTGGCTTGTCCTCAAACCGCAAAGATCGGCAGTAATGAAAGTAGGAAATGAATTCTGACGGATAACCTTTACAGAGGACCTGTTAAAGACATTGTGACACATCAATGATACTAAGTCTCATGTTCATGTAACAGATATAATGACCATCACCGGTCCTATTAACTCATGATAAACCATAGACAACTAAAATTATTAGAACTCAGAACCACTAGGTGAAGATACTTAAATTACCTCAATTGGAGTAAGCATCTTCTTTTCACTAATTTTATCATATTTCTGCTTTTTCGTACCAGCCCTTAAGCCCTGCCAGGGAAGGCTGATGCATAAAACTATAGAACATCAGTTTAGATACAAAAGAAAGCATTAAAAGAACTCCGTAATGGATGAACAGCATAATAATATTGTCAACCTTCCTCTCAGGAAATACATGAGCACATAACCCAGAGATTCCAGATCATCTCTTCTGCTTTGTTCTGCAGGCAAAGCAAACCAGTTGAGATGGCAGGAAGTATGTAATTTAAAACACATTGTTCAACAAAACTCTTAAAAGAAATAGCAAATCTGCAGCAGTACTTACCAACTCCAAGATGAGTATTAACACTAGCATATCGAGCCGTGCCTGTAAGATTCTTGTTCTCCCTGAGAAGAAAAACCATCTTGACAATGAAGCAATAATTTAACAGAGTCCAAGAATACTGTAACACACAACAACGCATTGTTAAAGTATAAGGATTAACCATTTTGGGAATTGTTGTGTTGCCATGTTGAGATATTCCTATCTAGTTGGGCTCTTACCCAGTTGGATCAACAGCCCTTCTTTCACATTATGGAAACACCACATGAGATTGAGGATTATGGGTTCAGCCGAAAGAGCTGCAGAAACCCCTAGGGCCTAGTCTATCAAAACATACATTGTATAAACACTATCTGGAAGAACTGGAATGAGAGAGAAATTTAATTGATCGAACGGATTCAGTATAGATGCACTGCAATGAAGAGTCATTGCACATCCAAACACCAAATCAAAACCCTTTTGTTGCTTTTCGAGTATTATAGATGAAAGAAGACTAAAAGTTTATGTAGAATCCGTAACAGCTCCGATGGACCGACTGATGTTACCTAATTTAAATAATACCTTCTCAAACCCAACAAAAACCATATTTATTCTATAAATGCACCCAGTTTGGGAACAGTAATTGGAAAAAAAGTGCAACCACTTTCCCGAAGTAGTTTTCATCCTACAACCCGTTTACATGACTAAAAGACTTGAAGCTGAATTGCAGATCCGACTAAACAGGTGTGAAGACTTTAACCGTTGAACAGTGCACTAATTATCAAAACAACTGATCCGAGAAAGTCATTTACTTGTAAATCCTAACTTCCATCAAGAAAAAATAAAAGGATCAGATAACCACTAAAGTTCTGATATACAACCACCGTTAAACTTAAAAGGAATAGCATTGAAAAATCAACCGAAACGACATCCTAAATCAGCACAAATAAACAGCTCGCAACATGAGAAAAGGGAGTATTAGTTGAGCACCTATCAATTTTCCTTAAACCATTCATCCGAAATTTAACCACAAGAACACAGCCGTCTAAGTCAAACTCCTGCCCAGAATGGCAAGGAATCAAGGAGTTAAGAGAAGAAGGTAGTCTGGAAGGCTGACAAGATCACTGGTACTACCACTGGGAAATGTCGCAATAGAGACAAGGCAATGGCCAAGAAGCCTTTAGCCATGCTAAACAATTTAAAAAAGGAATTTTTTTTCGATATTTAAATTATCGATACGACTAATTTAGTTAATTGAATGCACTTGATATTTAGAAAAACAATGGTGATATTTTTAAGGAGAAATCTTAATGACTTCTACCTCCAGTTTTTTCGTAAAATGCTAGAGGGAAAAAAAGGTTATTCGGGAATGTTTGAGGAGCAAACGCAGTGGCCTGCCCTTTGACAATGCAGAAGAAAGAGCTTGAAGTCATGAGAACTCTGTGATACAGCATTAAACACCAGAGACGAAAGTGGAATTGATTAAAAGTTAACACGTTTAGGTTTGTAAGAAGTCCTGTTCATACATCAGAGTATACAACCTGAAACCTAAATGGCTTTGACACTAAATCTTGTACAGTTTACAAAACACAAAATAAGAATGTTCTTAAAATGATCCTATTTTCATGATAATTAGTGATACAATGTCAATCTTCTCGAACACAAGTAAAAAGATCATCCTTGTTCTTTAGTGGGGATCGACAGGTAAGGCTTGATCAAATACAGCTGCAAGTATCGTGATGCAATACCAAACATCAAGATGTTTATCAAATTCAAGACAAGAAAATAGTATAGTAAAAAGAATGTGAAAAAAAACCCAATCACAATGCAATTAATTCATTAAAATCTTAACTGAACTATTAAAGAAGTAAATATATATTTACTTGGGTCCCGCACTATAGGCACTGTCTGGCCCGAGTATGCTCGCGTGAAGAGTTATTAACTCAGGGATAGAGCACCCTTAATAACAGCATCACTGTCCCTGAGGGCTTTTAACCATATCACTTAGATAAAAAAGATGCGATCAATCAGGTTGTCCTTCATGTGTTAATTATAAAGGTCAACACAAAATAGCAGCATCTAATTGAGGAAAGAAGCATAAACAGAAAACATAGTGTATAATCAGGTGCGATCGGGAATGAAAAACACGTGAAGGAAGACGAGACCTAGAACTTGATGAAAAGATTTTTTTTTTAATATATAAGCTACAAGCAATACCTGTAAGGAATGTGCTTGTGAGTCTGAAGATCCCTGTACTTTTTTGCAAGCCCATAGTCAATGACATACACCTACATCATAATCATCAAATCAAAACCCTCGCTGGAATTCATTAAATATCCCTTCTATGATAATATGAATACATCACATCCGTGGTGCTTTGAGACATAACCAGTTGCCTATCCAGAATTTCAAAGATGAGAGAGTAGACTTCTAAAATCATCATTTAAATGTTAGCTGTCCTGAAATTTGAGAATGAAGAGATACAACTCCATTAATATCCAACTCTTTATTTACTTAATTTTTTATGCAATGTTAGCATAAGCCCCAAAAAAGTGACCCAGCGCCAGACAATACGAATTGCAAGATATCTACCGATGATATACATAGGAACATGCATCGGCAGAGGCGAAAGCAACCAACTGTTATTATTGTACAACATGGGAGAAGACATCGGCACATTAGGATTTTAAAAAAGTCGTACGAGGGTTTAAGTAAACATGTCAACAGTTCATGATCCTAATTTTATACTTCTTGTGTCTGAATTCTGTTGGACTGATTTTTTTTAAAAGATTATCTTTATTCGACTATTAAAAATTAGGATTTCCTGTGGGCCAAATATTGCTTTCGAACTTGAAAGGATCACAAATGTAATGTTAATGTGCGATGTCACCTTATTTCAAGTAGTAAATCAATTAAGATAGTAGTAGCTCATACATCTGCACGTAATTTCAATTTTCTTTAAAGAGTGATTATTCTAGACTTTGCAGCACTGTTTCCAGCCTGAAGGTATCTTTTATATTTCACATACTAGCAGCCTAGCAGCACTGAAATTTGAGAATGACATTATCTAGACACAGTGGAAGTTAAGAACATCACGTCATTCTCAATTTCACATATTAATGCAGATATGAATGTCAAGGTGTGAATACACCAACAAGGTTTTGGACACTTCAAACATCACAAAGTGAAAGGGCAGCGGGCTGCTGTCAACATGAGGTACTAGAAACAAGACAAGGTGTTCATGCAACCGAATTCTATGTTTTGGCATACAGAAGAAGCAGTGTACTGTAAAACTAGATAATGAACCTGTTTTTCCAGACCAGGTGTATTGATTCTGATCCAATCTAAGCATCCACATTTCTATAGTTTCTTAAAACCTTTTGTTCATTTATTGGTATGCTGAGAAACCAAGTTGATATGCACACCTCACCAATATTCACCCCAAGCATCCGCATCTACAAAAACCTCTCTCATATGTATGTACACATATAAATATGTACATTAGTATACATATAGCGTATGTGTCTTCACTCTTCATACATAAATGCATGTACTACACATGGGAGAAGCATTTATTGGTCTTGGACCATGGCTGATGTGGTGGTCTTACCTAAACGGGCTAAACCACAGAAGTCACAGAAATGTTCCTGGGTCCTGTCAGCAAGTGCTATTTTCGTATTCATGTGTGTGTGGCTACGGCGGCCCTAAACCACCACATCATCATGGACCAGAACCATTGAATACCCTCTTCTACATATGCTTGTGCACACACACGTGTATAAACGAATTCATAGAGACATATATAAAATACGGTTTTAGTTCGCTAACCGAATTGTATGATCTCCCTCTCACCTCTTTATCACTCTTCATGCATCTCGATTTTTTTTTTTTTTTTATAAATGTGCACCCAAGGGCCTAGACTAGCGTAGTTTCCATTTCGTTTGGATCAGAATCAGAACTTACATTAAACAGAAAAAGAACACTTACAAAGGAACTGAAAGGTGATAATCATAACGTCCTCAGAGAAGGAAGAGAAGTATAGAAAACCTAAACCAACAAATCTATACTACTCTCTAAAAGACTAGGGGGTTCCGATATTTGCTGGTTTCCTAAATTACCCTTGACAAATTGACATATTTACAAAAATGAAGAGTTGTTACTATTCATATCAGAATTGTCATTTAAAATTTGATTTTAAGGAAGTTTAAAACCTCAATAGCTGTGACTATTCATTTCGTGACTTTTCAAACGGGTATCTTCACCATACCCAAATATTTGTGAATATTGAAAATGGAATTGAATGTGATTTTAACTGAGTTTAAAATCTGGATAGTTGTGACTAATCATTTTGTACCTTTTCAAACGTGTATCTTCACCATTATAAAAGGAAGTCTTCACTACCCAAATGTTCACTCAATCTTGCCAACTCTCTCCCCCTCATAATCTTCCAACATAGCCTTCTTAGGAGAATCTGGCGATCTTTTTTGAGACTATACCATAAATTAGTGGCGTTTGCAAGGATTAAGCGGACCACCATCCGACTTAAGTGGGGAATGGAGCAATTTATTACTGGGGATGTTTTTCCAGATCCATCTGCATCGTTGGGGGCATATAAACCTTAAGGAAATCATGTGTACGTCAATTATTGCTTTACATAAAATTCATTTGCGACTTATTCTCCAAACTGAGTATCAAGAGTGAAAAAGAGAATCCTCGACTTTGAAATAATACAATAATTCTTCTTATTTTTTTACCTCTCAATTCAAGAAATAAATGTTTTGAGTTACAGTTACAGTTGTCATTAGTCTTATTAGTACTTTTATATAGAACGTTAAATGCCACAAGAGTTCCCAACGCACGTGCTCGTAGCTAGTCTAGAAAATGCCACCAAATGATCCAAGGAACCAAACGCCGTGCAGGAGTGCCACTCTACTGCTCTAGAAGCAATGGAGGGTAAGACCATGAACAAAAAAACTGGACATCCTGGTCCTATCGAATATCTGCCTGTTACCCATCGTCCATATAATTCACATAACAACCAATGTAACCAAATGCCATTTTTTTACCCTCTGTCTGAAGTATTGGACAAACTTTAATAAGCATCGATCTACATCTATAAGAAGGAAAGCTTTCCTTCTTCCATATGTCTTGTTGTTCAACCAGAACCTCGACATCGTATCTCTAACGAGCTCGCCACTACAGGTACATAGCTGGCAGCTTTACCTACAACTCTACCTCATACTACCTCCGTTTCTTCTGGATTGTCCTACTTTGACTTTTCAACTTGTAAGATGATCACTTTGACTCAGTGATTTAGATAACAAAAGGATATTTTTTTTTTGAATTTTTTCCACGGTGTTGTAGAGTAAAGTTTACTCTGCAAGACCATGCAAAGATTATCAAATTCTTGTATCGTTTTGCCAGTTAAATTGTCTGGCCAAAGTGACCCAGTGAATAGTGACAGAGTGAAGTAGGCTGAAAGAGAAGAAACAGAGGTAGTATTAGTTTGTGTGGAGCGAAGAGAAGTAAATTTTCATGTGTAATGCACTATTCATTATTTTTCTTGACTCCAATCATTACCCTTGCGATGCCTGGGCATCCATCAAATGCATTATCTTTTACCCCAGTGGTTTCATAGTCGTTCTTTCCCTATAAAGCCCCGCTTGAAAACCCAAAGATGAGACTGTTCATTAAATTAAATAGAAAGGTGGTGAAAGAGCTGAAAGGCGAGGACTTGATCGTAAGTCATGATAGCCCTTCTTTGCCATAACTTACAATTTCAAAAAAGGATTGGGTTGCCATGCCCTGAACTTGAAGGAGGATATCAGTGGAAGATTATTCTTTTCAATGTGTCTCCATCATTAAGCTCTGACAGTACGGATCAAGAGGGCGACCCCAACCATGATTATGTAAGATCCAAACCTTCCTCTTTAGAGAGCAAGCTGACTTGGCCGATACATATAAAGGTTTGCATAGTCGCTCTATCAATTCATCTCTAAATTGGCCTTTGGAGTATTTGATTGACTCAGAGAATCGGTTCTTACAGTCAAAGGAGGAAGAGGTGGAAGAGGGAACCAGGGCATGACTGGAATCCCTTTAAGCAGTTACATATTATGTTCCCATTGAGGACTGGGCACCAGTCGCCTAACGGCCCTAACCATCTAAAGTGACAGAAAAAAAACAACGGCATTGTAGATACGAAGGATGCATTTCTCAACAATTCTTCTTTATCATTCAAGAAATGTTCAAGTCCTCAGTTCCAGGGACTTGTTTAAACTTCTTGACGCTACCACAAGACAAGACCGTGGACCCAGCTTAGAGATCTGAGACCCCCAAGCATCGTGGCTGTAGGAGTCGTTATCTATAGGGTCGTTTGATAGTAAGTCTAAGTGGTCTATCCAGATTTAAATATGTTTAGGGGTCTAGTATCTAGTATCCTATTCTTGATATTTTATTCCTAGTTGGTAAATATCTCAAGAAGCTATAAAAACACCCAACGCAGTTTTACAGTCTTCAGTTAATTCAATGAGATCAGCAGGTATAATAAAGAGTTGACTCATCCTAACTACAGATATGAAGTACTTTCTATTGTAATTCTAAACTGAATCGGATGTCTTTGCCTGATACAAGAGTGAACGGGATAACAGGTTATTTACACAGGGATTCTTTATTCACTGCTCATATGACAGGATGTCGGTGGAAGTGATGTAAAGGCACGTGATGTTGGTGCTACTCAGAAGAATGAGCATACAATGAGATAATACCTGGTTTGCTTTTCGCCCCAATCCCATCAAAAAGTTGTCAGGCTTTATATCACGGTGAAGAAAACCCCTTGAGTGCATATACTCAACTCTATTAATCTGAGAAAAATGTACGGAGTCAGTAAACATTAAGTAAGAAAACTAAACAAGCATGCATTAATACAACAACGTACTAACTGATCCGCCAGCATCAAAACTGTTTTCAAGGAGAGCTTCCGATTACAATAGTTGAACAAGTCTTCAAGGCTAGGCCCAAGGAGATCAATCACCATGACATTGTACTCGCCCTCAACCCCATACCACTTGAGATGAGGAATTCCCGCTGAAGAGTAAACATAGAATTAAGAAGTTTATATAAAAGTAAATTTTAGCTTCCATGTCGGGACTAATATACTGTTATCATGTTGTGGTAGTAAAAGCAACCCTGCATGTGGTAGTAAACATAGGAACTTACTTCCTCCTTGCAGAAGCATATACAATTTAGACTCATATTGAAGCTGAGGGTGCTTGGTCTTCGCAGATTCCTGAAAATTGCAGACGAAACAAAGGAGAAGGTACTTTGAGACTTGGTTTCCACTCATAAGGACAAAGTATATTCAATTCTTGCCACAATACATATTAAAAATTAGTTGAGTTACATAGGTTGCAATTGAGCACATGTCATTCTGTATATGGAGAAAGGTTCGGTAGTCTATTAAGTCATAAAAAATGTTGCTCCTAGAATACATAGACTTCACAGACTAAGAAGCCTAAAATGATAAGAAATAAAGACAGAAATCTGGACAGTCTTGTTAAAAGACATGCACTTTTGACTCTACCAGGACTCTCAATATATATATATTGATAAGAAAGACATTGAACTATCAAGGCTTGCACATTTTGAAGTGAATACTGCTAGCTCTCTCAATCTTCTCTAGGGATATCAACCATTGTGGTTTCATGTTAGGTTCAAACAATGTTATTTAATTAATCCTGCAAATGTATTGGTCTATTAGTTGATCCATTTTGGACTTACAAATCAATAACAGCCAAGTTGGTACCCACAAGATATAAGAGCATATTGACCATTACTTATCCAGAAATTAAAATAACATATTGACCATTACAGCATAGGTAACTCAGCGTCTTTGCTTCCTCTTTCAATCGGGCGAAATATCTGCAATCGTAACCAATTTTAAATGCGCTGCTACCTAGGAAAATTCGAACAACAACAACTTCTTCCCAGCTTAACCAAGGCCTGCTACATGGATCAAACTTCTCCAGTTGCATCCGTCCAAATTCGTTTCCTCCCTTAGGTTTATTTGTATCTACCCAGGTTTGTTAAGGTCAACCTCTCTTTCGTCTACCACCTTGTCGATATGATCCATATCACTTCACCTAATTGGTGCATCCAACGGCCTATAATAAACATGACCAAACCACCTCAAAGAACTCCCCATCAGTTTGTCTTCTATAACATCTAAATTCTTCTAATTGTGTCATTGTGTATCATATATTTCCTGGTTACACCACTTATCCACCTTGTTCTCATTTCTGCGACACTCTTTATATTTTTTCTTAATCGCCCAACACTCCATAACACAAAGTGAGTCTTGCAGCTGGTTGATAAAACTTACCCTTCAACATAGCAGGGATCCTATGGTCACACGACACTCCACATTCACTTACTTCGTCCACCCCACTTTTATCATATGGGTAACATCATGGTCTTTCTCTCCATCACAACATAAAATCGACCTAAGATATCTAAAATGAACCTTCTTTGGCACCTCTTTCCCCCGCCCTATGGCCACTAAAGTCACACTCCACTACTCTGTCTCGGTCCGCGTAGTCCTAAAACCTCTAGATTCTAAATTATACCTTCGTAATGCTAACTTACCATATTGCCCACTCATTGTTTCATCAATCAAAACTACATCTTCGGCATATAACATGCACCACTGGATATCATCTTGGATACTCCTTGTAACTTCATCTATTACCGAAGTGAACATGTCAGTACTTAACGGTGCGATCCTGGGTGTAAACCTATTGTTATGCAGAACTCTTTTGTTTCTTTCCCACTATCCCCACACTAATAACATCACCCTTGTACATGTCCTTAACCACCTCGATGTATTGAATAGGTACTCCATTTTTTCCAACACTTTCAACATCAGCTCTCAAAGGCACTCTATCACACACCTTTTCCAAGTCTACCAACACTAAATGAAGGTCTTTCTTATTTTCTCCATACTTCTTTGTTAAACAAAGTTAAATTGTACATGCAATTATATTAAAGATTGTCAGATGATTAGAACATGTTCTGAACACATATAAATGCTAATGTCACTTCTGGAAATACATGGTTGCTAAAAGTTCAGGTAAGATAGAAAAACATATACATCCTACAAACAATGCTCCAAAACATAGAGATTAAATTAGAAAAAAGACACATACCAGCTTAACTGCAACCTCCTCTCCATTCTGTATGTTAACACCTGTATCGAAGAAACATCACTTTGATCATCAGAGACAAACAAAACAAAGAAAACTCTCTACAGAAAAGTTTCAACCACATTCGAAACGGACATACCGAGATAAAGCTCGCCGAAGGATCCACTCCCAATCTTCCTACCCAACTTGAACTTGCCACCAATTACATGATCCATGGTTGACATGTTTTCCAAAACCTCCAAAATCAGCTGACAAACCCCAAAACAGCCTCAACAAACCCAATCAAATTGAGCAAAATAAAACCCAAATAGCCCCAACCACCAAATCAATCAAGAACCCAGAAAGCTTCAACCTTTTTGTTCAAGATCGAAACCGTTCGTCATGGGAATCTCTCCATCACACCCAATTTCTCAATTACCAATCCTCTTGACCTAGCTTTTTTTTCTTCCTCTTTCAATCAATCAATGAAAAACAATCATACCCAGATAAGAATTTACAATCATACCCAGCTAGATCTTCATACCCAAATGAATAAGCTTTATCAAACAAACACCGGATCTAACAAACATCGAACCACATTCACCAAGCTTAGAACAAAATTATAAAGAATCGCTAATTGTAATAAATAAATTTACAACAAAGAAAGGGAAGGAGACCCAAATGAATTAGCTGTACGGACAACCCATAACTGGGGGAGAAACTCAAGATTTTGGATGGGAATGAAGGAGAGAGAGAAGAGGAGAGAGGAAATGGATGATGGGTTTGGTGGTGTGAAAAAGATAAAGAAAAATTAGATTTTTTTATTTTTTATTTTTTTTGGGTTTAAATCAAAATTGGGTTTTGTGGGTAAACAGAGGGAGAGAGAAATTGGGTGTTGTGAAATCAAAGGAGGAGGAAAAAGAAAGGGCTTCAATCAATGGAGTAGTATTTGTTTAAGTGGGTTGGGTTAGGTTTTGTTTGTTTGTGAACAAACAGTGTTAATAAAGAAATGGCTTTTCTTCTTCTTCTTGCTCTGTTTCTGTCTCTCTCTCCTTTGCTTCTTCTCCTCTTCCCACAGCCTCCGCCGGCAATGAAGATAGGGGGTAGGACGGCACGTGCCAAATCGGCGTTTCTTTTTGTGTGTCGGCAATCTGTCCTTCCCACTGGTAACTATTGTACTGCTCTGTTTTTCTGTTTTATAAAAAAATATATAATTGTTCTTTTTGAATTAAAATAGGGAAAAAATAAGCATTTTGAAAGAAGAAAAAACATAGAAATGTAGTAAAAAGCATATTGGTATTTTAGAGAGTTTTTGAGGCTCCAAGAAACTTAGCGATCGCAGTATAGAAGCTTGTGTACTCCGGCAGATTCTCAGACCACGATCATTGCAGCAACGATGGCCTTGCCAACGGCGACCAGACTCTCGTGCCTGACTGCGGAGGAGGAAGAGGTTGTTGAGTTTGATTTTGAACGTTGTTTGGAGGCTATGCAAGCCCTTGGACCATGTCTGATCGGTGGGTTTCTTCTTCCCTCCAAAATCAATACATGGGGGATGAAAGCCTTGTTCAAAAGGATTTGGGCAGATGGCGATGAAATCACAATACACGAATCATCTCCGAACAGGTTTGTGTTATGTTTTCCTTCGGTTGATTCAATGGAGAAAGTATTCGCGGGTGGATCGTGGGTGTTTGATGGTAATCTCTTGGCTCTCAAACTCCAGATAGTTGGGGCTAGAACGGATTTAGCGTCTTCAGCCACATAGATGCCTGAGTTCAGGTCAAAAACCTTCCACTATTTCTTTGTACTGTTGAGGATTGCAAGAAGGGTATAGCTGGGATCGGAGAAGTACTCACTGTTGATGATAGAATATTTAGTGGAGAAGGTGGAGACTATATGAGAGCTAGAGTGAGACTTGATATATCCATACCTCTTCGGAGGGGAGGACATATTCGGGTTATCGACAATAAACTCTGGCTTGATTATGGTTTTGAACGCATTCCAAGTGTGTGCGGGTGGTGTGGGAGGTATACCCACTTTACGGATCAATGTGAATACAAAACGGAAGAGGATAAGATGTCTGAGGATATGGGACGGCGAGTGGATGGTGTTTAAACCACCACCAAGAAGAAGGAAAACAAACACATATAAGAGAAACAATAACAATGAACCGAAGGCAGAGGCACATGACATGGGCGATGTTGATCTAAGGCCAAGTGACGAAGCTAACCTACCAGACACACTGCGAGGAAGAAGACGAGCTAAGAAGGCAAAAGGTCACATGCACAGTGACCTCCCTTCGCCACGACAATCGTCGGGTATGGAGACCGATTCCACTCATGACATTGCCGATGAGGCGGTCCAGGGGGCTGCCAAGGTTTACTCTAACACATTGGCCAATTCAGGTCAACCTGGGACGGAGAATCCAGGAGCGGACAGAGGCAAAGGCATCCATTCAGTGTCATCCTCAAACAGCGTTGCAACAGTTCGTTCAGCCCCAACTCAGAGCTCAAAGGGTACCACGACAAAACGTAAAACGGGGCAAATTGTTCTTAACCCCAACCCGAAGGAGAAGGCAGCGGATAGAAGGGGCAGTATATCACGCTTTGATACTAGCACAACAGGGTTGAGTGAAGTCTTTAATGAACCAATGAATACGGTGGGGAATAGGAATGCCCAAAAGAAACTAGCTAATCCAATGGCGGCGATTGCGGTGCAATCCCGCCAATCATCATGAATGCTATCAGCTGGTACATACGGGGGCTTGGGAACCTCCGTAATGTTCTAGAGCTACATAACCTCGTACGAGGGAAGTCTCCCAGGATTGTTTTCTTGATGGAAACATGGTTCACCTCCGCCGAACGCCAGGATAGAGTGGTTGTAAACCTAGCTTGGCTGGACTTATACGGGGGGGCTCTCGTGTTACTCAGCTTACAGCAGCTGTGTCGGACCATTGTCCAATTGAGTTATATTGGACACCCATGGTGAAGAAAGCATCTCGGTTCCACTTTGAAAGCATGTGGCTCACCCATGAAGGTTGTAAGCCTTTTATTAATCAGAATTGGGCTGAACTACAAGGCTCGGATTTGAAGCACAAACTAGATGTCACGGGTAGAAGACTCAAGCATTGGGATCGCAATATTTTCGGTAGCGTGAAGAGGAAGATAACCTTTATCAGAAACATGATTCAAGAACTTGAAGGTAAAGACAACATATATGAGGTGTTTGAAGACATTTTTAAGTACAAAACTGAACTTAATTCTCTTCTTGACAACGAGGAGAAAATGTGGAGACAGCGCACAAGAGTACAATGGATGAAAGAAGGAGACTGAAAGACAATCTTTTTTTTATAGGAAAGCTTCTTTTCGTAAAGCGAGAAACCATCTTGCGGGGCTGGAAAATCTGAGTGGCATCTGGTGTACTACCACCGAAAGTGTAGTTGACACTAGGGCTGAGCAAAACCCGGTCCGACCCGATTTACCCGGACGGTCCGAGCTTGATCAACCCGCAAAATAGTAAAATCAAGACAAAGTGGGTTGGTTGCGGGTCAAAAATTCCCATACCCGCCAAATACGGGTGGGTGGTGGGTACCTGTTTTAACTATCCGAATTTACCCAACCCGACCCGATTTAGATTAATATAAATTCTTCTCTACCCGTTTCACTACCCAGATTCTTCTAACCCTAACATCACTTCTCCCGTCTGCGCCTCTCTCACTCTCAGACTCTCGCGACGGCTTGAAGCCTCGAACGAGCAAGACGACCGACCCGTCCAAATCACATACCAGCGATCGATCCTTTCCCTCGGCCACCACACAAAGTCACAGAGTCACATACCAGTGATACCACCATCGATCCTTCGCGTAAGATTTCATTCGGGTCGAGTCCAGTGTTCCCAGCGGCGTCAAAGTCATTAGGCGGACATGGAGATACACGGAGGTTGAGAGCTTTCTTTTGAGTGGTGGTTCGAGTAAGATTTCATTCGGGTCGAGTCCAGAAACAAGTTCATGTATGCCAGATCTGCTTGATTGAGATGGTAAGTTTGCACTTCGCAGTTCGTATTTCTTCTGATGTATGCTTTGTTTTTCTTCAATGTGTGTAATGTGTATGCTCTCTCTGATACTTAGTCTTGAGTAGATATGAAGATTCATACAGCTCCATTCCTAGATTCACTGTAATTTCAAGATAATAAGTGTATAAAAGTGAGGTATTTTGAAGGTTTTAACGTTTAAAAAGTCTTTGCAAATGCAATTTTCTGCATATTGAGGCTGACTATTGTCCCTTTTTCTCTTCTAAGTTGTGTTTTGCTGATAAGAAGTGCATATTGAGGCTGACTATTGTCCCTTTCTCATATTCTGTTATGCACTTCTTGTGTTTGGGTGTGTTGATTTTGAAGTTCTCATATGTTGGCTCAAATCTCAGGCCTTGGATCTCCTGGTATCCTCTTAAAGAACCCGTTTTTTAATTTATGCATAAAGATAAATTTGGGTTTGTTTGGTTTGTTTTTTCATGTCATTGCCCAGTAACTACTTGTTTCTGACCGTTAGTTGCATTGAACCGTGATCTTGTTTTGTTATTGTTTCAGAGCTGAAATGTTGTCCTCTGATAAGTTGTCACACATAGTTAAGTTATAGTTTTGTTTTGTTTGACTTTTCTTTATTGGGGAGTATTTGATAGCTGAAAACTTAAACGTTACATATATCCAGTGATTTCATGTTTATGCTAAAAATAATGGAAAATATATGTAGTATTACTGCATTACACAATTAACCATAACAAATTAGAACTTATGGTTTTTCATATAGTCCAAAATGTGCAACTTTTGAACGTGTAGTATTGTATAATAAAATAGACAAATCAATTGTGAAATAGTAAAAACGGAAAAGAAAGGGATGCTGTCCACCAAAGTATTCGTGGTGCACCAATGTAATAATAAATCTACATAGTAAACAAGAGATGATGTAGCTTTTCATATCACCATTCATGTGTATTTTTCAGTTTGAACAACTAACTGAATTGGATGTTTGTTTTTGTTTACAGGATGAAATCACGGATCTTACCATTGACGATGGTATTTTAGAGGAGAGTGATCCTGCTGTAGAGATTATTGGGGTTGCTCGAAACTCTACTCGTAAGAGGGAGACCCGTGAACAAGCGAAAGGTAATACTAAACAATCTCTCAACCCGCCTAAGAAAAAAGCTAAAACAGCATTGCAGCAACACAAGACTGTTGGTTCTCAGTCCACTTCACAAATTTGGGAACACTTCACCCGAATTGAAGGTGGAAATAGGTGCAGATGTAATTATTGCCCCGATAAAACATATGCAGCTGAGCCAGGCAAACATGGAACTAGCAGCCTGTGGGCTCACTATAATAACTGTAAGAATAATCCTCACCACGTGGAAGATAAAAAACAAAGGACTTTGGCTTACACTCCTAGTAATGTTACTAATAATGGTATCTCTGTTGGGAACTTGAAAGCTATTGCATTTAGTGCCGATGCGAGCAGGAAAGATCTTGCAAAAATGGTGATGATCGATGAGCTTCCCTTTAGAATGGTTGAGGGGTTAGGTTTCAAGTTATTCTGCCAAGGGATGCAACCTAGATTCACCATACCTTCTAGGTGGACAGTGGCACGCGACTGTCTTAAGATTTACCTAGAAGAGAAATCAAAATTAAAAGTAATGTTAAGGAACCAACGTGTATGCCTTACCACAGACACATGGTCATCAATTCAGAATTTCAATTACATGTGTATTACTTGTCATTGGATTGATGATTCATGGAACTATCATAAACGGATCTTGGGCTTTTGCCAAGTTCCTAATCACAAGGGCGAGACTGTTGGTAAGGTTGTTGAGGCTTGTTTAAAAGAATGGGGGATAGGAAAATTATTCACTGTTACTGTTGACAATGCAAGCTCCAATGATGGAGCGATTCGTTACCTGAAAAGGCGAACGAAAGATTGGAAGGGTACTGTACTTGCACATGAGTTTCTTATGTACGTTGTTGTGCTCATATTCTAAACTTAGTTGTGAAAGATGGTCTAGAGGAAATTGAAGATACAATCGTAAAGATTAGGAATGCTGTCCGTTATGTGAGGTCTTCCCCAAGTAGGTTGGAAAGTTTTAAGAAATGTGTGGAAGAAGTAAATATCCAAAGTAAAAGCTTACTATGTTTAGACATAGAAACAAGGTGGAATTCAACCTATATGATGCTTGAAGCTGCTGAAAAGTTTGAGCAAGCTTTTGCTAGACTTGAGGAGGATGATCATAAGTACTCCTCGCACTTCAACATCGAAGAAAATGAGGAAACCGCTATTAGGAAGGCAAGAGGGAGGGGTAACAAGATACTAGGTGCTCCTAGCATGGATGATTGGACAAGAGCAAGGTTTTTTAATCAATACTTGGAAGTTTTTTATCATGCAACCTTGCGGTTTTCTGGTTCATCCTATGTGACATCAAATGAGTTCTTCAATGAGATTGTAGGAATCCGGTCCACTTTATCAGAAATGACACAAACGGATGATATTTCTTTGAAGGCAATGGCTGAGAGAATGATAAAGAAGTTTGATAAGTATTGGGATAATCTCAATAATATCAACTTCTTACTTTATATTGCTGTTGTCTTAGATCCTCGTTTCAAACTGAGATATGTGAAGTTTTGTCTTGAGGAAGTTCATGATAGTGCTAAGGCACTTGATATGACAAAGAGGGTTGAAACTTCCTTGGCCAGATTGTTTGATTCATATGTCCAACGTGAGACTAGTACCACTAGTTGTAGTCAAACTGTTGCGGAACATGATGCTCAATCTCTCGTTCCAAACAAGAAATCTGGTTCGAATTTGCGCTCCAAGTTTGTGAAACAAATGGAGGATGAAGAGTGCATGGAAACGAAATCTGAATTGGGAAAGTACTTAAAAGAAAGTTGTGAACCAGGGGGAGATTCTTTTAACATCCTCAATTGGTGGAAGGTAAATGAATCTAGGTATCCGATTCTCTCTA
The DNA here is from genome assembly GCA_023055425.1 of Linanthus parryae. Classification (NCBI taxonomy): domain Eukaryota; kingdom Viridiplantae; phylum Streptophyta; class Magnoliopsida; order Ericales; family Polemoniaceae; genus Linanthus; species Linanthus parryae. The sequence continues at coordinate 26,528,111 of JALGPY010000005.1, read as the reverse complement.
AGCTTGCCAAGGATGTCTTGGCTGTTCCCGTTTCCTCTGTAGCTTCTGAATCTGCCTTTAGCACAAGTGGGAGGATACTTGATGCATTCAGGAGCTCTCTATCACCGAAAATGGTAGAAGCTCTTCTATGTGGTCAGAACTGGTTGAAGGCAGGGTTGGAACAAATCGATCTACGCGAGTCACTGAATTCCATGGCATCCTTTGAGGAGTATGAACCTGGTTCAGGTAATAGCATCAGTTCTCAATTGTTTTGATTCTTCGATTTAATTCTTAATAGTTTAGATTCTTACTGGTTGTCAGGGTACTGATAATGTTCCTTAATGTTGTTGCAGACTTGGACGGTCCTAGCTCTATTATAATTGACGAATAATTTGGGTATGTTATCTTTCATCCCACTTTAATTTTTAATACTATAAGTAAACATATCTCCATTGTCTCTTGATAACCATTGCAGGTAGGCAAGTCTTTTTTAGGAATTATCATGTATGTGATATATAACATTTTGGATCAATCAAGTTTCAGTATTGCAAATGGCATTTTGATGGCAATGGCTCGCCAATTTATATGGTACTTGTAACCCTTTGAATTTTCGTACCATGAACCGTCATTAAGTATTCCCACATTATATCGCGTAGGTACTAACACTGTCGCATACCATATTAGAATGCATATCATATTACATCATACCTCATATGCGGGTTATAAATAATGACACTAAACGTTTGGTGTGTATCTGGTTTAAGCTTCGAGGACGAAGCAGTGTTTAAGGGGGGAAGGATGTAATACCCTGATTTGATATGAAAAGGATAAATTAATTATTTTGATATGTTTGGGGGTCGAAATTGTAGTATTCAAAAGTTATAAATTAATTGAAACATGGAATTTGTGAGTAATTGTAGTTTTAAGAAGTTATAAAGTAGTTGGATATAATTTTGGGGTTCTAATTGTAGTTTTTGGAAGTTATAATTAGTTAATTTGATGAATGGGGAGAAAATTGTAGTTTGGAAAATTTAAAAACTAACTTGATAAACATAGTTTGGGGAGGTAATTGTATTTTACATAAATACTAGTATGTTTATACGTATTAAATACTTGTCTACAACCCGTATTTTACGTAACCCGACCCGTATTATAATACCACCCGTATTTTATTTGTTTATTAATTTTATTAAGTTATTATTTAATGCTAATTATTCTATTAATTTATAATTCTACTAGTTTAATAGTTTTATTATTCATCAAATATTTTATCCCCTCTTCTTTCTCTCTCTCTCTCTTCTCTCACCCGGCCAACCTCCCTCATCTCTCTCACATCTCCACTTCTCCCTCACACATCACCATCTCCCTCCCTATCTCTCTCACCCGTCACTATCTCTCTCTCCCTTCCCTTGTTTCTTTTTCTCTTCTCTCACGGGACACACACACACAAACTTCCTCATTATTCTCTCTTCACCCACAAAACATCTCTCTCTCTCCTCCTCCCTCTTGGCAAACACACACACCCACCCTCACAAACACAACAACAACAACAACAACAACAACAACAACAACAACATACATCATCTCCCTCCTCTTACAAAATCTCCATCCCCAATATTTTAATCAACCTCCTCCTCCAATTCTTCTATAAATAGAGCCATCCTCCTCACATTTCATCACCAACACCTCCCTTCTTCATCACCATATTCTCCTTCCTCCACCCCTTCGGCAAAACACCCAACCACCACCCCTTTCATCACCACACCACCCATCTCCCACCACCTCCCTCTCACCAACAGCCGCCCACACCCCCACTGCCACCACCACCAACATCGTCACCATCACCACCCCCACCATCGTCACCACCACTGCCATCACCTCTCTCCAACCCCTCTCTCACCCTCTCGGCAAAACCACCATCACCACCATCCTCCTCTGCCTCTCTCTCCCTCCCCGACCTCTGTCCTCTCTCTTTCTCACAGACCCAACATCACAGACCCCCAACACCACCACAGCTCCACCCCCATATCCACCATCGACGCCATCACCACCAGCCCGCCATCACCCCCACCTTCCTCTCTGCTCACTCCCTCTCCCCACCTCTGTTCTCTCTCCCTCTCTTCTCCACAACCCACAGCAGCAGAACCACCAACAACACCCCGACCACCCTCACCAACGACCTCCTCGTCACCACCACCGCAATCACCACCGGAGACCCCTGCACACCCATCCCTCTGCTCCCTTCTCTCTCTTTCTCCCTTCAATCTCTCCCCCTTCCTCTCTGTTCGACGGAACCAGAGACAGCCGGAGCAACCGCAGCAGCGGCGGCCATAGCCACCGCCGAAGCCAGACCCGAGGCCCGACCCGACGGGGACCAGGCCACCGCGCCCCCAGGGCGTTAATTCCTCGATCTTCGACCTTCCACTCCCCTCCCTGAGGACCGACGAAGCCCCATAGGCCGTATACAGCAGCCCAAGCCGCCGGCCGCCATACTTTCCGGCGGGTTTTGACCGGAGACTTCGATGGACGATTAATCCATCAATCGGTAACCGTTTTGATCAATTTTTGACTCTAATCTGCATATTTTGGCTTGAATTAGAACAATATAACATCCAAATTTAATGGGTAACCTGTTATGTGAAGATCTGTGAATTGGTATTGAAGAGGGGAGAAGAAGATGAACAAAACTTGTAAGATGGGGGTATTTTTGTATAAAACTGAAAGCTAAGGGTAATAAGTGTCAAATCAGAAACTGTTTAAGTTAGTGAGGGGGTGACTAAATGCTATATTCACAAAAACTTGGGATCTTGATGTAGTTTTATACAATCTGTTTTTATAAATAAATTTAATAATTGTTTAAATCAATTAAAATTAGTATTTGTAATTTTAGCATAAACATATATACACATATATATTCACACATGTAAATATAATATCTTTTACAAATTAGCAAGATAATATTGTGTTTTAAATATGCTACTATTATATAAGCTAATCTTTTATTTAGAAATTTATGATCTATGTATTTGTAAACATTTAGTAGAAGAGATGTTTCTAGCTAATAAATAATAAATTTGTTGGTTTAAATATATATGACTAATATATTATTAAAAGATAAACTATAATATTTTTGTAACTTAGAAATTAGCCATAATAAAATAGTTATAAATTTTATGAAGGAGTTATGAATTTAAAAATATATTTTTAAGAAGAAATATCATTTTATGAATTTCTAAATGTGAATTAGTACCCTCTTGAAATAGAAATATTATACTAAAGTTTATTAACTCGATTTGTGGGATAAACTACTTAGTGAATCCAAAAGTTTGTAATTATAGAGGTTATGGCTAATTTTATAAAAAAATGAAGTTCTAGATGCATGTATTTAATAATACTTTAACTAAATATAAATTACCAATTTATTTATTGGAAGATAAATAAAAGAATACTTCTTATAATTGGCTTGAAATTTATTTGGGGATTTTGGGTTGTCTTGAAATTAATAATAATAATAGTAATAATCAATGAATAAAAGTTATATCAATAAATAGAACTTTTGTCGCTTGCTTGCATCCTAAGTGTTAGTCGAAATTGTGATTGATTAGGAAATTATAATTTGTAGGCGACGAATTCATAGACGAGGGCTACGTCTACTTCTAGAAGTTGTTCCGTGCTATTTACGGTTGCTATTTGAGGTGAGTAAACATGCCTTACCTAATGTGCCCGTCCTCCTTTCGTGTCTAAATGTTTTTATGATTTTAAGTCTCAAAAATGTGATTTGTGATATACGTGTTGATGTGAGATTCCAATTATGTGTCCAACTGTTTTCTTTCAAACTTATCACATGGAAAATAATAATGCGTAATAACGTAAAGTGGAAACAGTTGTGCGGCGGAACATTATTTGGATTTGGATTATTATATATTTTGCTCGGTTGCAATTAGCCCCGGGCTGCTCCATGTACTCACCCCTCTGGCCGCAAGAAGTCTTAGGGGGGTGCCGGCACTTAAGGTCTTGGATGCATGGGATATGGTTGGATACTTATGAGATGGATTATGGATTTGGATTATGGATTATGGATCATGGATTATGGATATGGATTGGTTCGTTCCCCGCTACAACTAAATAATCAATATGGATTTTTATGAGAAAATAAAAAGGATTATTTGGATTTTTGGAAATCCCTTAATTGGAAAAATGTTATGGTTGGAAATGATTCTCTTGGTTATATTCACTTTGTGACAACTTGGGATCGCAAAATTAAATACAGAATTGGAAAATTTATCTATTTCCACACATGGTTAACGGTGATAACGTATTTGCTTACTTCGTGAATGTCATCCTTGTTTATTAAACAAAATTGCCTCTTATCCGGTTTACGTGTTTGGGTGCTTACTTACTCAGTATTTCTTGCTGACTTTGGAAAAACTGCGGTCTTGTTTTTAATTCCCCCGCAGGTCTAGGAGAAGGGAGCTCAGCGTAAGGGGGTCGCGGTATCACGTAGTGTTTAATAGTAGTTTAAATAAGCTGAACTCTAGTTTAATTTCACTTTGTGTAATAGTATGTTGTAAATTACGTTTGAGACATTTAAGAGTTGTAATATATAATTATGGAATGTGTTGTTCTTGATTCTCACCACTTCATTTTGAGTAGCACCCTCCCGGGCTCTCCGGTCCGGAACGGAAGGCTCGGGAACCGAGGGGTGTTACAGTACTTTATTAATCTTCGCATGGTCTGAATATATGGTACTTTATTAATCTATATGGTACTTTATTGAGTTTCAGATTTAACCATTTGCAGGCATTGAATATAACATCTGAAGTTATATTTTGGAACTGAATAATACCAAATCACTATATTATGCGACCTCTGTAGTTTTGGAGCTGAATATGGCATCATTATTTTGGAGCTGAATATAACAGTCTTTTGCTGCAGATCATGTGGTAATTGTCTTGTTACATTGATTTGTTATGACGATAAGCTTACTTCACGCTATTGTTGCATTTACGAATATGTTTCACATATTATTTCAGGATCTTTTTGGTGATGGAGTACTTGCATTTGTGGTTTCTGATAGAACATGATATACAGTTATATCATGTTCCTATTAATCTTCAGTAATCTTTTGTTGAAGACCGCGTGGTAATTATCTTGTTCCAGCTTTTGGCGCCATCTTCAGAGTGGTCACATGAGGTATTTTGTACAATGATGCTCTATTTCAGGATGAAAACTGATGTCCTCTATGTGGACCACTTTTATGTACTCAGTGCCTTATCTTGTTCTGCTCTTTTTGGCCTTGGATGAATTTATAGTTTGTTCTAATGAACTTAAATTTTTAGGCAAGAAGAGCTTTGAGAGCATTAAAAGGATTGGTGAAGCTTCAGGCGTTGGTTAGAGGTCACATTATCAGGAAGGCAGATATGCTACGACGGATGCTACGACGGATGCAGGCATTATTAATCTTTAGTAATCTTTTGTTGAAGACCGCGTGGTAATTATCTTGTTATATTGATTTATTATGACAATAACTTATCTCTTTCTATTGATGCATGTATATTACTTATTATTTCAGCTTTTTACTATTTCTTAGAATACCTGAAGGGAAAGTTTTGGTATCTGGAGCTATCTTTTTATTGGAGACCCTAAGTAATACTCTAAGCTGAATATTAATAAGTTTCCTCTTAGCTTTGGGCCTTGGTTCAGTATATTATTCTTACATTCTAACTGTTTTAATTGCAGGTTATGCAAGTGTTCCTAACTATTAGCTCCATTGAGTATGCGATGGCCTTCGTTTTGGCAGAGTAAGTGCTTCGAACTTGTTTCAGATTATCTCATTAGTAGATAATTGTTCTCTGATGCAGTTAGTCTTTTTTTTGTTGTTATTAAAATTTGACATTGCTGATATACCTGTCCAATGTAAGTCCATGCAACCCTCCCCTTTTAACTGTAGTGGACTAAGCCACCCTAAATGCCATGAATAAGGCATGCTAAACCTGAAAATGCCACTGTGACCTGGTTGTGAATTCCCACAGTTTGGGAAATTCTAAAACCCAAAATAATGGGCTAGCGGAGAGAACAAACTCTCTGAACGTGACATTTAAGGAGCTAAAACTAATTTCAGTTGGTAGGAGGGTTAATCAGGTCAGGTTGGTGTTAAAATGGTTACATTTGTCTTTGGGTTAGTGCTAGTTACCTTGGTGTAATGGTTGTGAAGGTAGGGTTAAGTGGATAGGTAGGGGTATGTTGGTTTTGTTTGGTTTTTTCTATTTCATTTTTTTTTCTTATCTACTAAGTGACCTGTTGTGATTGTCTCTTATCAGTTCTGAATTTTGTTGCTGAAAACCAGTGCTGGAGCTGCTATCGCAACACCTATACCTCGTCAATTCGCCATTGCTTTTGAAAATACCACTCCTGGAGTTGCTGTAGTAAACCTAATTGAAGCTATCTACATATAAAGGTATATTTATTAACTTGCCTACAAGTTATGGTTAAATACAAAAACTTGGTATTTTCTGCTGCATTTGTCAGACATGTGTCTGATGCGGTTATCAGTTTGATTGTTCACAGTGAATCCTATTTTTACAGTTCTGGTTAATGCTATTTATGAATGAAAGTCAGTGATAGATATTTTGTATAGCTTTCTATAGCTCTGTTAGAAACCATATCCTATAGATTGTTATTATCATGCTATCTCATCTATTTACTGATGATTGCCAATGCTCTTTCGTTGCAGAAAGCTACCGGATTTATGCTCAACTGGTAGTAGTAGAGATGTAACCTGGAGATGATGCACATCGCTTGTGTGATCTTTTGATTTTTGTAATGAAGTTCTATTTTTATCACTTGTTCATGTAATTGTTAACTAGTTGTGATACTCCTATCTTGTCAAGTAGTATTTGTTAACTTGTGCTGATATTTTGTAATGCTTTAATGAACTATGACTGTATGTAAATCAGAATATTAATACTGTGTGTTTATTCAGTACAATTTATGTAGGCATTTACAGTTTTTGAAACCCGGTTTCGCCCGGCCAAACTGGTCCGAGTCAACAGTACGCGACCAGGTTTGCGTTTGCTGATAACTTGACCAGGTTTGGGTTGTAATTTGTCAAACCCGAGGTGACTGGGTTGGGTATGATGTTGGGGCTTCGCCCGGCCAAACCGGTCCGTGCTCAGCCCTAGTTGACACCCTTGAGACTCACTTTCGGTCGATCTATTCCTCTCAGAACCCGTCGGATTCGGTTATGGAGGAATTACTTCAATATGTGCAGCCTTCCATCTCAGCTGAGCAACAACAAAGATTGGATGCCCCCTTTACACGTGAAGAATTAGAGTTAGCCTTGAGCCAGATGAACCCATCCAAAGCACCTGGTCCGGACGGGTTCCCGACGTTGTTTTTTCAGCAGAACTGGGAGGTAGTTGGAGATGATGTTATCTCCGCATGCTTCGGAGTACTGAATAATAACGCCAGCCTTTCAGATCACAATAGTAATGCGTCCTATCAGTTTATGCTCAGTCATATATAAGCTGGTTTCTAAAGCTATTGCTAATTGTATGAAAGAAGTACTTGATGACTGTATTTCGGAGTTCCAAAGTGCTTTTTTTCCAGGGAGGCTTATCACAGATAACATTCTGATATCTTTTGAACTCTTACACACCATGTGCACTCGAAAAAAAGGGAAGCAGGGTTACATGGCAATAAAACTGGATATGGCGAAGGCCCACGATAGGGTTGAATGCGTTTTCGGAAGCCACAATGTCCAGAATGGGGTTCATGAATGTATCTCCACTGTCTCCTTCACGTTTTCTATACATGGCGAGACCCGAGTAAAGATTACTCCTGAGAGAGGGCTACAACAGGGGTGCCCACTCTCCCCATATCTCTATCAGTTTTTATGAGAAACTTTGTCTCGTGCATTGACAACTTCGGTTCAGATTGGTGCTCTTACATGGGTTTCGGCCTCAAGAGGGGGTCCCACATTCTCTCATATCTTCTTCGTAGATGACAGTATGATTTTTAAAAGCAAATTCACCCGAGATCGCCAACCTCCAGTCTCTTCTTCAGCGTTACGAGACAACATTAGGTCAGAAGGTAAAGATGGATAAATCATCTGTGTTTTTTTCTTAAAATGTCTCTAATGTTGACAGAAGTGGATTTTATAACTTGCTTGGAGTGAAAGAATCAGCTAGTCATGAGAGGTATCTTGGCCTTCCCACTTCAATTGGGAAGAAACGGATATCAAGCTTTGGCAATTTACCGGATAAAGTGGCTAACAAGCTAAAGGGTGGAAGAATAATCTTTCTTTTGCAGGAAAAGAAGTGTTAATTAAGGCGGTGACCCAATCTATGCCGGTTTACACTATGAGTTGTTTCAAGCTTCCTTCGAATCTTCGTCAGAAGCTCAAAAGATTGTCGTGAAAGTTCTTTTGGGGATAACAACCGGATAAAAAAGGAGGGCACTGGATTGCGTGAGATTCTCTTAAACGCCCAAAGGATGAAGGAGGAATTGGCTTTAAAGACTTGGAGAATTTCAACAACGCTCTCATAGCAAATCAATTTTGGAGAATTCTTACCTCGCAGACATTGGTGTGTAGAGTTTTCAAACATAAGTATTCCCCTAACGCTGATATCTTCAACGAGTTGGTACAGAGAAACTGTTCGTATGCATGGCGTTCTATTTCAAGTGTGCGCAACATCGTGCAAAGGGGAGCGAGATGGAAACTGGGGGACGGCCGAAGCATCCGTATCTCTGCAGACCCGTGGTTGAAACACCCCCCAAGCTTCAGGACCATCTTGAAACCAGTGAGTGCAAAAAAATTGAAGGTGGATGAGTTTATCCATCCTACACGGGAGTGGGACATGGAGAAACTTCAAGAGTACGACTTTGGGGTTGACATTGATGATATCGTAAAGATCCATATCCCTCAAGTTCCAACTCCGGATGTGTTTGAGATGGCAGTATACGGACGATGGCGAGTGTAGCATCGGGCTATGACATGATCCGGAGACACAAAGCAGAAGAAAGAAGATCTTCCTCGTCTTTGAACACCTCATTTTTTGTGGCTGAAGTTGCTTTGTAACACTAAAGTCCAGCCCAAAATTATCTATACGGTGTGGAGGGCCGCCCAAGACTCCTTGGCTACTCGGGTAAAGATTTCTAGATTCCGGAAAGACATTTCAACCCACTGCCCGCTGTGTAGCAGAGCACCGGAAACGGCAACACAACTTTTTATGGAGTGCCCCTTCTCCGCTGCGATTAGGGAACGATTTCTCGGCAATGATTTCTTCAGTGGCAAGGTGGGCGACATCGCTACGTGGATTCCCACTTTCTTCCCAACATTATCTACGGAGAATCGAATTCTGTTTAGCACTATGATTTGGAAAACATGGGGTCACCGCAATGGGATAATTTTCCAAAACGAGCTCTTGTCAAAGGAAGAGATATGTGCATCTATCTGCAGCTTTGTAACCCATCTCCCCTCTTAGTCTCCGGTTGGTTCAGGCAATAAAGTAGCTCTATTCTCCCCTCTAATTGTTGGCGGCCACCGGAGCAAGGAACGGTTAAGATTAACTCAGATGGAAGCTGGTTTCAGGCCATTCAAAAGCAGCGGGAGGCTCTGTAACATGCGATCATCTTGGCTCTTTCCAAGCGGCAGTGGCCTCTCCTCTACTCTCAGCCACCTCGGCTTTAGAGGCAGTGGCATGGGCAATCAAAGACGGGGTCTTGTTGGCAATAGAATGTGGGAGAAGGCGAATTTGCGTGGAATCTGATGCCAAAAAGTAATCGACATTCTTAACAGTGGGTGAGCTGAACAGAACCCAAGATCATAGTTTGGTGATATCATCAACTCAATACAGTCGCTGGCGAAGCGGTTTGAGATAATTTCGTTTACTTTTAGCCACAGTTCTTTGAATAGTGTAGCTCATGAATTTGCAAAATTTGGTCATACCGTGTCAAATACACATGTATGGCTAGGTACTTGTCTTCAGTGGGTCACTCTACTTCTCGAAATGATGTAACAAGGTTACCAGGACCCGAAGTTTTACATTAATAGAAGCTGTTTTACTAAAAAAAGAAAGCATATTGGTAAAGCTAATACTAGCACTATTAGGGAATTTAAAATTTCTTAGGAACAATCGAATGTTAAAGAGAATTTAAAAATTAAATTATGTTAGAAATAATTGATTTTGTGCTATAGAAATTCTTGTGGAGATACAAATAAAGAATCGTTGTACTGAAATAATTGATTCTATATTGACCTGCAAAGGTCTACCAATAATACTTATAAAATATTGTGTTGTGACAAAGCAAATTGTTGTGAATGCTTGCTGAGCTCAAAGGTCAAATAACAATGATAAGAGTACTAAATCATGATCAATAATAGTGATAATTAACAACAATGATAATAATATAGGAATAAAAGTTGGGTAAGCTTGCTGTCTTGTTGAACTCAAACATTACAAATGATTTTAGTAGATTTTTACAAATGATATTTTTAAGAGAGCATTAGATTTTCTCAGATTAACCGGATATGACTAGACTGAATTAGATAAGATTAATAAGTTGTGATTGGAATGGATTAGTTGACCTACAACCAATATTTGTTTGATTTTTTGCGGTTGTGATTTAATTTTTCTTTTAGATAATTGTGGTGTTCAGACCAGGTTGCGCACACCTCAACTATATCATGTGCTGTATTTTAGGATTAAAAAATCCTCTCATATAAGAGGAGACTAATTTAAAATATTAAGCACAATATTTTTCACTAATTAATAAATATTAAGCACAATATTTTCACTAATTAATAATGTCAATATTACTTTAGCTTACAATCTGGACTATATTTAGTCAAATCGGATATTGGAAAACCACAAGAGAGATGTTTCATAATCCGGTTTCAAAGTCAGGAAAAAATTATTGCAAGTAGTAACAAAAGATAAAAAGGGCAAAAGAAAGAACGGATGGATCGCTCTCTAGCAAAAGGAAAAGAAAAGTAGCAAGGTTTGCACTTTTCTAGTATAAGGATGGTTCAGTTGGAGGTACCCTTTATGCCAAACTATTACATAGATTATGCCCCAAAATAAACAGTAGATTGAGCGATATTAATAAGCTAAGAGGAAAAGAGAAATGGAAGTCAAAAGACAAACCAGCATCCGACACGTCTAATAAGGATACAACATTCAACAAGTATGGCGAAACTATACTAGTGACTTCTGACAATTCTGTTAGGACGCGCCGTCTTTGACAGTATTTATGAGTGAATGCCAGTAAACCAGTCTTTGACAGTATTTATGAGTGAATGCCAGTAAACCAACACTGTACAAGGTTATCGTTCAACTCTCATAGTGCATGTATCAATACTGCATGAAGCTGACAACAAACATACACTGCTTGGGTAGAGTAACTTCTACTAATCAATTCTCAGTCGTTCAAGATAATTCGCAAAATTTACTGCCCGATAGTGTTAGAGTACATCAAAAGCAGATTCCACTTCTCGTCATCTTCAGGTTATTCTATGAATCTTCACATTTTATCCACATGAGTTTTTTTCAAGGAGGTAAAGGTAATGTAAGAGGTTTATTTCATAACAATTTCAACCAACTAAAACTACAAAAAGAAGTTCAAGCAACAAACACCCTCCACAGAGAAAGTTAAAGATGATGCTCGAGCTCAAGGTCTCAAACTATGAACAGTTTCCCATGTATATAAAGAAGTCAAGAAGCTGATGAGCACAGCTTCCATATTATAGAAAAACAGCGACGACTGCAAGGGGTGATCAGAGAATCAACAGCTTCAGTCACAGGGACCATTGACGATAATGGTCAAGCTCATTTAATCTCAAGTTCTTCTGTATCTGCGGTATAGAACCTCCATGATGACAGTCAAAGACCAATCACACCCCATGAACTCGGGGGAGCAGCATAACCACCTGACACATCCACGGAAGCAGAAAAAGTACATACATTAGATCAGTGCTAAAACCGGGGTATATACGACCATAGATGGATAAGAATAGCTAGAAGAAAAGGATATCGCTTGAATAACTGTAGAAAGTGTTATGAAGATGAAGCCCTCTGTAACGACACAAGCGGATTATTCTCACAACAACTTCTTTATTCGTACTAAGCCTTGAAAGTGCTAATAGTAATCCACAATATCTTGATGTGGGACGGGATATTACACCCTCCCACCAAAACCGAACTAAAAGGTTAGAGACCCTTGTACCCATTTAGGTTATATGGAAACCAAGGAATAAGAAAAATATAAATGACGGAAACATTTTAACTCAAACTCAAACTTGTAAGGTGACAGTGAAATTTTTATTTCCAAGCATTATCGATCATGTCTATTTATGGGTCAGAAAATAGCAAGGAAACCTTTTCAAGTCATATGTGGCTACACAAGACCACAATTTCAAACAAAGATAAATCACATGATAACAGCATACTGTGGAGCGCAAGCCATAGAGGAAACAGTCAGAATAATAAAACCAGTGGCTGTTTCTCAAACAGGCAATATTTATGACGACACAGCTTAACACCTACATCTAGACAAATTGACATGAAAAGAAGAATCACCTTTGAGATATGATGCGCTTTACACTGATGATAGGCTCCACCCAAAATCATCTAACCTCTGCATTTATCGATTCAATTCCACAGGGTATTCTTCTCTGAGAACTTTTAGTTCAATCAGCTTAAGGCGTAATCTTGAAGCCTCTTCTGCCATGCCAGCTGCAGATACACTTTTAACTATGTCAGCGTAAACTGACTCGTGCAACTTATATCGGCTTGAAATCATTATTTCTACCACCTCTATTGCAGTATCCACTTTCTTGCTCATACACAATCCATGTATCATGCATCTGTAAGAATCGTTCCTGACTCTGTGATTTCTCTTAACCATCTTCTTTAATAGTTCCACAGCTTCCTCAAGCAAACCTACTTGACAAAAACCCCATAGTAAAGATCGATGTGTAATATCATCAGGAATGATCCCATTTTCTATGATGCGCCCATAAACTCTCATTGCTTTCTCCATACAACCCTTTTTTGCCAACCCGTCAATCACAATATTATAAGTTATCAAACTAGGAGAAGAGCCAGAGTCTAATAGGATTTGAAGAACATCGAGTGCCTCATCTTCCATTTCTTCTTTACAAAGAGCACGGAGTAGAATGTTGTAGGTGATGATGTCAGGACAACACCCTTGACAAACCATTTGGTCAAGGAAGCCGATGGCACGGTCTAAATGTCCGTACTTGCACAAACCATTGATCAAGATATTATAAGTCACAACAGTAGGAGGCTGTGAAGTCTGATTCATGAACAATAAGATCTCATCCACCGCATCCCAATAGCCACGGCTACAAAGAGAGTGAAGCAGTGTGTTGTAGGTCACAGCATTGGGCTCCATCCCTCTGGATTGAAGATTACGGATAACAAAAAGCGCATCCTCAAAGTTCCACCTTTTACAAGCAAAATTTACCAGTGAATTGTAGGTCACAGGATCAGGATAACAGCCTTCGACAGCCAAATCTTCTAATACCTCAATAGCTTGACGAATCCCACAGTGCTCACAAACTAACTCAATCAGAATGGTATAAGTGATAACATAGGGCGGGCATCCATTTCTGAGTTCATCTTTCCAAAACTCGACAGCCTCATTGTACCTACCTTGTTGAAACATACATCGCAGTATTGTGTTATAAGTAATCACATCTGGCGGGCAACCACTTGAGCTCATGTCCTCCAAAATCTCAAGTGCAGATGTTAACTCTCCCCTTCTACATAAGCCGCCAATCACTATGTTATACGTGATAATATCTGGAACACCACCAGACATAACCACCACTTTCAAGATTTTGGATGCTTTATCTATCCTGGAAACCTTCACAAGACCCCTGATTAAGTTCATGCAAGAAGGAAAATGTGGGATTTGACTCCGACGAGACATCACATCTACCAGTCTAAACGCATCAGCTAACTTCCCCTGACTGCAGAATCGCTGAAGGATCTTATTGTTAGTTTCCTCATCATTCCCTACAAAGGCCCCATCTGAATGAGGTTTAGAAGAACTAATATGCTTCTTCACAAAGATTTGTTCTGTAACATGCTTCTCCACATTCACTGCATTTCCTTCTAATCCCCAGCCATCTTCGACAGCTCTGTCCAAACATACGGCTCTACAACGCAAAGAACCCATGTTTCTTCGAAAACCAATATCTCGCCTCGAAGGTAGAAAAGGTTTTGTTTTAGAGCAACTCCCGGTAGAACACACGAACTGAACAGCCGATGTGTTTCTTGACAAGCCATGATTGATACCGGCGCTAAGATCCATCTGGCCGGAAGTGAAGCGAACAATGAAATTCGAGTGGTAACTCCTGTAGACCAGGTGTACAGTTCAATTTCTTTCAACAAAATAACAAATCATTATGTTCTACAGAGAACTCTATGGGTGAGTTTGGTATGACTTATTTGCAACTTAACTTAACTTATAAGTTTATGTCAAAAAAGTCAACGACAAAAAAAGATGAACAAAATAGTCGTTTGTCTTTGGTGAAAAAGATGTTCAAGTCCAAAAGTTCAAAAAAAAAAAACTTCAAAACCCCAACTTTTGCTAGACTCAATTTTAACACTATGGACTTATAAGTCTGACTCTAACTTTTCAGCTTATAAGTCCATACCAAACACTACTTATAAGTTGGCTTCAACTTATAATCTAAAACTGACTTATAAGTTGCTTATAAGTCATACCCCCCCCCCCCCCCCCCCCCCATTTTATCTCTTCAGGCTCAGTTCAATAATCACAGACCAAAGAACAGAACACATTTTCAGATAATACAAACAATTTCAGCTCAATCTGAAGCTCACCCATATAAGGGAAATAACAGAAACATGGAATTGAAACCCAATTAAACTATCCCCTATCCCTAAACCCTAAACCCTTAAAAAACACAACTTCACCATACAAAAACCCCAAGAACTAAATTTCAAGCCTGAAAGCATTTTGAAAAGGGGGGAGATGGGTAAAAATCGCAGTTTTGGACTAAACCCATTAATTGGAAACCCTAATTAAATCCAGGGCCACGATTACTCTTCGAAGACTGTCAAGAACCAGATTGAGAAGACGAAATACCTTTGAATGTGCAAAGCAGGAGATTAAAAAATGTACCTTTTGCCGATATTATCTGCTGTAGTTGCTGTTTGGTAGCAATTTGGTTGCAGAGCAAGTGACCGACTCCGACTCAGATTCTGATGAACATTAATGTCTAGAGAGGACGTTAATAACTAGGGCTTATATATGGGTAATAGACACTTTCACTCCCTCTGGTTTGTCTGAAGAACACTTTCACCCCTTTTAGTTTGGAAAATGACACTTGCACCGCTTCAGTGTGCCGAACTTCATGAAACTTGCACTCGATATTATTGTGACGGTGTTAGTCTGGAGTTGAGTTGTATCACCAAAAATTATTTTTGGGACAAATTTACCCCAATACTATGCAGAATATGGGGTTATCCAAGGTTACAGTTACAGTAAAGTTTGTACACGACATGAAAGGTAAATTTATCTCTAAAAATATTGTTTTTCACGGACTCCACTCCAGACTTACACCGTCACAATCACGCAGTGTAAGTTATTAGGAGTTCGGCATACTGAAAGGGTAAAAGTGTCATTTTCCACACTGGAAAGGTTGAAAGTGTCCATCAATCAAGGGAGCGGTTCAGTTTGAAGGAGCGCAAGCTCCTTGGATTTTCACGGGTTTTTATGGCGACCCAGAAAGATCTCAACGCCACCACTCTTGGAGGCTGTTATCTCGTCTTAAATTGGGGATGCAACCTTGGTTGGTAGTGGGAGATTTCAACGCAATTTCTTCAAACGTCGAAAAAGAAGGTGGAAGAGAAGTCACCTTACGACAGATCGAAGATTTTCGCAATGTCATGCAGAAATTGGAACTACGAGATCTTGGTTTCACAGGCAACCAGTATACCTGAACTAATAATCAACCTGATGATAAAGCTATCCAGGAACGTATTGATCGGTGCGTGGTCACGGACAATTGGATTGATACCTTTGGAAGAGCGTGTGTCAATCATCTTGTAGCAGACACCCCAGATCATGTACCGTTAGAGGTGGTAATATCTGAGGAAATAACAAGAGGAAATAAGGAGAGAAGACGATTCCATATGGAAGCAATGTGGTTCGAAAACCCAACTTGTGAGATGGAGATTGAGAATGAATGGAAGGGGACCGCATGTACAGTGGCGGACAAGCTGGAGTCAGTTTCGCATAGACTACAGCAGTGGGATAAACGTGTTTTTGGAAGTGTTCGTAACCAAGTAAAACAGCTTCGTCAGAAGCTGAAATATTTGGGGGGACTCCCACAGTCAGCGGGAAACCTTCGTGAGACTAGGGAAACGAAAGAAAAAAAATTCAATTTTGCTGAAAAACAAAGAAGTGATGTGGCGCCAACGGTCGAGGGAAATCTAGCTAAAAGCCGGAGACAGGAACACAAGATTTATTCACCGAAAATCAACGATAAGAAAGTCAAGGAACAGGATCAACGGTATTGAAGATAACCAGGGAATTTGGGTCGAGCAACTAGAGCAGGTAATTGAAATAATTTCAGATTATTTTAAAGATATTTTTTCATCTACTAAACCATCAAGCTCCGTGATGGAGCCTCTGCTGGCAAATGTGGAAGTGCAAATCTCCCAAGCGAGCAGTTTGATGCTCGAGCAAAGTTTTACTGCGGCAGAAGTTTTAGATGTAGTGAAATCTATGCCAGGACAGAAAGCGCCGGGCCCCGATGGCTCCCCGGCGCTGTTCTATCAAAAAATGTGGCCAGTAGTGGGTGAAGATGTCACCAAAACTTGTCTGCACATTCTTAACGAAGGTGGGGGAATTGGAGATTTTAAACATACGTTGATTGCACTCATTCCGAAGGTTAAACAGGTTCGAAAAGTTTTTGACTTTCGCCCTGTTTCGCTTTGTTCTACAATTTACAAGATAATTACAAAGTGTTTGGCAAATCGGTTGAAATTAGTTCTAGACAAAGTAATATCAGAAAATCAAAGTGCCTTTGTGCCAGGCAGGCTTATTTCCGACAATATTTTGACTGCTTTTGAAATACTGCATTCGATGAAGACAAAAAAAAGACAAGGATGGATTAGTGGCTCTAAAGCTGGATATGAGCAAGGCCTACGATCGAGTTGAATGGGACTTCTTACGTGCGGTGTTGGAACGTATGGGGTTCGGATCCAGATGGACATCTCTTATAATGGAGTGTATTTCCACGGCCACATACGTCTGATCATTAATGGGAATGTTAAAGGGAAGATAATACCTGAAAGAGGTTTGCGGCAAGGCTATCCACTCTATCCATACCTGTTTCTTTTGATAAGCGAAACATTGTCGAGAAGCCTGACAAAGTCAATAGAGGAGAAGCGAATGTCGGGAGCAACGGCATCAAGAGGGGGACCTGTTGTATCGCACCTGTTCTTCGCCGACGATAGTTTAATCTTTACAAAAGCTACAGTGTTTGAACTAACAAATCTTTTAAACTTATTACAGGCTTATGAAGCTGCATCGGGCCAAATGATCAATATACAAAAATCTGCCCTAGTGTTCTCGGAAAATGTCAAATCAGACAGGCGGGAGCAGCTGAGTGCCCTCTCGGATATCCCCATTGTTGCTAGCCACGACAACTACCTCGGATTACCTACAACATTTGGGAAGAAGAAGAAAGTTATTTTTCAGAAGATCATCGAAAGTATATGCTCAAAACTTAAAGGTTGGAAAGAAAAGACTCTGTCCGTGGCGGGAAAGGAAGTCCTAATCAAGGCAGTTGTTCAAGCGATACCTAATTACGCCATGAGTTGTTTTTTATTGCCAAGTGGGACCTGTTATGATTTAGAGAAGCTAGTGAGGCAATTTTGGTGGGGAGACACAAAAGATAAGAGGGCTATGCATTGGTTGAACTGGGAAAAGCTAAAACAAAGCAAGGAAATTGACGGCCTTGGATTTAAATATTTTCGTAGTTTTAATGTCTCCTTATTGGCAAAGCAAGCCTGGAGAATTATGAAGAAACCCAACAGTCTTCTCAGTCGAATCCTTAGAGCCAAATATTTCAAAAACGGTGACTTTCTTCATTTTAAACCTAAGTCTCAAATTTCTTTTGCATTCAGGAGCATACTAGCAGGACGTCAATTACTGCTAAAAGGTCTGGAGTGGAAAGTACGAAGAGGAGAGCAAGTTAATTTGTTTAAGGACAAATGGATTCCCAGAAACAGTACGGGAGCAGTAATCACACCAAGCCCAGAGCACGCAAATATGAAAGTCTCGCGTTGTATCACAAATGGGGATTGGAATGAGAACCGACTGAGAACTTACCTCTGGGATGTTGATGTGGGGGATATTTTGAGAATCCCTATTGAGGCACATCGAGGAGAAGACGAGTTTAGATGGGGAGCAACTCCATCTGGAGCCTATTCAGTGGCAAGCGGATGCAAGCTTCAGATCCAATCCACTGAAAATTTGGTGGAACCTTCAAGTGGCAGAAACAATCCCTGGTTCAAGAATATATGGTCAATGAGGATACCAAAAAAAATTGCTTTCACAGTATGGAGATTGTGGCACGACTCCTTACCTGTAGCAATCAAGTTGAGAGAAAGGCGCATTTCTGTCCCTTCATTATGTAGCACCTGTAAGGTGGCTCCGGAGACGGCAGACCATTTTTTCCGTCGATGTCCAGTTACAGCCAAAGTTTGGAAAGAATTCCTAGAAATCAAACCAGATAAATTAAGATTCCAGAATGTACAGGAATGGATTGAAGAAGTTTTCTCACGAAGTTCTAATGAAGAAAGGGAGACATGGGCAATTACCGTCTGGTGCTTGTGGAACAAGAGGAATGACAATAGATTCAACGGAGCGTCGTTTCTGGTGGAAGGGGTAACCGAAAAAATTAAGTTTCATCAAAGAGAATTCAACTCCTCACCACAACTAATAGAAGAAGGAATAGAGAAGATGGATCGAAGGGCGATTACCTGGAAAGCTCCACCAGAGGGATGGGTCAAAGTAAACACGGACATTGCATGTGCTTTAGAGCTTGAAACTGCCGAATCTGGGTGCGTTCTCAGGGATTCACTGGGTCAATTCGTCGGAGGAAGATTTGAAAAGATTCAGTTCGATAGCTCTGTTCTTCTACTTGAGTTGCGTGGAATTGAAAAGGGGTTAGTGCTCGGAAAGGATGCTCGGTGTTGTAATCTGCAGCTGGAATCGGACTCAAAGATGGCTATTGATCTACTCAGTAGTTGGGAGCTGCGAAGAATGAGATTTGAGGGGGATGGTGAAATTGCCTCGGTCATTGAGAGGTGTTTAAAGCTGGTTGCCGACTTCGAAAAGATAGAACTTCTACACGTGGCGAGAGAGGGCAATAAAGCAGCAGATCTATTTGCCAAAAGGTCCCTATTGTTCTCCAATTTTAGTTTATACTAGAGTATAACCCCGTGCCGTTGGCACTAATTAAAATGAAAGTATATATTTTTATGAAATAATATTTTAATATAATCTAAATTAATCATAATTATTTTTGAAAAGTTTAAACAGGAATAAGATAGGAAAAAACCCCCGAGCTGAGGCCAAAAGAAGGTACCATCTCTCTGATGCATACAGTCCTTGCGTAGGGCCCAATGAGATAGTGACAATAGAATGACTTCTAAGAAATAATCTGAGCCCTTCAACTTAAAATAATCTGATGGTAAAAAAGGTGGACAACATAACATAAATGAACAGTATAAGGCTGTCATTGCTTAGTATATAGATACCTGTCCACCGGATTGGACAATTGATGTACTAGAGAACGATAGTCTTGGTCTGGTTTTTGGCGTCTAATTGACAAAGTTTTTCTCAAGAAAAAATCAAACAGAAAGCGTAAAAGTGTCATTTTACAGTTTTACACCTCCCACTAATTTCGTCTAATCTTTGCCATCTCTACTTCACTTTTTAATTTTTTATATAGGAATTTTTTTTTTTTTTCTTTTAGGGAAGGGAAATCAATCTCTTAATTTAGATTTATTGAGAAAAAGAATAGATTACTAAACTTGGAGGTGGTGAGACTTTTGTATGTCATGAACCTTAGGCTTCATGTGTTCAAGTACTAGTTCTATCTTTGTTCGTAGAAGTCACAACAAAGAACTGAGATGTTCGACATATTCTAAATTTGATAAATGAATTCAAATTTCGACTCAAATGATGAATATGAGATACAAGAGTAAAAACGTATCGGTTAAGGTAAACCGTATACGAAGATGTGTCTAAATTTTTATAATATTGTAGATTTTTTCTTACAACTAAAAAATTATGAACAACTTGGCAAATTCCTATCTCATGGTTGGCTAAATTAGTCAGTTAAAGTGAACTCTAAAGTCAAATTCAGGCAAACCAGACCAAGTCTTACATATGCGAGAACATATGCCTGAAGAATATCACACCGCCCTTAAAAGAGCAGAGTTACTACCATGACCCAGCATTAATAGAAGTTCTAATAGTTCGTTTTTCAACTCACATAAACACAAATGTGCTACAACTGGTGCCAAAGAATGCTTATAACAGAGTACAACTGTCGAGTTTTACAAATTAGAAATGATGTGTACGTCCCATGTTACAAAACGACTTGTTTCCTCTCAAATCCTACAATCCCAAAGGCCCAAATAAAGCAAAACATTGACCAGCATTACAAGTTCCAGAATATATCCATGGATGTGACATGTTCTTCGAGAGACCCTCTAGTAGCATTCGGTGCAAGATTGGAAACAGAACTTCATAGCTCCATTAGCGACTTCCACCCGATGAATGGCACTATATGTCAACATTGTCAGCAAGAATGCAGATTAAAAGAACATACATATGTTAAAACTTAAAAGGAAAGAAAAATGAGAAGCTACAGCATGGATGATCACTTGATAATTGATATGACACAACTACTAGATTCAACATTTCAATGCTCAAAATTTTATCATACCTCAAAACCCAATCCAAAGAAGCATGTATAAATCATTCACTTCAAGAAACATAGTTCAAAATAGCAAACAGTTTCAAACGAAGTGAATGTAGTCCCATGAATCATCAAACATAGTTCAAATAGCAAACAGTTCGAATAAAGTGAATATAGTCCCATGATTTATCATCTGACACAATCGTCAAAATAGCAAGGTTTTATGCTTTGGTCCTGGTTTTGCTAATGAAAACATAAAAACATGAAGAGTTAGGCGAAAAACTAAGTTATTGCGGTTTCAATTACCATGGTCACCGTCAGTAAGTGTGGTCACTTGTGCAACACGCTCTTCTTTGGAAGCTTCGGTTTCCTATGAGCATGGCTCTGCCCATACAAAAAAGTACACCATGAGCTACAAGGCAATGTTAATCTAAAAGACAGGTGATGAAAAGTATTATAGCGCACCTTTTGCTTCTCCAATGCTTCAATATCTGTCCTCTCTCTCCAGTTGCTCTTACGTAGTTTGATGGGACGATTTCCAACATATTTACCTGCACCAAGAATCTAAAATCAGTACCAAGGATAAACAGTTTTCTGAACTTGCTAGTCCTTCTACATACAACCTCCAGTTCCCTCTCAGTAAGGACCATACTAAGAGGAAACTATATTACATGACCCATTTGAGTGGATTAAACTGGTAGTCGTGAACTACCCTATCCGAGTCCGAAAAATTTCACCAGGCCTGTTTTCTAAACTATTACAAATAACTTCACTGACCAAGTTAGGCCTATGTGTTGCATAGTTCACAGATTAATTTGAGAAAATAAATATTAGCTGCTTCATAGTTCCATTTCTAAAGTGTATAGGAGACATTCGTCAGGGCGTATACAGTTTAACAGTAAAAGATCTCTATGGCATATGTCATGGTAATCTCTCATAGATCTATGTGGCATCACATGACGGATGGGGAAGGATTTCATTGTGATCCCCAGAGAGAATACGGAGGTCAAGAATCAAATTCAAGGTCCATGTGACTGTTATAAAGTACCACTCCGTCCCAGCTCTTTCTTCCCATCCTGACTTTTTGACTCGTATCTGAGTCACTTTGACCGGGTGATTTGGATAGCAAAACAATGTGATTTTTTGATAATTTTTTTCACCGTGTTATAGAGCAACCTTTATTCTACAATGCCATAAAAAATTATCATAAAATTGTATCATTTTGCTATCCAAATCATCGGGTCAAAGTGACATAATGAATAGTGGTAAAAATTAAATTGGGAAGAAAGAGCTGGGACAGAGTGGTAGTGCTGTGCATGGGTGGAACTCATCGTAAGGAAACAAGTTCATGTGACAGACCAGCTTGACTGTAGTGTGGCTTCCTTAATCAGTACTCCTCTCTGAGTGTCGACAAAAAGGCAGACAAATATTTTTAGATGACAGCAATTTGGATGCAGACAACTATTTTTTGATGAAAGCAATTTAAGTTCCACTCCTACTGATAGCATTGAAAGACAGGGCTTTATACAATATCTTAGGTTCATTTAGTTTGGCAGTCAAATAGTTTAGAGACTGTAGAGTAGTTCTTTTGCTTTTTCCAGCTTCGAACACTGTTTATGCACAAACATATAGAGAGTACATGGATTATACAAGATACCTAGCAGTCACTAATATTATGCATCCAGTAGGTGGTCTAGAAGGAAATGTTGATTTCACGCAAAGATAAGGTGTGGAATAACTCAAAAATCAGGTAGTATTTCTGAACAAAATACCACTTACCATTCATTTCTTTTATTGCTGCTGCCAGATCTGCTGGATTGGCGAAGCTTACGAATCCAAATCCCTTGGTTTTCCCAGTACGTTTATCTCTGACAACCTAAAGCCATATAACAATTCAAACAAATTAAACTCAGCGAGAAATTTTCCAAACGACTTGTTTCAGGTTCAGGTTTTGTAGCAAGAGAAAAGCTAAAACATGAGAACCAAGCAAACGCAGTACGAACTACTATATGACCCCTAGAGAGCATGTAAGCATACCGCCTCTCACCCTGGCAAATCCTCAATCCAAATATGGGAGGACTTGGATGACCAAGACGACATATATCCCCGAAAGTAGCCATATAGCCCTTGTTCTGGCACCCAGCATATAGACCATGCATAGTTGGTCTCCTAGTTATCCTGGCAAGTGCTTGCTTGATTTAAAAACACATTGCCTTCATTCTAATAAATAAGTTGACCTGGGTTTGATAAAATAATACAGAAATATCATTCTATCTATGCATTTGATATGTTTGGCACTATGCCTTTCTGGCGTGCTACCTAGGATCGTAGATGAGAAAATCAGTAGGTTTCTCGCATCTTTCTGCCTACAGTTAATCTACAATTTTCCAACCAACCTCAAAGTCTACAGGATGTGCTTGCTAGTTCTGCGATAAATACTCGCCAATGCCTTTTCTTGGACCCATGACCTGGAGCCAACAGCTCAAAGCAAGTTCGATCCATCTCCTTTTTCCTCTAAAAGTCCAAATAAGTGAAGAAAATAACGGGCGAATAAGGAGGTTGAACTGTCCGTCACCATCTTCTAGACATTGGCTGCTTTTACTGGTAACTTCGATGGGTTATCCCATTCTTTTTGCACATTCCCTTTCCAAGTTTTATTTCTAGTCAATATTATGCTGTCAACTTAAATATTTCATAACTAGTAAACGCTCGGCAACAAAACCTACCTACTAGCCATTATGTAACTGCTTCCATAAAAGAATCAATACAAAACACGTGTCGCTACAAATATCAGGGGCATAGAACTTCTTAGAGTCGAGTCATTTTGCCAACGGAAATGAACAGAAGACACAAGAGAGAATATCCAGAAAACATTGTTGGGATGTACACACTAACATGATCAGCTGATAAGGAGAGCTACACCTAACTACCCCTATCTAATCATCCATAATATATCTTAATTTAAAATGATTCAGATATTTAGATATCTAAGCAAGCTTAGGTGTACAATTCATTATGACTGGGATTCTTTGCTACTCGTGATTTAGATTTCCTGACTAATTATTAGCATCACAGGAGATCTTGTTTGGAAATTGTCATCAGTCAACCTTTATAGATTATCGTCATAAGGATTAGTTAGCAGACTTTACAAGCAATAATTGATATAGGGGAGGGCAGTACACATTAACATCTAATGAATTGACATATTCAACTAAGTATCCAACCAAATAAATATTTGGATGAATTCCGTGAGAGCTTACCCTTGCCATGTTGAATGAAGGAAAACGTGTAAACGCTTTTGATAGAACATCATCATTCACTTCGTTGCCAAGGTCACCACAAAAGAGACGAAAATCATCTGCAAATAACCAACAAAAGCAGAATAGTGAGGAGCACATCCAGCAATAATTGCTTTGAAACCAATATTTCTATTGAAGAATGAGCATGTATAGCACAAACTGCGAGTTATGTACTGGCAGCAAATATAATGTTAGCTTCATTCTGATTTCAAGAAACAGCCAAAATCCTCTGAAATAACATTATCGTAAAACCAAGTCTTCCAGCACAAACACATGAATTGCTTCATAAGCAAACAAACGAAAAATTGAACTTTTATAGCTACGAAGAGACCGTGATCACAATGTTCCCTGGTTTATTCTCATCTCCTCTCGCAGAGAATGGTCATGTGTCTTGTTTTCCTAAAAGTACAGTCCAGCGGTCTCCAAATGATTTAACTTTGTAGTAACATACTTTTCTGATAGCAATGTTGATTGGAAAAAGTGTAACATTAAGCAAATAATGTTGCAAATTATCCAAATAGCCATTCAATGTATGTGTCATCTATATAAAAGTACAAGCAACGAAATAAGGAAGTTATTTAAAAGCCACGGTGAAAATTAGGTAACTCATAAGTTGGTTCTCATAAAGCAGATACTGAAGCCGGTGCGGAAATCAAGGCCAAATTTGGATGGTTATAATGATCTTTAGTTCTCTACCCATACCGTACATTTTAGCTGATTAGAAAGTATGGTAGAGACTGCAAATACATGAAAGCTTGGCCAAACTGGTTGCGTCACAAGTCATCCTGTATCAACATCATTGCGAGCCTCCTTTGTTAGGTAAATTTTACCTTCAAATAATCATATCCCACATAAAGAACAGATGGTCCTTGTGTCATCTTTCAAATAACGAAATGCCTTTTCAAGAATAGTCTTTCCTTTTCTCCAAATACCAAACACTAAACATTTCCAAAAAGACAGCAAAGCTAAAGGATTCAGCTTTCCAAACACTAAGCTCGTGATATATACATTGTAAAGCTCATTCACCATTGAAATTCCAAGTAAGCATTGGTTTATCAATTACAGGCTTCCAGCATACGGCACAGGGAAACTAAGAAAGGAATAGAAGTAACGACCAAATGTAGTTTGACATGATTCACAAACAAGACATGATCAAATCTGCCACATGGTACTGTATTTTGTCATCTCCCCGTCCACCTTCACCTATAAAATTAATTGTTCAAATAAAAGGCTTGACATTATTAAAATTATGGACTTGCTCCCGTCACTTTTTAGTTTTTGGAACACAAAAGCAATTCGATTAAACTAATTTATACAAACACTGCTTAGCATGACAAAAATGACGAGTCCTATACTCTTTTCCCAACTCCACACCTAATGGCTTAGGGACAAATAAGGATGCAAAATAGTTTGAGCGAGCGGGAACCGGTACTTAAAAATCCTAAAATGCTTTGTTTAACACATAAAATTACTAAGGCTCTGTTCGCTTTCAACTTACTTCAGATCTTTTCACATTTTTAAAACCTTAAACAAACGTTTAGAAAGTCAAGCATGGCAAAGAGAGCTCAAATTAGAAAATGCAGCTCATTTTATGCATACACACAATCAGAAGCTCAAAGGAACGACAAAACACAATAAATCCTGACCTGAAATCTTTCTTCAAATAAGCATCACCATCAAAGATCAATTCAATTCAACTTAATAAAAAAACTTCGACCAATTCTTGTATGATTATCTCTACCCAAGTTTGTCTTGGTCTACCCATCTCCCTCATCATCTACCACTGATTGGGACTATCTCCTTGTTTCGATATAGATTATCGGGATTAAATTATATTCTGCTTCTGAATGGGTGGCTATTATGAAGAGAGAGAATGAATATTCTTTCTCTTTCTATTATAGCCACCCATCCAAAAACCATATTATAATTTAATCCCAATAATCTATTTCCAAACGAATTCCATATCACTTCTCCTTACACAAGACCACCGACCACCTCGAACAATTCTCTCTCGTGTGTCTTCCATTGGTGAGACGCCAAATTTCCTAGTTTTGTCGTTTCGCATCTTATCTTATCACCGTCAAAGATAACAATCCCAAATAGGTCATTCCCAGACCGAGGTTACTACTTATACAATGCTGGTATATGAGAAAAAGATAAACTATACTAATTTACATTTACCAGTAGCATAATATGGAACGCATGGTAGGTCAAAGCAAACAATTGAAACCACAACCAGTATCCACATTTGACACAAACAGGACAATAAGTAATTCCAAGGTGTTGGAACAAGCTTGGCTGGCTACGCAGTCATTCGATAGGATGATTTCTTGCTCGTGAGTGCTGAATAGAAAGCACCAGGTACTTGATGGCAGGGCTGGTTACTAATCCCCAACATTTTCTGTCGCTCTCCCAGGCTTTGTAACCAGTATGACGAAGGAAGAAGTCAATGGAAAAGGTCGAATCAAGGTCTCTCTTTCTTTTAACGTTTAAAAAGAGGTTTGATGTGGGAGGGGCTAACAGCCTAACAAAATACGTCCATGTATTGCCTGTTTAAGCAGACTTACAAACAAATAAACTACGAAAAGCTGCAGATATTCCTGGAGTAAGGCAATTACTCGGTGCTAGGCTCTAACAAGCACAAGACAAGGAAGAAGTAACCCCCATAAACACAAATATACAGAAGGAATCTGAAAAAGGTTAATAGCCCCAGAATGCCTAGTCCAACAAGTCCGTCCCTCTCATTTCACACCACACGGCCCAGAGAAGAAGAGAGGTCAAAAGCCCAGCTGCATTGGTCACTTCTTACCGGTGGTGATGTCAGTAAGGGGGCTGTCCTTGGTATGTTCCCTTTTTCCCATCTCTCCCTCATCATTTTCCTCTCGAGAACTTGAATTCATTTGTTCTTCTTATGTCGACTCTAATTTACTCTACATTGCTTCCATTCTCTTGAAACCACTGTCAGAAAATTCAATAAGCACAACTTGAGAATATCCTCTAAGGTAAAGAACACGTGTGATCTTTCTTATATTCTTAAGTACATCTTGTTAATAAAATGATATACCAGAAGGATAGCACAGCATTTTGTTTCCGTTCGTAATGGTACGTTCAGTTGAATGTACTTGTCTTTCAGTTCAAGATTCTTACAATCAGTACTAGCTGGCACATTATTTGGGCTGCTATGAACTGAGGAATACCCCCTAGTCCGCCAATGAGTAAATGACGTTTCTAGTCCCCTTCAGGTAGGATTCCAATCAGGTTCTACTGGAATGTCTGAGAGCCCAGGTACTACAATAACTCAAAGACTTCACTACAATCACTCATAAGACGGATACAAGAATAAAGACGCCAACACAGAATTCATTCGTCCATGGAACCTCGATCTGCTACTATCAAGATTGACCCCATAGCTCTTCATTGAAAATAGACCCTATAACCCGTTTTAAGTAGTGGACCATCCAAAAAAATCAAGATTTATAGCTGGGACCCTGTACAAACAAAAACCTACATCAATGCTTTAGGGATGATTTTTGGCTTACTCGGCATTATTTCAATTTGCCCATATTTGCAGCCTTGGAGTTTAAAGACATGGTTCAACTCCATCAGGGGTGGGGGACATGATAGTAGAGCTCAAAAATATCGTTGAGAGTGTTTTGTTTCACAATTAGCAATTTCTTGTTTTTATCAACACTGTGGCCCAAACATACGTCTTACCACTATTAAGAACATTTCTTATTCGTGACTGTAAGTTCCATCTCTGCAGAAAACAAAGGTTTGCCTTCCATCTAATCACCATACCTTCTTAGTTTGATCTCTCTTTCTAGAACTAACTTTTTTCTTTTGTGTTTATGAGTGATGATACTCACCAAGTTGATGAAACTCCAGCCATACCACGAAATTTGGTAGACAGGCATGTCAATTAAGTATTTTGATTCGGAAATCAACGTCAACCAATTACTTAAGTAACAGCGAATGTGTGTTTGATCTTAATCATATTTATAAAACAAGTCCCAATTAACAAACACACCCAAAGAAGCATAATATTCAGAACCTAAAAATAAAGCAAACAGTCTTACTCTCGGGCCACTCGGCAAGAGTAGGATCCTCCCAACTCTGTCCAGCAGCTTTCCGAGGAATCGCCTTCTTTTTCGCCTCCGCCTTGTGCTCAATCTCGCTACTCGCAAGCGCAGCTTTCACACTCTCAAGCGCCTCCGGAGTAATCGTCTGCGCATCTCTCTGGAACAATTGTTGAGCCTGCATAAAAACTACAAGACATGACTTTTCATCATCAAAACCCTAAAAATTAAATTCTCGGCAGAGACAACAGCGTCGGAAACCATTCATCGATCGATCATGTTGCGCTTACCTGCTGATACTGCGGCAGCTGATAGGGGCCGGGAGGCTGGGGCTGGTAGAGGGACGGCGGTGGCATTTGGAGCGCCGGAGGAGGCGGAGGAGGAGCGGCGGCGTAGGGTTGTTGGAGGTGGAACGGTACCGGAAAGTAGGAGCCGTTGGAGTAGGTGAATTGTGCGGAGGACGATGGGGTTGATACAGTTGGGTAAGAGAGAGAGCTCTGTGAAGAAGATGAAGTCGACATCTCTGATGAACTCCGATCGATGATCGATGAATCTAGGGTTTCGATAGAAATTGGGGATTTAGAGAAAGGAAACTGAAACTTCTCTACCAAAATACCGGTGGTTACATAAACAATTAAATACAATCGGAGCCTGTAGAATGGGTAATTTCAGAAAAGACCTTGTGGTTTTGGACATGTATGCATACAATTTGAGAATGTTTGTGTTGTGTCAAACTCATATGCTTTCAGACACCAGGAGCAGTTTTTAGTGCGTTCACACAATTGATGTTGGCATCTTACATGAAGGAGGATAATATATTTTTCAGAAACTCGTTTTGATTAATTCTAAAAATTTTTTGATAGAAAATAAAATTGTTTGTTTCATAAAGACTATCACAGTCCAGTACAAGAAACAAAGAGAGTACAAAACCACTCTCCCTAAGAGAATAAATCGATAAACGAGCTAGTAAAGAAAAAGAATAAAAGAAAATGCATTTTCAACACCAATTGTTCTACACAAAATACAGCTATTTTCTCTATACAACTACTTTTCTCAAGAACACCACCTAATTTCGACCTTTGAGATTCTTCATGGCAAAGTAGGAGCACGCCGGCACCAGCAATGGACGAACTTCTGACAAGATCAAATGCAAGATTGTTTCCACCGCCAAAGCAAACCGAACATAACAAGGAACACTCCAAAGAATGCAAGAAACTTCAAAGGATGCGACAATGAGGTCAAGAGTCTCATGTTCCGATAACATTAGAGCACAAAAATGTAGCGCATGTTCTTCCCTTTTCCGAGGAACACGAGCACCTCGCAAGTGAGCTCGCCGCTGCGAGGAGGGGCAACGGCGAGCCGTCCAACCGATGTACTTCGTCGACTTTCAATAAGAGAGATGAAAGGAGATATGATAGAGTAATTGAAAAACACTTGAAGAAAATGAGTGAAAAGGAG
Source organism: Linanthus parryae (assembly GCA_023055425.1). Lineage (NCBI taxonomy): Eukaryota > Viridiplantae > Streptophyta > Magnoliopsida > Ericales > Polemoniaceae > Linanthus > Linanthus parryae. The sequence goes on along the minus strand of JALGPY010000005.1, from coordinate 26,498,304 downwards.
AGAGAACGGAGAAGAAGACTGAAGAAACTTGCAGAAGGCAAGAAGGCAAAACCATCTCCACGACGGAACTGTTTTTCTCTAAACGAGACTTCCCACTATGCCCAGTAAATCTAGTTGAGGTCGTACAACTGACTTTAACCTCACAAATTTTGAAAATTTCAATGTATTTTAAAAAATTCAATGCTTATCTGTATGAACTCGTGTATTTTTTTCATTTTACTCTCTCGAAGTAGATTCAGAGTTGATTTTACCATACATGAAATCACCATACCCAACCTCCTTTTGTGAGAATGCAGTATGGACCAGATTGTAACTGCATTCTTAGGAGGGCAAGAAGCTATGCTTCAGTTTCAGAAAAAACTTCACTGTGCTCCATAGAACAAAAAGGTGATTTGTCTCCACCAGCTAATAAACGAGTATTTTTCTCTACTTTGATCAAGAACAGCAAGGATCCTACATCTTAATCAATCTTCTGTCCAAAGTTTGTCACATATATCTTACAGCAAATGGTAATATCAATCGGACCACTATCATATCCTAAGCAAGTCACCCGACAGTAAATGTTTGAAGGCGTCTTGGAATGAAGCCAGAACATTAAAATTAGAAGACCAAAGAGCACCTATCTTCGGCTCCACAAAATGGTATTGACAATAATGTTTGTAAACTGGGAAACTGCCGTCCTCTTCACCATTTCCTCATATTTCATCTTCCTCAAAAGGGTCTTGCTCTGGATAGTCGCCGACCTTGATGTAAGAAAAGATAGAAACAGTAGAGATATCTCAGATGATTGGCATATTTCACTACTATATTACGAACTTGATTCGAAAACATCATAGACAACGTTGTTGATTACTACTATGAAGTACCTTCACTTTGTCTGGTCTGACCACAGCACCATGTCCTGGAGGGCAGTTAAAGTATCGTGTTCCTTTCACCCTGCAGTATGACCACAATGTATCAGTTAATGCTACACCCTCCGAAACATACAAACCGCCCTGGCCATTCACAAAATAGGATGTGAAGGCAGCTCAATTCCTTTTTTTATTTTTCTTCTATTTCTGACAAATAAGTTCACCAGGAATTACAACATTACACACGAACATTGTAAGAAAAAAATAAAAATCACATTCACCCCTCTTGTATAGTTGTTTTACCACTTCATTCATTTTGCCAAACAACGATTAAACCAATCAAGAAATGTACTTTATGATTTCTCAATTCATCAGATCCCAACTCAAACTCATTTTAATATAGTACTCACTAAGGCAAATGAGGCACCAGATAGTTTGCAGCAAGCTAATTTTAAAATACTGAATGCTAGTTATAACCTTGTAACCATACCAAAGCCGAAAACCTTCATAAATGTATAAGTTCCAGAAACGAACTTGAACTTCACTTACATGCCATCGTGTTTCCCCAATGGTTCATCGTACTGGATACCAACCCAGAAACCAGGTCCGAGAGATTCTGCTCTGCCAACAAACTTGACCACACCTCTCTTCTCTCCTGGTTCAACTTGACATCTATCTCCGACCTTAATAGAAAGAAAATGAAGAGAGTAACAAGATTAGGATCAATTTAATCATGTTACTGTTTCATATTGCAAGGAAATATAGTTATAGGGGTAAATATTCGTTTCAAGACCAACAATGAAAAAATTAATCAATTTATGAACGTGGAAAAAACAACTTTCTGCAATTTGAAATGTTTGAAGAAAAGTTCAAGGTTCCACAAGCTTTCAAGTATGATACATCAAGAAAGAGGGTTGTAGAGATCCACCCAACTAGTATATGCCTCCTTTTGCAAATGTGCAATCATGGAGTAACTTCAGCGACCGCAAGATATTCTCAATAATGCTGGAAGAATCAAGAAAGAGCCAGACTGCAAGATCCCACCCCTTGCATCTTCTATGTGCCAACTTTATTACACCCTAAATTAAATTATTGCTTATTTGTCGCGTATGTCAGTCTGCTCCTGGTTGAACATTCACATTTGTAAACAATATGATCCAATTCGTCCGAATTTTCAGTCCATATCAGCAGCGAACTAGGTCACACAATTTCAAGCCAACCAATGAAGGACCATACAGGACAAAAAACTCAATGTTATGAGATCCATCAGTGGGAGCCTTGTTGACATCGTAAGTGAATTCCTTCCACTGATGCATTCCCCTCTTGTGGTCACAAATAAAAGACAGTGAAAAGCATGCAATTGACCTCTCAGCGGTCTGACGATCTATTGTCTTGCATATGCAACACAAGATATAAATCCACCTACTGGCAGGCAATTGGTAGTACACAACCAAATTGGTTGTTTGGGCCTCTGGAGTGGAAAAAGAATTATGAAATGATGGTACAGAAGTCTCTTGCAGCTTAAGTGCATGTTTAGCAACCCTGTTTTTTAACAGACTTGCTCAAAAACAGTATTTCTCATAGAAACTGGTTTGGTTAGTCCTCTTTCCTGAGTGATTTTAGTAAATTTTTGGCTTAAAACACCCGCTTAAACAAGCACAAACTGTGCATGTGTTTCAGATCTGTTTGTGTAAGTTGCTTTCTTTTCGAAGAAAATTGGGTACCATACACGCTGCAAGACGATTGCATAATGAACACCAGGATTAAGAAATTAAGCCATCTAACCTTGATGCTTGCACAGAGGTCTTCCATGTCCTTATCTGCTGTCTATACAAAGACAAAGGTTAGAAGAAAGTTCATTTCCGTTCTTCAAATTATACAACTCAAAAAGGACAGCTGGTAAATGCAACTAACTTGATAAAGCAGGTTACATCAGGGAAAATACAAGTAAATAAAACCTAAGACCAGACCACAAAGGAGAAAAAGGACTCATACAACATAAACCATAAGCTATAGTACTTATTCTGTCCCTAAAAGTTGTCCTACTGCATTTGTGTCACCTCCGTAGTCTACGAGGCAGTTTCAGTGTAATGCTCGAAAATTTTAAAATTAATGTCAAATTTATCATGAAATTGTGGAAAGCATCATAAGATCAAAGGGTGACGACCATGATCTTGTTTTCTAGTGTGGTTTATACTAAAATCTTACTTTATGAGTGTGCACGTATACATATGTACGTATAGAACAAGTTGAATCCGTACCTTCAATTACAATTGTGGGACATAAGGATTTGGATAATATTGACATGACTTACCAAAAGGATTCATAGTAAATTTAACCTCATCTTGTAATTAAGTTTCTTCAACAGCAGACGTTTCTTTTAGAATTTTTTTAGCCTACCAAAAACTATAACTTCAGAAGAGCAGAGGGTAAATCAAGAAATTAGAAGCAGTATTAGAGTCGCGAAAGTTCTCTTTTACACTCATTGGTCCGGAAACTCTCTTGCAGGAATCACCAACTGAATTACGTGGTATGCTTTCATTCTGGAATGGCAGATTGACAATTCAAGGCAATCCCGGTAACCTTGTACTATTTCTTATCTTCAAAGTTTCTCCAAAGAAGGAAATCAAATTTCAAAGTGATTAATGAAAGAATGTGAGATACTAGAAATGACAGCATAAAAAGAAACTTTATTCTGTTTAAATTATGACGAACATATATATCTTTCTTCCCCAAATATATGAAGAATCCATCACCTGTCTATCGAATTACACAACCATGGTCTGCTTCCTCCTTTATGCTAACCAGAGAACTCCCTGGTCCCACTAACACAGAACAAAAGATTGGGCATGAAAATGAAAGTGGACATAGAGCAGTTGAATATTTTTGCCTAAATTAAATAACGAATATGCTTAATGATGTTCAGAAACCCGTTCCACAGGTTACTAGAAATCGAGGTCAAGTCTAGGTTGACTAAGTCATTGTCATACACTTTAACCACCAAAATATTGCTCATAGGCAAAAAAAGACATGGCAATGGCACATGATCATTCTGTATTAACCAACCCCCCCCCCCCTTTGATTTTAAATTCAACTATCACTGGTTCTGGAAATTTCTGATGTATTCAGTTCATAACTTATATTCGGATTAATGTTACTCGCACGTCTCAAAATTCTTATTCTAGATACATCACATTTTATACTGTATTCAACTTCCCAACATCTGTTACTATAGATCCCCTCTCCCCCTACCTTTTCATCATCTTCCTTGAAGCTCTCTCGATCTACCTCACAAACCTCTATACCTCTGGTGCATGCCCTGGCATTAGTCTCAGCAGAGGAGGCCCAAAACTCTCGCATTTATTCTGTGCAGACGATTGCCTTATCTTTTTCCAGCCCTCGCTCTCCAGCTGTGCTGCCCTTAGCTCAGCCTTGGACTCCTTTTGTCGGGTTTCTGGGCAAGACATCAATAAAAATAAATCGTCTCTTGCTCTGAGCCCGAACATCCCAAAAGGTCTTGGTGAAATCTTCAGTAATTTCCTTTAAGTGAGCATTGAAAGTTCCAGTTCTTCCTATCTTGGTCTCCCGATCGTGACAGGAGAAAAAAGGAAGGATATTTTTCGCTTCACTAGGGAAGCGGTCTCCACTAGACAAGAAGGTTGGAAAGGGAATTATCTTAATGATGCAGGAAGGCTTACCCTTGCTAAAAATGTTTTAACGGCCCTTCGTACCTATGTGTGTTCCTCTCCCTTCCACCCTCAATAAGGAAATCTCTAATCAGATGTTGCAATTTTGGTGGAACCCGGATAGAAAAGCCCCCCTTAGACTTATCCCAAACGAGACTCTTAATCTCTCAAAATCTAGAGGTGGTCTTGGTCTCAGAAATATTAACTGGATGAATCGGGCCCTTTTGGCAAACAAAGCCTGGAGAATCCTTAAATTCCAAAACCCGCCTGTCTCCAAGATTCTTCTTCACAGATACTGCAGGAACAAATCCTTTTTGGACACTGGTTGCCCTAGTAACGCATCCTGGGCTTGGAAAAGTGTCATCTATGGCAAGGATCTTATCAAAAAAGGCTATAGGTGGCAAATTGGAAGTGGCAACAGCGTCAACATTTTACATGATAAATGGATTCCTGGTCTCAAAGACCCGCTTTCGACGATGTTTGGCACGTCCTGCCTTAATCCAGAGGCAAAGGTGAATGAATGGATCGAAATCATGGACAACAAGCAATGTTGGAAGACTTAAGTTATCAGATCACACGTCCCGAATTTTATAGCTTTCAGAATTCTGGCTATCCAGCTTCCCGCCTCCACGGAAAGTGATAAGATAATCTGGCCCTTCACAAGATCTGGAATCTACACTACAAAGTCAGGATATAACTTCATCCATGAGGACAATACCCATCTCTTTTATCCTGCGGGCCATCTCCTCCCTCATCAATGGTCTCAGATGTCTGATGGAAACTGGGGGAAGATTTGGGGCTTAAAAAACCCTGAAAAATGGAAATCTTTTCTTTGGAAATGTGCTCATCAGAAACTTCCGACCAGACACCTCCTCAGCCGTAGATTTGGCACGGATACGAGCGCATGCCCGGTTTGTGTCAACAACGAGGAAACGCTTGGCCACCTCTTTTTTGACTGCCCTGTTGTTAATCCCCTTTGGAGGTCTGAGGCCTTCGTGCCTAACAATGGAACATCCTTTGAAGACAATTTGTGGGCCATCATTCTCTCAAATAACCTTCGTGCTGTTCACACCCTCTGGAGCATTTGGAGAGGTCGATGCGGTTTGGTTTTCAGCAACAAGGCTTTCTCTATTGAAGCTATTTGGGCTTCTATGGAGAATAATGGGCGCTCATTGCATGTAATGACCCAACGCCCACCCTCCCCACAACCCCCTCTCTTTGTCCAAGCTCAATTGTGATAGTTGACAACACCGATGGCATCAGAAAGACTCCTTCAAAGGACATCTCGGTGGACGGTGCCTGGAATCCCAACTCTTTCTACTCCAGTTTCGGTCTTCACACCCAAGGGGCGGATGGCTCCCCATGGATTATTGGAAAGAAATGTGTAGCCATGAGTGCCCAACAAGCATAACTCGTCGAACACGCCATTAACTTTGCCATACATCATAACATCATGTCTATTAACATTAACACTGACTGTGCTACTATTTTGTCTTTTCTCCAGGGCACCTCCAGCCCTCCCATTCAGGATGAGCCAGTTGTTAGCAGGATCAGGAATGCTTCGAAGTGCCTTTTGTTTTGCAGTGTTTCCAAGGTTCATCGGCTTACGGTAGCGATTGCCCGTAAGGCTGCCAAGTGCTCCTTTTTGGAAAATCACCCGTTGTAGTTTGTTTTAATTCCCTAGTTTGTAGTAGTTCTCTCTAGACGGTTGTAGCTTTGTTTCCCTTGTTTGTAGTAGTTTCTTTGTGTGTAGCTGGATGTTTGCTTCTGTCCCCTCGGGACTGGTTTCCTGTACTTGGATGTTTGTTTCATGTTTGTTCAAAAAAAAATATATCTGTTACTATACAATTATACATCACAGCACTGGTGTTGAACTATTCCACAAGTTCTTCTTAAACTTAATCATTATTTATGTGATCATCATCCACTCTCAATGAGGAGCACTTTTTTAGTGCTCCATTAGAGCACCACGTGGTGCTCCACAACCAATCAAAATGCAACACTTAAACAAACTCTCAGTGATTGGCAGACACCCATTGGTTGTAGAGCACCACGTGGTGCTCTTTTAGAGCACTAAAAATTGCTCCTCGATGAGCCCCTACCTATTCACCATGCAACTCTAACTCCGCGAGGCATGTTTTCTTCAATCTCTCCACTCTTGGTGCTATCTGCTCGATCCATGATTTCAAAAAGCGTACTACTGTACATTGAAAAAATGCATATTTTTTCTATCTCAAGTAATTTTTTGTTATATACGGAAGTTGTTTCATTACATAGTTTAGAAGAGATATAACAATCGTTCCAAAAGATCACAGACAATCCTTCCTAGGAATCTCTTCTTTGCCAGCTTCAGCATAACTCTTCCACTGGTTTTAGATTTTGTAGTCACCCTTCTGTATGTTATTTTCAGACTCAATTTTTAACACTCTAAATACCAGATTACCAGGGCACAAATCCACAACTTCATTTTAAATGATTGCTCATTCTATCGGGTGATCAACTAATGCCTACCAGATAATACTACTAACGGAAAGTTTAAAGCATATTTTCTACAGCTTAAATAGAGGTGACAGAACAAGGTAAGCTTACTTTGTCCTTCGGAGCAGATGGATTTTGATGGGCAATTTTTTCCTTGAACTTCCTGAAAGTGCCTGCAATACAAGTTAACAGTAAGCCCTTGAGCTACTTTATAAGAAATTTCTAGCACAACAACTAACCATTTTTCCTTGAATTATTGAAAAGTGCCTGCAGTACATAACCAGTAACAAGGCCTCCAGTTACCTTATGTGACATTCCCAGTACAACCACCAAGCTTACATTACAAATAAAACCTGGACTATATACTGTTGGCAATTTATACTGCAGTACTAAAATCCGATTGACCTATAAGTTAAACGTTTTATATTTTATTTGATAAATGACACACCAAGTTAATTGTGTTATCTATTTGCCTAAAAAATTATGTTATCTAAGCCCAGGAAAACTGAAAAGCATAAAACTGGGAAGTGAATGCCAGAACAAATGAACAAATCAGGTAAACTAATATGTTTAAGCTATTCAGTTAGGAAATATAATTTCCAAGGAAATTGAAAGCATGGCACTACAATATAAGAGGGAACCACAGGTGGCTTTAGATCCAGTGACTTCAGACATTAAGATGATTACACCAAAAGAAATCATGAACATCTCTACCCAAAGGTGATTTTCACATAAAGAACTTTGCTAAAAGGTTGTACGATTGAGTTTGTCCAATCTGCCTTCAGTCCTACAATATTAGACGACTCATTTGATAAGTTATTGTTTCAAGGTAAGTACTCAAAGACAACTGCACTACAGTTACATCTTCTACTGTAGAGACTTGAGCAACATCGTCAATGGAGCCAATAATTGACACAACATTGTTTCGCCCTATGTTCACTCGATGACAGACGTAAATGAATGATTATTGATGCCAAGTCTCAATGGGGCTCTTGTTGGACTGAGGAGACTCGAACAGGAATATCATACCAACTACAAAGAAGTAATCATGATGAACAGCTTTATTGAAGACTGTTTACAATACTGTTCTGTACAAGTGTACGGAGGCAGGTATTGATGTCTTATGTTGAAAGTCTTAAAAGTATTAGTTGGCCTCTCTCAGCAATGACTGATTTGAGGGGAGTGACAAAACATGGTTAAACACAAGAAGTCTAAGCATAAAAAGTTTGTTGAGACTTGCCATCACGTTTCGCATAGGCTTCATCAGAAATTTTGTATTTTTCCACCAGAGAAGTGTCTTCTAGCCAGCCGCCAGAAGTAACAGATGACGGATCGAGGTCAATAACATGCAACCGGTACCTATTAATCACATGAGGTCTATTTAGATTACACTGATCAAAGAAAAGCAGCACTACATAAACATGGAGACTAACATTCATATATGAAAAGGAAAAACATATCGATATTAACAATTACAATTTACAATTACATAAGATAGACATCTATCTTATCTATTTTGTAGGGAAGATTAAGAAACTAACTGTTGTCTGAGTAGAATATAAAATTAAGGATCGTTAATGCCGACGCAAGTTTAAGGTTAGTGTTGTAAGAGTTAAAAAGTGAAGAAGCAAAGTGTTAAGAGACTATAAAGGCATGAACTCTCTCTCAAGTCCCAATGCTGGTCATTCACTTACTTCTGAATTCCAATTCCTTCCTCATAGCATCTAACCCCCCTTGACATGCATTTCAAGTACACTTGTACATGAACTTCAAATTAACCTTTCAGACATTTCCCTGGGGCCTAGGGCCTACCCCTAGTTTTTTTTTAATGGTTTTAACTAGTTTTGGGTAGGGGCCGCGCGAACGCAGGCCCCCGCTGTAACAAATTATGACGTAGACTCCACCACTTGGGTAGATCTTAGGCTAGCACCCCTCCAGAGTGCAATGGAGGTCACCAGCCTAGGCCATAGCTCTTCATGATCGGCCATTGAACCCGTCCAGGTAAGTGCCTTCCCCCTAGGTTGAGTAACCTTCGATTGGTACAGTATGACTAGGACATTTCCCTAGGCCGGTAAGTAATGCTTTCACAAATGAAAACATTCAACATTTGCCTAGCGTTTCATTGAGGATGACCGGAAAAATATTTCAGACTTTTTTTATGATAATGCCTAGAAGCACCAGTGCTCTGCTAGACACGGAACTTCCGAGTACCAAAACCACTTGCCAGATAATAAAAACAGCAATCAGAATGAGCTCACAGTTGTTAGTTTCGAAATCCCAGTTTAGTAACATTTCGAATGCTACTAAACACTTTGGCAGCCTCAGAACATACAAAACAAGATCAGACACTCATAGATCAACTGAACTAACCCATCCAGTGGAGAATAGAACCCCAGAGGCCTTGACCCATCACTCAGTTCCGCAATTTTAGCACCGGTATCATCATAGAGCTCAAGGTGCATTGAATTGACAGAAGTGCCACATTTCTTCCAAAGCTTCTCCTTGACAGCTTCAACTGTCAACTAAGAGAGAAAACAAGACAAAACCCTAAAAAGATTAAGGCCAATATGAATAACCCACATTTAGATCTTCAAGGAAAAGGAGGGTTTTGAATGTTCAGTACCTGAGGTGAGAAACGGAGATCGGCAGAGAAGCTCTTGAGATTGGCATGTGTGACGCGTAAAAGAACTGAATCGTCCCCTTCAACTTGCAACAGCGACGCCATTGCCTTCACTACTACTAGAGGCGTTTTCTTGATTTTTTCTTCTTCTGTGGGAACAATTCCTTCCCTTTAACTGCAGATGAAATGTGAGATGGAGCAGATCAAGCAAAGGGCATTCTAAGAGAGCTGAGACAGTAAGACTTTGTTTGGTATCCGTTAAAAACAAGAAAACCAGTGAAAAAAAACGTTTAAAAACAGAATCAAAAAACTGTTTGATATCCGTTCAAAAAAAGTGTTTAAAGTCAGAAACACATTTGACAACATTACTAAATTTAAATGTTAATTTGCTGGGATATCATTTTTACGTATAATACTGACGTATGATTGTTATTTTATGCATCTAATCACAACTGAAATGTCTTTAAACATTAAAAAAAACACCACGTTTGCTGTTGTTTTAAACAACTGTTTTTCAGTATGTTTTTGTTCTTAAACAGGCAAAAAAAGACATGTCAAATGTGTTTTAAAAAAAACACCCTGTTTTTAATCAAACTTGATAAGAAACAGGGATGCCAAACATGCACTAACTGAATGAAGAAGAACTTTCATTAGAGCATTTTAACAAACAGTTGGTGGGCAAAAGAAGAACGAACAAGGAATGCGAGACAATCCGATCCTGAGAACACACGATGGAATCGCGGACTTTTTCGGATTGAAGAATCGACGAAAAAGAGGAGTTTTATGGAGAATAGGTGAAGTCAGAGAAGATCAAGCTTTAGGTATTGGAACTTACCCAGTTCTTCTTCGATCGGTATTTTGAACTTCTAGTAGTGGTTTCTCACTTTTTCTACGTCCTTCTTCCTCAAAGTGATGGGCTTTTTTAATACTTCACACACAAAGCCCAATAGCCCCCTACTGCAAACAAGCCTTTTTTATGGTGTTTTGCAGTATCTTTTGGGGCCGAAATTAAAAGGTGTTTTGCAGAGCTAATTCTGATCAAAATTGGAATTTTAGGGTGGGTTTGGCGTGGATTTTTTGGATTTTAAGTTGTCTTTCAAGATGATGTGAAAAAAGTCTGTGACACAGTGGATTTGGTATGGACTTTTTCGTGGATTTTAATTTAGGGAACTGATTCTTACAAAGCAGCTATTGATCCTTACAAAGCCACTTACTTATCTTATATATCTTATGACAAAATTACCCTTTCATCATTATTATGTCAACTTCCACATTTAATTACTAAATTAGTGCTTTCAAATTCCAAGAACTCACCTCCTCTAACTAGGTACTTCATCATTTTTTTATATTTATTTATGGGTTAACTTAATTAAAAAGAAAAAGTAATACTAAAATTAATTATCTTACTGGAAACTTTGAAAAGGCGTGGAAGAGATCTGATGTGAGCCAAAAAAGAATGTAAAGGGTATATTTTTGTTAGTGGTAGCTTAAGGTTATGATTCATGATTTTTTTTCTTATGTTTTAATTAAAAATATTTTGTTGAGTTGAATAAAATTCTAATTTAACCTTCCTCAAAAAAAACTCTAACCCAACACTATTAGAAACAAAACTATCTTTCAGTAATATCGTTATCTACATTGTGTCATTAAAAATTACTTCTTCTGTTTCTTTACTTTCTCTACGCTTTGACTTTTTGACTCATATCTGGATCACTTTGACCGGGTGAGTTGGATCGCAAAACGATACATTTTTTGATAATTTTTTCACCATGTTATAGAAAAACTTTTACTCTGCAACACCATAAAAAAATTGTCAAATATTAGATCGTTTTGTTATTCAAATCATCATGTCAAAGTGACCCCGTGAATAGGGACAAAAATCAGAACATATAGAAAGAGAAGAAACGGCAGAAGTATGTAAACTGCTTTTGGGCAAAGCAGGTACTATAACCCTTTTTTTTAGGATAGTTACTATTACTTTTTTTATGATAAAAAAAAGTTACTATTACTTTTTGGTTCTTATTCAGTTAAATACTAAACATTGTATTTTCCCCCCAAAAAACATTATATTTTGGATTAAAAAAAGGGTAAAAGACACTGACCACCCCTGGGTTTAGGGAAAATTCCATCCCGCTACCCTGGGTTTTGGATAAAGACACTGCGCACCCATTTAACGGAATATTCCGTGGACAATTTGCACCCTTCTGTCATGTTTCATTAGATAAGTGGTATATCGAATTTTTTCGGACCATATTACCCCTATGCATTTTCTGAATTTTTTTACCCAAGTTATCAACAAGAACACCAACAACATCATGCCAAGAACATCAAGAACACCATGTTAAAAAAAAATAAGACCAATTTAACATAGACAAAAATAAGACCAATTTAACATAGACCACCACCACAATCAAGAACACCAAGAACACCACAATCACAACCACCATCAGCCGTAATCAACGCCACCAGACCACCACCACCATAAACAAAAATAAGACCAATTTAACATAGCAAGTATGAAATAGATCCAGAATAGTAATAAATACATCATTTTAAACATAAAATACAAAACATAAATCTTGAATCACTTCTTGAGCACCATGTTAAAAAAAAGAAAAAAAGAAAAAAAAAGTTGGTAGCACCACCGCCACCAGTTCAAAAACAGCACCACCATCACCACCACCTCGCCACCAACGCCTTCATAAAATAGATCTATACATGAAGAAAGAAAAAGAAGATCAAAATTAATTTATAGAGTGAGAAGAAAAGAAGATGATAGCAGATCCACATAGGAGAAGGAGAGAGAGAGATTTACCTGGATTTGTGCTCCACCAGATCGGAAGAGCCTCGCCGCCGCACCTTCAACCTATGGATTAGAAGATCGGAATCCACCCATCCACCGAGATCGCCGCCATCGTCGTCGTCAACCTCTCCGAGATCGCCGCCAGCGTCGCCTTCATCTACCTCATAGGTTCTTCGGATAGGCTTCGTATCCCTCGGGGTTCCGATGACGACCTCAAGATCGGCCGCCGCACCGTCAATTCCTTGCTCCGCCGTCGCCGCCGCATCTCCTCAACCTAAGGCGGTCGCCGCCGCATCTCTTAAGGCGGTCGCGGTCGCCGCCGTCGATCGAGTCGTTCCGGTGCTTCAATCGGAAGACGACGATGAGAGAATCTGAAATTGGTACTCGCGGTGACTGTGAGAGATGAGAGAGAAAGTGAGAGAGAAAGTGAGGGGGGGGGCGTGAGTTTATGTTCTGGTGTGGTGTGAGAGTGGAGAAAGTGGGGAAGAGAGGAGAATTAGGTTAGAATGAAGGTGAGGGAGGGATTAGGATATATATAGGTTGTAATTTAATAAAATTTTAGGGGTAAAATGGTCTTTTCACCCACACAGTTAGTCAACCGTTAGCCTCCATCCAAAAAAAGGTGCGCAGTGTCTTTATCCAAAACCCAGGGTAGCGGGGTGGAATTTTCCCTAAACCCAGGGGTGGTCAGTGTCTTTTACCCAAAAAAAAAACATTGCTCATAGGTCACATTCGGTTAAATTTATTTTGTTCACTTACTTCTTTTTCCACTATATTGAAGATATATTACATTAAAGTAGTAGAATAAAATTACAATTTATTATATATTGACGGGGTAGCGGTTTTTCGTTAGATTGTAGCTGCTTTCGGCAATGAGATATGTTCAGATTGGGGGGTTTTGTCCTTTTTTTTTAGCAAAAGTTGCCAATCAAAGTTACAACTACAAATAATACTGTTACTCAATGTGTTTAGATTGCTAATGGATCCGTTAGAAATTAACTATGAATGTTAAAGAGAGAAAAAAAGATGTGTATGATTAAAAAAAGCTATAAAAGTAAGTTGTCAGGTCGATGGCAATACTGAAGATAATTTTGTTCCTAAGAAAAAAATATAATATCAGGATTAAATTATAATTTTATTCTACTCATTAAAAAATATGATCGATTTCAAAGAAAAGCAAAAAGATTGCGAAAGTATTGCATACCCTCAAGTACCTACTTTTAAAACTCATACCAAATCCTAAGAAAAAAGACTCGGATCAAAATCAAACATATCCATTTTCAAGAGTTTCCCCAGTATAATTAATATTATTGACCCTTAATATTATCACTTTTTGGCTTTAACTAATTTATAGATAAATAAAATTATACAAGAACCAACTAAGAGAAAATGGGATTCTTGGAATTTGGAAACACAAACCAACTAATTAAAGGCTGACATAGAAATGATAAAAGGGTAAATTTGTCAAATGAATTATGAATAAGTAGGTGGCTTTGTAAGGATCAATTGTTGCTTTGTAAGAATCATCTCCCTTAATTTAAAATCGACTTGTCTGCTTTTTGGACATTTTGCAAAGGTTTGGTATGAACTTTTTCGAGGGGATTTTGGATTTTAGATTTTCAAGTTGTAGTGTGGAATTGGTGGAAGAAAAAAGTTGGGTTTTAGTGGATTTTTTGTGTCTTTTTCTCCTCAATCCTTAAAATGACCATAATGTCCTCACTAAACAACAAAATTGTCACATCAATGACTGTTAATAAATAGACAAAATGGGTATAATGGTAACTTTCACTAAACAACAAAATTGTCACATCACTAACTTTTATCAGCACCAACTTTTTTTACCAAACTCATACTTCCTTTTTTTTAAACTTTTGTGTCACGAACTTTTTTCACACCATTTTAAAAGACAACTTAAAATCTAAAAAGTCCACACCAAACCAACCCAAAAAAGTTCAAGAAGAAAGATGTATGAATTTGGTAAAAAAAGTTGGTGCTTTTAAAAAGTCAGTGATGTGACAGTTTAGTTGTTTAGTGAAATTTACCACTATACCCTTGTAACTAACAAAAAAATTATATTATAATTGAGGAATGAGGACAATATTGTCATTTTTATGTTTTGAGGAAAATGACACAAAAAATCTCCCCAATCTTAACTTTTTTCTTCCACCAGCTCAACACTACAAATTGAAAATTCAAAATCCAAAATCCACTCAAAAAATGTCACACCAAACCTTTAAAAAAAGTCCAAAAAGTCAAAAGATGGATTTTGGATTAAAATCCACCACACCAAACCCACCCTTAATATGTTTGGAACTTTCCTGGAGTGAGTTTGGTATGACTTATTTGCAATTTAACTTGGCTTATAAGTTTATGTCAAAAATGTCTACAACAAAAAAGATGAAAAAAAATCACGTGTGTTTGATAAAAAAGTTGTTTAAGTTTAAAAGTTCAAAAAATAATAATCAAGAACCCGACATTTTTTACACTCAATTTCAACAATAGGGACTTATAAGTCGAATTTCAACTTTTCAGCTTTGAAGTCCATACCAAACACCACTTATAAGTTGGTATCAACTTATAATCCAAAACTGACTTGTAAGCTTCTTATAAGTCATACCAAACACCCCCTCTGAAAGGTTCGGTATGACTTTTTTTGTGCAAGCTTTTGAATTTTGACTGTTGGCTTTGTAGTGTAATATTGAATTATGAAAAAAGTTGAGTTTTATGAGTGTTTTTGGACTTTTTTCTTTTTAAACAATAAAAATGACCAATTTACCCATAACTTTTTTGTATTAACATACTACGACAACTAATTTCCTATTATAATTTTATTAGTAAATATAAAAAGTGTAAAATGATAATTTTCACTAACAAACAAAAATGTTGCATCACTAGTTTATTAAGAGCATAATTTTTTATTTTTTTTTCCGCCAATCACATACATTTTTTTTCATAAACTTTTTTGTCACGAGCTTTTTTCACCACAACTCAAAAGTTTAAGGAGTCATGCCAAACCCACCCATATTATCTCGAATAGTAAAAGTAGGGCTGTAAGGAAAATCGAATAAACCGGTCAAACCGACCGAACCAAACCGAAATGCTTGGTTTTGCATGGTTTTTTTGGATGTTCGGTTTATCAACGGTTCAACTTTTCACAAACCGGTATATTTGGTTTGCAAAAATATCACACCGCACCAAACCGAACCGAACCGATATGTTCTTAACGTGTTTTTACTACAATGTATATTGCGTAAAGTATATTAGACCATCTCTAGAGAGAAACACGCATAGTTAGATTCAATTAAAATGATTATATCAATCTTAATCTTCTTCATTTCTCTAACGTTTCATAATAGTTTCTCTCTAAAACGATAGTTGTGCCTATTTTTTTAAGTATATTTAATTTATTTTTAACTTAAAACTTGAAATCCGTTGACAAAGTAGTTTTATAATATTCATTCGATAATTTTTACATAAACCGACTGTACCGAACCGAACCAAACCGATATTTTTCGGTTTGGTTTGGTTCGGTTCATCCTTTCAAATGGTTCGGTTTGGTTACAAAATTAGTAAACTGATGTATTCGGTTCGGTTTATGATTTTAACAAAAATCGCACCAAATCGAACCGTTTACACCCCTAAGTAAAAGGCATCTTTCTGAAAACCTCTCCCCAAGAGTGTTGTGGGCGTAATACATTTTCCCGGATTCCGCTCTGATTTCTTGGCCGGAGTCTCGCGTCGGTTTATTAAATCCCTTCCCTCAATTCTTTTAGATTCCCTTCTGACTTATTTGTATAAACTCTCTCACCGAAAAATTAAATCAAAAAAGAAAATCGAACTGGATCTAGATGATGATCCCGTAGCAATAAACGATCTTCAGGGAATGGATCTTCGAACTTGTTGATGAGCTTCCTGAAGGAGATTGAGAAAAATTTGTCACAACAATCTGGTACGCCTGAACTAAAAGAAATCTCAGACTCTTTGAAAATAAAGCAACGTCGCCAACGAGAATGAGTACAGAAATCTTGGCGGCTTGCGAGGAATTCAAGGAAGCGACCCAAACCCAGAATGATTATTGGTGCTCTTCAAATTTGAAGCTGAATAAGTTGAGAGCGCCGAGTGATGGCTCGGTAAAAATCAATTGTGACGGTGCTTGGCGAACGGATGACAGAAGGGTGCACTGGGGGTGGTCATTCATGACCATCAAGCACAATCAATAGCAGCGATGTCGGCAAAACTTCCCTTAGTAGCGTCGGCGAGGCTGTGTGAGGCGTCGGCAGTACGTGAAGGACTCCTCCTAGCATGGCGACTGAGACTAAATAACGTAGAGCTCAGTGTCGATCTCCAAGACATCGCTCATGCCTTGCAGGACCAAGGACATTCTAAGATGGACCGGTCCACCTATGGGACGGTGATGATGGATTGTACGACGATTGCAAGCAGATTTTCATCTTTCAAAGTCATTTAGAAACCCCGCGATGCGAATAAATTAGCTCATCTTCTAGCTTCGTTTGGTTTGTCACAAGAGGAGGTTAAAGTCTGGGTAGGAATATTGCCTACATGGGCTCATGATTGTAATGAAGATGATAAAGCGTTATTACGCAACTGATCAATATATAACCATTTAAAAAAAACGATCTTCAGAGGACAACGCTCGTCGATAATACGTATGCGAGAAAACTCCGCACAAGAAGACAATGAAGGCTATTGTTGGAGGAATGTGGAACCTCATGGTGAACTCCACTTGACAATTTTGACAAAGGAAAGTATTTTTTTCCGTTTGCAGATCCAGAAGACTACCAAAAGGGCATGGGAGGATGAACCATTGATAATCAACAATCGTCTGTTATTCCTATTGGATTGAAAAGTGGGCAATTCTGTAACACCCCGTATTTTTCCGAATATTTTGACGTATTTTTCGTAAAATTTAAACAGCTATTTTGAATTTTATGACGAGTAGGGGAGGTAATTGTAATTTCGGATAATATTATATAGTTGTTGTTGGGGGTATATTTTGTCTTTTATAAAACTTTTAGTATTTTATACTTGTATTTTTGTACTATATGTAGTGTATACTTGTATTATACTTATACTATACGTATTTTTATACTTTCTACCATAGTATTTGTACCGTATACATACTATGTATTTAATATAGTATTTTATACTATACTTTGTATTATTATAATAATAATAATAATAAATTATAACAATAATATATAAAAAAAAAAAAAAAAAAAAAAAGGGAAAGAAACCCAGCTCCCTCAGGAAACGGGCTCTGCAAATTTGAGTTCCCCAACAACACCATTGTCTTCACCTCCCTCCTCCTCTTCTTATACTCCTGCTCCTTCTTCTCTTCTTCGGCACACCCAACAGGCCGCCACCACCACGCCCCCTATCCTCTCCCCCTCTGTTTCGCCAGAAAACAGAGCAGTAGCAGCGGTGGTTGCCGCTACCACCACCGACGGAGGCCACACCCATCACCACCATCACCCTCTGCTCTCCCTCTCCCCTCTGCTCTCCCTCTCCCTCGCCCTCAGTCCTCCCCGCGACCAAGAGCAGAGCACCAGCAGCAGCAGAAATCTCGGCGACCACCACCACCATCGCCGCGACTCCATTAACGCCGGCGACAAGGTCGGGTCTTGCGACTCGACGCTACCCAACACCGATTCTCCCTCCCACTGGCCTCCTGGAGATCCGAGGAAGTCAGAAACGCAACCCACCGGAGCCAACAACGCCGGATTGACCCCCGTCGAGCACCACCGTCGACTACCACCGTCGGGTTCACCAACCCGACTCGTCTCTTCACCGATTCTTAAAATTTTTGGTGCGGGTAATCTCTAATCCTCCCCGTTGTTCGTTTAAAGTAATCAGAATCGCGTTTTATCGCTAGAAATCAAGTTTCGATTCAAGTAGTTATGGGTGTTTGCTGTGGGTATAAACAGGGGGGTGAAAGTGTCGTTTCAGAAACGTTGAGGGCATGAACTATATGTTATAAAAACTGCATTAGATTGAACTGGGGGGTGAAAGTGTTATTTCAGAAACTTGTTTGGCATGATTTATCATTTATATAAACTGTGATGTATGTGGGTTGGGGGTTAAAAGTGTTGATTTTGGAAAATGAGGGGCTTATTTGTAGATTATATATTTTGTTTTGTTAATATAACTAGTAATTTTCTTTTATTAAATGCAATATATAAAGTTTACTATACATATATAACTATATATTACAATGTAATATTTAATATATATACACATTTTTTTTATACACACACATATACATACCTTTTCAAATAATTGAAACAAGTTATTTTCTAGTATCTTTTTACATTGTAACTTATTAATAAAAAGAGCATGACTAAAAGATATTGTGCTTATAAAATTATTTTTGAAAATACAATTTGTGTTAGACATTCACTAAGTGTAAGTATAATTTTGTGTATATAAAGTTTCAAATAATTATAAGTATTGACATTTCTTTTAATAACAAATAAAATTGCTAGTTAAATATTTATTCAATTAGAGAATAATAATAGGGAGGAGAATAGTATTTATTGTGAAAAATTAAGAAATATTTGCTTTAGAAAAATATTTTTATATACATTTATATATATATCGTCCACAATATAAGATTTGTTGATATAAGTTATATTTCGTTATAATTACTAGTATCTATAATTACTATTTTTATTGAGGTAATACTTATTAAATATTTTGAGTTTATTACTAATAATAATTAATTTTTTTCCGTATCACTACTTAAGGATGTACATAAGAGTTCAATTATATTTTTATCAATAAGTATATGGCATCAAATATTTTATTAAATATCGGTTAACTAGCTACAAATATTGTTTTTAAGAAACAAGTATAAATTAGTTGGTTTCAATAGAAAATAGGATGCCTCGCTCCACCACTAGTCTTTAGGGGTATTTCACATCGAATATGTGCATTATATGGACTTTGGATTGATTAGAGACAATAAATTTGTAGGCGACGAGTTCATAGACGAGGGTTACGTCTATCAGTAGGAGCTAGTTCGTGCTGTTTGCTATTGCTACTTGAGGTAAGTTATATGCTCGACTCTTCAGTCATCAAAATGAGTTTATCAAAGTGTTTTCTGCTTAAATGATTTACTGTCGGACATCAGAATATCCGTATGCTGAAAATCTGGAAACGATTCCTATCTTGAGACCAAGCAGTAGAGTTGGACTTTATCCCTTGAATATTATGAAATATACTTTTGTTTCACCATTACTTTATTACTTCCTTGGAATTGTATCACCGGGATCGAGTGGAGGATCAACATTTTCATAAAAGTACTTTTAAGACACTAAGAAACGTAAAGTGAAAGATGACTTGTACGAGTTGTTATTCTGGTTCACTAATGTTTAGACCTACTTCTATCCATACCTGGTTGTGGGATATACTAATGGTTTTATCTAAGAAGAACATTCTCTTATGCTCACATATCAGCCTCTTGACCGACAAAACAGATATTCACCAACCTATCAATAAAGTATCAAACGACTTTACTCCATACATGTCTTATCCCAACTCCTTTATCAAGTTTCTGACTATTCCTCTAGCATGACAGGGTCATTCCACTACATGATCATTTCCCAACTTAACCATTCTAATTCCTATCTAACCATGCAAGTTAAAATTAATTTAATTTTGATAAATTTCGTTCAACCGTATGGCAGTTCTCTGGCTGACAGATCAGTTATTCTCAAATAATATCACAGTCGTACCAGACTGATCCACACTCACATGGTTCATACCAGCCCCCTTATTAAATTCCCGGATCATACTGTTAGCAAATCATCCATGTACAATTCCATGATCAATATTCTCTATTTATATCATGCAATATTGCTATCATGCAAAACAATGCAACAACTTGAATTTCAGCCAGAGACTCCAACAACATAGGCCTATTTGGCCTAAGAATGCACATATATCTCTCTCGTAAGTTCTCTCCCCAACCATCCTATTCAATTTTAGTCTGTTTCCTATCTAGTTTTAATTTTTTGAAAACTCTATCCACCTATTACTTTGAGTTTCTAATTCTGTCTTTTAACAGAACCAGGCTCTGATACAATCTGTAGCACCCCCATCTTGTAGTATTGGAGAATTATACTTGGATCCCCCAAACTCTCCGGAGATGCCCTCCGCTAAGCACGGGAGTGCTCAGCAAGAAGTCAAATCCTAACAGTTCTGTTACAAGACAGAATTAAAGAAACCGAGATTTCAAAATAACTTACTTTTGTATCTCGTATATGTTGGTCGGTCGACCCTCTAGGTGAATGCCTACTCCCAGTCTCCCGCATACTCACCTGCCATGTATGATAGACAGTGACGTTACGACGTCAGATTACAACAACAGAAAAGAATTTATAACAAAATTAGATATTTATATAGAAGATTTTGAAAACATTAAACATGTACCCGTAAACATATGTCCTTTCATCTTTGACAACACGTAGTAAAGAAAATGTTATACTTGTAATTCCAAGTTATCCGTTAAGAAAACAATTACACCAAATCCATATTCAGTACCCCATTCCTGTACCACCCTAATCCATCCTGACATACTAGACCTTAAGTGTGCACACTCCCTCTGGATTGCAACCCAGATGCGGAACCTAGCTGTCTAGCCGGGAGCTAGAAATGTACCGGCTGTAAGCCCTTAGACCGGGTCCCATAATGTATCAACCCCGTAGTCGGGGTCCCATAAATATTTGACCATATTGAGGTATAGGGTACAGGGATCAGTTATTATTTAAGTATACAAGATCATCATGAACAATAGGCATGATAACCTGTTTAGGTGCATATATAGATGTTTAGCTCATCATTTTATTATTCCAAATTTCCGACAGTTATACCTGTATACACATACTTACCGCTAATATAATATTTCTCCATATTAAATAAGCAGTCATTTGCTTACCTGGCAGCATGCCTAGTATTCCTGACCAGCGTCGCTGATTCTCTATCATGATAACTCTACACATACAAGTGTATAACTACTTACTAGTACATGTCCTCATTAGTGAGGTATAATGTATGTGCAATATCATTCTAGTTGTCTATCCAGATTGACTATATTGTAGGATTTTGATTCATGGATGCGCAACGGAAACACAAACAATCATAAAACCATGCAAAACCCTCCAAGGATCACAAGTCAAGAGACATAACGATGGTAAAGGAAGAAATCAATTAACACACCTTAGGGTTCTCCTTTGATGACTTCAAACGCGAATAGTGTCACGTCTCTACGGTTGATCCACGCCTAGAGGTGAGATCTAGATCTTCCAATCCTTGGTGCTAGCCCGGAAAGAGGAAGAGGAAGAAGAATCACGCAAAACGAGGCAAGCCAAGGTGGGCGGCACCCCTTTAGGCCGACGGGTGGGGCGACAATCCCAAGGGGGGTTCGGCCCTTTGTAGGATTTCTCACTCTCTCATTTTCTCTCCCACTCACTTATGTTATGAGCATTAGTGTGGGAAGGAAGGAAGGAGCATCCTTTATATAGTCCAACAACTCCTTGTTAACTACCTAAAGGCCCTATTCTAGTCCTACTAGAATTCGGATTAGTCCCCTTTTGCAAAAATAGTCCTTATCATGTCAATACATGGATTAGTTCTATTTGAAAATTAATCCTAATCATGTCCCTACATGAATTAGGCCACCTTGGCATATCCTAATCATGTCTATACATGGATTAGTCCAACTTGCATATTAGTCCTACTAAGTTAGCAAGTTGTTGCGATTTGATCCTTTTAATTAATTAATCATATTAATTAATTAATTCCCAAGTCTAGTTCACCCCTATATGGCGTGTGACCCCATAGGTTCTATTTAGTTGGTAGTAACTATTTACTAATATGGAGCGGCCTCTAGCAAGACATCCATTCTTGCCAACAAATAGAATAGTCATCATGACAAACCTTGTGCAAGTAATTGTCTCATCCCTTTGTCCCAATATCCGGATTGGACACAAGACATACAAGTCACACTCGTATATCCAATTCATAGTTTCTCGATCCTGGGAATAGCCTTATTCGTGCAAATAACATCAATATCCCATATTAATTTATTTGAGTCTGGCCAGACATTTTATAAGCACTATCCCTCGAGTGGCCTAGGATATTTGCTCCCGTTATGTGTGAGGGACAAATTCTATCTACGTCCACTACGATCTCTAAGCTTGCTTCTTATTGTATCCAGTACACGCCTTTATAACTACCCAGTTATGGTGTAGCGTTTAACGCTACCAAGATCACAATAATCCACAACTAGATAATCTAGTGACTTCAAGTCTAAGGATGACAAAACCATTGCACCGCGAGAAGCGCTTGTGACTTAACATAACATGTATGTAGCCTTTCTCGGAGATGGGTCAATCCAGTATGCCATTACTCATAATGCATACCCATGTGTTGGATCATGATATCTCCATATCAATCCAACCCCATACTAGTCTATAGATGATTGTCCTATTAATCATTATAATTGACTAGGGATATTTAAGAATATAACACTTATATTCTAAGGACTTCATTCATATTAACATATCTCTATATCGATAACATAATGAATCGTAAATCCATAAATGTCACAATTAATTGATTGCCTCTAGGGCACAATTCCAACAGTCTCCCACTTGCACTAGAGTCAATCTCCTGCATCATATGCCTATTGGTCTAGCGCGGCCCTCCACGCTTCCGCTGCGTTGGGGCGAGACATCTGTTGGTACCTTGCAAATATTCACATCTCCTCTATCAAAAATTTGATTGAGATTGAATATTCTGAGTAAATGCATCTTATGTATTAATTTACTCAGTCCTCTATGTTAGAATCAGTGACTGAATCTTGCCCGGAACCTTTCCAGCTCACAGTCGCTCCCACTAGGGCAAAACATAAAACTTGACTATAATCTAAAAAATTTCTTTGTCAGATTTGAAGTTCGCATCACTGTAACCCCTTACAGTAAACTCTTCCTATACCCCATTTATCAAAAATTCATCCTTAGTGCTTCTCAAGTACTAAAGGATAATCTTGATAATTTATCCAGTGACTCTCACCCGGATTTGACTGGTATCTTTGTGTCATGACTTATGACACATCTGGTCTAGTACATTCCATGGCGTATCTCGTGAATCTAATTCATACGGTCCATTCCCAATCTAATTGGAAAGACAACTAGTCTTCAAAAGACCAATTCCATGTGACATAGGTAAGAATCAATATTCTTTTCTCGTTGAACCATTTCAACACCTTTGTCAATTTATGTACTATGACCTAAGCTATACAACCATCTTGATCTACCTCAATAGATCTTCACAAGTTGCTTCGCTTAAGTCTACCATTAGAAAGTCAACTCCCTAGTCAATCTGCGTAAGACTGCCAAGTAGGGGCAACATTCCTAATGATTAAGTATGTCTCCACATACAAGACCAGAAAAATAACTGTGCTCCCACTAACCTTCTTGTAAACACAAGTATCATCTTCAATTTTGATGAAACCAAACTCCTTTGATTACATCATCAATTTGAAGAGTCCAACTCCTAGAAGCTTCATCCAATCTATAAATAGATTGCTACAAGCAAGATACGAATGGATTTAAGCATCACAATTGGGGAAAGATTTTGTCATAGTCTATACTATGAGCTCACATGAAATCACATTCCTACCAATTTTTCCTTAAAGGTAATCATATTACCATCCATGTTGGTTTCCTCATAACCCACTTGCACCCTATGGGTCCTACCCTTCAGGTGGTTCCATCAAAGTCTATACTTTGTTGGTATACATGGATTCCATATCGTGTCTCATGGCTCCTAGCCATTTCTGAGAGTATGGCCCACATGTGGCCATCTCATAGGTTGTAGGCTCATCTCGATGAGCAATATATCACTGGTTATGAGAAATCCTTATTTCTCTAGTCCCTCGATATATCCTACCTGACCTACGAGGTTCTTGTGTTTTCTGAGTAGGTTGCTCCACAAAACCTTGTGATCCTGCTCATCTTCCATCAAAAGGATCAATGTTTTGTTGTGGTTCTTGAACTTCTTCAAGTTCTACTGTCCTCCCACTGTTTCTTTTAGAGACAATCTCTACCTTAGAAACATTGTGGTTCGAGCAACAAACAGTTTGTTCTCGATTGGGTTGTAGAAATAATATCCTTTCCAGGATATCCCACAAAACATTTATCCGACTTGGGTTCAAGTTTATTTTGTAAACTCTTTTACATAAACTTCATAACCCCCAAATCTTTATGAATGACATACTAGGACACTTCCTAGTCCATATCTCATATGGCGTTATTCATATTTCGTTTTTGATGGAACAAGGTTAAGGGCGAAATTTGCTGTAATTAGAACATAGCCCCAAAAGTAAACTGGAAATTCTGTTTGACTCATCATGGACCGAACCGTGTCCTACAAGGTTCGAAATCTCCTCTTAGACACGCCAAACCCATGTGGCGTGCTAGGTGGAGCGAGTTTTGGATCATATCCAACACTCCCATGGATTCTTGTCAAACTCTTGGCTCAAGTACTTTCCTCTATGATCCAATCGTAGAGCCTAAATACTTTTGCCAAGCCGGTTCTCTACTTCATTCCTGAATTCTTTGAACAATTCAAAGGATTCTGATTTGTTTCTTCATAAGATACACAAATCCATATTTCTCTGATCCCATCAGTAAATATGATGAAGTACTGAAAACCATCTTTAGCATTTGTGCTTAGTGGCCTTCATACATCAATATGTATGATTCCCAAAAGATCATATCTTTGCCTAATAAGTCTTTCATGTCTCATATGATTCAATAATCAAATGAGTTCCAGAAATCCATCCACATGGTTCTTAGATATGTATCTCTTATTTATGAGGCCTAAACGATAATGCTAAAGATAAGTGAAGTTCATATCATAATATGAAAACTTCTTGGTATTAATGTTATAGATGAAATTATCATGATCATGGATATAGAATCCACTTAGACAAAATTGCATTACAATAATGCATATCATAATAAGTGGGACAACATTTGTTCTTTATTATGATAAGGAGCTTTCTTGTCCAAACAAGAAACTTTGATAATGTTCCTACTCATAGCTAGGACATGATCGTTCTTGTCTAATTCATGAACAATTTCTTAAAGGTAGAAATAATTCCCTACGGCTTATTCAGCAACCCTTTGCTTCATAGCCCCACGTGTAGGATTATTTCTTCCTTATCCAATTGTCTTCGTCTCTTGAGATCCTCCACATTTCTATAAATGTGATATCCTCATCTAGTATCATATACTTATGATGATAAGATAGACACATTGATTTCTATAACAAAATACCCATATTGGAATTCATAATTCCTTTATTACTTACTTACAGGTACTTTGGGTAGCCTCTCTTCCTCTACACCACCTATGGGACTCTGAGGCAACTTGGTTTTAGCAAAATGCTTGCTTTATACCTATGGGGTCGGCGCAAACCATTTTCCCTTACCCATGTTGTTAACCTTTAACAACTTTGCCCATGCCCATTATTAGTGTTTTGTTTTAGTGATTTTTCAATCATATTGAGTAAATCAATTTTAAAATAAAAATATAATTGCATCCAATGCAATTCTTGGTCCACTTGGGTGAATAACCGTTTATTCTTAATCTATCTCATAAATAATGCATATTCACTAATCTTTCAATCATATTGAATTAGTATATTTGCATAACCCAAAGTGGAGCAACACTTCAAACCTTTCATGTCTAGCTCGCTCTATTGAAAGAGCTTCTTTCAATGTATGATCATATCATACTTTTCATGTTTCTCTTCTTGCTTCCAAAGCTCAGAGTTCATGCAGCTAGCATGAGGCAAGTAACATCCAAAAAACCATTCTTTGATGTTCCTTCCATTAGGTTTTAACGTGTTTTGGTAGTTGGTAGGAAGAGAACTTTTATGTTCTACCATGTACAACAATTTTTCTTTTATTTGAGAACAATTCTCAATTTTATACCAGTCTAGAAAAAGATAAAGTCACGTTTTTATTTGTTCAATGCCATGGGAATTCAACATAATAGGATTATGCAAAGTTTGTGACGTTTAACTATATTTAACAAGGATTTAATTTGTTAAACATAGCTCCCACTATTTTACTACGGATTAATAACCCTCAAGATATTAATGCGGAAAATATCCTTATATTTTCTAGTGGGCCAAGATCCATGTTTCATCTCCGTATGAGCTTGCTTTGGCAAGTCACCCATAATTCGACTACTTTAGGTAGGAACAATTCCAATTGCATCCCTTATGCAACTCTTGGTTCAATTGGGCAAATAACTCCTTATTTATCCATCCATATGGATAATCCCAATTGATTGCCTCTAGGTCTCTTAATCATATTAATAACCCAGTTGTGTTCAACCTCTTATTTAAACAATTGCACATTGTTACGTGCCATCGCATTCCATCATTATGAACCGAGTCGCCATGCTTTGGCATGCACAATTTTGATAAATAATGATGATAATGAGTGTTTAAATAACGAGAAGGCAAGAACACAATATTTGAATTTTGAGGGATTTTTAAATTCAATTTTAATTGTTTTGTTGATCAATATCAACTAATCTATCTATTTGAGTTTGGGCACAACTCCAAATAATAGATCCGGGTTGTCTAATTATCTTATTGTCCTAATTGCATGCATCATCCATACACCAACCACACAATAATAAGACAATAAAGTAAACAACCACAAAACAGAAATTAAACGTGCTGTGGATATGGCCTTTTCTAACTAAGATAATTCCAAGCCAATGGACTTATCTAGAACCCTAAATCAAACACATCTCCATGCGTCTTGATCTTTTGGTCCATCCTTCATAGTCATGTGGAATTCTCCATGCTCCATGCTCCATCTTTTGTGGCTCCCTTTGGCTTTGGGCTTCTTTTCTTCAATCTTGGCTAACAATCTACTCTATCTAGTACTAGCTAACAACTATACTAAATAAAATAAATCTCACAAGTTGAGAAAAAAAATGGCTCTCAGGCCATAAAACCCTAATTAATTATTACAATTAATTGATCAGCTCGCAGGCCGTAAACCAAACCACAAAAATTAAACATCAACAACAAACCACATCCTAAGGCCATATCCAATCACCATGCGAATTGCACATAAACAGTTAAAATCCAATTTTAATGCGCTTGGTCAATTTTAATTGATTTTAGGATTTCTAGGATTAAAACGGTCCATGGGCCCAACAATCAAATTGCCCGGGCCCAAAAAGGTGAACCGCAAGGCCCTAGGGCCGGCCCGGCCCATAACCCACGTGGCTAGGCCGCGGGCTAGGGCCGCTCGGCCCCTAGGGCGGCCACAACTTGGGCGGCAAGCAAGAGGGGCGGTCCCCTAGGGGGCCTAACCTCTATATGGGAGTTGTTTCCAAAACAACTCCCTTGCTTGGTGCCCAAGTTTGGTTATTTCCTTGTTTTGGGAGAACTCCTTCTTCCCCAAGGATGCCCAAACCCTAGATCTAAGATCCTAAAATTTCTCAAACTCACTAATTCATGCATCCAATGCAAAAATTAGATCTTGTTATGATAGATCATTGACAAATTGCATCCCATGCTTGATTTGTCTTGTTTTAGGCGATAAACAATCAATTTAAGGTGTAAAACAACTAAAACGTAACACATAAACCACGTTTATGCTCTACGACCTGTGGCTCTGATACCACTGTAGGGTTTTGACTCATGGATGCGCAACGGAAACACAAACAATCATAAAACCATGCAAAACCCTCCAAGGATCACAAGTCAAGAGACATAACGATGGTAAATGAAGAAATCAATTAACACACCTTAGGGTTCTCCTTTGATGACTTCAAACGTGAATAGTTTCACGTCTCTACGGTTGATCCACGCCTAGAGGTGAGACCTAGATCTTCCAATCCTTGGTGCTAGCCCGGAAAGAGGAAGAAGAAGAAGAATCACGCAAAACGAGGCAAGCCAAGGTGGGCGGCACCCCTTTAGGCCGACGGGTGGGGCGGCAATCCCAAGGGGGGTTCGGCCCTTTGTAGGATTTCTCACTCTCTCTTTTCTCTCCCACTCACTTATGTTATGAGCATTAGTGTGGGAAGGAAGGAAGGAGCATCCTTTATATAGTTCAACAACTCCTTGTTAACTACCTAAAGGCCCTATTCTAGTCCTACTAGAATTCGGATTAGTCCCCTTTTGCAAAAATAGTCCTTATCATGTCAATACATGGATTAGTTCTATTTGCAAATTAATCCTAATCATGTCTCTACATGAATTAGGCCACCTTGGCATATCCTAATCATGTCTATACATGGATTAGTCCAACTTGCATATTAGTCCTACTAAGTTAGCAAGTTGTTGCGATTTGATCCTTTTAATTAACTAATCATATTAATTAATTAATTCCCAAGTCTAGTTCACCCCTATATGGCGTTTGACCCCATATGTTCTATTTAGTTGGTAGTAACTATTTACTAATATGGAGCGGCCTCTAGCAAGACATCCATTCTAGCCAACAAATAGAATAGTCATCATGACAAACCTTGTGCAAGTAATTGTCTCATCCCTTTGTCCCAATATCCGGATTGGACACGAGACATACAAGTCACACTCGTATATCCAATTCATAGTTTCTCGATCCTGGGAATAGCCTTATTCGTGCAAATAACATCAATATCCCATATTGATTTATTTGAGTCTGGCCAGACATTTTATAAGCACTATCCCTCGAGTGGCCTAGGATATTTGCTCCCGTTATGTGGGATGAACAAATTCTATCTACGTCCACTACGATCTCTAAGCTTGATTCTTATTGTATCCAGTACACGCCTTTATAACTACCCAGTTACGGTGTAGCGTTTAACGCTACCAAGATCACAATAATCCACAACTAGATAATCTAGTGACTTCAAGTCTAAGGATGACAAAACCATTGCACCGCGAGAAGCGCTTGTGACTTAACATAACATGTATGTAGCCTTCTCGGAGATGGGTCAATCCATTATGCCATTACTCCTAATGCATACCCATGTGTTGGATCATGATATCTCCATATCAATCCAACCCCATACTAGTCTATAGATGATTGTCCTATTAATCATTATAATTGACTAGGGATATTTAAGAATATAACACTTATATTCTAAGGACTACATTCATGTGAACATATCTCTATATCGATAACATAATGAATCGTAAATCCATAAATGTCACAATTAATTGATTGCCTCTGGGCACAATTCCAACATATATAAACCCCCCGAAGTCTCGATCTTATCGTACAGTCCCTGAATGTTTCTGAACCCCTTATTTGTGCCTAGCTGTCTAGTCCCAAGAGTTACCAAGTCTCCAAGTTGTTTACTTAAGAGTGTATCTCAATTCTGATTATTTATATTCAAGTTCCTGAAGTTTGTCCAATTCCATTTTAGCCCCTGACTGAGCTTGAACGGCTCAAACAAGTCAAGCTATGCTCGAAAATATGGAATCACCATATTAACACTCTCAGGTAGTCATAAAATTGAAAACTACAACTATGAGTTATTTGCACTTAGGCCCCTGATGTTTAACAAAATTGTAGAAATACCCCCCCCCCCCAAATAGTTAAAATTTTCAATTATAACCCATAGCAGCCTATTAAGACCCCAAATATCCAATTAAGTCACATTGTTAGTCTGAGAACATAAATTTAGTCCTAAGTAGTTCAATTGTAAGTTTTTATTAATTTCACGTAGGCCCCTATAGTTTGTGGAAATTACAAGATGACCCCAAACAGCTGACTTGGTCGACTATAACACAAAATAGCATGTAAAGACTCCAAATATCTATTTAAGCCATGTTTACAACTCCAAGACATCATTTACTCTTCATACTTGGAATATTCACACATTGTGACAATTTATAATTACGGTTAGGCAACTATTTTGGATCAGATTCTAGACTTACATAAAGCATTACATAAGATGATCTCCATACATATTTGAAGACGTAAGCTGGGTGAACAAG
Source organism: Linanthus parryae (assembly GCA_023055425.1). NCBI lineage: Eukaryota > Viridiplantae > Streptophyta > Magnoliopsida > Ericales > Polemoniaceae > Linanthus > Linanthus parryae. Next base: position 26,467,821 of record JALGPY010000005.1, on the reverse strand, counting down.
TAGGTCCAAGATTCACCTCAAAACAGCAAGTATAGGGCGAGATACAAGAGCTCGAAGTTAAGACAAAAATGCAGCACCAAGAACATGACGAACACAGTTCAAGAACAAAGTTATTTCATGAAACTTTAGCTCCAGATTCATGCCTGTTAGCGTGGAAATCAACCCGAAAAATTCAAACTAAGTTTATAGATCTATATCCAAGGTTTCCAGAAAGCCAAGAAGCACGCAAAACGGAGTAAAAACGAGTAAGTTAAACCTCTGGAACATGGCTGCCTCCTGACTGTTCTTCTCCGGAAAAATGAATCATTAACGGATCAGAACCGAATTTATTCTTTGTTCTAGTCATGTTTTAGTGTTAGGAATGAGCTCATAGGAATGCAAGGATCATTTAGAAGAGATTTTCAGTGAAAAAGAAGCAAGAAAGAGGTTGTACCAAGCTCGGTCGTTTTTCTGGCGATAATGGCGGAATTCGGCCGTCATCTCCCAAAAGTTTTGGCTTTCCTTCGATATCCCGACGAATTCTGGTTAGCCAACGGGCTCTACAACATCCTTAGACACCTAGTTTCCTTTAGAAGAGGAAAAAGAAGGAAAAATACGGGCTTACCAGGTCACTGCCGCCCATGACAGTTTGCCGGCGAAGCCCACTGCCCAAATTCCGTCAGGGAGCCATTCTGGCGATTCAGGACTCGCGCAATGGTGCGTTAGACTCGCCTGAGGTTGAGGAGTGTGAATATGGGCATTGATTTCATTGATTTACAATATACAAGGAGAATTTCGCGATTTACAGAGCTAGGGTTCTTACCGTATTCTTCAATTTCCGAGTTCAATACCGAACCAAACACATAATTGAGAGATGGGAAATGCTGCTTGTGGTGTTCTCTATCCCAGGGTATGGCAGTTCATGAAGAGGAGTGGTGGTGATGGTGATGTGGTGGAGATGGTGGTGGTGTTCAAGAGAGATAGTGAAGAAGATGGTGATGAGAGAATCAAGAAGAGGGAGAAGATGATTCTAGCTCCTTCTAGATGGTGGAGGGGAATAGTAAAATTTCCACCTTACCTATGAGGTGTCCAAGGGAGTGCCAAGTGGAAGACATGCACCATAGGGTGCAAGTGCAAATACTACAAATCTTAGGGTAAGAAGTGAAATATAGAAGAAGTTATGATTTTTTTTTCTTTCTGAAAATTCTAAATCTAGCCCAACACTTCAAAATACTCTACGAACATTCCCACAACTCAGAGAAATCTCAGATGAGGCCATTTTTAGCCAGGAATTAAATTTCAAGAAAATACATAATCGCCTCAGCTTTCTCAAAAATTGCCTCAGATGCCCCAATTTGAAATCACAAACCATACATTCTGTGCTAAACGGATTCCAGCGCACTGCTAGACAAGAACCGCGCATCACTCACACAAAATTTAAAATTATTACGCTTTAACCCTGTAGGAATTCCATGGTGTTACATTGAGACTCTTGATCATCTTTTTTGGGAGTGTACCCACTCAAAACAACTCCGGTTGCTGATGTTAGGGGAAGACTCTACAAGAAAACAGGGTCAAAGCTTACAAGACTGGGTTGTGGAAGTTTTTTTGAAAGATAAAAAGAGTACCTGTGAACTCTTCGTGGCAACGATCTGGGCCATTTGGAAAAATGGAAACGAAAACATCTTCAACAATAAGGGGAGACACCCGGAAATAGTGGTGAAACAGATCAAGGAATACCTACTCTGGTACAAGGAGATGACAGCAGCGGGTCATCTACAAAATCAGACGGAGCTTACTGACTTGGGTGGCTCGAAATGGACTTGTCCGAAACAGGGGTTTCGAAAACTTAACAGTGATGCTACCTGGAAGGAATACAGTTCTGCTACGGGAACTGGGTGTGTTGTCCTAAACGACAGAGGATAGTTTGAGGCAGCGAGACAAACCAGGTAGACGCTGGCCCCAGTAAGTAGCCTACTAAGAGCTTTCACGCCCACAACACAACTAAGATAGTCCGCTTTCCGCCCCTTCTGAATGAGCCGCTTCCTCGCTACAAACCTAAATAAAGCAAAAGGCACCGACTATCCGCTTTCTTTTCTTCTTCCTTTCATTTCAGGATTGGTATTTTCTGCTCAAAAGGCTCTAGTTTTGTGTACTAACAACTTGGTCTTACGAGTGATTCTACTTTACCACTTGAGACAACCATCCCGGGAGAGTCATATCTTCCTTTTGGACCAAAGATAACCTAAAAATTAGGTGCATAATTCGCTGGCTCTCCTACTGCCTTCAATCATAGGCAGGATGCCATTTTTGGATGCTTTTAGTTAAATTTAGTTACCTTTCTTGTTTCTTTCTTCCTTTTGTATAAATAGAGGGAGAGTATATTCGAGATATCCCATTCATGCGATAGAGCACGCTCGATCGGACGCTTACTTCTCCTTACCATTAGCCAATAGGACTATTCCTCTTCAAGTAATTAGACACACTATGAACATTTCCAATATCTTAACTTAATTAAGGGAAATAGGGATAAGAAATCATAGCAATAATTATGGGGCTTCTCATAATAGTCGACAGCTTGTTCTTCGATCGGGTATTCCTAGAATGCTTGTTTGAACAGTCTAGGATATTTTCTTCTAGTTACGTCACTGTCCGCAGTTAAGGTAGAAGTACCGAAATACATCCCCATCGCTCTTAATCAGTCATACCTAGTATTAACCAGTGGCTCAAGATGTTAGGGTAAGCTATTTCATATAGGGTCTTTTATAAAAGGAAATCTCGTTACAAACGAAGAGGAAGAAAAGGGCCTTTTGGCCGAACTCGCTCATAGGTAGGAATATTGGCTTGGACGTTTGCGCCGGAAGAGGAAGAGTAGGTACTTCGCCCTTGAAATTAGGATTTCTTTCCCTCTAACTAATCACTAGACTCTCTGCTAAGGTTAAAGACAAAGTGAAATACCTTTCTTCTAGAATGGGGTACTTTCCTGAACAAGCAGAATTTCGTACAACAGCATGCCGATTCCTTTTCTATGTTACCAGTTAGGATACTTGTTGTTCTATGCTCTGCTAACGACCTGGCATCCGTCTCTCCCCACCAAGAAGTGGGAAGCGTCTACTTAATAAAGCCTGATCAAGAGTACCTAAATTCCCTTGCACGGAACACGAAATAAGAAAAAAAAGTAATCCCCTTATGCTCGTGTACTATACCCATTAAAGGCAAATGTTGCCTTTAATGGCTAAATTGGTGGCTATCAGAGAGTGTCTTAGCTTTGCTGAGGAGATGGGCTATGATTGAATTTAGGTGGAGTCGGACAATATCACAGCTGTACTTCTACTTAGATATGGTGTTGCTGGAAAACTAAAGGATCTTGAGGCCATTTCTGACCTTAAGGAGCTCTTAACCGAATGCAGATCAAGGACGAGAACATTTCAAGAAGTTGAGTTTCTTCATGTTAGACGGGAGGAGAATTCTTTCGCCCATCTAGTTGCTTCTAAAGCTTTAGATGAGGATGATATTAGTCATTTTTCGCAAACGCCAATTTGGGCGCAAGATGTGCAAACTTTTGATCTCATGGGAGTGACTACCCCGTAATAGATAATTTTCTTCTAAAAAAAGAATATAAAATATAGAGGGTGAAACTTGATTTATATTTTTACTGAATTTGTACCCTGGTTGTGGTCACCCGCTATGATGCTAGTGAAACATTATATAAGAAAAGTGATTTTTTAGGCATTTTTTTCGCAGTTTCCGGACCGGTTTACTCGATAATATACAAAATTTTGGGTTTGGGATATATCTACCGTTTAGATAGCCAGTGACTTTCGACTCCAAGGATAACTGACATTCGTAGAATTCATATTTAAGACTTAAGAGCAGTAGACCCTTAAATCTCGAGTCTCACCCGCTAGGACAACCCCGAGAGGAGTAGACCCTAATCAGCAATGGAAATATTACAAAAAATAGTAAAAAATATAACTAACACTTGTTTGACAACAGAATTTGCGTCTTTTCGAGAACTTTCCGAACTGGGGTGGATTGCGTTACTCTGATGCCCGTAGCCAAAGTTTATGGCTCAAACAATGCGGCGACACCGACATCTGCAATTTCTTCCGCCCCTGTGCTATCTTCCATCTCATTGTAGAGAAGCGCCATATTAGTCGCATCTGACAATTCAACTTCATCCGGATCATTCGCTCTTGCATCGGATATGCACTACTCTACCACTTCGATACCAGTATTCGACGAGTCTTTCTTATTTGAATTTGATCCATCTCTTTTCTTCTCCAGCAAATCGGAGCATGAAACCTCGAGGCAGAGGGTTTTCAATGTTTAACAAGACTTGAGTCCTCATATAGGACATTTGATAGACCTCGGCTTCATCCCCTTCATCGAGTGCCAGGAATTTGCATATTTTCCCCTAATCCTTTGGGCATTTAGTCTCGATATTTTCTCATGTGGGAGGCCTTTGACATGAAAATCCAAAAGGGACATTGTGAGAAATACACATTATTAATAGAATTTGCAACACCCCACCGAGCCGCAAGGCCGGCCGGGCCCCACGTTCGGAAGAGATGTCTCCGCCCGAGGTGATGAGCCTCATTGGGAACGGATAAGGATCGTCGGTTCACAGCTAGTACAACCATCGATAACTCAAAATACAATTTATTATAATTCCAATACAACGGTGATAACTTTTGAAAATCAATGAATACACTTTCAGTTATACGAAACCAATTACTATGTGATGTCTCAGCTAACCAGCCTTCCTGTCCTTGTGTCGTGAACGTTCCCCCACCTCGATAGCCAACCTGCGGTTTTAAAATAGCAAAAGCCGACGCAGTTTTTACAGAAAATAGTCAGCAAACGGCTGAGTAAGAAACATCTCAACACGTAAACAGATGATTGGGCACATATATTTCAAAGACACGTAAACAGGTAGAGAAAACAGATTATGAATTAAGATCACAACTAAAAGTGACGAGATTAGCGGGATAAACTTTGATTTGAGATTTCTTCAAACTTTTCATTATTAAAGTCCCATTTTTCAACTTTTCTGGCGGCCACCTGGCCACGTGCCACGGGTAAGCAGCTTGCTCTACTGCCCCATGAGCCCCAGAATTAAACATTGTACGAGCTAAACCATGCAGAGTACCCGTCTGCCTCGGAATAAAATATACGGATTATCTCGAGGGTCTAGCAACCCTACTTCAACCCGGCGGTTGAGAAAGCCCCACTAGTTACGACTTTCCCGCCTCATAACTCGCCTACAAGACCTTAAGTGTCGACACCCCCTAGAGGTTAGCAACTCCGCTAGAGTAGTACTTGTAGCTCCTCCCATATCCTCATGGTAGTGTAGGAAAATGGGCACCAGGGTATGCCAGAGTTTGGCTCCCTAAATCCCCTGACCAGAACGTATGTAACCGGATGGTCTTGTCAGACAATTCAGCCATAAGGATGGTACCTGTGTAGGGGTCGAGTAACTTTTATCATAGCGGGATTAAAATTGAAGTAGTAATGTGAATATATCGTATGATAATTATATGACTTTGTCAGGCATCTAGAACTAGATATGATGTTAAGAACTGAATGTGTACTAGCTAGGGTTGCTAGCAGAAAAATACGGTTACATGTATAATAATGAGGCATAGTAGGGGGAATATGATAAGAATATAGGATGAGGATAAGCGTATCTTGGGAGGGTAGAGGAAATATAGGAAGGGAAGTTATGAAATGATCAGAAGAGTGAGAATTTTCGCAGGTATACATTTGGGATAAGAACAAAACTAGAGAAGGATAGTATTAAAAGAGACGTGGGTTGTGATGAGTGGTATTATAGAAGCATTAGATGGTGTGAATGATAAAATGAGTGGAAATTAGAAAAGGTTCGTGAAGAGTTAACTGGAGGGTAAAAGGCTAGGTAGAGTCCTATGGGGGAAGAGCCAGACTATTGTAAATGTGATATCCATCAGGCTATGGGCGAGGATGGGGATATGTGTGAGAAGTTATGAATCAGGGCATCATAGGAGATTATAGATATCTGATTATGTAAGAAATGCATGATCTGTATAAATGGACTGTACGCAGGAGGGATAAAGGAATGGATATGGGTAGAAGTCACGAGGAAGGGTGTTGAGCAACCTTTAAATGTTAATGGCAAGAGAGATGCAACATTTAGCAAGACAAAGGAGCCAGAGCGTAGGTGAGATTAATACGGGATCCAAGACGGAAATCTTCAGAATGGATAAATAGGATTGGAGGCAATAGGAGTGGAATGGGAGTATGTCAAACAGTTGTAAGAACGAGGAGATATTGGGAATAAGGGATGAGGTGGAACAATCTTCAGTATTCAAGGGTGAGGGTAGCGGTAAGAGATAGATGAATGTTGATGGATCGATCGACTAGGAAATGAAAATCTTGACATATTTATAGGATGTTAAAGGCATAGCGCAGTGTGGGTAATCATAGTAAGATTAAAGGAGATTCAGTATTGTATTCAAATGGATTAGGAAAAGGCTAAGAGAGGCTCAATTAGTTGAGAATCAAGCAGGAATATTCGGAGTCAAAAGAATAAGCAAAGGGGGTTGTACTTCAGACGAACATCATATTATTGCTACAAGAAGTGTTAAGTGCTTAAAATGTGTAGGGAAGCGGAGGAAATCGGATTTTTTACATCGCTAGAGGTTTGTAAGAGAAATTAGGAGGGACCGAAAACTGAGAGGTTAGCAGAAGTGGAATCGTCTAGGGTGTGTTAAGGTGTTAAATGTGGTAGGGTAATCTACCGCAAGATGTTGGAGTGAGATCATACGAAGGTTTGGGGAAGGTATCTAACAGTAACAAGGAAATATTAAAAGAACAAGTGAAGATGGATTAGATTGCGGAAAATCACGAAATGCAAAAGACTTGAAATTATCAAGGAGGTGAGTACGAGAAAAGAATCAGGGGTATCATGAGTGCGGAAGAAACGGAACTGCTCTATTGTAACTAGCGGATATAGGGTAACTGGAGGAATGGAAGGATATGGAGAGGTTTTGAACCAGTAATAAGGGTAAAAGATGTGAGAAATACGGGGATGACAGGTGAAAGTCTGAGGGCCATGACGGGTATAGGCATAAGAAATGAAACTGGTAAGTGATGAAGCTCAAAGGGAAGTTATGCATAGTTGGGTGATAGTCATGATGAAGGATAAAAGAATTGAGAACTTGGGGGGAAAGTCAAGAATGGAGTGGTTAATACTGAGGGATAGAGTGTTAGAGAGGAGAAATGGGAATATGGCATTGAGGCTGTGATGATGAAATTTTGGAATAACAGGCAGTTTTACGGAAATGCCAATAACTACAAAGAGGTAGGGAGAATGTGATGGGATTGCCAGGAATAGAACAAGGATAATTGCGATATCCTGAGGTTAAACACAATTTTAAGGAATTTATGAGTCAAATTGTGATCATTTCATCAAAGTTCGTAGCAACTAAGATAAGTAAGGGTAAAATGAGGTAAATAAACCATTTTGGGATGAGAAAACACATATGGGCATCTAGAGAAGGTTCATGGAAGCGACACAACAAAATCGAAGAGTTTCATAAGTGATTGCTAAACCATGGAAGGAAAAAAACAAGTCGTCAAGGTAGACACCATTATGGATCTGTTCAAGTAGCGACAACGAGAATTAAAGTATATCGTGGAAGTGAAATGGGGATAAGGGAAATTCGTGAATGAATCAAAAGAAAGGGGTATAAACTGTTTCAGTTTTCGCAAGGGAAATAACCTTCATCAGACAATGGAAAGTGGCACTAAGTTGGTGTCTAAGGAAGGACATATTCATCCAGGGTAAAGGATCATGTTAACTTTCGGATGCTCATATAGGAGCTTCTCAGTGATGAAACCTTAAAGCTAGGAAGGAGGTTATACCAAAGGGTTTGAGAAATGTGTCGGAGCGTCAGAATAATGGGAGAGAAGGAATGGTGGAGACGATTTTGACCAACAAAGATAGTGAAAGGGTGCCAGATTCTGGGAATTGTAAGGATAATGGGAAAATACCTTACCAATGGGCATTCCACCCAGAGTTTTAAAGACTAGAATGGGGGAGCCTGTTAAAGTGCGTGACTAGATGAGATATGGAAGAATGGTTACAATGTTAAATTTGGATTGGTATAGTTCCAAGTTATGGAATACGAGTGAGGTTGCTATAGTAGGGCCTAGAAGGGTCCAGTGTTCAATAGGGACTAAGGTGTACATTATGGCAAAATCAGGTCAAGTACATTTGTAGATCAGACCAATCAAAGCATAAGAGAATCCGAACAACGAGGATACTAGTCAGCAACAGAAGGACATTGAGACAAACTATAGGGAGTTATAATTGCAACATATTTGGGTAACGATTTCAGGTAGAATCCCATAGAAATGAGCTATAAGGTAAGATAACCGAAAAAAATCTAGAGTAGATTAAGGAAAAATTGAAGAGTAAGTAGGAAGGTGTGATCTTCGAGGACGAAGATTCTTTTAAGGGTGGTATAATGTAACACCATGGAATTTCTACAGGGGTAAAGCGTAATAATTTTAAATTTGTGTGAGTGATGTGCGGTTCTTGTCTAGAAGTGCGCTGGAATCCGTTTAGCACATAATGTATGGTTTGTGATTTCAAATTGGGGCATCTGAGGCAATTTTTGAGAAAGTTGGGGCGATTGTGTATTTTCTAAAAATTTAATTCCTGGCTAAAACTGGCCTCATCTGATATTTCTCTGAGTTGGTGGAATGTTCGTAGAGTATTTTGAAGTATTAGCCAAAATTTAGAATTTTCAGAAAAAAAAATCATAACTTCTTCTAGATTTCACTTCTTACCTAAGCTTTGTAGTATTTGCACTTGCACCCCATGGTGCATGTCTTCCAATTGGAACTCCCTTGGACACTTCATAGGTAAGGTGGAAATTTTACTATTCCCCTCCACCAGCTAGAAGGAGCTAGAATCATCTTCTACCTCTTCTTCATTCTCTCATCACCATCACTATCTCTCTTGAACACCACCACCATCTCCACCACATCACCATCACCACGACTCTTCTTCATGAACTGCCACACCCTGGGATAGAGCACACCACAAGGAGCATTTCCCATCTCTCAATTATGTGTTTGGTTTGGTATTGAACTCGGAAATTGAAGAATACGGTAAGAACCCTAGCTCTGTAAATCGCGAAATTCTCCTTATATATTGTAAATCAATGATATCAATGCCCATATTCACACTCCTCAACATCAGGCGAGTCTAACGCACCATTTAACGAGTTCTGAATTGCCAGAATGGCTCCCTGACGGAATCTGGGCAGTGGGCTTCGCCGGCAAACTGCCATGGGCGGCAGTGACCTGGTAAGCCCGTGTTTTTCCTTATTTTTCCTCTTATAAAGGCAACTAGGTGTCTAAGGATGTTGTAGAACCCGTTGGTTAACCAGAATTCGTCCGAAATTCGAAGGGAAGCCGGAACGTTTGGGAGAGGACCGCCGGATTCTGCCATTATCGCCGGAAAAGCGACTGAGCTTGGTACAACCTCTTTCTTGCTTCTTTTTCACTGAAAATCTCTTCCAAATGATCCTTGCATTCCTCTGAGCTCATTCCTAACACTAAAACATCACTAGAAAAAAGGAATAAATTCGGTTCTGATCCGTTAATGATTCATTTTTTCGGCGAGGAATAGTCAGGAGGCAGCCATGTTCCAGGGGCTTTAACTTCCTCGTTTTTACTTCGTTTTGCGTGCTTCTTGGCTTTCAGGAAAGCTTGGACATATCTATACAAAATTTGCTTTAATTTTTCGGGTTGATTTCCACTCTAACAGGCCTGAATCTGGAGCTGAAGTTTCAGAAAATAACTTTGTTCATCATGTTCTTGGTGCTGCATTTTTGTCTTAACTTCGAGCTCTTTTATCTCGCCCTATACTTGATGTTTTGAGGTGAATCTTGGACCTACTTGTTCACCCAGCTTACCTCTTTAAATATGTATGGAGATCATCTTATGTAATGCTTTATGTGCGTCTAGAATCTGATCCAAAATAGTTTCCTAACCGTAATTATAAATTGTCACAATGTGTGAATATTCCAAGTATGAAGAGTAAAACGATGTCTTGGAGTTGTAAACACGGCTTAAATAGATATTTGGAGTCTTTACATGCTATTTTGTGTTATAGTTGACCAAGTCAGCTATTTGGGGTCATCTTGTAATTTCCATAAACTATTGGGGTCTACGTGCAATTAATAAAAGCTTTACAATTGAACTACTTATGACTAAATTTATGTTCTCAGACTAACAATGTGACTTAATTGGATATTTGGGGTCTTAATAGGCTGCTATGGGTTATATTGGAAAATTTGAACTATTTGGGGGGGGGGGGGGTATTTATGTAATTTTGTTAAACATTCGGGGCCTAAGTGCAAATAACTCAAAGTTGTACTTTTCAATTTTATGACTACCTGAGAGTGTTAATAAGGTGATTTCATATTTTCGAGCATAGCTTGACTTATTTGAGCCGTTCAGGCTCAGTCAGGGGCTAAAATGGAATTGGACAAACTTCAGGGACTTGAATATAAATAATCAGAATTGATATACACTCTTAAGTAAACAACTTGGAGACTTGGTAACTCTTGAGGATAGACAGCTAGGCACAACTAAGGGGTTCAGAAACATTCAGGGACTGTACGATAAGATCGAGACTTCAGGGGGTTTATATAGTCATTCTGGATACACAATTAGAATGATATTGCATATGCATTATACCTCACTAATGAGGACATGTACTAATAAGTACTTATACACTTGTATGTGTAGATTTATCATGATAGAGAATCAGCCAGGCTGATCAGGAATACTAGGCAGGCTGCCAGGTAAGCAAATAACTGCTTATTTAATATGGAGAAATATTATATTAGCGGTAAGTATGTGTCTACAGATATAACTGTCGGAAATTTGGGGAATAATAAAATGATGAGCTAAACATCTATATATGCACCTAAACAGGTTATCATGCCTATTGTTCACGATGATCATGTACACTTAAATAATAACTGATTATTGTACCCTAGACCTCAATATGGTCAAATATTTATGGGACCCGGACTACGGGCTTATAGCGGGTACATTGCTATCACCCGGCTAGACAGCTAGGTTCCGCCTCTGGGTTGCGATCCAGAGGGAGTGTGCACACTTAAGGTCTAGTATGTCAAGATGGATTAGGGTGGTACATGAATGGGGAACTGAATATGGATTTGCTGTAGTTGTTTTCTTAACAGATAACTTGGAATTACAAGCATAACATTTTCTTTACTACGTGTTGTGAGACAGGATGAAAGTACATATGTTTACGGGTACACCCTTAATGTTTTCAAAAACTAATATATAAATATCTAATTTTGTTATAAAGTCTTTTCTGTTGTTGTAATATGACGTCGTAACGTCACTGCCTATGATATCTGGCAGGTGAGTATGCGGGAGACTGGGGAGTAGGCATTCATCTAGAGGGTCGACCGACGAACATATACGACATACAAAAGTAAGTTATTTTGAAATCTCAGTTTCTTTAATTCCGTCTTGTAATAGAACCGTTAGGGTTTGACTCCTTGCTGAGCACTCCCGTGCTTAGCGGAGGGGATCTCCGGAGAGTTTGGGGGATCCAAGTGTAATTCTCCAATACTCCAGGATGGGGTTGTTACACTCAACCTCTTTGTTGCACAGTTGGCATTCTAAAGGGATGGGAATTCCTCTGTTACGTAACTTACATGCAATAGGTAGTGATGAGTGCCATATTCGCCACACTGGTAAGATTAATTTCTTTGGAAGTTTGAGATTCCATAACTTTTGAAGCCAGCCCCCATTTGAGAAGCTACCCGAGGAGGAGGTAGGAGTAGTCGAGAGCTTCCTTTGTGCTTTATATCTTGTTTTAACAGAATAGTGGTCGTCCTGTGCATGGATCCAAAAGAAAGTGTCCAAACTAAGTTGATTATCCATTGGAACTTGTAACACTTCCTTCCAGTCAATTGGCCAGAGTATTTGCTTAACTCTATCTTCATTCCATGCGCCCGTGTTCTCGTCAATTAGATCCGCCACCCTTGCATTTTCAACACCTATCGGGCATCTTGTTATGACACTATATGTATCTGGTCTTGTGAGCCATTTGTCGCCGAAAATCTTCACATATTTCCCATCTTTAATATTCCATACGAGTCCTTTTTTTATCAAGTCTCGATCTGCAATAATACTTCTAAACGCATATGACACTTGGACTGAGGGCTTCAGCTTATATTACATTATAGTAGAATCTCGAAAGTACTTGGCTCGAAAAACACGACATACCAGTGTGTCTGGGTTTTGTAAAATCTCCAAGTATGCTTTGCCAACATTGCCTTGTTGAAGTCTTGAAAATCACGGAACCCCAATCCACCTTATTCTTTTTCCTCCTTTAGTTTGTTCCAAGCTATCCAATGAATTCTCCGTTTGTGCTCATCACCACCCCCACCAAAATTTTCTGACTATTCTCTCAAGATCTTGGCATGGTTTGTTGAGGAGAAGGAAGCAGCTCATTGTGTAGTTGGGATCTGCTTGAATAACTGCTTTAATGAGAACCTCCTTGCCAATCTTTGATAAGGAGGTTCCTTTCCATCCTTTCAGCTTATGATATACTTTCTCCACAAGTGGACTAAACATTACTGTCTTTATTTCTCCCTACCTGGGTTGGGAGCCCCAGGTATGTATCATGTTGGTCAACGAGCGTAACACCACAAAGATTACTAAGAAAAGCTCGGTCTTCAATGGCCACGTTCTCCGAAAATAACTGAGGATTTCTGAAGGTTAAGCATCTGACCAGAAGCAGCCTCGTAATCTGACATAATTCCACGTAGAGTTGTTATTTCCTCCGCCGTAGCTTGTCATCTGCAAAGAAAAGATGGGATATTTGGGGGGCCTCGTCGAGAAGATGCAAATCTAGTCAGTCTCCCTTCCTGCATTGCAAATGTTAGACTTCTTGACAAAGTTCACTAACCAACAGAAAGAGATAAGGGGAGAACGGGCATCCCTGACGAAGCCCCCTCTTAGGCTCTATGCGCCCCTGAACCTCTACATTAACAATAAGACTGTACGAAACTGATCAAACGCAACTCATAATCAAATTAATCCAAAGAAGACCAAAACCCATCCGTTCCATCACTGCACGCAAAAAGTCCCACTTGACTCTATCGTATGCTTTTCTCATGTCAGCTTTGAGCGCAAGAAAACCCATCTCCCCTTCTTTCGGTTCTTCATTGAATGAAGTAATTCAAAAGCTATCAAAATATTGTCTGAAATTAGTCTACCGGGAACAAAGGTCGACTGATTTTCAGATATCAAGGAATCCAGAATAAGCTTTAGACGTTTTGCTAAGACTTTAGCTATAATTTTATAAATTTTAGTGCATAAACTGATAGGTCTAAGATCCGCGGGCTTTCTGACCTGTTTCACCTTTGGGATTAGCGCTTTCAACGTTTGATCGAGGGCAGCTAAACCACCATTGCCATTGATTACTGTGAGACAAAGTGCTTCAATTTCTTCCCCCACCAGTCCCCAATATTTTGGAAAAAAGAACGCTGGAAAACCATTGGATCCAGGTTCTTTAGCCAGTGCTAATTGGATTTTTGCTACTCTAATTTCTTCGACGGTGAACACTTGATCAAGGGCAGCCCGTTGATTGGGCAGAATCAACTCTTCAATATTTTGCAACATCCCTTCCATTTGTGTTCGCAAGGGGTCTGTAGATGTGAAAATATTAGTGAAATAATCTTCAAGAATAGTAACAACCTCTTGTATTCCGGTTTTCCATACACCCGATACATCTTCTAGTCCCTCAATACGATTTCTATTACGCCGAATAGAAGCTTTGCGATGAAAAAAGTTGGCGTTTTGATCCCCTTACTTCATCCAAGTTTCCCTCGATCTTTGTCGCCACAATTCTTCTTCCCATAGCAATAAATTAAGGATGTTTTGGCATATCCCTTTGGCTTCAGCTACAGCTGCGGCTGTCTGCACTCCATCGGTCAACTTAACTGAACGGGCCCCGGCTTTTCTTCAACTGATTTTTGACACTACCAAATACCTCTTTGTTCCAATCCGTCTCAAGCCTTTGATAATCCACCAAGTTTCCCCACTACATGGCCTTGTGTCCCACGCCAACTTTCTTCAACAAAACGGCTACAACGTCCATCTTGCAGCCACATAGACTCAGACTGAAACCGTCTTCTTACTCTACTGTTTCTGAGGATGCCAGACTGCCAGACAATTTGGAGAGGAACATGATCAGAAACCTTGGCAATGAGGTGATCTACCTTTCCCCATCCGAACACATCTATCCAGCCATCCGTTACTAGACACCTATTCAAACGTTCTCTAATAGACATTTCATCACCTTGATTATTGGACCAGGTAAAGCGAGAACCCGTATAACCCAGATCCCTGAGTTGAAAACGATGAATAACGCCATTAAAACCGTCAATTTGACTAAAGGATACTGATCTTCCTCCTTCCTTTTCAGAAATAGACGTGAAGGCGTTGAAATCACCAACTACACACCAAGGCTGATTTTGCAGACACAGTCTCTCAAGCAGAGTCCAAGAGTGATGTCGTTGTTCCCTAACAGGATATCCATAAAACCGGTCAACTAGCCATGTTTTGCTTCACTAATAATCGTAAAGAAACCATGAATATAATGTTTTGACTTAGTAGCTAGTGAAAAAGATCCCTCTTCATCCCATAACAGTGCTAGGCCTCTTCTCCTATCTTCACAATCTCGGAAGATACCATTGCGGAACCCCAGTCTGTCTCTAATACTTACCATCTCCGCTGCATATAATTTTGTCTCCATTAAGAAGACGATGTTGGGCTTATGTCTCCTCACAAGATCGTGAAGAGAGATGACGCTACGGGGGTTCCCAAACCCCCGCACGTTCCAGCTTAGTAGACTCATTGCTGATGGCTGGACTACGTAGCAGCCTCAGCCGTATCAATATTTAGGTTCTTTGAGGCTCCCCCGTCCTGTGTCGGAATCCACGTCGCATAAACCTGAGTTTGAGTTTTTGTAGTTTTTAATTCCTCCTCTTGATTCACTGGTGGGTTTTTGTGGGCTGCATGGTTTGCTTGTACTTTAGTTTTGTTTTCCTGGCCATTACCCCTACCAACAGCCGCGTTAGTGTTCGTTCGGCCACCCCTTACTCTTCCACGACTTGTACCACGACCACCCAAAGCACTGGCGTTATTTCCTCGCCCGGAATTGGAGTATCCAGTGCCTATACCCGCGTCATGGACTCTTTTTTTTTCTTTTTCGGTTGGGTTGTGAATCAAATTTGCTTCAGCCCCCTTGCGTTTCGCTCCCATAGTGGGATTACCGAGAGATACTGCTATACCCTTTGCCTTTTCTCCAACCGAAAATCTCCCTGGCTTATCCACATCAGCCAAAGGGTTGTCAAACATGTTCATGTCGCCAACAGTACTTTTGCGGTCTGTGAGCTCATCCTCGTCATGATCAATTGAATTGTCAGTTCCTTTGTCTGTGTTCATCTCATCAACACCATAATAAGTGTATTGCGCAGGAGGGCCACCTTCATTAACAGTATTCTTTCCTCCATGCTCTTCATTGAATACATCCAACAAACGCTTCTTTGGAGGAGGCTTAAACAAAAGCCAATCTGCAAAACCAGGTTGTGTTTGTGTCTTCTCCAAATCCGTAGGCAAAATTCAATCATCCTCATAGTGATTAATCCTGCCACACCATTGACAGAGGCAAGAGATACACTCGAATTTGTAATCTAACAATCATTTTACACCCAGTTCTTCGATGTACCTTCCTCTTTGAATAGGTTTGTTAATGTCGATTCTCACCCTAGCTCTCATATAGTCAGCACCAGAACCAGATGAGATCTTAGGGTCCATTGCAACAATACTTCCCATGTTCCTGAGGATTTTACGGAGATCTTCATCAGTTTGATGGTAGATTGGTAGATTCCCCACTTGAACCCAAACATCAATCGTCTCAAAAACTAGTCCTTCAGTATCTGCCGCTAAGTCCCATGGTTTAGAATTAACATGTCATCATCAAAAATCCACGGTCCTCCCGCGAACACCATGTCCATAGCTTCCTTGTTTGGGAACTGGAAAACAAAGGTACTCGCACCCGTTTCATGAATGCTAAGCTCATCGCCCCGGCCATCTTCTTAAAAAGTAGTTTCATTGCCCAGATATTAAAACGTATAGGGAGAATGAATTTACCTATCAAGCACGGACCCCTTCCTTTGATCGCTGATAAACTGCATTCTCTATCAAAGACCTCAACCTCTTCTTCTTCGATTGAGAGTTTTGAAAAGTCCAACGATGAACTGAACCCTGTTGCCATGATCGTCACGCTTCAGAGTCTTCCTTCAGCAGTAGGTTTACCGGCCTGAAACCTAGGTTGAAAGTCGATCGCTGCTTTTGTGCCCTTGTCGCCTCCGATAAGTTCGGAGCTAATAACCCGTGTGAAACTCTCTATATTTTATATTCATGCACTCATCACACATGATTATATAACATTATGTTTACTTAGTTTATAAATTTGTCACGTAGAGAGATAGAATTTTCTACTGTGGTGTTTTTAGAGAGTTTTGTATAGACACACACACATACATTATATATAGATATATATACACACACACATACAATTTTTTTTTTGAGAAATTGTTTTGTTGTCAACCGGGTTCGAACCCGGGACCTGATGCAGGGGCTTCCAACGCTATACCACTTGAGTTACATTTGAGTGGATTACTTTTCTCGATAAAAAAAGTCGACTACAAGTTCATGTTAAAAGGTCTGTGACACTAAAACAGAAGAAAAAATTAGTGTGTTTAGGGAAAATAATACTTCATTGAAAAAGGCCAAGAAAAACTTCAAAAACCTAATGCTTTTTGCAACATATTTTACATTATGGACTTGTAATTTAGAATTAATTTATAAACAATTTAGAAATCGCACCAAACTCGCATATTACTTCATCCATTGATATAAGAGTATCTCCTACCCTAAACTCCATTTCTTCCTCCAGTTTTCATCTTTGATGGTGAAAAAATGGACTGGTCTCCTACCGTGCACACTCTGTTCCTTCATTCCTTCATTTTTTGTGGAGTAATGGAGTTTTCGACTCGCACTCATCTAGCCAAGTTTTGCACTAAATCATAAAATTAATTGTGTAACTCAACTTCTCCAATTATAGATATTGAATTTTTTAGTCTCTCATAGGTTATCAGAAATTTCTTCAAAATGGTAAAATGTAATTAGTGGGATAATTTTTGACCAATTTTACTATGACAAGTACATTTATTAATCATTTTAAAGTACTAAATTGTTTCACATTTAATTTCAACCTTTAAAATAAAAAGAATAAAGTATATTTGACGATACTCAAAATGTTGGAAATACAATTATGTCATTCATTAACAATTTTAATCAAACTAATACATTATTATCAAAATACTATTACTTCATTACAAATTTCTCATTCATCATCACCATATGTTTGATCATGCATACCCCACAAATAGACAATCTATCTTCTTCTCAATTCATTTTGGTCTTGAATTATCAAATTTCAGTGTCAACCAAAAAATTACAAGAATATTGTATCATTGAGATCTCTTGAAATCTCAACTGGCGGTACTGCTGGCGAACTTTTATAGTCTATATCAATAGGATATTAAAAGTCATTGAAACTGCCCGCGTTTAAATATTGAGAAAGCTTGTCTTCAACTATCATATTGTGCATTATGATGCACGCTAACACAGTTTCACGCTAACATGTGTAATATAACTATTTGATAATATAATTGTGTTTAGTTTTAAAATTTTAATATTTAAACTAAATAATTAGGTATAATCATTACTTTTTATGCTTGTTAATGAAATCGAGGAGAACACATTTTTTTTTAATTAAAGAGGTAGGGTGGGAGATGAACAACTCCATTTTATCTAAAATGGAAAAATAATTGAGAATGGAGGGATGACGTTTTTCTGGTCAAACACTGTGGGAAGCTGATTCCATTCTTCCATTTCTTTTGCAGTTTTGAAGGTATGGAATTTTGTAATGAAATGTCAAAGACTACAAAAATTATTTTAACCAAAAATGAAGTTATAAAGTAGGGTGGGAGATACTCTAATAACTTCAACTACATTGGTATTTATGTTTAAATTAAAGGAAGTAGCAAGTATGTGTACTTCAATTGAGATCGTCCACGCAAAAAAATTATTTAACAAGTCATGGTTTCACGAGTTTCTTGAGATACCATGGTCATGATTTGCGTGGGAAGTGTCGTAATCGACCCAGTAATTAATATTTATATAAAATTTGGATTCAGTTGTGCTAGTACTAGGTTGTAGCTACAAACGGAGGGATTTTCTCATGAAAAAGATGCTCCATCCCTTATAAAACTTTCCATATAATCTAAAATGTTTGTTTTGTTTGATTTTAAGTGCACTAAAATAGTGAAATTAATGTAGAAAAATTGAATTATCAAAATTACTTCCATTCATTAAGTACTATTTATGTTCTTCTCCCCCAGTCTATTTCACTTTTTGTCACTATTCACTTAGTCACTTAGTCACTTAACTACGAGCTTAAAAATTATGCCGTTTTGCTATCTAAATCATCGAGTCGAAGTGACACAGTTTCGGGTTAAAAAGTTGTTATGTTTTTGGTGATTTAAGCTCGTAGTTAAGTGTTCGACGAAGCGGCGAAGCAATTGGTGAAGTAAGGAAGAAGAACGAAGACGCAAAACTAGGTTTATGTTCTGTTCGTGTGAACACTTCGGATGTTCGCATGAACACTCTGGGGTTGGGGCGGTTACGTTGTTTCCTTGTTCAATTTTGGGATGTTTCTTTGTTTCTTTGGGCACAACTCAGTATCCTAGGCCTATATAAGGATCTAGGGTCGAGACTAACATTGTGTGGTCGATTGTAATCTCATTAAGAAATTAGTTCGTTTTGGTCGTGGATGTAGCTAGCCTCAAAACTAGTGAACACGTTAATTCTCGTGTTGTTCTTCATCATATTCTTTCGTCTCATCACATTTTTATGCTTCCGCATCGTTTTCTAACAAAAATCAAATCAAAACATTCCAAAAGAAACGAAGGAAGTATAAGTTTGTCTATATTAAAAAGAGTAAAATAGAATTAAAAGAGGGATAAAGTTGGAAAATGCGTTGGTAATAGGTGGTTATGTTACGAATGAGATACACTTTCGGAACAAACGGAAATTACAAACAAGACAAACATTTTGATCATATTCTACTTGGTAAATATTGCCATCATGAAAACGTTCGATTAGTAAATAGCTTAGCCTCTTGCTCTTGAGATGGCACAATATTTTACGGCGAAAGATAGCTTCTTCAAAAAGATATCATAGTTTTTTGGTGATACCGTGATAGCACTGACATGAATTCCTGAAAGGATATGTTGATGGCAGATTATTCTAACGAATCAATTGCTGATGATCCTCATATGAGAGTCAATGATTTTATAGATCCCAAGTCAAAGAACTGAAAATCAATACTCCTCAAATACTTCTTTTCCTTCTGAAACAGTTTCAAAAGTTTTGTAAATTCACATCCCTGCTACAAATCAACAAGATAACAGACTTTTGCCGTTGATCAACCTATAATCTATCAAGAACCCTACTCCAACCATCTTATTAGATAATTTACATGACCAAATAACTGGTGAAGGTTTAGGACTCTTAGACAAAAATGAATCTCCAACAAAAAAATTTACATTTGTTATGAGTTTTTGTAACATTTGAACAAATTGTGCACAAGTAATTGCAAATCTTGTAACGAGGAATGTATAGCCAGTCCTTCTATTTGTCTTAGGCGCGTTTCATATGAAGAAACAATCAATAGTTGCTTATTGGAATGCACAGAATGAAGAGCCACATGGCTCGGAACTAAGTTTCGAGTTCATTCGAATTCGTTTTGTAGATACGTCGTCGTTCACCGTTCAGATATTCTTCACCAAGTCTTTGAAAAGCTATCTCTAAAATAAGAAATGTTTTTTTTTGCTTTTCTTGCTCTCTGACAAATACAGGTACACGGGAATTCTGTCATTGTGGGAAAATCCCTGCAAAAGACCAGAACATTGACTTTTTTAGAAAGATCACAACCTTAATTCTACATCCGAGCTTTCATAGGTTCAAGAAAAAAGCAGCAAACTTTTTCCCGTATTCATTACAAGGAGAACACTCACGACCATAGCTTGGTGAATTTTTTTCTTGTCAACTTCTTGAACAAATGATACAACTTGCGTGGCACCCGGAGTCGAAGTGGTACGCAAGCAGAAGAAAGAGAAATTCCATAAAACTATTCCGTGATTTGTTTGTCATGACTATACAACAATAGAGTTAAACATGAACTTCGTAGCCAAGGTGGCAATACGGGCCGACCAGCGGGCTAAAATGACCCGCCCCACACGTTGCCCCCTCCCCTTCAACCCGTGCACGGCCCACCTAAACACTCCCCAGCCCCTGGTGGCACGCACGGGTCCATATCCTCCAGGCGTGAACCCGGCCCGGCCCGCTCAAAAACAGCCAATTATCTTTTACTTTTTGTTATTTTTATTATTTTTTACATTTTGTCCCGCATGCTTTCAAATTCTCCCCTCTCCAGCCCGAACGCGTCCCGCTCTACCGGGCCTAAACCTGCTCTCACCTTGATTCATAGCCCTGTAGGCTTGTTTGTTTTCACTGTACTCAAAGGATGTGGTGGACAAACTATCATAATCCATTGTTTGGTTAAAAAAGTGAAAGCGCTTTCTTATTTAGGGGCCATCAATTCATTACTCTCAAGCCTTCAAATGGGGATATCTGGGGTACCAGGTATTAATGGGTAATTTACACATACTACCCTCGGGTTTAGGTAAATAGGCAACGACTACCCTTACTGTTTGGTTATCATCAGGGGATGCCCTTATTTCAAACTTGACTAACAAAAATAGGCACATTTACCAAATTACCCTCCGACATAAGTTCTATTTCGATCTTAATACCCCTCTCTCCCTCTCCCACCCACCACCACACTAAACCCACTTTATCCCGACTTCTCAATCCACCTACCACTTCGGCATCACCGCCAACCGTTATGCCCACATACACCACCAAAACCACCACCGCCTTCGTTCTCAACCCACCGCCGTCAAGACCACGAAACTTTCACAACCCTTCACTCTCGGTGTGTTCTTGAATGCACAGAGCCACGGACTCTTGTCCGCTCTCTGAAAAATACCATAAGCAGAGCCTAAGGACTCCTCATCGACGACACCACTCGAGACCTCTACCAAATTGAGAGTTATCTACCGGTCTCCCACAACATTTGACCACGCCAATCACCATCATCAACAGTTGAAACGAGAAAAAACCCCCAACTACTGAAAATTCACCACCTAAAACCAGACGAAACCGAATCTAGAGCTCAACACCATCTGAAACTAGACAAAACCCGACAACCAAAAATTCACCTTCTCAAATACATGCAACCATCAAAACCTCGAATGATCGCCGAATATCCAACATGCCCTGATTAAAGATTCACCGACTATCCCTCAAAGTTCAATCAGAGCCAGATATTGCGTCTTCGGGTGTTTGAAGGGATTCAATCGCTAATTATGCCGAATTGCGTTTGAAGTGGTGAAGGCAGAGGTGTTGGAATTGTGCCCTAGAGGCAATCAATTTTTTGTGACAAATATATGGATTTACGATTCATTATGTTATTGATATGGAGATATGTTAACATGAATGAAGTCCTTAGAATATAAGTGTTATATTCTTAAATATCCCTAGTCGATTATAATGATTAATAGGACAATAATTTATAGGCTAGTATGGGGTTGGATTGATATGGAGATATCATGATCCAACACATGGGTGTGCATTAAGGGTAATGGCGCACTGGATCGACCCATCTACGAGAAGGCTACATACATGTTATGTTAAGTCACAAGCGCTTCTCGCGGTGCAATGGTATTGTCATCCTTAGACTTGAAGTCACTAGATTGTCTAGTTGTGGATTATTGTGATTTTGGTAGCGTTAAACGCTACACCGTAACTGGGTAGCTATAAAGGCGTGTATTGGATACAATAAGAAGCAAGCTTAGAGATCGTAGTGGACGTAGATAGAATTTGTCCCTCCCACATAACGGGAGCAAATATCCTAGGCCACTCGATGGATAGTGCTTATAAAATGTCTGGCCAGACTCAAATAAATCAATATAGGATATTGATGTTATTTGCACGAATAAGACTGTTCCCAGGATCGAGAAACTATGGATTGGATATACGAGTGTGACTTGTATGTCTCGTGTCCAATCCGGATATTGGGACAAAGGGATGAGACAATTACTTGCACAAGGTTTGTCATGATGACTATTCTATTTGTTGGCTAGAATGAATGTCTTGCTAGAGGCCGCTCCCTATTACTAAATAGTTACTACCAACTAAATAGAACCTATGGGGTCACACGCCATATAGGGGTGAACTAGACTTGGGAAATAATTAATTAATATGATTAATTAATTAGAAGGATCAAATCGCAACAACTTGCTAACTTAGTAGGACTAATATGCAAGTTGGACTAATCCATGTAGAGACATGATTAGGATTTGCCAAGGTGGACTAATTCATGTAGAGACATGATTAGGATTAATTTTCAAATAGAACTAATCAATGTATTGACATGATAAGTGAAACACCCCCAAATCATACGGCCGGCCGAACCGTATATTTGGAAAGATGCCTCCGTCCGAGGAGATAAACCCCACTGGATACGGAGCAGGATCGCCGGTTCTTAGTTAATACAACCATCGATAATCCAAATATAAGTTATTATACATTCATAATAAACCAGTGACATTGTCTGAAAAACATAAGTACATTACATTCGATATGAAAATTACTAGGTGATGTACTATACAGCCTGATACTTTAGCCATCCGCGTTGTGAACGTCCCCCACCTTACTCGTAACCTGCGGGTTTTGAAATAGCACAAGCCGACCGCAGGAAAACATTTAATCAGTAAAATCTGAGTAAATTCATACTGCAATATGTAAAACGAGTTTTGGCACAAAAGCATGTATATAAATCACATGATATTTAACGCGTAGCAAAATGACTTTCCAAATATTAATCGATTACTTTTCTTATCCTTTAGTTCAGCTGGCGTAGTGTTGCCCAGCGGGTGTCAAATGCCCCAGAGAGGTTACGATGCAATATATACTACCACAGAGTGCCTCTTGGGATTATCTAAGATCCCAATTCACCCGAGCGTTGTGGGATGCCCATACGTCAAACCCCCGCTCATAAACACGACTATGAGACCTTAAGTGTCGACACCCCTATACCGTTGTAACCTGCACAGGTATAAGTAGTACTCCATAGTTTCACAATACATGGGAGATCGCAAACTGGCGCTCCCGGCCGGAGCCGTAAATATAAAAAGGGGATCGCAAACTGGCGCCCCTGGCCGGAGCCGTAAATATAAAGGGGATCGCAAACTGGCGCCCCTGGCCGGAGCCGTAATTTCCGCATCCTTTGTGCATTGCCCCAATTATATTATAGTGCATTTATTCATTTCATTTTCATTCCTCAAGTGTATCACTTGGATTTCCAGTTGTTATTTCACAACCATAATATTTGGACATAAATTCATGATTTTTCAATCGAAATGCTTTAAAGGGAATTTCTCAAAATATAGATCACAACGTTTGATAAATCTCAAGTATCGCAAGTTAAGACAATTTGTAACGCACACAAAATCACATTTTGATAGTTCAGGTATTGCACATATGAACTTACCGGTAGCGAGCAGCACGACAAGAGAAGTCCTAGTACTCGTACTCGTTCTCGACAAACTCGTCGTCTAAGAATTGAGTGTCTACAAATACGCAATAAGTTCTTATCAACACATAGCTTAATTACATAACGACTCTAGTCATGACCTATATGCAATGCGTGTCCTTGATTTATCTCTCAACCCCTTGTATTTATAAAAGCTTTATTATTATTATTATTATTATTATTATTATTATTATTATTATTATTATTATTATTATTATTATTATTATTATTATTACTTCAACTATACACAACACGATTCGATTAGTTTGCATGTATTTATTTTATGTATATCTATATATATATATACATGTTTTAGGTAGATAAACTAATACGCTCTTCGGCTTTCTTATTATTATATACAAATCGGTATCCTTTTGTATTATGCCTACTATTTTTAAAAGAGAGGTATATATATATATATATATATATATATATATATATATATATATACATGGGTTAAGTTACTTTATTTGAGAAAGATATCTAAAATTTTATTTCAAGTATTGATAAAATGAGTTATTAAATGAGTTTATTATTATTATTATTATTATTATTATTATTATTATTTTTAGGAAACTAATTTATCAGATTTATTTATTTTAGTTAATTTAGGGTATTTAAAAGTACAATTTAAGTTTAGCAAAAAGACACTTTTCACCCCCTATCCCTAACATTTCAGTTTACACAAAAAGTTAGAGCCTCCCCAATAAGTTTAGAAAAAGACACTTTCACCCCCACCCTCTAAAAATTCAGTTTGTATGTAAAAATAGTCACCCCCCAACAGTTTCGGAAAAAGACACTTTCACCCCCCGATTTGTTTTTCACGTATCGTCATCAACCCACTTCAACCAAATCGATCTTTAGCTAACACAACTCGATTTTGATCATTGTAATGGAACTAGGAGGCGTTTTAGAGCTTACCCACGCGAAGAATCACGAAAAACGGTCAACGGACGAAGCGGGTCGAGCCCCCGACCGTCGGGTTCGGAGGTGGAGTTCGCCGGTGATGGGTCCGGTGTTCTTGGGCTCGTTTGAGGCCTTCTCAGGTCTCGTCGGACCTCCTGGACGTGAGGGCGACGGGTTTCAGGCGATGGGTGTGTCGGTGGTGGTTGGGCCGAGCTTCACGCCGGCGATCATGGCGGCGGTGGCGGCGGGAGTGGCTCGGGCCTGGGTTGTTGCGTCAGCTGATGCTCTGTTTTTGACAGAGAGGTGGGTGGCAAGGAGAGCAGAGCTTTGAGAGAGTTGGAGGTGGTGGGTTTCGTTGATGGTGGTGATTTTTGTTCTCGGTTTATTTCTCCGGCGAATTTTCCGGCGGTCTTGGCTGGGCAGAGTCGACCCAGCGGAGAGAGAGAACGGAGGGGTGAGAGAGAGAAATGGGTGTGCAGCGGTTTCTCTCGGTGGTTGAGAGAGAAGGAAGTGGTGGCGGTGATGTGTTGTTGGGTTGAGTTTCCGGCGGGTTTTCCGATGGGTTGCTGGCTGGGCAGAGGTAAGCCCAGAGAGAGGGGTCGGGGAGAGAAACGAGGGAGAAGAAGAGGAGGAGGGAGAGTGACGAAGGTGGGACGGTGGTGGTGGTGTCGGCAGTGGTGGTGGCGATGGTGAAGGTGGTGGCTGTTATGATGGTGAAGAGAAGAGAAGAGTGGTGACAGTGGTGTTGTTTGTGAGGGAGGGAAGAAGAAGATGATGGTGGAGTTGGTGGTTTTGGATGTGGTGGTTGTTTTTGTGGTTGTTGCCGAAGGGGGTGAAATAAGAGGGTGATGGTGGTGAGTTGTTGTTGTTGTGTTGTTGGTGATGAGGAGGCAGAGGAGGTAGGGGGTGTTTATATAGAGAAGGAGGTAGAGGTGAGTTGGGTCGGGGGTGTGTGTGTGTTGCCGAGGGTGAGAAGAGAAACAAATTAGAGAGAGAGAGAGGGAGAGAGAGAGAGAGAGAGAGAAACAAGGGTAATGCATTTTGTGTGTGTGGGTTATGTGAGAGAGAGGGAGAAAAATGGGGGAGGAGATGAATTTGTGTGTGTGTGTTTTGTGTGCTTCCCGTGGAGGAAGGAGAGAATAAGAGAGAGAGAGAGAGAGAGAGAGAGAGATGGTTTGTGACGGAGAGAGAAAGAGAAGGGAGGAGGGTTTGTGATGGATGAAGAAGAAAAAACAAACAAAAGTGTGTGTGTGTGTTGTCCGGGAGAGAGAGAGAGAGAAATAAAAGAGTTGTTTTGTGAGAAGAGAAAAGTATAGGAAGGGGGAATGGATGGTGATGTAAGGGGAGAGAGAAAATGTTGTAGGGGTTTTATTTTGATATGGGTATTGTTATTATTATTATTATTATTATTTTATTATTATTGTTATTATTATATATATTTTATTTTAATTATTATTATTGTTTTACTATTATTTTATTATAGTATTATACGTGTATTATACGGGTATAGGAATACAGTATTATTATACAGTATAAATACACTATTATTTATATTTGTTTATGTAAAAGACAACTACTCCCCCCCTAAGTTTCCAAAATGCATGGTTTAGCCCCCGTATTCGTAATAAACGTTTTAAAGAAATTGCACAATCACCCCCATTAGATAAATTCGGGTATTTCATCTTACCACCCTTAGAAAAGAGCTTCGTCCCCGAAGCTATCACTACGGTATGTTAATTGAGCGACTCTTATCCGAAGTTAGTGCACTAGATATGCCATAAATGCTCAAGTAATACTATAATATGCACATGTGAGGTTATAACTGGTCATGCTATATGATATAATGATGCCTAGTACGGATATGCCAACAATTGCTAATCGTAGGGTTATACTCTCGAAGTTTATTTTACCTGATCAAACAGGTGAGGGTATCGCTTCATCATGTCAGCTTCCGCCTCCCAGGTAGCTCCTTCTTGTAATTGGTTGGACCAGAGAACCTTGACCAGCGTAGTTGACTTGGTACGGGTGTTCCTGGTTTTCCTATCGAGGATTTTGATGGGTTGCTCTTCGTAGGAAAGGGACGGATCTAGGTCGTCTGGTTCAGGGTCAAGGACATGGCTCGGGTCGTGAATGTAAGGTTTGAGTTGCGAGACATGAAAGACATTATGAACTCGGCCTAGGTTGTTTGGAAGATTTAGGCGATAAGCAACTTCTCCTATACGAACCATCACCTCGTACGGTCCAATGAACTTGGGACTGAGCTTTCCCTTCTGGTTGAACCTCATGACGCCTTTGGTTGGAGAAACTTTCAGAAATACTTTGTCACCAACTTTGAACTCCAACGGTCTCCTCTTTGAATCAGCATAAGACTTCTGTCGATCTTGGGCTGCCCTCATCCTTTGCTGAATCATCCGAATCTGGTTTGTCGACTCTTCAATCATTTGCGGACCTAGAATGATAGTCTCACTGATATCACTCCAACAAAGTGGTGTTCTGCATTTCCTTCCATACAACGCCTCGTAGGGTGCCATTCCTATGCTGGCATGATAGCTGTTGTTGTAAGAGAACTCTATCAGTGGTATCTTATCAACCCATGACCCTCCAAAATCTAGGATACAGGCCCTCAACATGTCCTCCAGCGTCTGAATCGTCCTCTCCGTCTGTCCGTCTGTAGCGGGGTGAAAAGCGGTGCTAAACTTGAGTTCGGTGCCCATAGCCTTCTGTAGTTCCTTCCAAAAGTGTGATAAGAAGTTCGGATCCCTATCAGAAATAATTGAGCTAGGTACTCCATGTAATCTCACCACATCCTTGATGTATGCATTTGCTCTCTTTTCCATATCCCACGTATCCTTCATAGGAATGAATCTGGCCGTCTTTGTCAGCCGATCAACCACGAACCATATCTGGTTTAGGCCATTAGTTGACGTTGTCAATGCTGTGACGAAGTCCATTGAGATGGAGTCCCATTTCCATACTGGCACCTCCAATGGTTGCAGCATCCCTCCTGGTCTCTTGTGCTCAAACTTGACCTTTTGACATGTAAGGCACCGGGACACATAGTCTGCTACTTCCTTCTTCATGCCCTTCCACCAGAAGTTCTTCTTCAAGTCTTTATACAGCTTGTCTCCCCCTGGGTGTACTGAGTATGGCGTGTAATGAGCTTCTTTCATAATCTTCTCCTTCACTTCCGCACATTTCAATGGTATGCACCATCTTCCCTTGAACTTTACGCTACCGTCTTCGTCAATCTTGAAATCATGAACTTCACCCTTACTGATCTTGTCCTTAATCTGCTGCAGAAAAGCGTCTCCCTTCTGGCCTTCCTTGATCTCCTCAAAGATGCTTGGCACAATCGTCAAATTGCACAACATATTACTGGCGGTTCCCTTCGTACACACTTCAATTTCCAACTTTTGAAAGTCCTCGCAGAGCTTGCGTGGCAAAACCCACATAGTATTCACCGTGTGCTCCGTCTTTCGACTCAATGCATCTGCCACCACATTGGCCTTCCCTTCATGGTACAAGATCTGGAGATCATAATCCTTCACCAACTCTAACCATCTCCTTTGCCGCATGTTCAGCTCCTTCTGCGTGAATATGTACTTCAGGCTCTTGTGATCAGTGAAGATCTTACAAGTCGTACCGTACAGATAATGCCTCCATATCTTTAGAGCAAACACTAAAGCAGCCAACTCCAAGTCATGAGTGGGGTAGTTCTCTTCGTATGGCTTTAGCTGCCTGGAAGCATAAGCAATCACCTTCCCATTTTGCATCAGAACACATCCCAGACCATGCTTCGACGCGTCACTGTAAACTTCAAACTCTCCCCCTTCTGTGGGTAAGGTCAACACTGGTGCTGAGGTCAACCTGTCCTTGAGGGTCTGGAATGCCTCCTCGCACTTGCTGTCCCACACATACTTCGTCGTCTTCTTTATCAAGTTGGTCAGGGGTTTTGCGATCTTTGAGAAATCCTTCACGAATCTTCGGTAGTATCCTGCCAGTACCAAGAAGCTTCGTATCTCGGTTACGTTCTTCGGTGTTGGCCAATCTCTTACTGCTTCCACTTTCCCTGGGTCCACTGACACACCTTCCTTGGATATGATATGGCCCAGGAAAGGCACTTGATCGAGCCAAAACTCGCACTTTGATAACTTCCCATACAACTTTTCTTCCCTGAGAGTTCCCAACACCTCTCTCAAGTGTTGTTCGTGCTCTTCCCTTCCCTTGGAGTAGATCAGGATGTCGTCGATGAACACCACAACAAATCTATCCAAGTACTTCTGTAAGACGCGGTTCATCAACTCCATGAATGCTGATGGTGCATTCGTCAAGCCGAACGACATCACTGTGTACTCGTAATGACCGTATCGGGTTCGTAATGCTGTCTTCGGAATATCCTTCTCTGCTATCCTAAGCTGGTGGTACCCTGACCTCAAGTCAACCTTCGAGAACGTATCGGCTCCTTGTAATTGATCAAACAGGTCGTCGATCCTGGGAAGCGGATACTTGTTCTTTATGGTTACATTGTTCAGCTCCCGGTAGTCGATGCAAAGCCTGAGACTTCCGTCCTTCTTCTTCACAAACAAGACTGGTGCTCCCCACGGTAAAACACTATGCCGGATGAAGCCCTTGTCTAGCAACTCTTTGAGCTGCTCTTTCAACTCCTTCAACTCTGCTGGAGCCATCCTGTATGGTGCCTTGGAGATCGGCCCAGTCCCTGGTACTAGGTCGATCGTAAAGTCCACTGCCCTCTTTGGTGGCATTCCTGGAAGCTCTTCTGGGAACACGTCTGGGAACTCGTTTACTACTGGGATGTTCTCCAACTTCTCCTCTTCTTTTGCCTGGTCATGGATCGTACAGAGATATGCCTTATGCCCTTTCTTCACTTCTGAGAGGATGGTTAAGGCTGACACAATTTGGATTCGGGGTCCACTGGTTACACCTCTATAGGATAGACGCTCACCATTGGGTCCACGGAACCTAACTTTTTGTGTGGCACATTCTATGGTTGCTTTGTACTTGCTAAGCCAATCCATACCTAAGATGACATCTAGGTTACCGAGGCTGTAAAGGATCAGGTCTGAGGGTAGTTCAGTACCAAGGACTTCTAGTTTGACTTCAGGGTACATGGCTTTACAAGTTACGACCTCTCCGTTAGGGGTAGAGATGGCAATAGATATGGGTGTTGGAGCAGGTAAATCTAGTTTCTTAACAAATGTGGATGATATGAAAGAAAATGTGGCTCCTGAATCAAATAGGACATATGCAGGGATAGAATGGATAAGGAATGTACCAGTCACCACGCTGGCCTGTTCTGCTTGTGTCTGGTTCATGACATTAATGGTCCCAGTTGCAGTACGGGCGACGGCTGCTGGTGCTGCTGCATTGTTCCCTTGAGGGCGGTTGTTTCCACCTTGCCAGTTATTTCCTCGGTTGAAGCCTCCCCCGTTGTTGTTGATCCTCCCAGTGTTGTAGCCAACGTTGTTGTATCCTCCACCCTGCTGATAGTTTCGCTGGTTCCCTCCAAACTGGTTGTTGCCTCCCTGATTGTACCCGTAGTTCCCACCTTGACGAAAAGCCCCATTTCCTCCTCCGCGGTTGTTGAAGTTTCCTCCACTGTTACTTCCTTGAGGTCTGGACCTGCAATCCCTGCTTCGATGGCCCAGCTTACCACACTTATAGCAAGTTATCTTGTTCCCTTGGCAGTCTCTTCCCGGGTGATTGTTGCCACATCGCCCGCAATGATAGGCTCGAATCGGTCCTTGCCCTCCAACATGCTGATTGTTGGGCCGATTCCTCTTATCTCCACCATTGTTCCAATTGCCGCGGTTCTGAAAAGTTGGTGCTGCTTGTGCTTCAGATTTCCTCTTTCTGTTCTCCTCAAGGTTCTCATCTAGCATCCTTTGTACATCCTGTGCTGCTCCGTACGCGTCGTGGAGCGTCTCGAAGCGGGTTACACCTAAAGTGCTCCGAATCGGGAAGTTTAGGCCCTCCACAAATCTCTTGACTGCCCTTGCTTCTGTCGGTACGATCTCTGCTCCAAACCTCATAAGTTCCGTGAAGCGATCGTAGTAGACTGAGAGGCTGTCATTCCTTTGTTTCAGGTCCAAGAACTCCTTAAGCTTCCGAGACTTGACGTGGTCAGGGTAAAACCGTTCACGTAGTGCTGTCTTCAGCTGTTCCCAGCCGAATCCCGGCTGAGCGAGGAGTTCTTCTCCCTTGGCAGACCACCATTTGTCAGCTTCCTTCTTGAAGTAGTATACAGCTATTTCTACCCGTCTGTCCTCCGGGCAGCGCACTGATTTTAGCGTCTTCCCGAAGTCGCGGATCCAGTCCTCCAAGATCGTCGGGTCATCGGTTCCATAGAAGTAGTCGGGTCGAAGTTCAGCAATCCTTCGCATCACATCTTCTCCTCCAGCCTGAGTGTTTTGCATGATTTGTGTCAGAGCTAGGGTCGCCTGTTCCATGTGCTGGAATCGGATGGGGTCGTATTCTGGGGCTGGATCGCCTCGATTCATTGCTACTTGTTGAGTTCTGCGACTCCTGGTATAGTAGCGAGGAGGGTTGGAATATCGCATGGTATCCTATGGATATAATCTCTTTCAAAATAATATCTAACTTACGCGCACATATACAGTACTCGTGTATGAGGTCATAATATCACTGAAATGTTCTAAGGTCCACATATAATGCTTATTATCTCAACAATAACCAAATAGTAATCGCATCACAAATATTCTCATCAAAGCAAATAATCCGCCTTACAATAAGGCATATCAGATACATAAGGTAATTAGGGATCAAGCTACCCCGTAAACCCTGGCTTGTCAAATTTTATTCCTTATTTTTGTTTTCCTATGTTGATTTTAATTCTGAAAATATTTTTTAAACTTAGTTTAGTGGATATCGTAGGTTCGTACTAACTTAGAACCGTCGGCTCTGATACCATCTGAAACACCCCCAAATCATACGACCGGCCGAACCGTATATTTGGAAAGATGCCTCCGTCCGAGGAGATAAACCCCACTGGATACGGAGCAGGATCGCCGGTTCTTAGTTAATACAACCATCGATAATCCAAATATAAGTTATTATACATTCATAATAAACCAGTGACATTGTCTGAAAAACATAAGTACATTACATTCGATATGAAAATTATTAGGTGATGTACTATACAACCTGATACTTTAGCCATCCGCGTTGTGAACGTCCCCCACTTACTCGTAACCTGCGGGTTTTGAAATAGCACAAGTCGACCGCAGGAAAACATTTAATCAGTAAAAACTGAGTAAACTTCATACTGCAATATGTAAAACGAGTTTTGGCACAAAAGCATGTATATAAATCACATGATATTTAACGCGTAGCAAAATGAGTTGCCAAATATTAATCGATTCCTTTTCTTATCCTTTAGTTCAGCTGGCGTAGTGTTGCCCAGCGGGTGTCAAATGCCCCAGAGAGGTTACGATACAATATATACTACCACAGAGTGCCTCTTGGGATTATCTAAGATCCCAATTCACCCGAGCGTTGTGGGATGCCCATACGTCAAACTCCCGCTCATAAACACGACTATGAGACCTTAAGTGTCGACACCCCTATACCGTTGTAACCTGCACAGGTATAAGTAGTACTCCATAGTTTCACAATACATGGGAGATCGCAAACTGGCGCTCCCGGCCGGAGCCGTAAATATAAAAAGGGGATCGCAAACTGGCGCCCCTGGCCGGAGCCGTAAATATAAAGGGGATCGCAAACTGGCACCCCTGGCCGGAGCCGTAATTTCCGCATCCTCTGTGCATTGCCCCAATTATATTATAGTGCATTTATTCATTTTCATTTTCATTCCTCAAGTGTATCACTTGGATTTCCAGTTGTTATTTCACAACTATAATATTTGGACATAAATTCATGATTTTTCAATCGAAATGCTTTAAAGGGAATTTCTCAAAATATAGATCACAACATTTGATAAATCTCAAGTATCGCAAGTTAAGACAATTTGTAACGCACACAAAATCACATTTTGATAGTTCAGGTATTACACATATGAACTTACCGGTAGCGAGCAGCACGACAAGAGAAGTCCTAGTACTCGTACTCGTTCTCGACAAACTCGTCGTCTACGAATTGAGTGTCTACAAATACGCAATAAGTTCTTATCAACACATAGCTTAATTACATAACGACTCTAGTCATGACCTATATGCAATGCGTGTCCTTGATTTATCTCTCAACCCCTTGTATTTATAAAAGCTTTATTATTATTATTATTTTATTATTATTATTATTATTATTATTATTACTACTACTACTACTTCAACTATACACAACACGATTCGATTAGTTTGCATGTATTTATTTTATGTATATATATATATATATATACATGTTTTAGGTAGATAAACTAATACTCTCTTCGGCTTTCTTATTATTATATACAAATCGGTATCCTTTTGTATTATGCCTACTATTTTTAAAAGAGAGGTATATATATATATATATATATATATATATACATATATATATATACATGGGTTAAGTTACTTTATTTGAGAAAGATATCTAAAATTTTATTTCAAGTATTGATAAAATGAGTTATTAAATGAGTTTATTATTATTATTATTATTATTATTATTATTATTATTATTATTATTATTATTATTATTATTATTATTATTATTATTATTTTTAGGAAACTAATTTATCAGATTTATTTATTTTAGTTAATTTAGGGTATTTAAAAGTACAATTTAAGTTTAGCAAAAAGACACTTTTCACCCCCTATCCCTAACATTTTAGTTTACACAAAGTCAGAGGCTCCCCAATAAGTTTAGAAAAAGACACTTTCACCCCCACCCTCTAAAAATTCAGTTTGTATGTAAAAATAGTCACCCCCCAACAGTTTCGGAAAAAGACACTTTCACCCCCCGATTTGTTTTTCACGTATCGTCATCAACCCACTTCAACCAAATCGATCTTTAGCTAACACAACTCGATTTTGATCATTGTAATGGAACTAGGAGGCGTTTTAGAGCTTACCCACGCGAAGAATCACGAAAAACGGTCAACGGACGAAGCGGGTCGAGCCCCCGACCGTCGGGTTCGGAGGTGGAGTTCGCCGGTGATGGGTCCGGCGTTCTTGGGCTCGTTTGAGGCCTTCTCAGGTCTCGTCGGACCTCCTGGACGTGAGGGCAACGGGTTTCAGGCGATGGGTGTGTCGGTGGTGGTTGGGCCGAGCTTCACGCCGGCGATCATGGCGGCGGTGGCGTCGGGCGTGGCTCGGGCCTGGGTTGTTGCGTCAGCTGATGCTCTGTTTTTGACAGAGAGGTGGGTGGCAAGGAGAGCAGAGCTTTGAGAGAGTTGGAGGTGGTGGGTTTCGTTGATGGTGGTGATTTTTGTTCTCGGTTTATTTCTCCGGCGAATTTTCCGGCGGTCTTGGCTGGGCAGAGTCGACCCAGCGGAGAGAGAGAACAGAGGGGTGAGAGAGAGAAATGGGTGTGCAGCGATTTCTCTCGGTGATTGAGAGAGAGGGAAGTGGTGGCGGTGATGTGTTGTTGGGTTGAGTTTCCGGCGGGTTTTCCGGTGGGTTGCTGGCTGGGCAGAGGTAAGCCCAGAGAGAGGGGTCGGGGAGAGAAACGAGGGAGAAGAAGAGGAGGAGGGAGAGTGACGAAGGTGGGACGGTGGTGGTGGTGTCGGCAGTGGTGGTGGCGATGGTGAAGGTGGTGGCTGTTATGATGGTGAAGAGAAGAGAAGAGAAGAGTGGTGACAGTGGTGTTGTTTGTGAGGGAGGGAAGAATAAGATGATGGTGGTGTTGGTGGTTTTGGATGTGGTGGTTGTTTTTGTGGTTGTTGCCGAAGGGGGTGAAATAAGAGGGTGATGGTGGTGAGTTGTTGTTGTTGTGTTGTTGGTGATGAGGAGGCAGAGGAGGTAGGGGGTGTTTATATAGAGAAGGAGGTAGAGGTGAGTTGGGTCGGGGGTGTGTGTGTGTTGCCGAGGGTGAGAAGAGAAACAAATTAGAGAGAGAGAGGGAGAGAGAGAGAGAGAGAGAGAAAAACAAGGGTAATGCATTTTGTGTGTGTGGGTTATGTGAGAGAGAGGGAGAAAAATGGGGGAGGAGATGAATTTGTGTGTGTGTGTTTTGTGTGCTTCCCGTGGAGGAAGGAGAGAATAAGAGAGATAGAGAGAGAGAGAGAGAGAGATGGTTTGTGACGGAGAGAGAAAGAGAAGGGAGGAGGGTTTGTGATGGATGAAGAAGAAAAAACAAACAAAAGTGTGTGTGTGTGTTGTCCGGGAGAGAGAGAGAGAGAAATAAAAGAGTTGTTTTGTGAGAAGAGAAAAGTATAGGAAGGGGGAATGGATGGTGATGTAAGGGGAGAGAGAAAATGTTGTAGGGGTTTTATTTTGATATGGGTATTGTTAATATTATTAATATTATTATTTTATTATTATTGTTATTATTATATATATTTTATTTTAATTATTATTATTGTTTTACTATTATTTTATTATAGTATTATACGTGTATTATACGGGTATAGGAATACAGTATTATTATACAGTATAAATACACTATTATTTATATTTGTTTATGTAAAAGACAACTACTCCCCCCCTAAGTTTCCAAAATGCATGGTTTAGCCCCCGTATTCGTAATAAACGTTTTAAAGAAATTGCACAATCACCCCCATTAGATAAATTCGGGTATTTCAATAAGGACTATTTTGCAAAAGGGACTAATCCGAACTTGAGTAGGATTAGGAGAGGGGTTATTTATGTAGTAGGATAAGGAGTTGTTGGACTATATAAAGAACACTCCTAGCTTATTTTTCTCTCTACACATACACACATCTATATTATAGAGTAGGAGAGAACAAAGCTAGGAGAGAGAGCAAGTCCCAAGCAAGGGGCGAACCCCCCTTGGGACCGCCCCTACCCGTCGGCCTCACAAGGAGGAGCCGCCCCACCTTTGGTTCTCCGTTGTTGCCCGATTCTTTCTTCCTCTTCCATTCTTCCAAGCTAGCACAAGGAGTTGGAGGATCTAGATCTCACCTCTAGGCGTGGATCAACCGTAGAGACGTGACACAATTCACGTGACAAGTCATCACAGGAGAAACCCTAAGGTGTGTAACTTGATTTCTTCCCTTACCATCGTTATGTCTCTTGTCCTGTGATCCTTGGAGGGTATTGCATGGATAAACTATGTTTTTCCGCTGCGTATCCATGATCAAAACCCTACAAGAGGATGAGTTGATTCCGATAGTGGTGGGTGAGGAGCTTGACGACAAAGGGAATTCGGTGGTTCTGGTTAGAGTGGTCAACGACTAGGTTGATGTTTGGTCGGCAATTTTCTCCGGCAATCGTGGATGGCTCTGGATATCGTGGATGGGTCTGGATATTGGGGATGGGTCTGGATATCGTGGATAGCAACTTGGACGAGGAAGATGGAGGCAGTAGAGGGTGGGTGCTAGGGTTCACGATTTGGGTGAAAGAGGGGAGAGAAAGAAAAGAGAGAAAGAGAGGGGTATGATGGGCATTTTAAATTAAATTTAACGGAATCAATCTTTGACTAACGGCCCGTTAGTTAAAGGGTGTTTGATGTCATTATTTAGGCACAAATTAAGGGTGTCCCGTGTATATTGGCAAACAGTGAGGGTAGTCAATGCCTATTTACTAAAACTCGAGGGTGATTTATGTAAATTACCCGGTATTAATAGTGATGCACATGGGTTCGGAAAAAACTCAAACTTGCCCTTAAATGTTAGTTCTTGTTTTCTCTCTTCTCTTTAATAATGAGGGTGATTTTGTCAATATCAGTGGTTACTCCCATTCCATCTTACTTTCTGCCAAACACCAAACTTATATCTACTCTATCACTATTAACTCCAGTACAACCAATCCCATCACTATTAATACCATCACTACAAATCCCTTACATCTAAGCCGAAAAACAAACAACACGTAAATGCTCTGATCCCTCCACA
This sequence comes from Linanthus parryae, assembly GCA_023055425.1. Taxonomy (NCBI): domain Eukaryota; kingdom Viridiplantae; phylum Streptophyta; class Magnoliopsida; order Ericales; family Polemoniaceae; genus Linanthus; species Linanthus parryae. The sequence continues at coordinate 26,431,048 of JALGPY010000005.1, read as the reverse complement.
AATCATAGGAATGACATCAAAAGTGTATTTCGTTTTTTTGAGTTTATTTTAGTAACCGACATCCGAGTCCATATTATATAATAAGAAATTTATCTAAAAGAAGATACTATTATTAAGAAAATCAGAAAACCTCCCATTTTGTTCTAGACCATCTCTGGTGACAGAAATCACTCAATCACCACAGCTATTTCCACCCCCGCGTATTATAAATTAATCAACCGTTCAAAACCCTCCTCATTTCACATCCTCTCTATCTCTGTCTCTCTCTCTCTCTCTCTATCTCTCTCTCTTCATCTTCATCATCACTGCAAATAATTGTCAGATAGAGATCGAGAGAGAGAACCCAAGAAAACCAACAATGGGGTCTCTCCCTCCAATCACCTCCCTCTCATTCCCCACCACCGATGGGCTTTTTTAATACTTGGTCTGTTTCTTCTCTTTCTTCCAGTTTTAACTTTTTCATCCGTAGGCATGTCACTTTGACCCGGTAATTTGGATAGCAAAATAATACAAATTTTCAGTAATTTTTCATGGTGTTGTAGAGTAAAGTTTACTGTACAACACCATACAAATTTACTAAAAAATAACTTTGTATTGCTAATCAAATCATCAGATCAAAACGGTCTGATGAATAGTGGTAAAACTCAAAAGTGGAAGAAAGAGAAGAAACAGAGTAAGTACTTCACACACAAAGCCCAATAGCCCTCTACTGCAAAAACAGGCTTTTTTATGGTATTTTGCAGTTTCTTTTGGTTTATTTTGGGTTACCCAACTGCCCATAGTCGTTAAAAAAACATAATTATCCATGTGTGACACACATGCGACATGTGTCGGCGCGTGGCACAACTTTCGTTGCTTGCACGACACATGTCCTTATGACTCAGCGCGATTTGATTGGTCGCTAACTTCTATAAATAGGATACAGTGCTTTAGTTATTTTTCATTCCAGATTCGATTACTGATAAGTGAGATAGAGAGATACTGGAAATATTCTGAGATAAAATTATTGTTGCTACTCTTGTCATTTCAAATCTGCTATTCTGAAGCTAATAATGAGGTAGGGGAAATATAGTTTTCACGTCTACTGTATTTATCTGCTTATATGTTGATTTTTAAGTTATTGTTTGTTATTCGCATGAAGTATAAAGCATGATAATTATGTGATTCGTGATCGATGTTACAGTCTAATTAATTATTATATTTCTATGCCAGTGGTTGGGCGGTACCTGCTGGGATTTTTTGCTCACCCTAAAACAATTATAGGTACCGTTCCGGATCGATCGGAGACTATAGATGGGCTAGAATTATAGGATTTCCGAATTAATTGTAAAATTTGTCAAGATTCTTTTATTTGATATTTGTAAATTACATTGATCAGATGAATAGAAAAATGACGGTTTTATTCAAAATTGAAAACTGTTGTTTATTTCTAAAGCTTCCGCTATTTTTATCGAAAAGCGATACGGTTCGTATTTCCGTCGCACCAAAAAAAAATGACGAGTTTACTCTGATGAATTCTTAATCAACTTAAAGGTAAGAAGTCGGGTTGTGACACAGTTGCTAAGTCTTCTTTGTTTCCTTACTCTAATAGTACATGAAGATGCTTTCTGGCAACACTCATCCTTTCGCTGACCTTTATTTTACCCGAGGAAGAAGCAAAGGCAAAAGTCACATATGTCTTTAGAAGCCTGACATATTTTCCATTGTCCAATAGGTGAAGATTATTGGTTGCACCAAGCCGGTGAATGAATTATTCTATCATTTTCTTTCGCCTTATCGCACTACCGTGGTTGGGACAGGGCTTTGGCAACATCACTTCGGCGAGCAGCAACACTATACTGGCGCTAGCAACACTTCGGCGTTAACAACCCTTGATCCTGAAGTACCAATAGTTTTATATATATAATCAAGGATCTTTATTGAGCTGTAAGCGGTACTAAAACCAATTTCTTATTAATATTAAATAATATAGGATTGAGTTTTGTGCTTCTAGCTAGAGGTTTATTCTCGAGCTAGCAAGTGGAACAAGACAAAGAAGCAACTCATGTTGATGCTTATGCAGATGAAATGAAAGATGTTGCTCGTAGGCTTAGCTCTAAAAGCACCACTCTTTACGAAGTTGGAGCTTCAACCCATCCTGAGACGCATAGATAAGAATAAGTTTACGAAAGTACCATGCTTTTTATTCATACCGGAATCTCTATTATGGCTGAATGACAATATGTTTACATCTTTGTTGCACTTCCTTTCGTAAGTGTCATTCTGAAAGAGAACATGAGTTCTTCTTGAGAAATAGGCCCCAATTGATACTGATCTTTCAACCACCTCAACCTCGAGCAAGCAAGAATCGATACCTATACCTTCTAGAGTAGGCCGTAAGTCAAGATGACTCCTTGGTATGGTATACTTCAACCGCCCAACTATGACAAGACCAAGGCAAGGAGCCATTTCAGACAATTTGTAGATCAACTGCTCCAACCATTGCCTGCTAATCAGAACGGATGTGATCAACATCTGGTGCATCACTAGCTAGCGTTCTAGGGGCCTACAACGAGACGAATAGAAATGAGAAGACGCTTCCCTTTCCAATGGTCGCAGCTGAATCATAGGATGACCTTATAACCATAACGGTGCTCTTTAAATTGTAACCTTCTTTCTCAAACAAGAAGGCATGCGCTTAGCTAGCGCTTATCTATTAGTACCCAAGAAAAGGTGTGGAGCATTTGTCAGTTAATAAATGATGTGGAGCACCTAATAAATGGTGTGGAACACCAAGTGTCGTGCTTACGTGGTGCTCTTGGAGTATCTAAAATTTTCTCCAAGAAAAGGCATGGTACTGGCATTTCACTATGCTTATTCCTATTTATACCGACATCTGGTTTCTGCTTTGAGGCACAAATCGCCATGCTTTCTTGTGGTACAAAAAAAAAAGACTCTTTATGATCGCTACAATCAAGTATTGCTACCACTACCATCAACCTACTAAGTGATTAATGCTCCCACCCCGAGTCGTTTTCAAGCCACCTATCTTCTTCGGTCCTATTGAAGGATCCACTGAGGAAGCAAACTATCAGCCATAGGGGAATTCGCAAGCCTTCTACCCAGAATGGGCGGAAGTTAGGGGGCTTGTACCTCGAATCCAACCGATCCAAAAGCAAAGACTATAGTATGGTATGGTGGGATGTGACAAATAAGTGCTAACTCAATGGTAGAGCGCTTGAAGTCTCTGCGTGAGGTTCTTAATGCAGAGACTCCCAACGCTCTGCCGCTTGAGCTACCACCCTAGCTGCACATACGATATAATTCTTAATTTTGTATAAAAATGGCATCAAAAGTGTACACAGTTTTAAGTTTATTTTAGTAACCGACATCCAAGTTCATATTATAATAACAAATTTATCTATAAGAAAGATACTATTTTTAAGAAAATCAGAAAACCTCCCATTCTTGTTCTAGACTCTCTCTGGTGACAGAAATCACTCCATCCCCACAGCTATTTCCATTATAAATCAATCAACCATTCAAACCCCTCCTCATTTCCCATCCTCTCTCTCTCTGTCTCTCCATCTCCATCATCACTGCAAATAATCATCAGATCAAGATCGAGAGAGAGAACCCAAGAAAACCAACAATGGGGTCTCTCCCTCCAATCACCGACCTCTCCTTCCCCACCGAAAACAAACCCCCCCAAGCCATCGACCCAAACACCCTCCTCAACCTCTTCAAAACCCAGCAAAAATACCTCAACTTCTTCTTCCAAAACCTCGATCTCACCCAAACCCTAGCCTTCACACAGACCCTGTTGAATTCAAAAGGCACCATCTTCTTCTCCGGCGTCGGCAAATCGGGTTTCGTCGCCCGCAAGATCTCCCAAACCCTGATCTCTCTGGGTATCAAATCCGGGTTCCTCTCCCCCACCGACTCTCTCCACGGCGACATCGGCATTCTCACAAACGACGACGTTTTGGTGATGTTCAGCAAGAGCGGCAACTCCGAGGAGCTTCTCAGATTGGTGCCGTGCGCGAAGGCGAAAGGGGCGTATTTGGTGTCGGTGACGTCGAGTGAGGGGAATGCGTTGGTGGGTTTGTGTGATTTGAATGTGTGTTTGCCTCTAGAGAGGGAGTTGTGTCCGTTTGATTTGGCTCCGGTGACGTCGACGGCGATTCAGATGGTTTTTGGGGATACGGTGGCGATTGCGTTGATGGGTGCGAGGAATTTGACGAGGGAGGAGTATGCGGCCAATCACCCGGCTGGGAGGATTGGGAAAAGCTTGATCTTTAAGGTGGGTTTTTGTGGTTTTTGTGATTTTGTTTCAATTCTTGAATTTCGTGTTATTTGTTTTAGATTTGGGGATGAATTTATAGATCTGGGGCTATTTTGCTCTGAATTGGGTGATCCATGAATTGTTTGATTCTGTATTGTGTGAAAGAGAGAGGTGGAAGCAAGTGATAGATATATTTTTTTAACATCTTGATGTCTTTAAAAAAAAAAGAAAAGAAAAAGGAAAAGGAAAAACCTGCATGAAGTATATTTTATTGTGTTCTTGATCTGGGTGATGAAAGTGAATCTTGAAAGAACAGATTCAATGTGGTCAATTTTTTCCCTCTTCGGTCAAATGCAATTTCATTTTATGAATCTTGAATGAACAGATTCTGCCTGGTCAATCTTTTTCCCTCTTCAGTCAAAATGCAGTTTCGTTTTATATGTCAATAGCTCAACGACATGTCTTAGAATTGTTATTCTTTGTATACCTATCCCTCCGATTGTTTAGTTTATACAGGAAATTTTCTAGTTATTGTCTCCGTTGGGCTGTGATCTCCTGAAGATGTTATGATAGTTGAGGAATGGACCCAGAAGCGATTAAATTGTCTGGATCAGCAAATCCTCTAATGAAGTTACCATACCCTCTGAAATTCTGCTATTATTTCAGTTTTTCTCTTGGTTTCATCTATAACTTGTATATGTCAGAGGAATGTGAAGAACTGAAGATGAATAAGCAAACTATTTATGCCCTGTGTAGGATATAATTAACAAACGTTGTGCTGAATCTTGGGTTGTAGGTGAAGGATGTGATGAAAAAGCAAGATGAACTCCCGATATGCAAGGAAGGAGACATGATAATGGATCAGCTAGTAGAGCTAACAAGTAAGGGTTGCGGATGCCTCCTTGTTGTCGACGATGAGCATCACCTAATAGGCACATTTACTGATGGTGATCTGCGTCGAACCCTGAAAGCAAGCGGGCAGGGTATCTTCAACCTTACAGTTGGGCAAATGTGCTACAGGTAAAACACCTTTCCAGAACATATCCTTAATTGTGGGTGCTCGCTAAAACAAGCATTTTAGAATCACCCAACTTGTTGAAGTTTTAGTATCGTACTCCTATGAGTCTATTAATGTTTTTCTTGACCAAAGAGCAGGAAAAAGAAGGGGTAGAGTGTGATAACTGATCACCAAATATGAAAAAACGATTCAGTATATCATTTATTCAGTATAAATCTGACATGGTACATTTCTTCATTTGGTTGGCTAACACAGAAACCCGAGGACAATAGGTCCAAATGCAATGGCTGTTGAAGCAATGCAGAAGATGGAATCTCCGCCATCTCCAGTCCAGTTCCTGCCTGTCATCAACGATCAGAAAGTCTTGATAGGTATTGTGACTCTTCATGGACTGGTATCAGCAGGCTTGTGAATCCCGTACCTTGTCCAGGTGGTTCTTTGTATTCTTTTTCTCTTTCCCATGCCTCAATATAGTAGCACTCTTGTTCTTTTAGATGCCTAATAGTTATGTAAAAGGCTATGTTGCCTTTGTACCATGGTGCATTCTTTTAGCTTCGCCGCCCCCTATGTGGCGATGCAAATGTTCTTTTAGACATTTAGTAACATAGTAATAGCAAGGAAGCACTGCAGAGAAGCATATGTTGTTATACCTTTTTTTTGGTTATGTCAAATGTAATTGATGGTGGAAAACTCGATGTATTTATGCCTTGTGATGTTCTTAAATGAATTCTTTGTTGGTGGATTCTGGCTAAGTCGAAGCAGTATCCTCCATCTGCTTTCAATTATGTCGAGCATGTGCTGTGCTTTTTTGCTTTTTTAACTTTACTTTTCATGTGTATGTGTATATGCTCAAAGGAGCAAGAAGCTTCTCTTAGACAGCTGCACATACCTAACCGGCTAACCCTCCCGTGAGGATAAGTACTTGCTTTCACAGTGAAAAATGCTTTGATACCTTGAGTTTGAGATGGGTACGGGAAAGTCCTCAATTTTGATAAAAGCGGATTGTATTGTCTTGCTTTCTTCCTGACTTATATTAGAAGATACTGCGCCGCCACACTGATAATCTGAAGTGTGTTGTGGTGGCTGCTGCGCTTGTAACCTGAAGTGTGAGAGTTCGACTTACAAAGATGTGGACATATGTGCAGACACGTGACTGACCAAGGCATATCACGCAGTTTACCCATCAATATTTTTCTTCACACACACACACACACACACACACACATATAGAGAGAGAGAGAATTTCTTACCATCTTTCTCAGTTTTTTGGGCCATAGCTCAACTGGCAAAGAACCTGAGTGTTATGGTGACTTGTCACTTTGACAAACTAAAGTGTGTTGTGGTGGCTAGGGATGACAACAAATCGGATCGCATCCACCTATATCCATATCCAAATCCGATCAAAATGGGTGGGTTTATATTCGATCCGGATCCGACCGGATCTGAAACGAATTCGGATCGAATTCGGATCGGATTTAATTTGTAGTATCCATATTCGATCCGCCAACCCGAATCTCCAGAAACGGATATGATTGGATTCGGATTCGGATATAGCTCATTTTTTTCCTAATTCTTCTAAAAAACTTCAACAAATTCAGAAAAATACTTAAAAAAAGCCACCACACAAAATAAAAATCTGCCTAAAAAGTAAGAATATACCCAAAATATTTTACCAATATGACAAATCTATCGAGATATATTTCTAATTACTTAATTTTCTACAACTGTAAGGGTATATTTGTAACATTATGTGTGTTCGGATCCTTACGGGTTGAATATCCATCGGATATCCTAATATATCCGGATCGAATTCGGATACGGATCGATTTTTGATTTTTAATATCCACATCCGATCCATTTTAAAATGGATCGGATTCGGACTTGATCCAATCGGATCGAATCGCTTGGATTTCGCATCGGATCGAACCACATTGCCATCCCTAGTGGTGGCTGTTGCTCTGGCAACCTGAAGTGCGTGAGTGCTCAAATGTACACAAGAAACCAATTCCTTAATACTTGCTTGATAAATAGGAAACCAATTAAAAGCTACGAGGAGGATTCGAATCCACTCGAGCAATTAAACACACAAAGGCCAGAACAACTATTCAAAAGTTCACACTGTAAGTAGCTTCAGGTTTAACATGATGAACAACGAAAGGCAGGGTTTAGATGGGGGGCAGATTTTGATTTCAGTACTGAAGCTCCAACATCTCCGATTCATATGGCAGGTATCAGTTGTCACCATTTTCTACCACGAGGCCACCATTTTCACTCCCTGTCCCATTGTCTTCCCAGCCTCCACCGCCCAAAGCTTGCTGCAAAAATCAATTTCAAATGCATTTCAAGTTTCAGTTATAGGGCAGAACAAATGAAACTTATTCTTTTGGCTTTGACAAAGGAAATCACCAACCTTAATGCATGTCAAGGTAAACTGCACATCACTAGCTGAAATTTGGTGGTGAAACACTAGCCTCATTCTGCAAAAACCACAAGAATCATCAGTACGGATGATTTGAAAAATTAACTGATCAGGAATCTAAAATTTCCTAGATGTCCTCAACTAGTGTAAAATGCTTTAATTTCCCACATTAGATGCCTAGCATAGAAGTCTCCTACATAGATTGCTAATATATGGACTCGGAAGGCCAATTCAAAATTACTGAGGAACGATGAACGGATAACCATTGGATCACTATGCTCAGAAAGAAAACCTGGATGAGTTCATTGGCATCACAAGTATCCCATGTTCCGACAAACTCTTGGAGAGCTTTTGGGTCGACGTGTTCGCGTGCTCTAAAATATCAAAATATACCTATTACGAAGAGCAAAATTAGACTTCAAGTAGGCAGTCTAAAACCAAAAGATGAAAAAAGCAAAAAGTTTTATAGCTTCTTACGATATTGGTCTCCACTGAAGCAACGTCAACTTTTAAACCTTTGATCTTACTCAGTCCCTCTGAAAAAAGGTCAAAGAAAGTAAGAATCCATCACCGGCCTTACGTATCAAAAGATACGTAAAATAATTGGATAGTAAATAGGAAATGAATTGACCTGCCAAGGACTTGGCCTTTCTGTGATCACCCTCGAGCTTTGGGACATTCTCTTGCAGGGCCACCAATGCAGCAGCACACAAGACCCCCACCTGTCTCATTCCACCACCCAAGGTTTTTCTCAGTCTCTTAGCCTGCAAAAGATATTGAAAAGAGACATCTTTACCGAAATTCCCAGTTTCAGCTTTTTTAAAGATTACGAAGGTTTTTCACTGGTTGAGAAGAAAACTGTAATACCCTAGTAATAAATTCTTCTGAACCAACAATGACACTACCAACTGGAGCCCCCAAACCTTTTGAGAGACAGACCTGATTATACAGAACAAGCAGGAATAAAGATGCAAATGAACAGGTGAGACCATCAAAAGAAAAAAGGAAAAAAAAAACATAAAATGAAATGTTTCTGCGTCCAGGTACTTGTTGGGACCTTAAAAGCTTTAGGTCCATGTTAGCTTCAAATAAATAAAAAAAAAACACCCAAAAAAATAGAGCTATGAGGTTGCAACCATACCGAGACAGAATCAGCAGCTTCAACAAGCCTTTTCACAGGGACTCCAAGAGCCTAAAATAATTTCATGAAACAACAATAACCATTACTTCATACGTATAGTCAAACTATAAGGAATATAGTTCAAAATGCAAACTGAGTCCTCCCATTCCTCCATCTGAAGAGGGTGAAAATCCCGAAAACCATAAATGAGTTATTAAAGGTCTCTATTCTTGAATCATCAACTCTGAATGCTATAAAAGAGAAGTAGTTCGAGTAGTAATTACTTACCACAGATGCATTAAAGATTCGAGCACCATCTATATGAAGTTTCAGCCCATATTTCTTTGCCAGCTCCCCAACTGCATCTACATACTCGGCTGGAAGGCATTTACCACCAGAACTACATTGAAATGACAGAAATGAGAATTACTCTTTTTGTTTGAAAAACAAGATGAGTAAGTAAATATTTAAACTGTAAACAAGGATCATAAACTTTACTCTTACAAGTGTGATTTCAACATGAAAGCGTTCATAGTTGACAATATTACTATCTTGAAACAACAACTGCATTAAGAATTGCATGGCATAATAGTAGAAGCAGCTTACACTTACAGCTGTGTCCCTTAATTTAAGCTATTAAAGTGCCAGATAATTGAAGCATTTTCGTAAAGAAAAATAGGTTACAGTGATAAGGTAGGATATCGATCAGTTGCTGCTATTCACACCCTTCCACCTATACTTGAATGCAAATCTAAACCAGTAGGGTTGTTTTGCATGATGTAAGACTTCTAATTTTTCAAGAGAAAAGAGAGTAAATTATTAACTACAATCTACTAACGTCAATAGTATTCCAAGAGATGCGATGCACATGTCAGCAGGAGATAAAGGCGAGCATCCTGGCAGAACTACGCTATCTAAAGCATCAGAAGATCCCCAACATAAATGGAAGATAAGAGAATCTGACCCAGAAACCAGTGGAGAATTACTCTAACAAAGAATTAAAACAATTGGAATATCACATACTGTGAAAATTGCATAGATTGCCGTGGTCTCTCATGTCTGGAAGCAAATAAGAAAAAGAATTGCATATGTAGTGGTACATGAAGTGCAGTCCTACTACCGAAGCCAGCTTCTTAAGTTAGTTCGTTCGAGAAAATTTCAGAAACCAATTGATCCAAGAAGGAACTTTCTATGAGTTGTGTACTATTCTTTTTTCAGAAGCTTTCAACACGTGCGGAAGCTGTATTTTCCAAAAATAATATTTAAGAATCAATAAAAAAGGGCTCTGATTGATGAAAACATTTGGCTTTATGGATTCTTTTCAAAAGTCTTCATTTGGCAAGAAAGTCCCGATAAAATAGAATTTTATTCAGAAGCTTATCATGAGCCTGATCATAGAATCCCATCCTCCAAACACGGATAGTATGTCCAACACATATCCCAAACTCTTTTTCCTTTCCAATCCCACAATTAGCGAGCTAAAAAAAGCTACGCATCCTTATCACATCTTTTTCTTTCATCTTTTTCTCTATTCCTATCCAAGCTAGACAAAAGCCTCTCCTAGTCTTCCTGATTCCTTTTGCATCCTTTCCACCAAACATAACCAATCAGTTAATCTAATCTTCCATAATGTTGAAAAAGAAGCATTAATTAAGTCGTAGAATTTTCTATGTCAAGCAAGAAGGATTAAGGAAGTTATCAGATGAATAAAAATATACTTACTTTGCGTGCGTGTTTTCCAGGCAGATTAGCTTAGTAGTAGGATAACAAATCTCCAGTCTACGGTCTCTAATAGCAGCTTCAATGAGATCGATATCCATAGTTCCATCTTTATTATTCTTCACTGTCCTCGGATGAACACCACCAATCGTTGAAATGCCTCCGTTCTCATATACGTGAATATGGGAATCGTCTCCAAGTATTACTTCGCTGCCCCTAACATCACAGTGAACAAGCACAGCAATAAGGTTACCCATAGTCCCAGACGGAACAAAGATGGCAGCTTCTTTGCCCATGATCTTCGCCATCTCCGTTTCAAGGTTGAAGGCTGTTGGATCGTGACCCAGAACATCATCGTCAACTTCAGCATTGGCCATTGCAGCTCGCATTGCTTGGCTTGGTTTGGTCACAGTGTCGGAGCGAAGATCCACTATCTTCTTCACCATTTCTTTCTGAAAACAAAAAAGAGTCAAAAGAATAATAAGACAACGATCTATAGAACCATTCGATGCAGAAGAAAAAAGAAAATCAAGCATCAATCATTGAACATATGCATATCTGTTTTAGACCTCACCTTAGGCTTTTGAGCCAATAAAAGAGATTGAAGTTCCCTTTAAACTTGATAAAAATGATCTACCTACTACCTAGTTGGATCCAAACACTAAACTTACCAGTCGCGTGCTGGTTAAGCCGAATTCACAGCAGTAATTTTTTTTAACCTAGTCCTTTGATAAAATCTCAAAAGAAGAATGCTAGAGAAGGAATTTTTTGAGTTCTCCATCTCCGTCTTTATCTATTACTCAAGCAAAATCAAAGACGGGTATATTGCACATTTCTGCAAATTATCTCAATCATCATAGTTTTGTACATTTCAAAGTTGCATTTTCTTTGAAAATGGTCATAGACCCAAGTGAATTGACAGTGATTACTTCCCAATAGAACTTTCAGAGTAGAGAAAAACACAGAAACAGCCCCAGAGAGGATGACATACCATTGATGACCTCTACTCTGCCTTGAAACAACAAGAACTGCAACAAAGCTGAAGCGATCTCACAAACCTGAAATCATCAAGCAATTTCAACACATACCCATCAGCCTAATTGATCCAAGAACCAATTATTATTCAACAAAACCCAAAATCAAGAATCATTCACTTGCAGAAATGAGATCAATTGCCTTGAGAAAAACCTAAAAAGAGAGAAACCCAGTTGCTTACTAGCTCAATCAATTTCTGGGTTTCGAAGAAAACAACATGGGCGTGAGCATATATGTAGTAGTGATCACCGAACGAAAGATAGTAGAATGCGAAAAAAAGAAAAACCTAACCCCACCACCACAAGAAAGAAATTCAAAAGGAAAGGGGAAGCTGAAAGTGACCAAATTGAGGAGATAGATGGTATCTACATGTCATCGCAAGGTCACAGGAGATTTATCTCTCCACGTATCACATGACATTGGAAATTTCTACAAAAGACTGGCATGCACCTGTACCTAATACTCTTCCACAGCTTGTGCATGCATGCCCATTTGTGAAGAAGAGAAAATCTCTATAATTCATTCACCCACTACTGTTTCTCTGTAATGGAAAAGGTTAATTAATGGTGGACTATGTGGGGTTTAGTTTCTGGGTGAAGATGGCATTTTTTAGTGGAAAGGGTTTAATTAGTGGCGGCTCCTGGTGAAGAATACGAATAGGAAATTAAGAAAGTTGGGTTTGATTCACACCTTGTTTACCGAGTTTCTATTTATTGATAGGCAAAATTGCACCACGGTACCCACAGTTTACTTTTTACGGCAAATGGGTACCCAAATTGTAAATTCGTGCACCAGAGGTTCCAAACTTTCAAAATCCGTCCGGCTAGGTACACATCGGTTAGCTTTTCATTGGACGGAATAATGTAAAAAGACTATTGTACTCCTCATTTCACCTCTAATTTTTCTAAAATGAAAAGTTTTACTAATAATGTACAAGAAAAATATCTTAATTTAATAATTAGATATATGTAAGATAATGTCATATATTTCCATCCAAATTACATATTTTTACATCATTTCAATATATGAAATATGTTTTTTAACAAAATATCCGTCAATTTTAACCTTGTAACAAAGTTATTATAAAATGTTTACTTCTCAAAGTTTCATAATTTTACATGTATTTTTTAGTAAAAAAATAAAATACGAGTACCTTTGTACATTTTAACGACTGACACAAGAGTTGACACATGAAGTTTTTATATTTTTTTATCGTATGATTTCTACTTTTCATGAAAGTATATGCAAGCTTGTTATTTTATAAAACTATATAAACATATATCTTCAAAATAAAATTTTACGATACTCAGTATATTTTTGATTTGTTTGTAAAACTTGTAATTTTAAACAAATTTAGGAGAGATAATGGAGGGTACAATAGTCCTTTTTAGATTACTCCGTTCAATATGGATGGAAATTTAAAAAGAGGATACTTCAACGAACGAATTTTGAAATTTAGGATCTGTAGTTTACGATTTTAAAGTTTGGGTACCCCACTTCCCGAAAGAAGCAAAACTGTGAATACCTGTGGTGCAATTTTGCATTATTGATACAAAGGAGGACTCGACTGAGTAATTACTGTAACTAGCAGGGGTAAGGTTTCACTTTACAACATGTTAAGAGCTACCACTCCGTCTCTTCTCTTTAGCCCCATTCTGATTTTTATCACTATTCACTGAGTCACGTTGACCCGGTGATTTGGATATCAAAATGATGCAATTTTTTGATAATTTTTTCATGGTGTTGTAGGGTAAAAGTTGATCTATAATAAGTTGAAAAAATTACTAAAAAATCGCATTATTTTCCTGCCAAATTACCCAGTCAAAGTGATCCAGATACGAATAAAAAAAGTCAAAATAGGGCTAAAGAGACGAGACGGGAGTGGTACTGAGTTAATGACACAAAAATAGAATGGCACAGAAAATTTTGGCGGGAAAACATACGCAAAAGTGGGATTACTTAGATGGGACAAGATTAAGATGCCTAAAACAAGGATTGAATAGGCTTAAGGGATATTAAGACAAGTCTACTAAAAAGTATGAACAAAACAAAAAAATAGGAATACACTTACAAAATAGGAAAAAAAATAAGATGGCGAGGGATGATTATCGCCAAACTTGACGATCAAGATGCATGACATCCATTTTGCATGAGGGGATGCATGTTCTGCTGGATCACATTTTTCACCCAAGTTCTTTATATTTTTCATAATAAATCGATTTGCATTGCCTACTGGAGATGCTCTAAGGTATTAAAAGCTGGATTAAGGAAAATTTTGGATAACAGAAGAACAATCCAGCTATTCAAAAATCTCTGGCTCCACTTACCAAGCTCTTTCAAAGTGCACTCTCAAGCAGGGACGAATCTAGGATTTTGCCTCAGTGGGGGCTAAATTTTAAAAATTAAAATTTTCCCAAATAATACTAAGTAAAAAGATTATTATTTAATTTAAATGGGGGCTAAAAATGAATTTCATGATAAAATGTAGGTCAAAATTGCAATTCTGAAAACTTGAGTGGGGGTTATAGCCCCCACAACTCAATGCCTCGATCCCCCCTTGCTCTCAAGAATCTACATAAGCTGATAAATTGGTGAGTGATTCCATAATTGAGGAAACAAAATCTTGAAGCTTGCAGAAGTTCACAAGTGTGCTTAACTAGTCTTACATTTTGCTACTGCTACAATTTCTAGTGATTTGGTCTTTGGCGATTCTATGCTGGTGACCCAAGCAGCTATGGGGCCGAGAGCTGGTGACCTTTTAATAGATTTAGATAGTTGTAGTCGTCTACCTTTTGGAGGCCTATCTCAGTAGCGGGTCATGTTTGATGTCCCACACTTTGATCGTTATGGGTTGGGAATTCGATTTTTCGTATAAATAATATGCAAGATTATGCCATATTATAGCAGAGGGTATTAAATAAAGAATGATAAACACATGCAATCAAGAACACAATTTTAACGTGGTTCACTAACGATCACGTTAGCTACCTCCACGGCAAAAACGAGCACTTTATATATTGATAGGAACCACACGAGTACACCACACATTATTTAAGAACGATCTAGGTACTTTATATAGACATAAGAGACGTTTCTTGCTGCCAAAAACATCTTAAAACGAACAAGAAAATATTCCATAACACTCCAGCTCCAACTAGCAGAAACCTGATGTTGCTTTGACTACTTCTTCTTTTACATGTCCTCATCGCTTTCTCATCGGATCTTGGTTGCCCTTGATTCAAGGCACCATTATAACAAATCTCCAACAAATCTCCACTTTTCCTTGAAGCCTCTCAACCACCCGAACTAGAAGCTTTTCTACTAAAAAATAAAGCCATAATCTGACGTTCCGCAGCGAATGGTCCTCCCAAAATGGATGATCCAGATGGGGGGCTATTACGGACTCATGACGAGGGGACGTATTTGAGCTCCAGGTGTGGAGCAATGGTGGTCTCTAACGAGGGACCTCTGGCGTGTATGAGGCCTGCAAGGCGTTGTTGCATGAATTCAACGAGAATTGGAGCAACATTAGGTGGATTTCGTTGCAGGAACTCAATGGAGTGGGAGCATCGATGGACGCATTATCACAGAAACTCGGTGGGAGTTGGAGCAATATAGTTGGAGCAATCTAGTTGCAGGAGGGTTTTGTTTTGTTTTTGGAGAGAAGCATATGTTTCGGGTTGTTGGGAGGCATCAAGTCAAGATGGAGATTTGTTAGATTTTGACTTAAAGAAATCAAAGAATAAAATAATAAATAGAGCAACAACTCGCACGAGCTCATTTTGGATCTCGCACTATCTTAGGAGAGGTGGATAGATTTTTTAGAACGAGCCTTGGGATACTTAGGAACCAAACTAGGGTTCCTTATGTTATGTGTAGAAAAGGAACCTAGCTCGTGCATAATTGTGGGCGTGCGCGTGAGTGGCCGGTATGACCGGAGGCCCGAAGAGGGGTAACCGGAATTCGATACCGGCGTTGAAGCCGGTTGACCTACCAGATCTGAAGTAGAAATCGGCGAGAGAGGACCTATAGAAGAGCCCTGCGGGGAGTAGTACAAGACTGAGTGGGAGGGCATGACGATTAGCGGCATCCTCTCTAGCATCTGCACGGGAAAGAGACAGAGAGGCGGTGAATCGACAACTCCACGGAGGAGCCGCCGTCAGAAGGGGGTTGAGTGGGCTAACGTTTTTTTGCAGGCATGAAAAGTTTAGAGAGAGGTTTTATTTAATCAAGTACATGATTTAATATTGCCGCTATGACCATCGTGTGTGGTGTATCTTTGGTGTTCTCTCTAGTTAATAACATAGTTATAGGAATCGTACAATTCACAATTCGAATCATACGATTCGAATTGAAAACATACTAGAATCGTGCAATAGAATCGCGAATCGATCGATTCATGAATGCGTTAAATTTTAGCCGGGTATGGGTCGTTCATCAGGGTCGAGCTGAAACCCAAACGTCAAAAGCCTCGTTTAACCCTCCTTTTCGTGAATATATATGGTTCTTCTCTTCATTCAAGCCAGAGGAGGCTGAAATCGAAGAGTTGAACTGTATTTTTGCTTAAATCAGGAGTAAATGGGTTTTTCTTATCCACCGAGAGAGAGAGAGAGAGAGTGAGAGAGAGAGTTCTTCCTCTGATCTTCATCGCAGAGAGCGAAGTCCGTCCTCTATTCTTCATCGCTAAGAGAGAGAGAGAGAGAGAGAGAGAGAGAGAGAGAGAGAGAGAGAGAGGGGTTGGGGCAGAGAGGAAGTACGTCCTCTCTTCTTCTTCTTCTTCTTCTTCTTCTTCTTATTCTTCTTCTTATTCTTCTTCTTTTGGACTCAAAGGAGTACTCTGTATTTCGTTGAGTGTTGGAGCAACACTGTGTTGACAGGTATATTCCACAACTCCACTTGTATTACTTTAAGGATTTGTTTATTATATGTGCTTGTACTGCTATACTACTACTTTATTAGTTTGTTTTCATTGTTTTGTTAATCTGACCAAAATTCTTTCACACAAAATGATTATACAAATGCAAATGTTTACAGTGTAAACTTTACTCTATACTTATATATTGTTACTTCCTTAGTTATCTGTTTGTACTTTTTTTATATTCTTCTTTGAGGACTGCTTGATTTGTTATTATCGAATATGGATTGTCTCAAATAATATTATTTTGTCAAATTTTTGTAGAGGAATAGAGAGAATTATTGATTGTTCACTGTTTGCTGCTTGAGTTACAATGACGGGTGTGTACAGGAGAATCCTTCGAGGAAGATTCAAACGTACACCAAGAGTAGAGAATGAGAAACACAGGAAGTATATGGTAGTGAGTAGGGAGAGAGTAAGACAATGGCAACCGAGAGAGAGAGACAGTATTTGGCCAGAGCTTCCGCGTAGTTCAGAAGATCAGATCTTTGCAATGAAGGGTTAACGCTCCTATATATAGTGGTGAATGTGATCGTCGTAGTGGGTTAATGCGCCCATTAATGGCGGCTTAATTACCTTAACCATAACGGCACGTTCGTCCACATATATAGGGACTGTTACGCACTTCGTCTGCGTATATCGGAACCGTTATGAGGTTGACCGGGTTTATGGAGCTCGTGACCATAAATCTCTCGTAAAGCAGTTACCAAGGGTCGCGTGCGGTCTCGGTTGTCACTCGCGCGCGACGAAACTTACTCTAGCCTCCAAACCACTAAGTCCCTACAAGTCCCGTGTTGGTATGAGAGGGCCCTGTCTCGCTGCCCCCACGTGGATCAGCGCGTGTGGTGATCCTGTGTGTGTGGAGCACAACTATGTGTGCTAGATGACTGCCACGTGGCTATGATCCGTCTGTCTGGAAAGCACCATCATTAACGGGCAAGGGTAAGGGAAAGGGGAAGTCAAAAACATCAAAAAAATCAGTGGTACAAATTATAACATGGAACATTGCACACATTTTTAAGGTAAAGATAAGATGAATGTGAGATACAATTCTTGTGGAAAAGCAATGTCTATTGGGGTTTTTCGCATGAAGCATCATTTAACCCATTCCCATTCTAATGTGAAGGAATGCACTAAAGTTTCAGATGATGTTAGAAACTTGTTTATTCAATTGCTAGAATTTAAATAATCGAAAAATGATGCAAGATTGTTTTAACGAAGCAACTTTTGAAGAAGGTAATTCCAAAGCGAAAGGGGACATGGATAAATTTGTTGTTAGAGGGAAGAGTGAAGGGAAACAATTTACTATTAATCAAATGGTAAAGCAGAGAGAGCCGGTTATCAAAGACATTTTTTGATATCTTTATGACCATGCATGTGCGTTTAATATTGTGAAGGGTCCCCTATTTATAAAGATGCTTAAATCAGTTGGTGAGTATGGTAGAGGTCTCAAAACACCAACATATCATGAAGCCCGGCGACATTTTTG
This sequence comes from Linanthus parryae, assembly GCA_023055425.1. Taxonomy (NCBI): domain Eukaryota; kingdom Viridiplantae; phylum Streptophyta; class Magnoliopsida; order Ericales; family Polemoniaceae; genus Linanthus; species Linanthus parryae. The sequence goes on along the minus strand of JALGPY010000005.1, from coordinate 26,413,069 downwards.
AAGAAAGAAGCACATCATGTCAAGTGGGATTTAGAAGTATATAAAAGAGAGTGGAAAAAGACGTGATGTACTTTGATGTCTGATGGGTGGACTGACGGAAAACATAAACGCCTCACGAATTTTTTGGTTAATAGTCCACGAGAAACGATTTTTCTCAAATCAGTTGACACATCGGGGATAATAAAAGATCCTGAAGCGTTGTTTAAGTTGCTTGATAGACGCACTCATTGATGTGATAGGGGGAGAGAACGTAGTACAAGTTATTACGGATAGTGCATCCGCTTATGTAGGTGCCGGTAAGATGTTGGAAGAGAAGATGTCGTCTTTTTTTGGTCTCCATGTGCTGCTCATTGTCTTAATTTTGGTTCTTAGTGATCTTGGTGACTTACCGATTTTTATGAACACAATTTAGAAGGCAAAGAAGTTAGCACATTCATATATATACATCCTTGGTTGCTTGATTTATATAGGATGTATACAAAGAAAAAGGAATTGACAAGGCATGAAGTTACTAGATTTGCTACATCTTTTCTCACCTTCAAGAGTATGCAAGATAAGAAAATACAACTTAGAGCAATGGTTGCTGCAACAACCCGTGATTCCCAAGCTTTCCGTTCCGGACCGGAAAGCCCAGGAGGGCGATGCTAAAAGTGACGGCGGAACTCAAAAGCATTTCAATCCACAAATCATATATTAACATTAACGATTATGTTAAGATCTCGGTCTTATACAAGAATCTGATTACTATTACAGTGATCAACTAACAATTTCTAACCACTACTTGTGAAGTCACTCTAAGTGAGTCTCGCGCGCAGCCCAACCATAGTCACCAGCTTCTAGACATGCGGTGGGAAGACAAACAGGAACCGCAGTTTGAAAGTCAGCAATAAATACTGAGTGATCAACACCCAAGCATGTCAAACACAAAAGAGATGATGACTCAAGTAAAACAGTAAATAATATCACTGACAGCGGGAGTAAAAGACAATTGAGTAATAAAATATTCTCAAGTTCCAGACACAATTCCAGAAATTTCCAGAAACCAGCATTTAATTCATATCCAATATCCTCATATGAAAAATCCGACTCAATTTTAATAATCCAACTCTGATATCCTCATTTAATCATAAGCATCCAATTCCTCATTAATAAACCGCCAATCCAGAAATAACCATTTTAATTCTTGTGTTGAACAGGGAAAATCCAATCGCAGCATAATCATATCCCATCACAAGCTTCCAAGACCTTAAGTGTCGACACCCCCCTAACAGGGTTCTTGCGCCCAGAAGGAGTGAGCACAAGGAGCGAACCCGAGGCAAATTGCAACCGGGCTAAATAATATCATGGTCGAGTGGACGAAGCCAACAACGACCAAACCAAATCAATAATAATCCAAATGACGTTCCCCGCACAACTCTTTCCACTTTAAGTTATTACAGATTAATAATTATGGTGTGAGATTTTCCAAAGAATGAATGAACAAATCCGACAAGTATCAAATAACAAATACAATTTTGAGACATAGCTTAAAAATCCACGTTTGACACGAAGGAAGCTTGGCACGCAAGGTGTGGCATGTATACTCACCTTAATTCACAGCAATTAGCACATAAAAGCTTCTATAGACGTTCGTCTTCCTCGTCTATGAACCTGTCGTCACTGATTATAAAATTCGTATTACAACAATATTATTTCTAAATAATAATAGTACCTAAACTCTATCGACACTCGGTTTCATAGCTTGACTAGGTTCAATTCTCACGTTTCCCCAATAAGCCTGATGAAACCCGTCCTTAAGTCACATGCTTATTAATACAACCTGACAAAGAAGTGTTTCTTGAAATAACTTTGATATTAAATAATTTAATCAACACTTGTAAATATTTATAAAAATAAGCATAATATTACAATTAGTAAGAAAAGAGTGTGCTCATTTTTCAAAGAGATGTTCAGCGACAGAAACAATACTTAATTCCTTAAAAACAATTGATAAGTAACTATTTCAAAACTCCCTATCTATTTAGCCAAGAGCACCATTTAGTATTAAAATAACATTTATATGTTTGCAAACATTTTTGTTTTACTTTGTTTCCAAGACAATGATCTATTACAACTAAGTATTTAAACATATTTTTTAGCCGCAAAACATTTATCCTATTTATTTACTCAAAACATAATTTAGTAAAACGTTAAAAATAATCTTAAACATAAGGTTGTGGTGTAAATCAAAATTATAGTTTCCCCCCCCACAAGTTCTTCTAAAAGCATAAATAAACCCCCAAATAACCAACAAGCTCTTATAAAAGACAACCCCCTCCCCCAAAGAATTTCTAAAAACTGCAAATCAGACCCCTACGAAGAACACCTCACTATTACCCGATCAAAACACGAAATTCAGAAAACAAGGCATGATTTTAATTGTTAAAAGCAACTCAGGAGATGATGTAGAGCGTACCCTTCACATGAACCGCGAGAAACGGCAAAGAATCGAAACGGGTCGAGGTCGACGAACTCGCCGCCGGAGTTGGAGCTCGACCGGAGCTGTTCCGGTGGCTCTTGGCCTCATCTGAGCATTCCAGTAACTTAGTACGGCCTTATAGGCTTGGTATGGACCGAAGAAAAGAGCTGGGTGTCTCTGATTTGAGTTACCCAAACTTCCGCCGGAAAACATGGTGGAACGCCGGCGAACGGTGGGTCTTCTTCCTATTTTGCTGCTAGCTGGTGCTTCTCCTTCCTATGGGTTCGAAACAGAGAAGGAGGGGAAAAGTGGGGAGACAGAGGGCTCCAAATCAGAGGAGTGGCGGCTTCGGGTGGCTTCTTCTTCCCGCCGGGGAAGATGGTGGCGGTGGCTGGGTCGAAACCACCGCTAGCTGCTGCTGTTGCTGCTCTGCTTTCAGAGCACAGAGAGAAAGAGAGAGAGAGAGATGTAGCAGAGAGGTAGAGGAGATATGGTGGTGATGGAGGTGAAAATGGTGGTGGTTTTGCCGACGGGGAAGGGCGGTGGTGGTGGCCTGTCCTCGCTGCCTCTGCTGTTGTTGAGTCTCATAGACAGGGGAGGGAGAGAAGGGAAGATCAGAGAGGTAGAGAAAGATATGGTGGTGGGTTTACTTCAACCATGGTGGTGGTGTTGGTGAAGGTGACGATGGGAATGGTGGTGGAGTTGGGGGTGATGGTGGCTGCTGCTCGGTGGCCTGCAAAGGGAGAGCTGGGTTTTTATAAAGGGAGAAGGGCGGTGATGAGGAGGCGGTGAAGTTGGGGCGGTGAAGGGTGTTGGTGGCTGTGGTGCTTGTTTTGCCGTGAAGGCAAAGGAAGGAGAAAAACCTGTGAAGATTTTCAAAATAAAGTAATTGTTTTTAGAAATAATTGGGTGTGGTTGGGAACACTAGATGTTAGGTGATTATGTGTGGCATGATTACTAGTTTCTAGTGTGATTAGGTGTGGCTCAAGCACGAAAAATCGCGGTGGTCGCACACGCGGTCACAAAGACAACTACCGCGGGTTAAATCTATCGTTCTCGAAAATTTTACACACAAATTTTCTTCTCTATTTACCCAACTTATTTTCGCTGCTACATTTTATTTTATCCCCAAAATTACTAATTTACCCTTCCGAATTAGACGGGGTATTACAGTTGCGAGTGAGGAGTTGGCTAAGATCAATTATACAAGCACTCAACAAGCCAAAGAAGTACAAGACGTATTGTTACAAGATGCTAGATTTTGGAAGGCGGTGAAATTTTGTTTGCATTATGCTTGACCTCTTGTAGAAGTTTTGAGACTAGTGGATGGTGACTCTAAGCCTGCAATGGGCTACATATATGAGGCGATGGATAGAGCCAAGGAAGATATTGTAAAAAATTTCAAAAATGAGACAAAGAGAATGATGGGATTCGGGAGATTGTCGATAAGAGGTGGGATATGCAACTTCATAGGCAATTACTTGCGGCTGGGTTTTATCTTAATCCGAGGTAACCAATTTTTTTTTTGAACTTCTATTAACATGAAACCCCTACTATGTTCATAACACATTTACAATACATTTTTTCCTTCTTACAATTGTAGGTACTTCTATGATCCAACATATACTGTCGATAGAGAAGTCAATCGCAATTTTTTTAAGGTTGTTGATAAAATGTTTCCGGGTGTCGACTCAAGACTGCTAATTGATGAGCAAATAGAGAAATTTAAAAATTCCACGGGCCTTTTTGGGGAGAGCATGGCCATATTAACAAGAAAAAAATCAACTCGGTAAACTTGTATGTGTTTCTTGATAAATTTTCTCAATGTTATTGTTAATTTACTAATTACTAAATGTATCACAATTGTCCTTTAAATAGTTAGTAGGACTATAGTGGGAGAGTTATGTGGATGATTGCCATTAGTTGCAAAAATTAGCCACGAGAGTGTTAAATCTAACTTGTAGTGTCACTGGTTGTGAGAGAATTTGAGTACCTTTGATCTCATACATTCGAAGAGGAGGAATCGCTTGGAGCGACAAAGGTTGGATGCTCTTGTTTTTGTGAAATACAATATCCAACTTGAATTGAGGCAATCAAAGAGGCAAGACGTGGCAAAACTTATGATCCAATGTGTTTATCGGGCATGGAGTGGGACGATGAATGGATCACAGAGAAGGAGGATCCTTGTCTACCCATTGACCATTCATGGATGGATGTGCAAGAGTGTTTCAATCTTTGTGAAGGAGGAACTAGTAAAAAGAGAAAAAGATGTATCACAAATACTTTCACATTTATTCATTTGTGATCATTGTAGATATTTTTATTGATTCTAACATAAAATACATTTTGTGTCTAGGACCAAGGAACTTAAATGCCATCAAAGAGAAGAAAGCAAAAGGCAAATCTATAGTAATTGATGAAGAAGTAGAATATATTAGTGATGATGAAGATGAGGAAGAGGAAGAAGAGAAGTTTGATGATGCACTTTTGATTGATGATGAGGAAGACGAAGATGATTTCGATCTTGATGATTTTTTAGGCCTTTTGGATGGACCATCAATGGAGATTTTCTAAGCTTTTGTTTACTTGAAGTCGAAACTTATGTTATTAACTTATTTGTGAATTATTTGAAAATTCTTTTTTTTTTTTAATTTTCGATGAAACTTGCAATTTTTAGATGGAGCTTGATTAACACTATTAGTAATACCTTGTCACAAGTCTTTGTACCCCTTTGACATATGTCTTGACCCCTAATGTTTATGAATTTATTAAAACATAGCATGTTTATGATTAGCAATCGTAAATGGGGTGTTTTTACTCTTTAGTATTATTTTGACTGAATCTTCACGATTCGTCGATTCGCGATTCGGAAACTAAGATTTTCGATTCACGATCCGAATCTCGATTCGATAACTATGGTTAATAGTGTGTTTTTCCGCCGTGTAGGTAGCTAGCAAACATTCCTAGTGAACTACGTTAAATTGTGTTCTTGCTTGTGTGTGTTTTGTTCGTTTTTAGCTTGATACCCACCGTTATGTCATTTCGCTCTGCCACTAAACATGTTATCTTAAAAATGAAAATTTTAAAAAGAGGGAGGTGAGGATTTGATATGTAAAACGTATCGATAAATAAAGAAAACGATGAATTAAAGGGAGAGAGAGATAAGAGAGAGTAGAGAGACTAAGGTTGAGAGAAATATTCTTTATTGATTGATTAATAATGAATAACTACATCGCTTAAATAGATAATACTAATCCTAACCTAGCTCTACCCTAGCTCTACGGACTTATTCTACAGCCCAAGCCATATCAATAATTAGATTACTAAATTAAAGAAATAAACGATACTAATTGATACGATATCGGTATCAGAATTTTTGGCGAAACAATCCAATAAGGCTGGTGGTAAGTTTTTGGCAAAACATAAGTATACTAATTTATGAACTGCCACGTATGTCGTGATGACAGGGCAACGAAGAGTCCCAATGGAGCCGTTGAGAGACTCCGCCGTCGTTGAAGCATGTATGTTGGTGGGTGGCTCTTTGAATCCAGAGCCCACATTTCATCACCACCACTCTGCTTTCTCTCTCTCTCTGTCTTTTCACTACCCTCCTTTTCTGTAGGTGTTTTGTGTACTATCTCTCCGTCAATTGTTAAACATCATCATCATCTCTCCCTGCAATTTCTGAGAGAGAGAGAGAGAGAGATGGGCGTACCATATTTTTACCAGTGGCTAGTGTACAACTATCCGAAGATAGTAGTAGAAGCCATTCACCCACCTAAACACAAAGGGGGAAGAGTCTCTAATGTTGATGATCATCATCATATTGAAGAAGAAGAAGATGCAAGCTTGGCAAACCCAAATGGGATTGAGTTTGACAATCTCTATTTGGACATGAATGGAATCATCCATACCTGTTTCCACCCCCAAGACCACAATCACCATATTGTAAGTTACTACTACTACTACTACTACTACTACTACTACTACTACTACTACTACTACTTCTACTACTACTACTATGTTTTTCTCTGGTTCTTTCTTTCTCTTGTACTGCTACCTATAAAATAGGTTTCTAACGTTGTTGTGATTTGTGAAATGTAACAGGCAGAGCTACCAATTACATTACCGACTACATTCCAACATGTTTTTCACAACGTGTATGACTACATCGATAAGCTATTTCAAATTGTTCGACCAAAAAAGCTTCTCTTCATGGCAATTGGTAAACTTCTACCACTACTTGTTGAGATTCGTCCCACCTCGTGAGTTTGAGAGCCTTGTGTGTGCTTAAACAGTTCTGGCATGCTACTACTGATGTATACTAATTGCGTGCGACTGTCTGTTTTAATTTTCACACCATATTTTTTGAATGTTTTTCTTAGTATAGTAGTATGAAAATTTGGTTAATTAGGCAACTTTTTTTTCGTGCAAATCGTGGAATTGAATGCAGACATATAGCTAGTTAGTAGTACTGAAAAACTTGATCAGTAGATTATGGTTAATTATCGACTTCTTTCAAGTTGAAAAATACTAGTACTAACAATGATGGGCTTGTTTCACTATTTCTAATACTGGAGAAAATAACACTTTATAGGTTGCCGTTGGCTACAGTTATATGATATTGTTTCGGATATTGACACAGATGGTGTTGCGCCGAGAGCCAAATTGAATCAGCAGCGGTCTGGACGGTTTCAGAATGCCAAGAACAAGAAATTTTCAGTGAGCCTTTTTTTCACGACTACTACTACTATATACATAGTGGATGATCATGAATGATACTAGATTTTAAAGTTACCCGAGAGATTTGTTTCTTTCGCATGCAGGAAACGGAAGAGGAGCGGTTGAGGAAGGAATTTGAAACGGAAGGGAGACAATTAGCTCCCAAACACGAAACCCAAGTCAGTGATGCTAACATCATCACTCCTGGAACAGATTTCATGCATCAATTATCGATGGCTCTCAAGTCTTACATCAATGACAAGTTGGAAAATGATTCAGCCTGGAATAATCTCAAAGTTGGTTACCTCCATAATATATCACACGTACTACGTCCTCTTAGTTTACTTTTTCCCATTTGAGTACTTTGAGCATTTGTTTGACCCGGTTAGTAAAACAATGAAAGAATTTCGTAATCTTTTCATGGTGTTGTAGACAGGGGCGGATCTAGCAATTTGGCACAGTGAGGGCTAGCAAAATGTTCAAGTTTAATGACGGATATTTCGGTGAATTTTGAAGTATGTAAAGGTTAACATGATGACCTTAAAAGATTGCTGGGGGTGATATGTAATATGAGTGAATTAACAAAATATACGGTAAAAGTTGTAATAATAAAACTTGAGTGGGGGCTATAGCCGCCCCCATGTGTCTATATCGTAGAGTAAAATTCACTCTTCAACACCATGAAAAAATAATCTAATTGTTGCATCGTTTTGCTAACCAAATCACCGGGTCAAAGTGACGCTAAAAGTCAAATGGAAAGAAGCAAACCAAATGGAGAAAATAGTAATTCATCAGTAGTAGAATATATGATTCAGTCATTGAAGCATTTTATTTATTTGAATGTGTTTATATAGGTAATCCTTTCGGATGCTGGTGTTCCCGGTGAGGGTGAGCACAAGATAATGTCCTTCATACGTGCTCAGCGTGGCTGCCCGAACTACAATCCCAACACACGACATTGCATTTATGGACTCGTAATTCTAACTTTATCTTTCCTCTTCAGCTAGCATATACGCTGCTACTATTTAGATTTATTTTTGGAGTTATTTACATTTGTAATGCAGGATGCTGATCTTATCATGTTAGCTTTGGCCACTCATGAAGTGCATTTTTCCATACTCAGAGAGGTAGGTAAATATTGTTGCCGGCTTTTGTAAAAATTCAAATCTGTTTTTTTATGCTAATATCTTCACAGGATACTCTTGGAGAACCTCCACAACGAAAAATTCAGCATGTTAACACTGAAAAGATGCTTACGAAATCTGAAAATAGTTGGCTCAGCACTAGACCATGGTTTAAACAGCTTCATGAAAACCAAAGGTTGTCTTCGGTGGAAAATCCATATCAGGTAATTGTCCATTTGTCCCTTGACCCTTCCATAATTATGATAACCATTAACCAATATGATGATGTTTTTACTTAAAGTGGTTTCTTAACTCTGTTCATCTTTCCTACACCCTTTGAAGTTCTTGCATATTTGGATATTGAGAGAGTACTTGGAGCTTGAGTTCAGGATGATTGATACTCCCGACAACATAAAGATGGACTTTGAGCGGTATATTGATGATTTTGTGTTCATCTGCTTGTTCGCCGGAAATGACTTCCTCCCCCACATGCCTACCTTGGAGATTCGCGAGGTTTTCCTTTTGACACCTATGGATGACTACCTTTTTTGATGAGTTCACGAGACTAGATGTTTTCTCATTTGTTTTTCGCAGGGTGCAATCGATCTACTCTTGCACGTTTACAAGAATGAGTTCAAGAATTTGGGAGGATTCTTAACTCATATGCATTTGGTAATAATTAAAGACAAAAAAAAAAAATTGTACATTCGTTACATTGAGAAATTCTACTTTGTGCCTTAATAATTTTTGAGTTTGCCAAAACCGTTGCACATAGGTTCACGAGAAAAATGCCCGGTTCCTTGAACTTGTAAGGGTTGAGAAGTTCATCCTATTGGTTGGTGGATATGAAGATAAGATTTTCAAGAAAAGAAGTGAACTTAGAGAGCGCACGATTAAACGGTTCTATGACGCCGTGAGTGTCATTGTCTCTCACATTCGATTTTCTTTTTCACAGTTAGGCAAAGCCATCTCCATTTCAATGTATGTTTGAAGCGTAACTGTAATTATCTTTTTCCCAGAAAGACAACCAAGAAGCAGATGTGGAATTGCAACATTCTAAAAGCATGCACTTTGCATCTGCTAATGGAAAGGACTCGGCTTCCAATAATGTAGGAAACAAGACGATCGAAGACTTGGCTTCTCTAAAGATATGTGATGGTTCGGTCCAAGATGTTACACAAGTAAGCAAACATCTGTCCAAGGTCTCCACACATATCATTTTGTGACATCATAATTCACTTTCTGGATATCATCATATGCAGAACATGAAGGAACTCAAGGAGAAGTTGCAGATTTGCATCCGCGAGAAATCAGACCAGTTGAAAAATGGAAATTACATGGTGGACAAGGTATTGCATTAATTTATTTCAAAAAGGTTCTAACTGTTTGAATTATCGTCGCAAGTGGTAAGTGAACAGTGAAGTGTAACAATAATTCACAGGTCAGATTGGGGACTGCTGGATATAAAGAAAGATACTACAAGGAGAAATTTTCTGCAGAAACTGAAGAGGATATCGAGAACACTAGGAAATCAGTAGTATGTTGTCTGAATCCTCGTTATCCTTTTTTGCCGATTCTTCACAGGTTCAAACAAAATTGAATTTGCAATATCATGAAAACTAGTTACAATTTTGAACCATACACACAGGTACAGAAATATGTTGAAGGTCTTTGTTGGATCACTGAATACTACTACTCGGGTGTTCCATCATGGATCTGGTATAGTGTGTTTGTCACCAACTTACTGAGGTTTTAAACAAACTTTGTTTCGTCATTTACCATAAGTACCGCAATCATGCCAGGTTTTACCCATACTACTATGGCCCCTTTGCTTCAGACTTAAAGGGTCTATCTCAAGTGAAGATCAAATTTGAAAAGGGTCTTCCATTCAAGCCATTTGATCAGTTGATGGCTGTCCTGCCTCCAACAAGGTAATTCTTCATGATATAAACTAACAGTTGTCGGAATGCTGTCTCTTATTTAGAACTGATGAATGAAACACCTTGTTTTGATAGTGCTCATGCACTTCCAAAAGCATATCAAGAGCTCATGACTGATGAAAAGAGATCAAAGATAATTGACTTATACCCTACTGGTAAGGCATCGTTAATTATAAATGGTCGTGGTTAGTTTATAATCTACCCGTACATTGTAACATAACTTAAGCCTCTAATTTTTGTTGTTGTTTACTGTGACCAGAATTTGAAGTTGATGCTGATGGAAAACGCTTCTTGCGGAATGTATGCACTTTTTGTCCTCATCATGTGGATTTGACTTACAGTTTGAAGGATTAAACCAGTTGTCATATATAGAGTCGCGTTCTTTGTAGGCTACCATCAAACTTCCTTTCATAAATGAAGAACAATTGCTAGCTGAGACGAGAAAAGTAGTGGTCAACTTAACGGTAAAAGTTTTCCCACCATCTGTCCTTGAATAATAGTTAAAAGTAATGCCTGAATTTGTGTTTTGATCTGACGTTTAATTTCCTTGCTGGTTTGTAGGGAAGTGAAACGATGAGGAATACTATTAATGTTGATTACTTGTTCGTGAAAGGCTCCAACAAGTTAGTTAGCAAGACAATTTATTATTTCATTCCATCAAAATTCTCGTGCAACCAAACGAAATGAAGTTGTAATTAAGAAATCAATTGATATTTTGCTTGCAATAACTAAAATTATGTATTTACCTGTCGCTGCTTCTACTTGTGCTGCAGATGTGCGTTACATGAGTTGCCCAATGCCCTTCCGCTCGTTCCACCACGTCCTCTCGAGGGAACAACTTTTCCAGATAAGGTAATTACTATTTCCTCCGTTTCCTCTCTTTCTTCTTAGTTTGACTTTTCCATCCGTAATTACTTTGACCCGGTGATTTGCATAGCAAAATGATGCAATTTATGATAATTTTTTCATGGAATTGTAGATTAAAGTGTAGTCTACAACACTATGAGATTATTATCAAATTCTCGCATCATTTTGCTAATCAAATCACCGCCCAGTGAACAGTGGTAAAAGAGGGATTAAGAAGAAAGAAATGAAACAGAGGAAGTACATATTATTATAGTGTGAAACCTACTTTTCAATGTTTGATTGCTAGAAAGTACTATATTTGTCTAAGACATGTTAGGATTTTTCATATAACCAAAGAATCAAAATCCCAGATTATAACAGAAGATGATATTTCCATGAATGAGTTGTGGCACGAGAAGCAGGGAAGCAAGTCAAGCAGTAACAGGTTCTCTTATAGACTATCTTTATCTATCTTTCCATCAATGTAAAAATAAAATTGGGGTGCTCATTGTCGTGTGATTTTCATATTCTCAGGTACCAGATTCCGGCAAAGCGGAGAATATCTAAGGAAACTGCCAATCCAGCTGCTTCAAGGAGCTCATTGGGTTATGGCATGGCTGAATTGAGTGGTACTAGTACTGGTCCTAGCAACTCCTCTAATTGGAATCATGGAAAATCTACTGTTATGAGGCCATCTCTAGCAAGGGGCGGTGGGAGAGGAGTTTCATGTAGCGTTCAGAGTTCTTCACGTTGGGATGACAACAAGCAACCAATAGGGGACACACTAAAAAGATCAAACTATTTTGCCCGACGGCCTTCGAGCAATGATTGTTATGAAAGAGGGAAATGGTAACAGAATGAGGTCTAGTGGTTCCCAAAAATGAAGTAGTGACCCTGTGATGAGTGTTCTAGACTTTTAGTTAAGCATGCTGTTTTGCAGGATTATCATCCAGGATACTTCAGTTTTTGTGCCAATTTTTGGATCCCATGTGAATTTCATGGAAGTAGTTAATTGCTTTACATGATCATGTGACCTCTACGAAACGGGTTTTGGCATGTCGCCCGAACCCGCTGTTATATATGCCCATATGAAACCAAATCAGGTTTGTGTACGGCAGAACCCGAAACTTGTACATGGATTGCCATTCCTCGTTACCCAAAAGCCTAATGATTGATGTTTATGGTAATGTTGGAATCATCAAGCGCTAACCATAATCAATCTTTGAGAACTTGAATTGGCAAACTGGCACCTGAGAAGGCAAGTTAACAATGAGTTTCTCCCAAGATTTGAACGTGAGAACTGTCTATTTAAGATTATGAATACATGCTAAAGCGCTTGGGAACTGGCTTTTTCTATTTTGGCTTTGAGTCATATTTGAACGCCTAGTACCAGTCTGTCCCGTCTCTTTGTTCCTAATTTTATTTTTGTCACAATTCACTGGGTCACTTTGACCCGGTGATTTGAATAGCAAATCGATGTAATTTTTTGATAATTTTTTCATGGTGTTGTAGAGTAAAAGTTGCTCTATAATATGGTGAAAAAATTATCAAAAAATCGTATTATTTTGCTATCCAAATCACCCGGACCCAGATACGAGTCAAAAAAGTGAAATGGGAACAACGAGACGGGACAGACTTATATTAGTCAAGGGGAAAGAAATTCGGAAATGCAGGTTGACCAAATGAACATTAACATGGCGTTGAGAGCTGCCGTACGATTAGAAGATGAGGAGCAGCTACTACCGTGGGATGGAGTTGAATGTTAGCTGAGGAAGGTTAAAAAATTAGTGGGACGCGTCGTTTAGTATTAAAAAATTACGTCTTTGAATGTTATTAGAACGTTCACTACAACAAATTTGACCTTTCTTTACGAAAACAAATGCCGAGTAAAGATAAAATGTCGTCACCAAAAGTTTCTTGCGACGTTAAATTTTTGTTGCTGCTTTCGTCGCCTATATCGCGTCGCCAAATGTAAAGGCGACGATTTCATTTTTTGTTGCTATTAAAAACTTTTAACTACGATTTGTTTTGTTGCAATGAATCCTATCCGCAACGAGTTCAAGCTTGTTGCTTATATAATTCGTTGCCCAAAAATATACATTTGTGACGATGGACACTTGTTGTTGTATAATCTTTGTCGCTAAAAATGAGTCAATTGCAACAATTCATATTGCGTGATCGGAAAGAGTTTAGTAAGCGAAATAAATCTGTTGCGGCGATGCTAATTTTTTCAAGAACCCAAAAATTTGTCTCACTTGATATTCAGACCATCAATATTTTGGTTGCTAATAACAAGGTATAGAAAAAAATTGATACAAATTAATTTCTCTATGAAACGAGAAGGTGTGACTATTTTCGTAGTATTTTTCTATTCATAATATAGTAATTTCTCAAAATACACTACAAGAAGTTTATTAATGAACGATAATTCAACATTTATACATCAAATGTTAAAGCAATGAAAAAAAATTACACCGTGATCTAAAAAAAACCGTGGGCATATTAAAGTTTACAACCACAAAAAAATTACACCATGATCTCCAAAAATAAAAGATGTACTGAAGTACATCTCCATTCATCTAGCAGATCTCCTTTCATCTTGCAGATCTAGAGCGGTACCAATCGTTCTTGCCAAGAAACCTGCAAAGACAAAATTAAGTTTTTCGGCCAAAGAAATAAAATCAGTTGTAGAATGTTAAATTATTAACAAAAAAAAAAGCGTGGAATGTTAAATAGGCGGCGGCGTGGGTGATGACTCTGACGGCGGCGGCATTGCGTAGATCTCCCTCTCACATGTCAATGTAGAGTTGCAGAGAAACCCAACGGACAACAACTTCAATCTATCTTTCTCTGGACTCATCCCGTTCATAAGAAACAAAATGAGGAATATGACAAGTGAAAAAGACACCCACAATTTTTAATTGATCCAAGTCATGCCATCGGAATTCCCATCTGAGAGCTTTGCATAGGCCGCTGACGCTATATCGGAGAAAAAGGGAGAAGTTTCATTCCCTTGAAAGAGCATGCGAGGCAAATGCTAGGTTTTATCTTTTATCATTGTTCCATCGGGAAACTAGGAGTGGTTGAGTAATGGGCTACGTTGGCCTTTTCATGAGTGGAGATTTTTTAGCAGACAATGGAGTAATGGCATTGGTGAAGACATTTTCAACCCCTTAAGTTTGAAGCAAAGACACTTCCCCACTTTCTAGTTTGGGATATAACAATTTTGCCCTTTCTTTCGGTCAAATTCTAGTATATTTAAACTCTACAACTGTGACGTCGTTAGTCTTGGAGAAGTTGCCATCACTAATTCAAGGACAAATTCTCTCTATTGGAGTTTGATATGACACATGTGGTGTAAATGACATAAAATTTGGAACACAAAAGAGGTGAAACTGTCATTTCTCAAACAAAAAGGGGTGAAAGTGTCTTTGCATAAAACCTGAGGAACTTCTGCGAGTGTCTTTTACCCTGAAAAGACAAAATAATTTCTTTTTTTCTTTTTCCTTTGATCACAGATTAAGAGCTTATGTCATTTTCTTTTGCCGTAAAAACAAAGTGTTTATGCATTTAAGACGAAAAATGCTACTATGTCGTATCACTTAAATTTCTGTTTGAACGCTCTCGCCCTAATCTTCCACTATGTACATTTTCTAATCATGTAAATTATTTTATCTAATCAATAATTATGTCCTAACAGTTGTGAATATTATGAATTTGTGGCCTTATCGAAATGATACAGGCTATTGTTTATCAAAAAAAAAATTACACAAGCTATTTACTTAAAAAATTACAGAAGCTACAACTAATTTCAATTAACTATTAAAATAAAATGATGTCCTTTGAATACTTTGGCACTCCACTATCCAATCTTTCATACATTATAACCCAGTAAAATTGTAGAAAATACGTGATCAAACCTTTTTTAATTTATGTTTTTATATCACAATTAAGATTATGTTGATGTTAATGGCAAAACTAATTCAATTGAAATGTGTAAAGTATTATTGAAAGTAGGTTCTTGTTGACAATGTTTTTTACTCACCATAACTTTGGCCGTGACATTTTGGGACCAAACACCGTTGTAGCCAGTAATGTACAATGGGTGAATGTACTGGTTTTTTTAGCGACGTCATGTCCGTTGCTAATGTTTTTGTGGAGATGAATATGTTGGTGCAAAATCTTTAGCAACAATTCTCGCACCAAAAATTACGGTTTTTGTTGCTATAAAATTTTATTTCGGGACAATTCGATAATTTCGTCACCAAAATATTCAATTTGTGACGAATCTTCTTCTGTCCTAAAAAAAAAATTGTCACTGAAGAGACAATTTGTTGTAGTGGTTGTCGTTTTTGAGGGTATCTTAGTCGAAGGTCAAAGGAAATCCAGATTATTTACAATTTTACCAAGTCGTTGGGAGAAAGGAATCTTATTAGTTTAATTAGTATTAGTGTGAGAACTAGCAAACCGTCTGTGCATTGCACGTAGTTCTTATAGCAACCGTAATAAGTAGAACTAAAAGATTAGAGACATGGTGGTTATGAAATTATATGGGTTTTTCGAGTGACTTTTAACTAACTTAGATTCAACATTTGTAGAAATTTTCCTAAATAGTGTTATGGCATATTTTAAGGATCCTCTTTTTTAACATGAATTTGTGGATTCAATGAATAATAAAAAATATATTTACTTTGTAATTGTGAAATTTTCTAAAAAAATTTGTAGTGACATTTTCTTTAGAAAAACAAATTCTTAGACTCCGATTTTTTTTTGCCTAATTTTAGTAGACTTTTTATATTTTTAAGTCATAAAATAAGTTGCACAATGCTCATTTTCTTGTAACTTTTTTAGGTTACTTTTATTTCTTCTTTTTAGACTAAGAAAATCGTTTTTCTTCTAACTACAATTTCTCTCACTTTTTACTTATATAATTTAACATTTATTGGAAAAAAATAGAAGATAAGCAAACAACCGTTTTTCTAAAAGAGGTAACTAAAAAAGTTCAAAGCTAATTAGATTTTAGGAGTAAAGAGTTTTTAGAAAATGTTGCAAGGAAAAGGAACAAATTAGAACTGTTTTATGGCTTAAAATGTACAGAAGTTTACGTAAAATTAGGCAAAGAAATCAAAACATAAATGGATAGGAAGAGAAATGTTAGAGAGGAGCAATTTCTTGCACTTGGAATCCATTTACTTGACGAAATATCCTTCATTGGTTTTGTATGATAAGCACGTAAATCAATGACATATAGGTAAACTAAAAGTTCACTCATATGGCTTACATTTTTAGTACACAAAAAAAGCGTCTCATATGCCTATAATTTGACAAACGAAAAGTTGAAACTTCGCTATATCTTGGTGTAATTCAACAATTGACCTACTTAATTCCACCTCTTTCCATCAAATTACCGTTTACTACTATTTTTTCTAGTTAAAGTATATTTTTACTGTCTAACAGGAAATGTTCATACCCTTTAAACTGGCAAAATGTAAATCAAATGGGACCTAAACCAAATTGACATTAAACAGTTTGTTTGTTTTTTTAAATCATTGCATGGAATAAATTATACTAAACAAAGTGGACAGGAATTTTACACAATTATATGAAAAAAAAAGAATTGCAGATTGCAGAAGTATAAGTACTCATCAATAAAAAGCAACTTTGAAGAAAAAAGAAAACTTTTAAAATCAGTAACTTCTCTAAACTTGCTTATATTGTGATAATTACATTTGGACATTTGGCCATGACCAACAAAACTCTTACACATTTTTTTAGATAAGCTAAAAAAATAGTTTTAGATTTGTTTAAACTATGGGCTGAACGAACATTTTCGAAAAATTTGATACTCCGGTGAATATAAGTCTTCCGAACTTTTTTGTGTTTTGATATTACGTACTCCTTAGAAGATATACTTGTTAACTTTACTCACTCGCCATGGCATGTCAAATAATAAATTTAGGTGTGTTTACTTCTATAAAATTTAACTCAACAGTCATGAACAGTCTAAAATTTTAAAGAAATTTATAAGGTCATATAGTTGATTGTAGAGACACATACGTGGTGTGATATATCACTCAGAAAAATGAATCCATCAATGACAGAGAGGGAGTGCTTGAAAAGTCTGTAGATCAATTTGAAAACAAAAACAAAGAAAGTTTGAAACGTCTGTAATTGAAATTGAAAACAAACGCAGTTAAAACTGAAAATATGGGGATATGCTTCGTAATTGATTGTGAAATCTTTTTAGCCAGCCATCTTCCAATTTTATCGCATAATTTGGAAAGACAATTTTATAAAAAAAATAAACAAATATCTGGAGAATATGAAAATTAACTACCCCTCCATAGTTATAATTAAATTTGTAGTTATTCCTTTTGCAATCATCTATTTTCAGAAAGTATAATATTGTAAAATTTTACCATGATTGTATCTTCATATATTTTGACATTCCTTTTAAAATACCTTTCTCTTGATTAAAGCTTCCCTATCTTTTCTTTAAGAAAAAATAGTGCCTCCTTTATACTCTGGCGATCTTTTTACTTCCTGAAAAATATTTAGATGAAAAGACAATAACACTTTAAAGTAATTTTAACAAGTATAATGGAAAAAGTTGATACATGTTGTGTATAAACAAAAAGACGAAACCAAACAGAAGAAACCATCTATAAACTCGAACTTGAACAAGTCGTTTGCACACAAGCACCATAAAGAAATGAGAATATGAAAGCCATTTTGTAGAAAAATGACTAGAACATATTGTATATTCACGTGTAGCCAAAGCTTTTTTTCTCAAAAAAAATAAAAATAAAATACAAAGCCAAGCATACACGTGAATAGTATTAGATTGCGGAAACTCGGAGAATTCAATTTCATACTGTCCAAATTCACCCAGCCAAGAGTATGACACGAAGTCATTTAGATTCATTTTTTACAAGAGTTCAAAAAACAATCACAAGTTCCTAAAAAAAAAAACACTAATATTTTATGAGTACTTGAGAAGGTTGGAGAATATCAAAAGAAGGGAATTAGCACTAAAGAAAGGTTTTTTTTAGGACGGGGATGTTTTTTTTAAGGTGTTAATGTTTTAAAAGGATTAACAAATTTATGGAGATTAATCATGAATATTTTGGAAATGTCAAACTTGTCAAAAATAAATGATTGGAAATATGATAATTTAGTTTTAAATACTACTAAAGAGGGGTAATTAAGTCATGACAACATAAATCTGGTGTAACCATCACATTTGCTGGTGTAAGAATCACTATCCTAAAAATATTATGATGAATCAGCTTCTGTAAATGTGTTTATACCCTTTATAAATTTCTTTTATAAAAACCGTCTAATAAAATATAAAATTTATTCCTATTTATCAGCTTATCATTTATCTTATCTGATTAGTATTTTCTTTTTGAGAAATTATTTGATTAGCATTTTATGATAATTCCAAACAAAAAAGATAAGAAATAAGGATTTAGATATTTAGTAGGACCCTAAAATTCAAAAGTACAACAAATTAGAATACTCATAAAATATTGTCTTCAATCTTTAAACTTCAAATACGTAGTTGAAATTGTGACATTATTGAGTATCCTCAAGGAACTTTAACAGAAATAAGTAACTCAACAACATAGAGTAATTTGGAGAAAAAAATGAATAAAATTGAGATTAAGATAGTGGTAGTGATGAGAAAAATGAAGTGCAGAATAACAGTAGAGTAAAAATATATTAACTCGCGAAGTGGATACCTCGCGAAGTCAACAAGCAGGCGGATGAGCTGTCAAAGATAGCATTGGGAATCAGCACCAGTAAATGTTGGGAGACCAACTTCCCAGTTAATGAATACATGGTTCTAGAACCAATTGTTTCCCAATGTAACATTCCAGCTTAGTAATTAATGAAAAAGCCTTTTCCTCAAAAAAAAAATATATTAACTCGCGGAAGAAGATCTAAAATAAAAATTGCAATATAGCAAATTGAATGAGTAACAATTATATTTGTAATAAACCTGAAAGTTGATAAATCAATGTTTCCACAAAATGAACATATTTACATGTAATTGTAATTCCCATGACTGAACTATTAACATAATTTGAACAATCGCAACTATCGCAATTGACAAAAATTGTATTAATTAAAAGTACTACACAAAAATTTGGAGAGATATGAAAGTAAAATTGCTAATCTACAAAAAATGGAGATGTATAAAATGAACAATAGAATACTAAATCCAAAAAATGAACACTGGACATATTTCATAATCTTGAAATTGTGAGAAACCATCTCGGATCCATCATTCCGATCCAGAACCACTTTCGCATTCCTTCTTTCATTTGACTTCGAAGTTCACATCACATTTGACAATCTAGATTCAGCGCCGCCGGAGCTTGACATCGAATGGTTCAACGGCTTGAAAGCATATTTCTATTAGAATGATTGAATATTAAACAAATTATAAAATAGACATAGATGAAACACATTTGCAATTCGGCGTACAACCAACTCTTATATTCAAGATAACTAAAAAAAGTAAAAGGTACCATAAAAATTATGAACTCAAGTGAGTGAATCATGAAAATTAAAAAGACGAAGAATGAAGTAAATAATTTTACCGAACCTTGACAAAGCAGCTATCCTGTAACCTGTCAAAGGAAGAACACAAAGAAACTTAAAATTAATTACTACATAGATGCATAGATAGTTTTGAATAATGGAGAGCACATGAGTTATCTTTATATAAGGATTGATACGATAAGAAATCATATAACCTAACAAAAGATCGGTGGTATTTAAATTCAAAACCAACACATCTTATCACGAACCGAATATTTTGTTGAGATTTATCCTAATTTAATTAAATAGTGGCTTGCGGCCTTTGTTATGCAACCATTCAATTTTTTTTTAAAAAAAAGAGAAAGTTATCCAGTCGTCTTTTTCAAATTGTTGGCGTGCATATGTTTTTTGAATTGATGAATTCATTTTTGGAAAGTGAGTAAAAGATAGGGGAGTGAGATATGGAAGTTTTTGCAAACGTTCGTTCTGCTATTATATATATAGATTCTCTTCTCTCTCGATCTCTCTCGTGAGTTTTGCGAAACCCCAACACATAAAATCGCAAAAACCCTGGTTTCCCACAACACCCTCTTCGAGTCTCCTCCACGACAGAACAGTGCAGCTTCCGTGTCAGAGCTTTTGTCAGAACGCAGCAGCACAACAACGATGGCCTCCGCCGTCTCCGCTCCTCAAGGGGGAGAGAACAGTAAGGATCTGATAATGTTCTTCCACTACATGTCCGGCGGTCCGATCGCGTACGGCTTCTTCAGGATTCCGGTACCCGCTCTCTCCCGCAAGCTATTCTGTAACTTTCACCACCAACCCAGCAAATCTTTCCCACCCTTCCTTGAACTCCCATCGTCCCTCTACCCTGACAACATGTGCTGCGTCGAACTTGATTCGAAATTTTACCTCTTCGGCGGCCAGTTCGAGAACCCTATAACTGGAAAAAAGGGTAGATCCCCTCGTGATGTCTACGTTGTCGACATAACCCCATCCGTATTCCGCCACCCAAACAACAAAAGTTGCAAACCTCACACACAACATCGCCATCTGTTGAACAAGCTTGTTACTGCAACTATGAAATCAGGAAAACCAAACCCCTACGCGTTCGTCGCGCATGGAAAAATCTACGTCATGGATAACTCGAGACCTATCTGTGATAGATCAAATTCACATAAATTTGAGGTTTATGACCCTGAGAAGAACACATGGAACACCCTTCCTGATCCTCCTTCTTAAGGATATATTGTCGGGCATTTCTTTCTTGATGACAAGGTCTTCCTCAGCGACGATTTGCAAGGTTGTGTTCACTGTTTTGACGTCAACAACTCCGTCTGGATAAAAGAGTTTCGATGTTACTTCGGATCCCGTGAATTCACATTCTCTGGGAACGGCGTCATGTTAGACGACACCTTCTACGCCGTATCCCGTATCAGTGGTTCCGTGCCCACCGCGTACAATGAGATCACCACGCAACAGATTCAGAAGACCCTAGACAAATATTTCTCTAGTGAACCTTACAGGAATCCATTTACGCGCCCTACCGGTATGTTTGGAAATTGTTTTGAGCTATCGCCTACTAGCTTGAAGCATGTCTACGCCCACGCCCACAACCCTTGGCTAAGGAAAAAAATGACTTATATGGGGAATAGAGTTTTCTGTTATATCCTCTGTGGGGAGTTCCCACACGAGGATGAGCACGAGTACGATGGGGTTATGATGTTCTTTTTCACGCCCCATCCGGGGATTGTGACCGAGATATCCAAAGGTGGCCGCCGTAACCTTAGGAGAAAGCATTTCAGCGGAGACTTCCTCACTTCTACATGCATCAAGGTCAACACTGCCTGTCCAATTTACGAGCTCCGAGGCTGCTTTCCAGTCGACCGGGTGAGTTTTTTCTCGTCATCTCTTCACTTTGGTTAAATGATTCTTCTTTTGATATTTTGCTGTTTGTTATGCTCCTTCTTGATTATGTGAATACAACAATATGTGGTTAACATTTTAGTTTATTTTTTTGCAGCCAACCTCGGGGCCTCTATACAGATGTGCTAGTGATGGTTTAGCGTTTGAAAGCTCGAAAATGCTGAGCAATCATCACTTCCTTGAAAGGCAAGAAAGGCAACGCAAAGCTGATGAGGACAAGAATTTGAGAATGGTTCCAGGACCATTAAATTTGAATATGTGGTTTAATACATTTTAGTTGATTTTCCTACTACCATTTTTTTTACTACAACTTAGCTACAGCACTGCCTCTTGTACACATTGATTGGTGTATGATACTGAATTGTGCCTTGTTAATAATAATAGTGCGTTGCTCTGTTTTTTCCGCTGAAGGGGAATTGCCTCATTCAGGTAACAATCTTCTTGTATTGACGGATTGATAGGGTTCTTTTAAGCAAAGCAATTTGACAATTTCTTTCAGGAATGGGTCGCTTCTGCAATAATGTAGACCTTCTCTCGGCCTCTTAACCTTCCATCTCCTAATACAAACATCCAAAACCAAAAGCCTATGCAATGTCCTTCATACGTGCTCAGCCTGGCTGCCCGGACTGCAATCCCGACATACGACATTGAATTTATGGACTCATAATTCTAACTTCATCTTTTTTCCTCTTTAGCATATAAGTTGCTACTAGTTAGATTTATTTTTGAAGTTACTTACAAGCTTTAAATTAATTCGTAATAATGCTGGATGCTGATCTTATCATGTTAGCTTTGGCCACTCATGAAGTGGATTTTTGCATACTCTGAGAGGTACAACCATACACTCATGACACGTGTGCTTCTTCGGACTAGTCCGATTAGATTAGTCGGATATGATTGAGTTGGATAAGATGAATTATAATTAATATTGTGTTCGGTTTTGTGCGGTATTAACTCAGTATTAAGGTACAAACAGTTCAATCCAGCTAGTTCCATCATGTAAGAGGGGGACTAATTTAGGTATAATATAGTCCACTGTGTTACACGGATATGATGATTTTCTTGATTTGTTTGCTTAGATAGGTTCTTTTAGATGTTAGTTTCTGCTTGGGTAGGTTTTGCTGGTATGACTTGTCAATTTCTCATTACCTATAAAAGTTAATAATATCAGTTGAGGGGGAAGCCCTCTTCGGGAACCATATAAACTACCAAATAAGAGATCAAAAATGAAATCTGACAATTTTAAGTTTAAACTCTCATAATATGATCAGAATCTATTTCATTACAAGTCCATATGGAATATAGACGACTCTAACAATGACTTGAAGCATAAACTTGGAGATAAGCCCACGAGACTAAATAATTTCTCGCAGTCCCTTGTTCTGTTAAAGACATTGTCCCAGTGAGTATATTCCGAATGTGTAATCAGTTGTTCCATTTTGTCTGCTTGTAATATCTTCACTGGCGGAACAAATGGTGTTATTAGTGTTTGCAATGACCTCTGGCAAGCAGCAGCAACTTCTAGTGCCAAGACCAGTTTTTGGGGAAATCCAGACAGTCGAGGAGAAATGGTCCTGTGAGTCGAAAAGCTACAAATTATTTTCCTAATCCCATGTCTTTTATGTTCTTAACAAGATATTATGCGGAGTTTAATGCTAATTTTTATCGCAACAATTGAAATAATTTTACTTGGTGCTTGTACTTGTACTGCAGATGTGCGTTATGCCGTTACATGAGTTGCCCAATGACTTGCCACTGGTTCGACCTTGTCCTCTCAAGGGAACAACTTTCCCGGACAAGGTATTAACTAGTACTTATTTAGCATCAATATTTTATATATAGTATAATCAAAGAAACAAAAATTCTAGGTTATTCCAGCTAGGGTGGTAGCTCAAGTGGTAGAGCGTTGCAAGCCCTTGCATGAGGTCCCGAGTTCAAACTTGTTTGACGACAAAATAATTTCTCAAAAATAAATAAATAAATAAATAAAAATAAAATTCTAGGTTATTAGAGAAGATGACATTTTTCCTTTCTCTCTGGTCGGCTATGCTTCATAAATTTGGTAAAGTTCTCTCAAGAAGATTAACTTCGACTTAAATGAAGATTAACTTCGACTTAAATACTAAGCATTTGAATCTGAAGAAGAAGTTTAAAAGATTCAACTTTGAAAATCCATTTTGCCTCCTGTGCACAAGAGATTCCGGCAGGGAGACCTCCGTGTACACCGTGCGTAGTGGATCAGGGATCGCACAGGAAGAATAGGGGTGTGTGTAGGGAGAGAGTAAGTCAGTAGCAATGTCTGAGAGAGAGACAGAGGTTTGGCAGAGCTTCCGCGTATGGCAGTGTGTCCTCCTTTGTATGGAAAGGTTAACGATATATATATACTGGAGAACGTGACCGTTGTAGTGTGGTTAATGCGCCCATTGATGGCGGCTTAATTAGCTTAACCATAACGGCACGTTCGTCCGAGTATATAGGGACCGTTACAGCACGTGGTGCGCGAATACCGGAACCGTTACGAGGTTGACCGGGTTTGACCGGATTGACCGGGTCTAGGGAGCTCGTGCCATAGATCTCTCAAAACAGTTACTAAAGGTCGCGCGCGGGCTTGGCTCGCACGCGACAGGGCTTACTCTAGCCTCCAAACCACTAAGTCCCTACAAGTCCCGTGCAGTGGTGTGCGAGGGCTCTGTCTCGCAGCCCCCACATGGATCAGCTCGGCTGGTGATCCTGTGTGTGTGGAGCACAATATGGTGTGCTGGATGGTTGCCACGTGGCCTAGATCTGCCATGTCAGAAAGCAGTATCTACATTAGCCCCCTTTCTGCGCGTGAAGGCTCATAGCTGTATAGGCTTCCATGCGCGGAAGCCAACATGCGCGTCGTCGCCACGCACCAATTCAAATACGGGTAAGTTCAGCCCCCGTGCGTGTCATTATGACCTAAAACCCCTAGAGTCGTGCCGTCTGACCTTTAGGGTTTTAGGCGTGACGTCAGCCCGTCCTGTGATTGCGCGATACGACGGTGACGGTTGCGATTCGACTACTGAAGGGACGCAACCCTTCATTCTCTTGGATAAATACCTTGTATCCCATTATTGCAAAGCATCACTTCTTTCTCTTAAAGTGAATGGTACCCGGAGATCTTCGAGAGCAGATCCAGATAATCAATCACCAGTTCAGAACTGCAAATCGTATTCTCCAATTGTGCATATCCAAGCAAGCTTCAAGGAAACAAGGTTGGCCTCGTTTACTTTTGATTTAAAATACCAGTGTTTGCCTTGAACCGCGTTGAATCTGTAAATCCATGAAATTTGTGAAGAGGCTTTTGATCTTTGAACCCGCTTCGTTTTAATCTTTCAACAATATTGGATCTTGCAACTCCCCAATTTCTGAAATCGGTACCGGAACTGTTTGCTTTCCTTTGCATGGATCTCGAATTCCAAAATTCAAACTGAAGTGTGGTATTTCTCCCCCCCTTTTTTTTTGCCCTTTCGCAGGAATGGCCAAGACAAGAGTAACCAGACCCGTCAAGGAAGACGAAGAGATGCCGGAGCTTCCGCAGGCTTTGTGGCGAAAAGCCCCCTTTCTGGGTGGGAAAGACTTTTATCATGCGAGGGTGAAGGCGAAGAGGATGCCTGATCCTGTTCCAGTTGAGCGATTGTTGACACTGACTCGCCCAGTTAACTCAGCCTTGCTCGAGTTGGTTGGTTCCGAGGATGTGGTTCGATTGGGGATCGAGAATGGGCACTTCCCATACACTGCGATTTCTACTCAGGCGTTTGTCCAGAAATTGGACTATATGGATGAGTGGATCGACCACGTGTTGGATCATCACGCCGAGACTCTCGATGAAGCCGGCATTTTCTTTGCTATCCGTGCTATGAAGGGCGCTGCCGTGAAGTTGGATCAGTCCATGCTTCTAGACCTTCTGTCCCGTTACTCGCCCGCGACTCACACGTTTCATTTTGCTGAGTTCGAGGCTGCCCCCACGCTCGAGGACGTTCAAATGCTGTATGAGCTTTCCCCCATGGGCGAGGTGGACCCCTTGAGTCACTTGAGGACATCTGCTGAAATGGCCTTGTACGCGCAGATGGAGGAGTGCCTAGCAGAGGTAAAGAAAATCTCCACTCGGTGGACCACTACAAAGCCTCTTCCGAACTGGCAGCTGGTGGATACGTCTGCGAAGAATACCTGGAACAAGTGGTTGCAGTACTTCTTCCGAGACTATGCGAACAGCAGCATTACTAAGAAGCTTTTGAGCGAGAACCCGGAGGCCGAGAATTATGTAGAGGGCAAGGGCTATCATTTGACCCTTTGTGCCTTTCTCTGTGCTTGGCTGTCGAGGTATCTGATTGATGGTCACCCCCATGACGGGGTCTTCTACCATGTGCTGCCACTTGCCGTGAGGCTCGCTCTTGGCCAGAGAGTCGCACTCGGACCCTTGGTTTTGGGCACGCTATATTATAGGCTGGATCAGCTGGTTCTGGCGATGAGGGAATCGCGTGGCCGCCTCGATGTTCTGACCTTTGTCAATATCAGCTTTTTGACAATGTGGGTTTTCGAGCGCTGGCCGTCTTATGCTCCAACTCCCCTCCCACTTGATAAGTGGTGTCCCCCAGGCGAGACGGAAGCGCGCAACAGCGGAAGGGCTGCGAGATGGTTTGGAGCAAGCAACACCAAGTGTACTTGGAGTTTGATATGCGACAAACGAAAGGAATTTACTGCCAGGCCCTATGCCACACGTGTTGAGAATGTGCGGCGGTTTCCAAAGCTATACCCTTCCAAAGGTATGGTTTTGTCAGAAGACCTTCTCTTTGAAAAGGGGCCGCATTTCCACGAGCGCTATCGTGAGTTATTTTGTTGGTGTCTGCGAGGTTCCCTTCCTGCCCTTGCAGAGCATATTCGTGAGCTCGCGCCAAGGTATGAAAGGCTTACAGTGGATGTTGACCCCACTCGGGTTTCTCCTCAGTTTGGTTTTGATGCAGTGGCCCCATCGATCTGGCCCCAGTCTATTATCAGAGGGTGCTACAAGCGTTTGCTGACAAAGGAGTGCAAGACGGTCCTCATGAGCAATCTTCCCTTTGAGCAGCCTGCGGGAACTCGCAAGGGTGGTTGTTCCCAGAACTGGCTCGCATACTGGGTTGCCCAGCAAACGAGGATGGAGACGGAGGCGGCGGCGCAGCCAGGAAGGGCCCCTTTGATCAAGAGAAACTCTTTTCCGTTTCGCCCCAATTGCAGTTTGAGCGAGTCTGAGTATGGTTGTTACTCGCTGTGGGACCGCGAGAATCATTTGTGCCCCGATTTCATTCTGAAGGAGCAAGTCGACGCAATCAAGAAGGGTGACGTGCAGGTCATCAAATATAGCAAGGCGTTTGCTGAGGTAAGCAATTTCCTTGTGTGCTTTAAGCTTTTTGATTTTTCCTTGCGCTGATGCTTTTCGTTCTGTATTGTTTCAGTGTCATGTGCGGAGGTTCGCAGCTGGCGATCGCTCCAAATCGCTGGTGGACACCATTGTTGCCACCAGAAGGAAGAGGGAGTCGTACCGGCTAGCATGGAGGATGGACGCCGAGGTCGAAACAAAGGTTCGCGCAGCCATGAATACTTTTGCTGACTCGCTGATAGATAACCCTCCGGCTCCGTCTCCTCCTAGAGATGACCCGTTCCCTCCAGCGACTGCGGCGCCGAGAGTGAAGAGACCTAGGCAAAAGGGAATTACGATTTCTTCCCCTAGGAGTGCTCCAGCTTCTCCCCCAGTGAGGTCCCTTTCCATCAAGGACAAAGGCAAGGGTCGTATGCCCAGCAAAGTGCGAAAAGATCTCGCAGTTGAGACTTTCGTTCCATTCAACCAAGAGGAGGAAGAGAGACAGGAGCCCCAGGCAAGTGATGAAGAAGAAGAAGCAACAGTTGTGATGTGCGAGGAAGAATCAGGAGGTACTTCCGTCGCATCTCCTTGCCTTTTATCTTGACTTCTTTGCAGTTCTTTTCTTTGAACCAAATATGTATTCGCAGATGATGATGATGAAGCCGTTGGTGGCCTTGTGGCCAAGAGGCAAAAGAGAGATGCCCATTTTGGCATTTCAGATGATCCTATAAGCGAGGATGTTCTTGCTGAATCCCGGAAGACAGCCGCGGAGGCTGCTGAAAGAAGAAGGCAGCGAGAGGAAGAGGAGCTCGAGCGTGTGAAACAGCGGAGCCTCGAGGAGCAGCATGTTGACGATTTAGTGCGTCCAGTTGGTGAGGAAGACGAGCTTCCCGAAGAAGTGGCTCCTCATGTGGAGGAGGAAGATGAGGTTCCCGGAGAGGATGCAGCAGAGCTAGAGCAAGTCCAAGCGGACTTCGCAGAGATCGCAGGTGGCGATAAAGGTGAGATCTTCAATCTCGCAGTTACTTATAGAGATGTAATTGTGGGTGCGTTAAAGCACGGTGTGTCAAAGCCTGACATTCGCCGTTGGTTGGTAAGCAAATGCGGAGAACCCTCAGGTAATTATTTTGAGTGATATGCGCATACTAGGCTGTAGCCACTTGAGGCAAAATCATGACTGGTTTACTCGCATCCCAGATCACGCTTCTCTTAAAGATTTGCTTAGTGAGGATACACTGATAGGGCACGGTTCCACGTCCCTAGTGTACGATGAGGATACCTCAATCCCACCTTCGCGTGGAGGTGCTTATTCTTAGCTTTAGTAAAGATAGCGAAATAACTTATAACACAAGTTACCTCACATTATCGCATTTGGTATCGCAGGTCATGCTGAGGAACCTGAGCTGGAGCAGAGAAGTCAGCCTCCTGCATCCCATGTCCCAATTTCGAGCCCCCATACCGAGAAGCCCGTCGCAGCCGCTGGACACGTAAGTGAGCATCTCGAGGATGTCATCGAACTCTCTGATGATGTCGAAGCTGATGTTGCGCCGATGGACGAAGGTGTCCGTACTGGTGGTGAGGAAGAAAGGACAAGTGATGCTAATGTTTTCGCATCTGGGAGTGTTCTCCGCCCAGCGACTTCGGCTGTCCCTTCGCCTCCGGCGATGTTCGCCCCAGAAGCACCTATTCCTGCGTGGAGCATTTGGGGCTCGCAGGTTGGGAATGTAGTCGCAGCTGGTGCGGCCTACACTCTTCCTCCTGACTATGAGAGGTTGGAGCTCGCAGCTGATAGGAGAGCCATGGAGCGAGGGCAGTCTTTGAACAACCCAGTGGCCCGCATCCCTTCTCTTCATGAAATTCTGGAAGGCACTGGTAAGTAAAGATTTACCGTTCGCACGTCGCATTATTTGCTTGCGAGTTTTGACATTATAACTCATTTTTGGTGTCTCAGGTTTGAAGCAAACCGATGTAGACTGGGTGGTTCGAATGCGTCTCAGATACCCCCGATCGTTTGTGAGATCTCTGGAGATCGGACCTTTTGACAGGAGGCTATTCCTTACTGAAGCCATCTGGATACTGGAGCAGCTGTCTGCGGCTACACCTGCGACCATTTCGGCCCAGAGTGCTGAATTGCTGTGTGGCATGTGCCAAAATCTCCTGTTCAAAGTCCAAGGCAGACTTGGTTTCAAATTCCTCAAGGACAGAGTTACACTGATTCGCGCAGCTGTAACTTTGAATCTCGGTCACCAGAATCTCGCAGCTGAGATGCAGAAGGTGGAGCAGCAAAAGCAAAAGGTTGATGAAGCTTTGAAGCTGTATCACGAAATGAATGCCAAGTGCGAGCAACTGAAGCAAGAAGTGAAACAAGTGGAGAAGCTGAGCGAGCAGTTCGAGCCCCAAGACTCCTTGATCAAGAATTTGTTTTGACTTTTCGAATTTTGAAAAGAAAACAGGAAAATGGCTGAGACATTAATGTAATGTTTTGGAACATTAATGTAATGTTGCTAGGGTTTCTCCCCCCTTTTTTTTTAACAACAAACAATGAGTTTGCCCGTTTTGCCCTTTTCGGGATTTGATTGGACATTTCTGTGCATATCCAATTATGACATCAGCAATTGATTTTCTGCTTGATTTTCGCGCTAATTTCTCGGCAGATAAGCACGCTTCCGTTGGGAAGTCCAGCCGAATCATGACTATCCGTCATTTATTAGGATACGCGACTGAATCGTCGTAGCCTTTAGTAGGGTAATTGATTGTTACCGCTTTTCAAGGCGTAAGTGATTGAACTTACCCTCTTTTTGAATTTTGCTGACTCATCTTAGGCTACCGAAGAGTCTCCACAGGGCCTATATAAACCCTGTCTTTGCCATTTGGGTTCTTCATCCCAAACATGTGCTTTGCCGTGAGTCCTTACGACTGCTGGCTTCAACGCTTGTTTTTCGTTGATTCATGGCAACTTCAAGTTTTGAATCCTGAGTTTGCGCTTTGTGCTATAGAAATAGTTTCCAAGATCCACTTTATGAGGCTTATTGCTGTTTATAACCATCATAAAGAGGATGCAGATAATACCTCATGTGTGTTCGAAGAAATTTCTTCGTGTATTATGTGTGCAGGTCATGTTTCCGGCCGCCTCGTGGCGAGGTGCAGCGCCGAAGTGACCGTGCTACCGTCTCGTAATGAACGGCGGAATTCTCCTCCAGCATCCCTGGAGGAGGGTTTCTTGCCTCTTCGTTCTTGAACTCAGGGTTGCGAACCGCTGTGTTCATCCCCGTCTACAAGGAGCCCTTGCCCTTTGGAGCTTCTGCTTGCAGTTTGATCGCTGGAACCGGTGGTTCCTTGGGCAAATGTTATGGGGAGCATATCTGACAACGGTCTTGTCGGATAGCGGGATGTCGAGCGTACGGCTTCATGTGGCTCTTTTTAGAGCAAGATCCCCCTTGCTACAGATGTTCACCCACAGATCTGGGCATCGTGTAGCCGGCGTTTGAAGCCAGGGCGGTTCATTCTTTGCAATCCGGGTTTCCGTACCGTGTCTCTGCTGGCTTATCAGCCATTTTTCGAATGTATTGTAAGCCCTGTTGGCTGCTGTAGTTAGATTCGAGCTTTTCGCTTGTAAGCTGTTATCTAGATAGATAAATTGTAAGTCATTTGACTCATAATGATACATAGCTTTTGTATTATCTGCTCTCTTTGCAAAAATACAATTTCGAATGCGTTTCGGCTTGTTCTGCCTTGCATAATGCCATATAATGATTTCACATATGCGATGTCAATGCGCAGATGTTTCGCTAGATCATTCGAGATCGTAATTTCGCGGCTGTGCCATCTTGACGGATGGGCTTGCAGTTGGTCGTTGTAAATCACGTTCACAACTTTGCTATCGTAACAGATAGTTTTTAACAGATCAATTAAGATCATTGAGTGGTGCGAATTGCTATCATAGAAGATAGGCTTTATTAGAGAATTGCTTGAGATAGTTTCTCGCATAAATTGCTATCGCAGCAGATAGACCTTTAGAAGATCTAGCAAGATGATTCTGCAGTTACGTTGCCATCGTAACAGACGGGCTTGGGTGATCAACTAAAATCACTTTGCGTATAAATTGCTATCGCAACAGATAGGCTTAAGAAGATCATATAAGATCGCACTTGCATGAACCACTATCGTGAGAGATAGGATTTTGATGATCGATTGAGATCGTTTTTGTATTTTGCTGCTTATCGTAAGAGATAGGCTTTGGATGATCACTTAAGATCGCATTTGCATTGGCTGCCATCGTAAGGGATGGGCTTTGAATGATCAATTAAGATCGCATCTGTGTTAACTGCTATCGTGAGAGATAGGCTTTGATGATCACTTAAGATCGCATTTGCGTTTAACTGCTATCGTAAGAGATAGGCTTTAGATGATCGATTGAGATCGCGTTTGCTATCGTAAGAGATAGGCTTTTGATGATCGATTAAGATCGCGTTTGTATTTGCTGCTATCGTAAGAGATAGGCTTTGATGATCAATTAAGATCGCGTCTGTATTTGCTGCTATCGTGAGAGATAGGCTTTGATGATCAATTAAGATCGCGTTTGTATTTGCTGCTATCGTAAGAGATAGGCTTTGATGATCAATTAAGATCGCGTCTGTATTTGCTGCTATCGTGAGAGATAGGCTTTGATGATCAATTAAGATCGCGTTTGTATTTGCTGCTATCGTAAGAGATAGGCTTTGATGATCAATTAAGATCGCGTCTGTATTTGCTGCTATCGTGAGAGATAGGCTTTGATGATCAATTAAGATCGCGTCTGTATTTGCTGCTATCGTAAGAGATAGGCTTTGATGATCAATTAAGATCGCGTTTGTATTTGCTGCTATCGTAAGAGATAGGCTTTGATGATCAATTAAGATCGCGTTTGTATTTGCTGCTATCGTGAGAGATAGGCTTTGATGATCAATTAAGATCGCGTTTGTATAAATTGCTATTGCAGCGAATAAATCATTGTTAACAGTAATAACAAATTAAATAGAGCAATATAAACGGCTAGAAATATGAACTTCTCATTTGGGAGAATTCTTTTATTATAACACTCTCATATGGGAGAGATAGGATTACAATCCTCTCATATGGGAGAGGAGATTGCGTCAATCATAGCCACATGAGACATTAAGCAACGTTATCATAAAACGTATGAAATAAGAGAAGTCAAGGATAGTACTTCTTGATCCAGCGCATGTTGACTGAGCTTGGAGTTGAGGTTGTGCCGTGCAACCTTCGTATGCTGCAGTAGCCACTATCGAAGACCTCTGTGACTTCGAAGGGTCCCTCCCAATTAGCTGCGAACTTTGGGTGAGTTGCTTCTCGCATGCAGTGGTCAGATGCGCGCAAGACCAGGTCGCCAACTGCGAAATCCCGTCGCTGGACTGTCTTGTTATAGGCGCGAGCGATTCTTTCTTGGTACCGCTTGTTAGTCCTTTTGGCTTGTTCTCGCTTTTCTTCCAGCAAGACTAAATCATGATCGCGTTGGTTTTCATAGAGTGCATGGAAGGCCAGCCTTGCCGAATTAACTCTGACCTCCGCAGGTACTACAGCTTCGGCCCCA
This sequence comes from Linanthus parryae, assembly GCA_023055425.1. Classification (NCBI taxonomy): domain Eukaryota; kingdom Viridiplantae; phylum Streptophyta; class Magnoliopsida; order Ericales; family Polemoniaceae; genus Linanthus; species Linanthus parryae. The sequence goes on along the minus strand of JALGPY010000005.1, from coordinate 26,380,551 downwards.
TAACATAGTAGAAATGGCGAGGCCCCTGTGGGTGTCCTTGGAGAAGTTCTGTAGGCCCACAGAGCTATGTTAAGAGAGTCGGCCCACTTCTTGTGGTCATCTGCGACCATCTTGCTCAGAATTCTCTACAGCGTTTTGTTAGTCGCCTCGGCTTGTCCGTTTCCCTTTGGATAATAGGGGGTGGAGCATATCTGCCTGATATTGTACTCCGCGAGTTTCGTAGCTACCTGGCGATTAACAAAAGGAGTACCGTTATCTGAAAGAATGGTATTTGGTATTCCGAACCTGCATACGATGTTTTCCTGGATGAAGTTAACCACAGCCAGCGCGTTTGCCGTCTTCAGTGGTATTGCTTCCACCCATTTGGTGAACAGCTCGGTTGCGGTGAGAATGAAATGGTTCCCATGTGACGTTGGTCGGATGGGGCCGATGAAGTCCAAAGCCCATGTGTGAAATGGCCATGGCGTCCCTAATGCATGTAGATCCACGGCGGGAGCGTGCACTAGGTTCCCTTTGAATTGGCATTCTTGGCAGCGTCGCACCTTGGTGCGGCAATCGACTTACATCGTGGGCCAGAAGTATCCGATTGAGAGGAGTTGTCTGCATAATTTCGCACCTCCCTGGTGTTCCACCTGATGAGAAAGGTCCATGACTTCTTGTGCTTCCCTGCCGTCTAGGCATCGCAGCAAGTTGCCCTCGTGACCTTTCCGCCAAAGCAGGTTTTCCTGAACCATATATCGAGACGCTTTCCTCTTCAATTTGTCGGCCTCTTTTCTCGATTCGGGTACGGTGCCCTGGGTGAGGAATTCAAACAATGGCTTCCTCCAGTCTGTGTCGTCATCGGTTAGAGCGATGAGTAGAGAATCTTTGATTAGTGCGCAACTTTCGCACTTCCCTTGTATCAGGGCTGCAGCTGTTGACATGCTTGGCCAATGAATGCCATATCTCTGAGCTTTCCTGTAGATTGACACCTCGCTTTCTCCGCAAGCGTGTTGGTGAATCTTTTCTAACAGCTGTTGTCCCTCTTGCTCGGAGACACATCGCATGAGTATTCCTCCAGGACCCTTGTAGTAAAGGGTGTTGTCGTGGATGCAGTATCCTTTCGTGAGTGCCCAGCTTTCGCTGCTGGTGCCTTTCGCAATAGCTTGCAGGATTGCTTTTCGCCAGTCTGCGTCATCCATGTGTTCGTCGTCGCACACATCTTCTGTTAATGCCGACGATGTTCGCACTTCGATGGAAATCCTTGCGGGGCATTTGTCTATGCTGACCTTAGATCCCAGAGTTGCTAAGGCGTCTGCATGCCTGTTGTCCGCTCGGGGCTTGTGCTCGTATTTCACGTCGCAGAATTGCTGCATCAGCTTTTGCACTAGGGTGCGGTATGACAGGAGGTTGATCTCCTTTAAACCATATTCGCCCGAGGCTTGCTTAACAATCAGTGTGGAATCTCCCATGACCGTTAAGTTGCTCACTTCCAAAGCTTTCGCCGCACGGAGCCCCGCGATAAGAGCCTCGTATTCCGCCTCGTTGTTCGTGACTGCGAAGTTGAGTTTTGCGGACATCTGTATGACTTCCCCGTCTGGCTTTGTCAAGACTATCCCAATGCCTCCGCCTTTTCTGGTTGACGAACCGTCGAAGTGGAGGGTCCAATAGGGCACGCCGATCGCGTAGATTTCTGGGCCTTCGAGGTCTTCCTCGATCACGGGTTCGTGGCTGTTGTCGGGAAACTGTGCCAACAGATCTGCTACCCGCCTGCGACTTGATTGCTCTCGGTTTTACGCATGTGATATCGTATTGAGAGATGGTCATGTACCATTTCGCCAATCTCCCGCCCGGAGTAGTGTGAGTTAGCAGGTATCTTATGGGGTCGCTTTTGGTGACCACCACTACTTTGTGCGATGCAAAATAGTGTCTCAACTTCTCTATCACGAAGAATAAAGCAAGGCAATGACGTTCGATGTCTGTGTACCTTGATTCAGCAGGCTGCACAATGCGGGAGATGTAATAGATGGGCCTCTCTTGGCCTTCATACACCTGAGCCAAGAGTGCTCCTATAGATTTCCTTGTCGATGTAAGGTATAGCAGAAGCGGTGATCCCAGTTGAGGCGCGATCATTATCTTTGGGGATGTGAGTAGCTCCTTTAGCTTTTCGAATGCGGCTTCGTGATCAGGAGCCCAGTTGTACGCGGCGTCCTTCTTGAGAAGAGTGCTGAAACAGCACGTGATTTCGGCGATTGCTGGGATGAATCTCCGCAGATATGACAATTTTCCCAAGAATGTTTTCAAGGCACTTTGGTTGTGAGGTGGCGTCATGCTGGCGATGGCTGACACTTTCGCAGGGTCAGGCTCGATCCCTTGGCGATGGACCACGCATCCCAAAAACTTCCCCGAGGTCACGCCGAATGCGCATTTCATGGGGTTCATTTTCAGTTGAAAGCTCCTGCATCTGTTGAACACCTTTCGCAGGTCTGCAAGGTGATCTGCTTCATGCTTGGATTTGACTACCAGGTCATCCACATAGAATTCCACTTCTTTGTGCATCATGTCGTGGAATAGAGCCATCATGGCCCGCTGATAGGTTGCGCCTGCGTTCTTAAGACCGAATGGCATTACCGTGTAGTTGAATACCCCCACAGGAGTGATGAATGCAGTTTTCCTTGCATCTTCGGGGTCCATCTTGATTTGATTGTACCCACTGAAGCCGTCCATGAAACTGAACATGCGATGGCCTGCCGTTGAATCAATGAGCAAATCGATGTTAGGCAGTGGGAAATCGTCCTTAGGGCAGAAGCGATTGAGATCTCGGAAGTCCACGCAGATGCGGAGCTGTCCGTTCTTCTTCACCACCGGCACGATGTTGGCCAACCATGTAGGATGGTGATTTGGCTCTATGAACTTGGCGTCTAGGAGTTTGACAATCTCCTGCTTGATCTTCACGTTGAGCTCTGGCCTGAAGCTTCTGATGCTTTGCTTGACCGGTTTAGACCCGGGGATGATGTCTAAACGGTGCATGGTGATGCTCGTGTCCAGACCCGGCATCTCATCATATTCCCATGCGAACACGTCCTTGTATTCAGTTAGGAGCTGCAGCAGTCCTTGTTCCTCTTCGCTTGTGAGGTCCGCACTCAGGAAGACTGGCCTTTTCTTTTCCTCGTTCGGGCTGAGGAACACTTCCTTTAGCTCTTGCTTTTGGGGTCTTGGCCTGTCTTCCATGCATTCGGGCGCTTCTTTGAGTTTCTCGTCTGGAGTGCCCTGTGTTGGCTCTTCCGTCAGCGCAACTTGCTCGATTTGATTGATTTGCCCAGGGACACCCCCATGCCCGTGTGAGGACGTCCCCGCGCACCTTCATATGCGATAGCATTTCTTCCCGTTGGCGTAGAAGCTCTCTATCTCCTTACCCTCGGGGTCATGCTTTGCAATCCTCTTCAGAGTGTACACATTCTTCCGATGATATGCGATGCGCGGCGCCTCTTCGTGTGTAGGCGGCTTTTCCTTGGCATCTCCCCTTGTCACCATCACGCCCGCAGGTGACTGGTCCTTGATGTCCTCCCAGAGAGGTAAAGGAGTAGGGTTGAATGGTCCGGGTGTTTGCTCGTCCGCCATCTCGGTGAACCACACCGCCTCGCTAAGATGTGCTTCGTCCAGGTTGAACGGGTTAGTTGAGGCCGGTATCTCGACAATCCTGTCGTTCCAGATAGCTTTCATCACCTGGTGAGCCGTCGAAGGGATTGCGTCAAAGCGATGAATCCAGGCCCGTCCTATGATCATGTGATATGTGGTGTTCGCGTCTATGACATAGAACTTCGCCGAGCACTTGATTTTGCCAATTTGAACGCCTAGGCGGATCCATCCGATCGTCATTCTAGAATCGCTTCCGAATCCCACCAGCGGGGATGGACGCTTGACTACCTTGTGCTCGGGGATCCCTGCTAGCTTCAGTGTGTGGAGTGGAACAACATTGACCGCTGCTCCTCCATCGACGAATGCTCGCTTGAATTCGACGCCGTTAATGATGGCGGTCACGTACAGGGGCCTCTGGTGGCTCGCATCTGTCTTCTTGTCGCTGGCAGAAAAGGTCATAATCTTTTCTGTGGAACGGGACGCTCTGATGACTTTCCCGTTGGAGACCACGAGGTCCTCCTCGTAGTCCTCTGCTACCCTTAAGATTGCTTTTGTCATATCCGTTCGGCATTTTTCGGAGAAGTTCATCTCGTTGAAGAATTTGTCGAAGCCATGCGACCCTTTCATGCGGTCGGCACGCTCATCTTCCGTGTCCATGCTGTAGTCTTCATCTTCATGGACTTCAGCAATGATGGGCAGACCATCCTCTGCGACTTCTTCCAAGTCCACTATCGAGATCATGGCGACCTCTTTGCCCTTTGAGCCCGAATCTGTATGAGCAGGCAGCGGGTTGTTGCGCACATCCTTCCGGTGGTCGCTGACGATGAGTTCACCGTTCTTCATCTTCTGATCGAACGCGAATCTGAGCTTCTTGCACTCGGCTGTGGGGTGCATGACCTTGCCGTGGTATTCGCACCACTTAGGGTCCCTCGTCATCTCCTTGGAGGGTGCTTTCTCGAGCGGTGGCAGGACGCCGTCTTTGCGCCACTGTCTGCAGAGATCGCTCGCTTCCTCCACCGAGCATGGCAGAGGCGGTGCGTCGAAGTTTGTAACTTTTGCTTGCTTCTGGGGCGAAACTGTATTGACCTCAGCTTCGCGTCCCCGCTTGTAGCCAAATCTGCCAATCTTGTAGGTGGTGCCGCTCGCAGGTCGTTCTGGAGCGCTCTTCTTTCTCTGTCTCTCGACAATGGGCTCGATGTTCATCGTGCATTCGATGAGCTTTGAAAACGTAGGTGTTTGCAAATTGATCATCATGCTTTTGTATTCATCTCGCATGCACTGCAGGCATATCTCGACGAGCCGGCTTTCGAGCATTGGATCCTTGCACTCCAAGGATTTCGCTCTGAATTTCTTGATGAAAGTGATTCCATCTTCCTCACGTTTCTGATACATCCGCGAGAGATGGATCATCGTCACCTTTTCTTCCATCTGGAAGAACTTGGTATAGAACTTCTGGACCATGTCGTCCCAAGTCTTCGCAGATCCGGCCTCCAATGTTCGGTACCATTTGTATGCTACATTCCCAAGAGTTTTTGGGAATTCTCGCATTAGCAGCTTGGGATCGGCTCCGTATGGACCCATGACATCAATGAAACGCATGACATGCTCATGAGCGTTTCCATTGACGTCCTCGAACTTATCCCATTTGGGAGCCTTGTACCCCGCCGGGTTAGGCATGAGATAGATCTCTCGTGGAATGGGTGGATCGTTGTCTAGCTTCGGGATGATGGTATCCGCGAACGACTGATGAGCCAGGATGGAGTCCACGCGCTTCTGCAAAGACGTCATGCATTCTGGAATGCCTCCCTCGGTAGTTAGCGGAGGGGTTGCCGTAGGCGGTGGCGATACATATGCCGCCGGAGGATTGGGAGTGTATTGACTACCCGCGTTTCCCCAGATTGTCGCTGGTGGAGGCAGAGTGTACTGCAGAGCTGGGTTGGACGCCAAAGCCGGGGGCTGAGAGGCGTGAGCAGCAGGGGGCAGCATTTGCGCCGTTGACCCTTGGACCGAAGGCAGCTGCGTTGCTGACGGTGGAGTTTGCAGATGAGGGTTGGGAGGCGTGGCTGACACTCCCAATCCTGGAGCGGTAGGGGTTCCTCCTCCCTGAGGGGTAGCGGTGGCCGGTGGGGGATTTGGCGCAAGGGTGCCCAGAACGGCCAAGATTCGTTCTAACTGCGCAGACTGAGACTTGAGAGCTTTTGCCTGACTTTGGACAGTGGCGTCCAAAGACTCTAAAGTTGGCGCCTCGCCGGGAGTCGTCGGAGTACGGCGAGCCTCGTCTCCTGAGGGAGTTTCGGTGGAAGGCGATCGGTTGCTGACATCGTCCTCCTGAGACATGGTTGCTTTTGCTGGTAAGTTCACGTCGGGTTCACCAAAATGTGCACAAGAGATTCCGGCAGGGAGACCTCCGTGTACACCGTGCGTAGTGGATCAGGGATCGCACAGGAAGAATAGGGGTGTGTGTAGGGAGAGAGTAAGTCAGTAGCAATGTCTGAGAGAGAGACAGAGGTTTGGCAGAGCTTCCGCGTATGGCAGTGTGTCCTCCTTTGTATGGAAAGGTTAACGATATATATATACTGGAGAACGTGACCGTTGTAGTGTGGTTAATGCGCCCATTGATGGCGGCTTAATTAGCTTAACCATAACGGCACGTTCGTCCGAGTATATAGGGACCGTTACAGCACGTGGTGCGCGAATACCGGAACCGTTACGAGGTTGACCGGGTTTGACCGGATTGACCGGGTCTAGGGAGCTCGTGCCATAGATCTCTCAAAACAGTTACTAAAGGTCGCGCGCGGGCTTGGCTCGCACGCGACAGGGCTTACTCTAGCCTCCAAACCACTAAGTCCCTACAAGTCCCGTGCAGTGGTGTGCGAGGGCTCTGTCTCGCAGCCCCCACATGGATCAGCTCGGCTGGTGATCCTGTGTGTGTGGAGCACAATATGGTGTGCTGGATGGTTGCCACGTGGCCTAGATCTGCCATGTCAGAAAGCAGTATCTACACCTCCGTTAAGAAACAACAGTTTCAAAACACCACGCGCATATCCACATTGTCAGGATATGTCAATTGACAACTATTCTCGACCGTTCGATCAGAATCAAGATGACATGTGTACTCTGTGACCTTTCCTATGTTACTTGTCATAATTATTCCCCCACCAAAGACTGCAACAATAACTTAACCCTGCTGACTTATCATGACTAGGGGTCTGCGAGGTGCGTACGGACCTCGCATAACTCGGCACGCATGCAAGGGAGCTAAATGTAGACAATCAAGAATGAAGCCCTGAGTCATGGCCTCGTGGAATCATCAGCAACTTGCAAGTGTCCTCACAACTGTGCTCACATAGCACCATATCACTCCATTATGCACTTGGAGGGACCATGAGACGAGGTCCCTCGCACATCAACACCTCGCACGGGAGCCAGATGGTCATATGGTTTGGAGACTGAAAAAAGCCCGTCACAGATGGAAGTCGCCCCAGATGCGATCCGTACGTGCTATGGAGCTGACTTGTTTTACCGTCTTCTTCATACCTGGCTGGCGTCATCCGTGACGATCTCCGAGGAGTTAGGGTACGCCACCTCAAATGGATCGTGGGCCGTTTGTACAGACACGTGTCACCAATCGGCTTACCTTAGTCTGACTAGTATAAATAGGACAATGCATTCAGCCTATCATGTCCAGAGATTATTATGCACTGAATCGCTGACAAACAAGATGTCTCTCACCTTTGTAGCAAGTACTACTTATCCATCCCTTTCCTTTAGCTCTCTCTGGCCCTTAATCTATTTGAGTACTTGTTAAAAGATTTTTAACTATGACTTACATGTCATTCGAGCATAATTGATTAAACACCATCATGTACTTAGCATAATCCCGTGTATACAATAAGTCAATGAAGCCCATTGCAGATAGCAATTATTGTATAATTGCATTACAAGTGGAATTTCAAGATACCTCCACGAATCCACCAAGAAGAATTGAAGCTTCGAAGCAAAATGAATTTCAATCCTATTGAAATTGCAAGGGATCGCAGGAAATAGCATGAATCGACAATGAAGAAGTATATTGGGCAGGAAATTGCATAATTTCACTTTCTCTGTGGGCATAACAGAGAAATGAATTGGCATTCCAGACTACGATGGTCAATTTGAGTGAATGATACCTCTTTGAGGGTTGGCTCATGTTGCAATCATTCATGACAAGTGAAAATGCAGAGGTATTACCACAAAAAGCTGAAGTGCTTAGCAAAATGTTGAAGTTGTTTACATCAAAGTGGAGACCTTTGGAAGATGACACTTTGAAGTATGTCGTGTTGGGGTAAGAAATGATATTTTATTGTTTTATTTTATAATTTTCGTTGGATGGAGATTGTCGTAGATGATTTGAATGAAACAACAAAAACGAAGCTAGCAATTTATTCGCCAAGGTGGATATTGTTGGCGTTTAGCACGCGACTCAAAAATTGAACAACCGCATTAGTCAAGTTGGGAATTGTAGGTTTAACGGAGGAGTTATTGCAGATTTGGGCGGCTCGATGAAATCCCAACTCATGCTTGTGATATCCAAAAATTCTTGGACGACTCAGGATTCGCGGTGGCAAAATCTTGTCTCATCCATATTAAAATTTGTAGGTTGTGTTAATCTATAATTAAGAAACTTTGTAGCAGTTTCATATAGCAAGTGGGAGAGTGAATATAGGGGTTCAACCTTAGATACTCTTTATGTTTTTTTTATAACACAGTTTGGTGTTGTCGAACCTCTAATGAATTTTTCTCTAGTTGTGGACGGGTAAATACATAGGAATAAGGATGAACCCCTAGATTAGAAAAATGGGTAATGGTGCCTAGTGTTATAGGGCCACACTTTTATCATGAAAATGTTCCTACAATGACACCAAACTCTGAGTCTGGTTCAGCCAATCTCTCACTCGATTCTCATGTTTGTTTGACGGACGTTTGTGTTTGAGTTTGTATGAACGGATGCAACGGTATACGGGAAATTCCCAACCTTCTATTACCCTTGAACTAGAAGGAAACACTTACAATTTCGTCCAAGAACTCAGCAGCCAACAATGGTGCTGGTTCATACCATAATATAGCAAGTAACTACCCAGTAACCGCTAGAAACCGCCCAGTCATGGACATTCCCCATGATCTGGTTCTACCCACTAACTCTGCCAACTAAGCCACATAATAAAGAAGCAATGCACCAGGCCAATGCCACGAATCCAAGGGACAAGCCACGAGCTAAACGGACCAAAACTGAGCCAAAGGGACCAGGATTTATCAAGGAAACAAGCTGCACCACCAAGCATGCAACCGGGTTAACGGTTCAGAACCGTTAACTAAAATTCCTCGCCGTCAACACAAATTGGACCAAGAACATCGAACCTGCGAGCTTTTCATTGCCCTCGGGTTAAAATCATCTCAAGGGGATAATAAACCGCCCACACCGGTTGAGCTCGACGTCCTCGTCGAGACCGAATGCAAGTACTCCTTGATTTGATCTTCAAACTGCCACAAAGTAGTATCTCTCTCCCATGTAGCATCCTCCACTGCTTTACCTTTCAATTGAACCAAGAAATCCGTCATTCGATTTTTCTTGCTCTGCCCAAGTACTCGGTGATCTAATATCTGCTCAATCTTCTCTTCAAACTTTTTTCTAATCATGGGAGGGGCTCTACGAGTCTTGCTCCGCGACGGGTCTGCCTCATCTTCATGGAACCGTCTTATAAAACTCACATAAAAAGTAGGATGAACTTTGAATCTTTCGGCCAATGCTAGCTTGTAGGCAACAGCTCCGACCTTGCCAACAACTTCAAACGGACCATCGTACTTAGGAATTAAGCCACGATGCACAACCTTGCTTGAAATCTTCTTCCAAATATGAGGAGTAAGCTTGAGCAACACCTTGTCACCCTCAAACTCTAAATCTCTGCGTTTTTGGTCAGCATGCATCTTCATTCTCTTTTGTGCGTTCCTCAAACTGTCTTGTGCTTCCTCAAGTAACTCTTGTTTCTCACGAACTGCCTGGTACGCTGCTGGACATTTCTCACCCGAATTTTGCTTCCCAATCTCCAACGGAGTCACAGGCTTCTGTCCAAGAACAAGCTCAAACTGGGACTTCTCTGTGGCCGACGATTGGGTAGATTGTAGCAAAACTGTGCACTATCCAGCATACTCAACCAATTCTTCTGACTTGTTGACACATAATGCCGCAAGTGCTCTTCTAGCAGATGATTGATTCTCTCGGTTTGCCCATCTGTTTGCGGATGATTTTCAGTGGAAAACTTCAAATAAGTCCCCATCAAATTGAACAATGAAGTCTAGAATCGACCCGTGAACCTGGCATCACGGTCACTCACAATGTCGCTGGGCAAGCCGAAATACTTCACCACGTTTCTGTAGAACAAATCTGCAGCAACTTCCGACGAGCAGATTGTTGGGCAAGCGACGAAAACAACGTACTTTGAGAAGCGATCTACCACAACCATGATCGAGGTCTTGTCTTCAATATTCGGGAGCCCACTAATGAAGTCGATAGAAACTGAAACCCAAGGACGATCAGGGACGGGCAGCGGCTGTAGCAAGCCGACTTCCTTCTTATTCTCGACTTTATCTTGTTGGCACACAAGAAAAGTCTTCACATACATCTCAACATCTTCCTCCATCTTTGGCCAGAAGTAGGAACGGGAAAAGAGAGCCAACATCCGTTCACCACCCGGATGTCCAGCCCACACCGAATCATGAGTTTCCTTCATCAACTCGCGTCTCAATCCACCGGATGCTGGGACATAAAGACGGCCTCCCTTGTAGACAAGGAGGTCATCCTCAATATAGAACCGACAAACTGTTCCTTCCTTCACTTGCTCGAAGAGCTTCACATAAGAACCATCCGTCAATGAAAGGGCCTTCAACTTTTCGGAGAAATTAGTCTCAACTCGAGTGATCGCATATACAGCCGGGAACACTTCCTTCCGACTAAGCGCATCAGCAACCTGATTGTGTCTTCCCGGTTTGTGTTCCCAAACAAAATCAAACTCAGCCTAATACTCTTGCCATCGAGCTTGCTTCAGGTTCAACTTCTTTTGGGTTGTGAAGTGAGTGTTCGCCACATTATCCGTGCGCACAACAAACCTGGTACCCAGCAAATAAACCCGCCAAACTTGGAGACAATGAATCACCACAACCATTTCCTTCTCATGTGATGAATATCGCTGTTCAGTAGGACTAAGATTCTGACTCTCGAATGCAACCGGGTTTTGTTCCTGGACCAGAAATCCACCAATAGCTTTGTCCGATGCATCCGTATGCACTTCGAACGGCAACTCAAAATCTGGTAATCTCAGCACAGGCTCGGAGGCAATAGCTGCCTTCAACTTCTCAAAGGCCTCCATGCAGGAATCTGCCCACTGCCACTAGCATCCTTCTTGAGCAAATCAGTCAGCGGCGCAACACGCTTCGAATACTCAGCAATGAACTTTCGATAGTATTTGGCTAGGCGAAGGAACGATCGAAGTTCAGGGACTTTTGTAGGGACTGGCCACTCCACAATGGCATGCACTTTCTTGGTATCCATCCGAACCGAGTGATTCCCAATCCGATGGCCAAGAAACCCAATCTCTTGCTTAGCAAATTCACTCTTCACCATATTCACGAACAACTTGTGTTCTCGCAACCTGAACAAGACCTGTACAAGGTGCCTCAAGTGCTCTTCAAAGTTAGTACTATATACAACGATGTCATCTATATAAAATACAACAAAGTTATCTAGCATATCATATAGTATATCATTCATTAAGTTGCAGAATGTAGCAGGGGCATTCGTCAAGCCAAACGGCATGACTAGAAACTCGAACGAACCGTAACGAGTGACATAAGTCATCTTGGCTTCATCACCCTCAGCGATTCTGACTTGCCAATACCCAGACCGCAAATCCAGCTTCGTGAACCAACATGCTCTGCTCTTTCTGTCCATGAAGTATTGTATCAATGGCACCTGGTACTTGTTCCGAATCGTCACTTTGTTCAGCGCGCGATAATCCACGCACATCCGCAACGAACCATCCTGCTTCTTTTGGAAGAGAACAGGGGCACCAAAAGGAGCTTTAGACGGCTGAACCAACCCGGCATCAAGCAACTCCGACAACGATTTCCTCAATTCAGCAAGTTCCAGTGGTGGCATATGGTAAGGTGGACGTGCAGGAGGCACATAACCTGGAACCAACTCAGTCTTGTGGTCTATGGCTCTCCTTGGTGGCAATTCCCTTGGCAACTCAGAAGGCATCACATCGGAATATCGTTTCCGCAAGTTAGCCACCGCGTCCGGGACCTCTACCTTCATATTTGAATTCACCTCAAGTAACGCAACCAAGTAAGTCACTTGACCTTTTTCAAACCCTTTCCCACCGACAAGTCTGTAATGGCCTTTGTCCGTTTCCCTTTGCCAGTTTCCCCATCACGAACACAATAAATGAAACATGGACTGGTTTCCTGCATAATCAGAATCCCTCCCACATGGGGAACAAGTACCGACTTTGTCTTACGCAAAAAATCAATGCCAAGTATCAATTCATAATCGCCTAATGGAATGACGACCATATGAAAAATACCTGTGATCACACCAACCATCAACGAGACATCGTAAGCCATCCCCACGACCGACTAAACTTTGGCATTGGGCTTCTTGAGAACACTGGAACACTTGCTAACGGGTAGTCCAATCTCTCTCTCGCTGTTCGGTCTGCCACGAACGTGTGAGAAGCCCCGGTGTCAACCAAAGTTGTCACTTCCTTCCCATTCAGTTTCACCCGCACTCGCATGAGCCGAGTCTGAGTCGTGGTCTCACTATCAGCCACGTTAGCTAGAACTTCCAAGTGGTTCAAGAGTTGCAACGGATTGCTCGAATCTTGCCCTTGGTGGTACTGCCTATCATCGGCAAAGATAGCATTCAACTTTCCTTTCTTGGGACAATCACGTGCACGATGTGGACCGTGGCACAAGTAGCAGCCTTGCTTCTTTTGATTTCCAGAATCCGTGTTGGAAGAGGCTTCACCAACTTTGCCTTTCCCTTTGTCAAGTCCCCCTTTCTTGTCCTGCTTCTTCTCATCATTCTTCTTGCCTTTAGCTTTCTTCGACTTCAAAGCAGAGGCATTCGTAGGGTCCTTTTTGGTTCTGAAATCAACAAGACCATCCGCGGCGGCTATTGCAGCCTTCAAATCCTTCACACCCTGCCTTCTCAATTCCATTTGATCCCACAGTTGCAATCCCTTCAAGAAATTGAACATCTTATCGAGTTCACCCATCTCTTTGACATCGATCATAAGCGAACTGAATTCCTTCACACATCGTGAACGGAACCAGTCTGCTTCAAACGGAGCATATTCTCACGAGCCAACCAAGACGAGTTTCCGGGCAGAAACTGGTCCTTCAATTCCTTCTTCAAGGAATCCCACAAACTGATGCTAGGCCAGACTGCACTAGCTTCCTCATTCCGCCTAATTTTCCACCACAACTTCGCATCCGTGGACAAGTACATGCTCGTGATATTCACCTTGTCTTCCTCCGCACCGTGAGCAGCGTCGGAGTACTGCTCCATGTCCCAGAGGAAGTTCCCAAGTTCCTTGGCACATCTCGTGCCACCGAAAGACTTCGGTTTAGGGACATTCACCTTCCTTCGTTCCCCTGCGCTACCAACGGGTCTGCTTTCCAAAGCCATCCGAATCACCGTCAATTCCTTTTGCAACACTTCAAATTGGGACTGGGATTCTTCATAGCGGGACTGAGTTTCTTCGCAACGCTTGCGAAGTTCCTCGTGACGGGTCTGTTGTAGTGCTGCCTCGACCTCATGAGAATTTTGAAGGTCATCCAAGGAACCTTCAACCGTCAAAATTCTCTCCGAATACGGCTCAGAGGGATCGTCATCGGCAGGAGTTCCCACAGTCGTTTCCAAACGTGACAGTCTTTCACGAATCTATGTGCTTGCCATGGAAGCAAACCAGAATTCAACACCAACGCACCACGAAGCACCACGTACCGGGACTCTGATACCAGTTGTTATAGGGCCACACTTTTTATCACAAAAATGTGCCTACAATGGCACCAAACTTCGAGTCTGGTTCAGCCAATCTCTCACTCGATTCTCACGTTTTTTTAACGGAAGTTTGTGTTTGAGTTTGTATGAACGAATGCAGCGATATACATGAAATGCCAACCTTCTATTACCCGCGAACTAGAAGGAAACACTTACAATTTTTTCCAAGAACTCAGCAGCCAACAATGGCGCTGGTTCATGCCACAATATAGCAAGTAACTACCCAGTAACCGCTAGAAACCGCCCAGTCATGGACATTCCCCATGATCTGGTTCTACCCACTAACTCTGCCAACTAAGCCACATAATAAGGAGCAGCAATGCAACAAGCCAATTCCACGAATCCAATGGAGAAGCCACGATCTAAAGAAGCCAGAACTGAGCCAAAGGGACCACGGTTCATCAAGGCAACAAGCTGCACCACCAAGCATGCAACCGGGTCAGGATCGTTAACTAAAATTCCTCGCCCTCAACACGAAGTGGACCAAGCACATCGAACCAGCGAGCTTTTCGATGCCCTCAGGTTCAAATCATGTCAAGGGGCTAACACCTAGCTAGCTATCTAGAGTTACATTTACAAGTTAATTTCTAAACTGCCACGTCATAGCTAGAGTCCCACTCTCAGTGGAGCCGTTGAAGGGGCTACGCCGTCGTTGAAGCATGTCGCTGGTGGCTCTTTGAATCCAGAGCTCGCACTGAATTTTCATTGCATGCTCTCTCTCTCTCTCTCCGTCTTTTCATTAGCCTCCTCCTTTTTTTGTGTTTATCTCTATGACCATTGTCTGCTGTGTCGGTCTACAATTGAAAAGATCTCACTGCCATTTCAATTTGTACAACTTAGAGAGGTTGAGAGATGGGTGTACCGGTGGTTAGTGAACAAGTACCCAAAAGTAGTCGTTGAAGCTATTGAAAAACCTAAACACAAAGGAGGAGGAAGAGTAATTTATGATGTAGATGAGGAAGATGCTAGCTTGCCAAATCCAAACAGGGTTGAGTTTGACAACCTCTATTTGGACTTGAATGGCTTTGAAGTCACTATCAATTTTTAACTTAGTAGCTTCAAGACATTTGTTCTGAAAAACCAAATCTAAATTTTCTTTTTCCTGCTCATGAAGCTTCATTTTCAAAGAATCAATCACATTCCTGTAACTCTCCTCATTTAAAAACATGCTTTTGAGAATTTTAGGCAATATATCAGAAGGACTAGATAAGAGATTCTTTACCATGTTTTCAATTGGCTTCTCAGTGGAATGATCCTCTTGCTGTCCAGCCATTAAACAGACACTGGCTTGCTCCTCATCAGAGTCTGAATCTGAAGAATCTGAATCACTCCATGAGGCTACCATTGCCTTCTTCCTTCTGTTGTCATTTTCTTTTTGAAAATTGTCTACTCTTCTTCTTTTGAGGGCAATCTATTACCAGGTGATCTGCATTCCACATTCATAGCAATTCATAACTTTTGGTTTATATGGGTGTGAAGAAAACTTACGTTTCTGATCCTTGCTGGTTGAGGATCTGAACTTATCTTTGTTGTAATCCTTGTTTCCAGAGTTTCTATTTTTCTTCAGAAATCGGGCCAAGGCTTTGGAAATCAAGGCTAAGGCCTCCTCCTCCTCCTTATCATCATCCTCTGGTTCAAGGCTTTGGGATATTTCAGTGTCTTTTGCCTTGAGTGCCTGATTCTTGATGATGTCACTCAATTCACCATCAACCTCCTCCATATAGATCTCATGAGTAAGTAACTTTCCTTGTAGATCATCAAGTCCCAGGATACTTAAATCCTGAGCTTCTTCAATAGTAGTTGTTTTGGGCTCCCATTTGGCCTTGGGCAAGCTTCTGAGAATCTTCCTGACTTTTTCTTCATTTGAGAATACTTTACCCAAAGACTTCAAGTTATTCACAATATCTGTAAACCTTTGAACATATCTTTGATAGATTCGTCAGAATTCATCTTAAACAGTTCATAGTGCCTCAAAAGGATATTGATCTTTGTCTGCATGACTTGGCTAGTTCCTTCATAGGTAACTGTCAACTTATCCCAGATCTCCTTTGCATTTTTGCAGTTGGATATCCTGTTGAGCTCATCAGCTCTAAGAGCATAATATAATAAGTTCAAAGATTTGTAATTTTTTGATACTTTTCCAGTTCAGTAACTGAAAGATCTTCATCAGGTTTGACAGTTCTAACACCATTGACAGTAGTATAGAGTAGGTTTGGCCCATTCACAATAATAGACCATAGTTCCATGTCCTGATCTATGATGAACATTTTCATCAAAGCCTTCCAATGTACAAAGTTATCACCACAGAACAGTGGATGTTTATTGGCTGCCCTTCCCTGTGAGAATCCTCCTTCACCTACAAAACTCATTGTCACAAGATTACTGTGACCCAAAGCTCTGATACCAATTGAAAGTGTGTAATGTAGGTGTAAATAGGTATATACATACTCTAGAAGAGGGGGGGGGGTGAATAGAGTATGCCAGCTTTTTCCAAAACACAAGTTTTTGAAACTTAAGTAGAGCAAACTGTTGATATCTCAAAGCTTTGAAAAGGATTTGAGAAGCTTGAAGATATAACAACAGAGTATAGAGGCTCCAAAGCTGTGAGACTTGGAAAGCTCCAAAGGTTTGAAACTTCCAATATAAACTGAAAGTAAATGCAGCAAAAGTAAATAGCTGAGACACTGAGATTTTACAGAGTTAAGTCACAATTGGACCTAGTCTCTGCCAGAGGGATCTAATCCCTCCAGGATTCAAACACAAATTCTTATATATCACCCAGATTTAGCCCTAGATCTCAAGCCTAAGTGAGCTACCTTACACTTATACAGCTTGTGGTTCCCAACCTATCTAGTTACAGGCTACAACCTGTTGAAACAATAAGAACCTCTTACTGTTCACTTGAACAACCAAACTACTAAGTTTAATGAGGTTTCAGAGATGAATAATAGATTATAAAATTAAGTACAAGAAGAAGAACTCAGAATAGATAAGCTGTTTAAGCCTGCAAGAGTTCTTCTGAATTTGAATGATCTTCTGTCTGCTGGAGAGTTGAATTCTTGAATGATTTGAAGAGATGCATTAACTTGATCTTCCCAGTTTGTTTCTCTCTCCAAAATCACGATCTTTGTCTCCCTTTCTTACTCTCTGCAGTTCAAATTTAAAAGCTGTTCTCAGTCTGCGACTATCTTGAGAGAATTGAGAAACCGACTTCCTCAATTGTCTCCCTTCTGATAAGCTTCAATCAACAACTATATCTAAATGAATTACTGACTTTTTTTTTGGACGTTGGAGCGCCCAACAACCCTGCATATACTCATCAACAAGATCAACCAAATAACAATACAATCTAGCAATAATATCTGCTTAAAACAGCAGCTACCTGTTCATGAAAAATCTGGGCTAGAAATATCAGTTTGACAGTTCTAAGCTAATGAATACATTCATCCAAATGAATGTATCAAGTAGCCAATATAGAACACACAATGATAGACAATAATCAGCTTATATCAAGTTCTAAATATCACATAATCCATCTGCATACAAAAAGATAATTGAATGAACTTAGCAGTAAAGAGTAACCAGAATATCTTAAAGCTTTGAAGCTTTGCCAGCTAACTTCACCAGAATGAACATTGGATTTTCAATCCAACTTAGTCATGTAATAATCAACTTAGAACATAGATTACTAAATGCATTCATATAATTAATCCACATCATAACCAAAACCTGCACAAAAATAGTTAGATACTTCAACACATAGGAACTGTTATAGTAACTCAAAGCTTTGAAGCTTTGGTACGTTGCAATGTCCTTGTGTTTCTGGCTTTGATCATCAAGGAGCTAATCTCTCTGCTTGTATATTCACAACATAAAGTCCAAGAGCTTCAGACTCATCAACCACCATTACCACCACCAGTCCACCACCAACAACCACCACCACTTAATAATTTCACACCACCATCAACCAATTCAAATCCAAAAGCAAGGTTTTTTAACAGATCCAAAAAAACAGAAGAACAATATCATATCTAATTTTTTTTTTACAACATCATATCCGAAATTTGAAAGGTCCAAAATTAGATGAGAAACGGAGGAGGAGGAGGAGGATGATGAGAAGAAGAAGAAGATGGAGAAGAAAGGGAGAAGATACCATAGATCGAAGCTTGGGTCTCCCTCCTATTCCACCGTAGATCGAGATCCGTTGGTCTTCGATCTTCCACGTCGTTGCCATCGCCGTTGGTCTCCGTTCGACCGACAAAGAGAGGTTGAAGGAGGCCTGTAGATCACCGGATCTACCTCTTTCTGCGAAAAAAGAAGAAGAATAAGATGAAGAAGAAGAGACGCAGACTGGGAGAGAGAGAGAGAGAGAGAGAGAGAGAGAGAGAGAGAGAGAGAGAGAGAGAGAAACGGATCTCACCTTGGTACCATCGGCGTCGTCTTCTTCTTCTCCGCCATCCTCCTCACCGCCATCATCGGCGTCAATAGAGCACCGGAGAGAGCAAAGCAGCTTTTCATTTGACCCTATTTTTCTCTCTGCGCCTCTCTCTCTCTCTTTGCTGGGTGTGGTGTGAGTTGTTTGTGGTGTGAGAGTTGTGTGGGTGAGGATAAGGTAGATGAGTGGGTGGGGTTGGGTAAGGGCAGGTCCGTCTCTAAGGGAAGGCGAAATTTAGTGTTGTCTAGGGCCACATGATGGAATAGGGCTCCCGCATGTCCTTCCTAAGGTACCATAAATATCTCATTTTATTTAGTAGTTAAAACCATACTTTGGTAGCTCGGTGCCTCAAGACAATGGACTCTCTTTAGATCAATTTCTTCTGATCAAATTCAAACAACCAAAATATAATAATTTACACGACCTGAATGTGCAAAAATACCTCCATCGGGCCATATTCGTTCTTTACGACCTGAATGTGAGCCATCAAACCATGTGTAGTACACGACTACTCTTGCCACGCTCTCTACAAATCCTAGAACCCAACTGAGAATTTCGTAATCCCTAATTAAAAACCTTAATCCCTGTGCTCTAACAACGGCTGCGACTAATTTTGATAGTCAACTATAGGGGTTTTATGGCTTCAAGACCCTACTAGACACTAATGCCCCCTTGAACGGCACGTGAGAAGCACATGAAACTTTTTCATCCAATTTGGCTTACGTCCGTCTCCATCGGGTAATGTTCATCACGATTATCAAAAGATGGATACTGGTGTTGCACGGTTTTAAAAGTGAGGTATTAAATTCACGGTTTGTCCAAAGTTTGGGTACCATTGGTGCAATTTTGCCTAAAAAAAGGCAAAACTAAAACAAACAAAACGAGTCGGCGGACTTTTTTTTTTTTTTCCATCTGCATGCATATAAAAGTAAATTCTTCTCGTTCCAAAATCACCTCCTGCCTGTGTTAGGGTTTGACAGTGGTCGTCGTTGAAACCCCCATTGTCATCAATCGACCGGCGTCAGATCACGATGGCTCAAGGTGAAGAAAAGGGCAAGGATCTGATATTGCTCTTGAAGTACGACCCCGACGGTCCGGCTTCTTACGGCTTCTTCAGAATTGAGGTACCTGATCTCTCTCAGCAAGTGTTTTGCAACTTTCACCCCGAACCGAAGAAATCCTTTGAACCCTTGCTTGAAATCCCATCCTTACTGTACCCCGATAATATGTGTTGTGTCGAACTTGATTCAAAGTTCTACCTTTTCGGTGGCATGCTAAGTAACCCTAGAACTGGAAAAAGAACGACTCTCTCTCGTGATATCTACCTTGTGGATTTTACCCAAGCCGTATTCGGTTCGAATCGCAACCCTCATGGCCATATGTTAAAGAAGCTAGATACTGCCCCTATGAATTCAGGGAAACCAGATCCATATGCTTTTGTTGCGCAAGGGAGAATCTATGTCATGGACAATTCAAAGCCCGTCAGTGACAGATCAGATAAACATCTTTTTGAGTTCTTTGACCCTAAGAAGAATACTTGGACAATCCTTCCCCATCCTCCTTCTCAAGGATATATTGTGGGGCATTTTATTCTTGATGACAAGGTCTTCCTCAGCGATGCTTCACATGGTTGTGTTCACTGCTTTGATCTCAACAACTCCGTCTGGATTAAAGAGTTTCGATGTTACTTTGGATCCTATGAATTCACCTTCTGCGGGAATGGTGTGGTTCTCGGCGACACCCTCTACGCCATATCCGCTATCAGTGGCGCCGTGCCAACCGCCTACCATGACATCACCACCAAACAGATTCAAAAGACCATCGACAAATGCTCTACTGTACCTTACAGCTTGCCAATGGCGCACCCTACCGGTATGTTTCGTAAGTGTTTTGACCTATCACCTTATAGCTTGAAGCATGTCTACGCCCACGCCCACAACCCTTGGCTAAGAAAAACGATGACTTACCTGGGCAACAGAGTTTTCTGTTATATCTGCTGCGGGGAGTTCCCACACGAGGATGAGCACGAGTACAATGGACTCATGCTATTCTTTTTTACCCCCCATCCAGGGATTGTGACCGAGAGATCCAACGGTGGCCTCCCCAACCTTACCAGAAAGCATTTCAGCGGAGACTTCCTCACTTCTACACACATCAAGGTCAACACTGCCTGTCCAATCTACAGGCTCCAAGCCTGCTTTCAAGTCGACCGGGTGAGTTTTTTCTGGTCACCTCTTCACTTTGGTTAATTTATTGCTTCTTTTGATATTTTGCTGTTTGTTACGCTTCTTCTTGATTATGAGAATACAACAACATGTGGTTAACATTTTAGTTTATTTTTTTGCAGCCAACGTCGGGGCCTCTATACAGATGTGCTAGTGATGGTTTAGCGTTTCAAAGCTCGAAAATGCTGAGCGATCATCACTTCCTTGAAAGGCAAGAAAGGCAACGCAGAGCTGCTGAGGACAAGAATTTGAGAATGGTTCCAGGACCATTAAATTTGAATATGTGGTTTAACACACTTTAGTTCAGCACTGCCTTGTGTACACATTGATTGGTGTAGGATACTGAATTGTGTCTTCTTAATAATAATGCAGGTTTTCCTTTTGACACATACGGATGACTGCCTATTTGATGAGCTCAAGAGACTAAATGATGATTTCCCACTTGTTGTTTACTGCATGGTGCAATTGATTTACTCTTGCAAGTTTACAAGAATGAGTTCAAGAATTTGGGAGTCTTCTTAACTGATATGCAGTTGGTAATAATTATACAAAACGTGTCCATTTGTTGCATTGAGATATTCTACTCTGTACCTTAATAATTTTGGAGTTTGCCAAAATCGTTGCACATAGGTTCACGAAAAAAATGCTCTGTACCTTGAACTGAAAAGGATTGAGAAGTTCATCCTATTGGTTGGTGGGTATGAAGACAAGATTTTCAAGAAAAGAAGTGAACTGAGAGAGTGCACGATTAAACGGTTCTATGACGTCGTGAGTGTCATTGTCCTTCACATTTAATTTGATTTTCTTTTTCACAGTTTAGGAAAAACCATCTCCATTTCAACGTATGTTTGAACAAACTGTAATTATGGGGAATTGCAACATACTAGAAGCATGCACTTTGCATCTGCTAATGGAAAGGTCTCGCCTTCCAATAATTTAGGAAACAACACGATCGAAGACATGGTTTCTCCAAACATATGTGATGGTTCGGTCCAAGATGTTGCATAATTAAGCAAACAAAAATGTCCAAGGTCTGCACACATATCAATTTGTGACAGCATTATTCACTCTCTGGATATCATCATACGCAGAACATGTAGGAACTCAAGGAGTAGTTGCATATGTGCATCCGCGAGAAATCAGACCAATTAAAAAATGGAAATTTCATGTTGGACAAGGTATTGCATTAATTTACTTCAAAAAGGTTCTAACTGTTTGAATTATTGTTGCAAGTGGTAAGTGAGCAGTGAAGTGTAAAAATAATTCACAGGTCAGATTGGGGACTGCTGGATATAAAGAAAGATACTACAAGGAGAAATTTTCCGCAGAAACAGAAGAAGATATTGAGAACACTAGGAAATCAGTAGTATGTTGTCTGAAATCTGAATCCTCTTTATCCTTTTTTCCGCTTCTTCAACAGTTTCAAACAAAATTGAGTTTGCAATATCATGAAAACTAGTTACAATTCTGAACCATACACAGGTACAGAAGTATGCTGAAGGTCTTTGTTGGGTCTTTGAATGCCACTACTCAGGTGTTCCATCATGGAGCTGGTATAGTGTGTTTGTCACCAACTTACTGAGGTTTTAAACGAACTTTGTTTCGTCATCTACCATAAGTACTTCAATCATGCCAGGTTTTACCCATACTACTATGGCCCCTTTACTTCAGACCTAAATGGTCTATCTCAAGTGAAGATCAAGTTTCAGAAGGGTCTTCCATTCAAGCCATTTGATCAGCTGATGGCTGTCCTGCCTCTAACAAGGTAATTCTTCATGATATAAACTCACAGTTTTCGGAATGCTGTCTCTTATCTAGAGCTGATGAATGAAACACCTTGTTTTGATAGTGCTCATGCACTTCCAAAAGCAATTACTCATGACTGATGAAAAGAGATCAAAGATATTTGACTTGTACCCTACTGGTAAGGCACCGTTAATGATATGGACATGTTTAGTTTATAATCTACCCGTACATTGTAACTTAACTTAAGCCTTTAATTTTTGTTGTTGTATACTGTGACCAGAATTTGAAGTTGATGCTGATGGAAAACGCTTCTTGCGGAATGTATGCACTTTTTGTCCTCATCCGTGCTTTTTGACTTACAATATGAAGGATTTAAATCAGTTTTCATATATAGAGTCGTGTTCTTTGTAGGCTACCATCAAACTTCCTTTCATAAATGAAGAACGGTTGCTAGCTGAGATGAGAAAAGTAGAGGTCAAATTAACGGTATTATTTTTCCCACAATCTGTCCTTGAATTGTAAAGAAATAAAAAGACCTGAATTTGTGCTTTGATCTGACGATTAATTTCCTTGCTGGTTTGTAGGAAAGTGAAACAATGAGGAATACTAGTAATGTTGATTACTTGTTCGTGAAAGGCTCCAACAAGTTAGTTAGCAACACAATTTTTATTTCATTCTATCAAAAGTCTCGTGCAACTAAACAAAGCAATTGATATTTTGCTTGCAATGACTGAAGTTATATATTTTACCTGTCCCTGCTTCTACTTGTGCTGCAGATGTTCGTTACATGAGTTGCCCAATGACTTGCCACTCGTTCCACCACGTCCTCTCGAGGGAACAAATTTTCCAGATAAGGTGTTAACTACTTGTCAATGTTCCATTGTTGGAAATTGAGTACTACCTCCGTTTCTTCTCTACACCAGTTTGACTTTTTGACTCGTATCTGGGTCATTTTGACGTGGTGATTTGGATAGCAAAATGATGCGATTTTTAATAATTTTTTCACCGTGTTATAGAGAATCTTTTACCTTATAAAGATTGCATCGTTTTCTTACCTAAATAACCGGGTCAAAGTGACCCAGCGAATAGTAGTAAAAGTCAAACGGGTGTCATATAGAAGAAAGGGAAGTAGTACTATACATAGTATTTGTCTGAGAAATGTTATAATTTTTGATATAACCAAAGAAACAAAATCCCAGTTTATAACAGAAGATGATATTTCCAAGAACGAGCTGTGGCACGAGAAGCAGGGAAGCAAGTCAAGCAGTAACAGGTTCTTTTATAGAATATCTTTATGCATCTTTCCACATATTCATGTAAAAAATGATTGGGGTGCTCATTGTCGTGTGATTTTCATATTCTCAGGTACCAGATTTCGGCGAAGCGGAGAAGATCTAAGGAAACTGCCAATCCAGCTGCTTCAAGGAGCTCATTGGGTTATGGCATGGCTGAATTGAGTGGTACTAGTACTGGTCCTAGCAACCCCTCTAATTCGAATCATGGAAAATCTACTGTTACGAGGCCCTCTCTAGCAAGGGGCGGTGGGAGGGGAGTTTCACGTAGCTTTCAGAGTTCTTCACTTTGGGATGACAACAAGCAAACAATAGGGGACACGGTAAAATGATCGAAACTATTTTCCCCGACGACCTTCGAGCAGTGATTGTTATGCAAGAGGGAAATCGTAACAGAATGAGGTCTATTGGTTCCCAAGAACTGAAGTAGTGTGACCCTTTGATGAGTTTTAGACTTGTAGTTAAGCATGCTGTTATGGCAGGATTATCTTGCAGGTTCATACTTAATACTTTTTGTGCCAATTTTGGATGTTGTATGGCGATGTGATCGATCCCAAGTGAATTTCATGGGAGTGGCTCATTGCTTTACCTGATCATGTGACCTCCATGAAACGGATTTTGGCATGTCAATGTCATTGCCTGAACTCGCTGTTATACATGCCCGTATAAACCCAATCGGGTTTGTGTAGGGCAGAACCTGAAACTTGTACCTGAATTGCAATCCCTCGTTACCCAAATTCCTAATGATCGGTCGTGTTTATAGCATATATTTCTCACTTCTAGGTTCATCGGATTTCTTGATTTTTATGGTAATGTTGGAATTAGCAACTGCTACTCATCAATAAATCAGTCTGCGAAAATTCGACTTAACAAACTCGCAACTGAGAAGGCAAGTTAACAATTGTTTCTCCCAAGGTTTGACCACAAGACCTCTAGATTAAAGATTATGAATACTCATTAAAGCGGAACTTTTGTTTTGTTTTTTTTTTTTTTTTTTTTTGAGTCATATTTGATGGTCTGAGTGTCAGACAGGGGAGAACGAGCTCAGGAAATGCCGGTTGGCGGTTGACCAAAAAAAAGTAATGTGACGTGGGCAAGGTCTCTACCACTAGGCGGTTGAGGCGCCTAGGGCCCCTAATAATTTGGGAGCCCCAATTTCTTTAAAAACTAGGAGTATCTTAGTAGTTGTACATATAATTTCTTTTTTATTTATCGTAAATAGTTTAAATATGACGATTGAATTATTACATTTAGATCTATAAAAACAAGAAAAAATATTATTTTCTTATAAAAATAAAATATGAAATATAAAACATGTGAAGAAGTTTTTTAGAGGTCTCAAATGGAATGTTCACCTAAGGCACCCAAAACGCTAGAGGGCTCTTGATGTGGGGCAGCTACCGTACGATAAGAAGATGTAGAAGATGCGATAGAGCAGATACCGTAGGAACTAGGAAGGTTAGGTAATTAGTGAGACTTCGTGGTTTAGGAGCTAATTATGTCTCTCTAAATGTCAATAGAACGATGTCGTTTTAGGTCTAGTATGGTAATTGAAGGTCAAAGGGAGTCCAAGTCGGTTGTAGTATTGTTTTATGTGCATCTATTCCATGTGTTCATATGAACCGTGGAAGGCAGGAAAGAAATCTTATAAATTGTCAATACGTTTTAGTATGAGAATTCTATTCTCTCTCGATCTCTCCCTTGGTTCTGTTGAGCTGCGAAACCCTAAAACATAAAATCGCAAAAATCTGGTTTCCCACAACAACCTCTTGCTCTTCGTGTCTCCTCCACGGCAGCAGAACACCGATGGCCTCCGCCATCGCCGCTCAAGGGAAAGAGAACGGTAAGGATCTGATATTGTTCTTCCACTACATGCCCGGTGGTCCCA
Organism: Linanthus parryae; assembly: GCA_023055425.1. Lineage (NCBI taxonomy): Eukaryota > Viridiplantae > Streptophyta > Magnoliopsida > Ericales > Polemoniaceae > Linanthus > Linanthus parryae. The sequence continues at coordinate 26,355,248 of JALGPY010000005.1, read as the reverse complement.
TCGCTTACGGCATCTTCAGGATTCGGGTACCCCATCTCTCTCACCAAGTATTCTGAAACTTTCACCACGAAGCCAACAAATCATTCCAACCCTTCCTTGAACTCTCATCGTCCCTCTATCCCGACAACATGTGCTGCGTCGAACTCGATTCGAAATTTTACATCTTCGGCGACCAGTTCGAGAACCCTATAACTGGAAAAAAGGGGAAATCCCCTCGTGATGTCTACGTCGTTGACATAACCCCATCTATATTCCGCCACCCAAACAACAAAAGTTGCAAACCTCACACACAACATCGTCATCTGTTGAACAAGATTGCTACTGCTCCTATGAAATCAGGGAAACCAAACCCTTACGCGTTCGTCGCACATGGAAAAATCTACGTCAAGGATAACTCGAGACCTATATGTGACAGATCAAATTCACATAAATTTGAGGTTTACCACCCTTAGAAGAACACATGGAACACCCTTCCCAATCCTCCTTCTCAAGGATATATTGGCGGACATTTCTTTCTTGATGACAAGGTCTTCCTCAGCGACGATTCGCAAGGTTGTGTTCACTGTTTTGACGTCAAAAACTCCGTCTGGATAAAAGAGTTCCGATGTTACTTCGGATCCGAGGAATTCACTTTCTCTGGGAACGGCGTCGTGTTAGACGACGCCCTCTACGTTGTATCCAGTATCAGTGGTGTCGTGCCAACCGCGTACAATGAGATGAGATCACCACATAACAGATTCAGAAGACCCTCGACAAATATTTCTGTAGTGAACCTTACAGGAATCCATTTACACGCCCTACCGGTATGTTTGGTAATTGTTTTGAGCTATCGCCTACTAGCTTGAAGCATGTCTACGCCCACGCCCACAACCCTTGGTTAAGAGAAAAGATGACTTACATGGGCAACAGAGTTTTCTGTTATATCCTCTGTGGCGAGTTCCCACACGAGGATGAGCACGAGTACGATGGGGTTATGATGTTCTTTTTCACGCCCCATCCAGGGATTGTGACCGAGATATCCAAAGGTGACCGCCGTAACCTTAGGAGAAAGCATTCCAGCGGAGACTTCCTCACTTCTACACACATCAAGGTCAACACTGCATGTCCAATTTACAAGCTCCAAAGCTGCTTTCCAGTTGACCGGGTGAGTTTTTTCTGGTCATCTCTTCACTTTGGTTAATTTATTTCTTCTTTTGATATTTTGTTGTTTGTTATGCTTCTTCTTGATTATGTGAATACAACAATATGTGGTTAACATTTTAGTTTATTTTTTTGCAGCCAACCTCGGGGCCTCTGTAAAGATGTGCCAGTGATGGTTTAGCGTTTCAAAGCTCGAAAATGTTGAGCGAACATCACTTCCTTGAAAGGCAATAAAGGCAACGCAGAGCTGCTGAGGACAAGAATTTGAGAATGGTTCCAGGACCATTAAATTTGAATATGTGGTTTGACACATTTTAGTTTATCTTCTTACAGCCGTCCTTTTTACTATAACTTGCTACAACACTGCATTGTGTACACATTGATTGGTGTAGGATACTGAATTGTGCTTTCTTAATAATAATAACACTGAGCTCTTCTGTTTTTGTCCGCCGAAGGGGAATTGCCTTATTCAGGTCAGTGCAATCTTCTTGTGTTGACAGACGGATTGATAGGGTATTTTAAGCAAAGCACTTTGACAATTTCTTTTAGGACATGCATGGGTGGCTTCTGCAATAATATAGACCTTCTCTCCGACTCTTTGTCTTACATCTAATAGAAAAATGAAAATTTCATGGCGGACAAAGTATTGCATTAATTTACTTAAAAAAGATTCTAACTATTTGAATATATCGTTGCTAATGCTAAGTGAAGAGTGAAGTGTAAGAAAAATTCACAGGTCAGATTGGGGACTGCTGGATATAAAGAAAGATACTACCAAGGATAATTTTTCCGCATAATCTGAAGAAGATATTGAAAAAACTAGCAAATCAGTAGTATGTTGTCTGAATCATCTTTATCCATTTTCCGCTTCTTCACAGCTTCAAACATAATTGAATTTGCAATAATGAACACTAGTTGCATCCATGAACCATACGCAGGTACATAAATATGCTGAAGGTCATTGTTGGGTCTTTGAATGCTACTACTCAGGTGTTACTAATAGTTGTAGGACTCGTCTTGTAATTACTAGAGGACTAATTTGAGAGTTGGAGAAATTTTCCGTAGTTTCTCATTGAGTATTCACACCTTTAAATTGGTAATTACCACACGAATTACACAAATTAGTCCTCTAGTAATTACAAGACGAGTCCTACAACTATTAGTTACATCATGGACCTGGTAATAGTGTGTGTTTGTCACCAAACTGATGAATTTAAATCAATTTCATATATAATATAGATCGCGTCCTTTGCAGGATATAATCAAACTTACTTTCATAAAAATTAAGACCGTATGCTAAACTGAGACGAGAAAAGTAGAGGTCAATTCACGGCATAAGTATACCTACCTGAACCATTAAATTTGAATATGTGGTTTAACACATTTTAGTTAAACACTGCCTTGTGTACACATTGATTGGTGTAGGATACTAAATTGTGCCTTCTTAATAATAATGTAGGTTATTGTTACGTTTTTGGGCCATTTTTCGATGTTTCTTTTTTCCAAATCAACCACGAAACTCTCAAGAAGCAAAAGCAAAACTTCTCAACTCATTGTAAGAAATATTTTGAGACTCAAGCATGTGCTCTCCGGCTTTGAGAAGAACATGATGTTCCTCGAGAACAATTGGTTCAGACCTGGTCCTAATCAAAGATCTGAAATTATCATACCCAAGGGGTAGCCCATTCAAGGTAAACTGAAAGTACCCAACATTTCTCTAATCAATTTCAATTTATGAACATAAACATCATTTGAATCTTTCATTTTTAGAGTCCGTAAATCAGTTTTTAACTGCAGAATGTTTGAGCAAGTTAAAGATGCATACATACGCTCAAGCGGTAACCAAACAACTCTAGATGTGTTTTGACCAATTACATGAGTTAGAGCAACTCCAATAGTTGGTGGAAAACGTTCTTTGGCACAAAAAATATGCCAAATTTGGCGAAAATCTGGCTACAGATGGTGTAAAACCTGATGTAAATTTACACGAGGCCTAAAATTTAGACAAAACTGGAGAAAAATAAAGATTACTATAGTTGGTGGATCTCATGCTCCTCCCACGTCCATATCCACTGCAATAGAAGTTCCAGATCCACAACAAATTATCAATTGCAGCTTCAACTTGATAAGTAATGTGTGTTTCCCTAATTTTTGATATACACAGATTGATAGAGATGGAGGGAGATGAAGTGAGGCTCCAGACGAGAGAGTCAGGGGGAGAAAAGGCATAGGGAGGCGAGAGAGATGAAAGACGGACGAGAGAGGCGGGCAGAGGGAGGCGGGTGACGGGATGCGAGACGAACGAGGGAGGCGGGTGACGGGTGGCGAGACGAACGAGGGAGGCGGTTCTCAACAATGAAAATGTTTTTTTTGTTGATCAATTTTTAGGTTATGTATGTATTAGTGGGTTTGGTAAGTGGACTTAATATAGATGTTTGTTTAATAGTGAAAACAATGAAATGCTAATAAAATAATGCAGGTGGACTATATTTAGGCCATGAGAAACAACTCAAAAAGTGCTGGTGTAAAATTTAGGGCAGGTACAAACATAGTTCAAAGAAAGTTTTGCTGTTAGAGATGCTCTTAGAGTCCGTTGAGTTAGAGTGGCGTTGAGTATAATAAAGATCGCTTGATCCTTGATCTACCATGCATTGAAGGCAGGGTTCACTGTCGCTGAAACGAAACTGTCACTCGCTGTAGGAACTCTGGGAGACACTGAATCGAGCCATTAAGGTAGCCATAGATAAATTGAGTGCGAACTGTAGTCGAGATCTGGTGTTTCCTGATAATGAAGTTTGAATTATCTAATCTCAAGGGCATGAGGTTGTTTATGTTGGAGAGACTAAACCTATGATTTCTTAAATGGGGGTGCAACTTGGGGGGGTTGAACCCGACCAACCCGAATTAAAATAGGGCCCGGACATAAAGTTTTAGTAATGTGGACGGGCTTGGGCAGAAATTCTTATCCTGAATTGTAATTAGGGTCGGGCTTTGCCACAAATTTTACACGACGGGCTAACCTGAATTGCCCGATTTGCATGAACACTAACTATAAGTATTATATTTTGAGAAAATTATGTAGCATATACAACATGAATCTGCTACTTTTCTTTACATAATTAGCCATGTTGTAATCCATTATGTTGTTCTTGAACTAGTTTATTTGTTTTTTCACCAAAAAGTTATTATTTTCTTGTGTTTTAAAAAATATATTAAGTATAATGTACTAGCCTAAATTCAACCCGAACCCGAATTGACTTGTACGAATTTGGGCTTAGGCGGGCTGAGAATGCTCTTACCTCGGGCTGGGCTGGGCTGGGCTGGGCAGCCTCGACAGAACTCGAGCTCGGGCTAAGACAGGGGTGCCAACCCGTCCAGCCCGCCCGAGTTGCAGTCCTATTTCTTAAGAACATATTTGTTGGTGGTCGTGGTGGTACTTGATGAGTTGGTCGAGAGCAACTCAACCAGACTCTGATACCATGAAAAGCCTTCAGGGTTGATGGAGACGATGAAGAATGCAAAACGAAGGCATAGAGAAAAGCGAATTTCTATTACAATTGATGAAGGTTTAGGGTTTTGATGCAGATAACGCAGCGAAATAACAATAAATATTTTCATGATCAAAGTCATCCATGGATCGCAGGGAAGCATTCATAACGTGATGATGGTAAACGAATGTGTACCTTAGTTTGTTGTGTGATCACAACGTACAATAACGTTTACCTCTATACCGGTATCCATACCTAGGATTGCACACTGGAATCCTCTTCACGTCTTAGTGCTAGCTACTTCGAAGAAGGAGGCGAAAGAATCACGCAAAACGAACAAGAGGTGGCCGAACCACCTAGGACCGACAGGTAGGGGCGGACAGGCCTCGGGTTGCCCTTTTATAGTTAATAACTCCTTATTAACGACAAACTTGCCCCAATACTAATCATGTACATACACGGATTAGTCCACTTTGCAAATTAGTCCTACTAACTTTGCTTGTGGTTGCGCTTTAATCCTATGAATTAATTAGTCAAACTAAATAATACACAAATCCAGTTTAATCCATAAGGTGTGTGACCCCGTATGTTTCTACTTAGTTTGTAGTAACAATTACAAACATAGAGCGGTGTCTAGCAACACATCTATTCCTTCCAACTAACAGAAATTGTCAGTGATCCGACAAACCATGCGTCCAATGTTACCGTGTTGTATATATCCCTTTGTTTCTATATCCGGATTGGACACGAGACATAACTGGCACACTCGTATATTCAATCCATAGTTTCTCGATCCTGGGAATAGGCTTATCTGTACAAATAACATCAATATTCTATATTGATTTAACTAGGTCCAGCCAGACATTCCTTAAGCACTACCCCTTGAGAGGCCGTGGATATTTGCTCCCATTATGTGGGAGGGACAAATCATCACTACCATCTCTCACCTTGCTTCCTATCATGTCCGATTACTATCTTTATAGTAATCCAGTTACGGCGCAACGTTTGATAATATCAAAACATAATATTTCACAACTAGAGTGTCTAGTGATTTTCAAGTCTAAGGATTACAACACCATTGTCACTACGAGAAACACTTGTGACATTAACATAATTCATATGTAGCCTTCTCGTGGTGGATCAATCCAATATGCCGTTACTCCTAATGCATACTCATGTGTTAGACTTGATATCTCTATATAAATCTACTCACATACTAGTCTATAGAGATTGTCCTATTAATCAATATACTAGGCTAGGGCTATTTAAGAATATAACATTTATATTCTAAGGACTTCACTCATGTTAACATATCTCCATATCGATAACATAATGAATAGTAAGTCCATATAAATGTCGTGATAAATTGATTGCCTCAAGGACACAATTCCAACGAAAGAATCAGTTCAATGCAAAAACACTAACCATGAATTAAAGTGATCATCTATAGTTATAACCTTACAACAGCAAACACCTAACTATGGTTAGAGACTGTTAGATATTACACCATGACCACAAAACTTTATATTTATTATATAAAGACCAAGACACTAGGCTCACTAGGATCATAGCCACAAAATTGGGTATAATGACATAATAACCCCTAAAGTTTATAGCTTGTCTAATACAAATCAAATGTAGTGACCAAAGGGTGAATATGAAGGCTTCATAGAATCACAAGTAGAGAAAGGATGATCAATTCATTGATTAACGACAGTTTGTAACAAGAAGTTGAAGATAAAAAAAACAAGAAGGAGAAGATAAAGGAGTAAAATTAATTGTATTTACCCCATGTGACAAGGGGTATGTAGCAAAAGCCTCCTACATATAGTTTATGCTATAAAAAGACTTTTCAAGTGACGTTTTTGAGGAATTCTGTTATCTTAACTGAAAACGCAGGTGGACAAAACAAGATAAAGTTCTTTTTTTGCAACATGTGAGAACACATGGTGGTGTTTCGCACAAACCCTTAACAACACGGGTAAAATGTAAGAAACCGAGCTTTTCACAAAACTAGCTCTGTTGGAGCCCACAAAAACGGAGGAAAATCCCATTGGGAAACAAACTAGACTCCTTTAGAAATCGACAGTAGTACTATCGGTTCTTGGGGCAAAAGTACCGTCGTTTTCAAGCTTTTTTATGTCATATTAAAGCCGAGGGTAGTATTATCGGTTATTTATAACCGAGTTTAGTAACATCGGTTTATCTATTGAAGAATCGGGACTGTTAATATTGGTTAAGTACCTAACCTTTTAAAACCCTATATTCTTCTACTCTTTTCTCTATCTCACGTTCAAATCTTCTTTTCCCTTATCTGTCCGGCGACAAACGAACCAGCGGACGTGCGACGACGGACGCCGACCACAACGACATCAGCTCCGGCGACCTTGCCGACGCTCCCTCTTGCTCTCTCTCACCGGTAAGCTCTCTTCCTTTATCCCTCTACCTCTCACACGCTGTATCTCTTTGCACAAGCACAAAGAGTGTGAGTTTACATATTTTGAACCCACTTTCATAATTATGGCACAAATTGTATTGATTGATGACAATTGATGTTAAATTTCTTCAATTTGAAAGGCAAAATTGTGAATCGGTTCAATGTCACGGTGTATGTTGTTACTTAGATTGATAAAATCTGTATAGTTCGTATATCTTTATTGGGTGGCTAGGAAAGATTACATAAAGCAAATTTGTACAATCTAAGTGAGTTCTAACTAGTTTAGATGATTTTGAGCAATTTTGTATGGTTCGTATTTTAGGTACTGTGGTTAATCGGTTCTCCATATTTCTTTATTGGGGTGGTTGTCTAATACTGAATGGGGAAGGTTTTCGGATACGACCGTTCTCATGAACGAGTCATTTATGTCCATCAAAACATTAAGTATGATGGATTTAATGATAACTTGAACGGGAAAGCTTACATTGAGCAATTAGGGCGTTTAGTTCCGATGGTATTAACGTCGGTTTCAAAATCCGATGGTAGTAACGTTACTACCGTCAGTTTTTGCCCCGAGAACCGATGGTAAACAGGAAAGTTTGTTGCTGAAATCAGGGAGATTTGCAGATCTTTGGTGCTGTATAAATGGATATCATTTTGAAGCATTCGAAGACACAACTCAACGGGAAACAGAGACACACTCAAGGATTGCAAAGCAACATAGAAGTAGATCATCCTCTCAATTCATTCTCAGAAGAACACTGCACTTTCACAGCAGTTTCATACTCTGTGTTCTTATGCTCTGAGCTTCATTTGTATATCTATTCTGTCATACTTCTAGTTCTTATTCTCAAGGATTGTTCATGTGAACAATAGATAATTCTTAGTTAATCAGATAGCTAGAGCAGGTACTAGATAGGTTAGTGATAACCACAAGCTGTAACAGAGTAAGGTATCTCTCTATGCTTGAGATCTAGGGCTTGGCTGTGGATTAATAAGAATTGAGTTGAAAATCCTGCAGGGAGAAGATCCATAAGGTAGAGACGTAGGTCCAAGTGAACTGAACTCTATATATCTTGTGTCTCTTGCATTTACTTTACAGTTGCATACTCAGTTTATTTGCAGCACTCAACCAGTTTCTTTTCAAGGTTTGAAACTCATTTCAAGGCCTTGAAATAGGCTTATTCTTTTTATACTAAACTGTTTTTATTCCAAGGACTTGAAACTCAATTCAAGGCATTGAACTACACTTACTCTTCAAAAATTCTCTTGAAACCACTTCTTTTGCAAGTTTGAGCAAAAGTTGGCATACTCTATTCAACCCCCCCCCCCCTTCTAGAGCATTGATCCTGCATTTCTACCTACTGCACACACTTTCAGGCTCCAACAAGTTAGCAACACGAATTATTTCATTCTATCAAAAGTCATGTTCAAGCAAATGAAATGAAGTTAGATGTTAAGAAATCAATTGATACCTGCTCTAGGTAGTACGATCGACGATCGCAGTCCCTTGTCCTATTAACGATACTATCTTAGGGAGTGTATTCCAAATGTGTATTGGTCGTTCCATTTTGTCTGCTTCTAACATCTTTAGTGGCGGAACAAATGGTAAGCGTATTCCAAATTTGCATACCTGCCTGAACGAACCCAAAACTTGTATCGTAATAACTATAGCTGTCCAATAGGCCTGTTCGAGGCGGGCTAGTACTAGGTCGGGCCTACAAACAAACAGAGGATAGACTCAGCCCACATGATACTCAAAAGTTCCCCAAGTAGCCTATAATACTGCCTAGGCAGGCCTGGCCCGTTCGGCAGGCCTCCGGCCCAACTAAAAACCGCACAAGTACCCACAAATGATCGCTTTGTGTAATATAGTGCGTGTTTTCCACTTCGGGTTGTTTGGGTTTTACGAAGGCACTTGTGTAGTTAATTTTTTTCATTTAGTTTTGTGTCATATTTATGGTCAGTTGTAGAAAGATGGATTTCTGAAGCACTGTTATACCTATTTGACTCCCACCCAAAACTATCATATTCCACCCAACAAACAAAAGTTTCCACAATGCTCTCTATTAATATTATATTTAAAAAATAATATAAATCATTTAATAATTTTTTTAATACAGCATACTTCCTGATAATTATAGTTCATGAAAAGTAACTATGGTTAGATACTACCCTGAGAAAAAACTATGGTTGGAGACTGTTAGAGACTGTTAGATATTACACCATGACCACAAGTAAATATAAAGACCAAGACACTAGGCTCAATAGGGCAATAGCCACAAAATTGGGTATAACGACATAATATCTCCCGGAATTATATATATATATATGTATATATATATATGTATATATATAGTCTAATACAAATCACGTGTAGTGACCAGATGGTGAATACGAAGGCTTCATAGAATCAGAATTAGAGAAAAGATTATGAATTCATTGATTAGAGACGGTTTGTACTTTGTACAAGAAGTAGAAGATGGAGTACAATTGCATTTATCCCCGGTGACTAGGGGTATGTAGCAAAAGTCCCGGTCGTATAGTTGATGCTAAAATATACTACTCTGTCCCAGCTCTTCCCCATCATTTTGACTTTTACCACTATTCACAGGGTCACTTTGACTCGGTGATTTGGATAGCAAAGTAATTTAATTTTTTGATAATTTTTTCATGGTGTTGTAGACTATAAGTTGCTCTATAACACCGTGAAAAAATTATCGAAAAATCGCATTATTTTGCTATCGAAATCACCCGGTCAAAGTGACCCATATACGAGTCAAATATTTCCAATGATGGGCAAGAGCTGGAACAGAGGTAGTACTTTTCAAGTGGCGTTTTTGAAAATTTAGGATTTCCTTAACTTCACGAAGACGAAACAAGATGGAGGGTCTTTCCTCCAACATTTGAGAATTCATGGGGGCGTTTTGCACAAACCCGTGACAACATGGGGTAAAATGCAATAAACCCTTATGCAAACCGTAAGATTAAAAATATCAAAATTGAACCCATAGTTTAGATTAGAGAGAGGACTAGTGGTGCCTAGCTAGCTAGCTAGAGTTACATTTACAGACAGGTTGATTTCTTAACTGCCACGTCGTGGTGAATGAAGAGTTTTACCACCGTTGAAGGGTGTACGCCGTCATTGAAGCATGTTGGTGGGTGGCTCTTTGAATCCAGAGCCCACATTTCATCATCACCACTATGCTCTCTCTCTCTCTCTCTCCGTCTTTTCATTAGTCTCCTCCTTTTTTTTGTGTTTATCTCTATGACCATTGTTACTCGTCCATCGTCTGCTGTGTCGGTCTACATTTGAAAAGATCTCACTGCCATTTCAATATTGTGCAACTTTCAGATAGAGAGGGATGGGTGTACCGGCGTTTTACCGGTGGCTAGTGAACAAGTATCCAAAGGTAGTCGTTGAAGCCATTGACAGACCTAAACACAAAGGAGGAGGAGGAAGAGTAGTCTCCATTGATGAAGAAGAAGATGCTAGCTTGCGTAACCCAAATGGGATTGAGTTTGACAACCTCTATTTGGATATGAATGGGATCATCCACCCCTGTTTTCACCCCCAGGACAACAATCACAATCTAGTACTCTCCCAATCTCTCTCTGTGTGTTTTAAAAAATCTGTAAGGATTCTAAGTTTTTTTTTTTTTTTTTTTTTTTTTTTTTTTTTTTTTTGTAACAGGGAGATCCTCCAACAACATTTGAACAAGTCTTTGACAATGTGCGCGTGTACATTGATAAGCTTTTTCGAATTGTCCGCCCCCGCAAGCTTCTCTTCATGGCCCTTGGTATATATTCTTATCGTAACCCTAATTCTTCATGGCCCATACAACATGTTTATTGCAAGTGCTCTGTTCTTAATTTCCATCTCATGTTTGGTTTACTGCTCCACTCTTGTATGATATGATTCTCTTTACTCCATTTCCATTTCTAGAAGCAACACCGGTTTTGGTGTTTAATTCTTTTTGGTCTGTTTTTCCTACCAAACATGCTGCTATGGTTTTGTGGGAAGAATGGTAGCTTTAGTACAGGAAAACACATACTAATGCAGTGGCTATTTGTGCCCTTAGGCCTCGTTTGGGTAGCGGATATGATATCCGCAAGTAAACTGGGATAAATATAGTGTGGGATAAGGCATGATATGATATGATACGATACATGATATGACAAAGGGTTAATGTAAAAATAACCATAATACATTACCCTGCAGTGTAGTGGATTTGGTTACGAAACTATTGTCAAATTTATTACAAAAAAGCTACTTTTTTATACTTAAGTGTACTATTATATTATTTTACTTGCATAAGTTCAACCCTAATTAGTTTTTATTTATATTAATTGTTTAAATTGATTTATTATTTACATAAATTAGAATAAATTAGCACAATGGTGGTTTTTTGATATTCTTATCATCTAATTATAAATGCTGATGAGGGCATTTTTGTCCTCCAAAATGTGCCCAAATCACATCCTACCTTACATCATGAGGGAAGTGGTAGTTGATTTGTGGGAAACGAAGGCAAAATTTTGGAGAGGTGATAAGATGGGATATGATGTCTCTCCCATATCCCCTTCACCGAAACACCTGGTTTGGAGGGCATATCTTATCATATCCCACCCTATATCCTCTACTCAAACAAGGCCTTACGACTACCTAATTGACCGTACCACTATTCTTTATTATATTTACAGTTATGCCATCGATCCTTAACCCGTTCAAAGCTCCCCCCCCCCCCCCCCCCCCTCTCGGTCGCGCCTGTTTATCAACAAGAACACAATGTCTCCCCAAACAGACAAGCCCCAATCTCTCCCGCCACCACGCCTTGAGCTTGGATTGGTTAACACCCACCCCCACAATCGCGTCCTCTTTGTTGAGTGGCCTAATTGCACCCGTGGTAGTCTAAGCTAACACTCATTTGCATACCACTTACCGTATGAGTTGTGACACTATTTGAAGGAATAGAAATGAATAAAATAAATATTTTCACTTACCTAGACAGAAAAAAAGATACATTGAGAAAAGTTTTCAATATTCGATGGGTTTGGATTCACACAAATTGTTTGAAACATGACGCAGATGGTGTTGCACCAAGAGCGAAGATGAATCAGCAACGGTCGAGACGGTTTCAGACCGCTAAGAACAGCGAATTGGCTGTGAGTCTTTCTTCCACCACTTGAAATATTCATTAAGTTGTAGGAAATGTTTGATTTTATGATCCATAGTGTCACAAGAAGTTGTCACTTAGCAGGAAATTGAAGAAGAGAGATTAAGAAAAGAGTTTGAAATGGAAGGGCTACAACTTACTCCAAAACAAGAATCTCAAGTCTCGGATTCCAACATTATTACACCAGGAACAGACTTCATGCATCAGCTCTCCATCGCTCTTAAGTCTTACATCAACGACAGGTTGAATAATGATGCAGCCTGGAAAGACATCCAAGTCAGTTGACAGTTACTCATATTTCGTTATAAAACCATTAAATTTCTAGCACAATTTCAAATGTACATGATAATTAAAAGTATTTATGTGAATGTGTTTAGGTGATCCTCTCTGATTCTAGTGCTCCCGGTGAGGGGGAGCACAAGATAATGTCCTTCATACGCGCTCAGCGTGGCTGCCCGGATTACAATCCGAACACGCGTCATTGCATATACGGACTCGTAATTTTAACCCATGTCTCCTCTTTCAAATTTGGTTAAATTTAAGTTGGTTGGGTTTTATTTACATTTAGTCTAATGTAGGATGCTGATCTTATCATGTTGGCTCTGGCGACACATGAAGTACATTTTTCGATACTCAGAGAGGTACCCACTTATCGAAAGTTTTATGAGTTTATTATTGGTTCTGTTTATCTTGGCTTATCCATGCATTGATATGTCTTCACAGGATGTTCTTGGAGAACAGCAACAACAACAACAACAACAACCTCAAAGTCAGCATGTTGGAACTGCAACAATGCTTGCCAAGTCTGAAAATAGCTGGCTTAGCACAAGACCATGGTTCAAAAAGCTTGGAGAGAGCAAAACTTCAGCTTTAGTTGAAAAACCTTATCAGGTGATTAGTTGTCTATGAAAAAACCTAGGCTCTGGTCTAATTACTTTGATTATTTCTTATTTGTCTAACTGTTTTGTACCTGCATTTTTATGAAGTTCTTGCATGTTTGGACACTAAGAGAATACCTAGAGCTTGAATTTGGAATGATTGATGCCCCGGAGAAAATTAATATGGACTTTGAGCGGTATATTGACGATTTTGTGTTCATGTGCTTCTTCGCCGGGAATGATTTCCTCCCCCACATGCCTACCTTGGAAATTCACGAGGTTTTCTGTCTTATTACACCTTCCTTCAGACATAAACTTATGAGTCTCATGAGACTAAATGATTATTTTCTTCTATTTGTTGTTACAGGGTGCAATTGATTTACTTATGCATGTCTACAAGACCGAGTTCAAGAATTTGGGAGGCTATTTAACTGATATGCAGTGGGTAAATTACCGAAAACCTAAAGCATATTCTCTTGTGAGATTCATCGTTTCAATATTTGAATTTGCAACACATGTATGCAGGTTGGAGAGAAGAAAGCTAGATACGTGAAACTCAAAAGGGTCGAGAAATTCATTCTACTGGTTGGTGGTTATGAAGAAAAGATTTTTAAGAAAAGAACTGAACTTAGAGAGCGCCTCATCAAACGGATCCTATCAGAACAGTCTGATGCTGTGCGTATCATCTTCTGTCATCAAGTGGTTCTTTTCAGAGTTATGCTGAACCGTCTTCGTTCCCTCATGTTTGGAACTAAACTATGTTTTTTTGTTTCTCCCAGAAAGATGACCTAGAAGAAGTGGAACTGCTACCTAGAAGCATCTCATATATGTCTTCTAATGGAAAAGCCTCCCCTTCCAATGTTTTAGACAGCATGCTGACTGGAGACATGGACTCCTTAAAAATTTGCGATGGTCCAGTTCAGGATGTTTCACAAGTACGTCAACGTGTCTGAGGTCTTTACACGTATCACTCTATGGCATTGTAATTCATTTTTTTTTTCTGATTATCGTTTGCAGAACATGAAGGAGCTCAAAGAGAAGTTGCAGATGTGCATCCGTGAAAAATCAGACCAATTTAAAAACGGAAATTTTATGACAGATAAGGTATTTAAGTTTGTTTCTTCTAAATCTTCGAAGTTATTGAATGTGTTTTCGCTACTGGTAAATGTAGTGATGCATAAAATTTACACAGGTCCGTTTGGGTACCTCTGGATTCAAAGAAAGATATTACAAAGCCAAGTTTTTAGCAGAAACAAAAGAAGATATTGAGAACACGAGGAAGTCAGTGGTATGTTTAGTGCCTTGTCCTTCTATTTCATTTATTATTATTATTTTCATCGTCGTTATTATTATTTTATTTTATTTTATTTTTCGTCCCGACAAATTGAACTAAGTTCAAAGTAATTCTCAAAAATCCTGGTAAGTGCAGGTTCAGAAATATACTGAAGGTCTTTGTTGGGTCCTTGTGTACTACTATTCGGGCGTTCCATCATGGACATGGTATATATAGCATTTTCCCGACAATTGAACAGACTTTGTTTTCTCATTTACCATGTTACTAAACTACTGCATCATACTAGGTTTTATCCATACCATTATGGTCCATTTGCTTCAGACCTGAAAGGACTATCTCAAGTGAAGGTGAATTTCCAGAAAGGTCTTCCGTTTAAACCATTTGATCAACTTATGGCAGTCCTGCCTCCAAAGAGGTAATTCTTCACTAGAACTTATTTTTCGGTAGTAGTTATAAATTTCGTGGTTTGGTATTAACTTGAGTGAGACATCCGTATGTTTAGTGCTCATGCACTTCCATTATCCTATCGGGAATTGATGACTGATGAAGAGAGATCCAAAATTATTGACTTTTACCCAGCTGGTAAGATCTCCTTTGTAATGGATAATTAGCTATAGTAGTTAACCTCTGACTGTCTGCATAATTAACCATTTTTTGTTTGTGTTTAATGGTTACCAGATTTTAAAGTAGATGCTGATGGGAAGCGCTTCTTGTGGCTGGTTTGCTCATTCTAGTCCTCATCCATGTTTTTTGCCAATGTGGGTTTGAATCAATTTTCATAAATAGATTCCTGTTCCTTGCAGGGCGTTACAAAGCTTCCTTTCATAGATGAAGAGCGTTTGCTCACCGAGACAAGAAAATTAGAGGGCGGATTAACGGTATAAAACTGTTTTTATGAGGGCATTCTGATTCATCTATTTGCTCCATTTTCCTCTTCTTGGTAAAAATGTATCCTGGTTTGTACTTTGTTAAGAAGAAGCTTTCTTTACTTCTTTTGTAGGAAAGTGAAACGGCGAGGAATACTAGAAGTGTTGATTACTTGTTCGTCAAGGGTTCCAACAAGTTAGCAACCCAGTTTTTATCCTTGTATCAAAAGTCTCATTCGACCAAACAAAATTACGCGTTTAAGGAATCAGTAGACACCAGTTTGAGGTAGGGAAATATCAACCAGTTGTTCAGTTTACCTCGTTGCCATTAATGCAAACTTTGAAGTGATAACCTGCATTTGTTGTCTTATTATCCCATCTTCAACTCTCAGTGGTGGAACCGGAGGTGTTATTAGTGTTTGCAAAGAGGTCGTCGAAACACGTTTTTGGGAGGCAGATCCAGATGGTCGAAGAGAACTGGTCTTGTAAGTTGCAAACCTATGTTTTCCGTTTCTTCTATTTTTCACATGAAATATTTTGAAGACTCTTGTTATCATTATGTCATCTGCTTCTATTGCAGGTGCGTGTTTTATGAGTTACCCAGCGACTCGCCTCTTGCTCCATCTCGTCCACTTGAGGGAACATCTTTTCCAGACAAGGTATTTGATGTGATTTTCAGTCCTATCTGTGAAAATATTGGTTTGAAAGAATTCCAATGTTGTTACAAAAATACAAAATACTATTCCAGATTCTATCAAAAGACGATATATTTGAGAATGAGCTGTGGCACGAGACACAAGGAGCCCGCCCAAGAAGTAACAGGTACTTATGCCTGATCTCCATCCTCAATCCTGTTTCTCCCTTGGTGATGGATCATTTGGTAATCAACTAATGTAATGATGCGATTCTGGTTTCTCTCAGGTACCAGATTGAGGCCATGCAGAGAAGGTGTGCTGCTGAAACTGCAAATTCTGATTCAAGGAGCTCATTAGGCTATTATGGTGGAGTACAGAAAGATGCTGGTTCTGGATGGAGTTATCGTAGAGGAAGAGGAAGCACCACCTCCACAGCTGCATTGGCTGGTACTAGTGGTTCTGGTTTCAGCAACGCGTCTAATTGGGGTCGTGGTAATTCTACTCCTATCAGGAATGGTGAGGGATATGGAGTGCCTCCAGTACCTCGAGGAGTTTCAAACGGCGTTCAGAACGACAGAAAGCCAGGACCAAACTATTATCAGAATCAGGCTAGTTTCAGCTCCTGTACCCATCGTCCACGACCTCCTATGAACTCTGGTGGTGGTTTCATGAATCCAAGGACAGGCTATTCTAGCCATTATCAGAATCAGCCTAGTTTCAGCTCCTATACCCATCGTCCACGACCTCCTATGAACTCTGGTGGTGCTTTCATGAATCCAAGGACAGGCTATTCTACCCAGAGTAGTGTGCCCAGATCATATGGTCCTCAAGGATGGCAAAGCTTTAGCACACGACAACAGGCAGGATATCATTCCAGCGTCCAATTGCGTCCAAATGCTGGCTCATTGGCGTTTCCGCGCGTAGCATCTCAAAGACCGACTCACGAATCATCGTCTACTAAAATTTACAAAGAGAGAGCCTGGTTCCCAGAGTTGAAGTAGTGCTCCTCTTGTTATGTTGTTGTCAGGCAGGTTCTTTTTTTTGGGATCATCTTGCAGGTCATTGCTAGTTTTGTGTACTTGTTTTTGGTGTCTGTTTTTGGTCACGATGACTCGCTCATGAGTTTTGGAACTTTTTTGGAATATTTATGATCCAACGAGTGTGGTTGCTAAAGTTCTATGTAATGGAAAAGCTTGCCATTGCCATTTCTGGGTTTCGGGTTCACAACAATATTCTTCTGCATCAGTCGATTTGACGAGAAGCGTGCTCAACATGAAGGTGTTTTTGAGATAACGTGGCTG
This sequence comes from Linanthus parryae, assembly GCA_023055425.1. Taxonomy (NCBI): domain Eukaryota; kingdom Viridiplantae; phylum Streptophyta; class Magnoliopsida; order Ericales; family Polemoniaceae; genus Linanthus; species Linanthus parryae. The sequence continues at coordinate 26,338,032 of JALGPY010000005.1, read as the reverse complement.
ATGATATTGCAGCCAGCACAATGGGAAACTCTGGAGAAGATGTTTTAAACAGCTGCGAAGGCCCAAGTTGTTGAAGAGATGGGAATGCGCCATTTGGTTGGTGGGAAAACATTTCCCTGTAAAATGTTTTCCCTAGTTTTGGTGCTGTTTGGTTAGAGGTAAAATAGTTTCCTGTAAAATGATTTCCATCAAATGATGTAAAATGATTATAACACATTTCAAATCCGTAAGCCATTTTCCGGACTAGCACGACAACTCATACTAAAACCACCACAACCACCACCTACCTCCACCATGACCCATCACCGCCACCCACCTTCACTGCAACTGCCGTCACGGCCCACTGTTTTGGCAAGTGTCCGTCAAACACGAGAAAATAATAGCAGAGAAAAAAATGCACGCAAAAATTTAAGCGTGGAATATTTTCCCTTATAAAACATTTTTACTACGAACCAAACAGAGCCTTAGTATACATTCTTTCCCAATCTCAGAATCTGCAACCCCCACTTTATTGGATCTGAGAACTGTTAACATTCTGAGCATCTGTATATATGCATGATCCATCATCTCCTCAGGATTGGTTCTCTGTATCATCTCCCATAACTTGTAAAGCAACATTGCTCCTTCAAACACCCATGGCCTTCCCAAGACGATCCGACCCGAGCCATGCATGCTTCGTCAGGGAACTGAGAGATCTAAGAGTTTAAAGTGAAACTCCATATACTACGTCTGAATAAGCTCTTAATAAGTCCAGCATTGATGGCAGAATTGGCATTAAAAAAACGCATATCTTACAGAACTCGAACTCCTTGTCGAGTGCAGAAGTCTTCATCCACGTCAACGATTGCAGCATTCTTCGGCCGTCCAAGTGAATTCTCCAGAACCATTGGCTGTGCAAGCGAAAATTACCCTTGGCACTCTTATATACTGTAGTTTGTTCCCTAATAAATCTCTCATAAAAAAACAACCCTTAATTTTATTTTTAAGTATGAAAGATTAACCAAATCACTGGTATTTAAACAAACGCGTGTTTTTTTTTTTTTTTTTTTTTTTTTTTTTTTTTTTTTTATGAAATACCATAGCATAAACAAATGTCTTGTGATAACAATTTCTTTAAAATCGCCCATGGGAAATGGCCTAGGTAAATATAAAAATTATTTCAAGACATTACCGCATAAACATACACTTAGCTTTCAACCTAGACACACTTAACTTTGCTCTACATCCTGAATAATGAACTCCAGTCTATCTAACAAAAATGTTTGGTAGCCTGATGAGAAACAATATTATCATCTTGCTCGCAATCAAGTTACTACTTGATGCTTCTTCATCTGTAGTACGTTGCCAGAATGTAGAGTGACAGTGCCGTTGAAGCAGTCACAAACAGCTCCTGCACACAAATTCACTCATGAGTTCCGGCAACAATCACAAAACTGAAAGACATCTGCTAAATGAAATTAGAAATAAAATTTGTAATCTCTTCGCATAACCTATAGTGAGACACTTCGTATTAAGACGTCTTGAAGTGGGTAAAAGACACTTCCTCCCCATGAACTATGAGTGAAGGACACTTACACCCCCTAATGGTCCCAAACATTAGGACACTTGCACCCCCTCTAGCTGCCGCCTTTAGCTTTGGCGTTGGGTCAGTTGATGACAACGATTTTTGGGACAATATTTCCCTTCCAGAGTAGTAATGACCACAATAGCCCTTATAAGATGTGTACAATACTGTTCCACCCCCTTTCCCTCCTAAGGGGGGAGGGTATTTTTGTCCTAGAATTTAAGGAGGATACGATGGAGGGGTAATACTATCCCAAAAATTACTTTCCTGAACTGACCCTGCACCAAGGTTAATGGCGATAGATAGAGGGGGTTGAAGTGTCCATTCATATTACAGGGGGATGAAAGTGTCTTTTACCCTTTTGAAGTTGGTAGTACTTTTCAGTTTTCACAGTATAAGCCCCCAAACAAAAATTTCATCTGGCATGAATCACACGCAATTCTAGCACATGATAAATTTAGATGGTTCTGTAGGGGCAATACCTGGTCACATACCTAGTCATTTTGATAAAAGAGACTTGATACAGAAGCAACAAAAGACACCAACATGGATATCCAGAAGCGACTCGAGTTAAATGAGAAAAACTTAACTACCAGAACAGAAGATCCATCCGGAGAGTTCTTATGATGATTTTCAATATCAACTCCACAGTAAAACTGGAGATAATTTCTGGAAGGGTCAATTACTTATTACCCACCTCCAGAATGGCATAATGATCCATGTACCACCTCCAGTTTGAATACTCACTAATTAACACTTAAAGTTTATTTTTAATTGCATTTATAAATGGGCAAAAAAAGTTACTTGACGGTTGTTTTTGTGACTTGTGTCCTTTTGGTCAGGGATATTTTAGTCATTTAATCTCAATTGAAAAACAGTTGTCTATCATCAACTAACATTATCTAATTCTAAGAAAAAAACACCATTATCTATCCACAACTCAAAAATCCGTCTGCTTTATCTTCGATAGAGTCTATCCTCAACCCCAACCTAATCGAAATTGCGCCGACGGATGTGTTGATTCACACTGGGGTGTGGATTTCGGGGATTTCTACTGGGTGGAGTCAGAGATGGAGACGGGGTTTCAATTGGGGGTTTCGATTGGGTTTTGATGTGCCGGAATCAATGGCTGGTGGAGATCGATTGGCCTCCGTGGTGATAGCAGTGGCGGTTTTGGTTGTTGAAGGACGGTGGTAGCAGTTGTGGTGGTTTGGGCTGTTGAAATACAGTGGTGGTGGTTGTGGTGGGCGGATTCTTCGATCTATTTGTTAATGGTATTTTATTTCACCTTCTTTGACTCGTTCTCTCTTTCTTTCAATTGATTCGAGAATAGGGTCTGATTAGTGGAGTGAGATTGGAACTACATGTTGATGGATTCCAAGTGGAACCCATGATTGCATTCCGCAACAACTGGGCTTTCTCGCCGGTGGCAAAATCGGAGAGGTAGACGGCGCATTTCAGTCCGTCACTGAATTTTTTGGGATAGAAGACCGTGACAGGGAGCCCCGCTCCCCCCCCCCCCCCCCCCTTATTCTCCGATTAATCCTCCATTCCCGAAAAAACAGAGCATCACACAATTTGTTTCTTGAATTTCAATATAACAAAAAGTGAGGTGAGATTTTGAAAAACTAAGTTGGGATATCTCGATTCACAACCCGAAAAGTGAAATTCAAACAAGAATTTGAGTCCAGTTGCTCTGGGAGTACAACAACGTTGGGAAACGGTATGAAATTCCGGACGAATGAATGAAATGATTTTCCAAACTTAGTTTCCCTCAGTTCTTCACTGCAGTAGAGTCACATTTTGGTGTTTGTGAATAAGGGTCAATTACTTAGTACCAACTTTCAGTTTGGGGTAATCAGCCACCTACCACCTCCAGTATCAGAAATCTCTTATTACCACCTCCAGTTTATAATTGTTAACAATTAACAGCTGGAACAAATTCTGTTTAAAAAATCTAACACTGCCAGGGGCATAATTGTCATCTTCTTTTTTATCTTCAAGAAAATAATGAAAAACTAAATATAAAGAAGAAAGAAACTGAAGAAACAAATGAAAAACTAAAGAAAAAGAAATACAAGAAAGAAGAAGAGGAAAAGACGTTCGACTTGAGAGATTTTAGCTTTCTCTGAAGTAATGGCTGTGACAAATCTTCTTCTTCTATCTTCTCCTCCCCCAACTCCTCACACTCTCTTCCACCATAGACAACAACATCATCATCAGTCCACCTCCTTCCCTCCTCAAACCCTACAGTAGAACCCTCCTATCACCCCCAAATCAAAAACAGAGACGACTCTATAGATCCGCCGCACCGCCTCATCTCCGCCATATGCTATCACCCAATTCCCCCCAATCCGGATCCTAATCAATCCTTAATCTCCGCAATACGCGTCTTCAGGAGCTTCCCTTTGAATGGCTTCCTGGTGTTCCTGACCCTCTACTTCACCGTCGTTAGGTGCCCTAAATTTCAGCAGGTACATGACGTTCAACACGAGGCAGAGGACATTTAATCCCAAGGATTGTTTTGGGAGAGCTGTTGATTTTCCCGGATCTGGTGCAGAGGACATTTAATCCCAGGGATGTTGGTTTGGATTTTTTTGGTGAGCCTAAATAGCATAGTGGTTCTGGGTCTGTGATTTCAGGTTGAGCCTAAATTGTTTCTGGAGCTTGTTGTGGCCGGAATTAATGGAGGATGGACTTTGATTTTGGGATTTGAGTGGTTTTTTGGTTGAGTTGGTGTTTGATTTGGATTTGGTTGGTGTTTTGAATTAGTTGGTTCTGCCGGAATCTGGACTTTTGGTGTCGGAATATGGGTTTAAGGTGGCAGTGGGGGTGATTGTTCTTCATGTTCATATTTTTGGTGAATGGACGAGTTTGCCCGTAAAAAACCGTCAACAAACGGCAAAGTTTGGATGGAAATGATCCCAGTTGTTGATTGCAAGCAATAAACAACTGGGGGTGGTAATCAGGTGGCATCTAGATTATTACCCCAAACTGGAAGTGTAATTGACCCAACAAGTAATTGTACCTCATGGAACAATCTGGATCAGCATCATAGAGATCATTTAGAGCTTGTATTTGTGGAGATTGCTTAAGAGCTTAATTAAGCATATTATAATTTTTTTGTGTTATCTTATTATTTTTCATTGTTCAGGCATTATACTGAACAAATAAAAAAACAAGAATTTGAGAATCTGAATCCTTTGTCTTCTTCGATTACAAGCTCTACAAATCAACAAGTAAAAACCTTTTTAATAAATGGGGTTCCTAATAAATGATTTATACAAGATGGTTGGAATATTTATTGACAAAAATACCCTTTTCTCCGTCAGTTAAACTGGACGGAAAAGTGCCCCAGTTAAAAATAATTGTTAACAATATTAAACTTTAGGAGTTAATTAGTTAGTTTAAGTTAAAAATAATTGTTAACAATATTAAATTTTAGGAATTAATTAGTTAGTTTCTAAACTGGACGTGGCACATGGTTCATTGTGCCATACTGAAGGTGGGTAATAAGTAATTGACCCTTTCTGGAACTACAACTTTTGTGGGGCAAAAGCTAAAGCAGTACAATGCCTTCGCTAGATGGTGGTTGTTCACATTGAAACAGTCTGCCATTGTGTACTTCTGTTGCGAACAACAATGGGTAATACTCAACACTTAAAACTTCATTTTTGGCTTTAAGTACCCTCGACCATTGCATTATTCTATTTGGTTAATCTTTTTGATCCTTAGCTGTCTAACGGTCACAAGTACAGAACAGAAGAAAAGGATATGATTTGGGAAATAAACACAGAAGTTTAAGGCTATGTTTGGTTCGCGGAAATGGTAAGGAAAAGAAAATGATTTTTCAAATATTTTCCCATTTGTGTTTGGAGGTGCAATTGTACAAGGAAAAGAAAATGAGAGGGAAAGTAAAGGAAAGTTTTGATAATAAAATGGGAATAGATTTTCCGTCCAAAATTGCAGAAGAGAAAGGAAAAAATTGCCGTGTTTCCTAGTCTCGATTCATCTCAAATCCTAACTTTCTTCAGGCCCCCGTTTTCATCCAAGACAAAATTCCTTATTTTATTGCAGGTTCTTTGGCGATGGTTTGTCCGGGTTTTTTGGGGCGACAAATTTTGACGGAGGGTGGTGGGTTCCGATTGATACCCCGGAGTTCTTTGACGAGTATGGGTGTCGAACTCGTCTGGTTCTTCGATTACAGGGGAGAGAGGGCTTTCAGCCGAATCCGGGGGAGGTTGGAGAGGCAGTGCAGGGTCGAGGTTCACCACGGCGTAGAACTCGCCGGAAATTACGGAGCTTCCGGCAATGATCGGATCAGAAGGCAGTGTGTTGCGACTTTGGAGATGATTGGGTTTAAGTACTAGGATGGCGGCGACGTGGAGGTCCGGATGGTTTTATTTTTCATTTTTCAATTTTAAGGTTTTTTTTTTTTGAAAGAGAGACAATTTTAAGTCAACCGAACGGGGAAAAGACAATTTTAAAAAATACTCATATTTTCCCTTTTATTATACAGCAAGCACTAAACAGACGAAAGCAACTAACTTTCTTTTCCGTTTCCTTTCTTTTCTTTTCACTTTCTTTTCCTTTTGACATTCCAGCAACCAAACAGAGCCTAATTATCTACTCCTGCTCTAATTACTTGTCCCTTCCCAGAGAAAGTCAGTGTTTGTACCTGGTTGTTATATAAGAACACGGGAATGAAACCGGCAGCATACTCCAAGAAATTCAACAGACCAGTGAAACCCTGCACAGAAGAATTAGTTCAGTATATATGTTTAGTAAACCCTGTACAAAAAAGCCTAATAACTTTCACAAGGCAACAAAAAAAAGTCAAGGATTTCGAGAAAGTTGTTTATCAAAGATGAACTTGTAGGATGGCAGTAAATAGGAGTGAGGTTCGTGGTGGAGTATAACATGTGATATTTCCAGTAAATCTAAGATCAAGCAAGGAAGATAAGTTGGAATCTTTTTGGTTTGCAAATGTGGTTCTTCTCTTTTGTAGTTTCGATCACATTGATCATGCTATTAAATGTTCAGACAAGTTTAAAAGTCTAACAACGAAGGTAAAGCTTTAATTTATCAATGGAAATTGGAATAGTCCCCAGACTAGTATATAGTAGTCGATAGAAAACCATACCAAAGATGTAAATGCTATACAACCGAAAACCAGACCGAGAGATCGGAGCAGTCTTTTCCCCATCCGCAATCCTCGACCTTCATCTTCGACTTCACCTTCTTCCTGCAGCCAACACCCACTTATATTAGATATGTAGTAAAAGAAACATAAATCTGATGAGAGAATGGCATGTAAACTTCCTGCTAGAACTCACCGAAAATGATGGAGTTGAAGGTGGTTCAAAGGTTTTCAACTTTTCAAAAATGCGATAAACAAAGACAAAGGCCAGGAACTGCAAAGGTTTCCACTCAGCATTTCGCTTGATGAATATCCAAGCAGACTGCAGAAAGAGCAGAGATAACTAAGATAATATATCAAAATGTGATGGAAGCAACCGATTTTCTTAAGGTTAACTAAATTTTGTTAATATTACCATAAGTTGAAATTTTGGCAACTACTCCATTAAAGAACTTGGAAATAATATTTGATAGTCTAAGACTCTAGATGGGGTCTAAAGTCAGTTTCCATGGGGCTCGAAAATCATCCCTTGAGGCAACTTCATGCCATTGGCAACAAATTTACCAAATCCTCCACATCAACCAGGTTTAAGACATGTCAAAGAATCTCCAATACGGAAAATTCAGTCAGGTTGCTTACATGGAAAATACAATAATCTCCTTGCCTAACCTAAATCGGGGATATCCGAGTTTCAACACATATCAACAATTCACTGAATCGCGCATCAACTCAAGAGATGATAATATGATCTGTCTCCTTTTTTCTAAACAATGGGTTCCTTACATGAACCACTTCACAGTATCACAGAGAATTCTTAATCAATCCATCCAATTCTTTCATCCAGCTCGAATTCTATGGGGCAGAGGCTCCTTTTTTACAGGAATAATTTTTTCTTCAATAGGGATGGTGGAAGAAGTACAAAGAAGAGGCTAAACTCTGAAAACCTCTACTACTCTCAAGTCTCAACAAAACCTCGAGGAACAAAAATCAATAGTTTTGGAATCTTAAAGAACTGATCCACTTAAGGATAAACAATATGACTTCTCTAGGAGTAAAGCTATAGCAATAAATCAGATCAATATGAGGAAGATGGTCTAACAAATGCTAAGTACAACATATATCTTTGTCCACTGTGCAACTTGATGAAAAAACTTGACAACTCAAACTAGGCCCACCAATTGTTCACTGGATATGCATGTGGGCACAAGAATTAGTAGTTAGAACAGATTACTTATCTATTGCCAGGTTGTGTAGTAACTACTTTTGTATAAATCGTATGAAGTAGTGTGTAACAGAAATGTAAGTAGTAGCATCATCTACCTATGTAGGTTATTGGGAAATTTGTGCTTGCTTATGAAAACAGAGAGATAAGACTTCTTCCACTTACAAATACAGCAGCTATAGCCATGTTGATACGCGTATCTTTAACATCGGATTTGGTGAACCTGAAAGCAACATCATGGCTTAGATTTAAAAACTTCCATGACTTGCAGAAACCAAAATCACTAAAACCGTGCAATGAATGACATCATCACTAGAAATACAACAACTAATTTACTATGCGTTTACTAACATTGCGGTCCACTATCATCTTAAAATAAGCTGTATGGATGGTAATCTGGGTGCCTAAACTGGATTCATTTTACTTCTCATGCCATGTACGCCAGGACAGTCCAATAATTTTTTTATCACATGACATCTAATATACTCGGTTTCTGTGTTGGGTACAAAAATGTGGACAAACTAGAACATAAAGATGTTTGTTTACACATGAAACTGGACTCTTCTGCATATTTGGAAGGAATTACTACAAGTAAAATGGACATTATTTCTATATCCAACTAGACATACTTGTTGCGAGTTCATTACTGGAAAACATATTATGCAACAGACACACTATCTTATACGTTTATTTTCCGTAGAACATTACATCTCTTGTAGAAACTGTGACACACTACTAGAGATGCAGTATTCTGCAACAGACATGCAAAATATGTTCATAAGCAATAGACCTTGTACTCTTTTAGAAACATTTTTTTTGCAACAGACGCGCTTTTGTTCATAGAGATGAAAACCTGGAGATGCAATATGTTGCAAACTACAGTTTGCTAGATTTGTTTCTATTGCTTACGAACATCATATCTCTTGTTCGAAATTTGAATTTTGCAACAGACACGCTTTGTTCATATTCTCGATGCAGTGTCCATATGTATTTAGACTTAGCATCATAACTAGAAAACCTAGAGATAATAGTAGTCAATTAACCAATCTGTATAGTAAAATTATGACTACAAGAACTAAGCAGCGTGTAACTTGTAAGTTGCAACATTCTAAGCACTCTTAATGAAGGAAACTCTCCATTATCATGTAGGAAAGATCAAAGGGTGCTACCGAACTCCGTTTTCAAGTAATTCTCGTTCTTTATGTCTACATCATGTAGCGGACCCTCATAATTTTACCAGGTAGCTAAGTTAGTCCAACATCATTAGTTGTGGAACATTAGTTATACAAATTCCTATACTAGCAAGCTTGCGTATGGAAAACCTGGCAAAGTGACTTTAATATGAGGGATACAGCAAGGAAAATCTAATTGTTCAAACATGAAAATGGTGCCAAAAGAGAGTTCAAAACAGCACTGTTTCCATATAACATCAACAACAGACCTTGGCCCCCAAGGTATTGCCGGCATCTTATCAGCATACTTAATATCCTTCGAGACCTGATATTGGAAAAGCATATATAAATGAGTAATTAACATCTGGCAGAGAAAATTGTTTTCGTGTCATCATGCAATAGACTGTTATAACTCAGATGAAACATGTCAAGAAAGAAGAGTGGACTATAAAATTATTATACCAGAACATATTGAATAAGCTTATATCATGTTCCGAATAATCAGGCGTATGAGAACCAATGAATGGTGCAACATAATGATTGCATGAGAACCATGGAAACTTTAACTTATGGTGTGAATATAAATAGATTCTAAATGGTGCAACATAACTAACAGACAATATGCTTTGAAACTTCTGCTATAAATTAAAAGTGCTTTCACAAACCAGCCAGCTTATATTCTCTGAGCCCATTTACCCCTCATCTAATATCACAAGGAGATAATCAGACAACTGAGGCAAGTTGAGGATACAAGGCATTTGACCTTCACTAAAGAAATCTGGAAGTATCCTTCTCAGTTTACACTTCTATCAACATAGTATGTAGTTTCACATAAGAGAATTTAGCTAACAAAAATTGCGAGCAAAAACGATAAATGATTAGATGAATACACAAATCAGTAAAAGTAGTTTCCAGAAAGTTTTATTTCCACCATTATAGGAATGAAATTTTCGTCTTCTATGAAAAAGTTCATGACCAAGCACGAGAAATCAATTCCAGAGCCATATGTAAGCAGCGATTAACTTGTCACCAATCTCAACCCTCAATGTATGTTACTTATTGCAAGTATTAAAATTGAATTCTACCTTAAATGAACCAAAAGTGACACCCTTCTTCCGATTTGTCAACTGCGCCATCATGATTTTGTCGTATGCCTTTTCTAACTGGAAAAAACCAATCCAAAAAACACAGCATCAATCTCAAAGCTTCCTTCAACGAACCGCAAACAGGATAAGAATTGCAGGAAAGAAGAAATTAATGAAGTAAACCATGACATACCTGGGAAACAGTTGCTTCATCACCTCTCCTCTCCGCATCCTTCCGTCTTCTAGAATACGCCGTCTTGATTGCATCAAATCCTTCAATAGGGTTCACACCAAGCACCTAAGACAAGCATGAGACAAAGAGAATTGAGCAAGAATGCTTAAACAACAATTCAACTGTCTCATGTTCTGTACCCATTAAGTAAAGGCTGAGATCACCTGATAGGGGTTAAATTCGCTATCGGAACCCGAACTCCCGGCAGCTGAAGCTGCAGCACAACTAACCCTGAGCTTTCTATCAAGTAAGGATGTTGTTCTATTGAACCTGTTTCACCCAGTAACTAACAAAATCAAAGAAACAACCTTTTGAATGAAATTCCAAATCTTTCATCACTAACCATGGTGAAATAAACAAATAGAATTGTTACAAAACTACTAAAATCAAAAGAACAGTCTTTTGAATTCAAAATTTGTTTTTTCGGTCATTTAGGTCACTCCACCAGTATATCCAAAACAAAACAAGATTGCAAAATGACTCTAAAAGATTTAACTTTATACAATGGGTTCATGTCAATTCATGGATTAAGCCAAGAAATTTGGTGGGTTTTGAAATTGATTTACCTGACGAGCGAGAAGGAAGAATTGGAAACAGAGCTGTGGAGATGGAAATGGGTTCTTGAAAGCTGTGAATTGGGAGACTGAAGAACGTTGGATAGTGCCGAAGCCATTGTTGGAGGATTGAAGAACTGAGAAGGAGCTCTCTGTTCGTTGAGTGAGATGAGAGAAAGAGGAAAATGTTGAACGGAAGGGTTTTGACAATGCTGGGAATGAAGGAATAGATATAATTCACTTAGACGATCAGCATCGACTTGGCCGCGTGGCCTAATGGATAAGGCGCTCGCCTCCGGAGCGGGAGATTCTGGGTTCGAGTCCCAGCGTGGTCGATCTTTTTTTTATATTTTTTTCACTAACTGTCATTTTATTCATGTATAATTTATGTACTAATTTTATCTCACGGTTTTCTTTTAGGACAAATGAGACTAAACCTATATGCAGTTTGACACTTTTGACACTAAACCTCCAGAATTTCATAGACAACTTCCCCTGCAGTTTTCATTTTGAGACAAATAGGGTCCAATCGTTAAAAGAATTAGAAAAAATTATAGAAATCTACTGTAACCCCCATTGTGGAATCACGTGAGGTCATGTGATGGGCTGTACTACCTATCACGTATTACCAATTGGGTATTACAATAAATTTTACTAATTTATTTTAACTCGGTTACCGATTGGAGGCTATTTGTGTCACGGGAGGGGGTTCTGTGAAATTGAAAACGTGGAGGTTTTTGTGTCCCAAGTGTCAAACTGCATATAGGTATAGTGTCATTTGTCATTTCTTTTATGTACTTGTTCTAATACGTTGTGCTGATGCGCAGATTTGGTGTTTGTCACCATTGTACTACTATCCTATTTTTATTAATGAAATTCTGAACACTTATCTTAAAAAAAGGACTTAACCTGCTTGCATTGTAATGGGCATTTTAAATTTAATATGAGAATCAAATACAATAATAAAGGAATTCAATGTGAAAGCGATCCCAAGCTCGAGATGACTTAATTAGTTAGGATTGTAATTCTATATAAAAAAAAGGAATAGAGATTAACTAAACTTAAACTCTATCTCATAGACGAGTTTAAGAAATGCTCGAGCTCGACTCGGGTTTACGAAAATGCTCAATGATCCGAGCATGAGCTCAATTTCTTGGCTCGAGCCATGAACTTGTAAAAAAATGGTGAGCCAAGCTTGAGCAACATGAGATTCGGTTCAGCTCGATTAGATCAGACCCCTATGATTAAGACTTGCCACGACAAATCTCCTTGGTCCACATTCTACTAGTGGCCCTCCCTATTAAAACCCCCTTTTTCTTGTGCTCAAAATAGGGTTACAAACCCCAAAACAAGAGGGAATTAGTCATTTTCCTGCAATATCAGTGTTTAAAAGACTAATCTATAGACTCTATATACCAAATGAGAAGGCGGTTTTACTGTTCACTTAGGTGTGGGTGATAGGATGATAGCCGTTAGATCGACAGCAGATCCAACATATATGAATGGTTGATAATTATGACTGTTGAGAACTTCCAAGTTGATGGGAAGCATGATAGGGTTGTCAAAAAGTGTTTTTTTTTTTTTTTTTTTTTTTTTCAGTTATACCACCATTACACTAATGTTGCTGACGTTATTACGCTTCTATGTTAGGACGGGGTTTTTCTAGTATATAAAAGAACTAGGCAACTCGGTTAGTCAAGGCAGATTTAGCAACTGCCTCGGCGATAGAATTGGCCTCTCTATACATATATCTTCTTAATTGATCCTCCCTCTCTTTTACTAGTACCCAAGATTGAATCCATGTACCTCCTCCATACCTGGGAATGGCTTCAAAAGCCTCATGCTATACATTCTTCTCATTCTATTTGCAGCTACTGAATTATCAACCTCCTCTGAAAGTTGTCATCTTTGGTCACGCTCATACGCGCGTAGTAAAACTTTCCAAAATCACCTTAAGTGAAAGCCACGTTGTTCAGTTTCGCTTCTAAGTTCTACCCCCATGGAAACCTGTATATGGTGTACCTGTTTGACTTTAGTGATAATCTTAATATCACACGGGCATCCCAAATATTTTTGGAAAATATAGCCCTTAATATTCATATTTTTCCAACAATATAGCAAGTGCGGGGATAGCTCAGCTGGGAGAGCGTAGATCTGAAGGTCGGGAGAGCGTCAGACTGAAGATCTGAAGGTCAGGTCTTCAATCAACCTTCACCACATTTTTTATTTCTTTTAAGCTTTCCAACAATTTGAACATGTATCCACCACTCTTTTTTTTCAGAATTACATCATATAATCGGGGTTTGAACCGCATTCAGGGGCTTCAAATGCTCTACCACTGAGCTAACACCAATTTACATGTATCCACCACTTGAAAGGTAAAAGGAGAGCAATATAAAACAGCAGATCGTGTCCAGGACAAGTTTTAATTCTGAAGTATTTCGTCTTTCTCAAAGAGATCGTATCAAAATCCTTATCATCATCTGACACCTAGAAATTTGATAGCTAATGGAAAGCGTTATCCATATTCTTCTTGATGGATAAGGATGTATTCAAGGGTTTGATCTTTGTTGCCAGGAACAAAGAAAGCATTCAACTTTTGTATAGCAGGAATGCAGGGGCTAACTTTTTGTAAAAAAAAAAGTTACCAACGCGTAAAACTAACCCTAACTTTTTGATAATAAAAGCCAGGGTCGAATTGTGAACCTCTTGCAGGGATTTCAAACACTCTACCACTGAGTTAACACCCATTTACAAAACTAGCCCTTACTTGATCCTATATGTTCAAACACGTCGTGTTAAAATATCTAATATCATCCCAGAACTTTAAAAGAAAAAGGTAGAATCAGAAGTATCAATCAGATCATCTTAAAGCCTCCACAACTGCATAATATGCTATCAACACTGGAAGAGAAATCAGTGTTCCAAAGGTTACCCTGAAAAAAAATTAGAGGTAAAAACTTAGTGTGACTTCTCGGTAAAAATAGTTATCGGTATAAGACGCTTTTAAAATTACTGCAGTTTCAGTCTGGAATACTTACATTGTTCCTATCACATCTGGATGTACCTGATATTCCATAGCGAATATAAACGACATGATGGATTGTGGTAGCGCTGCCTACAAAAAAAATCAAACCGCCAAGCTAATAGGATAAGAATCATAAACATACATGCTGAAGTGACTCGAATCAACTAGCAAAACGGGCAACAATGCGGCGAGAGGGAAGCAACTGCAACATTCTGGTGGAGCATGAACTCGCACGAGCAAGCAGGTGCTCACACGAGCACACACGAGCTCGCATGAGGAGGCTCGAGCAACTCGTGCGAGCACAAGTTCAGGCTGGGGAGTGTTTGGTTGTTTCCTTGTGGTTCGGGGCGGTTTCAGGTTACTTTGGCACAGGTTAGGTCTCCTTATGTCTATAAAAGGGCATACGTTGTTCCTAAGTATAGGGGTTGTAATCAGGGTTTCTCACTCAGTGATACTATCAGGCCGTGGAGATAGCTAACGTGATCGTTAGCGAACTATGTTAAATCCGTGTTCGATCTTTGAATCGTTTGTTTTATCATTCGCGCCCTCGTTATAACAATACATAGGAAGTAACTGGACGATGAAATGCTCTTGGTTGTGATACGATTTACTACCAAAAAAATGTCAATGAGAAACTAAATCATTCGTAGAATTAAGTTGATCACCTGGAGAATTGTGACGCGCAGGGGGTCACTCTTCAACCGTACCATCAAGGCACTTATGGTTGTCACGGCAGGTCCAACAATGAACTTCAAAACCAAAATAAGCGCAGTTTTGGGAGCCCCACATGCTAAAATTTTCTTCTGACATCCCATGAATAGCCCTGCATTTTCACACCAACACATGCAGGTTAATCGAATCATAACACTTGAAGTTAAATTACACTAATGAATCGTTAATAGTTACCTATGCTAAACATGGAAATTCCGGTAGCGCATCTTGACAGTGTCAATACCGACCCTAACACAATTGCCGGCAATTTCAGATGTAACCTAGTGACAGTTATGAAATGGAATTATCAAAATTTAAGAACATGGAATTGTAAACGCCTGTTTGGAACCAGATGATAATCTAATAAACAGCTGGGAAAAAAATTGAGAAATAAGTTGGCTGAAAATTCGAAATTGTTGAAAATTCTAAAATTATTCGGTAAAAGCTAAAAATCTGAATAATGTTAGAGAATCTGCAGAATTAGAGATCATTTAATCTGCAATTTTTTTTGTCCAAAACATGTTTGGAAACCTGAATTTTAGTCGGTTCTGATTTAAATTGGACCAATACACTACTGATTATTTTATCATGCTGCATGTTTTAAGTGCATATATACCAAACAGTGTTGAAATTTCCAACTACTTTAAATTTTCAACCAACTTATTATCTAAGATGAGTATTTAGATTTTCAGTTGATACCAAACAGGTCTAAAGACAAATTAACCTTGGACTGACAAGTAACTACACACCTGTTTGCTATGTAAGCCCATATGAGCCCGAAGATGGAAGCGTAAAAGTTCGGATTCGCAATGAATTTCACCACCACGATCTTCATCAAAGGCACGAATGACAGGGGCACGGTAACCGCTTCGCCCTCACTGTTCCCACCGCCCTCGCCGTCTCCACCACCCTCAACATCTTTGCCTCCTCCCGCTTTCCCCTCCACGTTCATCGCAGCTCTTCGCGCTTCCATAGCAAACAACATAATCACGTACCATATTATATATTGCGCGAGCCCAGCCTGAACAACGTATTCCACCGCCCATTCCCCAAAGACGGCCTTCATCAAGGGTGCCCCGATAACCAAAGGACTAATCAAAGTGGTCACGTTGAATATCGTAATGGACCAGCAATAGCAATGCGAGTTCACAAAGAGTTCCTTTTTGTCGTCTTTCTTCTTTTTTGTACGCGTGAAAATTATCCATGCTGCGAGGGCTATGATAACTATGATCTTGGAGATGGTATCTGCTGCGAGGAACCGGAAATTCATACTAGTGGGATCGATCTGAGACGTGTACTGGAAAAGGAAGAGTGGTAGGAGGAAAAAGCAAGTCATTGGGTTGATGGCCTGACACTGCTCGTCGGTGAATAGTTTCCAGGAATTAACCGAGAAATAGCCTAAGAAGAGCGCGACGTAGAGCGGCACCATGGCTTCCACCAGCCGATAAACGTCTCCCAATTTTATCATATCTTCTTCTTCTAGTACTTCTTTTGGGTTGTGCTAGCAGTGTTTTCTGATGATCATAGACACCTTGTGTTGGAGAAATCACTTGAAAATGTGTAATGTTCTTGCACCATTTTTAGTGCAGACTGAATCTAGTCCTCATTTTTTGATCCTATCTTTTAGTATTCTTAAATAAGGGGTGAGAATCTGTCACGGTTTCTCCTGTTTTGTAGCAATAATGAGCCCCTCCAAAATTTGACGCATCCGAGTGATCACAGTCAGACGAAAAGCAACGTCCGCAGCATCTTCGGCCGCATCGTGACACGCTGATACGGGTAGCCCCGAATCAGGGCAACGCTGATACGGTAGCCGTATCAATAATATTTATTTATTTAGTTATTAATTAATTAATTAATTAATCAATAATTATTTATTTAATTATATTATTTAGTTGGTCGGGACTTGGTCCATAGGAGTCTATGTTAAGTTAGGATTAGGTCAGTTTACCTATTTAAAGATATGTAATCCCCTAGCTTATTCAGTCAATCAAGAAAAAATTAGTGTTTATTATTTTATTTTCGTGTTTCCGTGCGTGTGTGTGCCCGATCATTATCCGGGGGGTAACAGACCTGAAAACTCAAGGGAGAAGGAGTCGCAGGGCAACGCTGATACGGGTAGTCGTATCAATAATATTTATTTATTTGTTATTAATTAATTAATAATTATTTATTTAATTATATGATTTAGTTGGTCCGGGCTTGGTCCATAGGAGTCTAGGTTAAGTTACGGTTAGGTCAGTTTGCTTATTTAATGATATGTAATCCCCCAGCTTATTCAGTCAATCAAGAAAGAATTAGTGTTTATTATTTTGTTTTTGTGTTTGTGTGCATGTGTGTGCCCGATCGTTACCCGGGGGATAACAGACCTGAAAACTCAAGGTAGAAGGATTCGCAGAGCAACGCTGATACGGGTAGCCGTATCAATAATATTTATTTATTTAGTTATTAATTGATTAGTAATTATATATTTAATTATATTATTTAGTTGGTCCGGGCTTGGTCCATAAGAGTCTAGGTTAAGTTAGGGTTATGTCAGTTTACCTATTTAAAGATGAATAATCCCCCAGCTTATTCAGTCAATCAAGAAAGGATTAGTGTTTTTTATTTTATTTTCGTGTTTGTCTGCGTGTGTGTGCCCGATCGTTACCGGGGATAACAGACCTGAAAACTCAAGGGAGAAGGAGTCGCAGGGCAACGCTGATACGGGTAGCCGTATCAATAATATTTATTTATTTAGTTTCTAATTAATTCATAATTATTTATTTAATTATATTATTTAGTTGGTCAGGGCTTGGTCCATAGGAGTCTAGGTTAAGCTGGGGTCAGGTCAGTTTACCTATTTAAAGATAAGTAATCCCGCAGCTTATTCATGCAATCAAGAAAGAATTAGTGTTTATTATTTTATTTCGTGTTTGCGTGCGTGTGTGTGCCCGATCGTTATCCGGGGGGTAACAGACCTGAAAGCTCAAGGGAGAAGGAGTCGCAGGGCAACCCTGATACGGGTAGTCGTAACAATAATATTTATTTATTTAGTTATTAATTAATTAATTCATAATTATTTATTTAGTTATATTATTTAGTTGGTCCGGGCTTGGTCCACAGGAGTCTAGGTTAAGTTAGGGTTAGGTCAGTTTACCTATTTAAAGATATGTAATCCCCCAGCTTATTCAGTCAATTAAGAAAGAATTAGTGTTTATTATTTTATTTTTGTGTTTGTGTGCGTGTGTGTGCCCGATCGTTACCCGGGGTAACAAACGCTCAGGCCTGACGGGCGGAACGGGCACCGCAGACCCTTCCCCCGAAGCAGAAAGGAATTCAGTTAAAAGAACCTCTAGGGTGCTAGTGAACGATGGTGAAATTGTCCTCTCCGGACTTCTCTTTTGATTAGCAATATAAACAAAACTTATACAACACTAATTACATTTAAGTCCTTAAAGTAAATATGTTATCGCTATTAGCTAGGATTTGCAGCTAATACCCTCTAAGGAGGAGCGACGACCCCATCCACGAGCATGTCCTCAGAAACAGTAGCCGTACTAGGTCCTGTTAGCACTCGTTCATCCACAACTCCTACTGATGCTTGTTCGGCCGAATCCCTCGTGATCCCGCGAGCATCAACGCTTGCATTCCTCTCAACATCCTTGTCAGCAGTAGCGGCTCCTGTAGCCACATAATCATATGTCAAGATATGCTGATCCTCGTCCTCAACCTCAAAGGCACTTGAGGCATCATCCTCACTAGAAGCTTCTTCGACAGGACTTCTTGTTGGCGCGCTTTCCGCATCGGTCAACATATCTTCCACATCGTGCAAACATGTACCTTTTCGCGCTGCTTCAAAAGAAAAAAGTTCACAAAACAAAACAAGGTTGCAAAGAGATTAACGCTGAACATGTGCGACAAAAGAAAAGCTTACCCTTTGCAAGATTAGTCTTGACAATTCATGCATCTTCTTGATCAACCAAACGCTGGTCCAACTCATATTCAGAATATGGTCAACATCTTCAGAAAGAACATAAGGTTCAGCAAGGACATGAGGTTTCATGGGATCTCTGTTCGGGTCTAAAGAAAGCCGAGGACCGTTAAACAACGAATCCCATACAAAATGGGGTGACAAGCGCTGCCATAATTCAAAAAGCGCACGTGGTTCAGCTACAGAGGTCTCGATGGGTCTTTCCCTATCAAACACAAGAGAAGGAACCTTGCGAGTCTTCCGCGACTCCACGCTCCGTGAGCTATGAGAAGCACACCGATTTATCCTCCGCGCTTGTTCATTCTTGGCCATATGTATCTATCATGTTGAATATGACTTGAAGTCAAAGGCGGCAAAAAGTCAAAGGCGGCTAAGAAATTTAGGAAACAAATTGGGGCGGCAAACTATGGCAGTTTCCTGGTTGTTTCCTTATTTGTTCTATAGTCGTTTTGGAATGTCTTGGGCCCTAAGTTGGTCCTATATGTCTATATAAGGGACCTAGGTTGTGCCTAAACATTTTGGGTTGTATTCGTATCGTTTCTCTCTAATAAACAAGATTTTCCGGGTCGTGGAGGTAGCTAGCTCATCGCTAGTGAACCACGTTACATCGTGTGTGTTCTTGTGTTCTTGTTTTCATCAATTCATCGTTCTCTAAGCTCTGCCCGGATCATAACATATCATCTTCAGAAGACCGCTCAGGAGCAACATTATAGTACTCAACTTCAATCGAATGCTCTAAACAAGGCTAGTGACGAATATAAACACACGCAATTAGCTGCAAAGCAAAGCGCTTGAGAAAAGAGACGCCAATTGAGATTGCCGTAGCAAGAGTATATCGTTACGAAGAAGCCAAAAGACAAAAACCATTGTGAGCAAAGAAACAACTTATCAAGAATACAGATAGGAGACTTATCAGCTGCGACTCGAGGCCCTAGGAGTTGATAAGAAGCATGAAGAATGCTGCCCTCGCTCTTATCAACCGCCACCCGTCATTGTTTAGGAGTGTCCTCTGGACCACCACCGCCAAGCGGTTCACGAGACCCATAACTCCGTTACCTTTTCTGCAACCCATCCGGGCTTGCCAGAGATGTGTCCTCGTCCAAACCAGTAGACCTGGAGTGGGATTTCTTCTTCTTTCTCTCCTTCTTTTTCTTCTTCTCTTACTCACACTCTTCACCGACTTCTTCTGTCCCCTTGCTATCTCCGACGCGAATGGCCGGACGACCGATGGAATCTTCAAGATTTTCCCCAAAAGAATTCAAGCTCGCGCGCAGCTTGGCAAGAACATCTTCACCCATAACAAGAACTGGATGCACTTTATCAAGATCTTCCTCCTCAGCCTCGAGCATACCAATCAAGACACGGCTACGGTCCCGAGTGCCAAACCGGCTCAGCAAACACTGATCAAACTTATTCGCATATGTGATCATAGCCTAAAGGCCCTCTTTCGTGCCAACTCTCGCTCCTTCATCAAAAAGGCAGAGCAGACGTTACGTTTCTTGTCTGCAAGAGAATAAAATTCATACTGACCAGCAGTTAAGGAACCACAAATCTCCAGTCTCTGTCTCATAGATGAGTTACGTTTATTTGGTTCATAGATGAGTTAAGAAATGCTCGAGCTCAACTTGGGCTTACGAAAATGCTTAATGAGTTGAGCATGAGCTCCATTTCTTGGCTCGAGCATGAAGTTTTGAGACAAATTGTGATCCAATGAAGGAATAACATGATCTATCACATACAGATCTACAACATGAATTATAGCGGAAGATTCATGTGTTTACCTTGTCTTCCTTAGCTCCTAGCGCAGCGGATGATCGTAGGATGCTTGCTTTCACGTTCCAACCTTGCTCCCACAGTCTGGCTCGAATCTCTAGGACGAAAGCTCTGATCCGCACCAAGTTCCACCAATGGAGGACAGTTAGAGAGAGAGGATAGGGTTTCTAGAACTGTATTTTGATCAACACATGATCTCAACATAGTAGTGTATTATTCTGCATATAATAATGTAGGAGGTTGTCTCCTTATATAGACAGACTTATACCTCGTTTGCACATAAATCCCCTAGGGTTTGTTCCTTTGCTATTAACCCCACAGGTTTAAGCATTGTTGCAACTAACCCCTCAAGGTTATGATAATTGCATTGGCCACCTCAGATGGCCGCACAAAATGCTAACATCTCCCACTCGCACAGTGGGGTTGCACAATTACATTTCATCTAGTCTCCCCCAGCCTCCAACTATTACCATCTGCCAAAGTGTTTTATGGCCTTGGTGTGTGACTATGATAGAGCCTGCATTTCAGGAATTCCATACTCTAAGATCATACGAGACGAGATAGCAACAGGCGCACTCAACCTCAAGAAATAATGCAATACATACATACACATACATATACACACACACACACACACACACACACATATATATATATATCTTATTCCCCAGGTTCGATCAATTGTCATCTCGTAGACCATGAGCACCTACCTTGTCCCGAAGGTCGTGCTCCAAAGAGTCCACATCTCCTTAATTATATTCATATCCTGCATGATCCCATAAGATCTTGTAGGTGGGCCCAATGGAAAATAACAAAGAGTGATGCAATGAGAATCTTCCTTTCCATCCATTGTGCCGCTTTGATTCGGATTGGCTGCTTTCCTAGCAATGTCCTGGAAGGCCGAATCATTCATAGCCGTAAGGTGTCACGCTAAAGTAGCACCACCGACCCGTCTCTCCACGACATCGATAAAAGTACTAAGGGTATACAGTGTCAATCATTCTAATATGATTGAAGAGGCTCACACGGAGAGGAATCTCAGGTACTAGCTCTACTCGCCACCTCATGTCACTCATCAGCACGCGTTATCTCGGGAAGATATGCGCCATAGTGTTTGTACACTAATCAGAGCACATGTCCTATCCCATAGGGACCACTATGCAGATATAAGTCCAACAACCCTTATAACTATTAACTCGAGTACTTAATGTTGCACATATGCAAATCAAAATTAGTTCTCTGATCTGGCTTTCTCTACGCAGACTATACATGGCTTGGGGTACTAACCATGTTCGAACGGCCAAAAACCAATCTCACCTTGGAACTCGTTCCAATGCGACAATTAAATCCGTTTGACAGGCGTCTTACACTAGTGATAGATGTATAGCTCATATCATGGGGCACATGCCTCACATGATGGGCGTCTCATATCATATCATAGGCTTCTAGCACTTATCGGGATTTTGTCTCATCTTCTGCCTCACCCGGACTTATCCAGGATCATGCAAAGGCAGTTTCTCGTGTGAGGGAGACAACCTAGTGTCTGCAGGACATCTTCTATGCTAGTACAGGATATGTAAACGTATCATACACGTATTGAAATAACATGTAGCATAATCAAACAAATCCGATTAAAATCCAATTATCAATGTCTCATATGCTCATCAATCATATTGCTAGTGATCGACTACCAAGTCCAAATTTTCTAAAGTAACCCACAAAGACGATTGTTATGTGGTTTAGGAATGGTAGGTGCCTACACTTTGGCCCCTAGTCGATCTACTCCAAGATTACTCCTCAAGATAGGGAACATGTACTTTGGACGCGCTATCATGCATCGAACCATCTCAGGATGTATCCTATTCCTTCTATTCGCCACAGCATTCTGCTGTGAGGCATGGGAATAGCCAATTGCCTTACTACTCCTCTCCATCACATAGCTCTTGCTGAGTTAGATACTCGCACTCTCATTCTGGCTAAGGAGATATTGTTGGAATAGATGCCCTAGATGCAATCTAGTTTAGTATGAATTTGTATATAACTAGAATATTCATTTATTATTTATTAGATATTTAATATAATGAAGTCCTTAGATTTACAATTGTGTTGTTTATCATAAATATTCCTAGTCAAGTATAATGATTAATGGGACAATCATCTATAGACTAGTATGGGGTTGGATTGATATGGAGATATCACGATCCAACACATAGGTGTGCATTAGGGAATGTTGCACTGGATTGACCCATCTCCGAGAAGGCTACATACACGTTATGTTAAGTCACAAGCGTTCTCGCGGTGCAATGGTATTGTCATCCTTAGACTTGAAGTCACTAGATATTCTAGTTGTGGATCATTGTGATCTTGGTAGCGTTAAACGCTACACCGTAATTGGGTAGTTATAGAGGCGTGTACTGGATACAATGAGAAGCAAGCTTAGAAATCGTAGTGGACGTATATAGGATTTTTCCCTCCCACATAACAGGAGCAAATATCCTAGGCCACTCGAGGGATAGTGCTTATAGAATGTCTGGCCAGACTCAAATAAATTAATATGGGATATTGATGTTATTTGCACGAATAAGGCTATTCCCATTGATAGAGAAACTATGGATTGGATATACGAGTGTGACTTGTATGTCTCGTGTCCAATCCGGATATAGAGACAAAGGGATGAGACAATTACTTGTACAAAGGTTGTCAAGATGACTATTCTATTAGTTGGCTAGAATGGATGTTTTGCTAGAGACCGCTCCATATTAGCAAATAGTTGCTACCAACTAGATAGAACCTATGGGGTCACACGCTATATAGAGTTGAACTAGATTTGGGAATTAATTAATTGGATTAATTAATTAGAAGGATCACTTTGCAAACCCTTGCAAACTTAGTAGGGACTAATTTGCAAGGAAGGGACTAAATTGAATTCTAGTAGGACTAGAATAAGTCATTTAGGTAGTTAACAAGGAGTTGTTGGACTATATAAAGGACCTTCCTTCCTTCCTTCCCACATAGCTTATGCTCATTAAGTGAACATAACAAGAGTGGGAGAGAAAACGGAGAGAGAGAAAGCAACAAGGAGACCCGAACCGCCCCCTTGCCGCCGCCCCGTCCCCGTCGGCCAAAGGAGGCCGAGACCCTCCTTTGGGTCTCGTTTTGCGTGATTTCTTCTTCCTCTTCCTATTTCGGGCTAGCAAAGGAGTTGGGAGATCTAGGATCAACTCTAGGCATGGATCAACTATAGAGAACGTGACATAATTCGCGTTTGAAGTCATCAAGGAGAACCCAAAGGTGTGTTTATGATTTCTAACTCTTACCATCGTTATGTCTCTTGACTTGTGATCCTTGGAGGGTTTTGCATGGTTTTATGTTTGATTATGCTTCCGTTGTGCGATCCATGAATCAAAACCCTACAGTGGTATCAGAGCCACAGGTCGTAGAGCATAAACGTGGTTTATGTGTTACGTTTTAGTTGTTTTACACCTTAATTTGATTGTTTATCGCGTAAAACAAGACAAATCAAGCATGGAATGCAATTTGTCAATAATTAATCATAACAAGATCCAATTTTTTCTTTGGATGCATGAATTGGTGAGTTTGAGAAATTTTAGGATCTTAGATCTAGGGTTTAGGCATCCTTGTGGAAGAAGGAGTTCTCCCAAAACAAGGAAACAACCAAACTTGGGCACCAAGCAAGGGAGTTGTTTTGGAAACAACTCCCTCAAGGAGGTTCGGCCCCCTAGGGACCGCCCCCCTTGCTTGCCGCCCAAGCTTGGCCGCCCTAGGGGCCGGGCGGCCCTAACCCGCGGGCCTAGCCTTGTGGGTTTTGGGCCGGGCCGGCCCTAGGGCCCTGTGGTTCACTTTATTGGGCCCGGGCAATTTGATTGTTGGGCCCATGGACCGTTTTAACCCTAGAAATTCTAAAATCAATTAAAATTGACAAGGCACGTTAAAATTGGATTTTAACTGTTTATGTGCAAATCGCATGGTGATTGGATATGGCTTTAGGATGTGGTTTGATGTGGATGTTTAATTTTGTGGTTTGGTTTTACGGCCTGCGAGCTGATCAATTAATTGTAATAATTAATTAGGGTTTTATGGCCTGCGTGCCATTTTTTTCTCAACTTGTGAGATTTATTTTATTTAGTATAGATATTAGCTAGTGCTAGATAAAGTAGATTGTTAGCCAAGATTGGAGAAAAGAAGCCCAAAGCCAAAGAAGCCACAAAAGATGGAGCATGGAGCATGGAGCATTCCACAAGACTATGAAGGATGGACCAAAAGATCAAGACGCATGGAGATGTGTTTTTAGGGTTCATAGATAATTCCATTGGCTTGGAATTATCTTAGTCTAGAAAAGGCCATATCCACATCACGTTTAATTTCTGTTTTGTGGTTGTTTATTTATTGTCTTATTATTGTGTGGTTGGTGTATGGATGATGCATGCAATTAGGATAATAAGATAATTAGACAACCCGGATCTATTATTTGGAGTTGTGCCCAAACTCAAATAGATAGATTAGTTGATATTGATCAACAAAAAATTAAGAATTGAATTTAAAATCCCTCAAATATCAAATATTGTGTTCTTGCCTTCTCGTTATTTAAACACTCATTATCATCATTATTTATCAAGTTCGTGCGTGCCAAAGCATGGCGACTTGGTTCATAATGATGGAATGCGATGGCACGTAACAATGGGCAATTGTTTAGATAAGAGGTTGAACACAACTAGGCTATTAATTTGATTAAGAAACCTAGAGGCAATCAATTGGGATTATCCATATGGATGGATAAATAGGGAGTTATTTGCCCGATTGAACCAAGAGTTGCATATGGGATGCAATTGGAATTGTTCCTACCTAAAGTAGTCAAATTATGGGTGACTTGCCAAAGCAGGCTCATAAGGAGATGAAAGTTGGATCTTGGCCCACTAGAAAATATAAGGATATGTTCCGCATTAATATCTTGAGGGTTATTAATCCGTAGAAAAATAGTGGGAGCTATATTTAATAAACTAGCCATTATTAAATATAGTCAAAAAATTCACAAATACTAAAACTTGCGTATTTTTCTTTTTGTAGAATTCCAAATGGCAAACAACTCATCGAGTTCACAACATTCCCTACGATTTGTCCTTGAGAAGGACAAGCTCTCTGGAACCAACTTTCTTGATTGGTACAGAAACTTGAGAATTGTTCTCAAGCAAGAGAAGAAACTGTACGCAATAGAGGAGCATGTTCCAGAAGGTTCAGAGAACCAAACACCTGTTGCCTTAAAGGCGTATCAAAAGCGTGTTGATGACGCTAATGATGAGGCCTGCCTAATGCTTTGCACCATGACTTATGAGCTTCAAAAGCAACACGAAAACATGAATGATGTCGATATGATCGAACATCTAAAGCAGCTCTTCCAAGAGCAGGCGAGGGTAGAGAGGTATGAGGTCTCAAAAGCACTGTTCAAATGTCATCTGGCAGAAGGGAACCCGGTGGGACCCCATGTACTCCGAATGATCGGGTACTTGGAGAATCTCGCCCGACTGGGGTTCCCGGTCGGCCAAGAGTTGGCAACCGATGTTGCAATCGTTGCCCGAGAGTTATGGACAGTTCATTATGAACTATAACATGAACGAGATCGTTAAACCACTGCCAGATTTACTCAACATGTTGAGGACGGCTGAACAGAGCAACAAGGGTAAGGGCAAGGCCATAATGATGGTACAGAAAGGAAAGGGCAAAAGGTTTGCCTCTTACTCCAAGGGCAAAGGCAAGTCAGTTGCCAAGTCCAAGGAACCTGCCCTTAAGCCTGTTGGTGGCATTGCCAAGGCCGTGACTAAAGGTGAGTGTCACTACTGCAGTCAGCCTGGACACTGGAGGAGGAACTGCCCAAAATATATGGAGGACAAGAGGCTTGGAATAGTGATTCCACCACCACCAGGTATTTTTGTTGTAGATGTCAATTTAACTGTCTCTACATCATGGGTATTAGATACTGGATGTGGATCTCATATTTGTCGAAATATGCAGGATCTAAAGAGAAGTAGAAGATTGGCTAAAGGAGAGGTAGATCTACGCGTTGGGAATGGAGCAAAGGTTGCTGCGTTGGCCATAGGCGTGTGCGAGCTATCTCTGCCTTCAGGATTAGTTTTAGAATTAAATAATTGCTATTTTGTGCCTGCTATGAGCAGAAACATTATTTCTATTTCTTGTTTGGACAAGGATGGTTTTATTATTTCAATAAAGAACAATTGTTGTTCCTTTTATTTGAATAATATTCACTATTTTAGTGCGCAATTATTTAATGGACTTTATGTCCTTGATTTAAGCAATCATGTCTACAACATTAATACCAAGCGGATTAAAATAAATGATTTAAATCCAGCTTATTTATGGCACTGTCGTTTAGGCCACATAAATGAGAAACGTGTATCTAGACTCCATAAGGATGGATTACTAGACTCATTTGATTTTGAATCATATGAGACATATGAGGCTTGTTTATTGGGAAAAATGACAAAGTCCCCTTTCAATAAGAAAGGTGAGAGGACTAGTGAGCAATTGGCGCTCATACATACCGATGTGTGTAGGCCATTTGCCACGCCTTCCAGGGGTGGTTATGTCTACTTCATTACATTTACTGATGATTACAGTAGATATGGATTTGTGTACCTTATGAGGGCAAAATCCGAATCCTTTGAAGTGTTCAAAGAATTCAAGAATGAAGTAGAAAAGCAACTTGGCAAAAGTATAAAGGCTCTACGATCGGATCGTGGAGGAGAATACTTGAGCCAAGAGTTTGACGACTATCTTAGAGAGTGTGGGATCGTGTCCCAACTCACTCCACCCGGAACGCCACAATGGAATGGCGTGTCCGAGAGGAGGAATCGAACCCTATTGGATATGGTTCGATCTATGATGTGTCAAACCGATCTTCCATTGTCGTTTTGGGGCTACACTCTATTAAGTGCAGCTTTCACCATTAACCGTGTTCCATCCAAATCAGTCATGAAGACACCATATGAGATGTGGAGTGGGAGGCGTCCCACACTATCGTTCATGAGGATTTGGGGCTGCGATGTCTATGTAAAACGTTTACAATCAGACAAGCTAGGGCCTAAATCGGATAAGTGTAAATTTTTGGGGTACCCGAAGGAAACTAAGGGTTACTACTTCTACAATCCAACCGAGAACAAAATGTTTGTTGCTCGGACCGGCATGTTTCTAGAAAGAGAATTTGTCTCTAAAGAAGCAAGTGAGAGGAATGTAGAACTTGAAGAGGTTCAAGAACCACAAATCACTGAACCAATTATGGAACATGAACAGGAACCACAAGCAGTTGTGGAGCAACTTGTTCAGGTAACACAAGAGCTTCGTAGATCTAGTAGAGTGTGCCAGGAACTCGAGAGGTATGGACTTCTCGTAACCGATTCCGGTGACACGATGCTCATAGATGATGAGCCTACTACATATGAGGAGGCCATGAGTGGCCCAGACTCACAGAAAGTGCTGGAAGCCATGAGATTCGAGATGGAATCCATGTACACCAACAAAGTATGGACTTTGGTGGAACCACCCGATGGGGCGCGGCCCATAGGGTGCAAGTGGGTCTTCAAGAAGAAGATCGACATGGATGGTAATGTGATTACCTATAAGGGCCGATTGGTGGCTAAAGGATTCAGACAGATTCATGGTATTGACTATGATGAAACCTTTTAACCAGTCGCTATGACCAAATCCATCCGAATCCTACTTGCGATTGCAGCATACCACGACTATGAGATTTGGCAGATGGATGTCAAAACAGCATTCCTTTATGGGAATCTCCTCGAGGACGTGTATATGATACAGCCGGAGGGTTTTGAAGATCCAAATCAAGCCAACAAAGTCTGTAAGCTGCAACGATCTATTTATGGATTGAAGCAAGCTTCTAGGAGTTGGAATCGACGTTTTGATGAAGTGGTCAAAGAGTTTGGCTTCATCAGAAACGAAGATGAGTCTTGTGTCTACAAGAAGGTTAGTGGGAGCTCTGTAGCTTTTTTGGTCTTGTATGTGGATGACATACTACTCATTGGAAACGACATTCCCATGCTGCAATCTGTGAAAGATTGGCTAGGAAAGTGTTTCTCAATGAAGGACTTAGGGGAAGCAGCCTATATACTCGGTATAAAGATCTATAGAGATAGATCTAAGAGGTTGCTAGGCCTAAGTCAAAGTACATATATTGACAAGGTGTTGAAACGGTTCAACATGCAAGATTCCAAGAAGGGATTCTTGCCCATGTCACATGGAATCACTCTTTCGAAGAGTGGTTGTCCTTCCAATGAGATTGAGAAGGAACGCATGAGTAGAATCCCCTATGCCTCGACCATAGGATCTATCATGTACGCCATGTTATGTACTAGACCAGATGTGTCATATGCCTTGAGTATGACAAGCAGATACCAATCCAATCCGGGTGAGAGTCACTGGATTGCAGTCAAGAACATCCTAAAGTACTTGAGAAGAACTAAGGATGCTTTCTTGATATTTGGCGGTGAGGAAGAGTTGCGTGTAAGGGGTTACACTGATGCAAGCTTCCAAACCGACAGAGATGACTTTAGATCACAATCGGGATATGTGTTTTGCCTGAATGGAGCAGCGTTGAGCTGGAAGAGTTCCAAGCAAGAGACGGTAGCTGATTCTACAACAGAGGCTGAGTACATTGATGCAAATGGCGCAGCAAAGGAGGCTGTTTGGATCAGAAAGTTTTTTTCTGAACTTGGTGTGGTCCCTAGCATTGCGGATCCAGTGGAGTTGTTCTGTGACAACACTGGGGCGATCGCGCAATCAAAGGAACCCAGATCGCACCAGAAGTCCAAGCACGTGCTCAGGAAGTTTCATCTGATTCGAGATATTATCGATAGAGGAGACGTTCGGATATGCAAGATTCCTACAGATGATAATCTGTCAGATCCGCTTACAAAGCCTCTCACGCAGTGGAAGCATGAAGGGCACACTAGGAGTATGGGCATACGAGATGCGCCAGATTGGCTCTAGTGCAAGTGGGAGACTGTTGGAATAGATGCCCTAGGGGCAATCTAGTTTAGTATGAATTTGTATATGGCTAGAAAATTCATTTATTATTTATTGGATATTTAATATAATGAAGTCCTTAGATTTACAATTGTGTTGTTTATCTTAAATATCCCTAGTCAAGTATAATGATTAATGGGACAATCATCTATAGACTAGTATGGGGTTGGATTGATATGGAGATATCACGATCCAACACATAGGTGTGCATTAGGGAATGTTGCACTGGATTGACCCATCTCCGAGAAGGCTACATACACGTTATGTTAAGTCACAAGCGCTTCTCGCGGTGCAATGGTATTGTCATCCTTAGACTTGAAGTCACTAGATATTCTAGCTGTGGATCATTGTGATCTTGGTAGCGTTAAACGCTACACCGTAACTGGGTAGTTATAAATGCGTGTACTGGATACAATGAGAAGCAAGCTTAGAAATCGTAGTGGACGTAGATAGGATTTGTCCCTCCCACATAACGGGAGCAAATATCCTAGGCCACTCGAGGGATAGTGCTTATAGAATGTCTGGCCAGACTCAAATAAATCAATATGGGATATTGATGTTATTTGCACGAATAAGGCTATTCCCATGGATCGAGAAACTATGGATTGGATATACGAGTGTGACTTGTATGTCTCGTGTCCAATCCCGATATAGAGACATAGGGATGAGACAATTACTTGTACAAAGGTTGTCAAGATGACTATTCTATTAGTTGGCTAGAATGGATGTTTTGCTAGAGACCGCTCCATATTAGCAAATAGTTGCTACCAACTAGATAGAACCTATGGGGTCACACACTATATAGAGTTGAACTAGATTTGAGAATTAATTAATTGGATTAATTAATTAGAAGGATCACTTTGCAAACCCTTGCAAACTTAGTAGGGACTAATTTGCAAGGAAGGGACTAAATTGAATTCTAGTAGGACTAGAATAAGTCCTTTAGGTAGTTAACAAGGAGTTGTTGGACTATATAAAGGACCTTCCTTCCTTCCTTCCCACATAGCTTATGCTCATTAAGTGAACATAACAAGAGTGGGAGAGAAAAAGGAGATAGAGCAAGCAACAAGGAGGTCCGAACCGCCCCCTTGCCGCCGCCCCGTCCCCGTCGGCCAAAGGAGGCCGAGACCCTCCTTTGGGTCTCGTTTTGCGTGATTTCTTCTTCCTCTTCCTATTTCGGGCTAGCACCAAAGGAGTTGGGAGATCTAGGATCAACTCTAGGCGTGGATCAACTATAGAGAACGTGACATAATTCGCGTTTGAAGTCATCAAGGAGAACCCAAAGGTGTGTTTATGATTTCTAACTCTTACCATCGTTATGTCTCTTGACTTGTGATCCTTGGAGGGTTTTGCATGGTTTTATGTTTGATTATGCTTCCGTTGTGCGATCTATGAATCAAAACCCTACAGTGGTATCAGAGCCACAGGTCGTAGAGCATAAACGTGGTTTATGTGTTACGTTTTAGTTGTTTTACACCTTAATTTGATTGTTTATCGCGTAAAACAAGACAAATCAAGCATGGGATGCAATTTGTCAATAGTTAATCATAACAAGATCCAATTTTTGCATTGGATGCATGAATTGGTGAGTTTGAGAAATTTTAGGATCTTAGATCTAGGGTTTGGGCATCCTTGGGGAAGAAGGAGTTCTCCCAAAATAAGGAAACAACCAAACTTGGGCACCAAGCAAGGGAGTTGTTTTGGAAACAACTCCCTAGAACGGAGCGATGTTTGGTCTTATCCAAGCATCTTGACACTCTCAAAGTGTGTCATATAACATTTTCATGTTATTTTCATGAGACGTGGAAGAGATAACAGCAAATTGCTAATCGAATAACTTAAACCTCTCATCATAAATGGCATGAATCTTAGACTCTAGAGTCGAGTGCACATTTTTATGACATGAGTATCTACTCATGGTTTAAGGATGGATTTATGGGTCACTACTCATAATTTTAATGTAGGAAAATGGCTAAGGTGGATCCAAAATTCTTCTTTGGTTCATTACTACAATCTTTGAATTTAAAAGTGGTGAAGAACTTGCTGATGAGGTCATTTGCCCACCTTGGCATAGCACACTATGTGATATTTATCTTGACTGCCTCCCAATGTTGGTGAGTCTAAAGATAATGTCTATATGCTGCTGTGACAACTAATCATCACAGGTTCGACCATACTTGTAGGTGATTTGACAACCTATGTCCAACGATTGGTTACATAGTACGATGACTCGTCATATCATTTATTGTCATAATTTTAGCCTTTACAGTTTCGATTTAGACACGTTGATCTTGAGACATTGCTTAGGAAATTAATACTAGCATTTACTTAGCTCCGAAATAACATGATACATAGATTAAGATTTTATAGTTCCTCATAAGGACTCCATCAAAACCTAGTAGCAATTCTAGGAATCAAATATCGTCACTTATGATTCCCTATTAGTTTTAATCATGTATAATCATGTGAGCTCTTTTGTTTTAGTTCCTTAGCATGCGAGGTTATACAAGTTTATCCAATCACACGCAGTTATAACATAAAACAAGCACAAGCATAAATAAATATGCAATGGATGTGGTCCCTAAGGTGCACTCCCACTATTGAGAGTACGTCTTGAGCAAGTCTTGAACTTGACGCCTCATGGATCTCGCCTATCTCGAGTACTCCTCTTGAAGCTCCTTGGTCCGTCTATTTGCTCCATGCACCTTGCACCATAGCTTTTGGTTTGGCCACCTCTCTTGAAGCTTCTATTCTTCAATCTCTACTAGCTATCTTATTACTAGTAAGAAGTAACCTCATAGAGGCGATATGATGAGAAGAGAAGACACTAGAGTATGTAGAGAGGCACGACACGCAGACCGTATTTTAATTGATTACAATATCAAAACCAAAACCAAAACCAATTATAAAAACTTCTAAGCAACATCCATGCACCAAACACATCCATGCAACCCACAACAGCATGTCTTATGATAAAATAAACATACTGGAATTTTCAGGAAGTTTCCAGAATTAAATACTAATTACTGAAAATTAATAAGTAATATTCTAATCAACTAAAAAGATCGAAAAAATACTCTAAACCACCTAAAGTCTCACCACCTATGGTAGACAGTAGGGAAAAATGACCAATGTCTCCAGAAAAAAAATTGGGCTCAAACAGTGTGTTTAAGATCGTCTAATTTGCATCGGGAAGTGTGCTAAACACTAATTAATTAATCAGGAAAATAATAAATTTTCTGTTTTTCCAAAAATTATGAAAAAATCCCATAAAATAGGAAATTTAATTCCGAGTTTGTAGAAAAAAAATTGGCGAAAAATGACGGCGGGAGGAGGCCGCACGCACCCTCACGCGCCGCCGCGCGTGGGCGCGTCCGCCTCCGTCACGTGCTGTCATCGGCCTTGTGCCACGTCATCGTGCCACGTGACATGCCACGTCAGCATGCCACGCCATCTGCCACATCAGCAGACATGTGGTTTCCACATCATCGCCACGCCAGCCCTTGTGCTGACTTGGCAACGCCACGTCAACTGCCACGTCAGCCCTAGCCACGTCAGAAGGTCGCCGCCAGCCCTTAGGCGCATTCGGCGCGTGGCCGCGCATGGAAGCGGCGTCGGTGGTTCGTTTCCGATGATACTTATACCACTGGAATCGTCTCTTCACCTAGGTTCCGATTATGTATTCAAAATTAATTCTAACAGCTTTTGAAAAAATTGAATTACAGATCAAATCAAAACTGTCCAGATTTATACAGTTCTGAATCTTAAAATATTCATAACTAAATTATCGTTTCTCCAAAAAATTTAAATTGTATATTTCTGGAATCCTCGTGAAAAACGCTACCTAACCATATAGGTTTCGCCTACAGATTATGAACTTTAAGAAACTCGATTTTCTAATCAGATTCGAGTTGCATTAGGAGGCACGAAAAACAAGCCTAGGACTCTGATACCAATGAAGGAATAACATGATCTATCACATACAGATCTACAACATGAATTATAGCGGAAGATTCATGTGTTTACCTTGTCTTCCTTAGCTCCTAGCGCAGCGGATGATCGTAGGATGCTTGCTTTCACGTGCCAACCTTGCTCCCACAATCTGGCTCGAAT
This sequence comes from Linanthus parryae, assembly GCA_023055425.1. Lineage (NCBI taxonomy): Eukaryota > Viridiplantae > Streptophyta > Magnoliopsida > Ericales > Polemoniaceae > Linanthus > Linanthus parryae. The sequence continues at coordinate 26,304,393 of JALGPY010000005.1, read as the reverse complement.
CTCTAGGACGAAAGCTCTGATCCAAACCAAGTTGCACCAATGGAGGACACTTAGAGAGAGAGCCTAGGATTCCTAGAACTGTATTTTGATTAGCACATGATCCCTACACAGTAGTGTATTATTCTGCATATAATAATGTAGGAGGCTGTCTCCTTATATAGACAGACATATACCTCGTTTGCACATAACCCCCCTAGGATTTGTGCCTTTGATATTAACCTCACAGGTTTAAGTATTATTGCAACTAACCCCTCAAGGTTATGATAATTGTATTGGGCACCCCACATGGGCGCACCAAATGCTAACAGCCAAGGTTGAGCATGAAACTTGATTCAGCTCGGGTAGATCACACCCCTATGTTTAACACTTGCCACGACCAATCTCCTCGGTCCACTCCATCATTCCCTGTTAAAACCCCTTTTATGTGCTCAAAAGAGGGTTACAATCCCCAAAACAAGAGTGAATTTGTCATTTTCCTTCAAGATCATTGTTCAAATGACCAATATATACTAGAACTAGGCGGCTTGGTTAGTCAAGCCCATTTAGCAACTGCATCTGCGCTAGAATTGGCTAGTCAAGCTGATTTAAAAACTACATCCACAACAAAAATGGCCTCCCTACACTTAAAATTTTCTTAATTGATCCTCCCTCGCTTTTACTAGTACACAATCCTCCCTTTCTTTTAATAGTAGACAAGATTGAATTTATGTACCTCCATACCCGGGGATAGCTTCAAAGGCCTCATGAGCGCTCTTACATTGTCATGCATTGCTTATCAACACTTGCCTCGACGACCAATTTCCTTCTCTACATTATCTCATTCTATTAGCAGTTTTTTATCAGCCTCCTCTTAAAGCTAACATCTTTGGTCATGCTCAGATGTAGTAAAAACTTTCCGAAATATTCTAAAGTGAAATCGAGATTGTTCAATTTCTCTTCTAAGCTCTACTCCATGGCAACCTGTATATGGAGTGCCTGTTTGACTTTAGTGATAATCTTAACATTAGGCGAGTCTCGGAATATTTCGGGCAAATACAGTGGTCATATTTGTATATTTCCAACGAAATTGCATGTGCGGGGATAGCTCAGTTGGGAGAGCGTCAGACTGAAGATCTGAAGGTCAGGTGTTCGATCCACCTTCACCGCATTTTTTTTATATATTTTAAACTTTTTAGCAATTTGAATATGCATCCACCAGTTGTGAAAGGTAAAAGGAGAGCAAATAATACAGCATAATCGATATCCAGGACAAGTTCCAATTCTGAATTATCTCGTATATCTCGAAAAAGTTAGATCTTTTCAAAGGTTAGAAGTTAAAAACTTGTCCAATGCAAATGAGCAATGCATAAACTGGTGGGGTTTGGTGACTTTTCCGTACAATAAAATCGCACGATTTGGATCGTCTATGTGACTAGAACGCTGACTTGTGAGGAACCGGAATTGTAAAAATTTACCAATGCGTAAAACTTGCTGCGCTTTATGTAGTAAAACTAGCCATAACTTGATCCTGATTGTTAAAACACAACAAGACGTTTGTCTTGTTAAATATATCTAATATCATCCCAGAACACTAAAAAAGGTAGAATTAGAAAGTATCTCTCAGATCATTAGAAGGCCTCCACAACTGCATAGTATGCTATCGACACAGGAAGAGACACCAGTGTTCCAAAGGTTACCCTGGAAAAAAAAAAAGTGAGGCAAAAAATTGCAGTAACTTCTCCATAAAAATAGTTATCTGTAGTAGAACACACTTTTAAAGATTACTGTAAGGGCAAGTTTGGGAATGTTGTGGCAGTGCTGTGTGGAAACTTGTTTTGAGTTTTAGATAAAATGTTATTTGGTAAATATCACGTAAAAGCTGTAGTGAAATATTGATATAATAATTTTGTGTTTGATAAAATCAACTGTGAACGTGGTGTGAGTGGTAAAATGACAAAAACATATGATACGTGTCATTTTCGAAAAGATAATTATCGAAATTTTAAAATATTTGTAAGGTTAAAATATGGTGTAGATAAATTAATTAAAAGTAGGTTATGAAAAAGTGTCTCCTCATTTGCTTCTTGAAAGTTATTGTGGGACAACAGAAATTCTTCAAAAATTCAAAAATATATTTTTTATCAAACACACTAAAAGATGTCTCTGTTGTCCGGAAGCAGCTCTGCTGGCAGCACAAACATTCAGAAACTGACCCTACTGACCCTATGATTACTACAGTATCAGTCACGAACACTTACATTGTTCCCATCACATCTGGATGTACTTGATATTCCCTAGCGAATATAAACGACAAGATTGCTAGTGGTAGCGCTGCCTACAAAATCGACGATGAAATGCAATTTATTTGGACACGATTCGCTACCAAAAAGTGTGAATGAGAACGAAATCATTCGTAGAATTAAACCAATCACCTGGAGGATAGTAACCCTCAGGGGGTCACTCTTCATACCCACCATGAAGGCACCTATCGTTGTCACAGCAGGTCCAACAATGAACTTCATAAACAAAACGAGCGCAGTTTTGGGAACGCCGCATGCTAAAATTTTCTTCTCGCATCCCATGAATAGCCCTAGATTTTCACCCGACAACACGCGCACATTAATAGAATCATAACACTTGAATTTTAAATTACACTAGCGAATTGCAAATTACCGATGCTAAACATGGAAATTCCGGTAGCGCATCTTGACAGGGTCATTACCGACATCCACACAATCGTCGGCAATTTCAGATGAAGCCTAATGACAGTAACAAAACGAAATTATCAAATCTCAGCTGACAATCTAAATAATTAGCTGGAAAAAATTTTGAGAAATTAAAATGGCTAAAAATTAAAACTTAAAATTTCGATCCAATTTAAAATAGATCGGATATGGAACATGAATGCAAGATTTGAACATATGTGGATCTTGATATGAATCATAATACAGATCCGTTAAATACCCGATCCGACATGATCCGAGTACTTGCTACTTCACAAAATGCCCCAAGCGCTATATTTAATAATGGATAGAGTATAAAATTACCAACTCAATTTCATCTGTAGTTTTACTAACTCTAGCCCCACAGAAATTACTGATATTATCAACAACGGACAATGTGTTATGAACAATTTTCTTAAATGCCAATTTTGGTAAAATCTGTGAATGAAGTTTTATAGTAAAGTTTCATGCGTGTTTTCATTTTCTATTTGTGGATTAGAAATTGTTGAGCTCTCGCTCGTATGGATCTAAATCATGTTTTGAAGTTATCATAATATTTTGAAGTTTTTATTTTTCTTTATTTTGGGTTCTTTCGGGAATCCTGCCCTGATCCAATCCAATTGTGGATCGGATAAGAATATGAAAGTTTAGATCTGATTCGAATTTATATCCTAATCCATTGAAGATCCGAATGAATTTGGATCAGATATAGATTCGGTAGATATGGATATAGATGAATCCGATCCGAAACTCGTTTCCATTCCGAATGTTCCGGAACCTGAATTTTAATAAGTTTTGATTAAAATTGGTCACTTTAATTAATTCTGCTTACATTATTTATTCATTCCAATAAAGTATATATACTATGCAGATTATTTAATCTCCAATTCTGCTGATTCTCCCACATCACGTAGCTTTTAAGCTCATACGGAACATGGTTGAAATTTCCAACTACTGTTAGCCGAATATTTAGATTGACAGGTGATACCAATCAGGCATGAAGACAAAACTAACCTACGACAACAAGTAACTACGCACCTGTTTGCTATGTAAGCCCATATGATCCCGGTGACGGAAGCGTAAAAGTTCGGATTCGCGATGAATTTCAATACCACAATCTTCATCAAAGGCACGAACTTCAGCGGCACGGTAACCACAGGTTCGCCGCCATTCCCGTCGCCGTCCCCACCACCCTCAACATCTTTGTCTCCTCCCGATTTCCCCTCCATCTTCATCGCCGCTCTTCGCGCTTCCATAGCAAACAACAATAAGGCGTACCAGATTATATACTGCGCGAGCCCGGCCTGAACGACGTATTCCACCGCCCAGTCCCCAAACACGGCCTCCATCAAGGGCGCCCCGATAACCAAAGGACTAATCATCGTGGTCACGTTGAATATCGTAATGGACCAGCAATAGCAATGCGAGTTCACAAAGAGTTCTTTTTTGTCGTCGTTCTTCTTTTTCATATGCGTGAAAATGGTCCATGCGGCGAGGCCAAAGAGTACGATGATCTTGGAGATGGTATCCGCCGCGAGGAACCTGAAATTCATACTAGTGGGATCGATCTGAGACGTGTACTGGAAAAGGAAGAGTGGAAGGAGGAAAAAGCAAGCCATGCGGTTGATGGCTTTGCAGTGATCATCGGTGAATAGTTTCCAGAATTTTACTGAGAAATAGCCTAAGAAGAGCGCGACGTAGAGCGGCACCATGGCTTCCACCAGCCGATAAACGTCTCCCAATTTAATCATCTCTTCTTCTTCTTCTACCACTACTACTTCTGGGCTGGGTTAGCTATTTTTTTCTGATGATCAGTGGCAATATATGTTGGAGAAATCACTTGAAAGTGTGTAAGGCTTTTACACCCATTTATATTGCAGACTGAATCTAGTCCAACTTCACTTTGTGATCCTGTGATCCTATCTTTTAGGATTATTTGATAAGGGGTGAGAATCTGTCAGGGTTTATCCTATTTTGTAGCAAGTAACATGAATAGGTTTCGTTCCAATTCTCTATTTTTTTCTTCCTTCTTACTATAATGGAAGCCAAATTAAAGTAGATTTTTTCAAAGAAGAACGTATACGCTAGGGAAGCAAGTTTAAGGGGAAAACTCCAAACCGAATCTAACTGAGCTAAAGTAAAACGAAATAAACCGATTAGAGCAAAAACTTATACAAACACACAAACTGAACCGGACCTGACCGGTTAGGCAGCATTGAACCCACTAAACCGTATTGCATATAATTTGTGTACCCAAAACATAATATAGTTATTATTTTATGCAAAATGTTGAAGATTCGTTCATATTCCTTTAGAAACGGTTTTAAATTCGATCAAGTCTACTTTACTCATGATATTTGTACTTCTTACAAAATTTTATTTTTTTAGATCAAATTTTTAATTGTTTTGGAGAGGTATTAAGAACCAACGATGAACAAATAGAAATTAAGTACGAGGGACTAAGTATTTAACGTCCTTTACTAGTTCTAATACTAGTTACTTTCACGAACCCAAAAATTCAATTTATTTGTGAGAAATAACCCGATTACAATGCACACGAGACCACTCAAGTTAATAGCCGCGACATACACCCATTCATAGACCTAGACTACTGACTTGTGCCCAAAGCAACGCATAAACATTACCAAAACCGAATACAAACAAATCAGCTGCCCCAAACCCATAGCCATCCGTACGAATAGTCGCAGCCATTCGCACGAATGGGCATAAACCTCATGTGCTTCGATTTTTCTCCTGCTTTGTTGCTCAAACAATCTTGCTAGGCTTGAATCATTCCCAAAAAAACTCCACCTTGATTCAATGCCGTAACAACACGAATCGTTCTCCTCTCCAATCTAGAAACGAATGCGTCCTCCGGTAATCAGAAACGAGCACGACTTCCCAAACAACTGCACTTCCAAGAACTGAATCAAGTGCTCCACTCATAACCAGACTCGAATACATTCACTGATAAACATGACCAAATGTATTCTCGATGAGCTCCAAGTAGCGCAAGAGCTAGTCCACTATGACAAGTGCCATATGTCATTCAGGCCGTAAGCACCAATGACGAGTTCCGAAAAAATTCGTGCCAGAAACCCCAATACCCGCTAGAACCGTGTGCCAGAAGCTGAACCCACGCGCCACGCCGCTCCATGGCCATGGCCAAAAAGCCCCCAAGGAGCTCAAAGAACTAGGTGTGCTAAGAGGTCCCTTCACCTAGAACCAGATCTACTGAAGATCTTTTCTTCTTGGGAAACTCCCTCTTCAAGTGACAGTTCTCCTTACAGAAGGCACAAACATCATGTGGTAAGCTGGATCTTGAAAACCTCTTGGATACCTTACATTTGCCTCCCTTGATCATGAAAGCGCCAGAATCATGATCGTTGTTTATTGCAACTTTGTGCCTCAGATTTCTGGCGTGAAGAGCTTATCTAACATCTTCTAGGGTTATCATATCCTCGTATCTTTCATTGGTTCCCACCAATGAAAGATTGCACAAAATCATGATGGAGGCAGTGACACCAACCGCATTAAGGCTGCATCCTCATCACTTTCTCATCACTATTACACAGCTCCAGCATAATAGTATTTTGAACGACTAAGTGATTAGTGATTTTCGTACCTCAGGCATGCTCATACTGAGTAATCGATGCTCCAGAATTAACAGTTCGTGAGCGACTTCGTCATGTAGAGGCTCTCCAACTTCATGTAGGGTTTTGATTCATGGATGCGCAACGGAAACAATAATAAACCATGCAAAACCCTCCAAGGATCACAAGTCAAGAGACATAACGATGGTAAGGGAAGAAATCAATTAACACACCTTAGGGTTCTCCTTTGATGACATCAAACGCGAATTGTGTCACGTCTCTACGGTTGATCCACGCCTAGAGGTGAGATCTAGATCTTCCAATCCTTGGTGCTAGCCCGGAAAGTGTAAGAGGAAGAAGAATCACGCAACAATGGAGCACCAAGGTGGGGCGCCACCTCCATGTGAGGCCGACGGGTAGGGGGCGGCCTCATTGGGGGGTTCAACCCTCTTTTGGGACTTGCTCTCTCTCCTTGCTTTGTTCTCTCCTTACTTCTATCATATAGATGTGTGTTGTGTAGAGAGAAAAATAAGTTAGGAGTGTTCTTTATATAGTCCAACAACTCCTTGTCCTACTACATAAAGAACCCCTCTCCTAATCCTACTCAAGTTCGGATTAGTCCCTTTTTGCAAAAATAGTCATTCTCATTTCAATACATGGATTAGTTCTATTTGAAAATTAATCCTAATCATGTCTCTATATGAATTAGGCCACATTGGCATATCCTAATCATGTTTATACATGGATTAGTCCAACTTGCATATTAGTCCTACTAAGTTAGCAAGTTGTTGCGATTTGATCCTTTTAATTAATTAATAATATTAATTAATTAATTCCCATGTCTAGTTCACCCCTATATGGCGTGTGACCCCATAGGTTCTATTTAGTTGGTAGTAACTATTTACTAATATGGAGCGGCCTCTAGCAAGACATCCATTCTAGCCAACAAATAGAATAGTCATCATGACAAACCTTGTGCAAGTATTTGTCTCATCCCTTTGTCCCAATATCCGGATTGAACACGAGACATACAAGTCACACTCGTATATCCAATCCATAGTTTCTCGATCCTGGGAATAGCCTTATTCGTGCAAATAACATCAATATCGCATATTGATTTATTTGAGTCTGGCCAGACATTTTATAAGCACTATCCCTCGAGTGGCCTAGGATATTTGCTCCCGTTATGTGGGAGGGACAAATTCTATCTACGTCCACTACGATGTCTAAGCTTGCTTCTTATTGTATCCAGTACACGCCTTTATAGCTACCCAGTTACGGTGTAGCGTTTGACGCTACCAAAATCACAATAATCCACAACTAGAATATCTAGTGACTTCAATTCTAAGGATGACAATACCATTGCACCACGAGAAGCTCTTGTGACTTAACATAACATGTATGTAGCCTTCTCGGAGATGGGTCAATCCAGTATGCCATTACTCCTAATGCATACCCATGTGTTGGATCATGATATCTCCATATCAATCCAACCCCATACTAGTCTATAGATGATTGCCCTATTAATCATTATAATCGACTAGGGATATTTAAGAATATAACTCTTATATTCTAAGGACTTCATTCATGTTAACATATCTCCATATCGATAACATAATGAATCGGAAATCCATAAATGTCACAATTAATTGATTGCCTCTAGGGCACAATTCCAATAGTCTCCCACTTGCACTAGAGTTAATCTCCTGCATCATATGCCTATTGATCTAGCGCGGCCCTCCACGCTTCCGCTGCGTAGGGGCGAGACATCTGTTGGTACCTTGCAAATATTCACATCTCCTCTATCAACAATTTGATTGAGATTGAATATTCTGAGTAAATGCATCTTATGTATTAATTTACTCAGTCCTCTATGTTAGAATCAGTGACTGAATCTTGCCTGGAACCTTTCTAGCTCACAGTCGCTCCCACTAGGGCAAAACATAAAAATCGACTTTATAATCTGAAATCTTCTTTGTTAGATTTGATGTTCGCATCACTGTAACCCCTTACAGCAAACTCTTCATATTATCTATTTATCAAGAATTCATCCTTTAATTCTTCTCAAGCACTTAAGGATAATCTTGATAATTATCCAGTGACGCTCACCCGGATTTGACTGGTATCTTTGTGTCATGCCTTATGACACGTCTGGCCTAGTACATTCCATGGCGTATCTTGTGAATCTAATTCATACGGTCCATTCCCAATCTAATTGGAGAGACAATTAGCCTTCCAAAGACTAATTCCATGTGACATGGGTAAGAATCAGTATTCTTTTCACGTTGAACCATCTCAACACCTTTGTCAATTTATGTACTATGACCTAAGCTATACAACCATCTTGATCTACCTCAATAGATCTTAACAAGTTGCTTCGCTTAAGTCTACCATTAGAAAGTCAATTCCCTAGTAAATATGCGTAACACTGCCAAGTAGGGGCAGCATTCTTAATGATTAAGTATGTCTCCACATACAAGACCAGAAAAATAACTGTGCTCCCACTAACCTTCTTGTAAACACAAATATCATCTTCAATTTTGATGGAACCAAACTCCTTTGATTGCATCATGAATTTGAAGAGTCCAACTCCTAGAAGCTTGATTCAATCTATAGACAGATTGCTACAAGCAAGATACTAATGGATTTAAGCATCACAACTGGGAAAGATTTCGTCATAGTCTATATTATGATCTCACAGGAAATCCTTACCCAACCAATTTTCCCTTAAAGGTAATCATATTACCATCCATGTTGGTTTCCTCATAACCCACTTGCACCTTTCAGGTGGTTCCACCAAAGTCCATACTTTGTTGGCATACATGGATTCCATTTTGCATCTCATGGCTCCTAGCCATTTCTGAGAGTATGGCTCATACGTGGCCATCTCATAGGTTGTAGGCTCATCTCGATGAGCAATATATCACTGATTATGAGAAATCCTTATTTCTCTAGTCTCTCGATATATCCTACCTGACCTACGAGGTTCTTGTGTTTTTTGAGTAGGTTGCTCCACAACACCTTGTGATCCTGCTCATGTTCCATCAAACGGATCAATGTTCTATTGTGGTTCTTGAACTTTTTCAAGTTCTACTGTCCTCCCACTGTTTCTTTTAGAGACAATCTCTACCTAGAAACACTGTGGTTCGAGAGAAACAAACAGTTTGTTCTCGATTATGTTGTAGAAATAATATCATTTTCAGGATATTCAACAAAACATTTGTCCGACTTGGGTCCAAGTTTATTTGTTAACTCTTTTACATAAACTTCATAACCCCAAATCTTTATGAATGACATACTAGGGCACTTCCTAGTCCATATCTCATATGGTATTTTTCATAATTTGTTTTGATGGAACAAGGTTAAGGGCGAAATTTGCCGTAATTAGAACATAGTCCCAAAAGTAAACTGGAAGTTCTGTTTGACTCATCATGGACCGAACCATGTCCTACAAGGTCCGAACTCTCCTCTTAGACACGCCAAACCCATGTGGCGTGCTCGGTGGAGCGAGTTTCGGATCATATCCAACACTCCCATAGATTCTTGTCAAACTCTTGGCTCAAGTACTCTCCTCTACGATCCAATCGTAGAGCCCTAATACTTTTGCCAAGCTGGTTCTCTACTTCATTCCTGAATACTTTGAACAATTCAAAGGATTCTGATTTGTTTCTTCCTAAGATACACAAATCCATATTTCTCTGATCCTATCAGTAAATATGATGAAGTACTGAAAACCATCTTTAGCATTTGTGCTTAGCGGCCTTCATACATCAATATGTATGATTCCCAAAAGATCATATCTTTGCCTAATAAGTCTTACATGTCTCATATGATTCAATAATCAAATGAGTTCCAGAAATCCATCCTCATGGAGTTCTAGATATGTATCTCTTATTTATCAGGCCTAAACAATAATGCTAAAGATAAGTGAAGTTCATATCATTATATGCAAACCTCTAGGTATTAATGTTATAGATGAAATTATCATGATCATGGATATAGAATCCACTTACACAAAATTGCATTACAACAATGCATATCAGAATAAATGGAACAACATTTGTTCTTTTATTATGATAAGGAGCTTTCTTGTCTAAACAAGAAACTATGATAATGGTCCTACTCATAGCAGGGACATAATCGCTTTTGTCTAATTCATGAACAATTTCTTTAAAGGTAGAAATAATTCCCTACGGCTTATTTAGCAACCCTTTGCTTTATAGCCCAACGTGTAGGATTATTTCTTCCTTATCCAATTGTCTTCATCTCTTGAGATCCTCCACATTTCTGTAAATGTGAGATCCTCATCTAGTATCATATACTCATGATGATGAGATAGGCACATTGATTTCCATAACAAAAATATCCAAATCGGAATTCAAAATTCCTTTATTATTTACTTCCAGGTACTTTGGGTAGTTTCTCTTCCTCTACACCACCTTTGGGACTTCTAGGCAACTTGTTTTTAGCAACAAGCTTGCTTTATAATCATGGGGTCGGTGCAAACCATTTGCCCTTACCCATGCTGTTAACTATTAACAACTTTGTCCATGCCCATTATGAGTGTTTCGTTTAGTGATTTTCAATCATATTGAGTAAATCAACTTCAAAACAAAACTATAATTGCATCCAATGCAATTCTTGGACCACTTGGGTGAATAACGGTTTATTCTTCATCTATCTCATAGATAATGCCCATTCACCAATTTTTCAATCATATTGAATTAGCTTATTTGCATAACGCAAAGTCGAGCAACACTTCAAACCTTTCATGTTTAGCTCGCTCTTTTGAAAGAGCTTCTTTCAATGTATGATCATATCATACTTCTCCATGTTTCTCTTCTTGCTTCCAAAGCTCAGAGTTCATGGCAGCTAACATGAGGCAAGTCATAACCAAAGAACCATTCTTTAGTGTTCCTTTCATAGGTTTCAGTGTGATTTGGTAGTTTGGTGGAAGAGAGCTTTATGTTCTACGATGTACAACAATTTCCTTTTTATTTTGAGAACAATTCTCAATTTTATACCAGTCTAGGAAATAGATAAAGTCGTGTTTTTTTTTTGTTTAATGCCATGGGTATTCAACATAATAGGATTATGCAAAGTTTGTGACGTTTAACTATATTTAACAAGGATTTAAATTGTTAAACATAGCTCCCACTATTTTACTACGAATTAATAACCCTCAAGATATTAATGCGGAAAATATCCTTATATTTTATAGTGGGCCAAGATCCATGTTTCATCTCCTTATGAGCTTGCTTTGGCAAGTCACCCATAATTTGACTACTTTAGGTAGGAACAATTCCAATTGCATCTTCTATGCAACTCTTGGTTCAATTGGGCAAATAACTCCTTATTTATCCATCCGTATGGATAATCCCAATTGGTTGCCTCTAGGTTTCTTAATCATATTAATAGCCTAGTTGTGTTCAACCTCTTATTTAAACAGTTGCACATTACTAGCTTGTGCCATCGCATTCCATCATTATGAACCAAGTCGCCATGCTTTGGCACGCACGAACTTGATAAATAATGATGATAATGAGTGTTTAAATAACGAGAAGGCAAGAACACAATATTTGAATTTTGAGGGATTTTAAATTCAATTTTTAATTGTTTTGTTGATCAATATCAACTAATCTATCTATTTGAGTTTGGGCACAACTCCAAATAATAGATCCGGGTTGTCTAATTATCTTATTATCCTAATTGCATGCATCATCCATACACCAACCACAAAATAATAAGACAATAAAGTACACAATCACAAAACAAAAATAAAACGTGATGTGGATATGGCCTTTTCTAGACTAAGATAATTCCAAGCCAATGGAATTATCTATGAACCCTAAAAGCAAACACATCTCCATGCGTCTTGATCTTTTGGTCCATCATTCATAGTCATGTGGAATGCTCCATGCTCCATGCTCCATCTTTTGTGGCTCCTTTTGGCTTTGGGCTTCTTTTCTTCAATCTTGGCTAACAATCTACTTTATCTAGCACTAGCTAATTTCTATACTAAATAAAATAAATCTCACAAGTTGAGAAAAAAATATGGCACGCATGCCATAAAACCCTAATTAATTATTACAATTAATTTATCAGCTCACAGGCCGTAAACCAAACCACAAAATTAAACATCCACAACAAATCACATCCAAAGGCCATATCCAATCACCATGCGAATTGCACATAAACAGTTAAAATCCAATTTTAACGCGCTTGGTCAATTTTAATTGATTTTAGGATATTCTAGGGTTAAAACGGTCCATGGGCCCAACAATCCAATTGCCCGGGCCCAAAAAGTAAACCGCAAGGCCCTAGGGCCGGTCCGGCCCCTAGCCCACGCGGCTAGGCCGCGGGCTAGGGCTGCCCCGGCCCTTAGGGCGGCCAAGCTTGGGCGGCAAGCAAGAGGGGCGGTCCCTCTAGGGGGGGCCGAACCTCTTAGGGAGTTGTTTCCTAAAACAACTCCCTTGCTTGGTTCCCAAGTTTGGTTGTTTCCTTGTTTTGGAAGAACTCCTTCGTCATGTAGAGGCTCTCCAACTTCATGTAGGGTTTTGATTCATGGATGCGCAACGGAAACAATAATAAACCATGCAAAACCCTCCAAGGATCACAAGTCAAGAGACATAACGATGGTAAGGGAAGAAATCAATTAACACACCTTAGGGTTCTCCTTTGATGACTTCAAACGCGAATTGTGTCACGTCTCTACGGTTGATCCACGCCTAGAGGTGAGATCTAGATCTTCCAATCCTTGGTGCTAGCCCGGAAAGTGGAAGAGGAAGAAGAATCACGCAACAATGGAGCACCAAGGTGGGGCGCCACCTCCATGTGAGGCCGACGGGTAGGGGGCGGCCTGATTGGGGGGGGGGGGGTTCGGCCCTCTTTTGGGACTTGCTCTCTCTCCTTGCTTTGTTCTCTCCTTACTTCTATCATATAGATGTGTGTTGTGTAGGGAGAAAAATAAGCTAGGAGTGTTCTTTATATAGTCCAACAACTCCTTGTCCTACTACATAAAGAACCCCTCTCCTAATCCTACTCAAGTTCGGATTAGTCCCTTTTTGCAAAAATAGTCCTTCTCATGTCAATACATGGATTAGTTCTATTTGCAATTTAATCATAATCATGTCTCTACATGAATTAGGCCACCTTGGCATATCATAATCATGTCTATACATGGATTAGTCCAACTTGCATATTAGTCCTACGAAGTTAGCAAGTTGTTGCGATTTGATCCTTTTAATTAATTAATAATATTAATTAATTAATTTCCATGTCTAGTTCACCCCTATATGGCGTGTGACCCCATAGGTTCTATTTAGTTGGTAGTAACTATTTACTAATATGGAGCGGCCTCTAGCAAGACATCCATTCTAGCCAACAAATAGGATAGTCATCATGACAAACCTTGTGCAAGTATTTGTCTCATCCCTTTGTCCCAATATCCGGATTGAACACGAGACATACAAGTCACACTCGTATATCCAATCCATAGTTTCTCGATCCTGGGAATAGCCTTATTCGTGCAAATAACATCAATATCCCATATTGATTTATTTGAGTCTAGTCAAACATTTTATAAGCACTATCCCTCGAGTGGCCTAGGATATTTGCTCCCGTAATGTGGGAGGGACAAATTCTATCTACGTCCACTACGATCTCTAAGCTTGTTTCTTATTGCATCATGTACACGCCTTTATAGCTACCCAGTTACGATGTAGCGTTTGACGCTACCAAGATCACAATAATCCACAACTAGAATATCGAGTGACTTCAAGTCTAAGGATGACAATGTTGGAATAGATGCCCTAGAGGCAATCTAGTTTAGTATGAATTATTTGTGGCTAGAAATTCATTTATTATTTATTGGATATTTAATATAATGAAGTCCTTAGATTTACAATTGTGTTGTTTATCTTAAATATCCCTAGTCAAGTATAATGATTAAATGGGACAATCATCTATAGACTAGTATGGGGCTGGATTGATATGGAGATATCACGATCCAACACATAGGTGTGCATTAGGGAATGTTGCACTGGATTGACCCATCTCCGAGAAGGCTACATACACGTTATGTTGAGTCACAAGCGCTTCTCGCGGTGCAATGGTATTGTCATCCTTAGACTTGAAGTCACTAGATATTCTAGTTGTGGATTATTGAAATCTTGGTAGCGTTAAACGCTACACCGTAACTGGGTAGTTATAAAGGCGTGTACTGGATACAATAAGAAGCAAGCTTAGAGATCGTAGTGGACGTAGATAGAATTTGTCCCTCCCACATAACGGGAGCAAATATCCTAGGCCACTCGAGGGATAGTGCTTATAGAATGTCTGGCCAGACTCAAATAAATCAATATGGGATATTGATGTTATTTGCACGAATAAGGCTATTCCCATGGATCGAGAAACTATAGATTGGATATACGAGTGTGACTTGTATGTCTCGTGTCCAATCCGGATATAGAGACAAAGGGATGAGACAATTACTTGTACAAAGGTTGTCAAGATGACTATTCTATTAGTTGGCTAGAATGGATGTTTTGCTAGAGACCGCTCCATATTAGCAAATAATTGCTACCAAATAGATAGAACCTATGGAGTCACACGCTACATAGAGTCGAACTAGATTTGGGAATTAATTAATTGGATTAATTAATTAGAAGGATCACTTTGCAAACCCTTGCAAACTTAGTAGGGACTAATTTGCAAGGAACGGACTAAATTGAATTCTAGTAGGACTAGAATAAGTCCTTTAGGTAGTTAACAAGGAGTTGTTGGAATATATAAAGGACCTTCCTTCTTTCCTTCCCACAATAACTTATGCTCATAATTGAACATAACAAGAGTGGGAGAGAACAAAAGGAGAGAGAGCAAGCAACAAGGAGGCCCGACCGCCCCCTTGCCGCCGCCCCGTCCCCGTCGGCCAAAGGAGGCCGAGACCCTCCTTTTTGGGTCTCGTTCTGCATGATTCTTCTTCCTCTTCCTCTTCCGGGCTAGCACCAAGGACTTGGGAGATTCTAGGATCAACTCTAGGCGTGGATCAACCGTAGAGAACGTGACACATTCGCGTTTGAAGTCATAAAGGAGAACCCAAATGTGTGTTTATGATTTCTAACCCTTACCATCGTTATGTCTCTTGACTTGTGATCCTTGGAGGGTTTTGCATGGTTTTATGTTTGTTTATGCTTCTGTTGCGCATCCATGAATCAAAATCCTACAGTGGTATCAGAGCCACAGGTCGTAGAGCATAAACGTGGTTTATGTGTTACGTTTTAGTTGTTTTACACCTTAATTTGATTGTTTATCGCGTAAAACAAGACAAATCAAGTATGGGATGCAATTTGTCAATAATTAATCATAACAAGATCCAATTTTTGCATTGGATGCATGAATTGGTGAGTTTGAGAAATTTTAGGATCTTAGATCTAGGGTTTGGACATCCTTGGGGAAGAAGGAGTTCTCCCAAAACAAGGAAACAACCAAACTTGGGCACCAAGCAAGAGAGTTGTTTTGGAAACAACTCCCTCAAGGAGGTTCGGCCCCCCTAGGGACCGCCTGTAATATCTGCGTTTTCTTGAAACAATAAATTATAGCTATATTCGAAATCCTTTTCGTCGATGTTTAAACTACTAGATTGTGTTAATTAAGACTCCATGGTGAAACTAGGTCGTCAGTTTGCAAATTTTAATCAAAGTTCGTAATGAATATTTTTAATCAAATACTAAAGCATATTGATAATACTATGTACGTGGTAATAGTAGTAAATGCTTCCAGTTTGTAGAAAGAGTACCAAAATGAGTACATGAGATTAGTGGATAATCGCAAACATTGTTTCTCTTTGCCAGTTTGACGTTATCACATAAACAATTTGATGCTTTGGTTCATGAAAATTTACCGGTGTTAGCTAGTTTGGATAATGGAAGGTTCATGATATCTATGAAATTGTGGCCTCTTAGTAAGTATACATAAGCCTTGTTTGTCTTCCCTTGTAATGGATCCATTTATTAAAACACAAAGGAGTATTACAATTTTTAAGAAAAGTCATTATGTATCACTGATCAAACCATTTTTTTCAGAATCTTTAAATAAGTAATTATCATAAAAAAAAGGGTAATTATTTGTTCTTAGAGTTGCTACGTAGTAACAGGTTGTGGAATTGTAACAGAGACAAATAATTATATGTAGTACCACCATAGAACAACAAGCAAGAAAGAAAATAAATAAATAGAAAAAAAAAGAAAAAAGAGAGAGATGATCTCACTTAGTAAGGATAGTTGGCGTCATATTGTTGGGCTAGGGAATAAGGGTCGTTCCATGGCTTGTAGGATGAATGCACCATGTAGTTTTTCTAATGTATTCACACATTAATCCATGAGAAAGAAACAAAAAAAAGATTTGACAGCTTTGTCTTACTTCGTGGGTAAGAAAGAAAAGGGAGGGGAAAGGATATGGATTTTTTTATGAATTGTAATAGGTGGCACAATATGGACGGGTATGCTAACCAACCCATGTGGTCTGTTTTCACCTAGTAACGTGTTGGCGCCATGCAGGCTATGCATGGCTTTTAGTCACGCGGGACCCGCGATCCCGATGCGCGACACATATGAAATCGCGCGACTAATCTTCGACCAATTTGACACGTGTCCAGTCCAGATGCGTCAGCAGTCCGGGTAACTGACACATACACCCCTGCACATCGCGATATTACTCGTCGTCGTCTCCTATAAATACGACCCGACATTATAATTAATTCTCATTCCAAATTTCGATCAAACACTAGAAAGAGAGAGAGACAGAGAGATTAGCAGAGGATATTATCAATATTATATTCGGAGGTTCTGGAGGTTCTATAATCTTTATATTAGCAGCTTCGTCGGACCGAGGTAGGGAATCTAAACGTTATAGCCCTAAACGTATTGCGTTGCCTGTTTATATGCTAGTCGTTGTACTGCTTCGATATAACTGTTACAATTATCAAATTGTTATTACTGTGTCGATGTTATGTCTGATTATTATGAAATTGTAAGTTGATATATGATTCATATGGAGCTGCTGTCAAATTGTTATTTGAGTATCTGAATCATACAGAGATGCTGCTGAAATTGCTATTCGAATATACTGTTGATATTCGTGACTATACTGGATACATGCTATCAACTGTGTTGATGTTGATATGCTGTTAGCATGATGATATTGTAGATATTATTGTTCATGCACGATTTGCATGTGAAATTAAATATGAAAGTGGAAAGATAAATGGACGGGGTTAGGGATTGTACTTCCCTTGGGTCAAAGACCCTGATTGCACCCGAGGCCTGGTGCAGAAAGCACTGCCGGCTTGATGGAAGGTGGGGCACTCCGCTCCCAGTTGAGAGTACGTATGCGGAGGGCGCCTGACTCACTCCGGGCTGCGACCGCGCATGTGAGCACCCCAGGTTCCATGAAGATAATGAAACGATGAAAAACTGGCATATGCATGATATAAGCATGATTATATTGAACTGTAATAGCATGCTAATGTGATACGTGTACCATGAAACAATACGTGCTTGGACTGTTGCCTTGATGTTCTCTACTGAGCTTGCAGTAAGCTCACCCCTAACATTTTACAGGTACAAGTTATGGTGGTGGTGACGGTTCAGTCCCTGAGTTGTCTTAGCTGTTTGGAGTGCTAGCTTATATGTAGCTTTTGAGACGAGTCTCAACTCGTTTTGTTTGTAATATAGTTGGGTTGGGAACCGTTAGTAGCTCTGACTACTCTGTAACATATTTCAGTTTGTGTAATATAAGTTTGAGTTGTTCAGTTCACCACTTATTCGATCAATTCCTTTAGTTCTATTTCAAAAAAATTCACCCCGGATTACGGGCGTGACACCGCCCCCCTTGCTTGCCGCCCAAGGTTGGCCGCCCTAGGGGCCGGGCGGCCCTAACCCGCGGGCCTAGGCTTGTGGGTTTTGGGCCGGGCCGGCCCTAGGGCCTTGTGGTTCACTTTGTTGGGCCCGGGCAATTTGATTGTTGGGCCCATGGACCGTTTTAACCCTAGAAATCCTAAAATCAATTAAAATTGACCAAGCGCGTTAAAATTGGATTTTAACTGTTTATGTGCAAATCGCATGGTGATTGGATATGGCCTTAGGATGTGGTTTGATGTGGATGTTTAATTTTGTGGTTTGGTTTTACGGCCTGCGAGCTGATCAATTAATTGTAATAATTAATTAGGGTTTTATGGCCTGCGTGCCATTTTTTTCTCAACTTGTGAGATTTATTTTATTTAGTATAGTAGTTAGCTAGTGCTAGATAAAGTAGATTGTTAGCCAAGATTGGAGAAAAGAATCTCAAAAGCCAAAGAAGCCACAAAAGATGGAACATGGAGCATTCCACAAGACTATGAAGGATGGACCAAAAGATCAAGACGCATGGAGATGTGTTTGCTTTAGTGTTCATAGATAATTCCATTGACTTGGAATTATCTTAGTCTAGAAAAAGGCCATATCCACATCACGTTTAATTTCTGTTTTGTGGTTGTTTATTTTATTGTCTTATTATTGTGTGGTTGGTGTATGGATGATGCATGCAATTAGGATAATAAGATAATTAGACAACCCGGATCTATTATTTGGAGTTGTGCCCAAACTCAAATAGATAGATTAGTTGATATTGATCAACAAAAACAATTAAGAATTGAATTTAAAATCCCTCAAAAATCATTCTTGCCTTCTCGTTATTTAAACACTCATTATCATCATTATTTACCAAGTTCGTGCGTGCCAAAGCATGGCGACTTGGGTCATCATGATGGAATACGATGGCACGTAACAATGTGCAATTGTTTAGATAAGAGGTTGAACACAACTAGGCTATTAATTTGATTAAGAAACCTAGAGGCAATCAATTGGGATTATCCATATGGATGGATAAATAAGGAGTTATTTCCCTAATTAAACCAAGAGTTGCATATGGAATGCAATTGGAATTGTTCCTACCTAAAGTAGTCAAATTATGGGTGACTTGCCAAAGCAAGCTCATAAGGAGATGAAAGATGGATCTTGGCCCACTAGAAAATATAAGGATATTTTCCGCATTAATATCTTGAGGGTTATTAATCCGTAGAAAAATAGTGGGAGCTATATTTGATAAACTAGCCATTATTGAATATAGTCAAAAATTCACAAATACTAAAACTTGCGTATTTTCCTTTTGTAGAATTCCAAATGGCAAACAAATCATCGAGTTCACAACATTCCCTACGATCTGTCCTTGAGAAGGACAAGCTCTCTGGAACCAACTTTCTTGATTGGTACAGAAACTTGAGAATTGTTCTCAAGCAAGAGAAGAAACTGTACGCAATAGAGGAGCATGTTCCAGAAGGTCCAGAGAACCAAACACCTGCTGCCTTAAAGGCGTATCAGAAGCGTGTTGATGACGCTAATGATGCGGCCTGCCTTATGCTTTGCACTATGACTTCTGAGCTTCAGAAGCAACACGAAAACATGAATGATGTCGATATGATCGAACATCTAAAGCAGCTCTTCAAAGAGCAGGCGAGGGTAGAGATCTCGAAGGCACTGTTCAAATGTCATCTGGCAGAAGGGAACCCGGTGGGACCCCATGTACTCCGAATGATCGGGTACTTAGAGAATCTCGCCCGACTAGGGTTCCCGGTCGGCCAAGAGTTGGCAACCGATCTCGTGTTGCAATCGTTGCCCGAGAGTTATGGACAGTTCATTATGAACTATAACATGAACGAGATCGTGAAACCACTGCCAGATTTACTCAACATGAAGAGGACGGCTAAACAGAGCATCAACAAGGATAAGGGCAAGGCCATAATGATGGTACAGAAAGGAAAGGGCAAAAGGTTTGCCTCTTCCTCCAAGGGCAAAGGCAAGTCAGTTGCCAAGTCCAAGGAACCTGCCCTTAAGCCTGTTGGTGGCATTGCCAAGGGCGTGACTAAAGGTGAGTGTCACTACTGCAGTCAGCCTGGACACTGGAGGAGGAACTGCCCAAAATATCTGGAGGACAAGAGGCTTGGAATAGTGATTCCACCACCACCAGGTATTTTTGTTGTAGATGTCAATTTAACCTTCTCTACATCATGGGTATTAGATACTGGATGTGGATCTCATATTTGTCGAAATATGCAGGATCTAAAGAGAAGTAGGAGATTGGCTAAAGGGGAGGTAGAACTGCGCGTTGGGAATGGAGCAAAGGTTGCTGCGTTGACCATAGGCGTGTGCGAGCTATCTCTGCCTTCAGGATTAGTTTTAGAATTAAATAATTGCTATTTTGTGCCTGCTATGAGCAGAAACATTATTTCTATTTCTTGTTTGGACAAGGATGGTTTTATTATTTCAATAAAGAACAATTGTTGTTCCTTTTATTTAAATAATATTCACTATTTTAGTGCGCAATTATTTAATGGACTTTATGTCCTTGATCTAAGCAATCCTGTCTACAACATTAATACCAAGCGGATTAAAATAAATGATTTAAATCCTGCTTATTTATGGCACTGTCGTTTAGGCCACATAAATGAGAAACGTGTATCTAGACTCCATAAGGATGGAATACTAGGCTCATTTGATTTTGAATCATATGAGACATGTGAGGCTTGTTTATTGGGAAAAATGACAAAGTCCCCTTTCAATAAGAAAGGTGAGAGGACTAGTGAGCAATTGGCGCTCATACATACCGATGTGTGTGTGCCATTTGCCACGCCAGCCAGGGGTGGTTATGTCTACTTCATTACATTTACTGATGATTTCAGTAAATATGGATTTTTGTACCTTATGAGGGCAAAATCCGAATCCTTTGAAGTGTTCAAAGAATTCAAGAATGAAGTAGAAAAGCAACTTGGCAAAAGTATCAAGGCCCTACGATCGGATCGTGGAGGAGAATACTTGAGCCAAGAGTTTGACGACTATCTTAGAGAGTGTGGGATCGTGTCACAACTCACTCCACCCGGGCCACAATGGAATGGCGTGTCCAAGAGGAGGAATCGAACGCTATTGGATATGGTTCGATCTATGATGTGTCAAACCGATCTTCCATTATCATTTTGGGGCTACGCTCTATTAAGTGCAGCTTTCACCATTAACCATGTTCCATCTAAGTCAGTCATGAAGACACCATATGAGATATGGAGTGGGAGGCGTCCCACACTGTCGTTCATGAGGATTTGGGGCTGCGATGTCTATGTAAAACGTTTACAATTAGACAAGCTGGGGCCGAAATCGGATAAGTGTAAATTTGTGGGGTACCCTAAGGAAACTAAGGGTTAATATTTCTACAATCCAAGCGAGAACAAAGTGTTTGTTGCTCGGACCGGCGTGTTTCTAGAAAGAGAGTTTGTCTCTAAAGAAGCAAGTGGGAGGAATGTAGAACTTGAAGAGGTTCAAGAACCACAAATCACTGAACCGATTATGGAACATGAACAGGAACCACAAGCAGTTGTGGAGCAACCTGTTCAGGTAACACAAGAGCTTCGTAGATCTAGTAGAGTGCGCCAGGAACCCGAGAGGTATGGACTTCTCGTAACCGATTTCGGTGACACGATGCTCATAGATGATGAGCCTACTACCTATGAGGAGGCCATGAGTGGCCCAGACTCACAGAAGTGGCTGGAACATGAGATCCGAGATGGAATCCATGTATACCAACAAAGTATGGACTTTGGTGGAACCACCCGATGGGGCGCGGCCCATAGCGTGCAAGTGGGTCTTCAAGAAGAAGATCGACATGGATGGTAATGTGATTACCTATAAGGGCCGATTGGTGGCTAAAGGATTCAGACAGATTCATGGTATTGACTATGATGAAACCTTTTCACCAGTCGCTGTGACCAAATCCATCCGAATCCTACTTGCAATTGCAGCATACCACGACTATGAGATTTGGCAGATGGATGTCAAAACAGCATTCCTTTATGGGAATCTCCTCGAGGACGTGTATATGATACAGCCGGAGGGTTTTGAAGATCCAAAGCAAGCCAACAAAGTCTGTAAGCTGCAACGATCCATTTATGGATTGAAGCAAGCTTCTAGGAGTTGGAATCGACGTTTTGATGAAGTGGTCAAAGAGTTTGGCTTCATCAGAAACGAAGATGAGTCTTGTGTCTACAAGAAGGTTAGTGGGAGCTCTGTAGCTTTTCTGGTCTTGTATGTGGATGACATACTACTCATTGGAAATGACATTCCCATGCTGCAATCTGTGAAAGATTGGCTAGGAAAGTGTTTCTCAATGAAGGACTTAGGGGAAGCAGCCTATATACTCGGTATAAAGATCTATAGGGATAGATCTAAAATGTTGCTAGGCCTAAGTCAAAGTACATATATTGACAAGGTGTTGAAACGGTTCAACATGCAAGATTCCAAGAAGGGATTCTTGCCCATGTCACATGGAATTACTCTTTCGAAGAGTGGTTTTCCTTCCAATGAGATTGAGAAGGAACGCATGAGTAGAATCCCCTATGCCTCGGCCATAGGATCTATCATGTACACCATGTTCTGTACTAGACCAAATGTGTCATATGCCTTGAGTATGACAAGCAGATACCAATCCAATCCGGGTGAGAGTCACTGGATTGCAGTCAAGAACATCCTAAAGTACTTGAGAAGAACTAAGGATGCTTTCTTGATATTTGGCGGTGAGGAAGAGTTGCGTGTAAGGGGTTACACTGATGCAAGCTTCCAAACCGACAGAGATGACTTTAGATCACAGTCGGGATATGTGTTTTGCCTGAATGGAGCAGCGGTGAGCTGGAAGAGTTCCAAGCAAGAGACGGTAGCTGATTCTACAACAGAGGCTGAGTACATTGCTGCAAATGGCGCAGCAAAGAAAGTTGTTTGGATCAGAAAGTTTGTTTCTGAACTTGCTATGGTCCCTAGCATTGCGGATCCAGTTGAGTTGTTCTGTGACAACACTGGGGCGATCGCGCAATCAAAGGAACCCAGATCGCACCAGAAATCGGAGCACGTGCTCAGGAAGTTTCATCTGATTCGAGATATTATCGATAGAGGAGACGTTCGGATATGCAAGATTCCTACAGATGATAATCTGTCAGACCCGCTTACAAAGCCTCTCACGCAGTGGAAGCATGAAGGGCACACTAGGAGTATGGGCATACGAGATGCGCCAGATTGGCTCTAGTGCAAGTGGGAGACTGTTGGAATAGATGCCCTAGAGGCAATCTAGTTTAGTATGAATTATTTGTGGCTAGAAATTCATTTATTATTTATTGAATATTTAATATAATGAAGTCCTTAGATTTACAATTGTGTTGTTTATCTTAAATATCCCTAGTCAAGTATAATGATTAAATGGGACAATCATCTATAGACTAGTATGGGGCTGGATTGATATGGAGATATCACGATCCAACACATAGGTGTGCATTAGGGAATGTTGCACTGGATTGACCCATCTCCGAGAAGGCTACATACACGTTATGTTGAGTCACAAGCGCTTCTCGCGGTGCAATGGTATTGTCATCCTTAGACTTGAAGTCACTAGATATTCTAGTTGTGGATTATTGTGATCTTGGTAGCGTTAAACGCTACACCGTAACTGGGTAGTTATAAAGGCGTGTACTGGATACAATAAGAAGCAAGCTTAGAGATCCTAGTGGACGTAGATAGAATTTTTTCCTCCCACATAACGGGAGCAAATATCCTAGGCCACTCGAGGGATAGTGCTTATAGAATGTCTGGCCAGACTCAAATAAATCAATATGGGATATTGATGTTATTTGCACGAATAAGGCTATTCCCATGGATCGAGAAACTATGGATTGGATATACGAGTGTGACTTGTATGTCTTGTGTCCAATCCGGATATAGAGACAAAGGGATGAGACAATTACTTGTACAAAGGTTGTCAAGATGACTATTCTATTAGTTGGCTAGAATGGATGTTTTGCTAGAGACCGCTCCATATTAGCAAATAGTTGCTACCAACTAGATAGAACCTATGGGGTCACACGCTACATAGAGTTGAACTAGATTTGGGAATTAATTAATTGGATTAATTAATTAGAAGAATCACTTTGCAAACCCTTGCAAACTTAGTAGGGACTAATTTGCAAGGAAGGGACTAAATTGAATTCTAGTAGGACGAATAAGTCCTTTAGGTAGTTAACAAGGAGTTGTTGGACTATATAAAGGACCTTCCTTCTTTCCTTCCCACAATAACTTATGCTCATAATTGAACATAACAAGAGTGGGAGAGAACAAAAAGAGAGAGAGAGCAAGCAACAAGGAGGCCCGACCGCCCACTTGCCGCCGCCCCGTCCCCGTCGGCCAAAGGAGGCCGAGACCCTCCTTTTTGGGTCTCGTTTTGCGTGATTCTTCTTCCTCTTCCTCTTCCGGGCTAGCACCAAGGACTTGGGAGATTCTAGGATCAACTCTAGGCGTGGATCAACCGTAGAGAACGTGACACAATTCGCGTTTGATGTCATCAAGGAGAACCCAAAGGTGTGTTTATGATTTCTAACCCTTACCATCGTTATGTATCTTGACTTGTGATCCTTGGAGGGTTTTGCATGGTTTTATGTTTGTTTGTGCTTCCGTTGCGCATCCATGAATCAAAACCTTACAGACAATATCATTGCACCACGAGAAGCGCTTGTGACTTAACATAACATGTATGTAGCCTTCTCGGAGATGGGTCAATCCAGTATGCCATTACTCTTAATGCATACCCATGTGTTGGATCATGATATCTCCATATCAATCCAACCCCATACTAGTCTATAGATGATTGTCCTATTAATCATTATAATCGACTAGGGATATTTAAGAATATAACACTTATATTCAAAGGACTTCATTCATGTTAACATATCTCCATATCGATAACATAATGAATCGTAAATCCATAAATGTCACAATTAATTGATTGCCTCTAGGGCACAATTCCAACACTTCAACCATAAAACAGCCCTCGTCTGTTAAACACGTCTACGACTCAAGTGAACACGTCGTTTGTTAAACACAACATGATATATAATTGCATGCGGTTCTCCTCCATCTTCAGATACACCAGGGTGGGTGTATCCACATTGCCCTTGTTGGACGCCAGGGGCAGCCATAGATTATCGCGTTTCAACAATGCCCTCATCTTGATCTGCCACAGACTGAAACTGTTTCTCCCAATAAAATTCTCGATCTTTATTGAATAACCTGACATCATTCCTCTCGTAACCCTTACCAGGCTCTGATACTAGTTTGTTATGACAGAGGTATCAATTACGAACGATGAACGAACATCAATTCAGAACGAGAGACAGTATTTGACGTGGTTCACTAGTTTTAATACTAGCTACCTCGACGAACACGAAAAAACCCAATTTATTTGAGAGAAATAACTCGATTACAACGCAAACAAGACCACACAAGCTAATAGGAACAACCTACACCCATATATAGACCTAGACTACTAACTTATTCCCAAAGCTAAGCCTAAACATTACCTTAACCGAATAGGGAACAAATAAGCCGCCCCAAACCCAGAACCATTTGTACGAGTGGTCGATCCCATTCGCACGAATGGGAAGAAAACCCAATGATTCGATTTGCTCATGCCTTGTTGCTTAGCTAAGCTTGCTAGGCCCCAACACTAATTTTAAGAAATAATATGTATTAAAATATAAACTACCGATTTTAACCGAATCGAACAGCATATAATCGACACCAAGACAAAATTGAACCACCGGATTAGGATTTTTAGTCTCGAACTGGACCGAATGAACCATTAGCTTCCCTAGTATACACACTTATCTACCTGTGGTGGGAACAATACATAAACGGATAAGGGACACGTTATTTTCTAAAAAATTAGAATATAGACGCCTATAGATAATTTTACTATTTTCTTAAATACATTAGAACTTTTGTAGTAATGTGTGTCAAAATGATTATTTCAACATCTTTTATAGTATTTAGAAATTAAATATTGCAACCCTAAAGAAATCACATTAAAGTCTACATGAGGTTGATGCAAATAGAAAGAAATTTTCCTCAAAAGAAGAAGAGAAAAATGATTTATCAGGGTTCGAGTTTGAACATTTTTGTCCTGTCACATGTGAAAAATGGGAATATGGACGTGTAGGGATACCTTATTTTCTAAAAAAATGAGAATATGGACGTCCGGGGATATTTTGCTATTTTCGTAAATACATTTGTACTTTTATAGTAATGTGTGCTCAAAATTATTTATTTTAACTTTTCTTTTCTTTTTTTGAGAAATTGTTCTGTCGTCAACCGGGTTTGAACCGGAACCTCATGCAGGGGCTTCCAACGCTCTATCACTTGAGCTACCACCGTAGCTGCTATTTCAACTTGTTTTATAACATTTTGAAATTAAATATTACAACCAAAAAAAATCACAAACAAAGTCTACATGAGGTTTTTTTGCAAATAAGAAGAGATTTATCTAAAAAATAAGAGAAAGATGTGTTATCAAGGTTCGAGTTTGACCAGTTGCGTCCATCACATGTGAAAAGTTAAATCTCGATTGGACATTTATTCGAAACAGTAACGAACTTGTAGACCGATTGCTCAATTAATCACGTATAATATATCTACTCTAACCTGATTGTATGTTAACTCACTTAAAGTTTGAATATTTCAAAAGATCTGTGTCTAGTCGAACACACGTCTCTCAAATAACAAATATCTTTAAACTCTAACCAAAATTTCTGAAATGTATACATGTATGTTACAGTGTCGTGTGAGTGTCCGAGTGTTCAGGAGTGTTTGACACGTAGTATATTACAAGGTCCTGCAAATGTGACTAAGAGCATTTATAGTGTCCGACTTTGTTACTACCCCTATTTTGTTGTGTGCATGACTCTTATGTGTTTTTCTTACAATTCTGTTCACCGTATTTTGTGCTAACTTGTTACTCTTTGTTTATGGCGTGGGAATCTGCGGTCCATGTTCTTTAAGTGCACTTTGGACAAAATCCCGTTCTAGTGTATTAGCTTACAAAAGACACTAGGGTGGAGTAGCTACTTTACTGTTTACAATATGTAACAAATTTGGAGCGTTATTTATAAAGTATGGTGTGTACTACTATCTCTATTTCTTCTCTATCATACCGGTTTGATTTTTGTCACTATTCATTGGGTCACTTGGACCTGGTGATTTGTCTAGTGAAACGATGCAATTTTTTGATAATTTTTTCATGGCGTTGTAGAGTTAAATTATCAAAAAATTATCAAAAAATTGCATCGTTTCGCTATCAAAATCACCCGGTCTAAATGATCCAGATACGAGTCAAAAAGTCAAACCAGTGTGGTAGAGAAGAAGGGGTAGTAATTTGAAACACATTCTTCTTCCTTTACCAAAGGAAAGATGCAAGCCAAAGACTAACTGCATGTTTTGGAAACTTTGCTTTTATTCAGTTTAATTTGATTAAAATCAGTCATTTTAGTTTAATATTTTTTGTTATGACACAAAATTTTAAATTGAGCAAATAGCTTCTAGCTCAGTGGTAGAGCAATTGAAGCCCTGCGTGAGGTATCGGGTTCGAATCCGGCTATATGATGTAATTTAAAAAATAATGAATTGAAAATATGTCGATTAAAATTATTCTAGAGTAATTGTAGAATATCTAAAAGTAGAGATTATGCAGTTGAATACCGCAGAAAAAATAGCTTTTAATGTATTGTTGACACTAGCATGACCGTAATTCATTTATGTGTGGGTGTAGTCAAGTAATTGACTATATATCTCTCTAAATTTTGTCAAATAAATCAAATTAATAATTCACAATTTCAGCTCATACAAAACATGTTTAGATTTTCCAGCTGGATTTTTCACCCAGATTATTTTCAGTCGATCTTTAAGATTTTCAACTAGTACCAAACAAGGGTTAAGAAAAAGAAACATACTGCTACAGAGAAGCAATCAGCAGTAAATAACAACACTGTGAGCGACCTATGTCGCATCGATTGCGTAACTATGCAAAAATGGCCTAAACCGGCAGTCCCATATCGCCCCACACTAAAGCCATCCCAAATTTAGTACCCGATTAGTTATGACTACAAAATCGCGAATCTGGACTTAACTTTTATTGATTATGATCTCGAAATCGGCAAAACCGTTTAGAGCCGCACCGGTTCGATTCAAATTTCACATGAAAAAGTTACATATTTTAGTTAAAATGCACCGTCCACAAATTCAATTTTATAAGCCAGCATGATTGTTTTACATGATTTTTTAAGTTACACTTCTTTTCTAGCAAACTATGTTAAGTTTTTAATTACACAATTTATACTTACACAATCTTTATCTTTTTAAGTAAATTTTTATTTTTCTCGAATAAGATATCTAGATTTAACAATTCGTTCAATTCAATCTGAACCAGGCCGAGTCGGCAAGTTTGGTTTGGTTTGCGTATAAAAAGTAATTGGCTGGATTTGGGTTGAACATTCTCTAACATGTATCTATTGGGTAGGGGCAAAATTTTCTACAAACCCCTCCTGCCCGAAACCAGACCCAACGCACCCCCTACGTGTAAGCATGCAAGGGTGGATCTACATTATGACAAGTGGCCACTGTAACCCCAACTTTCAAAAAATTAAATTTACCCTTATTATCTTTTAATTTTTCCAATTTAATTCCCACGGTTTTTTGCACTATAATTCCCACTCAGTTTTACAGAATTTAAATATTACACCTATTTCGTTAATTCTTTCTTATGTAGCCCCCAGTGTGACGAATTTATGGATCTGCAACTCCGACGAATTTTACCCACATTTTCAGATTTGCAGAACGGTTCTTGAGTTCATTAAATCCTTAAGCTTCTACCTTTCGTTCTTCCTGTTTTAGCCAAAATATCTGCACAACTACTAGCTTCACAATCGAGATTGTTGGAGGAATTCCGTACCAGGTGGATGAGTTTCAGATGGCAAGAAGAAGTTTGCAACAGCTTAACTTCAATAAGAAGATATCGAATGAACGGCAACCATGAGCACAGATTGAAGGTAGGGTGTCATCCACCAAGCTGGTGGCTGTAGAGTGAAGCTGAATGTGATTTAGTGTGGCCACCGAGGAGTCACGATCAATGCGATGAAGACATTTAGATTTGCAGTTTGCTTATTGTCTCTATGGCATGCGAGAAGGCAAATAAATGATTGTGTGATTGAGAGCGAAACAAAAGATTTTGTGGATTGCATGTAAGACAACAAGAAGGGTATGATTCTTGATTTTGTTAAGTTGGCAGGACTTGTTCTAAGGTGCTCAATTCACGAGAATGTGGCCCTTGTTTAAGATTTTCTGTCCGACATTTAGCTGTAAGGTTTGAAGCATCGTAGTAAGACAGTACATTCGTACTGCTAAAAAAAGAACAGAAGTATCACTTCGTCCTGGCTCTTCCTATTCATCATGACTTTTTGACTCGCATCTGTATCACTTCAACCGGGTGCTTCTGATAGTAAAACGATGCGATTTTTGATAATTTTCTCACCGTGTTATAGAGTAACTTTTATTCTACAACACCATGAAAAAATTATCCAAAAATTTCATCATTTTGCTATCGAAATCACTGAGTCAAAATGAACCAGTGAACAGTGATAAAAGTCAAATTAGTGAAGAAGAGCCGGGACATATTGGTATACAAATTTGAGGTAACAGTGAAGTGTCGGAAAACGGTGGGAACGTTATAAAACTTAAATAGAGGGTACGGCATCTAAAAATCTGCACCAATAGACTGTGGCCCAGCCATGAGGGACGGACCATCTAAACTGGGCCAACTTGCTAGCTCACCAGAGACCAAAGGAACAAGTGTCCAGCGATTGTAAATCACGGACCAATGGACCAGTAATCGTGGGCGGATCCACATAGTTCATTGTGGGGCTATAGGCCCCACTTAAACTTTTAAATTAATTTCATATTTATTTTGTGTAGTTTTCTTACTTCAGTCCTATAAAAATTTACACTATAAACTTCACTCAAATATCAACTTAATATTTTGCCCTTAATTTATTTAGTTTATATAGTTTAGATCACACTATAGAAAAAGCATGAATCAGCGCCAGCTAGTAATAGTCAGTGTTTTGTCAGAAATATGTTGCCTGAACCATCCGCCAAGTACAATGGCCTTGTATGGATGAGGTCAAGTCAGATAAAATTATATCAGCTTATTAAAATGAGTGGTCGAGGAAAGGAGATAGTTGATAAAAATTCGTCTAAACACACTCATTGAACCACCATGTTAATTCATTCAACGGTATCTCTCCTCACATCAACCAGTCATTTTAATAAGGTCATATAATTTTATCAGTTAGTAAAATACGGGACGAAAATTAAACGTGGTACGGTACGTACGTGTATTATACGATTTTATGATAAAAATACGTTAGTAAAAATTCGGCATAAAAGCGCCATTTGAATAATTCGAGTTTTCTATACGTACGTGTATAATTCGTAAACTAGTTATTCATTCAAAATTAAAAATACGGGTGGATATTTTAATATTTTAGCATGCATAATGATTTATATGTGTCCCACATAGCCATATTTTCATATTTTTATCAAATATTTGAAAATAATTTTAAAGAATGTACTCATTTGTTTATCATTACTGATAATTACACTATTTACTCATAACTAATTACTTATGTAAAATATTATCAAACTATTTATGTGGCCAACTTCAGTAAAAAAAAAAAAAAAAAAAAAAAAAAAAAAAAAAAAAAAAACCTTACTACGCATTCCCTAATCTTAAGAATAATTATTTTAAAAATACTAGTAAATATTTATAGCGATAAATAATAGTTGTAAATATTTTAAGTTTTTATAATAATAATTGTAAATATTTATAGCAATAAATATTTATAACAATAAATATTTAAGGTAGAGAAATAGTAAGAAAATATTTAATAATAACTAATTATCACAAGTTATAACATTTTGGATGATAACTTGTTCACTGAAATGTCGTATGCAAGAAGTTTTATTCGGAAGTATTGTACGTTAAAACGTTAAATACAAGTATTAAATTTTTTTACTCAAAATTCGAATATTTTTCATTTGGTCCAGCAATAGTACGAAATACGGAAATATTTTTTTTATTTATACGTACGGACGGATATTAAACAGAAAAAATCGAAATATTACTAACTATGATAATTTTGTCTTGATAAAAGCTTGTCCAAACATACCTATTACTCGCCGTGCTAATTCATTCAACGAACTGTTATAGAGCCAAGTACGGAAGAGGATAACACTTGGCCCAAGGCCAACAACCATATTTGCGCATAACGTAACCAAACATTTTTCTTTGTTTAATTAGCTAGTAGTGTACCACTTAATTTCAAATGGTGCAATTAGTCAAAGCAAACAAACATGGATCATGACAGTGACTTAGGTTAGGCAACTCATAACTAGGTGGTGGCACCCCCATATCAATGCTTGTTAGCAGCTGATGCATGCATGCATGGTCCATCCCGCTTAATTTACTTGTCTCATGGTCCATATCAGTATGACTGCACATATGGTACCACTTCCAAAACTAGGTCTACTATTTTTTTTTAAATTAATCTTATATTCTTACGAAACGTCACATTAGTTGAAATTTGTACATTTGCATCACCTTTTGTTTACAGTGGCAGAGCCAAGATTTCGTAAGAGGGAGAAACAATTGCACGGCGTAATATTTTTAGATGCAGTGCTATTATTTAATGGAGGGCACAATAGAACTAGTTACTGAATTTTGGAGGTATAGTGCTAGTTACTCAAAAAAAATAGGGGTGCACCTGTACACCCGTGCCTCTATGTGGCTTTGCCATTGTTTGTTTACCAATCTAGTAAGGATCGAGAGACTCCTCGCTTAGGTGAACTTGGCCTGGTCTTGGTAAAATCACTCTTCAATTTTGTTCGGTTAGGGTAAGGGGTTGAGGGAGAGACCTTCCGGGCAGAGACAGTCTTGTTATTGATGTGTTCTCATGTAAGTTATAACCCAGCCACCTCAATCGAGGCAGATGCCGGAATGTAGTTAACCCTATACTTTAAGGCCTCGTTTGGGTAGCGGATAAGAAGGGGATATGATATGATATCCCCTCCCTTATCTTATCCCTTGTTTGGGTTGCGGATAAGGAAGGGAAACCATATCCTCCTCTTATCCTTCCCCATTTTTTTTGCCTTGAATCTTATACCACCTGGAGGGTGGTATACACCGGATAAGGGGGTGAGGGGATAAGAGGTGGTTCCAGTCTTGACCAAAATACCATCAATAAATATTTGTAATACCGAATATGTCCCTGTGTGACCCTATCTCATTCTCCCTCTTTCAGACACAACACATCGCAGCTTTGAGACAAATATTTTAACATGTACGCAATATGAGTGCACTGCCCAGTGCACAATTTTCTTCATGAAAAATTCCAATTGCACTATAGTATGAGTGACCATAAATATGAAACCTTTGAGTCCAAGATGCTAACTCATGAGTTGCTGTGTTGGAGCTTCTAATGTAGTTATGGACTGAATTACCAAGAGCCATAACCAAGCAGTAGCAAGCAGAAAAACAACAACAATCCACAAACCCACCATAATAATAATAATAATAATAATAATAATAATAATAATAATAATAATAATAATAATAATAATAATAATAATAATATTATTATTAATAATATTTGTGGGTATGTGTACAATTTTTAATTGATAGTCAGATTTTCAATTCAAAAACAAATTGATAGTTAGATTTTGACTTTTCAATTTGTCATTTCACATTGAAATTTTTTTAGACATTGGTTATCAATATTCTTCCATTTTTGTTCATAACATGTGGTCTTATATCCCGGAATCGGAACAGATGGATGACAAGTGTATTGTCGTTTCTTATATGACTGTCTGTGTCGCTAGCAAGGTACAATATCAATATTATATTAAATTACTTAATTATATGACAACAATCATTAACGTAATTTTTTCCAAGCGAAAATGATATTGTTATTTACAAACATTTCATACAATTCAGACATCAATTCACAATACCGGTAGTTTTATAAAAAAAATTCCGCATTGAGGGTATTATAGTCATTTGGACCATATACTGCTTCTTATCCTGCACTACCCAAACATGGTAATTCATATCCTGCTTCTTATCCTGCCTCATATCATGCAGCACCCAAACACAGTAAGCCAGCATATCATATCAGGTCTTGTCCGACAGCATACATATCCTACCTCGTATCCCAGCATAAGCCATATCCGCTGTACCTTATCCGCTACCCAAACGAGGCCTAAGGACTGGAAGTGTAAGTTTTCAAAAGATAGATGATGCGGGTTAGTTTGTTAACAACATTTTATTGATGTATAGATACATGATAGATCATCTGTACTGAATGTATGTAATGGTTTTTATAGTGAAATTCAGTTAGATTCTTTCCTTTCTCTCTTCTTTCTGAACGCATGTAATAGTATCTTTTTTCTCCACTTCTGTCATTATCTTTTCAGTTGACTTTATAAGTCATTTGATTCAAAATCTTTTTATAGTGTTGTATAATTTATTTTAATTTATAAGACAATGAAAATACCCAAAAAAAACATCATTTTGTTATCCATATCACCAGGTCAAAATGACTCGGTTAGAGATGAAAAAATCGAACCAGAAAGAAAAAGAGGAACCAGGAAAAGGATGCCTATAGACGTGATGAATCTGAGAAATGACACACTACTTATTGTTTGAAACTAGTACTGATAAGTTAATTCACAGATAACCTAGTGCGCAGCCAGGATGTTCTAATTTTAAACCTTTTATCCAGATAGGCATTCGAAGTGACAAAAGATATTTACGCAAAAAACTTTTTATTTTAATTTCCCATAAAGAGGACATCTTGAGTCTTTGACCCTGAGGTCTGAATATAAAAATGTTTAATTTTTACCAATACAAATTAGCATCTTTAAACTATTGAGAAAAGCAGACCAACTTATGAACTACAATAAGTTAATGGACAGATCTGAGGTTAGATTCTTCAAAGTGTTGACCATAACCAATGGCTTAGTTAAATTGATTAGCAATTTAGCATGTGCTGCAGTACCTACGCTGCATAAATTAAGGAAGCATTGCAGCAAAATTGTTTGTAAGACAGGTGTGATTTTGCTTACCGTAACAGCTGGTATCAGATTATTTCGGTGCGTGGATACAAGTTTTAATTGTTCGAAATTTTCAATCCAATTCTTGTGACAAACATTTTCCTGCGTATTTTTTGACAAATGATCAAGACGTGTTACTCTCATGAAATTCTTAATTTTCTTCACAAAAATATCTTGGCGTAGGTGGTGAAGCATCTTCCTAAGTATATGCTTTGTTTCAGGTCGACCCAGATTGTGACCAAAAGTGTTACGTTTTCAGTGACATCACTCTTCAACTTGATAGATATTGCAATATTGGATAATGGTTTGGTACTATTTTCAATTCATTTAAACTTAAAGTAAATTACAATAGCCCTCCTGAAAGTAGGGGTTTCGTAAGGACCTACACCCCTTGTTCATTTTCTTTTTTTTCTTTTGTTTTTTTTTTTGCTGCACAAAACACCACTTATATTACACCCCTTGTTCTGATACTTATACAAACTACCAAACTGTTAGCATTTTTACTATTGGTGATGTAAAGGATTTATATCAGTCATTATATCAATCGCTACAATCAATCATTAACTCCAGCAGCGGATCATGGTTTTTCTCCCGTGGGGCTAAATTTTAGAAATTTAAGATGTTAATATATAAACATATTTATTAATGATTATTTAAATTAATAGAGGCTAATTTGAACTAACTGGACATAATATATGATAAAATTGTAATTTCATAAAGTCACTCGATTTACACTTATCTTTTTCCTAGTCTAGCTTACGATGTATGATCTCTCACTTGACGTAATGTGTATAATCCATAGTACTCGTGTATTTATACTCAACTTGATCAATAGAAACATCATAACCATTCTCCAAACCTTATAACCAACTCTCTTTTCTTCTTTAACTAGACAATTACTAACCCAATTAGACAACTCAGGGATACCATTAAAATTGACTAGTAGCCACTTATCTTCTTCCTCTCTCTCTCATAGTCGTCGTCCTCTTCGCCTCTTGGGAAAACCATAATTGATGACTTCATGGGTTAGGTATATATACGGAGTGCAGTGTAAGAAAGCTCGATCAGTGGAATCCCAGATCATGCATTTTGCTTTTGTAAGTGGTCCACTTAATGCTTTCTTTTATAATGAACCTTTTTTCTTTGTTTCCCTTTCTATTAAATTAAGTGGCGTGTTTCGTAAGAAAATCAGGTTGTGTTGCAAAGACAAGAAACTAAATTATGTTTCTCCAAGAAGAAGACTATAAATTAGGTCGAAAATAAACTATGTAGTAAAACCATTTGGGATGACTGATGCCCATGTAGCATATCTACTAGTACATCAAAAATGCATTCTCTTCTATATTGTTGCGGGGGGGGGGGGGGGGGGGGGGGGGTGTGGAATTAGGGGCTAATTAAATAGCCGAACCATTTTAAAACCCACGATAATTGATAAATGGGCGTATTGAAGTTTTATGAACCCAAATTAACCATTTTGCGCCCATTCTCTTTATTGTTTTTTTTAGACTAACATATTTGTCGTTTACCGAATTCGAATCCAGGACCTCACGAAGGAAATTTTATTTATAGTTAGATTTTTTAAACATGTTTGATCTAGTGACTTGCACTAATTTTGTCCCCAATCCTCCATATATCTTAACTGGGGACCTTCAGACCTTGACCGGAGAGGTTTGGATATAAAAATAAGTTAGAAGATAGCTTTGAATCTTGGAATATAAAACTGAGAAAAGTAGACCAACTTATGAAACTTTCAATAATCGGTTATTGGACAGATCTGAGGAGGCTGAAATGTTTACCGTATGAAGTTCAAAGTGTTGACCATGTGCATCGGTTTGCCAGATTCTTGGGAGCTCAACTTTGTGTATTAATGGACAAGTTGGAAGATCAAACTATACTACATGCAATGAATTAGTTTCACTATTAGCATGGCTTGGTCACTATCTGTAATTAGCTTAACTATATGGGCTGTACACTCCTTGATCGTTTAACTTACCCTAAATTACAATTAATGCCCCAAAAGTATGGGGTAACTAACGTTTACCCCGTGTTAAAGAAAAAACACCGCCCATTTCTAGAAACAGTGGAGGAAATAAAACGAAGGATGTGCGTGCTTAGATTTTCAATATTTGTTAAGAATATGATTCGTACTCATACTCTCCACATGCTAGTGACACCCAACACTGGAACTTTTTTGTCAAATGAAGCTAGAGCTATTTACATGAACACGCCTTGTCACTGTAGTGTTTCGCATAAACAACTAACTTTCTCATCCATACCTCGGTGCTTCCGATCTCGGTCCTCATCTCTCGCAATAGATTCACAGTCCAACGTGCGGCGATGAGTACTATATATGGTGGGGGTGGTTGTTGAAATTTACTGATACATTAAGGTCCTTTCTCATAAGTCGTCGTAAGAGGTAGTATGACTTATATATAAGCGCACATGCACTTGGTTTGTTATAAGCAACCGTACCTAACCTCTCTCAGGCAAAGTGTCCCTATGTGCATGTGACAGGCCATGTGCTCTTCATTGGAATCATTAACACGGAATCGTTTGTCTGTCTCTGCTTTTCAAAGTTCCACCAATCTACTTCACTTTCATACCACTCTGTTTCTTCTGAATAGCCCCCTTTTGACTTTTACCACTATTCACTGGGTCACTTTGACCCGGTGATTTGGATAGCAAAACGAAGTAATTTTTTTGATATATTTTCATGGTATTGTAGAATAAAAGTTACTCTACAACATCATGAAAAATTATCTAAAAATTACATCGTTTTGCATCCAAATTGCCGGGTCAAAGTGACCTAACTACGAGTGAAAAAGTCAAAAGGGGGCTATTCAGAAGAAACGGAGTGGTAGAAAATAACTAGAAAAAAAAAAAGAGGATTTATGAATAAAAAAAATCACACTATTTTTAAGACAATGCACCAAACAGGCACTACGTGTATTGTAGTAGTACAGTAGATCAGTGGAATGCCCTATCAACGAGTGGTGGGGCGTGTTCGGTACAAGTACCTGTCCACCGCAGCGGCATTATTAACTTCTCCTACCGACTTGCAGTATATTTTCTCTTTTAGCCCAACCTACCGACCTCCTAATAAAGGTCGACTCCTTTTTTATATACTTACAAGTCCTTTAACTTTTTATGCTTGGCCCATGTGCAAGTCTTGCTCTGAGTCTTTCACCATGTTCAGCCTCTTCACAGGTTTCCGGGGGACTTGCACACGTATATTTACAATTAAAACCCTTCCATAATAATTTGCTCACACATATTTCTAGACTGAGAAATAAAATAAGTAACATTATTAGACCAATATTAATTAAATGACATGTTGATGATTTTTAATCTTAATTTTAAAGGCACTTATTCTTTCACAAGATCATTGATTGCATCCCTAGCACAACGTGTCAACCTATGTACTTGTCTTTTAAATGACATTTTAAATTATTCAATTTGAAAAATAATTTTGAATTAGATATTCCGCATTCGCCAACTTTGTTAAATTTTCAAAAATAATAGTTTGGCATGAATCTAGCTGAAACTAATCTATATAACTAACCTTATTTAAAAAAAAAAAAAAAAAAAAAAAACTAATATAACTAACCTACATTGATCCCCTCCCAAGTTTGACACAAAGACACTTTAACCCCCTTCTACTTAGAATAATAACACTTTTACCCTTTAAGTGTGCTAAATTTTGGATACTTAAACCCATGTTATTTCATTACATACCCTCTCGGGGTAAATTTGTTCCAGAAAGCACTATCAACAACAAACACCAGCACCACACGCCCCCACCCTAACGGTCTCACAAGGAGTGTATTATATGCCTTGAAATTTGGTACATTAAGGGCACGTTTGATGTCGGGATTGAAAATTGGGAGTACACGGGGTCCTACAGTATTATAGAGTGTATTGATATTAAGGGAATATTAATTAATATATAGGGAGGATTATGTAACATGTTTGTTTGCACCAGTATAAAAAGGCGGTATTAAGACTTTAATATTCAATCTCACCTACATGATTGGATTAGATTTTAGGCATATAGGAGTAAAGATAATAAAGGGGGATTGAATCCTCATTTAAATTATCCCTGCACCAAACACCAGCTATTATCCCCTACTGGTATTATTATTTATTATTACTGTACCATTTCTTTATCCCTGCATCAAAAGTCATTTTCCAAATTAATAGGTGTGAAAGTGTCTTTATGTCAAACATAAGGGGTCAAAGTGTCTTTGTATCAAACATAAGGGGTACATGTGATTACAGCTCCAAACTGTCACAATAAACCCAAAGCAGATAAAAGTGAAGGGACTAAGTTCGCAATATAAAGAGAATAAGCATTAGAATATCCGCTATCATACGTGTCTTTAAATACAGAGTCCTAGTGAAACAGAACAGCTATTGAAACAGAGAAAACCAGAAATGTGTGAGAGCCTAAACAGAGACTACCAACTCTGCTCGGAGATCGGCCGCGGCCGTTTCGGCGTCGTCTACCGCTGCTACTCCACCACCACCGGAGACTCCTTCGCCTGCAAATCCATCGACAAAAGCCTCCTCTCCGACGACACCGACCGCGAGTGCCTCCACAAAGAGCCCAAAATCCTCCAACTCCTCTCCAACCACCCCAACATCCTCCACCTCCACAACACCTACCAAGACCACAACTACCTCCACATCGTCACCGACCTCTGCCACTCCTCCGACCTCTTCACCCGCCTCACAACCTCCCACACCTTCTCCGAACTCGATTCAGCTTCAATCTTAAAACCCCTCATCTCCGCCATCACGCACTGTCACCGCAATGGGATCGCCCACCGCGACATTAAGCCCGACAATGTGTTGTTCGATACGAGGAATAATAAACTAAAACTGGCGGATTTCGGGTCTGCGGAGTGTTTTGGAAGGGGACTGATGAGGGGCATTGTGGGCACGCCGTATTATGTGGCGCCCGAGGTTCTGTCCGGGAGGGAGTATAATGAGAAGGTGGATGTTTGGAGCGCTGGGGTTGTTTTGTATGTTATGCTTGCTGGAGTTCCGCCGTTTTTCGGAGAGACGGCGACGGAGACTTTTGAGGCTGTCTTGAGAGGGAATCTGAGGTTTCCGACGAAGTATTTCCGGTCGGTGTCGGTGGAAGCGAAGGATCTGTTGAGGAAGATGCTGTGTAAGGATGCGAATAGAAGACTATCGGCTGAGCAAGTCCTGAGTAAGTAAAAATATTCATAGTCTAAGTTTCAGCTTTAAATTTGAATGATTTGATGAAAATGATCTGAGGTGAATAAGCTTATTGATATTATAATTTGAAAATTGTTTGTCATGCGTTGAAAATTTGGAATTAAAATGTACTGTTTGGCACCTCACTTAGCTTTTACTATCAAAATTTCAGAAAACAAATATAGCTTTTATTACCAGAATCACAATAAATGTCTTTCTTCGAACTTATGTTAAATGATGCTATGGGTTTTCACATATTAAAAATTCACACATCAATGAGATGTAGTATGTATATTCGACGATATACTTAAAAAAATCTCTAAAATTGGAGATTAAGTAATCCACAAATTATTAACTAATTTAAATTTAAGTCTGATTCAGAAAATTTACGAAACAAACGAGAGTAAATATTTTGGCAAATTTTAATCTCAAATTGCCAATCAAACACGTAATAAGGCTCAGTCTGGTTGCTTTGTTTTCCCCCATTGTAATTAACTCCCTTGATTTCCGGCGATAAAGCCATTGGCCCATTGTTCGGTTGCTTTTGAAAAAGCCGGAATAGGCGGACAAGAAATTTCCAGAGCGATTTCTGTCGTTTCTGCAAATTTATTAATCAAATCTTTCATAAATGCTCTGTTATTGATTTCTGTGTTTTGTTTGAAATTGCAGAACAACCATGGATCATCAATGGAGGAGACACCAGATCAGATGAGTGATGTGGGGCGTTTGGCCTTTTGGTGAATGTGCATGTGTAGATAGAGAGACCAGACCAAGCAATCAACCTGCCCAAGTAGGATCGTGAAGGTTGTTGAATGTGTGGTCTGAGAGAGAGAGAGAGAGAAGTCCAGTGACTGTCTTCATCATGTTTTGGGTTTTGGAGACTTGAGGTTTTTCTTTCTTTTCTGTAATTGGCTCTTCGCCTTTTTGAGGAGGCAAATGTATGTTTTGTAATGTAGTAATATGATGAATAAAGCTAATTATCATGTACTTCATGAAAATAAAATCGCTGCGTTCATACTTTCGTTGTGACAAAATGTGCAGTTAGCGATTAGGCAAACTTGATTTGTTAGAAAAAATACAAAAAAAAAGTTTGGTAAAATCACAACTTCAATGGATTAGACATCTTGTTATACCAATTATAAAATCTGCATCCTTATCGCCAAAGTTGGCGAAGATTTTTCATTCGCCAATATCAATCGTCTTCCCATGTTTTTTATATGATGAGAACCATTCCCTTATTGTACCACAACTTCTGACCAACTACCGCCGGGAAGAAACA
The DNA here is from genome assembly GCA_023055425.1 of Linanthus parryae. NCBI lineage: Eukaryota > Viridiplantae > Streptophyta > Magnoliopsida > Ericales > Polemoniaceae > Linanthus > Linanthus parryae. The sequence goes on along the minus strand of JALGPY010000005.1, from coordinate 26,263,484 downwards.
CAAAAATTTTATTTTGTGAAATGCAAAAGAATATTTTTACTTATAATTTTTATAATTTATAATAGTGTAACGTTGGAGTACCTAACACTATTGGAGATACTCTAGCTGAATTTGCTACTAAATTGGCTTCCTTTTTTTAATGACATGGGAACATGATGCTATTCTTCTGTTGCTATTCTTCGAGTACGCACTTCGTAACTCCGCTCGGATACAATAATCTACAAACTACATTAGTGATTAACTTGAAAAATTCGGACTAACACATTCACAGTTGAAAAGTCAAATATACAACCTATTAAATTATCCCAAAGGTCGAACCCAAATCTCTTGTTACTTAAAGCAGTTGTTTTTTTTTTTTTTTTTTTTTTTTTTTTTTTTTTTTTTTTTTTTTTGAGGAGAAAAGCAGTTGGTTTGGATCACCCAACTGATTGCTTCAATTTGAGTGGTATCAAAAAATATTAAAAGTCCTGTTTGGTATCAGTTAGATCTGGTATGAGGAGTGATGTCACCGAGTGCATCACAATTCTTTTTCTTTCTTAAGCCTAACTTGATTTCCTCTCTTTTATTATTATTATTATTATTATTATTATTATTATTATTATTATTATTATTATTATCTCTAAGACCTTGATAAATAAGAAGAGTGACCTTTCAAAAAGAGATGTAGACGGACTTATATAAGAGAGTTGATTGCGCGGGCCATGCTCGCAAACTTCGTGTGGAAGTTTTAAGGATCGGACAAATGCACGCCACCCATGCATGTGCCCTGCTCTCTCATTCAACTTCCCTTGGCCCACCTTATTCTAGAAGTCTTTAATGAGTTGTTCCAATTTTATGGGATAACGACTTTTCAAAAAAAAAATTATGGGATAACAGTTCTTTTTAGTTGAGTTTAGATATTAGTATCATATTGTAAATAATTAGGGATGCAAGTTTAAATCGGAAAAACTGCAATCCGAGTCGAATTGGGCGGTTTGGTTTGTTTTGGTTCGGTTTAAAAGCTATTAAGGTTCGGTTTGGAAGCTATTACGGTCCAGGTTTGCAAAAATCTCAAACCGTATAATACGGTTCGGTTTAGTTTGAGATACCACAAGACCGTAAAAATCGAACCGAACTGAACCATGTAGCAAATTAGACTATACAACTATCAAACTTGATAACTTCTACACATATATCATATACAGTATGTACCTCAAATCCGAACCGAACCCATTAAATGGTTCTGAAAATTAAGTAATTTTTTACTTTATTTTTTAATTGCTTAACATAGAAATTTTAGCAATTATTTGATTGTTGAATGAACTATTAAGAAATTTTAAATTAAATAATATATTTTCAGAACTCGCGGTTTAAAACCGAACCAAACCTGTCATTCACGGTTCGGTTTGGAGACATGAACGGTCCGGATTAGATTTGGGTTTTGCTCAAACCGTTACATGCGATTCGGTTCGGATGGGTTCCAAAACCGAACCGAATCGTTTTCACAACTTGTGAAAGTAGCTACATCGATGACCCGAAAACAAGATTTATTAGAAAGAAATAACCCAATTACAACGCATGCAACATCACATCTAAGTCCACTCACGCTCTATACACTTATATAGACCGAAGAGCATCTTCCACAGTTGTTATCAAAATTTACACCAAATCTTATTTTGGTGGAGAAAAATGATTAAGCCTACCACAGTTAACCCTCAAAAATACAATTTCACCATTTTTGGTGAAAAAAATACTTTTCGTCTCCCACAATTTTCGATAATATTTAAATCAGATAGTTATTTCACCATTTCACCAGATTAAGAGAATGGTATTTTTGACCTCCCACAACAATTCATCAAATTTATCATCATGAATTCCACCATAGCTATAAAAAAAGTACCCAAACAATATTACACGAAATTGTAAAATTATTAATAACACTTCAAAAAATCTAATTGACCAGTTTAATCTATTTGACCGTGAGGGCGATAACATGCCTAGGGTAGCACGGAACTTAAACTTTGGTGCGTGGGCGAGCCAAGGTAGTAACGATGAATCGTATGTCCCAGAACCTCCTAGCAATAATGATCAGACTTATGCTCGACCAGATGCAAGTTATCCCAATTTTAGCTACCAAAACGAGGATTTCATCTAGATTGTCACGCAGATATAACACATTACATTACTATGTTACTTTGTTCTTCATTCTGCTTTCTTTATTTTCTTGGTTTGACTATGTATTTTACTTTTCATGCTAATAATGTAATCTATTTTCATATTTATGAGTTTAGTATTAATGCATTGTTCTTGTTGTCATTTTAGTTTATATTTTATTTTCTAACACTAAGGTTAATTATATTAGTCGTCAAAAATAATTTTTAAACTAATCGTTTGTCAAATATGAAATTATGTCTCTAATTATATAAAAGTAATGAAAAAACATGCCCTAAGCACTAATTAAAAATTTGGTGTAGATTGCACCAAATCCTATTTTTTCCATCAAATTTGATGGTAAAAAAAAAAAGAACTTGTGATATAGGATAGGATTTGGGGGTACGGTGGGAGATGCACTTCACAATTTTACAAAAGTTACACCGAATATAGGATTTGACGATTTGATGGTTTTTTGGTCAACAACTGTGGGAGACCTACCAAAAGATCACCATATTTTTGGAGATTTGTTGTGGGAGATCGAAAAACACCAAAATTTACCTTCAAATATAAAATTTGATGCACTGTGAAAGATGCTCTAAGGGTTCTGACTTGGGCCCAAAGTAGTGTCAAAGGATGTCAAAATTTGATTAGAACATTCATAAAAGGTTCACAATTAATTTTACCAAACTCGAAGTAGCTAAACAGTGAAACAAACAAAATTAAATTAAAATAACAGATTTTAATCGAAACTTATAAAACCTGGGTTCCCAAACACGCACTTACATTACACACAAAGTAATTATACCTGTCTTCAAGACATCTACTTTGTGGGCTAAAATCTATGGTGTAGAACTAGAAGCATTCATTTCGCTACTCAGTATGGATTGTGGCATTTGTAAAAGGCTGACCACTATTCGCTTAGTCACTTTGACCCGGTGATTTGGATAGTCCAATGATGCAATTTTTGATATTCTTTTTATGGTGTTGTAGAGTAAAAATTGTTCTATAACACGGTGAAATATTATCAAAAAATCGCATCGTTTTGTTACTCAGATTACTCTGTCAAGTGGCTCAAATACGAGTCAAAAAATCAATTTAGTATCAGGCTAAATTGTTGTCGTAGAAAGTTAGATGGGTAAGGTATTTATGAAAGATTTACATCACAATGGTGAGCCTACAAAAACCAATAGCCCATAGGCTTGATATAGAGCCTGATGAATCACTGGGCCGAGCCCATTTTAGTTGGGCTGTAATTGTAATATCGTTTTCTTTATTATGTTCACTGGCCCGGCCTATTCATTTCCATGTCACACATATCTATATAAATATATTGAAAGTAATGTTGAGCTTTATAACGCCAAGAAAAATGTTTTCAATTATTAGTCAATGTTGTTTTTCATTACTAGTCAATGTAATTGATATAGCAATTAGTATTATATGGTTGAAATGGCACGCATATCATTATTTTTTTTAGATTTGAACCTAAAATTTCATGTAGGGCATTTTAAATGCTCTATCACCTGAGCTATCACCCATTTGTGATGCCTATCATTCTTGTTTTCCTACTATAATTGTGCTAAATAATTATAATGCTGAAGAATTCATTTCGCTATAGAGTCTATATTGTAGGTAGCATTATATGCTTTGTTTGTATCAGGGTAAATTGTTTATTGTAGAGAGTTAGATGGGTAAGATATCTAAGAAGATTTAGATCACAATGGTGATCCTACATCAAGCCCATAGGCTTGATATAGGGTCTGATGAAAAAGTACTCACTGGGCCAAGCCCATTTTAGGCTGTAATTGTAATAATTTTTTCTCTAATATTTATTTTTTTGGTAAACTTTTTCTCTACTCTTTGACGTCTAGTATTATCAGTGGGGAAGGGTTTCTCTCTCTAGAAATTTGCTCTGCATTTTTCTGAGATGAGAATTGTGGGTTTTCTACTCTTTTGTCCTCGTTTAATCCAGGGTGTGGAGTTTGTTGCTTCGTCTCTGTCTCCAATTCATATATAGCTTCTTTATTTTCTCTTGTTTTCAGGGATTTCTTCCGCTTGTTCCCGGTTAACTCTTTTCTTTTTGTTTTGAGATCTGGGTGTGGGTCTTTGCATCGCGATAATTGGTACGGACTCAATGGATCCAGAAAATCCAAAAGAGGTAGTTCTAGATTTGGAGGAAAATCTCGTAGTTGCTAATCGAGTAGCCCATAAAGTGTTGGTATGGCGTCTGTTATCCCAGAAGTCTCTCTGGGTGAATATAGTGACCAAAATAGCTAAAGGCATTTGGGGTTTGAGGGGTGAAATCAGGGTGGAGATGTGGGCTCATAATAAATATATTTTTCGATTCCAAGATGAATCGGACTGCAGGAAAGTCATGAACGGTGTTCCTTGGAATTTGGGTAATGACTTGCTGGTTCTCAAGAAGTGGCCAGCAAAAATGGCGTTGAAGGAGATTGATTTGTCACAGAGTCCATTTTGGATTCAAATCGGAGTCCCACCAGATTTCAAAACAGAGGAAAATGCGAAGAGAATTGGAGAGATTGCTGGAACTTTAATTGATATTGACGAGGATACGATTGGAGAGAATCAAAGGTATCCTTATCTGAGAATCCTAGTTCTGGTTGAAGTTGATAAACCGTTAGTTCAGGCGTTTTTCTACATGAACAAAGGTAGGAAAAATCAGAGAAGGTCTTCACTATGAGAATATTGGAGATTATTGCTATGATTGTGGAAGAATCGGTCACCGGGATCGTGATTGTCGATTTCTACCACCGGAGAAACGTGGATGCCAGAATTTTGGTATGTTTCTTCGGAGTGATGCTAAGAAGCACAGAGGTCCCAAACCAGCGTGGTTAACTCCGGAGGCTGAACGCTTCTTGAAGATTTGGGGCTCGCCGGAGTTTGAGCTTGACGATCTATCACCGGAGCGTGACGATACACCTAAGCCAGAGCGCGTGACTAATAACGCGAAGGGGGAATCCGAGGTGATAGGTACGAGAAAGAATAACAGTACTGATTTGGTGATTAAATCACAGGCTGGCAATCGATCCAATGGTGATGGATTAGGACATCTGGTACGATCTTTGTCCTTTTCGGATACGCAGGTTGTCGTGCACCCCGAGGAATTTGAGGATGAGTGTAGTAAGAAGCTAATCGATAAAAACTCTAGAATTTTTACAGGCATCAGAGAGGTGGTTAAGGTGGATTCAGATGGTATAAAAAGGAGCCAGATGCAATTTAGCGTCTTTAAGGACTCCTTCTGAAGGAAATATGAGTAAACATAGGGACCAGACAACAAATTCTGGTTCTGATTTAAATAAGAATTTGGGCCGGGCTGATTCTAAGACTGGTCCTGTGGCAACCCAAGTGGGCCCGTCAAATAATTCTATAGGGAATTCCCAAGCCCAAAGTTTTATAACCCGTCGTGTGAGGAGATTTAAAACTCAAAGGACTTAGAAGTCTTTTGAAGAAGATAAGGAGGGGCAGATTAGGAATTTGGGTGTGCCTAACTCCTCAAAGAGGGAAAATCTATTTACAGAAGTGGCATTAGCTAGGGTTTTCGATGGGTTATCAGTCCTCAAGAGGAAGCAGGAGCCAAATCATGGCGAATTGGGTTGCAATAAGCGATTACGATTGGCAGAAGGGCAATCGGAGAGTACTAGGATGGCTTCAGAACTTCAATTCACTGAGGATGAGGAGAATTATGTCAACCTGGTGTGTCAATCCCAATCTTCTCAAAGGGGAAAGACATCAATGTCAGTGGTGGTGGAATGAACAGTGGCCCAAAGGGTAAGTATTTTATCTGAATTGTCTGAATTTGATGATAGTTTATATGCTAATTATCTAGAAGAGTTTGAATTGGAAATGGACCTCATATCAAAAAGGGAAGCGAACCAGGTTTTGTCTCATGAAAAGGTGGTGGTGGCTGACCTTCAACAGCCACAAGATCGATGCTGAGTATATGCTGGAACTGTCAGAGCTTGGGGCGTAACATAACAGTCCGGAGACTCAGAGGTCTTGTGACAGACCATCATCCTGTGGTTGTTTTTAAATCTGAAACAAAAAATAAATCTCAAAAAATAGATGGTTTGAGGAGGTCGCTGCATTTTGAATGTGCTGATTATGTAGAGCCTAATGGCTTATCTGGGGGCTTGGCATTATGGTGGCATGATGATATAGATCTAATTGTGGTGTGAAAGTCAAAAAACTTATTTCAAGTGGAAATTGTGAAGGAAAACTCTATGAAGGAAATGTGGTTTTTTATCTATGCACCTGCTGAGATAAGAGCTCGAAGAATCTTTTGGAATGATATTGTGCAAGTTACCAGGACTATTAATTTTCCTTGGCTGCTTATAGGGGATTGTAATGATTACTTAGAACCTCATGAGAAGCAAGGGGGAATTCAACATAGTTCTTGGAGATGTGATCACTTTCGAAGTTTTGTAAGAAGATGTGCCCTCATGGAACTGCCTGCTCAAGGTTTGGCTTACAGTTGGTCAAATAACAGAGAGGTAGGGAATATAAAAGAACTTAAAGATAGGGTTTTCTTCAGTACAAAATGGGGTTTGATCAACCCTGGAGCTAAATTGCATAGAGAGTTTATTGTGGGATCTGATCACACTCTATTGGTTCTTGATACAAACTGGATCAGAGATAAGAGAAAGTACCAATTTGTTTTCAGCAGAAATTGGCTTTCTTATGAAAATTGTGCTGAAACTATTGAAAATCTCTGGACAGAGAGAAGTGGTAATGGAGATTTTTTGAATCTTACATCGAGATTAGTCAATTGCAGAGAAGGCTTGAAGAGGTGGAGTAAAGAAAATTGTCCAAATTATGAGATAATGATTAAGAAGATTAGTGCAGATCTTGCTCAAGTTCAACAGGGAAGTTGGAATGATGATAGTGAAGAGAAGCAGTCAACTCTTAAAGCTCAATTGGCAGACTTGTGGAATAAAGAAGAAATGTTTTGGAGAGAAAAGTCTAGAGTCCAGTACCTAAAAGATGGTGATAAAAACTCTAGATTCTTTTTCATTTCGACTCTTAAGAGAACGAACACAAATAGAATCAACAAGCTTTTGGATGATGAAGGGACATGGCATGAAAGTAAGCTGGATATTCAATCTGTTGCAAAGGAGTTTTTTGGTAAGCTGTTTACTTCTTCTCAGCCAATTCCAAATAATGATTTACTTCAAGTTATACAGCCTTCTATCTCTGTTGAAGAAAATTTAGAGCTTGGTACCATTCCTTCTAAGATTGAGATAGAAAAGGTGGTGTTTTCTTTCAACCCAAACAAAGCTCCGGAGTATGATGGTTATAATTGTGTGCTTTTTCAAACTCAGTGGGGAGTTATTAAGAAGGAAGTTGTTGCAGCTATTCAGCTCTTCTTTGAACATCAAATTCTGCCTCACAGTTTTAACAAAACTGTGCTGGCTCTCATACCCAAGAATCCAGAAAGAATGAAAGATTTTAGACCTATTGATCTTTGCAATTTTATGTATAAAGTCATTGCAAAACCATTAGCAAATAGACTTAAAACTTTGCTCCCTAGATTGATTGCTCCTGAACAGTCAGCCTTTGTTCCTGGGAGATCTATTCAAGACAATGTTTTGATGGCTCAAGAGTTGCTGCATTTCATAAAAGCCAAGAAACAAGGGAAGAATGGTGTGCTATCTTTAAAGTTGGACTTGCAAAACGCATATGATAAGGTGGAGTGGGTGTTTTTATTGGAAATCATGTCTAGATTTGGATTCAATGAAGCTTTTATCAAAAATGTGGTTTTTTATCTATGCACCTGCTGAGATAAGAGCTCGAAGAATCTTTTGGAATGATATTGTGCAAGTTACCAGGACTATTAATTTTCCTTGGCTGCTTATAGGGGATTGTAATGATTACTTAGAACCTCATGAGAAGCAAGGGGGAATTCAACATAGTTCTTGGAGATGGGATCACTTTCGAAGTTTTGTAAGAAGACGTGCCCTCATGGAACTGCCTGCTCAAGGTTTGGCTTACAGTTGGTCAAATAACAGAGAGGTAGGGAATATAAAAGAACTTAAAGATAGGGTTTTCTTCAGTACAAAATGGGGTTTGATCAACCCTGGAGCTAAATTGCATAGAGAGTTTATTGTGGGATCTGATCACACTCTATTGGTTCTTGATACAAACTGGATCAGAGATAAGAGAAAGTACCAATTTGTTTTCAGCAGAAATTGGCTTTCTTATGAAAATTGTGCTGAAACTATTGAAAATCTCTGGACAGAGAGAAGTGGTAATGGAGATTTTTTGAATCTTACATCGAGATTAGTCAATTGCAGAGAAGGCTTGAAGAGGTGGAGTAAAGAAAATTGTCCAAATTATGAGATAATGATTAAGAAGATTAGTGCAGATCTTGCTCAAGTTCAACAGGGAAGTTGGAATGATGATAGTGAAGAGAAGCAGTCAACTCTTAAAGCTCAATTGGCAGACTTGTGGAATAAAGAAGAAATGTTTTGGAGAGAAAAGTCTAGAGTCCAGTACCTAAAAGATGGTGATAAAAACTCTAGATTCTTTTTCATTTCGACTCTTAAGAGAACGAACACAAATAGAATCAACAAGCTTTTGGATGATGAAGGGACATGGCATGAAAGTAAGCTGGATATTCAATCTGTTGCAAAGGAGTTTTTTGGTAAGCTGTTTACTTCTTCTCAGCCAATTCCAAATAATGATTTACTTCAAGTTATACAGCCTTCTATCTCTGTTGAAGAAAATTTAGAGCTTGGTACCATTCCTTCTAAGATTGAGATAGAAAAGGTGGTGTTTTCTTTCAACCCAAACAAAGCTCCGGAGTATGATGGTTATAATTGTGTGCTTTTTCAAACTCAGTGGGGAGTTATTAAGAAGGAAGTTGTTGCAGCTATTCAGCTCTTCTTTGAACATCAAATTCTGCCTCACAGTTTTAACAAAACTGTGCTGGCTCTCATACCCAAGAATCCAGAAAGAATGAAAGATTTTAGACCTATTGATCTTTGCAATTTTATGTATAAAGTCATTGCAAAACCATTAGCAAATAGACTTAAAACTTTGCTCCCTAGATTGATTGCTCCTGAACAGTCAGCCTTTGTTCCTGGGAGATCTATTCAAGACAATGTTTTGATGGCTCAAGAGTTGCTGCATTTCATAAAAGCCAAGAAACAAGGGAAGAATGGTGTGCTATCTTTAAAGTTGGACTTGCAAAACGCATATGATAAGGTGGAGTGGGTGTTTTTATTGGAAATCATGTCTAGATTTGGATTCAATGAAGCTTTTATCAAAATGATCAGACAGTGTATTAGTACTGTACATTGTGCTGTTAAGATAAATGGGGAGTGTGGTGAATAGTTTAAAACTCACAGGGGCATAAGGCAGGGGGTCCCATTTCCCCATACCTGTTTGTGCTTGTGATGGGGGTGCTGTCTAGAAACCTCGAAGGAGCTCTTATAGATAATACTATCAAGGGGGTTCAGATCAAGAGAGGGGGTGTAGCTATCAATCACCTACTTTTTGCTGATGATGCTATCATTTTTCTCCAAGCAAAGGAAGAAGAAGTACTTGCTTTTATGAATTTATTGAGTGTGTTTTATGATTCCTCAGGTATGGAGATTAATTTGAACAAATTTGGCATGTTTATCTCTCCAAATACAAGTGTTGATCAAGCTTCACACATTTCAGAGGCGTGTGCTATCCCTCCTATTGATGAAAATTCTAAGTACTCAGGAATTCCTGCCTTTTGGGGTAAATCAAAAACTCAGAATGTGTTGTATATTAACAACAATGTGGAGAATGTGCTTAATGGATGGAAGATGAAATATTTGTCATATGCTGTCAGGGAAGTGATTATAAAAGCAGTGGCTTGTGCTATACCATCTTATGTGATGAGCTGCATTCAATTGCCAAAGTCTTTACTCTCAAAATTGACAAGAACTATAAGGAATTTCTTGTGGGGAGGTGATTTTACAACAAAGAAGATGTGTTGGGTTGCTTGGAGAGATTTGGTCAAGTCAAAAAGAGAAGGGAGTCTTTCATTTAGAGATTTAAAAGCTTTTAATTATGCTATGTTAGAAAAAATGCTTGGAGATTATTGAGAAATCCAGATTCCCTTTGTGCAAGATTTATTAAAGATGCTCATTATTCGAATACCTCAGTATTAGAAGCTAAATTTGGTTCAAATCCTTCATGGACCTGGAAAATTCTTATTGCTGGGATAGATGTTCTGAAAAATGGATTGCTTTGGAAGGTGGGAAATGGTGAACAAGTTAGAGTATTTGAAGATTGTTGGCTTCCCTGATTTGAAGGCCAGAAATTGCAAAGAAGAACTGAACATGGAAATTTACAAACAATGGCAGAGTTGATACCCAGTTTCTAGGAGCTGGAAAGTTAACTTTATCTTAAATAACTTTTCTGCTGCTGTAGCTCAAGAAATTTTTGCTGTTCCAATTCCTTGGAGATTGTGTGTGGATAAACCCATCTAGAGAGCTTCTAAGACTGGCATATACACTGTTAAGACAGGCACTTATATTGCAAAAAGAATGTTTCAACAAGCAGCCAGCCAAGGTAAATCTGGTTTCAAAGACTATATTTATGACAAACCTTCCTCTTCTTTTCGTTTTTCCAAAGAATTTTGGAATAGAAGTTGGAATCTGAAAGTTCCTCCTAAGCTGAGAGTATTCTGGTGGATAATGTGCTCAAATGCACTTGCCACAAAAGCAAATCTTCTTAAAAGGGGTTGTGGTATGGTAGCCACTTGCCAAAATTGTGTGAAGCATGTTGAGGATTATCTTCACTGTTTCCTGGGTTGTGATTGGACCAGAAACATCTAGTTTAAGCTTGGATGGCATACTGTTGTTGAAAATGGAGGGGGTTTCTCTCTTCAACAATGGCAAGAAAAGATGTGGGAGCTAGATATGTTTGTGCCAAAATAAGAAAATTTACTGGAAAAAATTGTTGTTTCTTGCTGGTTTATTTGGAAGGAGAGGAATAAAGTTATTTTTGAAGGGGGATCTCCTAATCCTTTGGCAGTTATCCAACACATAGATCAGTTTCTGGACTATTATGGAAAGTCTGAATGCAAATGAAAAATTTCTAATATGATTACTTCTGTACATGGTACTGTAGAAAATTATCAGTGGACTTTACCCCCAAGTGGCAGACTTATATGCAAATTTGATGCAGCATGGAGCCAGGAGACTCTTACAGTGACAGCTAGATGGATTATGAGAGATGACAGGGGTGTCATGTTAGACTCTGGTTGGATGAAGAATTTTGCAAATTCAGCACTTGTGGCAGAAGGTATGGCATTTAGAGAAGCTGTTTATCAAAATCAGTCCATCATCAAAACAAGTCAGTTTGATAGTGATTGTAAAATTCTGGTGGATATGTGGAAGGGTAGCACTGCAGTTACCTGGGAATTGGAAGCCATCATCCAGGACATAAAATACATCTCTATTCAAGAAGAGGTGCAACTGAAGTGGATCAAAAGAACTGGCAACAAAGCTGCTGATTTTATAGCTAAAAATGTTCATGTGTTAAGTACTGATGGTAGTGAATTTTTTTCTTGTAATGAGTTTGCTGAAATCTTGGCAAAAGACAGTTGTAATGGTTCTTCTTAGTTCTATAAAATGGTTTTGTTGGAAAAAAAAAAGAACTTTTTCTCTAATATTTTCACTAGCCAAGCCCGTTCATTTCCACATTACACATGCCTATATATATATAGTAAGAGTATGTCAAACTTGATAAGCTAAAGAAATTAAATTATTAGTTAATGTAGTTTTTTCAAGATTAGTCAATGTAATTTGATATACCCCTTAAAAAATGTACTAGCAAGTTTGTATATGGTTGAAATGGGACGCATATCATTCTTGTTTTCCTATCATAATTATGCTGAATAATTATAATGCAGAAGCACTAATTTCGATACTCAATCTGGATTGTGGCATTTGTGAAAGGCTGATTTCCTCCATTTCTCAGTTCTCTTCAATACTTTGTTAGTATCAGGGTAAATTTTTTTGTGGAAAATTAGATGGCTAAGATATCTATGAAGAATTATATCACAATGGTGAGCCTACAACAAACCCATAGCCCATAGGCTTAATTTAACGCCTGGTGAAAAAGTAATCACTGAGCCAAGCCCATTTAGTTGGGCCATAATTCTAATAACCTTTTTTCTATTCTGTTCATTTCGCTAAGCCCATTCCTTCCAATATTACACTAATATATTGAAAGTATGTCAAACTTGATGGAGGGTCAACTTTTTTCTTCTCTCTAGAATTGCGATGGCAAGTTCAGAGATGATGATTCCTAACCTTCTTGGTGTCTAATCGGAGTAAAATACTCCCTGTTTTTTCCTTTTCCAGAGTGTGATACCCCCTGCTAGTTTTCTTTTACCCCCTCTTTCTCTAGTTTCGTCACTCTGGTAGTAGAGATTTCAGATCTGAACATCAACAAGGAGAGAAGGATGAGTACTCGAATGGTAGAAGAAGAGGAACTTTCGCTAGAGCTTGAGGATGATGGATCTACGGTGGACAAGCTCCGAGACTCAACAATAGTAGAAAAACTACTCGCCGGTAAGCCGTATCGACCACAATTAATTCACAATATTGCTATCGGTATATGGAACTTAAAACCTGATGAACTGAAAGTTTGTGCTTATGGTATCAACAAATTCGTATTCTATTTCAAATATATCACGGATAGCAGTAGAGTTATGGATCAAGCACCTTGGACGATTCATAATAAGCTATTGATCTGTAAGGAATGGAAAGTAGGAAAGAGATTGGAAGAAATTGATTTTCAATACTGTCCTTTCTGGGTTCAAATACACGGAATACCACTGGAAAAATGTCCAGTGATAATGCAAGAAAAGCAGGCCGATTAATCGGAGAGGTTTTGAAAGTTGAAAGAGAGGAAGCCGAGGATTTAATTCTCCATCCATATATGAAGGTCAGGGTACTGGTGGTGGTTGATAAACCACTCAAGAGGGGTTTCAATCTGACTGGGTACAGTGAGGAACCACCATGGATCCACTTTAGCTACGAGAAGCTGAAAGATTATTGCTATAATTGTGGACGGTTAGGCCATGATCTTCGACAGTGCAAATTCGAAAGAACTGTTAAAACAGAAAGAATGAACTATGGCCCAGATCTGTGTGCTACCTCCAAAGCAGAGTTCAGGGAAAGTAGACAGCTGGAAAGGGATCTAACAAGCTCCGGCGCCGGCAACGAGAGAGCCTCCTTCAGGCAAGAGGTGGCGCGTTGGGTAAGACAAGGGAAGCTTCCAGAAGAGCGCGTGAGGGGAGGATATCAAGATCAGGGTGATACGAATCTAGTATCCAACGTGAAGCTGCAAAAAGGACAGGGGATAATGGATAAGAACCAACAATTAGAGCCTCCTAGCGTCACAATCAGAGGACAGGTGGACAATTTAGAGGCGATTCACATCTCAGAAATTTCGAGGAAGGAAGGTACTGAAGAGGATAAGCAAGAAGAACGCGGTAAAGGACAATCACAGCTGGGGACGGATGTACTGGATTAGCTGGACACACCTTGGAATTGCAGCACACCACAAATTAGGTTCTCTGTTGTTGAAGACGAAGAGGAGGATGAGACAGTCCCAGAAACACAACAATTAGACGGGGCAGAATTGCAAATTATTAATCCACCAGGGGGGCAAAGTAAAAACTCTGGAAACCCAATTGAACATGTTGGACCACACGAAAAAATTGGGCCAGGCCCATCAACTCCAAAAATCCGTAAGTTTGTGTCAAGAAGAAGAATCAGCCCAATGTCAGCCCAAGAGTGCATCAGCCCGATTGTGAACCAATCCAAACAGAAAGCGGGTCAGTTGGTACTACCCGAGAAATTGGGTAATCCTTATACAGAAATTGGAATTGCTAGGGTTTTTGACACAATCATCAATATGAAGAGGAAATCGGGAGGAGAAGACACGGACTCGTCAAATTCGCAGAAAAAGTTAAGATACTCAAGGTTTCAGGAAATAGATGAAGTGCGGAGAGCGATCCAATTCACATACGAAGATCAAAGGTACGCAAAATTGGTTTGCCAATCTCAAAGCACGCAAACGGTTCCAGTCGAGGGAAATTCAGAAGTTCAAATTACAGTCACAGAAAAAGTGCAAAGGGAGGTAAGCTTTCAATCTGTTCTTTGTAGCGAAGATGATTCCATCTATGAGAAGTACATGGTTGAGTTTGAACGGTTAATGGGGAAAAGCAGCAGTGAAAAGGTGGTGGTGGCTGACCTAGAACAGCCACAAGAGCGATGTTAGTGCTCTCCTGGAACTGTCAGGGGTTGGGGCAACCGCTGACAGTCCAGAAAATCCGAGGGCTTTGTAATGCCCATCGTCCCAGCATGGTGTTCATAATGGAAACAAAAAACAAAAAATCATATGTTGATTCAATAAGAAGGAGATTGAGATTTCCCAATAGCATTATTATGGATCCTAGAGGCCTTTCTGGAGGCATCTGTTTATGGTGGATTGAAGACATTGATATCACTGTCTTATTTAGTTCAAGAAACTTTATAGCAGTTAGATATAAGAGGGATGCTGCAAATGAGGAATTCTGGCTCTTCATCTATGGTCCTCCTAAACATAAGGACGGAAGAAGAATGTGGAATGAGTTAGATAAAGTGGTAATCAAGTGGTCTGTTCCTTGGATTCTCTGTGGAGACCTAAATGAACTAGCAAATGACAGGGAGAAAATGGGAGGATCACAAGCTCAGATTTGGAAGATAGTTCAATTTAACTCCCTCATGTCTAAGTGGGGATTGATGGAATTGGAAGCTAGAGGCTTGAACTATACTTGGGCTAATAACAGAGAAGAAGGCAATGTGAGGGAGAGAATTGATAGAGCTCTAGCAAATGGCCCCTGGAGATTGCTACATCCACAAGCTTTTGTGCTACATGATGTGATTATAGGATCTGACCATATCCCCCTCATTATTGATACTAGTCCTACAAAATGGAAGAGGAAGTATAAATTCAGAATTGAAGAAAAATGGTCTTATCATCCTGATTATAAAAAAGAAGTAGAAGCCAGCTTCATCACTTCAATCAATGGTTCTCCTATGTATAGGCTCCAAGCTAAGCTTAACAGCTGTAGAAGACATTTGCAGAAATGGAGTAGACAAGAGTTTGGAAACAGCAAGGAGCTGATCAAGAGTCTTACTTCTGAGCTTTCGACCATCCAATAACAAGCCTCTTCACATGAGAAGGAAGCTAAACAAAAACAGCTCAAGCTCAGAATCAAGGAGGAAGAAAGAAATGAAGAACTTTTTTGGCTTCAAAGGTCCAGACTCAAGTACTTTAAAGAATGTGACAAAAATACCACTTTCTTTCATCTTACTACTATCCAAAGAAGATCAAGGAATACTATCCAACAAATCAAAGATAGCAATAATAATTGGGTTCACACAGAGGGTGAGATTACTAGCTGTTTATTAGAGTATTTCAAGACTCTCTTTACTGCAGAAGAGGAGGAAAACCAGGATCAAGTGTTACAGTGTGCCAAGACAGTCATTACAGAAGATATGAACAACTATCTGTGTGGCATTCCAGAAGAAGAAGAGATTAAACAAGCTGTTTTTCAATTAGGAGCCAAGAAAGCTCCAGGAGAGGATGGCCTGAATGGTAAATTCTATCAAGAGAACTGGGATTATCTGAAACCAAACTTGGTGGATGCCTGCAAACATTTCTTTCACACAGGTTTTATTCTAAAAACCTGGAATAGAACTCAAATTGCCCTCATTCCTAAAGTAGCTATACCACAATCACCCCTGGATTACAGACCAATAAGCTTATGCAATTTCAACTATAAGGTGATTTCTAAGGTGATTGCTAATAGATTGAAGACAATCCTTCCTCAAACTATAAGTGATGCTCAAGCAGCCTTTGTGCCAAAAAGACATATTCAGGATAACATCCTTATTACTCAAGAGATGTTTCATCACATAAAGAATAAGAAGACAGGTAAACAAGGGTGTTTGGCTATGAAGCTGGATCTCACTAAAGCTTATGACAGAGTCAGCTGGACTTTTTTGGATAAAGTGATGCATAAGATGGGTTTTAACCAAAAATGGAGACAACTGATTAGCCAGTGTGTCACAACAGTTAGCTACTCCATCATGATTAATGGGAATCCAACAAAGTTTTTTACACCACAAAGAGGCTTAAGACAGGGAGATCCTTTATCTCCCTATTTGTTTGTCCTCATTGCTGATGATTCAGTGGTTTTCCTCAATAGTAAGAGAAATGAAGTGGAGAACTTTTTTGACATCAAAACTACATATGAGAAAGCCTCTGGTATGTTAGTGAATTTGAAGAAGTCTACAGTTCTTTTCTCTCCCAATACTGAGCCAGACATGAAGGAGTCTCCTAGAAGGATTCATGGGATGAAGGAGATGAGCAACTCAGATAAATATTTGGGGGTTCCTTCTTTGTGGGGCAGATCCAGAAGTGAGACATTCAACTACATTGAGGACAAAGTGAGGAGAAAATGTCAGGGGTGGATGAACCTTTATCTATCTCCAGCAGGTAAGGAAGTGTTGATCAAATCCATTGTTCAAGCAATACCTAGCTAAACTATGCAATGTTTCCTCTTTCCCAAGAAAACATGTGATAAACTGAGTCAGATGACTAGGAATTTTTGGTGGAAAGGGGATCCCAAGAAAAGGGGTCTGTGCTGGGTTAAATGGGAAACTATGAGAAGACCAAGATTTAAAGGAGGCATGGGGTTTAGAGATTTTGCTGATTTTAACAAGGCTCTACTAGCCAAACAGGGGTGGAACCTGATTGAGAACCCAAATTACTTCTTATCAAAGTTCATGAAAAGCATCCATTACCCAAATGGTAACTTCATTAATGCCAAAAAGGGCATAATCCTAGTTGGAGTTGGTCAAGCCTGCTAGAAGGCAGGAAAATCATTCTTAAAGAAGGGTTCTGGAGAATTGGGGATGGGAGAGTAGCTACATTAAAAGACAAATGGATTCCTAAAAGTGATGGCCAGAATTTATGCATCCTAGAAGTTCTTAAGGAGCACCCAGTGGCATCTCTTATCAATACTCAGACTAGAAGCTGGAAGACAAACATGGTGAGAAACTCCTTTGAAGCTGGTACTGCCAAAGCCATTCTCCAGGTTCCTCTCCCTCATTTCCCCTCTCAAGACAAGCTGATATGGCCACACACAAGAAATGGAAAGTACACTGTTAAATCTGGTTATGTTGCAGCTACTATGGAGAGTGATACTACCAATATGGGAGAAAGCTCTCTCATTATTACATAGAGTGACTGGAAATGGCTATGGGCCTTACCCCTATTACCCAAAGTAAAACAATTTTGTTGGAGATTGATGCAAAATGCTATTGCAACTAAAGAAGGATTATATAGAAGGAAGCTAGCCCCTGACCCTTGGTGTCCCATATGTAACTCCAATGCTGAAACTATTATGCACCTTCTATTTCAGTGTAGATGGACAAGAACGGTGTGGTTTGGAGCTCTGGGGGTGAGAACAGATCAGTGGGAATCCCTCCCATCCTTCAAACACTGGTTCAAAGAAATGAAGGAAAGAGTTCTTAACAAAGACATTACAGAAGTCTTAGTAAGCCACTTTCTGATTGTGGCCTGGACCATTTGGAAGAGTAGAAATAGAGAGATATTCTCTTAGGAGAAAGTGAATCCAAGCTCAACTATTACCAAAGCTTTGGCTGATATACAAAGTTATAAGGAGGTTCAGGGTGATAACATGGCTGGTTTAAAGATCAACAAAAGCAGTTTAACTAGAATTTGCTGGGAAGGTCCTCCAAATGGGTGGCTAAAAGTCAACTCTGATGCCTGCTGGAAGAGAAGCAACAGCAAAGGAACTGCAGCTTGGCTCCTTAGGAATCACAAAGGTGAAGTCATAGATGGTCAATGTTGTGTTTGTACTGCTTATTCAGCTCAAATGGCTGAAATTTTGGCGCTTAGAATGGCTATCTGTGGTACTACAGCTTACAAGGAAAATATCATTTTTGAAGTTGATTGCCAGGAGGTGGTAAAATGGGTCCTGAATCCTGCTCAAGCTCCTTGGGAGGTGGGTGCAATTTTGGCAGATATAGGTATCTATTCCCAAAATAGAGTTATCAATTTTGTTTGGGTTAATAGGAAAGCTAATAGAGCTGTAGATCTGGTTGCAAATTTAAAATGTAAAGGGAATCTCCCATGGAATTGGGTTAGCTCCCCTCCAGCTAGTCTAGAGATTTTTCTAGCAGAGGATAAACGTTTTTTTAATAGCGCAGGTTGTGTTTAATATATTTTCAAGTTTGGGACAAAAAAAAATTAGGGATGGCAATACGGTTCGATCCGATCCGAATGCGAGTGATTCGATCCGAATTGATCAAGTCCGAATCCGATACATTTTAAAATGGATCGGATATGGATATTAAAATCAAAATTCGATCCGTATCCGGATTCAATCAGAATATATTAGGATATCCGATGGATATCCGACTCAAAAGGATCCGAACACACATAGTTTTACGAAAATACCCGTAGAGTCATAAAAATATATGTTTTTACCTACGTATCTATATAAATACATTACACAATTCACTACACATTATGTTTTCAGGCCTAAATAAAGTATCCCACTCTGATTATGGATACTTTTAGTCGTTGTTTTGATTGAATTTGTAGACGATTTTAGACATCATTGGTGCCTTAAACCTTTGAATGAATTTCATATATTTCTTGGTAGATTTCCGTTTGTCATATTGCAATTTTTTAGCATAATTTTTCTCTTTTAGGCAGGTTTTTATTTTGTGTGGTGGCTTGTTTTTATGTATTTTTCTGAATTTGCTGCTTATTTTTTATGAGAAGTAAAAAAAGTTGCTCATGATCTGAATCTAGATCCGAATCAGATCCGTTTATGGTGATTCGGGTTGTCGGATCGAAACGGATATTGCATATTAAATCCGATCCGGATTCGATCCTAATTCGTTTTGAATCCGATTAGATTTGGATCCCATATGGATCCACTCTTTTTAATCGGATTTAGATATGGATATAGGTGAATCCGATCCGAATCCGATCCGTTACCATCCCTACTTGATATGCCAAGACAAGAACGTTTTCAATGCTGTTTTTTCAAGATAAGTCAATGTAATTGATATAGCAAATTAGTATATGGTTGAAATGGGATGCATATCATTATTGTTTTCCTATTATAATAATGCTGTAGAAGCATTCGTTTCGCTACCCAGTCTGGATCATAGCATTTGTAAAAAGCTGATTTGTTCCACTTCTCAATCCTCTTGAATACTTTGTTAGTATCGGGGCAAATGGTTGTTGCAGAAAGTTCGTTGTGTAAGATATATAAGAAGATTTGGATCACAATGGTGAGCCTACAATAAACCCGTAGGCCTGATGAAAATGTACTCACTGGCCATACCCATTTTGGTTGGTCTGTAATTGTAATAATTTTTTTTAAGCCAATTCATTCCCATATTTCACATACCTATATATATATACATACACACAGAGACAGACTTACATGTTCGTCGTCTGTTGGGTTAAACCCGGACGGACCTCATGCAGAGACTTTTAAACGTTCTACAACTTTTTTTAGAGGATTCGAGTGTTTAATGCCAAAACACCAATATGTGGTGCGTTAACTCTTTCATCAGTGATACGCTATGAGGGATACACTTTGAGTGTAAAACACTCTACCACTTGAGTTAGCACCCATTTTCACCTATATAAATATATATATTTTTTTGAGAAGCACCTATTTAAATATATTGAATACACTAGTGCATACATCGTGCCCGAGGGCATGATCACAAAAAAAGTACGATACTTCCTCAAGTTTGAATGACTGAGATTGTCTTATTATAAAATATTTTATTCTTGGAGATAAGCTATTCCATATGACACAATTTGAGGACGGCTTATTCCCTCAACTTATTATGTAGATGGAGATAAGTTATTCCACATGTCACATTTTGAAGGATAGTTTGTTTCTCATAGCAGCAGCTTATGTAGATGTCAAACTTGTTACACGAAAAAGAATGTTTTAAATTATTAGTTAATGTAGTTTTTTTCTAAACAAGTCAATATAATTGATATAGTATATATTTTTTTTGAAAGAATCACTTGGATTAATTAAACGGGCTGGGCTTGATGAAAGCCCAGTAAATCTACATGTAGAGTTTCAACAGCCCACTCGGGCGGAAAATAAAACCAAGAATTACAATCGTTTAAACCGCTTCCGGTTTTTGCGAAGAGGTGGGCTGATTTATTCCACTTGCGTGGAATGTGGTGAACCACGTGTTCTTCCATGTTCTCGAGATAAACTCTACACTCTTCGATGCTTCTCATTACTTCTGTAACGTCTTCGAGCTTTCCATTCTTCTCCTCTCTCATTTCTCTCGCTAGAGAGAGATTGTCCGTTTCAATTCAGATCTTGTTCAAATTAAGCTCCGAAGCCATCTTGATCCCATCTAACATCGCCTCTGCTTCCATAGCTTTGGCCGATATTGCAAAAGGAGATGGGTTAGAACGACCGGCGATGAAGACACCATTAGCATCTCTGATAACTACTCCGGTTGCTGCCTTTCTCTCTTTCGAGTTCCAGGCAGCGTCAATATTGATACGGAACCAGTTCTCCGGTGGGAATCTTCTGGTTTCCTCCGTGAGTTGACAGATCTGAGCCGGGTTCTGCGAGAAATCCACATGCAAGATGGGATCTGTGGCATCAAGGACCGATCTGGCTTTCTCCACCAACTGGGTACTAGACTTTCTCTTATTTTTGAAGATAATGTCATTTCTGTTTCTCCTGAGGAGATCTATAAGAATACTCATCAAATTTCTCTCTCTGATCTTTGATTCGAGGAATTTCAGCGGAAACCAAGCTGCTAGATGTCCTCTTAAGCTTCGAGAGAAATCGGGGCCTAGGAGGAGATGCCAACATTCCATTGCGAAAGGGCAAGCCATAAACAGATGGGTCTCTGTTTCTTTTGCCCTGTTACAAACTGCACAAACATCATCCAACGCTATTCCTCTATGGGTCAGATTAGATCTGACAGGGAGTCCTGCGTTAATAGCTCTCCATGCCGGAAATAATATTCTTCTCGGAATTTTCTGGTTCCAGAAATGGATCCACCAGCTCGAAGGGTTGGAAGAACCACTGCCATATTGATTCTTCGATTTATTGTCTTCTTGTTGAAGCAGGAGTCTGTAACCTGTTTTAACCGTATAATTTCCGTGATCAGAGAAGTGCCAAATCAGTCTATCCGGCAGATCGATGGAAGGTATAGCCACTCTTCTAATTTCTTCAATATCACTTTCCCAAAAAAGTTCCTTGAGTTTGATTTCGTTCCATTTCCTGTCTTCTGTAATGAGGTCCGCTACCATGATTTGCCGGTTTGATTGATTCGGCGTGACCGGTTTGAAATGATGGGGCCGATAGAGCCACGGGTCCTGAAAGGCATCGAGCTGTTGGCCGTTTCCGAGTATCCACCTGCAACCATTGAAGACTAAATCCTTGCTTGATAGAAGACTTCGCCACAGATAAGAACTGTTATCCTTCACTACTGCTTTCTTAAACCCGTATCTCTGTAATATTTGTGGTAGAGAATTCGGGCATGAAGAGTATTCGGTTTAGTTAGGATGCGCCAAATTTTCTTTCCTAACAGGACAGTGTTGAATTTCTGTAAGTGATGAAATCCCATTCCTCTTTCTGACTTGCTTTTCTTCATCCTATCCCAGGAAATTCAGCTGATTTTTCTCTTGATATCGTCTGATCCCCACCAGAAACGGGACATATCAGTTTCAATCTTCTCGCAAAGATTTACAGGTAACTTAAAAACACTCATAGCATATGTCGGAATGGATTCAATAACTGATTTCAGCAAAATTTCTTTCCCCGCTGGCGATAAAAAAATTTCCTTACAATTTTTTGTTTTCGCTTGTATTCTGTCCGGTATGCTATGGAAGCTGAACATTTTGCTTCTCCCCATTTCTGTAGGAAGACCCAAGTATTTATCATGCAATTGCTCTCTCTTTACCCCCAAGAAGGTTGCTGAGTTGAGAAGTTGTTTCGTTCGGCACATTGCTTGAGAAGAAAACCGAAGATTTATTTAGATTAATCTGTTGGCCAGTAGCTTTTTCATAGATTTGTAGGATAGCCGATAGGGTTGTAACCTCGCTTGTGTTTTCTTTTGTAAATAACATGCTGTCGTCCGCAAAGAAGAGGTGGGAGACGCGAGGACCCCCTCTAGACGCAGCAGCCCCTGTAATACTTCCACTAGCAAGCGAAAACATGAGAGCGCGAGAGAGAACCTCAACACAAAACAAAAATAAATACGGAGAGATGGGACAGCCCTGACGAAGCCCACGCTTGGGTATAATATTTCCAACTACACGTCCCTTAAAAGAGAAAGAGAAGGATGTAGTGGAAATGCAATCATAAACTAGATTAACCCAATTGGGTCCAAAACCTAATCTTTGCAGGACTTGAACTAGGAAGTACCATTCCACATGGTCATAAGCTTTGCTAATGTCTGTCTTTAGGGCTAGGACTCCTTCTCGCCCCTTCATTCTTTTCTTCATCGTGTGTAGAATCTCAAAGGCTGAGATTATATTATCAGTTATGAGCCTTCCCGGGACGAAGACTGATTAACTCTCTGAGATCACATCAAGGAGGATCTGTTTGAGTCTCTTAGCCATGGTTTTAGAAACCATTTTGTAGATTACAGTACACAGACTGATTGGTCTTAAATCTGCTGGTGTCCGGACCTGCTTAACCTTAGGGATTAAATCTAAGATAGTATGATTGTAGGCTGCCACACTTTCTTCTCCATTTAGGATCCGAACCACACAACCCCCCACCTCATTTTTAAGCAGATGTCAATATTTTTGGAAGAAAATAGCTGGGAAACCATCCACACCAGGTATTTTTGTAGGGTTCATCTGCATTAGACTGTTAGTGACCTCATCAATGGTATAAGGAGCTTCCATGAAGTTCCTTTGATCCACCGAAATACCATTTGTAATAAAATTCAACATCTCTTCAATATCACCACTCGAGGGATTAGAAAATTGGAATAAATTATCAAAGTGTTCAGTAAGTACCTGAATGATCGAATGATCATCGGTATGCCACTGTCCAGCGGTGTCTTCGATTCCCTTGAGAGTATTTCTAGCTTTTCTCGCTGAGGCTTTACGGTGGAAATACTTCGTGTTCCTATCTCCTCCTTTGAGCCATTGCACTCGCGAGCGCTGCTGCCACAAATCTTCTTCTTGCTGAAGGAGTTTATTGAGATTTGCTTTTGCTTGTCTGAGGCGGTCAATAACTTGGCCACTTTATCGTTGGTATTGCAGCCTAGCAATCTCTTTCTTCTGGATATTGATCTTCTTCTTCAATTGACCCACATTGTTCCTGCTCCAGAGTTGGAGTCCGGAAGCACAATTGATGAGTTTAGCCTTCACTGATTGTACCCCTGTGGACAATTCCATTTGGACTTTGTCATCACAGTCCCTTTCTCTCAGTCAAGCTGTCTCGAAATAAAATCGCTTATCTCCGAGATTGTCATTGTTCTGCTGAGTGCCATCGAATTTCAACTCAATTGGGTTGTGATCCGATGTAGAGCTAATCAAGTGATTAACTCTTGCATTGCCAAACAGAGACCGCCAACTCAGATTAGCAACCACTCTGTCCAAGCGTTCTCTGATGTTAGCCATGTCTTCCTGGTTGTTAGACCAAGTAAAAGGGTTACCCACATAACCCAGATCTGTTAAATCACATCTTCAAAGAGTACGAATGAAAGGATCAACTTGACTTGAAGTGACAAACCTTCCTCCGTCTTTCTCAGGTTGGGATAATACTTCATTGAAGTCACCTACTACGCACCAGGGAGCATCTCCACGGGGTTTGAGTCGCTGTAGGAGTATAATTGATATAGCGAGTTAGTATATGGTTGAACTGGAACACGTAACATTTTTATTTTCCTTTTATAGACAAACACTTGCACGACAAACTCTAATTCGTTTGCATAAGTACTACTACCATATTATTATATTGGACAATTAACCATAAGGTGCATAAATCAAGTACAATTTAAACTTATCACTAGACTTGCAGCAAAATCTTCATGTTTTTGAAAACAATTCACCGATTTAGAAAACTATATTTTTTTAGGGTAATGATTCTTACACCAGCAAATATGATGGTTACACCAGATTTCTGTTGTCATGACTCAATTACCCTAACTAATAATATTTAATATTGTACTATTATGTTTCCAATCTTTTATTTTTGACAAGTTTGACATTCTCAAAGAGATCACAATTAATCTCCATAAATTTTGTTAATCCTTCTGAAACATTAGTAACACCTTTTCAAAAAAAATGTCGTCCATCCTACAAAAAATCTTTAATTCAGTGCTTATTCCCTTCTTTGATATAACCCCATTCTCCAACCTTCTCAAATACTCTTGTAAAAAAAATGAATCGAAAATTGCTTCGTATCATGCTTGGTAGGGAGAAATTGGAAAGTATGAAAGCACCAAGTTTTTGTAATCTCATACTTATTCACATGTAAGCTTTGCCTTACATTTTTTTTTAGAAAAAAGCTTTGCCTTACATGTGAATATACAAAATGGTATAATCATTTTTCTATAAAATGGATTCCGTACCCTCAGTTTTATTTTTTGTCTTTTTGTTTATACACAACTTCTAGCAACTTTTTCAATTAGACTTGTTAGAATTACTTTTCAACTAATTATTTTTAAAGAAGTAATATCAAATCGGTGTTTTTCAACTAATTACTCTCTAAGTATTATTGTTTTTCAACTAATTTTTCTAAAGTGGGCAAGTACTAAGAAAGAGAGTGGTGTTTTAAAAGGAATGTCAAATTTTATGGAGATCAAATTGTGGTAGAATTGTAAAATATTAACTTGCTGAAAATAGATGATTGCAAAGAGAATAATTATAAATTTAAATATGATTGCAGAAGGATAGTTAAGTCACGCAACATAAATCCGGTGTAACCATCAAAATAGCTTGTGTAAGAATCACTACCCTTTTTTTAAGGTTGAAAAATATATATACTCAGTATTAAGGGCATCAACCCATGCCATTTTTCCCCTCCCCCTCCCCCAAGCTAGTACTCATCTCCAACCCATTCTTTTTCCCCCACCCAATAACAATAATTATTAATATATATTTAATAATTTACTAAAAAAAGTAAATAAAAAACTGTATATATATATATATATAAAAAAACGGTAATAATAATGGTAATATTAATAGTTAAAATAATATTAAAGATTTAAAATTTATTAATCATAATAAAATATATGATATAACCATAAAATATTACTATGTATAATTAATATTGTCAAAAATAAAATTAATTTAGCATTTCAAGGTAAAACAAATTCATAATCATCCCACATTCAAGGTAAAATTTCTTCACATGACAGCCCCTCACCATGCCACAGGGTTGGACATTGACCATATTTTATACGATTTTCTCCTCTCCTCCCCCTCCCCCAATAGGGTTGGAGATGCCCTAAGTTTCCTCCAACAAAATCAACGAATAAAGATTAAGCAAACTTATGATAACTTTCTTACACTATTTTATATAAAAAATCAAGAATATTTGTTTTGAAAAATAATACTTATATATACATATATTTTTTATTAGACCTTTTCTCCTGCAAAAATATCCTGGGCTAGTCATTAAAGATATCCCAATCAAATGACCATAGATCTGCAAATAGATCGATTGACTGTTCTGGATATGCATACCGTAATTAATTGTTGAAAATATCAATATAAACAAAAAGATGCAAACCACAATTCTCAAAGATAAGGTGGTTTGACAAAAAAAAAAAAAAAAAAAAAAAAAAAAAAAAAAAAAAAGAAAGAAAGAAAGCTAAGGTGGAGCAATGTGCCAATGAACGGGAATATCACGACTGACGAGATAACTAAGCAGACACAGAGAATAAAAAGTATCGAAACATGGTATCATAAATACCCTTTATATGGCTTACATTTTTTTTTCTAATTTAGACAAGAAACATTGTGTAACAGTTCTAAATAAAATATTCTTCCTCCAGAAAAATGTACCGGGCTGGATAAATAAGCGTGGACTCTCTATAGCACTTTATTAATACTTTTATTGTGATCGCAACACAACATTACAGAGAATTAAAAAAAAAAAAACACAAAGTTACAGAAGAATCCAACCGTTTTGAATTCTTACTTGAATTTTAAGTAATGTGCTTTTAGGACAATTCTATTGCGTTTTTTGTCCTAATAAATTAAGGGTTTTGGGTTTGATTTGCAATTTAACGGGAATTCAATTCTATTAAATTTATTCGTAATGATGTGTTGCGATGGTAACAAAAATACCTATAAGAAGATTGCATCAAACAAAACGGCGCAAGTGTGATGGAGAGTTAATAGAGTATAAATAAGAGTGACTATATATATACCAGTACAGAGTAGTCCCCGCATAATTAAATTAGTAGTACATCCGTGTCATTGTGATATCAGAGTTCAGACAGGTACAGTACAGGGTTTTTGCTTCTGAATTGACGAAGCAAAGAGGGAGAGAGAGAGATGGAGGGGAGAAGAAGGAAGGAGAAGAGGATTGAAAACCACCAGTGTCTGACGATGCACCAGCCATGGGCTTCCCTTCTCCTCCATGGCATCAAGCGCATCGAAGGCAGATCTTGGCCTGCCCCTATTCGAGGTCAGTCCCTCACTACTCAAAAAACAATCGAATCGAATCGAATCTGTGTTGATATATGTTCTGTGTTGCCTTTCTCCGACCTATCACCGGTCGGCTGGAAGCCTGGAACGAAACTAGTAGCTATAGCTGAAGATTTATATAAAAACGAACTGATTTGTTGCCGTCTCTTATGCTCTGAAGCGTTTGGCATCGCGTAAGTTGCTAATGTAATTCCCAACTACTACTACTACTACTACTACTACTACTACTACTAATCTATACAAGTCGCTAGCCGAGTTTGCTAATTGATGATTCTTTTGATGAAAACTCCATTGTTCGAGGAAGAAATTTTCCAAAATTTATGCCTAGAGAAGCTTTTGGGATGCTGATTTAAATGTAGTGCGCAAAACGATAGGGTTTACGGAGGGAACCTGTTTTGGAAGTTGTGTGAGTTGATGAATTTTGAAGGAAAAACAGGCAAGATGTTTTGTTTCACTGGGAAGTGGGGTCTCTTTTCTGTTTAGGGAAACTAAAGCTCATTGTGCTGAATTGAACAGAAATCCAAACAAGAAGGGTTTAATTGAACTTGATTGATAATTCAGATCGAGTCATTCCTTACATGGTCCAACACGCAGCCTACTTGTAGTACACTCCCCCACACCGAATTGCAGAAAGGTTACTCTATATTTGGATAAAGCTTTTTTGAGTTGGGGTGGACCACTGCACTAGATTTGAATTCATTTGATCTACTCTGCCGAATATGATCAAGGAGAAGGCTGTGAGCCAGGGGCCTTCATGGCACAACACATGTCAGCCCAGAGTGGGAAACAGCCGCTCCCCCAGATTAACTTGGGGAGGACGTAAAGGTTTTTTTTTTCCAATCTACAAACTTAGCTAGGGAAGACATCACATATTCGCATCCTCACCGTAGGCTAGAGTTTTCCTGCAGTGTTGTTTTCCCACATTGTCCGTGGGCAACTAACAATAAGCGGAAACTATATGAACTGAGCGCACGCGTAAGCTCTAGGCTGTAGCTCATTCTTGGCCAATATAGGATATGGCCATCATGTATTAGAAGTCACATTCTTTCAAATTTCAACTTTCGGCTACAAGGATTTCATGAAAGTAGGAAAGCAAGGAACACTTTTCTGTGGTCTTATTCTGATTAAGGTAACCACAAGTATGCATAGATGTCTAACAAAAAGCTAGTTGTTTATCAAGTTAACGAAAACTAATGCTGCTAACAAAACTAGTCAGGATAGCATCGGACCTTGCAGATATGAACTTTCTAGGTCGGTATTGGAAAGCTACTGCATAGCTGTTTTTAATTGAAGAGGCAATAAGTTAAAAGTTTCCTTAAAGGAGGTAATAAGACTATTGTGTAGTAACACTTACTGTAATGGTCATGTTAACAATTACGTACGATAGTAACATTTTTATGAATGAAGATGCTAGGTAAGATGGACCTATTAATCTGTTAGATGAACCCTATGCTGTGTTCACTGTGTTTAGAACTGAAAACACTGTCGTCGTTACATTTCTCTTATGAGTTCTGAAAATACTCGTATATTGGAATTTCGATTGCCATGCCCGAGATTCTGTTTATACATCGATAGGCTGTCAGATAACTTTGGGTAACCTTTGAATGACAGTTTTCGTTTGTTTTATTTAACACAATAGCATAATGGTCGGGTGTAAGAGCAAACTAGTTTTATTCATATAATGTCAAGTTGTATCTGATTTGTGTTAAAGCACCAGCTTGACCTTAAAAATTAGAATTTCTGGGATTATCTATGTTGTAGACTAGATTTGTTGTAAGAGTGTTGTTACTGTACTTCGCTGACAAATGGAATTGGACTTGCTTCTTGCCTTAGCTATGGATGTCAAACCTCAAACCAACAATGCCTGCCAGTTTGGTTGAACACTATGTTTGTGGATAATGTCACACGAGATGGGCTCTTTTGGTACCTCAACCCGGAAGCTTTGCAAGTCTCTCGTGATAAAATTTACAGGATAACATCTTTGTATTATATCTCATTATAGAGTCTCAGGTCTTTGATTCACACATAATCTGCGCAAACCTTGTCTGCTTTTATCTTTGAGTACTTGTATTTTAGAGTTTAGACTTTAGACCACTTAGTTTGTCTGGAGGTGTGTACACATTATTCATTGAGGCAGCTCCTAGTTTTTTTTAATACTAGGTTTGTATTATTTTGACCGGTGCTATTATGGTCGTATATACAGTACTAATGGGATAAAATTCACTGCCCATATATAGGGTGGGTTTGGTATGACTTATTTCCAGCTTTTAATCCACTTTGGACTATTAATTTGTTTTGAACTTTTCTGAAAGGTTTGGTATGACTTTTTCTGTGCCAGCATTTGGATTATGGCTTTTGGCTTTGTAGTGTAAAACTCAGTTCTGAAAAAAGTTGGGTTCATGAGCTTTTTTCGGACTTTTTTCTTCTTAAACAATAAAAATTATCAATTTACCAATACATTTTTTGTATTAATATACTATGACATCTAATTAGACCTACCATAATCTTATTACCAAATATAAAAAATGTAACATTGTAATTTTCACTAAAAACAAAAGTATTGCATCACGAACTTTTTAACAGCATAACTTTTTTCACCAAACACATGCATATTCTTTCATGAACTTTTCTGTCACGAACTTTTTTCACAATAACTAAAAAGTCGACTTAAAAGTCCAAAATGTCATACCAAACCCACCCATAGAGTTTGAGGATAACCTTTTTTTTGTTGTTTTTAAAGGCAAGTTGTTGTCGTTGTTGTGATGGTGGTGGTGGTGTGTGTGTGAAAAAAACGCTTATACAGCAGTATCAACTTATATTATTTGCTAAAAGAGCAAATCAGTTTCATCGCATCAAGCCACCGCGGGAACAGTTAGAATGTTGGGCGTGTAAAAAATGGGTATGAGGGTCACGTGGAAAGTTTTTGTATAAATTTCTGTGGGCAGAGTGGACGGTTTCACTGGCCGCTGCTCTGTTTCTGCAAAAAACATTGCACCGCTTGTGTCACACCGTTGCTCCAAACATGCCATTTTCGGTGTAGAAACTAGGTATCCTCGAACATGGTTTTGGATTATAATAAAAACCGGAAAACACACACAGAGGACTTGTGTCCCCCCAAACCCCATAATCTGATACAAGTATTTCGAAAAATTCAATGCAGATATATTGGTGTTTGGCTTTGTTTGGAAAGAAAATGGAACAGCAAACTTGAGCTACTTAATGTTGGGAAAACAATTGAAAAACCTAAACAATGGTTAATATGGTAAACAGTTTATAACTTATTTTTCCGCCTCCTTATTTGCCTTCAAAAAATCAATGCTAGTCGTCCATTGTTATACTGTAATCATGACTGTTATGTTGTCCTCACCACTGTTTATAACCTTGACATCACTTGGTCTAACTGTAAGTTGATGTGAACTGTAATGCTAATATTCATTGTTCATTTGTTCCCCACATAACTTATATTAAGTTCAATTTCTTACGTTGAAATCTTGTCCCTCTAAAGGCCGCCTTTGGATCCATGCTGCGAGTAAGGTTCCAGATGATTCTACCATTAAAGCAATGGAGAATTTCTACAGGGAAATCCATGCTGTGAATGGAATTACCGATCTCAAGTTTCCGGAGCACTATCCAGTTTCAAGTCTCCTCGGTATAGTATTATGCATTTCTCTATCAACTGTGATTACTTTCTTCCTTTTTTATTTGTCACACTTTTGCAGTTCAAATCTGAACATAATTGTATGCACTTCATGTGTATTGTTTCTGTATCTGTATTTAACTTCTGGAGCTTATCTTTTTTACATTACCATGAGATAGCCAAAGGATTGGGATTTCTTAGTCTTAATCTGTTTTGTCCATAATTTGAGCTCTCTATGTTCCCTTTCAAATGCTTCTTATAGTTACAAAGGGCGACTTCAGTAACACAATTAGCATGTCTGTAAAAGTTTTGATACAATGGGTAGAGGGGTAAAAGTTTCGGTCCGTAGGCTGGTTTATGGCATCAATTCAGAGACTCTCAGGGGATAATGGTTGTCCTCCTAGGGTCTCACCATGCTGCATAAGAAGACTGAAATGGGTTTGCATGGTGACTTGAGATATATCAGTCTACCGGACGCATGCCGGCGCAAGACACTTGGGGGGCCTAAAGCAAGTAATATATTTGAGCCCCCCAAGGGAAAAAATATACACCAGAGGTCTATTTTTAGAATACAATACTTTTAGAATTTTAATACTTGTATGTATATAATATATTATGTTAATTTTACAGAGAATAGATTATGTTAACTAAAATTAAAATTGAGTAACCTTACAACTTTTTGATAAGTAAAAGCTAAAATCTTCACGTTATGTCAATATGTCATCAGCAAGATTCGAACTTGAGTCAATTTTGTGGCAAAATAGAAGTTACCACTAAACTAATATAGAAATTATTATGATAATACATCAAAATATGTAATTAACTCAACTATAGCTATCTTCAAAAAAAACTAACAAGCTTAAGACACGGGGCCCTGCCGACACGGGGGCCTAAAGCGGCTGCCTCGGCTGCCTACCTATAGGGCTGGCTCTGACCGGGCGATTCATCTGCTGAGCCATCTATCATTTTTGCTTGTCAATTTTTTTTATTTTCTTGGCGAACTTTTATAAATGGTGAGCACATGGCTGAGGAACCTTAAATATTGAAGTGGTAGAAGTACACTTCATAATTTGGGTACTTCCCCATCCCTAAATGTCACTTCAATTTATTTTAGGGGATCTACAAACATTGAAATTTCCGGCAGACGCTCTTGGGCTTTCTCAAACTCCCTCTCCGTAACTTTAGTCCCAATATCTTTCTCTCTAGCTTTATTTGTTAACAGATTTCAATCTTTATATTCTAGAAGGTTATGAACTTATGCATGTCTTAGCACTATTCAATATGATCATTCCAATATATATTACCTATTAACCCGATCTTTCTGTTGATACTTATTCTCCCGTTTTGGTATTAATTAAGTCTTCGTTAGTGTAACCTTTCTCATCTACTGTACCTTTATCTGCAATTCTGAAGTTCCTTAAGACGAATTGAAGAAAGAATTTGAACTGAGTGATAAAGAACACCTCCAAAGCGCCGATCTTTGTTTTTGTTGGTCTTGATTAACAGCCTTTAGACTGATGCAAGACATAGTAGTCTTGCTGCAGCGACAGTTAATATCAGCAGTCACCATATGAAGAATCTGGCGCTAATAAGATGTCTAATGAGGAAAAAGAAAACTCGAATCAACTCATTAAAACATACAAAACTTGCTTAATTCTAAACCAGGTTTGTTTGTTGTTGTTGTTGTTTTCCCCACTTAAGTACTTTATATATTAGAATCCTATATATCATTCAAAAGTGTAGGGAAATTTTCTCACTGGCTCGAGTACCACTCTGTGAAACAGGTTGCATTGAAGTGGTTGGTTGTCTAACATGTGAGGAACTAGCATGCTGGAAAGACATCCCAGAAGCAGTAGGAATCCTGGCTGCCTTATATCATATAAATATCCTCTTTGATATGTATCTAATATATTTGCAAACAGTAGCTATATCTTTTTCTGATTGCCATTGGGGTTCACATCTTCTTTACAGGTGAGGCTTGAAGGACTAACGCCTTTTTGCTGGCTCTGTGAACAACCACAAGTGAGTTTAATAGCAATTCCAAATTCAAATTCCTTTTTAACTGGTGGCCGTGCGTCACTTACATGTGGAGTGTGATTGTGGTGATGGTATTATGCAGATGCTACCGTTTCCAATTGAAATGCGAGGATTTCATGGCATTTATGATCTGGATAGAAAGGTATTTACTTGGAGCTAGATTTTAGTGTGTTTGATTGTGCCGCAGGCAAGTGAACATAGTTTTTGCCCTTTTGTGTTATCACAGATATTTGATGCTGCTGTGGGAAGCCTCGTTCCGGTCGAAAGTCCATTACCAGTGAAATTTCAACTTCCAAATCCTCGAGATCATTTTTCCTTGAAGCCAGGATCGGTATCTATTTGCTTCCCTGAATCTAAAGCACCTGAAGTGCAGAAATCGCCCAAACTCAGTGCTGCGATCAATGGTGCTCGTGCTGCTGCAGGACAGTTCTCAAAGAAGGAGCAGAAAGCTGAAACTAAATCATTCAGAGGTCCAGAGGTCAAGACTACTTATAGACCGCGTCAAGTGAATAACAGCTCATCGATGGAACGTAAGATGGCTGGGGCCACTGAAGTAGACACACGGGTACATCATAAAAATGACCAAACTAATCGCTCTGTCTATGATGGACATAGCAGGAGTCACACACAGTCTCCTCGTGCTGAAATAATCCGCCACCCTAGGCCTTCTTCTAAGGTACTTCCTCCGTTTCTTCTGGAATGTCCTTGTTTGACTTTTCAACCCCTAACTGGGTCACTTTGACTCGGTGATATAGATAGCAGAACATTATAATTTTTTTAATTTTTTTTTCCATGGTGTTGTAGAGTAAAGTTCACTCTACAAGACCATGCAAACATTACCAAATTCTTGTATCATCTTGTTAATCAAATCACCGGGTCAAAGTGACCCAGTGAATAATGACAAAAAGTGTAGTACAGGCTGAAAGAGAAGAAACATAGTTAGTATGGCATTCTCCTGCTCAACGAACTGAATCTGCAATTGAAAACGTCCATTGTCACTGTGAAATGCACCGTACTAAGAAAATGGTACACTCTTAACAATAGGACAGCTGTTGATTTAGGATCCTTGGTGGGATTTGTTATCTCAGCTGCCAAGCTTATTAAAAGTTTCTTTAAAATGGGTAGTATTTCAGTTGTCCGTCCGAATAGTGTGACTCACTTATACATGCTTACTTTTGTCAATCCAACCCTTTTGATCTGAGTACATGAAGGTTAGGTTATTATCTAGATTAAAGAAGCGCCTACCTGGAAACTACATAAGTCTTGTTGTTATCCCCATGCGTTCGATATCTTTCTCTGTTTGAACTCAGCGCAAACTCATTCATTAAGTCTAATTATCTTTCTCTGTCAGGACAGGTGTCAAAGGAGCAGAATGCTGAAGCTAAACCTTTCAGAGGTCCGGATGTAAAGACTATTTATAGACCGCGTCAAGTGAACAACAGCTCCTTGGTGGAACATAGGATGGCTGGAGCCACTGAAGTAGACACTCGGGTACATCACACACAGGCTCCTCGGGCTGAAACAATACGCCACCCTGGTTCTTCATCTAAGGTATGACAGTCTCTCTCCTGCACAACAAACTGAATCTGCCATTGCAAATGTCCGTCGTTATCACTGAGAAATTGCACTGAACTTAGAAACGTTACTCTTAATAATAGGTGTTATTGTTGGCATACGATACTTGATGGGAGTTGTTGTCTATATCTTTCTCTGTTTGCACTTTGCACTCACCATAAAGGCATTCACGGAGTCTGATTATTTTTCTGTTAATATCTGTCTCATATAGTGGTTTAGGAAATTTTCACTTGAATGAGCCTGTCCGGGCCGAACTAAACCAAAATAAATAATCTCCACTGGAGAAAAAACACCAAAATAGGCTCGTTCTAAAACCGACATTTGGATTGTCGGTTCTTGGATCAAAAACCGACAATACCAATGCTGGTTTTGAAGCTTTAGAACCGACAGTAGGATTGTCAATTCTGTACTTAACCAATTTC
The DNA here is from genome assembly GCA_023055425.1 of Linanthus parryae. NCBI lineage: Eukaryota > Viridiplantae > Streptophyta > Magnoliopsida > Ericales > Polemoniaceae > Linanthus > Linanthus parryae. Next base: position 26,228,906 of record JALGPY010000005.1, on the reverse strand, counting down.
AAACTTTATTGGCCTATGAAAAATTAAGAACCGACGTTGGTATTGTCGATTTTTACTCCAAGAACTGACACCCAATGTCGGTTTTAAAACGAGCCTATTTTGGTATTTTTTCCCAGTGAGGTTTATTTTGGTTTGATTCGGCCCTGATGAGCTCATTTAAGTGAAAATTGTGGTTGTAGTTGTCACTGTTGTTGCTGCATAACTCCACATTATTCTACTTCATGTTATTTTCCTTGGGGCTCTGAAATCCAACTGATCTTGTTGTCATTTGATTCTTCAGACATTCTACGTTGCTGTGAGAGATCTGAGGCAGGCCACAAGAGAACTAAATCTTTCTTGAATGCTGTTGATCCTTCCAAGGAGAAATGTATCGATAAATAATGTAGTTGGCTTTCATAGGGTTGTATATTTTTGTACATTAAATAGGCAAAACTAGCAAATAGGCCTTACATCTGTTATATTTTCCAAATAGAAGTATTTTTGGAACTCAATAATGCTTCCATAAGGTCCGTTTCCAGTTACATGTTGTGTACACAAGAGCCTGTGAATACACACATTTGTGAATGATGGATTCATTGTGATGGTTTCATGTGTCAGATCCCAGATGAGTTATCACAGAGGGCTGTTTCTTTGAAATCCTCTGTTCCCTTTTTGTTTGTGTTATCCAAAGATGTGTGTGCAGCCAGATCCAACAAGGGGGAATTCCCTTAGGGCTTGGTGGCAACTGTTGACATTTGGAAGGAAACCAGCAATGATATTCAAATTTCGATTTTTAAAACAAATACTATGATTTTAAAAAATGCACCTGTGATTAGATAGTTTTTGTGGGAATATGATTTGCTAGTTTGATGATAATGAAGTTAAGGATATATTTATTTTTATACTGGAGTAGCTGGCATACACAAAAAAGCGGTACCAATTGCAAATTGGTACAAGCTCAGTGGTAGAGCGTTTGAACTTTGAAGTGCCTGAATAAGGTTTCTGGTTCAACTTGGCTATATGATGTAATTTTCAAAAAAAAAAAATATGTTTCCAATCAGATCGAGTAGTGAATTGTGGTTGAAACATGATTAAATGGCTCGCTATCACCGACTTTAACAGAAGGATGTCAGATAGCTCATGAAGGCAGGTTTAATCATAGATCTGACTTAGTATATAAACTAGCGATGCACGGCGAAATTTCAATTCCAAAACAAAATTGATGTCACTTAAGCAGTTGATGTCTTAGGCATTTCAAATACTACATACAAAAAAAATAACTAAAAGTATTGAATAACATAATCCGTTGGATTGAAAACGAAATTGAAACAACTTCATATTTTTGGCTCCTGAAATTGCTCGTGTTTGTAAAAGAACGGTACAATCTACTTTTGTGTTGAATGTATCAGTTTCATATTTTTGTTCAGATTAATACTTTTTTCTGCTAAATAAATAGATTACTACTTTGTCTTGACTATCATTTTTACTTTTGGATTTGAACCCAACATTAAGTTGGAGTAACAAATTAATTTATTTTTTGAGAACGTTTCTAATCTTGGATTTGAAGTCAACAATATTATTATAAAAATAATTTATTACCTCCAGATCACTACCACTATGAATTTTTCAATCAAAATCCATTGTCGCCACTGATTACTTTTGACTACTTTTGAATTTTATCACTATAAATTTCAAGTTGCAGATTCCAATTTGAACATTTTACTGGCACATTTTTTTGAGGTAATTTTGAATTTTGTTTTATTCTATTTATCTTTTTTTGTTGGGATTCGACTTCTAATCTTGGATTTGAAGTCAACATAATTATTATGAAAATAATTTTATAATAAAAAAGGTTTTTATACTTTTTACCTAGGGAATATTTTTAGATCGTGGGGCTAAAAAAAATCGTGTATTAATAAACTGGATTGAGCTTGAAACAATGATTTTATCTTTGGACTCCAAAAATAGAATGGTGTACCCACAAATCCATATGATTGGGTGCGTAAAGGTTTTTATTAGTTGGGAAGCATATTGTATTTCCATGGACCAAGTTATACCAAGTAGTGTCACTGATTCCTTCTCAGAGGAAAAAAAAACCTTCAGATCATTACCAATTCGAATTTTTCAATCAAAATCCATTGACGCCGCTGATTTCTTTTATACATTTCGATCAGGCAATTTATTTTCCTTAAAAGTGGCATACAACTTTCTTTAGATAGAAACAATCACTAAAAATAAATAATACAAAACGTAACAACTAAGTGGTCTCAACTCTTTTTAGATATTATTTGAAAAAAAAATACATACCGTTGTGTTGAACGGTGTCCCTCAAAACAGAACATCTTCACCTACACCACCAAAAAAACGATGTAAGCAACAACTAAACAACACATGAGGAAGGAAAAGAACATTAACAGACACCAAAAGATTTTCTTAGTATTACATGTACGGGGATGAAGAGTGACTCTTTCGCGCAAGTGTATGCATTCGGCGGCGGCCATGAGAACTTCACATACACAAAGAATCCATTTTGTGAGGAATAATGCACATAGACAAAGCATACGACTGTAAATTATGAAGGAAAAACTCACCGGATATGCGGACTTATCTTTGCTCATCTAATTTTCTCTTGCGCACCAAGCGAGCCAACCTACAATGTTCTCTCCGCTCCTCATTTTTTTCAATGACTTGAAGATAAGATAATGTAGTGGGGAAGAGAATTACAGGAGAAAATATAAACATCAAACACGATGTGAAGGGAAGAACCATAATAAACATCAAACATGATTTGAAGGGAAGAAGCATACCTCCAAACACCAAACACGAATTTTTTGACTCGAAACACCAAACATGGTTCATTTTAGTACGAAAGGAAGAGTGGTACCCTCATTCAATGGGTGAGATTCTGGTCCATTTTGGAGACGGAATGGTTTGGAAGTCACCATCAAAACCGAATATTCATTTTTGGTACCATTTTGGTATTCATTTTCATAATGTCACTATTAATGCCATAAAATGGGGGTCATTTTATATAGAATGATTCTTCCTTTCATAATCAAGTGTAATTTAAAATTACCTTGTCCATTTTGGAGACGGATATTTACGGAATTCACTATAATTTTTTTGGTGAAAGTTTCCTTACGGACTAATAAGTTTTTCCAATTAACATCAATAACTTTCATTTCTAATAAATATGAAACGGGCTCAATTAAATTTACACGTTGGCGCCAACTTTTAATTTCAGTTCAAACTATGCAGATGTGAATTTAAAGGCGCCAAAATTTTTTATTTTCAGTTCAAACTCTAAAGATGCGATTTAAAATTTATTACATTAATTAATTTTAATATCCACGTGGAAATTCCTCGTGCAATGCTTGGGAGTACATTCTCAAATAGTATATATAGATTTAAGCAATCTACCTATCGCCATTGACGAATGTATGTAGAGACTGGTGGGGGCTGTAGTCCACTCAATTTTCAAAAATTTGTAGTTTTACTCTTATTTTTTCTGTAAAGTATGATTTAGCCCTCACAAATTTTAAGATTTTATCACCACTATTTCTACAGTTTAGAGTTTATCCCCCACTCTTAACATGTTATAGGATCCTCCTCTGCCTATTGCATAGAAGTAAATTACTGCGAATGAAATGGCTCTCATGTACGTACCATTCAGTTTTGGTGCAACATTCCGCGCATATTTTGCAGATAATAATAATTCAAGCTACTGCTTGATGTTAGAAAATAGTGAACCGAATTGTGTGTTATAATCTGAACATAAATAACATAAGATAAAACTGTAACGACTTATAGATTGAGTTATTTTGGAAAGATGTACAAATTTTGGAAAACAGTTTCGTACAAGAGTACAAGACTCCTAAAAGCATATTTGCCCCCACACTTCGTGCTTGCTGTGGAGAATTTAGACTTCTACTTCGCAGGATAAAAACTTTCATGTGCAATAGTGGAAAGCACGGTACAACACCGTACACAACAAACTGAGACTATGAGAAAAAAAATTTAGTGGAAGGCAATGAGAGATACTTGTGTATTTCTGAGATATTTTTAGATGCGGAAGAAGACAATCTTTTTATATGAAGATAAGTGGTTGTGAGAAGCAGCTGTGTCTGTTGAATTGAGCAGAATAGTTGCTGTTGGAACAATTGCTAATTGCCCTTTACCAAAATTGTTAGTTAACAAAATTCTGTTTAATAACAAATTTAGTATGTGCAGCCCACTAACTAGGCAGCCCAACCTAACACCAAGTCAAGGCCCATGTTCAAGCCGAGCCAGCCGGCGACAGAGCGTGACCGTAGTAGGTCATCTCGCCACATTAAAATGGTTACGCCCAAATAGCTTGCCCTTGGTGTAGATAATTTGCCTCAGTTTCGTCACTAACCAAGATGTAGTATAACTTCTCAAAGCAATTATTTTTTTTTGTCAGAATCTGCAGCTTTCATTAAAAAGAAAAGGCTATCACAGCCAATACAAACCAGAAAACATCTGGTAAACATAAACAGAGTGGTACAACCCACCAACTCTGAAGGAGAATGCAATGCTCTAGAAAAGAGCAAAAGCTAAAAAAGAAAAAACACAGAAAAATACAGTGGACAATTCCAATAAATCTTGAAAATATGACAACTTCTCGCTTCCACATACTGACTTTTGAGTTCCCAAAACAGATAGGAGGAAACATCCGGAGTCACCGGCTGCACCTCCGGCCATCGAAACGCCTCCGGGTAATTCGAATAAGCTTCAAACATTCAAACAACTTCAAATAAAGACCTCCTGCAGAGAACTTTGATGATAGCTCTTGAAATATTCATCCTTGAGTAGATCTCCCTTCAACAGATCAACGTAGCAGCGACTCCACGAAAAGACCTAAAGAAACAAAAGATCTAAAAGAAAAAAACTCTAAGAAAACAACACCACCAAATAGATCTGGGCCAGAGAAAATGATGAAGGGGCACAACGAGCAAGCCGGCGAAGATGGAGAAGATGGCGATGGTTATGGTCGCTCTTGACAAGATCCGCACAGATCCATGCTCCACCACCACCAACAACGGTGAAACATCGCAAAACCTCCGACAAAGCCCTCACTTGATGCTTACCGCCCAGATCTGAAAGAGAGAAATATCAAAACAAAGAACAAAGGGGATCGCCGCCGCCCACGGAGACCGCAGAGACCAGATCCAGATGAATGGTAGATGAGAGGGAAGGAGAAGAAGAGGTTTGAGAAGAAAAGATTGATGAAACTTGCTTGAGCAAGACCAGTTAAAACTCTCCAAGAGTTACTCTCTCTCTCTAGCTTCTCACACGGAGAAAGCAGAGAACTCCATAGATCACATTTTTTAAGTAACAATATTTTGGGGTTTTCTCAAAGCAATTATCAACAACTCATTTTGAGCGTTGACCATTCATTACTACACAATAATTTTTGACGAGTGAGTTATCGAAACGATTACCAATGTATCTACTATCCAAATATGTGTTTGGTGTCATAAACTCTTAAGCAAGTTTGCTCGAAACCGGACTCAAAGTCGGTAAATTTTTGTCGTCTAAACTAATATTTCGAACACTTCAAAATTATTATAGCCCTCACAAAATTTAACTAACAACCGTCTGCCATTATTAGCAAAATCGAGATGCGGCACAAATTAGTCTAAGAAAACAAAGGAGAAAAAAGAAATTTCCTTGCCTCTCCATTCTTTCTCGTAGTTTTCCTGATCATGTGAACGTACACCTCACCAGTTTCATCGTCCCTCCCTCCCGCCCGGAGGACGAGAAAAGAAACATCACCGTCCAACGCCGCCGCCGCCGCCACCATCAAGACCGTCATTTCTCGTCATAGCTTCCCACCATCATGACGTCTCACGTCCCGCCGCCGCCTTCTTTGAAACTCCTCGAGATCACCATCCAATCCGCCCAAGACTTGGCGCCGGTATCCAAATTACTGAGAACCTACGCGGTGGCATGGGTTGATCCGGACCAAAAGCTGACCACGCGTGTCGACCACCACGGCCACACCAACCCCACCTGGAACTACCGCTTCGTTTTCCGTATCGACGACACCTTCCTCAACACCGACGCCTCCACCATCACCTTCGAAATCTACAACATCTCTTTTCTACGAGACATCCCCATCGGGACCGTCCAAACAAGCATAAAAAACATCGTCCCTCCCTCCGTAACATCGCAGAAAAACTCCGCCCCTCGATACGTTTCTCTTCAATTATGCCGCCCGTCAGGCACCCTTCAAGGTCGGATCAACCTCGACGTTAACCTAATCGACGGCACGAGAAGGAGCATGCCGCTCGAGAGCGAGCTCAGCGCCTCCGCCCCCGACGACTGTGAAAGCAATTCCATTGACAAGAAGATAGCTAGTAGAAATGATAGTTCCTTGAGTTCTCAATACACGAAACTTAGCCGCTCGGAGAGCGAAGGCTCCATGACGAGGCTGCTGGGTTGCACGACAGGCGGCACGCCGTCCACGAAAAACGGATCGATTTTCAGTGGTATATCGATATTCGAAAGTTTGAAAAGAGTGAAAAGCAAAAAAACCATGGCCACGCCGATATCGGTTTCCTCCCTCAAAATGAGGCCTTTACCGTCCGACGTGGTCGCTGCCATGGCTAAGGGCTTTTCAGCAACAGACGATGTTGGGAGCTCTGTGTTTGAGAATTGGACTTTGTCCAACAATGATGATAGCCAAGAAGATATGAAACAAAGCGTCGTAACAAAACCAGAGGTCGCGATAGAACAAAAACAAATCAAATATACGCCTCCAAGGAAGCCGAAACCTCTTCAATTGCAGAAGAGCAAAAAAACTACTAAGAAAACCGGACCTGGTGGGTTGTTATCATGTTTCGGGCTATCTTGCGGATTCGAGTGCCTTTGCGGGCGACATAATAAGAGCAAGAAGAGTCTCAGGAAGGGGATTGGGGACAGCAAGATGTTTCTTAATCATTCTCATGAAAGGTATCACCGAAGTCTCAGGTGAATTCGGGTTTCTTTTACCAGCAAAACCAAAATAGATTAGAGGATGTAGAAGAAAGACTGAAATTTATCGTACATTTCTGTAGTTCAATTCAAGTAATAGAAAGGATTCTGTTTCCTGGGTTCTTTCGAACTCTCTGTGATTTCACTAAGCAACGATGTGGTTGTTCAACTCAGATTTAATCGAGTCTATGCCACAGTAATGAAGGGTATCGATACTGAATGAACCCAAAAAACAAATAATAACTGATACAGATAAAATTCGATACCTTACATGCCACATGGAAATGAGGTCCAGAAAATGAAAAACTAACCTAACGTCGATACAGTATAATCATCTCTTTGCTACGCTACTTTCATGTTCCTCTCAATCAACTAAGAACTCATCCTCGACGTCCCAGAGTCAAGATCCAACCTTTGTAACTTTCGCAACCTTCCTAGGCTCAATTTGGCTCGTCAATGGACACTGCATTTCCGTCCAACTAATTGGTACCATTGTCCCCCCTGTGGACACAAAGATGACGAAATAATTTCAGTCAAAATCCGAGGCATGAGCGTTACTTCTACAGAAACATTTCAGAGTTTTCATCTCAGTACACGATCAAGAAGGATAAAATTGTTCTAGTAATCATCAAATAATATAATATGTAAAATAACAAATTAATTCGTTGACGGTGAAAATTCATGAATTCAATTAATGTAAAAACTAAGAAACTCGAACTGGAAACGGAGGGTGGAAAAGTTACCTGCTATGCTCTGTGCGGAAATAACTCCTAATTCATTCTGTGCCGTTGATAGATAGTATGCCCGAGCATCTCCCAGGGAGAGCTTAAAGGGTGTTAAGGCTTACAACTAAATTGAAAAGATCAAAGACATCGAAATAGAAAACTACAGCACAAATATGAGGAACACGCGAAGTGCATTTCCTTTCCTTTCAATTTAGCTATGAGGCCAACACGTGAACAACATGCATATATATAACACAAATACTCAAAAATTAAGTTATTGCTCCATGCACATATATCTATATATAACTTAGTGTATGTAGAGTATGATACATCTAAAAATCATATACATGTATATATGCTATGCACGTACATATCTCAGACATAAAATTAATGGAATTGTGCATTTTGTGAGGCATGTTACGAACTCGTTCAAGTTCCACAGATAGATTAATGAAAAATCTTAGAACCAAGCATCGAGGATATAGAACCAAAGGTTTAACATTATCCATCAGCTCAAACATAAATGCATGTCAATGCGAAACTGTACAAAATATAAAATCAAGCTTTGAGGATACAACCAATGCTTTCACAATGTCACCAGGCCGAAACGACGAGTGCAAATCCACCTTGTCAATCTCAGTTGCCCTGACATCTTGTTGCCTGTCAAATCAACCAAACACATCTTTATCCATATGATTCATCTACAATTATCAGGAGCTATGGAGTAGCAGATACTACACTGTACAATTGACAATTCCTTCAAGCTGTTTTGTGTCAGTATGGTATACTAAGAACCAATTCTCCGGGCAATATTTCACTCTATCTTCTAAAAGATCTAGCTTGCTCTTATGTTCATTTCCTGGTTCAAATGTGATTCAAGAGACCATTACTTGAAATAGACAGGACTCACATGATAAGGTGATGCCTAAGTATGGATGTTGACCAAAGTTTAGTCCGTCTCATGTATCATCAAAATCAGATCCAATTGCTTGTTGTTCTTCCACTTTGTATCATGGAAGTCAGGTGACTTGGGTTATGAAACACTAAAAGTTCCCGATGAGGATTTTACAAATAATTAAAAACATTCAGTTAATGGTAACAAGGTTGAATACCTGATAATGCCGCTAAACTTTTCTCGAACAGATTTCGGCCCAACACACATTATATCAACTGAAGCCATTTTTGCCATCACTTTAGTAACCTAACATTTGCAGCCAATCAATCAATACCAAAATGACAGAATAAGAGGCAGCCCTGCCCTTCTTATCATACCATGACAATAGCCAAATGTAGCATAAGCAGGCCAAGATAATTATGAAACGCGGTAACATAAGTACAGCAATATGAAACCTACGTCACCTGAACAGTTTCTCAAGGCTGTTACATCTGTTATATATAGTACTTTACTTTCTAGAAGATAAATCGTTAAGATCGGATCTTCAAAGTGTTGAGATGTACCCTGTCTGTCGCTTAAGGTTAGACTTTAGAGACAATCCATGTTTCAGAATAGCCCCGCCATTTTTACTTCTTTCTTTGGGAATAAGACCCATGGGTAATTACAAACGATGTTACTTGTTTAGTAACTGCATGACGAAGTACTAGTGTATCTTAAGATAGACAACTCTTTTAGATGCTGGGTGTACAAGATTTTGATAGAAAAGTAGGTTTAAATAAGAAGTTCAAACTGAAAATGCAATTCCCCCGTTTTTTTAAAGCAGTATCTGCAAAGTGCAACCTGATTTTTGACCAGTTTCTCTTTTAACTAGAAAATCGATATCTGAAAAAGTGACATGACAAAAAGAAGGTACAAGACACTGACATACAGAGGTAAACCAATTTCAAAAGATTAGGCATGATAAAGCAGGGAGAAAACTTGTTTATATATTAGTGCAAGGCATTGATTGTAGGATTTGCAGTGAATTGGTTGTTCACAGAAAATTTCAATAGTTACCAACATTGCAAACAAGACGACGAATTTGGGGAAAAATGCAATTAATTAATCTGCTATATCTAACTGAAAAATGAGTTGTTTCAAGTTCAATTGTCCATGAATGCCTGTACAAAATTTGAACACAACTACACATTATATAACCATTCCCATAAGACATTCACTTGGTTATTTCATCTCTCCGAGTTTTCCACTTAAATATTCTTCCTTGAAACTGTGTATTCACTAAGTTAATCAAGCCAGCAGCTGCGAGGCTGGAGTCAGTATCACGAAAAATATGAGTCGATGACAAACAGTGCAGGACAAACTTACTCGAGCAATGACAACTGAACCAGGTTCAGGAACAGCTCCATGGGCCTTATGGCCTGTTACTTCAATGGTTGGCCTCTAAGAAAGATTACAAGCAATAATTGATTAGAAATAGATGTCATTGAAGATGTGGTTGTGCAAGTTATTGTTTTAGAAAAAACAAAAAACTATAGACAAGAAGGAAATAAAAACTTAAGGAGATCAAAAGTCTAGCTTCTAATTTGAGCTGGTAAAAATAACGAGTCTTCTTATGTTAATCATGTATCAGTAGGATTATGCTATTCACAGTTGACCATACGATAACCATTGTTCTCCCAAAGAATCTGCTCCTTATGGTAGTCATATTGACGTATGTTCTTCTGTAAGTATTTGTTCAAGATCGGTTGTTGCTAGGGTCTGGTTTGATTTAAGGAGATCAAAAAGTCTAGCTTCTAATTTGAGCTGGTAAAAATAACGAGTCCTCTTATGTTAATCATGTATCAGTAGGATTATGCTATTCACAGTTGAACATACGATAACCATTGTTCTCCCAAAGAATCTGCTCCTTATGGTAGTCATATTGACATATGTTCTTTTGTAAGTATTTGTTCAAGATCGCTTGTTGCTAGGGTCTTGTTTGATTTAAGCTCACAATACAATAAGTTTTGTTCACTCGACATAGTTAAGCAAAATACTTGGGCATGAGCCATGAGGAAGCCATTTGTTCTATCTATCTGACCAACATATATTTTTGTGTGCTTGTGTATCAGCTAATACAGGATGTTGTTGCCACACATTACAATATGCAGTGCTTGGACTCCTGACTTGTCTCTTAATGTCAGTGATGTACTTAATTTTCATCAGCATTCCCTGCATCATTTATTTTGCACAAGTTATGTGACTGGATATGTTTGATTATACTTCTCGCGTTCCTTTGATTCTAAATATTGTTTAGTTGTCGTGGCAATCTAATCTGAATAGTTGATAGGTAGGTAATCATTCTGAGCATCACTTCCAGTAACACTCATTTCCCAAGACCAGCTGATCCCTAGTAGTCTGTTGTTAGACTTAGTTATATACTTATATGTGTGCTCGGACTCCTGACTTGTCTCTTAATGTCAGTATAGCTTGTGTAAATGACAATGTGTACCCATGCGTTTTGGTCGAATAACAAACCACACCCTCGCGGTTTGGCAAATCACAACATATATCCCTACAGTTAAATTTTACTCAAGAGTTACTATATTACCGACTTATCCCTCTTAATAACATACTCCATATTAACAACTCGGTAAATAGCTAAAAACATATTACTCTTCTTCCCCTCCTGTTCTTCCTTCTTCTTTGTCTTCTTACCCAGATCCGACAACACGAAACCCAGAATCCACCCTCTCGTTCTCTCTCAACGGACCATAACACCCAGCCGACTCCAGACCCACAAAAACCCAAATACCTCTCCGAAATGGAAACCAGACTTCGTTCTAGATTGAACTGCAAACAAAAAAGTGATGGGTATCATCAAAACTGAGAGCTAACCCCTCAATTATGAGAAAAAACAAACCAGTTTGTTGACGAGTGGTTTGCTTTTCTTAAGTGCTCTCTCTATCTCTCTAACAAGTCAAAGAGTTCTCTCTCTTCAGGTGAGTTCATCTCTCTCATGGCTTTGATTGTCTCCGGCTGTGACTCGCAAAGAAAGAAGAGGAGGGGGATACGATTGGGTGTCCCGATTTAGTTTCATCGAAGAGGAAGTGAGCTCTGTTCATGGCAAGCGTGTAGGCTATGGGTTGTCGTGGAGCTTGGTTGTTCAGTTACAGGAATCGGGAATTGTGTCGCCAGAATCAAGGGTCTAGGATGGAGCCATGGAGGATAGTGACAATCTGGCTATGGTGGTGGTCGGTAGGTCATTTCCCCTGCTACACAGAAAGAAGAGTTGAAGTTTGATTAGGTTACTTTGTGAGTTATCTACTTGAATTTATGATAAGTTTAATCTCTGTAAGCTCAATTTCTTCTAAATCTATGGATACGTTGTTAGGTTTGGGTAGTGGTGGTTGTGCTGGAGTACAATTGTAAAATTTTGATTTGATTTGGCAGTGGATATGGCAGTGGTGGTTGTAAGGCGCCTGTGCCAGGGAGGGACAGAGGGTGGGGATAAAATTTGAAGTTTGTGCAAAAAAAGGACGGAATTTTATTTTCCGTACATTTTGTTAGGCTAGGGGTAGTTTTTGTCCACTAATTTGGCAAAATGAGGGAATGTGTTGTACTTTGTCAAATCACGATGGCACAATTCGTCAATTAACCAAAACATGGGGGTAGAAATTGTCATTTACCCCGATTGCTTCAAGAAGATTCCGACCAATAGGGTCTTTATTTGTCATTCTTCTGATGAATGGGCAATATGACTCCCCCATATCATTTGATTTGCACACTTCCTTTTCATGGACGTTTTTACTTTAGCCGAATAATTCTCTACCTGAAACCTCTTGTTCTTTGCCGGAGGGTAATAATGGATTCCTTGATAGCTCCTACAATGCTTCACAAGTTCACATGCAAGACACTGAAACTTTTCGTCATCATTTGGGTGCTCACTTTATCTGCCTTTGCGTTTTTCTCGTCTATGGAGGTGGAATCCCAAGGACTTGGGGCACTTTATTATAAGACACTACTTGCTTATCGATGGTCATATAAATGGATGTTATGTTTGGAACTGTTCTTCTGATTATTCTATTCGAGATGATATCCAACTTCCCTGGTGCATTTATAGTCACACTGATCTTGACAAGGGTTGGCAAAGGTCTCAACACTGCGCAATGGTTGGAATTCTTGTGAGTTGAGACACCTACATAGGTTACTATTTTATGGATTAAACTAAGAGATTCTCTACCATCATCCATCAATGTCTAGCCTTCCAAAACAGAAGGGTCACTTCTTGGGAAGCATGACTTCTCTACAGCTATTGCCTAGGATTGTGTGAGAAGCAAAAAGACCTGAGGTAGTTTGGCACAATATGCGCTGGCACAAATCGGTATTCCCAGATGCTGTTTTGTCTAGTGATTGGCCATCAGAAAAAGTTGAACACACATCTGACAAACTCATTTCTTAGGGTTTAAATGTCGTGCCACACCCTGAAACCATTGACCACTTGTTGTTTAGCCGCTCGTATTCCCAGCAGGTCTGGCATCACATCTTAGTACTGCCTGAGACCTTCTGCCCTCCTTGCCCTGGAACACCCTGATTGCAAAGATCTCCTCAAACTGGAGCAGCTCTAGCAGCCAAAATACTCCACAGAGTAGCCATTGCTGAGACTATTTACCACATTCGGTCTGAAAAAATGATGGAATTTTTAGACAAGCCTCTAAAGATCCAGGCTGCCTTATCAGACAAATCACTGCCCATATCAAGGATAAGCTGAAAATGTAAACATAAAACTACCCATCACTCTGGCCACTGCTTGGAGCTGATGTTTGCTACCATATGCTTGCTGTACCAGCTTCTTAGGGCCTTTTTTTCTCTCTCTGTTCTCTTGTATTACACTTAGCTGGGTAAGACAGTTGCTGATTAGTTTTTTCGTTCCTTTTTTTTTGAGAAAAGTTGCTGATATAGTTTTGCGGTAGTTTGTTATGTCTGTATTGGTTGTGTTGTTGATATGCCCTTGGCACCTATTTATTGCTCTCTTCGGGTATGCCCCCTTCTACTTTTTGTGATTCTCCCTTCTAATCCAAAATTTAGATTCCACAAAAAAGATCGTCACTTTTAAGACAAGTAGAATGCCGCTACATATGAAGCCCTTTGTATCATTAAAGATAAGAAACTTTACAACCTGAAAGACATTCGGCCATGTGTTTTGCAGGACTACAGATATTTCCTTTGAAACTGTAATTCTAGTGTTTGCAGAATATGGTATTTAACTTTGTCAGACTTGCCTTTCAAACCTGCAATTCCGTTGCATAAAGCGAAAGAAAAGACAAAACAATCACCAAGCCCGGTTTCTATAATCTTTATTTTTAGAATCAATTATCTCAAGGTTCAAAGTATTCATCGCTAAACCAAGGCTATCCCAAAACATGTCAACAAATTTACAGAGACAATCTGGAGAGAAAGGTGCAACTAAATACCCATCTTGATATCATGCAGAAATGTGACAGCAAATCACTCTCTACCTGATCTAAAGATGATTCCAGACAAATATGGGCAAATTTTGGTACAATGCCTACTTTGCCACGCTCTATATCTACAAATGTTGACCCGCTTCCACTGTAAAATATAAATATTATTTCCTGAAATTTTCATATCCCTTTCTCCAGTCCATAGCCGTAAGGGATACTCGCCTTTGGCACCCACCGCACAACCTGGCCTCCAAATCTAAATACCACAACCCTTCACTGCCACTGATCTTCCTCTAACAACAATCTTTGAATCAATTCAACCCAGTGCCTGAATTACTGTAGATAATCTTCAAAGGCCATTGCTATCATTCCAACCAGTTGATAATAGCCAATTCAACAACTAGAAACATCTTAAACTCGTACAAGGCTACCATCCAATTATCTGCAAGGCAATGCAAACCCTACAGGTGCACCGAACAACATTGACTTCCATGTTCCGACCCTTTAAATGACGCCTTTTCTAAGTCGATGAGCGCTTCCTGAAGGCTTCTACAACTATTTCTCGACTACAGCTTACAGAAGGAGACAAATCTCGTTCTTCAAATTGCTTCCAAGAAACAATTTGAAGCAACTCCCCCAGCAGGCTTAGTGACATAGGAATAAGTCCATCAACAGGCTCACTGCCCTGGAGTTTGACAAAAGATGGTGAGAGAGAAAAAGGGAATGAGGATGAATGTTGAGTACTGATGCGAAAGAGGAGACGAGCAAAGAATCATGCTGGCGTCCACAAATCTGAGTGTTTAAGTGGTTAAATTGGTCAAGGGCTCTGTAATGAAGAACATCTAAGGGTTATAAATCATGAGATCTATCCAAAACGAATGTGAATCGCCAATAAACTATATTATTCCTCTTAAGGAAGACAGGGTATAGCTTATTTCTTATGGCCTTAGGGGTGTTGTAGTAATGATTACTACTAACCCATGCTTTATTTGTTACAAATTCCGAACAAATAGGGAACAGAATTGTCTAGGCATGCCTCCCCAACATCATCTC
This sequence comes from Linanthus parryae, assembly GCA_023055425.1. Taxonomy (NCBI): domain Eukaryota; kingdom Viridiplantae; phylum Streptophyta; class Magnoliopsida; order Ericales; family Polemoniaceae; genus Linanthus; species Linanthus parryae. The sequence continues at coordinate 26,213,814 of JALGPY010000005.1, read as the reverse complement.
TATGAAATTGGGTCTGAATCCATTTTCCAGTCATAACAGAGATATTCGGCTCATGGATTCTGGATTCCTATATAAAAAACAAACACTACACCCACCAGCATGTTCACCTCCAGATTTAACAACCACAAACCTTCACTCCCACCAATAGTCCTCCAAAAACCATGTCGAGATTCACTTATTCACTTCCCTAAAAAGCTTTAGGGGAACTCTGAAAACAATCTCTTCTATTTCTCAAGCAGTTCGCAAACGCCCATTCAACTATCTACATTTATCTTATTTTCCAGATGACAGCATCCACAGGATATCAGCTTGCGACTAAACTGGCATTCAACTGTAATGGATATGGTAAGAGGAAACGGAAAGGCAGAACTCTCAAGATATCTTATGACAATTACACACTTCCCACCCTTTGATGTTCTCTTACTATTTCTCAAGGACTACCGCATTATGAGTTACCCCAGAAGAAACATCCACCCTTGAAAGGAAGATAAACCGGAAACATAGCAAAGCCTTACTAAATATCAATTTGAGACCATTCGACCAACAGGCTTTAAGCAGTTTACATCAACTGACTTCAGAGACGACCAACAGAACGTATGAAACAGCCGTATTTCAATCATTTCACAAACTATAATTGAGTGTGCTTTATTTTACATAAGATTTGGTTGTTTGTGTTCTAGTACTTGAGTTTGAGCTTTGAACCCGAGTGATTATGCAGGGATCCGACATAAGGAATGCACAACATTTTCAGGCAATAAAACCAATAAATCGGAAAGCTATGCAACAGCATTTTTCAATTGGTATTGTGGGGAGTAAAATAACTACATGATCTAACACATAGAATGAAAAACGATCAACACATGGTATAGCAAATCCATAAGCATTCATTGGTACAACAGAGGTTCATTCACACTTCCCTTTACTTAAACCCAAAACCCTATAACCCAAATGGAGAAAACTTCATACCCACATCTACAAACATACATAGAGATAGAGGATGATGATAACAGAGGTTCGCACTCTTTATTCCCTTTTCTTAAACCCTAAACCCTATATTTGCCCACAAAATTATCGAAACCCAGATGGAGAAAACTTCAAACCCACATCTAAAAACACACGTATAGACAGAATATGATGATAAAATTCGAATTTACCTGGTCGGAGGAGTCAATTGGTGGGTTGATGACGGAGCGGCGACCAGTGAGGGAGGCGTAAAGGGTGTTATTGTGTGGTGCGACGTAGGTACCCTTTCCGGCCTTCAACTCCGAATCTTTGCCCAACACTTCGCCGGGTGTTACTATGTCTTTGCCGTCGGTCGCTCCCATTCTCTCTCTCTCTCTCTGTTTGCAGAAGAAGAAGAAGCTATGTGATGTAACCTAAGAAGAAAAGAGTGTTGTGAGAATTGGGAAGAAAATGAGGGGTGTTTTATTAAATAGTTTATTGCGTTCTTACCCCAAAATTTATGTGAAATTCATTGTGATCCCCAAAATATGGAACTTTTAGCAGTTACACCCAGAACTTATTTTTCTTATTTTACATCAACAATCATTTTTTGTATGTTTCAAATCTTACAAGGGATTTTCAGGGTTTTTCTTAGAGAGTGTCACGTGATACTTTATAGTCATATTTTTCATATGCTAACAAAACACTTTCTCAACGGGCAACGTCGCAATTTTATATCTCCAGCAGTCAGGGTTAAAAAAAAATCAAGCCTTGACGCAGTGTAACTAAAAATCACTTACTTTCTCGTCACTATTACGCAGCTCAAGCAGAACAATGTTTAGAACGTATACGTGATCACTGATTTGCGTACCTTCAGACATGCGCATACTGAATAATCGCTGATTTGCGTACCTTACTTTTGTCGCTCTAATATTCTTGATGAAACAACCCTGGAACCTACGGTTCCCTGCTAGTACAGCCAAACGATAATCCAAAAGTGCATTTATTAATGAAAACCGGAGAAATCCTCCAACAATAGTTTGAAATAAAACAAATGACATTGTTCAAATCTAAATTCTGAAAAAAAATCTGCTTCCTAAATAAATGAAATACTTCCTAGCTTATTGATCCTAATCTTCAATTCACTTGCGCGCGTTCCCCCACTTTATTCGTAACCTGCGGGTTTTCAAATAGCAACAGCCGACCGCAGTAAAAGTTTATCAGTAAAAACTGAGTAAGCATATACCACAACATGTAAAACAGAGTTTTGGCTTAAAGACTGGATCACAATGTAACTGAAGTAACCTCACATTTAATCATTAGTTGAGCTGAGGCATATTAGAGCCCAGCGGGTAACGAATGCCCACAGAGAGGTCACGATGCAATAAAAATAATTAGAGTACCTCTCGGGATATCACAGTCCATCCCAATTCACCCTTGAACTAACTATGTGACATTAAGTGTCGACACCCCTATACAGTTGTGACCCACACATGCATAGGTAGTACTCTATAGCTTTCACAATAAAAATTCTGAAAAAAAATCTGCTTCCTAAATAAATGAAATACTTCCTAGCTTATTGATCCTAATCTTCAACTCACTTGCGCGCGTTTCCCCACTTTATTCGTAACCTGCGGGTTTTCAAATAGCAACAGCCGACCGCAGTAAAAGTTTATCAGTAAAAACTGAGTAAGCATATACCACAACATGTAAAACAGAGTTTTGGCTTAAAGACTGGATCACAATGTAACTGAAGTAACTTCACATTTAATCATTAGTTGAGCTGAGGCATATTAGAGCCCAGCGGGTAACGAATGCCCACAGAGAGGTCACGATGCAATAAAAATAATTAGAGTACCTCTCGGGATATCACAGTCCATCCCAATTCACCCTTGAACTAACTATGAGACCTTAAGTGTCGACACCCCTATACAGTTGTAACCCACACATGCATAGGTAGTACTCTATAGCTTTCACAATAAACATAGGGAATCGCCGACATGCTTCCCTGGCCGTAGTCGTAATACAAAGGAGACTCGCCGACATGCGTCTCCGACCGTAGCCATATATAAATACAATAGAGACTCGCCGACATGCGTCTCCGGCCGTAGCCTTCACACGCATCCTCTGTACATCGCCCCATATCATTTATCGTTCATTAATATATCACATGACCGCATACTTTCGAAAGAGATATTTGCAAGAGATTTTCAAAATTTGAGACTTAAAAAAATAGTTTTACAATACACTAGTAACACACGCCAAACACATTTTGATAGTTCAAGGTGTTGTGCATATAGACTTACTTGGATTTGAAGAGAGATCGTCACACGAAAGCAAGCACACAACTACTCGTAGTACGGGTCCTCAATAAACTCGCCTCCTACGAACTCGGAATCTACAATAGCAATCGTTCCTAATCAATACATTGCTAGCACGACAATTGTGCACACATAATCCTATATTGATTTGATTTAAGAGAACAAATTATAGAAAATTATACTTTACTAGCCATAAACAGACGTTTAGAAATTGATTTGATTTAAGAGAACAATTGTTTGTAAATATAAATACTAAAACTGAAATAAATAAATCTTTATTTAATATTATAGAAAATTACTTAATTTTGTTATATGAAAATAAATATTTGATTTAAACAACTATACATGTTTAGAAAATAAAATATTAAAAGTAATAAAAGCTCGTGTATTCTCCTCTAAAGTAATTTGACTCAAATAGTTACTATTTACGAACAATAACATATTTTTCTGAAATACGAAACTTTGAAATATGATATATATATATATATATATATATATTACAAAAATTATTAACTTATTACAAAATTAAATACTTATAAAAGTTTAATAACTAATCCCACTTTTAATACAATTATCTACTACCATAAGACCCAAATATTACTATTACATACTACTACTACTACTATTAATACCTTAACCAAATGATACTACCACCACCACTACCATCCCCTAACCCCAAAATACACAGACCACACCCACACACCCACCTACCAACCCTCACAAACTCACTTTTGTGAACACTCTCAACCCACTGCTCCCTTTAGCAAACATGATAACAATTTTGAATCTGAACCAAGCAAATTGAACGAACAACAACAAAAAAAAAAAAACAAAAAGGAGCTAATGGGTTTACCAATTGGAGAACAGAAACAACGAAGGACAAGACGGCGGCGACGGTGGTTCGACTCGGTGGCTACCCGCTGCTGTTGCAGCTTCGGAGGCAGGGAGACGCGTCGGAGAGAGTGGCGGCTCCGGCGAATCGCAGAAAAAAGGTCGTCGGGTATGGGTTCGCCCTCGTCGGACCCGACTGGTTTTGACCCGCTGGGTTTGCTCGGCGACGCGAACGGCAGAGGGAGCAGAGAGAAATTGAGTGCGAGAGAGATTGAGGGTGATTTGGTGTGGATAATTCTGATTTCGCAGTGGGTTATATAGCCTTCAGTTGAAGAATTGGAGAGGGAGGAGGAGTTCGTCGACGGTGACTTCGGGTTGAAGTGGGTTTCGAATCGAGTCATAAATTCGGCAAAATTTTTTTGCTTGGTGAGTAATAATCGGGTCCTCGAGCGAATTAGAGTGAATCGGGACGATTTATGGTGAAGATGGTGATCGAATTGGCGGTGTTGGAGGTTGAGTCGGAGGAGGAGTCGGAGATGGTTCATCTCCTGGTTCGTGAGGCAAGTGGAGAAGATGACACAAGAAATTATCCGGTGTGGCAGTGCTATAAAGTATCGCGGTGGTCCGTCACGTAAAAATTAATTAAAACGTCACTTTTTGTCACGTATAAGAATGTTACACGACCCACAACGTTTAATAACTAAAAATTTACGTACCTTTTATAACCTTTACTAAAAATAATATATAAAAAAAATAAAAAGTTCAAAAATCTTATTTTCCTTAATTTATAAATATATTTATGTATAGAAATAATATGTATAACATCTAAAAATTAAGAAAACTACTTGTTATATATCCTATTAACGGCCCACAATATTCAATAATCTCCTAAAAATACCTCGAAAATTACGGGGTATTACACTTGAACTCAAAACAAAGCTTCGTCCCCGAAGCTTAAAGTACTCCCCCAATGCAAAGCATGCAATTCTAATGCACGAATAGTAGCAAAACACGTAATAAGCAGGACGGGTAATCGAAATGCACGGCTGTTAAATCACATCTCCCCTAAAAGGAGTGATGTCCCCGTCTCTTGAGTCTCGTTCGATATGGGTTATCGCCACTAAACAGGCGTGATGGTAGTCTCATTCCTACGTATCCTAGTATAATTCAAATGAACAGTGTCTCACGCGTCTGATTCCATCAAGAAACGATCTGATTCCATTGATGTGTATATGCGGAAGTTAAAGTCTATTCGTGACAAATTAGATGCTTCTCTTGTTTTTTTTTTTTTTTTATGATGATGAGGATATGCTCATCTATACCTTAAATGGTTTATCAATTGAATATAACCCTTTTCGTTCTTCTCTTCGGACCAAATATGAACCCTTCTCTTTGGAAGAACTCCATGTTTTATTAAAAGAGGAAGAACGTATGCTTGACCCTCAGTCTTCTGAGTTAAATTCCTCCACTCCTTCTCTATCTCTGTCAATTGGATCTGGGTCTTCCTCTGCAATTTTTTCTCAAAATCGTGGTCAATATAATTCTCGTGGTCGAGGTCGTGGTCGTTCTGGTCAAACTAATTTTATAAACAGAGGAGGCGGTCGCAATTATTTTAATCAAAACAGAGGTGGAGGTCGTTCTTATTACAACAATCGTGGTGGTGGTCGTTTTCTTCTAATGGTCATGGTTCTACACCACCTTTTACATGTCAAATTTGTGGAAATGATTATCATAGTGCAGCTGATTGTTGGCATCGCATGACCATGCGTACCAGGGGAGGAAACCCTCTGAGCAGTTAGCTGCTCTGAATGCCACTACTCAATCACCTGCTTTTGGGTCCTCAAATGGTTATTCTTCTGGGTATAACTCTGGTATTGCTTCTTCTTCAACAACATGGCTATCTGACACTGGCGCTACAAATCATTTGACTGCTGATGTGGCTCATCTCTCTCTCTCTCTCTCTTGTCGAGCCTTATGGTGGTTCAGATCAAGTGTCTATTGGTAATGGGTATTCTATGCTCATAAGTCATTCTGGTATTACTTTACTTACAACCTCTAATCATTCTTTTGCTCTCTCTAATACCTATCATGTTCCTAAACTTGCTGCCAATTTGCTATCTGTTCATAAGTTGTGCTTAGAACACAATCGTAGGTTTGTTTTTTGTGCCTCTTCTTTTTATATACAAGACAAGGTATCGGGTACAATTCTCTATCAAGGAAGGAGTGAAAATGTCTTGTATCCCATTCACACACTCCCTAATTTCTTATTTTCAAAATCACAAGCTTTACGTGGTCGTAAAATATGTGATCCTCTTTTGCATGCTCGTTTAGGGCATCCTACTGATGAAAATTTGTTTAAGTCTATGCCTTCTTTACATTCTGTTTCTGCTACACATATGTGTGAACTGTGAACCATGTTTGAAAGGAAAAATGGCCAGGTTACCTTATAAACAATCTAATAATGTCACATATGTTCCTTTACATATCTTGCATTCTGATGTTTGGGAACCAGCATCTGTGAAATCTTACAATGGATATAGATTTTATGTCTTGTTTTTTTGACAATTATTCGTGTTATACATTTATATTCCCTCTGTTTCAAAAATCTGAAGTCATGACTATTTTTCCTAAATTTAAAGCACACACTGAAAAATTGCCTGGTGCTAGTATTAAAATTTTACAATCTGTTGTGGTGTGAATATATCGCTTTTGTGTTTCAAATTTCTTACAAGACAATGGTATTTCTCATAGAAAGTCTTACCCACATACTGCTTAGCAAAATGATTTGGCTGAGAGAAAGCATCGTCACTTAGTTGAAACTGCAGTTACTCTTATGCAACATGCCTCTTTACGCAATTACTTCTGGTATCATGCTTTTGAAACTCCAATTTACTTGATTAATCGCATGCCCTGCAAAAATAACTCTTACAAATCTCCTTATGAAGTTTTGTTTGGTATTAACCTGATTTAACCCACCTAAGAGTGTTTGGTTGTTCCTTTTATCCATACTTGAAACATTATAATGTGTCAAAATTAGATCCTAAAACTAAACCTTGTGTTTTTATGGGATATGCTAATGGTTACAAAGGTTACTTGTGCTTTGATAAAATTTCACAAAAATTCCATGTTAGCAGAGATGTCTTGTTTAATGACACATATTTTCCCTTTTCTAAATTATCTACTTGTGAATTTGTTCCTTCTAGTTCCATTCATGTTCCTAATTTCTCTGTTTCTGCAGGTCTCTCCATTACCCAATCTGTCCAAATGGCAGACACTCTGGCATCTCCAATGCCAGGCACATAATTGCAACCACCAGATGTTGGGTCACGGGGCTAAATCGACGGACTAGAATGCGAAAACAACGCCAACACGAACAAGTGCGGAAAAGTAGAAGATGAAGGACAAGAGAATTTAACGTGGGAAAAACCCTCTAAGCGAGAGGGACAAAACGACCCACTAAAACTTCCACTATAAAGATTACAATGGGTAGACAAATCCTCCACTAAAATGTGGGTAAACAAACTAGAAACTGAATAACGGGTAAAACTAAACCTCGCCGCTAGGCGGAAACAAAGAAAACTAATTGCAAACAAATTACCCGGAATTAGTTCCCGAATCTTCGTCGTCGTCGCGAACGATCACGTCGTGGTAATTACGTTCTCTCCGTCTCGCGTTGACGAACGCGAGGAATCATCTTCTCGTGTGTAAAGTGCACGAGGAATCTTGTGTCGCCACCACACACAAACGAATCAACTTCTTGAATTTGTGACTACTGTCACGTTCTAATTCAAGGCAAGCCTAAGTGATGCTCACATGAGTCATTTTTTTTCTCTCTAGCTATATCACAATAGCAGAGGTATCAATATTCAATAGTTGTGTGGTGTATCTCAAGACAGAGAAGATCAAAGCCTTTTTATAGGCTATACATGTGGCGGTGGTATCAACAACAAAAGGGAACATTACCATATTTGGTAATTCCACACTTGCTGCCAAAGCAAGCTTTATGCCGACCTATATCTCGACTACATCACCGCCCCAAGCTATGAGAAGATATCTTATTGTCTTGTCACACCATGCATCATGGGCCAATTAATGGGCTTGGACCCAACAAATCTCCCCCTCCAAGCCCAACTGGAGGAGGGAACGCCATCACGACTCCATCACTTGAAGTCTACCCCGGCCGTGTCCCTGCAGGACTCGAACTCTGGCCGAGTGCATACTGTAACATTCCTGAACCTTCCTACTGTAGCAGAGTAGGGAATAGCTGCCATCTCATCTCTAGTTTTATTTCTAGAGGGACACGTGCTGCAAAGCGAAGTGCTAGTAGACTTAGCACCACTCATGTTGAACGGCTCAATCACACGTTCAACGTACTCGTATTGTGACAACCAAAGCTTCCCCGCTTTCCTGTCACGAACAATCTTCAGTGCTTTTCTTCCCTTAAGAAGCTTTACTAACTCATAAATATCATTCTTCTGCAAGGAACTCATCTCTTCTTGCATAGCCTTCATCCAAATGGATTTATCTTTATGAGTTTGCGCCTCCCGGAAACTTTCTGGCTCCCCCTCATCAGTAACTAAAATATACTCAGACGATGGGTACCTGACAGATGGTTGCGGATTCCTAGTTGACCTTCTCAGCTGAGGTCCTTCGTTCTCTGGTGGAGGGGGCTTCTCCCCCTGCTCAACACCCTCTTCATTGGAATCATCATCATCATCATCGTCATCTTCCATCTCTGGAATCTCTATCTCTGGAACATCTCCATGAATCTCTTCTCCACCTGTAGCACTAGGGGAGGTATCTGGACTGAGGTCGGGAACAACAACTTCCTTCGACTTTGAAGACATTTCGATATCTTCAATAGTCTGGTTCTCATAGAAAACCACGTCCCTGCTTCTTATCAGCTTCTTATTAACTGGATCCCATAACCTGTATCCAAACTCCGCATCTCCATAGCCCACAAAAACACATGGATTGGCTTTGTCATCAAGCTTAAGTCGTTTCTCCTTGGGTATATGCGCGAACGCCTTGCAGCCAAACACCTTCAGATGAGAGTAGGAAACGTCTCTACCGTGCCATACCTTATCTGGAATCTCAAAACCCAAAGGAGCATATGGAGACCTGTTAATCACATAACAGGCGGTACGAACTACTTCACCCCAGAATGATTTTGGCAGCTTTGCCATTCTGAGCATACATCGGACTCTCTCAACAATAGTCTGGTTCATCCTCTCGGCAACGCCGTTGTGTTGTGGGGTACCTGGAACCGTCATCTCATGCCGAATACCGTGGGCATCACAATAGGCTTCGAACTCCGTTAAAGTATATTCACCACCATTGTCTGTACGTAGACGCTTCAAAGGATTGCCTGTCTCTCTTTCAACCATGGCATGGAACTTCTTGAAGTAATCAAATACTTCATCTTTAGTCTTCAGGAAATACACCCACACTTTTCGTGAAGCATCGTCAATAAAGGTAACAAAGTATCTGCGACCGCCAATAGACTCCACCTCTATGGGACCACACACATCAGAGTGCACTAACTCCAGTATCTTCGACTTTCTTTTAGCAGAGGAACTAAACGTAATCCTGGGATGTTTCCCAAATAAACAATAATCACAAGGATTCAGTGGTGTACCTTTGGCAAAAGGAATTAGAGACTTCCTTGCCAGAATCTTCAACCCTTTCTCACTCATGTGAGCAAGCCTCTTGTGCCACAAGTTTGGTGATGCTGCATCGTCAACTGCATTCAGGCTATCACCAAGAACCTTCACATGAGTCTTGTAGAGTGTGCAGCAAGCTTCTCCTCTAGCCACGACCATTGATCCCTTAGTCAGCTTCCACTTACCACTACCAAAGTAGTTTTCATATCCTTGGCGATCTAGAGCAATACCAGAGAGTAGGTTCAGTCGCAAATCAGGAATATGGCAACACCATCTTGCACCCAACATCGGTTTGGATGCGAATATCTCCAATCCCTGCGATCTTCGAGGTAATCGTATTACCCATCTTCACAGTTCCAAAGTCTCCAGCTTTGTATGTAGTGAAGAAATCTCGTCTCGAAGTTGCATGGTATGAAGCGGCTGTATCAACAACCCACTCAGTTTCCTGATTCGCTGCAACGTGAAGGCATTCTTCTTCTCCCACAGAGAGTACCACAACCTGTGAGATTGTGGCAGTTGTATCATCATCCTCACTCTTATCATTATTCTGGTTCCTTCTATTGTCGCCTAGGCTCTGATCATTCTTCAGGAATCGACACGACCTTGCCATGTGACCCTGCCTTCCACAGTTATAGCACTTGACCTTGGATCTTGGCTGAGAACCTCCATTCCTGGACTTGCTGCGACCTCTGTTCTTGTTCCTTGTTTGACTTCTCCCTCGATCCTTGTTCTTGTCTTTATTCTCCGTGACAAGAGCATGCGCGTTGTCAGAGCCCATCTCCTTCTTCCTTGCCTCCTCGTTGAACATTGTGTCCTTGACCATACTCATGGACAACTTTCCATCAGGGGCAGAATTGCTCAATGACACGACCAACATCTCCCACGAGGTTGGTAGGGAGCTAAGCAGCAACAAGGCTTGTGTCTCATCATCCCAATTGAGCTTGACGGTAGACAATTGGTTTATGAGACTCTGAAACTCACTCAAGTGCTCAGAAACTTGTTGACCGTCTCTGTACTTCAAGTTCACGAGCGATCTCATCAGTAACGCTTTGTTCCTGGCAGTCTTCCTCTCATACATGCCCTCCAACTTTATCCATAGCTGGTAGGCATCCGTCTCTTGAGCAACATGGTGGAACACCGAATTGTCAATCCACTGGCGGATATGACCAATCGTCTTCATATTCATCTTGGTCCACTCATCATCTTTAACTTCGGTTGGCTTGACCCCTTTCGCAAGAATAGGGTCCATCAAATCCTTGCAATAAAGCAAGTCTTGCATCCTAGGCTTCCATATCAAATAGTTTGTAGCTGTCAAGTTGATCATGGAACCCGTTGACTCCCCCATTGAACCGGGCTCTGATACCACTTTTGTTGGGTCACGGGGCTAAATCGACGGACTAGAATGCGAAAACAACGCCAACACGAACAAGTGCGGAAAAGTAGAAGGTGTAGGAAAAGAGAATTTAACGTGGGAAAAACCCTCTAAGCGAGAGGGACAAAACGACCCACGAAAACTTCCACTATAAAGATTACAATGGGTAGACAAATCCTCCACTAAAACGTGGGTAAACAAACTAGAAACTGAATAACGGGTAAAACTAAACCTCGCCGCTAGGCGGAAACAAAGAAAACTAATTGCAAACAAATTACCCGGAATTAGTTCCCGAATCTTCGTCGTCGTCGCGAACGATCACGTCGCGGTAATTACGTTCTCTCCGTCTCGCGTTGACGAACGCGAGGAATCATCTTCTCGTGTGTAAAGTGCACGAGGAATCTTGTGTCGCCACCACACACAAACGAATCAACTTCTTGAATTTGTGACTACTGTCACGTTCTAATTCAAGGCAAGCCTAAGTGATGCTCACATGAGTCATTTTTTTTTCTCTCTAGCTATATCACAATAGCAGAGGTATCAATATTCAATAGTTGTGTGGTTTATCTCAAGACAGAGAAGATAAAAGCCTTTTTATAGGCTATACATGTGGCGGTGGTATCAACAACAAAAGGGAACATTACCATCTTTGGTAATTCCACACTTGCTGCCAAAGCAAGCTTTATGCCGACCTATATCTCGACTACATCACCGCCTCAAGCTATGAGAAGATTTCTTATTGTCTTGTCACACCATGCATCATGGGCCATTAATGGGCTTGGACCCAACAACAGAATGTGGCGAGGTATCTCCTTTGATGCAGCCATCTGCGTTTTGCGAGGCAATTCATCAGATGCAGTCTTTAGGATCTGGCTTGGCATCTCCCCTTGTGCAACCATCTCAGTAAGACATGGCATCTGCTCCCCTTGTGAATGATGAGGCTATTTCTGACACAGGTCCCATCTCCACTCCTTATGCTCCTAGTCACTCTATGCAAACTAGGAGCAAATCAGATATTTTAAAGAAGAAAACAACTTTCACAGCTGTTTCTTCCCCCCCCCTTCTGACCCTACTTCTCTCAAGGAGGCTAACAAATATCCTCGGTGACAATTTCCCATGGTTGAGGAAATACTTAGTCTCGAAAAGCAAAACTCATGGACTTTGGTTCCTAAACCTCCAAATGCAAACATAGTATGCCCAAAATGGGTTTTTCGTACTAAGTTCAATCCAAGTGGCTATATTTTTAGATTTAAAGCTCGTCTTATTGTAAAGGGCTTTCATCAAACTCAAGATTTATATTTTGACTGAACTTTCAGTCCCCTTATTAAGCACTCTAATGTTAGCATTATCTTAACATTGGTTGCACATTTAAATTGGCCCTTACATCAACTTGACGTTAAAAACACATTTTTTACATGGTCATTTGAGAGAAACTGTGTATATGTCACAACCCACTAGGTTTGTAGACAAATATGTGCCTCATTATGTTTGTAAGCTTAACAAGTCCATATATGGGCTAAAGCAAGCCCCAAGAACATGGTTTGAGCGCTTCACTTCCTATTTATTAAATATGGGTTTCATACCCTCTTCAGCATGTTGTTCAATTGTTTTAAGAACTGCACAATCTAAAACAACGATTCTCCTTTTTATATTTAGATGATATCATCATCACGGGAAAAGATACTGCTTTTATTCCATCTTTGGTTTCTTTACTTCACAAAGAATTTGAAATGACCAATTCGGGATCTTTGACTTATTTCTTGGCTCTACAGATCAAAAGATCAAAAACAGAAATTTCTATTACTCAAACAAAATACATTGAAGACTTGTTATTTCGTTTCAAAATGCATTCTTGTATGCCTTGTCCTACACCATTACTAGCTGGTACAAAATATGATGCTTCTGATGGAGTTGCACTTCAAGATCCTACCAGTTTTAGACAACTTGTTGGCTCCTTGCAATATTTGAATTTTACTCGACCAGATATTTGCTTTGCAGTAAATCATTTTTGTCAGTTTATGCATAATCCAACTGACTTGCATCTCATGGGGGCAAAACGTATTTAACGATATTGTCAGGGTACAAAAACAACATGCTTTTTATATAAACAAGGCTATCTTCCTCTTCAGGCCTATGCCCACGCTGATTGGGCCCGTAACCCAACAGATCGGCGAAGTACCACATGCTTTGTTATATTTTTGGGCCCAAACCCAGTCCACTGGGCTGCCAAAAAGCAGCCAACAGTTGCACGATCATCAATGGATGAAGAATATCGCTCCTTAGCTGTCACTGCTGCAGAAATTACTTGGTTCCAATATCTCTTTCGTGATATAAATCTCTTTCTTCCTAATGCTCCTTCAATCTGGTGTGATAATTACTCTGCTATTGCAATGACGACTAATCCAATTCTTCATGCTCGAACCAAGCATATTGAATTGGATTACCACTTGGTAAGGGAGAAAATTCTAAGCAAACACTTATACATTTCTTATGTCTCTAGTGCAGATTAATTAGTTGATTTATTCACTGAAGGCCTAACAATCGATCGATTCAATTTTCTCAAGGACAAACTGATCTTGGACAAGCTACCATCAGTTTGAAGGGGTGTATTAAGAGAAAAAGGACCATATCGAAGATCAAGACAAAGTTCAGAGGGTAAAGACGAATTAAAAACATGCTTAGAGGACCCTTTTGTTATTCAAAGAACTTCTATTGCTGAGATACTATTTCCCATTATTTTGTGTCGTTGTGTAACGGTTGTATTTTTGGTAACCATGGTTAGGTTGGAGGCGCCGCTTGTTATAAAAGTGCCTGTTATGTTTATAGGGTTTTCTATGAAAGACTGAATCGTCTTCTTCATTCATGAATCGCCATTAATGGCTTTGTCTTTTCATTTCTCTTTACAAACCTAATCAAATCCTTCTTTAAGTTATTATTATCCTCCATCTTCAGATAGGCTGGGGTGGTTGTATCCACTTTGCTCTTGTTGGACGCTAGGGGCAACCATATATCGTTGTGTTTCAAGAACACCCTCATCTTAATCAGCCAGAGACTGAAACTGTTTCTCCCACTAAACTTCTCGGTTTTTTATTGAAGAACCTGACATCGTTCCTTTTGAAACTCTAACTTGGCTCCGATACCAGTTTGTTAAGATCGAGGTATCAAGAACGAACGATGAACACACATAAATTAAGAACGAAAGACTAAGTGTTTAACGTGGTTCACTAATTTTGATACTAGATACCTTCACGATCGAACCCGAAAAGTCGATTTATTTTAGAGGAAAATATCCCTATTACAACGCACACAAGGCCACGCAAAGCTAATAGTCACGACATACACTCATATATAGAGCTGGACTACTGATTTCTGCCCAAAGCAACGCCTAAACATTACCAAAACCGAATATGAAAAAAATCGGCCGCCCTAAACCCGGAGCCATTCGTACGAATGGGCATAAAGTCCTGCTTTTTGCTCCTGCTTTGTTGCTTGACCAAACTTGCTAGGCATTGGATCATTCCCAATGGAGGGAAATATTGTGAAAATGAGAGTTGTTAGTCTAATTACTAGTAATATTAACAACCCGTAATATTGATGATGACAGCTACAAAAGTGTGGTACAAGTGGTTTCTTCCTGATCTCTTGTTTCTTTTCCTGAAAGATTGACATTTGATGAGATTTATAAATGTTGTACCACTTCACTAGAACTTGGAAAAGACTTATGGAATAAAGCTACATCTAGCTGTGGGAAGTGAGTGTTAATTTCATTAACACCTTTTGTTGCCCACTGTGTCATACAAAGTTCCTTAATAATAGGGCTAGGTGCAGGTTTGTACACACCAATAAACAAACTTCATATCAAACCAAAGTTGGTCGAAAGGGCATCCTATATTGATAACCTTGCAATCTTTGTTGGACTTTTCATTTGCAGGAACTCATATTCTCAATACTGAGACTATGGTCTGTACCGTTTAAAAATTATAAAACAGTTCAAGAAAATTTGAATATTAAAAAAGAATGTTCTTTTTAATTTGAAATTTTTTAGCAAAAAAAATAATAAAATAAAATTGAAAGATCAACGTAACAAACAAAAAAAGTAACAAACCAAGCACGTTTTGATTAAAAAGACCAAGACTATTAGAAGACGCAATTTCCGATATTACTAGTTAGGGAGACACAATTTCGAGAATTTAAATACATCAATCAAGATGGGAATTTGAGCTAGTGGTTTTCATTTAAGGTAGGTTCTTGTTCTATGGTCTCATTGGCCAATGCCCTTCTTTACACTAAGATGGGAAATGAGAGTGGTCTAGGAGATGAGGATTCTACTCTGTCCATTAGTAATTGTCTCATCTTAAGAAGGTCAAAATAATATTATGTCTAAATCTTAAAAGGAATGTTGTACATTAGAGGATAACATAGAAATATTCATGTTTGTTAAGTTGGGTGCCTTGTGCATGTGACATCATATTCTTCACATGCTCTATTGGTTGCTCATTTCCTTTTAGGTATTTTAAACTTATCTTCTTCCGTGACGAAAGAAATTAAATTAGAGGAAGAAACGTAGAATCATACATATTCTCACGTTAAATTGTCTAAATGCAAGTGTGGTAGAAATAAAACTCCAAATACAGATAGGTGAGTTAATTACCTGAACAGTAAGGACAACTCGGTGCTTTAATACCAGTTTTGTGGTCATTTTTCTCTAAATGTTTACATGAAGTTCACTAGGAGTATGTATTAAAAGAAAGTCCAATTTGTCCCTCCTATAATAGATCACCATCTAAAAATTTCATCACTGTTCTCTCATCACTCACTCAAGTTCTCATATGACAACACAGCTTATTGCAAGAACTGACAGTTTCATATTTCTTTTCTAGATTCTGTGCCCACACTGACCAATTTGGAAGGAAACAAGTCGTTGTAGCCATTGGAGGTTACGTGTGTGGAGATGTATGTTTCAGAGAAAGTAAGAAAAAAAGAGACACTGATGATGAATTAGAGGCAGTTTTGAGAATGCACCTGCATGACTAGTGTTGTCTAAGTAGTGTACTGGTTGGTTGGTTGGATGATGATGCTAATTGATTCTTCTTCTTGTCCAATGAGTCATTGCCTTCATCTTGGTTTCATGGAAGTTCCCATGATGTCACATCCTCTTAAACAGTAAATTTTTTTTATTTTTTTTATTTTTTTGCTTATATAGGAGTAAATGTTTTCATTTGTAAAATTTGAAAAGAAAAAAAATACATCGGGAAATAGAAGAAAAAAAGTAAGTGAGAGTTAGATAACACAATTTTGAAGCTAGGATATATGGCAGTTCTGAAGTTACGATATGTTTTAATTTACAACTGTAAACTAGTACCAAATAATAAGCTCTGATACTTATATAGTAGGCCTTTTAAAATTTCTTGATTACAAAGAGAGTATAAAAAATGTACTACTATGAAGTTTGATTTGTTATTTACGCTGCAAATGAGCGCACCTTATAAGGACAAATGATATTTGTATTTCACTGCTCTTAGTTATTTTCATTTTACAAATCTACTAATAAAAACGTAGAGTCTACCGCGATATTTAAATCAGAAAATAATCTTTTTTTTTTAGAAATTATTTTTGTCGTCAACCGGAATTGAATTCGGGACCTCATGCAGGGGCTTACAACGCTCTATCACTTGAGCTGCCACCCTAGCTACAAAAATACTTTTGTTTCCAATATGAGCTTTGACCCTCTCATCACCCAGAGGATAGAACAATCAGGGTAATTTAATTTTCAGACAATTGGCTAGTTCAAATTGTAAACATTTCTTAAAAAACAACATACACTTAGAAACGTACAAATAAAGTAGCCCAATGTATGTCCGTATTATATACAACTGACAACATTAATGCAAGAATTCGTATGTGAAAGTGAAACCGGTGAGAATCACTCGTTGTTCCATTACCAAGTTATGGATTTCACGCATGACACAGACTGTTAGAGTTACACGATCTTCTGAATCATCACGTCACTACTGACACGAATTATCAAAACACTTAAGGGAAGAAAAGAGGAAAATCAAGATTCTCATGATGAAGGAAAATATAAAAAGGGGAGACATGCAGCATAGTACACCTTACAAAACGTACGTATCATCGAAACTACTCAAGCATTGGATTAATATAAATAGGTGACGAGAGAGCACCAATTGTCTACCAAGCAAAACCAGTTCTCTTAGATACTAGCTACTACAAGAAAACAACCCTTTAGCAGTTACTACCAAGTGTTAGTACTTAGTACTACAAATTAACCTGTAGCTACTATTTTTTTTCTTTTTGTTTCTTTTCGGTGGTCAAACCAAGTATGCCTAAAGAGAGGGATCCTCTAGTTGTAGGGAGGGTTGTAGGGGATGTTTTGGATCCCTTCACAAGGTCAATAAGCCTGAAGGTGACCTACAACTCTAGGGAAGTTGCCAATGGCTATGAGTTCAAGCCTTCCCAGGTTGTTAACCAGCCTAGGGTTGACATTGGTGGTGATGACCTCAGAAACTTCTACACACTTGTAAGTTGTAAACAACTCTTCTTCTTCTTCTTCTTAGCACTTTCATTTGCTTATATCTCTCTCTTTGTTGCAGGTGATGGTGGATCCTGATGCCCCAAGTCCAAGTAATCCAAACCTCAGGGAATACTTGCATTGGTCTCTCTCTCACTCTCTCTCTCACAGACAGTTTATCTTCACTAAGATAATGAATACCACTAGTATGAGTTTTAAGTTTTTGCATGAAAATAGAGAAGAAGAAAGAAGAGTGATCCTTCCTAGGGTTTATGTGTAGTGGTCTTTCACTCTTTTGTGTGCCATATTCCATATCCACATGCATGGTTCCATATTAAAAAAAGCAAGAGCAAAATGGTTTTAGTTGCTTTAGTACTGGAGGGATTACAAAGCCATGTGATGTCAAGTCTTGTTCAACAACTAAACTTTTCTCTTCTTGAAATTTGACACTTTTTCCATTACATTTAAGCATATTTTTCTTCTTCTTTTGTCACTTTTAATTAGAAAACTAAAAGTTAAATGAAATTCGAGAAAAGTAGTTCAAGAACAGAGTTTGTATGTTACTATAAATTGTATATTTGTACAGTTATGTTGCTGTATCAATATCACTGAAAGATGAAGTTTATTTGTGTAGGCTGGTGACTGATATTCCAGCAACCACGGGAACCAGCTTTGGTGAGTAAAGAATTCGATCCATCTAAGATATTTTTATTTTCTTCTCTTTATAAGTTATTTTGGAAATAATATTTGAAAGTACATATACTATATATGGAAATGTAGGACAAGAGGTGGTGTGTTACGAGAGCCCTAGGCCGACGATGGGGATTCATCGTTTCGTGTTCGTGCTGTTCCGGCAATTGGGCCGCCAGACGGTTTTTGCTCCGGGCTGGCGCCAGAACTTCAACACAAGGGACTTTGCAGAGCTTTACAATCTCGGATTCCCAGTGGCCTCGGTTTATTTCAATTGCCAAAGGGAGAATGGTAACGGATGCCGAAGATTAATGTTGTAGCAAGCATGCATGCCTCTTTCTAAATAAAAGACAGCGAGCGTTGTCACAAGACGATTTAGTTACTAGCTAGATTAAAGTTATATTTTTTTAAATTAGCTATAAAACATAGTTGTACGTCATGGGACAGGCACTGTGAAGTTTCGAGATCATCGCGCAGTGAGTACTTAGTTACGTGAAGCGTATGCACGCAACATGTTTGCAGGTTTCAATCCGTATTGTTGCGATGGGTGGTTGGGTTATTGTTATTTGTTGTTGTTGGTATGATTACTATGAACTTAAATGAATAAAAATATTTTATGTTCTGGTTGATGCTAAACGCTTTACGTGCAACAAATCAGAAAATCAGTTTCTGGTTCATTTCAAGTTTCTTTCCCTACACAAATCAATGTTTCCAAGCATAACTAAGCTTTTAGTTTGTCCGATATCAAACTGTTCATGATTTAATCTTCTTTCGAGAATTTTGTGATCATGAAAGGTTAATTTATTTACTAATATTGCTATAGTTCTTTGTTGTCTTGCAGGTTTATTTACTAATATTTTTACTTATGTCAAAATAAAACATATGTACTTGACGACCCTAGTGGTTCACTGGTGCGGGCTTGCAAAGTCAAACAGCTGGTCGGAGTATTGAATCACTCTAATTTCCAAAAAAAAATAATACATATGTAGAGATTTTAACAATAAGTGACAGTAGTCTTTGAAGGAATGTTAGTATTAGCTAGGCTATGTTCATGTATTAAAAATGAACGTGCAAGAAAATAATTATGAAGAAATTTTGAAGAAAAGAAAAGAAATAGATGAAAATATTAGAAACTTAGTTTCTCACAAGTGTTTATTTCATAAGAAAGTGGTAGTGGGTAGCAATAAAACTTTTATGCAGTAACTGAACACATGCATGAAAATGAAACGATTTTTATTTTTATTCATTTTCCTCCACTTTCCATCACTTCCTTCACAAAGGAACACAACCCTAAAGATTATCGCAAATACAGTTCACTTCACAGAAAAGCTAAGTGAAGGACGAATTATCACACAGTAGGTCACTAGGTTGAAGCCTGCCCAAAGACTTTGGTAAGAGTTACTCAAATATGACCATCTTTTTACAAGGTAGAGCAACAGAAACAATTATGCCATCCTCACAAGTAGAGTCTCTCAGAAGGATAACAGCCTCCTTCCTAAAGTCCCCCTGAGGGGCACATAAACACTGGCTTGCCCCATGCCCACTCACTTCCTCAAACCCTAACCCCCTCCATGAGGAAACAAAGAAATCCCCAAGTGGAAACCCTCTATGCAACTCTCCCCCGATCTCTCGACAACCTCGCATAATCATCGGTCACCCTAGCAATGTCTTCCTCCACCAACTCCACCACCTTTTGAGAGCGGTCCGTAAACCTACTGTATTTTCAATTTAACTTCAAAAACTACCTGCAATTTGTCAGTTATTCTACTAATTAATACCAATTGAGTGAAATGTAGACAGTTAATGTTGACCTGAATAATCAAGAGAGGCTGATTGCCATCCGCGTTATCCCAAGGATAAATAGCAAGCTGATCAGGATAACCAACAAAGTCATAAGCTACTAGTACTCAGAGATTCTTGATCCTTTTGGTGGCCATTTGAAATGGAAAACAAGGGAGGTCTCGTGGAAATCAAGGGCTGAGTACTGTCCTTGATAACGGTTTGCCATTTTCTGTCCAGTAAAATGAGAATAGAGGGTTGCTTTTGTGAAGTCATAATCAGCTCACACATATTTGTACCAAAAAATTAACATTTTTTCTGCAGTGATAATCTTACTCTCTATGGTTGACGTTCTGACAAATTTAAGCTCCGTTTTCGTTAGGGAATTGACAGGGTATCAGAACAAATTTTGATTTTTATCTAACAAGTTCGTCTTTGAAATGCATTGGTGAGTTAACAGATAGGGTACACAAAGTATCAAGTTTGAGTAAAGAAGATATGAGAAGAAAGCCAATAAATTTATTTCATTTTAGTGGGTGAGTGGTCATGGAAACAGGATGAGTTTTAGTGGGTGACATGTCAAAATAAGATGAAGAATATAGCATCTTATTCATCATAGACATCACATTTGATTGATACATGCAGCTAAATCTATCAACAGTTTGCGAAATGATTATGCAAAAAAAAATAAAAATCAGTCAAAATTTGTTTTGTCAAAATAGTTCCAGAAGGAGTGAGGCAGTCTCGAATTCAAGACCTGATGCATGACAATTTTTCTGCCAAAATTGTTCCAAAATGAGTGAGGCAGTCTCGAATTCAAGACCCGACGCATGGCTACAGAAGCTTCTATAGCCCTGGAATACTTGACATTAACAACAAACTTGAATGATAAGGACTGTTCCGAATCAGCATGCTATGAAGCTAGGTAATAGTGCCCTTAAGCAAACCAGGCTCTAAAGCCATGCAAGACTTTCTCAGACAAATATCAACAAATACACGAGTTCAGAGAAACAGTAACTCATGTATCCTTTATTCAGAAAGGAACAATTCCCTCAGTTTATTCACACAATAAATACCCGATTTAAGGAAAGCCCTTGGCCGATGCATCGCTCAGGTTTCAGAAAAAAATAACAAACATACAGCCTTCTTCTGCAATTCAGAAGCCTTTAAAATAATGATCGTATACCAGTATGGTCCCATACAAAAGAAAGAAATGTAAATGGTTCTTCAAACCTGCAAAAAACTTGCATACTTTGCACCAAGGAAGAGCCTTTGGATGCAGAGCAAGGCATTCTTGGTGACTTCAGGATTCTCATGGTTCATCAACTTCATCACCCGGTCCTTGGCCTTCAGATCGGTCACTATGATCCGCCCGGCTGGATGATATTGAATAAACTGCGACAAGTCAAAGCAAGCAACAGCAAGAGCTCTGGGGTCGACCGATGTCTCTAGTACCGTGATTAGGACCCTCAGGATCTGCAGTTTCATTAAGGAACGTTAGGGTTGACTATCGTGATTTGTTATCCTTGCCAGATAGAGAGCAGAAACTCGTTGCAATTAGACCATTCTCAAAGATGATATTTAAGGACAGAAACTTCAAGGACATCAACAACCACGAGTTGGGATCTATGTGTAGTAAAACTTTGCAAGTTCTTCAGAGATTTATGGCATATGTTGTTCGGTAGAGTTCCACAACTCCATCATAACTAGGAATGACCATCAGTGTTCTAAATTGTCTCCTTCCTGTGTATGTCACGGACTTGACAACTTTTCTAGGAAGCGCAACAATAATAAAATAGTGGATGAACTATGAAGAGCGGCAAAATGTCAAATGAACATAAAAGGTTCAATTTCTTTCCATCAGACCGAATTATCCAAGAAGATCACACCATTAGAATATTCTGGAAGTGAGACTTATGAATTAGAAAAAAACGGAGTTGTCTGTTAAAAGTGCTACTAACCAAGGTTAGCACATCTTAGCAAAAACAGAACATAAAAATAGAGACTCCGTTATGAAGAAAGGAATGGTTGAATATCATAATGTAAACAAAACATTCTCATTCAAAAAAGACCTAATTTTAAGAGCTTCTCTGCAGTGATTTCTTTACTGACACAATTTCCGAAGATACAGTTTCACGGCACATTAGAAACCTTAATTTCTATCTTTTGTGCAAACAAACTCGAGAACTGGCAATTGCAATACTCCTACTGAATATCACTTTTCAAGAGCACGACACTTTCAGAAATAGTAACAACTTCTGAAAATCATTTTTCAAATAAAGAAAACAATACAGTGGCTGTGCTGGAAGGAGCAGTACCTGAAAATCATTTTCTTCAAAGCTGCTACTGTTGTCACGCCAGAACAGAGGATCTTTGTGCATAGGAGACCAATCAAGATGGCCAAGGAGGACTTCTTGCTTGTACTTGTCAAACGAGCTCAGTTTTTTAACGTAATCCTTCAGACCCGCTTCTAGTTGACTTAAGCCACTTATCAGATCCTGTATAAAACACAAAATTAGACAAGTGTAAATAGGATAAAGGATACCATAATTTCATTTTCAGGTGTATGCAACCTTCAGCCAAACATGAGACTAATCTTTCTGAATTTTACAAGCTGTGATTCAGGATAACATTAAGATGGAAATTAGGAAATACATACACGGGGAATATTGAGACTTCTGGACATTACAAAATTTCCCTAACTAACGTATACTAACTGTTTTCCTGAAGTTCCATTCATAAAGACTAAATTAGATAAACCAAATGGAACTGTTCCAAGCATAGACTTGATAGAGGAATGAAAATAATGATAGCTTTTCTGGCGTTAATGTACTGCGCAATTCAAGACCCCAAGCCAAAACTGAGTTGACCATTTTATCACATTTCAGCATCAACAATATTGATGTAAGTGATATTAGAGAATGAAAAGGCATATTCATAAGTCTTCGACGCAAATCAGTTTTTCTAATATGATAAAGGAAAGTACTGGAGCTGCAATACAGGGTTTCTCAGAGTTGCCAAACTTCAAAATGAATATTTCTCATAACAGGAATGATAAGAAATTGAGTAATACATTTAGTAACCTTGGATTGGGTGATAACTTAAGCGATCCTTACTAGTAGATTTCACGGCTAAAGCAAGTATATTTTTCTCTATTCCCAACATCTAAGGAGAATATTCTTCTTTAAAAACTTGATGAAACACAGAGCCAACTAATTATATAAATTATTTATTTTTGCAGTTAGCCAAATATATTTAGTTTTACATAATGGTTACCGTGATTTACAACAATTTCTCAAAATAAAAACAAGATATTATGCAAAGAATAAGAGGCTAAACTATGGAAACCTTGAAGCAAATCTAGAAACTAAGAAGAAAATCTGAAGAAATAGAGGTTATACACAATCTCAAGGTAAAAGGGGAAAAAAATACTTCAAGCTGGCAAATTGCTGTCATCTATGAGCGCGAAAAATTTGATATGTACAGAGAAATTGGGTAAGAAAAGAAAATACAGAAAACGGACACTGATGAAAATTTATAGGCGTGGGGGAAGAAATCCTCATCAGTGAGTTTCTTGCTGTACCAAATGTTACAGAGGACTTACAGCTCCTGTTTCTGACAATAGGTGCATATTTCTCAATATTCCAGGCATCATCAAGTTGAAGTTGTGAATATAAGTTAATTTAGAACCATGCTTTTCACCCACTAATTCTTTCAACACAAACTGTTTGATTAAGTTTCAGAAACTTTTAAGTGGAAATAAGTTGCATTGTTTTCTGCACATGATGTAAAGTAGTGGATGGATACATGAATTCATTCTCTCCAACTTTTCATGGTTATTTTTCGATCATATTCTTCTTGCTTCTAATCTTTTAAACCAAACCTTAACAAGATACTGATTGCTTTCTCTTTCAGACATGTTAAGAAGCCTACAATGTACTACATAACTATACCACCCAAAAGTCTTCGTTTCAGAATCTCCTATCCTTCCACATTTAAGCATCGGAAACAAACAGTCAAACAAAAAATTAGTTGATACAAGTAAAAGCAAAGTAATTAATGTATCACCTCATCACTCCATGCTTGTGCTTTCAAACTCTGCACAATTTGTGGCAGTTCAAGATCCACCATCAGAGCACCAAACGTCCAATTAGACAGCAAGTTACGGAGAGTCAAGACAATAACCCTGACAACCTACAAGAAATTGGTGCAGCAAATTTCTTAAATGTAATAGAAAGTTATGACACACACTCGCACCCACATAAACAAAATGACCAGTCGTATGAACACTAATATGGATAGAAGTAATAGTATTGAGGGAGAATATTGATGTGACTAGGAGCCAATTCACATATTTGCCATGCCCCTCACCTTCTCTTTTGTGGAACTTTTAACAACCTCTATTAGCCGTGGAAGTGTTCTGGAAGTAGCCAAGTACTCAATCGCTGGTTCGAAATAAGACAACAGCCAAACACAGAGACATGTTTCATAAAGGATCTGTTTCAGGAAAAAGTACGAGATCGTCAATTCCAAAGATTAGATAGCGTGAAAGAAAACACAGAATCTAGGCTACTACAGCAACAGAGCCCTCTTCACATGAGAAGCAGAGCCGGCACTTCCAGTACTTGAATTTGCAGCGTGCCGAGCTAGGCAGAGCGTGATGGTTATAAGTTTATAACAGTATTTTTAACTAATCAGAGAGCTAAAATTACCTGGATAGATTGCTGAGAGGATGCTGGAGAAATCAGAGGAATTAGTAGCTTCACTCCATCTGCTAGAACAAATGAAGATCGCACCACTGGCTCCTTCAGTAATGTAGTTAGGCTGTTGATAGCTGTTGGGATGCCACTACTGGGATGAGAAGGATTCTTCAGCTGCACAAGTAATCGGATAAATAAGTAGATGTGCAAACATTACATGTTAAAACATCTTATGTAAGTACAAAACCATAGTTCACCTAACTATCAAGCCATGATTGATTGTGTAAACCCAAACTCATTGTCCCTTTTATTTTCAGACACGCTTCAGAAAGCCGTCGTCACAAAAAGAAACGAATTAACTTTCCGTGAAATTATTTGAACAGATGATGTTGGAATGAGATATAAAATGACACATTTGAAGAATCCTCTCCAAGTTGACTGTTCGTTAACAATTTAACATCCAGAAATGCAACTGATAGTTCCAACAGACTGATTAAATAGCATCTGGTTGTTATATCCTGATCCACATTCGGTTGGTCCAAGCGTGGCCAATAATCCAGAGGTCATCACAATTCACAAATGTTATTACAGACAGCCTGTTTCTAAAAAGAATCGTGACACAGAGGGAAACCCATTTTGTTCTCCTTATTTTCTCTGTTTAAACCTGACCGCACATTTTCCTAAGAGCCTGGATAAGATTTATTGTTAAATTCTATTTATTATCTCTCTTAAGGACTGAAGCTCATTCACAAGCTATTTGCATTGATCAAATATAGAATTTTCAGATGAAGTGACACAAAGGGATCTTAATGAATACTTTTAGTCCTGAACTGGTTTTTTTCAGCTTTAATATGTATGTGTATAATTCTGTACAGTTGCGACCGTCCGTCATTTTCTTTTATATGAATGAGATTTAGCACCACTTTTGTTATTAAAAAATATCCTCAGGAACATCAGGAGTCTATAAGCATTCTAACTAGCAACTTAAAGTAGAAGACTGATGAAAGACCTGTCCACAGAGCCAGTCCACCAGCCCCTTCAGCACAGTATCAATGGCAGCCACTTGACTTTTTGCAGTTGATGCTTCTCCATTTATCGCTGTACCCGTCTGGTTTTTGGGCCTAGTACTGAATTACACGAACGAAATGGTTGACTGAATTAATTACACCGAAAGAATTGCTACCACTCTCATATCACTGCAGAATACTGTGGAAAAATGGTTATACTCCGCATACCTCAGTATAACAGTAAGTATCTTACAGCTCTTTTCTTGTATGAACCAATTATTCTTCCAGAGCAATCTAGAAACATAGTAAATTCACTACTTAGTACTATGCAGATATCTCAGATGAACCAACTAGATTGTTAAAAAATATAGCAAAATGTGATGCGCGATTTCAAAGGTAATGAAGCATTAGACTTGAGGATAAACCAACAACTAAACATATATGATCTTAAGATAAATCACTGATATCAATACCTACTTTAAGAAAGGTTCATAAGTATCTTCAGTTGCAAGAGATGCTTCATGAAATAATCTGGCTCTTTTCGGATTTGCTGCAACAGGAAGATAATATTAATCCTTTCTCTTTTCAAGAAATCAATATTAACTCATTTCATGTTTCTGTTCATTATCAGGGTGGAAGCTTTTCGAGTTACCTGTAAGCATTTCGTCAATTAAAGCTAGAACGTATTCTACAGTTTCTTCCTTGAAGATATCACGCAGAATGCTGACAAACACACGGATATAAGCTAAACCATCCTGTCATGATAACCAAGGAGACTCAAAATAATCAATACCATGAATGAACTCCATCTTTTGTAATCAGTACGATTTTATTTTTCAGTCTTCAAAAGCATTTTGACGTAAGGGGAAAATATAGTTCTTGAAATACTTGGTCCTCAACTTATTTCCAAAAACTATCACATATCATTTGTCTCTATTTCTTTCCTCTAAAAAGTACAAGTACCTAAAAGATGTCATATTAGTATTAGAGAACAGGCCCAAAATCCCAGCCATCTAAATTGTCTTAACCATTGAACAAACCATTGAGGTCTAGAACAAAATATTTGAGAAGAAGAAAGCATAATAAAATCTGTAGTGTAAGACTAGCAAGAAGCTGGTTAGCAGTAAAGAAAAGAAGATGTACATCCTCAGAATTTTTTTGTGCGAGAGATAAAGGAGAAACCATCTGGAAAGAATAGATCATCTGAAAATTATTTTAACCAAAGTAAGAAGCTGAGTAGATAAGAAGGATATCAAGTGAGCTACATTGATAGAGAGTTTTATAGCAACATATTCATAATCATAAAATGGGAAAAGTTAGATGAGTTAAGTTTTTCTTAAGAGCGATTGCAGAAGAGCAGAAAGATTACATCGTCCAACAATGCTGCCCGTTGACTTTCTGATTTGTGATCATAACGCCTTAGCAGCTGGAGGCCAGTTCCATTTATCATCTTAGTCGTCATGTATGTCTCCCAGGGGATATCTCTCTTGAGAACCTTCAGTACATCAAAAGGAATATATTAAATATGGGAATGACAAATTCAGATAAGAACCAGATATCACGCGATCTCATAGTACAAGCAAACGTTCCGATTGGAGAATCTAGATGACATAAGACCAACGCTGTCAGGGTTTTTACAAAGAGAGATTTGGAGAAATTTTAGTTTAGCCTGTGATGTCTGAAAATGCTTCTCTAAAAGTTACAGGATGCAACATGCAGCTACAGCTATTTTCTTTTTTTTTAGAAGAAGCTACAGCTATTTTTCACGAGTACTTTACACAGATTTGCTGAATAGGAGAACCTGAAGCATGAAATAGTAGAAGGCAAGAACTTATACTTTGACTAAGCTGAACACTATCATCCGGCCATTTGGAATTGGGTAGCCTCCTAACATGCTTAGTCACGCAACAATCATGACGCACCATAGCATCTATGTGGCACTAGTTTTAAAGGCCAATGTTCTGTGGTTCAATATAATTAACCAGTGTATCAAACAAAACCTCTCGACATCAAGCCATTTTCCAGTTTAATAGAGGTCAGTTAGAGGCCATTGGCTCACTTAGGTTTAGTTTGACTAATTATTGTCTTATTGTCTCTACCCAGGTTCATCTTAGTCTCCCTCTCCATCGTCTAAACCTATCGATCTGGACGATATCACTTCTCCTAACTGGTGCATCCAAGGATCTATGACATTCAAGACTAAACAGCATCTCGATTCTTTATGACAGTCCAGGAAACAGAACAAGCCCGAACCGATCATCATCGAGATAAGTGTCTCTGTACAAATACTAGACACCGAGAGAAATCTTTTGAATTTTTAACGATGCTAGAGAAAAACAAGTATGCCACTGTTTGGAGTTGAGCTCTGAGTAACCAAATATTTACTCACTCAACCCCCTGCTATTTCAAACGGTGCATCAGACATGTCTCAGATCTATCTGACTCATAATGTCATACTCACTACATCTCCATTTATAACCTATAGACTGTTTCCAGATCTACAAACCCCAGAGGAGGAACCTACTGAAAGCCTAGTGGGTCTGTCAAGCACACTGAAAATCTAAGAATGTTGAGATGTTAATTGATTTTTTATACTTGTTGCATTAGGAACCTGCTAAATTTCTATAAACCCCTACTGAACATTTATTTATAAAAGGTTGTCTATGGATATTCATACTTCAAAAAAACCCAGTTTGCTCCCATGGTTCTTAACTAACGAAAACCGGACATTTTTATAAGGGTGTAAACAAACATGAAGTGCTAGATTTACATGCCCCTTATGTGTTATGTCCAGCTCTCTTCCTTTTCTTCTATTGGAGAGGGTATAATAACTTCAAAACAACATAACTAAAAACGATCTACTTACTTAACAACTGCCCTCGACCAATCTCCAATCCTAAATGACAATGCCATCAATTAACAAGGAAACAGTAATCCCATCATTTAACAAAACCGATTGTGAGGATTTCAACACCTAAGGCTACAAATTTAAGCCTTGACCTTTGATTCCATAGGTGAGATGAGCTCAATTGTTGACTACTTAAAGCAATAAACCAATTTGGTTGTGACAATGAATTTTCATTGTTTTTGTTACGCGGAGGGAGTTCATCCTCCATTTACAGTTTTGTTGCCTTCCATGGAGACACTTGTTAAGAAATTATAGTAGGAGACACGATGTGCCACTGATGAGTCATGACTCGAAACCATTTTGGCTACCAATATGATTCAAACATCATCTACAATGTTTTAGATTGTTCATCAATTTCAATTGTCCGTTGGTGTTGTTCGTAAAATAGTTCACCTAGTTTTAGATAAGAAGAAAATCTCACTTCTCAATGTGTTTAAACTTCTCAGTAGTGACTAAAAATTTCTTTTGATAGTGTAAAACTTGAAGAAAAAAGTCTTACAAAGGAACGAGTAACTCGTGCTCTCGGAATATGTACATCAAAACGAGTTACATAAAGGGAACTAAACCAATCGAATCTAAGAAGTACAACACCAAAAGCAACTGAATAATCACACCTCTGAGAAAAGAAACAGACATAGAAATCCCATCAAAAGTCTACTGGTTATGCGTTCACCAAACAATGCATGACAACCAAAAAGCCATCGCCGAACTTTCCGCCTCTCTATGTCCACTGGACACTATCCCAAGTGACAAAGAACTCCGGAACCATAAAAAGAGAGAGCGAATAAATGCAAAGTCGATAGGACCAGACCTCAAATGGACCACATAGCATGGGAATGAAGCAACAACTTTTCCTACCTCTACCAAAACCTAGCATCAATCACTCTGCTTCACAGACTCTTCTGCTCAACCCAAATCTCCACAACCACTTCCAAAAGAAAAGCCTGATTGAGAAGGACAGACTTCTAATACCAAGATATCCACTCTTCAGTGAAACACGCACAATTTTCTGGTCTTCCAAATGATAGTTAAACCCCCCACCACACCCACCGACTCACACTCATATATCTTGCTTAACTTTCTCCAACCAACTAGCACAGAAGGTGGCATCACGCAAAGAGATATGAAAATGTAGGAAGACTCAACAAATTACTTTTATAAGTGTAATTTGACAACCATTTGAAAGATGGTGGCTCTTCCAACCTACCAACATGCACTAAGATTGCTCCATAAATTGACTCCACGCTTTAGATTTCTAAATGTGTAACTTCAAGTATTGTGAAAAGAACGAAATAACAAGTTCATCGATTGTTAGAACTTGAAACATGTCCGCATTGTACGAAGATTCCCTGGACATTGTAGGAATTCCTTTTCTCTCTTCTTAAGCAGAATAATTGATTTTTAATCGAGACGAGTTCAATGGATGTGTTTGGATGAGCTTAAATGAGAAGAGATTCACCTCAAGCCACTCAATTCCAATAATCTCACAAACTCTCCTCTCATTCAAGCTCATCCAAACACGCCCAATAAATACGAAGTGATTATAACAGTGTGGATTACATTGCTCTATTTTCAGTCACACTCATAACTCTCAGTCCGTAATCATTATTCTCAATCAAAATATCCCATCATCATTCAAACACTTCCAAATAAGGGAATGAATTCTCACCAAGGAGCAACCTTTCCTACTTCATCAGAACCTCACTCAGCTATACAACTCTTAGATAGCAGAATATCAAATAAAAAATAGCTATGCATTACAAAGTCCACCGAACTCTGCTCCATCTTCACCCAATCACCAACCCCAGAATCGAATTCCAAACCTAGATTGACTTTCCAAAGAAACATCATTTACATCGCCACAGAAGAACTAACTCATCTGAGATGTTATCAGATGCACAATAGAGCAAAAAAATTGAATCTTTTCGTTCTTGAACAACTTCAATCACATTCCAAGCCTTTCACAATGTAGTTTCTTTTTTTTTTTTTTTTGCTCACACCCAATACAAATTCAACCAATTGAGGAGAACCCGATTCAATAGTAACTGATACGAAATCACATTCATGTATAAAACAAAAATCAAGCGATGCACAACAACCCTAACTGAGAAAATGAAACCACAATCGTACCTGGTCGGTACTCAATTCAGCGTGATCCATCGGCATTGAGAAAATTCACGAACGAATCAATTAAGTGAAGAATCGATGGATGGATCGTCAAAGAGACAGAGATCGCTGATAAAATATGGCACTACAACAAGAACAAGAACAGTTTTTTATCTATTTATTTATTTATATGTTGAGAGAGAGATCTGTGGTGGTGGTGGTGGAGCTGGCGGGTTTGAGATGGCGTTGATGATGGGTCTGAAACCCGACTAGCTGAAGTAAGCGATGGGGTATGACTTTGTTTTACGGGCCGGTTAAAGCCCAGAGGCCTCTATGCCTATTGGCCCCAAAGAAATACATTTCTCCATTTGTCAAAGTCATTTATTTGAATGCTTCCATCTTTTTTATTGTTTGGTGATGTTTTTTCTAACTTTTTTATGGAATTTTTATTAGCCTTACATGTTTGAAATAAAATTACAAAAATATTTAAGACAACTAATTACGATAGGGGGCTAAAATTTGGGACGGATTGAGTACATAAGTATCAAGTGTACAACTATCAACTCAACAAAGGGGAAAAGACACTTTCACCTCCCTCTAGTTTGATGAAGGACACTTTCAAACTTTGAGTATAAAAAGGACGCTTTTTACCGCTTAAGTGTTCCGAACTTCATGAAACTTGCATCCTTATCGTGATGTCGTTAGTCTAGATTTGGGTTTGTCACTAAGAATAGTTTTGGGGACATATTTACCCACATATTGTGCGTGATATGGAAGGTAAATTTATCTCCAAAATGATTTCACTAACTGGTCCTACCCTCAGACTAACATTGTCACTAGACTGAAAAAGACGGCTGTAGTTCTTAGTGGAGCATGACCAGATACTCTTGGTGTGTCTGGAGTAATAATTTTTTTTTTTTTTGAAGAACATGATAATTACCATAGATGAAGTCGAATAATTACAAAACAAGTTCATGAAAAGAAAGCCAAGAAACTACAAACCCAGGAGAGGAGCTACCAACGTCATTTAAACATTACATAGAACATAACCAAACATTACCAAAACGAAACTGCAATCTCCTAATCAGAACTAATAGCTAGAACCAAAGATCACTCCATAATATAGGGGATGATAGCATCAGAGGGCACCAAACAAGGAGGAAAAGGAGGGAGGACTGCAGCACCTTCTGTGGACACAGGAGGAACACCACCTTCAACTGGGAGCAAACCAATCTCAGAGACACCAACTGCTGGAACCTGATCTAGAGTACAAAGAGGAGGTTCAGAGGCCAAAGGCACCACTTCCAGCACCTGCTGAACACTGGAGCAAGCTGCAAACTGATCACAAGCCTTGACTAAAACACCCCACCGAGCCGCAAGGCCGGCCGGGCCCCACGTTCGGAAGAGATGTCTCCGCCCGAGGTGATGAGCCTCATTGGGAACGGATAAGGATCGTCGGTTCACAGCTAGTACAACCATCGATAACATTTCAAAATACCATTTATTACAATTCCAATACAAACAGTGATAAAGTTTGAAAATCTTGAAATACACTTTTCAGTGGCATAATATACTATGTGATAATCCATCTAGCAAGCTTTCCTGTCCAAAGTGTCGTGAACGTTCCCCCCACCTCGATAGCCAACCTGCGGTTTTAAAATAGCAACAGCCGACGCAGTTTTTACAGAAAATAGTCAGCAAACGGCTGAGTAAGCTAACACCCATAGCACGTAAACAGATGATGAAGCATGTAACAGGAATAACCAATTCGCTGATAAATAATAAATATCAAAAACTCGCGGGAAAAGCGTTCACAACTGATTCGGTGTGTCCAACCTCGTAACGATCTCAAATTTCGTGTTATTAACCAGAAGATGTGGTCCATCTCGGGAACTCACTGTTAATAACAATTCACAACTTTACTTTAATCTCAAGATATCTCATCCCAATATGAATCGAGTCCAGAAATTCATTTTAACAACTAGTTGATACGGGGCGTGACCATATCCAATCCACAACCTCTTTCTCATATGTGCAAAAGCACTACCACAACCATAACTCAAACACAGGAGGTTCGCATCACAGCGTCTCATAACCATAACTCAATCACAGGAGGTCAGAGCCTCATAATCTCATAATCTCATAACAGTAACCAACACAATATGTCAGAAATGTATCGTATCAGGGATATGGCACAAACCCACGCACAACGGCTTTCCACTTTACATAATTACCAATTTTCATTCAAGGTGTAGAATCGTGTAAGGAGCTCCAAACAAAAAGCCGGTGTGGCAAAAATAAAGTAATCGATGTATGATTGAGAGATATTCAGATTCGACCAAAAAGTGAGCGGTGTGCTACTCTTGGTAACCGAGGCAACGATTTCGAATTTCGTAGTTCCAACCCAATGACGTGGTCCGTCTTGGGGTATCACTTTTACAAGTATTTCACAATATCATTTAGATGTTTCACTTTCGGATTGTTATTTAGATTCGGATTCCGATTTCAAACGAGACTTCAAAGAGGAGTATTTCAAAACAAATAAACAACTCAAAATAATTCAAATAAATCAAGTACGGCAGTAATTTCACAAATAACTCACGCGATACGCGGAATGAATGAAGGGCACGCGAGGCTAGGCATATTAACTCACACTAACGCGACCAAGAACGAGACAGTATAAATTTTCCAACTCTTTATTTGACATTCTCAACCAATTATCATTTATAATTCCGACATTTATGAATCAATAATTCTGCCCCGCTTAGGGGGGGTATACTCCCATAATACTGCCCAATTAAGGGGAAATAATTCAATAAATTCTGCCCCACTTAAGGGGGTATACTCTCATAAAACTGCCCCATTAAGGGGGATATATCAATAATTATGCCCCACTTTGGGGGGTATACTCCCATAATGCTGCCCCACTTAGGGGGGATATACTCAAGTATAATTTCATTCATATATGGTGGTCGTGTTTTGATCGGTACTTCATTTCGAACCTAGGATTTAGCTGTTCTTCTAGCGGCGTCGTTCGGACTCTTATTCTAGACTATCGTTATTCATGTGTACTTAAATATAGAATATTCCGAAGCGAGTAAATAATTCACATAAAGCACGTATTGTGGTATTTCAAAAATAACGCACGCGATAACACGAAAGAAATGAAAGGGACGCAAGGCTAGGCATATTAACTTACCAAAATCCAAGCACGTCCTATAATTCGTTCTCGTCTACGGAATCGTCACCTACAAATCGGAGCTTCTAACTTAATATAATCTAAACAAATATACAACCTATATATATTACTAGCTCATTTTATTTTTTTCAAGAAAATATCCATTTTAATCTAATTTACAAACCCAAAATATATTTTCTTTCAATAATATATATATATACCCAAAAATATACTTATTAATTTATAAATAATAAATCTAGAAAAACTAATTTTATAAATGATTCTGAAATTAAAATTTGTATTTAGTAAAAGTTTCTGAAATGACAACTGCCTCCCCCTAAGTTTCTGAAACGACATTATAACCCCCCTGAAAAGTTTCTGAAAAAGACACTTTAACCCCCTAAACATGAATATTCAAACTAACCGATTAAAACGTGGATTCGAGGCCTTAAAACTTGGTTTTGATCATTAAAAACAACTCAGGGGAAGATTTCGAGCGTACCCATATCAAATTTCGCGAGAAACGATCAAGAATTCGCACGGGTCAAGGTCGCCGTCGGGTGGCCGGAGGTGGAGCTTTCGCCGAGGCTTCTCCGGCTGTTCTTGGCTTCGTTTGAGGCCTCCATCATCTTAGTCGGACTCCTCTAGGTCGAATAGGACTGGTTTGAAAGCTTGGGTCGTCACGGTTGAACTCCGGCGAGAAGCTCGCCAGAATTCATGGAGGTTTCGCCGTCGGGTTGCCTCCTGCTGCTGTTGTTTCGTCTTCAGCTCCCTCTTCTGAGGTCGCAACAGGTATGGGGAGAGAGGAGAGGTCGTGAAAGTGAGGGGAAAAGTGAGAGATGGGCGGTGGTGGAGCGCTTTCCCGTCGGGGCTTCGCCGGAGGCAGCAGCGGCCATTGTTGCCGCTGCTGCTGCTGCTTATGCCGCTGCTGCGGTTGTTCGGAGAGGGAGAGAGAGGTCAGGGAGAGAGAGAGATCTAGCTGGAGGTGGTGGTGGTCGTGGTTGGGTGTTCTCGGTGGTGGTGGGTCACCGGAGATGGCAGCGGCGGCCATTGTTGCCGCTGCTGCTGCTGCTGCTTTTCTCCTGGTGTTGCTCGACAGAGAGGAGGGAAGGCAGAGAGAGAGGGGGAGAGATAGGCAGAGGGTGGTGGTGATGGCGTTGTTGGTGATGGTGGTGGTTGCCGGTGTTGGTGGCGGCGGTGGCTTGGTGGTTTGTCTCGGCAAAACCAGAGAAGAGAGAGAGACAGTGAGATAGAGGGAGATGGAGGCAGAGAGGAGATAGGGAGATGGTGGTGTCGGGTGGGTTGGTGTTGTGCCGAAGGAGAAGAAGTAGGAGAAGAAATAGAAGAGAGGGGAAGAGAGAGAGAGAGGGTGACGGGGAGAGAAGGGGATGGAGAGTGTTGGAGAAAGTGAGGGAGTGTAAGTGTTGAAAAACACAAAGGAAGTGCAGATGTTGGGAGTAGGGAAAACAATTTTTTTTTTTATCATAAAAAATATAAATTATTATTATTGTTATTATTAATATAATATGTATATAGGTATAATACGGTATTAAATACGTATAGGTATAAATATAGATACGGTGTAATAATACGTATAGTATAAAGACAAAATACAAGTATTAAATACGTCAAGTTTTGTAAAAGACAAGTAATACCCCCCTTCATCAACTATATAATATTATCTAAAATTACATCTACCTCCCCAAACTATAAAATTTTGAAAATAACTTATTAAACTTTACGAAAAATACGTCAAAAATATTCCGAAAATACGGGGTGTTAGCTTCGTCCTCGAAGCTAAGGTTGCTAAGTCTCGGAAGGTTCTAAAGTCAACGCGTAACACTAACGTCTCGACAGACAAAACAAAATAAGGAGGTAGCAAGCATCACATTCAATCACGCCAAATAGCTGCTAAGCTAACAGGACCCACATAAGCACACTTAGCATATAAGGACGTAAGCTATCCCGCAATCCCCGGCTTGTTCAATTTTATTACCGGTTTTAGTTTCGCCTATATTCATTTTAATTTTTGAACACTCTTTTTAGTTGAAACCGAAGGGTCGTACTAACTTAGAACCGTCGGCTCTGATACCAACTGAAACACCCCACCGAGCCGCAAGGCCGGCCGGGCCCCACGTTCGGAAGAGATGTCTCCGCCCGAGGTGATGAGCCTCATTGGGAACGGATAAGGATCGTCGGTTCACAGCTAGTACAACCATCGATAACATTTCAAAATACCATTTATTACAATTCCAATACAAACAGTGATAAAGTTTGAAAATCTTGAAATACACTTTTCAGTGGCATAATATACTATGTGATAATCCATCTAGCAAGCTTTCCTGTCCAAAGTGTCGTGAACGTTCCCCCCACCTCGATAGCCAACCTGCGGTTTTAAAATAGCAACAGCCGACGCAGTTTTTACAGAAAATAGTCAGCAAACGGCTGAGTAAGCTAACACCCATAGCACGTAAACAGATGATGAAGCATGTAACAGGAATAACCAATTCGCTGATAAATAATAAATATCAAAAACTCGCGGGAAAAGCGTTCACAACTGATTCGGTGTGTCCAACCTCGTAACGATCTCAAATTTCGTGTTATTAACCAGAAGATGTGGTCCATCTCGGGAACTCACTGTTAATAACAATTCACAACTTTACTTTAATCTCAAGATATCTCATCCCAATATGAATCGAGTCCAGAAATTCATTTTAACAACTAGTTGATACGGGGCGTGACCATATCCAATCCACAACCTCTTTCTCATATGTGCAAAAGCACTACCACAACCATAACTCAAACACAGGAGGTTCGCATCACAGCGTCTCATAACCATAACTCAATCACAGGAGGTCAGAGCCTCATAATCTCATAATCTCATAACAGTAACCAACACAATATGTCAGAAATGTATCGTATCAGGGATATGGCACAAACCCACGCACAACGGCTTTCCACTTTACATAATTACCAATTTTCATTCAAGGTGTAGAATCGTGTAAGGAGCTCCAAACAAAAAGCCGGTGTGGCAAAAATAAAGTAATCGATGTATGATTGAGAGATATTCAGATTCGACCAAAAAGTGAGCGGTGTGCTACTCTTGGTAACCGAGGCAACGATTTCGAATTTCGTAGTTCCAACCCAATGACGTGGTCCGTCTTGGGGTATCACTTTTACAAGTATTTCACAATATCATTTAGATGTTTCACTTTCGGATTGTTATTTAGATTCGGATTCCGATTTCAAACGAGACTTCAAAGAGGAGTATTTCAAAACAAATAAACAACTCAAAATAATTCAAATAAATCAAGTACGGCAGTAATTTCACAAATAACTCACGCGATACGCGGAATGAAGGAAGGGCACGCGAGGCTAGGCATATTAACTCACACTAACGCGACCAAGAACGAGACAGTATAAATTTTCCAACTCTTTATTTGACATTCTCAACCAATTATCATTTATAATTCCGACATTTATGAATCAATAATTCTGCCCCGCTTAGGGGGGGTATACTCCCATAATACTGCCCAATTAAGGGGAAATAATTCAATAAATTCTGCCCCACTTAAGGGGGTATACTCTCATAAAACTGCCCCATTAAGGGGGATATATCAATAATTCTGCCCCACTTTGGGGGGTATACTCCCATAATGCTGCCCCACTTAGGGGGGATATACTCAAGTATAATTTCATTCATATATGGTGGTCGTGTTTTGATCGGTACTTCATTTCGAACCTAGGATTTAGCTGTTCTTCTAGCGGCGTCGTTCGGACTCTTATTCTAGACTATCGTTATTCATGTGTACTTCAATATAGAATATTCCGAAGCGAGTAAATAATTCACATAAAGAACGTATTGTGGTATTTCAAAAATAACGCACGCGATAACACGAAAGAAATGAAAGGGACGCAAGGCTAGGCATATTAACTTACCAAAATCCAAGCACGTCCTATACTTCGTTCTCGTCTACGGAATCGTCACCTACAAATCGGAGCTTCTAACTTAATATAATCTCAACAAATATACAACCTATATATATTACTAGCTCATTTTATTTTTCTCAAGAAAATATCCATTTTAATCTAATTTACAAACCCAAAATATATTTTCTTTCAATAATATATATATATACCCAAAAATATACTTATTAATTTATAAATAATAAATCTAGAAAAACTAATTTTATAAATGATTCTGAAATTAAAATTTGTATTTAGTAAAAGTTTCTGAAATGACAACTGCCTCCCCCTAAGTTTCTGAAACGACATTATAACCCCCCTGAAAAGTTTCTGAAAAAGACACTTTAACCCCCTAAACATGAATATTCAAACTAACCGATTAAAACGTGGATTCGAGGCCTTAAAACTTGGTTTTGATCATTAAAAACAACTCAGGGGAAGATTTCGAGCGTACCCATATCAAATTTCGCGAGAAACGATCAAGAATTCGCACGGGTCAAGGTCGCCGTCGGGTGGCCGGAGGTGGAGCTTTCGCCGGGGCTTCTCCGGCTGTTCTTGGCTTCGTTTGAGGCCTCCATCATCTTAGTCGGACTCCTCTGAGTCGAATAGGACTGGTTTGAAAGCTTGGGTCGTCACGGTTGAACTCCGGCGAGAAGCTCGCCGGAATTCATGGAGGTTTCGCCGTCGGGTTGCCTCCTGCTGCTGTTGTTTCGTCTTCAGCTCCCTCTTCTGAGGTCGCAACAGGTATGGGGAGAGAGGAGAGGTCGTGAAAGTGAGGGGAAAAGTGAGAGATGGGCGGTGGTGGAGCGCTTTCCCGTCGGGGCTTCGCCGGAGGCAGCAGCGGCCATTGTTGCCGCTGCTGCTGCTGCTTATGCCGCTGCTGCGGTTGTTCGGAGAGGGAGAGAGAGGTCAGGGAGAGAGAGAGATCTAGCTGGAGGTGGTGGTGGTCGTGGTTGGGTGTTCTCGGTGGTGGTGGGTCACCGGAGATGGCAGCGGCGGCCATTGTTGCCGCTGCTGCTGCTGCTGCTTTTCTCCTGGTGTTGCTCGACAGAGAGGAGGGAAGGCAGAGAGAGAGGGGGAGAGATAGGCAGAGGGTGGTGGTGATGGCGTTGTTGGTGATGGTGGTGGTTGCCGGTGTTGGTGGCGGCGGTGGCTTGGTGGTTTGTCTCGGCAAAACCAGAGAAGAGAGAGAGACAGTGAGATAGAGGGAGATGGAGGCAGAGAGGAGATAGGGAGATGGTGGTGTCGGGTGGGTTGGTGTTGTGCCGAAGGAGAAGAAGTAGGAGAAGAAATAGAAGAGAGGGGAAGAGAGAGAGAGAGGGTGACGGGGAGAGAAGGGGATGGAGAGTGTTGGAGAAAGTGAGGGAGTGTAAGTGTTGAAAAACACAAAGGAAGTGCAGATGTTGGGAGTAGGGAAAACAATTTTTTTTTATCATAAAAAATATAAATTATTATTATTGTTATTATTAATATAATATGTATATAGGTATAATACGGTATTAAATACGTATAGGTATAAATATAGATACGGTGTAATAATACGTATAGTATAAAGACAAAATACAAGTATTAAATACGTCAAGTTTTGTAAAAGACAAGTAATACCCCCCTTCATCAACTATATAATATTATCTAAAATTACATCTACCTCCCCAAACTATAAAATTTTGAAAATAACTTATTAAACTTTACGAAAAATACGTCAAAAATATTCCGAAAATACGGGGTGTTACATCCTTCCCCCCTTAAAGAGAGCTTCGTCCTCGAAGCTAAGGTTGCTAAGTCTCGGAAGGTTCTAAAGTCAACGCGTAACACTAACGTCTCGACAGACAAAACAAAATAAGGAGGTAGCAAGCATCACATTCAATCACGCCAAATAGCTGCTAAGCTAACAGGACCCACATAAGCACACTTAGCATATAAGGACGTAAGCTATCCCGCAATCCCCGGCTTGTTCAATTTTATTACCGGTTTTAGTTTCGCCTATATTCATTTTAATTTTTGAACACTCTTTTTAGTTGAAACCGAAGGGTCGTACTAACTTAGAACCGTCGGCTCTGATACCAACTGAAACACCCCACCGAGCCGCAAGGCCGGCCGGGCCCCACGTTCGGAAGAGATGTCTCCGCCCGAGGTGATGAGCCTCATTGGGAACGGATAAGGATCGTCGGTTCACAGCTAGTACAACCATCGATAACATTTCAAAATACCATTTATTACAATTCCAATACAAACAGTGATAAAGTTTGAAAATCTTGAAATACACTTTTCAGTGGCATAATATACTATGTGATAATCCATCTAGCAAGCTTTCCTGTCCAAAGTGTCGTGAACGTTCCCCCCACCTCGATAGCCAACCTGCGGTTTTAAAATAGCAACAGCCGACGCAGTTTTTACAGAAAATAGTCAGCAAACGGCTGAGTAAGCTAACACCCATAGCACGTAAACAGATGATGAAGCATGTAACAGGAATAACCAATTCGCTGATAAATAATAAATATCAAAAACTCGCGGGAAAAGCGTTCACAACTGATTCGGTGTGTCCAACCTCGTAACGATCTCAAATTTCGTGTTATTAACCCGAAGATGTGGTCCATCTCGGGAACTCACTGTTAATAACAATTCACAACTTTACTTTAATCTCAAGATATCTCATTCCAATATGAATCGGGTCCAGAAATTCATTTTAACAACTAGTTGATACGGGGCGTGACCATATCCAATCCACAACCTCTTTCTCATATGTGCAAAAGCACTACCACAACCATAACTCAAACACAGGAGGTTCGCATCACAGCGCCTCATAACCATAACTCAATCACAGGAGGTCAGAGCCTCATAATCTCATAATCTCATAACAGTAACCAACACAATATGTCAGAAATGTATCGTATCAGGGATATGGCACAAACCCACGCACAACGGCTTTCCACTTTACATAATTACCAATTTTCATTCAAGGTGTAGAATCGTGTAAGGAGCTCCAAACAAAAAGCCGGTGTGGCAAAAATAAAGTAATCGATGTATGATTGAGAGATATTCAGATTCGACCAAAAAGTGAGCGGTGTGCTACTCTTGGTAACCGAGGCAACGATTTCGAATTTCGTAGTTCCAACCCAATGACGTGGTCCGTCTTGGGGTATCACTTTTACAAGTATTTCACAATATCATTTAGATGTACCACTTTCGGATTGTTATTTAGATTCGGATTCCGATTTCAAACGAGACTTCAAAGAGGAGTATTTCAAAACAAATAAACAACTCAAAATAATTCAAATAAATCAAGTACGGCAGTAATTTCACAAATAACTCACGCGATACGCGGAATGAAGGAAGGGCACGCGAGGCTAGGCATATTAACTCACACTAACGCGACCAAGAACGAGACAGTATAAATTTTCCAACTCTTTATTTGACATTCTCAACCAATTATCATTTATAATTCCGACATTTATGAATCAATAATTCTGCCCCGCTTAGGGGGGGTATACTCCCATAATACTGCCCAATTAAGGGGAAATAATTCAATAAATTCTGCCCCACTTAAGGGGG
This sequence comes from Linanthus parryae, assembly GCA_023055425.1. NCBI lineage: Eukaryota > Viridiplantae > Streptophyta > Magnoliopsida > Ericales > Polemoniaceae > Linanthus > Linanthus parryae. The sequence goes on along the minus strand of JALGPY010000005.1, from coordinate 26,172,270 downwards.
TATACTCTCATAAAACTGCCCCATTAAGGGGGATATATCAATAATTCTGCCCCACTTTGGGGGGTATACTCCCATAATGCTGCCCCACTTAGGGGGGATATACTCAAGTATAATTTCATTCATATATGGTGGTCGTGTTTTGATCGGTACTTCATTTCGAACCTAGGATTTAGCTGTTCTTCTAGCGGCGTCGTTCGGACTCTTATTCTAGACTATCGTTATTCATGTGTACTTCAATATAGAATATTCCGAAGCGAGTAAATAATTCACATAAAGAACGTATTGTGGTATTTCAAAAATAACGCACGCGATAACACGAAAGAAATGAAAGGGACGCAAGGCTAGGCATATTAACTTACCAAAATCCAAGCACGTCCTATACTTCGTTCTCGTCTACGGAATCGTCACCTACAAATCGGAGCTTCTAACTTAATATAATCTCAACAAATATACAACCTATATATATTACTAGCTCATTTTATTTTTCTCAAGAAAATATCCATTTTAATCTAATTTACAAACCCAAAATATATTTTCTTTCAATAATATATATATATACCCAAAAATATACTTATTAATTTATAAATAATAAATCTAGAAAAACTAATTTTATAAATGATTCTGAAATTAAAATTTGTATTTAGTAAAAGTTTCTGAAATGACAACTGCCTCCCCCTAAGTTTCTGAAACGACATTATAACCCCCCTGAAAAGTTTCTGAAAAAGACACTTTAACCCCCTAAACATGAATATTCAAACTAACCGATTAAAACGTGGATTCGAGGCCTTAAAACTTGGTTTTGATCATTAAAAACAACTCAGGGGAAGATTTCGAGCGTACCCATATCAAATTTCGCGAGAAACGATCAAGAATTCGCACGGGTCAAGGTCGCCGTCGGGTGGCCGGAGGTGGAGCTTTCGCCGGGGCTTCTCCGGCTGTTCTTGGCTTCGTTTGAGGCCTCCATCATCTTAGTCGGACTCCTCTGAGTCGAATAGGACTGGTTTGAAAGCTTGGGTCGTCACGGTTGAACTCCGGCGAGAAGCTCGCCGGAATTCATGGAGGTTTCGCCGTCGGGTTGCCTCCTGCTGCTGTTGTTTCGTCTTCAGCTCCCTCTTCTGAGGTCGCAACAGGTATGGGGAGAGAGGAGAGGTCGTGAAAGTGAGGGGAAAAGTGAGAGATGGGCGGTGGTGGAGCGCTTTCCCGTCGGGGCTTCGCCGGAGGCAGCAGCGGCCATTGTTGCCGCTGCTGCTGCTGCTTATGCCGCTGCTGCGGTTGTTCGGAGAGGGAGAGAGAGGTCAGGGAGAGAGAGAGATCTAGCTGGAGGTGGTGGTGGTCGTGGTTGGGTGTTCTCGGTGGTGGTGGGTCACCGGAGATGGCAGCGGCGGCCATTGTTGCCGCTGCTGCTGCTGCTGCTTTTCTCCTGGTGTTGCTCGACAGAGAGGAGGGAAGGCAGAGAGAGAGGGGGAGAGATAGGCAGAGGGTGGTGGTGATGGCGTTGTTGGTGATGGTGGTGGTTGCCGGTGTTGGTGGCGGCGGTGGCTTGGTGGTTTGTCTCGGCAAAACCAGAGAAGAGAGAGAGACAGTGAGATAGAGGGAGATGGAGGCAGAGAGGAGATAGGGAGATGGTGGTGTCGGGTGGGTTGGTGTTGTGCCGAAGGAGAAGAAGTAGGAGAAGAAATAGAAGAGAGGGGAAGAGAGAGAGAGAGGGTGACGGGGAGAGAAGGGGATGGAGAGTGTTGGAGAAAGTGAGGGAGTGTAAGTGTTGAAAAACACAAAGGAAGTGCAGATGTTGGGAGTAGGGAAAACAATTTTTTTTTTATCATAAAAAATATAAATTATTATTATTGTTATTATTAATATAATATGTATATAGGTATAATACGGTATTAAATACGTATAGGTATAAATATAGATACGGTGTAATAATACGTATAGTATAAAGACAAAATACAAGTATTAAATACGTCAAGTTTTGTAAAAGACAAGTAATACCCCCTTCATCAACTATATAATATTATCTAAAATTACATCTACCTCCCCAAACTATAAAATTTTGAAAATAACTTATTAAACTTTACGAAAAATACGTCAAAAATATTCCGAAAATACGGGGTGTTACATTGACCCAAGTGGGGTAACCATCAACTGAAGCAATCTTGACCAAAGCTGCTGAATCTGAGTTAATAGAGGAAAATTTAATTAGTACTTGCAGAAAAAATAATAAGTTCTACCAAATCCTGAGCAAGGTGAAGCATCTGATCCCCATTGATGCTAATTTTGTGGAAGATCGTCTGGTTTCTAGATTTCCAGAGAATCCAAATGATGGCAGGAAGCCAACACCAACGGGGATTATGTTTCCATTCCTTCTTTTTTTTTAGCCAACTCTTGCTCCAGGATATAATGTCAAGAGTAGGGGAAAAGGAGATCATGATATGAGCCTTATGCCAGACCCCTTGAGCCCGTGGACAAAGGAGGAAGAGATGAGTAGTTGTTTCATTGCTAACATTACAAAAAGGGCAGATAGGGCTAATAGATGAAACTCTAGCATGCAAATTATGCAAAGTATGAAGGGAACTAGTGAGAATTCTCTAGAAAAGACCTATAATATGATTTGGTAAACCAGATTTTCAAAGAAGAGACCAATTGAAGTTGTGACTAATAGATTTAAAATGTAAGGGAGAAGAAGATAAATTAGGATAGGAATTACTCTAATTAAGTAGATTATAAGCTGAAGATACAGAGAAAATGCCAGAAGAAGAGGCTTTCCAAAAGGGGACATCCTGCTGGTCAAAGTAGCCACAATCTTGCTCCATAATCTTGTAAGTCAGCCATTGGGAAAAGAGTTGATTAACACTATAACTACACCATCTGCCACTTCCATCAATAGATGAGTCAAGTAATTGATTAACCGATGTAAAAACATGCCTTGAATTAGTGAAATTCAAAACTTCTTGTAAAGAATTAGCAGGAACATCTGGGACCCATCCAGAGGATCTAATCATAATATCCTTTCCATTACCTATTTTCCAAGTCAATCCTTTTGAAAGACTGTCTTTTCCTTTACAGATGGTTCTCCAAGCAGTAGGAGAAGAGGAACCAGCTTTAGCAGTACAAAAATGAGTTCTTTTGCAGTACTTAGAAGAGAAGTATTTAGAGAAAAGAGTATTTTTAGAAGTGACCATTCTTCAACTGTATTTAGCTACCAAAGCATTATTAAAAGCATAAATTTGTTTAAAACCTAAGCCCCCTCTATTAGTCTGGAGTAATAATTAAATAATAGTTATATTATTAACCACTTTGTAAAATTGTACAATTTTTATTTGGTGAAATTATAGATGTTGCACTATCACATGTGGATCTGGCAAGTTTGGTGCATATATAGAATTATGGATGTGGACTCTAGCAAATTGTGGAGTAGGCGTGAGTTTTAGAGTCGGTGAATTAGCTTAAGTATTTTATTTATCGATGTTAACAACATAATTTGTTAAACATGTCTGCTAATGTGAACAAATTGTGGAACTGAGATATACATGGGGCGTGATTATACATCTTCAAATGGTATAGAGTATAAACGTAACAAATATAGACGAAAAATGAGATAAAAATATTTTTTTGGTTTGCTCATATATATCCCAAGTTAAATTGATGTGCATGGGGAATAGCTTACGCCAAGTTGGGACTTCAAGACCACATGAAATGACACTAAAATAATTCCAACTCACTGGCACATGTGGATCTGGTGAGTTTGGTGCATATATAGGATTAAGAATGCGGACTCTTGCAAAATTGTAGAGTAGGCGTGAGTTTTAGAGATGGTGAATTAGTTTAAGTATTTTATTTATCGATGTTAATGACATAATTTCGTAAACATATTTGTTAATGTGAACAAACTTTGTGGAATTGAGAGATATATGAGGCGAAATTAGACCTCTAGAAATGGTATAGAGTATAAACATCTAAAGAAAAAATGAGATTTTTTTATTTAGCCCGCTCATATATATCCCAAATAAATTGATTTGCATGGGGGAGAACCTTATACCAAGTCGGGATTTGGAGAACACATGAATTGACACTAAACCGGAAGCTGCATTAGCGGAGAAAACCTAAAGACATGATCCAGAACTCCTTATTAAGGAAATTCTCCGGGAACCTCGACCTTGTTCTACAACAACAAACAGTCGTATTAGACTCCTCTAAATGCGATAATTCTGCAACGAGACGAGCTTCCATTTGGTAAATATGTCTGCTAATGTGAACAAATTGTGGAACTGAGATATACATGAGGCGCGATTATACCTCTAGAAATTGTATAGAGGATAAACATAACACTTATAGAAGAAAAATGAGATAAAAATATTTTTTTTAGTTTGCTCATATATATCCCAAGTTAATTGATGTGCATGGGGATAAGCTTATACCAAGTTGGGATTTGGAGACCACATGAAATGACACTAAACCAATTCCAACTCACTAGCACATGTGGATCTGGTGAGTTTGGTGCATATATAGGATTAAAGACGTGGACTCTTGCGTGAGTTTTAGAGTTGGTGAATTAGTTCAAGTATTTTATTTACCGATGTTAACGACATAATTTGGTAAACATGTCTCCTAATGTGAACGAACTTTGTGTATCTGAGAGATATATGAGGCACGATTAGACCTTCAGAAATGGTATAGAGTATAAACATAGCACTTACAAAAGAAAAAATGAGATTTTTTTTTTTATTTAGTCCGCTCATATATATCCCAAATTAATTGATTTGCATGGGGAGAAGCTTATACGAAGTCGGGATTTGGAGACCACATGAAATGACACTAAACCGGAAGCTGCATTAGCGGAGAAAACTCGACAGAGATGATCCACAACTCCTTATTAGGAAATTCTCTGGGAACCTCTACCTTGTTCAACAACAATAAACAGTCGTATTAGACTTTTCTAAGTGCAATAATTATGCAGTGAGACGAGCTTCCATTCGAAATTATACAGATTAACCCATTCATGAATCTTAACCTCATTTTGGGATATAATACCACTATCGATATAAAATGATGCATGATACTATTGCTTTTATTAGTCCTAGTACTACATACTAACATACTTGTTATGAGACTTTAAATAGTGCCATTGGAACTGCAGGTCTATGTTTGTTTGATCACATGATAGTTCAATTATTTCAACAAAAAATAATTTGATGCACGTTATATGAAAAGTGATACAGTTTAATGTGAAGAGCAAGACGAAAATAAATCTGGATAGAGATAATAAAATACGACACACTCAAATTATGGTGAAGAAGTATAATGCATATATACATGCACAAACTACAAAAATTGCTCAGTGAAATAAAATAACATAGAGATAGTGTCACGACCCAACTTTTCTCGTTACACTTTAAGTTGATTACGATTTTATCAGAGTAAAACGCGTGCTTTTCGGCCGCGACAGAAATACGAACCGTATCGCTTTTCGATAAATATAGCGGAAGCTTTGAAATATACAATTTTTCTATTTCAACGAAAACTTCATTTTTCCTATTCAATTAACAAATAATGATTTACAAATATCAAAAGCACGAATCTTAACAAACATTACAATTATTTACAAGTTGCTATAATCTACCCCGTCTATACTATTCGATCGACCCGTTTCGGTACCTGTAGATATTTTAGAGCAAAAAGCCGAGCATGTACTGCCTAACCACTGGCGTAGAAATATAATAATCAATTAAACTGTAACATCGATCATGAATCACATAATTATCATGCTTCATACATCATGCGAATAACAAACAATAACTTAACAATCAACAATCAACATATAATCATGTATTGACTGTAATTACAGTAGACGTGAAAACTATATTTCCCCTACCTCATTATTAGCTTCAGGATAGCAATTTTGGAATGATCGAGCATCTCCAAATCTTTTATCTTGGAATATTCTCAGTATCTCTCTATCTCGCTTATCAGTAGTTGGTATGGAATGAGAAATAACTAAAGCACTGGACCCTATCTATAGAAGTAAGCGACCAATCAGATCGCGGCGAGTCACAATGACACGTGTTGTGCAAGCAACGAAAGTTGTGCCACACGCCGACGCATGTCGCCTGTGTGTCACACATGGATAGGGACGGATTCAGGGCATGACACGGGACCCCCCTATGTGTCGCGCATACAGGGACAGTCACAGATGCTGTGACACGTGTCCATATGCGTGTCATACAGTTATTTGGCCAAATCTGAATGATTATCCTCAACAACCTCGTCAAATAAACATGTAATTTAGTCACGTCAAGCATATAAAAAGCCATATATCAAGATGCATAAACAATACTTAATTAGCACTTAAACACTAATTCTCACTAATTATTTCCTAAATATTTTTATATTTTATTTAGCAATAAAGTAAGATATTGTGACTTTCGGTGTCTGTCTAGACGAGCTCAACATTTACAGCTTGAACGTTATGAATTCATTTATGAAATGACTGAACCTAAACAGGAAATCAATTTAAGTCATATAGGCTTAAGAAATGCGGTCATTACAGATAGCGTCTGAAAGAATAACATGACATTGTTCAGTGAAATAAAACTACTAAGTCAAGTACTAGATGTTTGCAGCATGAGTCCCTAGTAGTTGTCGTGAGCGTCCCCCTCTTGGTAACCTGTGGGTTTTGAAATAGCAAAAGCCGACCGCAGAAAATTTTTAATAAATTATGTTGTGGATTATCGATGACTGTAGTAACTGTGAACCGGCGATCCTCCTCCGTTTCCAATGGGGTTTATCTCCTCATACGGAGGCACCTTTCCAAATGCACGGTTCGACCGACTGTATGATTTGGGGGGTGTTGCAGTATGTATCAGAGCCGACGGTTCTAAGTTAGTACTACTCTTCGATTCCCACTAAAATACTATTAAAAAAATCAAAATTAAAATTGATCAAGGAAAACTAAAATTGCCAATAAAATTGAACAAGCCGGGGATTTCCAGGGTTGCTTAGTTCATATTTTACTTCATAATTGCTGGATACGATGATTACCGTTGGCTAGAATAGTTAATTGATATGATGTGCTTATATGCGATATTAATGGACATGTGTGGTCATTATCACCTGTTTATTTGTCGAATCGATAGTAGTGCACGTGGACTTTAGAACATATACACGACCTTATACTTTCTTTATCGGATGACCTCATACTCGAGAGTTACATGCATGTGAATGAAATAGAGATAATATTGAGTAAGACTATATTCGTAAGGTACCATGCGATATGCCGACCCTCATCGCTACTATATCAGGTGACGCAGAGCCTAACAATCTGAAATGAACCAAGGAAAACAACCACCTCGAGCAGAACCGGCCCCAGATTATGACCTGATCCGGCATGGAACAGGCAACACTGACTCTGACTCAGATCTGCAAAATACTCAAGGTGGAGGAAATGACGTAATGAGAAGGATCAGGGAACTCCGACCCGACTCCTTCTATGTAACCGAGGATCCGACAACCCTGGAGAACTGGATCCGCGACTTTGGAAAGACGCTAATCTCGGCACGCTGCCCAGAGGACCAACAAGTGGAAGTAGGCATGTTCTACTTCAAGAAGGAGGCTGACAATTGGCGGTCTGCTAAGGGAAGATAGATTCTCGCCCAACATGGCTTTTGTTGGGAATAGTTAAAGACAACACTGCGCGAGTGATTTGACTCTGATCATGTCAAGTCTCAGAAGCTTAAGGAGTTCTTGAATCTAACACAAGGAAATGACAGTTTCTCTAATTACTATGATAGGTTCATGGAAATCATGCGGTTCGGAGGAGGGATTGTACCGACAGAGGTGAGGGCAGTCAAGAGTTTTGTGGAAGGCCTAAACTTCCAAATCCGGAGGACCTTGGGTGTGACTCGTCTCAAGAAACTCCATGAAGCTTATGGAGCAGCACAAGATGTACATCAGATGTTCGATGAGAACTTTGAGGAGAGCAGGAAGTGGAAATCTGAAGCACCAACATGGCCAAATGTCCAGAACCGCGGTAATGGAAACAATAGTGGAGACAAGAGGAACCGATCCAACCCAACCAATCAGAGTTTCGACCGCAACAATGGAGGACAAGGTCCAGTGCGAGTCTACCACTGTAGGCGATCCTCCTCCGTTCCCAATGGGGTTTATCTCCTCGGGCGGATGCACCTTTCTAAATGTATGGTTCGGACGGCCGTATGATTTGGGGGAGGGTGTTGCATATACTACTTGGCATATTTTCTAAGCTTTGTGGATATTTTCTATCTTTTCAAGTGAGTATGTGGGAATATGGGGATATAGTCAATCACCTAGAAGTCCACAAAGTATAATATTAAGTTTGATTTAAGTTTCAGTTTCTTTAATTATGTCTCGTAACAGAACCGTTGGGGTTTGACTTCTTGCTATGGCAATCATGTGTCTTAGCGAAGGACACCCCATGGGTCTGGGAGTCTTCTAGTATATTTTCCAGCTCTGAGAGGCAGGGGTGTTACACGTAATATACGAAGTGATACAATTAAATTTAAAGAGCAAAACGGAAATAAATATGGATAGAAATAATAAAAATACGACTTAATTAAATTAAAATGAAGAACCAAAATACATGCAGTAGTTGGTAGTGTACAACTGCAAAATTTGCTCCATTGAACTGAAAAAAAACTATTGTTAGTGGAATATGAGCAACTAGTGATAATTGTAATCTCAAAGGCCAAAACACAAGGTAAATATAGTGTATCATATCCAAATAATAAACTTTATTGGGAAATTCTATGTACATTTAACATTTGTTATTCTAAAACAACATATTCTAAGCTCAAACTTGTCGACAGTCGTAATTGGCGATTTTAACTAAATTGAAGGACAACAATTAAGCGCCTCGTCGAGGAATATTCAAGGTGGTTCGGATTTCAGTAATTGGCTGGCTGAAACCGATCTCGTTGAATTCCCATCCCATGGCGTGTTTTTCACTAGGACGAACAATTGACCAGGTCACCGATGCACCTTTGAAAGACTTGACAAAGCCTACTGCAACCCCGGCTGGCTCAACCTCTTTCCCGGCGCTTCTGTCATCACCCTTCCGATTCAAAGATCGGACAACTCACTCTTTGAACTTATACACGAAAAATAATAACGCGTAAAAACGTAAAGTAGAATATCGCACGTACCGGAATCTATTATTATTTGGGAGGTCCTTTGTTGACCACAAACATTTGGGAGGTCCTTTGTTGACCGTTAAATTTTGGGAGGTCCTTTGTTTACCGTTAACATTTGGGAGGTTATTTGTTGACCGTTAACATTTTGGAGGTCCTTTGTTGACCATTATTCGGTTACTGTGCGTAATAACTGGCTCCTTTGATTCTATATTTGGAAATCGGCACTTGTGAATGATTTAAATTGAAAATGTTCAAATCTTTGGTTATTGTTATTCGTAAATCAGTTAACTTATCGTTTATGACGCTGCAAACTCTGATCTTTTCCAAACGTAACCAAAATCAAGTAAAGCATGTGAACCACAAAATACATTTTGAGACAAGACATAAAATCATGTCACGACACGAAAGAATCTAGTCACACAAGGCTAAGCATGAAACTCACAAGTACAGTTTGAGACAAGACATAAAATCATGTTTTAACACGAAGGAAGCAAGGCACACGAGGCTAAGCATGTAATCTCACCTTAAGCCAAGATAGTGATTCACAATCTTAACGGATAGTTGAAGTAGCCTATGTCTACGAATCCGTCGCCTACAATTTAGAAGTATCTAGTCACAATGATGCTACTTCCAAGTAAACTAATGCATGGATGTTTGTCTAGGTCGGGTACTAAGTCCATCCCAAATTATTCTAATAAAACGGTTTCAAGTGGCGTATTCATATGTCGGATACAAGCTCTACATTATTATCATTCTAAAAGTCACTAATGTGCATATAATGATGCTCACATATCGAAATAAGTCCAACAAAATATTTGGAAGTTCAAAAATTTAAATTTTCTAAAACATTTGAAACTATAATTCTGGACCCTGACTTTAGAGCCACATATACCATATCAAAGCATCTCCTAAAATTGTGAAATTAATTTTGTGATGAACCTACTTGTGTCTGCTTTCAGAAGCACCAAGAAAATCATGCATAGCTATCATAAAACTCAAGTTACAAAAACAACAAAAACTGCTATGCAGAGAAGAGTTTGGCAAAAAGTTTCAACTTGACAAGGGAATTACTACAACTTGGAGATTAGCAATAAAGCTCATCTTCTCCAGAATGAATCCCCTATGTGTCTAGTTTCACCACAAGAAATATTGGGTGCTATAAGTTACTGAAAATGAGGGTTTTAATAAAAATAGAAAGATTGGTCCAGAAAAAGATTTTCATAAAATATGCAACTTAAAATGAGCATATCTCCCTAACCAAAATAGCTATGGAGTTGATTTTTTTTTTCAAAATGACCCCCTCTGAGTCTAGTTTTATAAAATGTAAGATTTGTAAATTTTACAAAGACAAAAGTTGAAGTTATACTACATTTTTGACAAACTGGTCAGATTGTAACAACATGCAATTTTGCCAAGAACACTCAAAACATTATCAAATCAATTCTTTGATACATGCAACTAAAAAAATAACTTTATGTATACCTAGATACTACCAATTAGACAAGCCAAAAGAGATTCACATCAAGTATTTGAAGGATCATGTGAGGGATTTGAAGAATTCATGCTCAAAAGTTACAATTCAAGACACAAAACACACATGCAAACAAAGATCAAGTAATTTTCTATCATGAATATGAACTATCTAAATGATCTAAGCATGAAAATGAAGAATCAAGTATGGGAGTGAAGAAATCTAAGATGAAATGTCATTAATCTAAGCTAAACATGGACATGCAAACATGCATTCAAAACTAGAAGAAACTTTACCCCAAAATTCAAGAAATGGGGGAGGAAAATAGTGAAATTGGACTTCAATCCTTGAGGAGAATGATGAACTAACTCCCCTCCATGGTTATACCAAGCTTGAAATCAAATTTTTCATACTTGGGAGACTAGAAAATGGAGTTTTGGTGGAGTTTTATGGAGGTCAAGCTCCAAAAACGGGGAATGGAGTTGGAAGAGAGATGAGAGAGCTTCTTTGAGTGTTCATGAAGAGGAAAACCATGTGAATAAATGAGAGAAAGAAATGGGTTGATGGAGGTGAATGGAATGAGTGATTGGATGTATCCTACTACCTATATAAAAGAAGTTACGGCCAGTTTGCGTGGCAGTGGTGGTCCAATTACGTGCTGCCAATTCGGACCAAGTGCCAGCGAAATGCCTACGTAATTGTGACGTGTAGAAAAGGTCGGTTATGCCCTTGCTGACGTGGAACGGATAGGCTGTGGTTGAAGGGCGATATTGTCTTTTGAAATGTCTCTGGTTGGTCTGGGCTGTGGAGCATGAACTTCGTAGTCGGTGATCTTCTTGGTGGGACAGGTGGCGATGCTCCGAGTAGCTGTGGCTGGTTTCCGGCAATCGTTAGTGGGACAGGTGTCGACTTTTTGCCATTTATTCTTAAGAATGTGGGAGAAGGCTCTTCTGATGTTTGTGTCATTTGCTGATATATTGTCACCAGGTTAGTTCTTTCGTCTCTCTTCGTCTCTGTGTTTTCTACGGCTTGTGGGTTTTGTTTTCGCCGGCTGCCGGAAATTGGTATGGTGGGTTGTGCGTTATCCGGTACTTGGTGTGTGTATCGGTTTTTCAGGCTCTGTAGGGTTGTTGAATTGGGTTTTTTGACTTGGGTTTTACTTTTTTCTTTTTTTTCGGGCAGTTGGTGGTTGGGGTGGGGGGGTTTATTTGGTTGATTGTGGATTGAATATTTACTCTGCCATGTGGGTTGTTGTAATACTTACTTGCATGCGTGTTTTTTATGATGATGATTAACAAATAGGTATTTCTATGTGGTTTGATTGCTTGCATGTGTGTGTTCTGGGGTTTTATTGTTGGCTAATGGTGTTATTACTGCATGTAGAAGTGTGCTATATATACGTACAGGCTTTGCATGTGGTGGTTGTAGCCAGTTGATAAGATGATGCTTGGTTAGTATGATTCACATCCTACTACCTATATAAAAGAAGTTACGGCCAGTTTGCGTGGCAGTGGTGGTCCAATTACGTGCTGCCAATTCGGACCAAGTGCCAGCGAAATGCCTACGTAATTGTGACGTGTAGAAAAGGTCGGTTATGCCCTTGCTGACGTGGAACGGATAGGCTGTGGTTGAAGGGCGATATTGTCTTTTGAAATGTCTCTGGTTGGTCTGGGCTGTGGAGCATGAACTTCGTAGTCGGTGATCTTCTTGGTGGGACAGGTGGCGATGCTCCGAGTAGCTGTGGCTGGTTTCCGGCAATCGTTAGTGGGACAGGTGTCGACTTTTTGCCATTTATTCTTAAGAATGTGGGAGAAGGCTCTTCTGATGTTTGTGTCATTTGCTGATATATTGTCACCAGGTTAGTTCTTTCGTCTCTCTTCGTCTCTGTGTTTTCTACGGCTTGTGGGTTTTGTTTTCGCCGGCTGCCGGAAATTGGTATGGTGGGTTGTGAGTTATCCGGTACTTGGTGTGTGTATCGGTTTGTCAGGCTCTGTAGGGTTGTTGAATTGGGTTTTTTGACTTGGGTTTTACTTTTTTCTTTTTTTTCGGGCAGTTGGTGGTTGGGGTGGGCGGGTTTATTTGGTTGATTGTGGATTGAATATTTACTCTGCCATGTGGGTTGTTGTAATACTTACTTGCATGCGTGTTTTTTATGATGATGATTAACAAATAGGTATTTCTATGTGGTTTGATTGCTTGCATGTGTGTGTTCTGGGGTTTTATTGTTGGCTAATGGTGTTATTACTGCATGTAGAAGTGTGCTATATATACGTACAGGCTTTGCATGTGGTGGTTGTAGCCAGTTGATAAGATGATGCTTGGTTAGTATGATTCACATTTGCTTACATTCAGTGTTGGTGTTTGCAGGTTGATCAGCTGTTGGTTGAGCAAGGAATTCGTTGTGATCGCTTATCTGGTATGGTCATATCTGTTAGAGTTGGCAGTGTGTGTTTTGTTCATGCCTGTTGTTTGTTGCTGAGTTTCTGATCTGGCTTGCTAGCGTGTGGGATTTGTGTCTTGCCATCCCTTTGGTTTTTTGTTTGTTTGTTTGGTTGAGTTAATTTTACCTGGTTTAATGTGTAATGCTGGCTCAGTGTCTTAAGCTGGTGCGTTTATTTTAGTAATGAGGCATCTCGGTGAGGTTGGAATCGGTATAAATCATGTGTAATCTGGATTGATGGTGCGACCGACAATTTGCGGTGTAAACGTGGTTTGTCTACTGCTTGGTTATTTGGTATAGATTTTGTGTCTGCGATGTTGTTATCGTGGTTGAAGTTAATTGATGTTTGTGGCTTTTTGTAGTGTGTGGCCTGTAGTTTCTAAATGCCTACAGGTAGTCTTGGGAAACGTACTCGCCGGGGTTTAGTGGGGGAGGAGCTAGCACGCGGTTCAGGATTATCTGCAGAAGTTAACACTCCTGGCCCGGCTCTTCGGCCGACGGGTAGACCGCGGTTGGAAAATGCGGATGGTGGGCCTTCATCTGATCGCTTATCTGGTATGTTCATGTCTGTTAGAGTTGGCAGTGTGTGTTTAGTTTCATGCCTGTTGTTTGTTGCTGTGTTTCTGTTCTGGCTTGCTAGCGTGTGGGATCTATGTCTTGCCATCCCTTTGGTTTTTTGTTTGTTTGTTTGGTTTAGTTACTTTTACCTGGTTTAATGTGTAATGCTGGCTCAGTACCGCGGTCGGCAAATGCGAATAGTGGGCCTTCATCTGCAGGAGGTAATATGCCTGCCATAGCTCCACGGCCCTCGGGTAGACCGCGGGGGCGTATTGCGAATCCCAGCCCGTCTGTGCACAATGCAGATGTAAGGGGCTCTGTTACCGGTTCTGTTGTCCATACCGCGATACCAGGTAGTAGTGTGCAAGCACCTAGGTATGCTTCCCCGTATCCCATGCCTGTTGGTTCCATGGCTATGAGGGGTTTTGGGCTGAATAGACCGTATGTTGGTTTTGCGGCCGGATATGGTACTGCTTTGGATGCCTATAATGGTTTACCAAATACTGTGCTGTCCTACATGCCAGCTGTGTCATCTGGGTTGCTGAATATTGCTTCAGGCGCGTCGGTTTCTTCATCGCCAGGTTCATTACAGCATCCGCACACTGTCTATGCGCCTCCCGGGAATAGAGGGACCTCTGTCGTGCCTCCTGCTGTATTTGTGGGTGAATGTAATAGTCGTGCTGGCGGTGCTGCTCCAGTTCCCCAACCACCCCGTTAGTCTTCTGTTCTCGATTATGGTTTCATTTGTATTTATATGTGTTTTCAGTTATGGTTTGATATCTGTTAATTGGTTTTTTATTCGGTTGTGTAGGTCAGAGACGAACGAAAAAGTGGGAGCGGGGTGCTCCGCCCCCGCCTATGGAGCCAAGCATGCTGCCCTCTCCACGGAAGTGTCCACATTGTGATGCTAAATTATTTGCGTACGAACCAGATGGCTTTTGCTGCGGTGAGGGGTGTGTAGTCCTTGCCCCCCATGAGATCCCAAATTCGTTGGCGGAGTTGCTCTTGTCCGACAATGTGACTAGCGAAGATTTTCGGAACAATATTCGTGCATACAATTGCCTGTTTTCCTTCACTTCCATGGGTGTGAAAGCTGATCCTGACACGAAGAATAAAAGCAAAGGGATCTATACATTCCGTGTACAAGGGCAGATATACCACTACATTAATGATATTGATCCTGGCCAACAACCTCCTAGATATCTACAGGTTTATTTCTATGATCCAGCCTTCCAGCTGCAAAGCCGATTGAAGGCTTTTGAAAATCTTGATCCGGCTGTTATTTCATGCTTGACTGATATTCTAGAGGCCAATCCTTATAACCAGTCATTTCAGTCTATTAGTGCAAGCCCTGAATTTGCTGATTGTGATGTTCGGATTAAATGTGATCCCGGACTTGATCAGCGAACGCAAAATTTACCCACATCTGATCAGGTTGCAGCAATTTGGATTGACGATGAGTCGCGTGCTGGTAAATATGTCCGTGATATTAGGGTGAGGCATAAGGGTGGTGAAGCAAAGAGTATTCAGTATCATCTGGGTTGTTTTTATCCGCTTCAGTATCCTATCATGTTTCCTCGTGGGCAGCCTGGATGGCATCCTAGAATTTATAAAAAACCTCCGAAAAAGAAGCCACGAAAAGGTAGTTTGATGTTGTTACTTACTATGTGTGAGTTCATATTACCAGTGTCGTTGTGTGTGGTGTGTTGCTGAATAATGAGCCTCTAATTGCAGGTCCAAGTGATGCAGAGTCTGACAGTGCAACTGTTAGCTGTCGCCAGTATTACTGCTACCGGTTACAGATGCGAGATATACGCCGGTCATCGATGTTGTTCTTTGGGCGTCTGCTTCAGCAATACATGGTCGATATGTATGTGAAACTTGAGACAAGCAGGCTAGATTATGTGCGTCAGCATCAGGACACTATCCGAGCGGATCTTTACCAGGGAATACTGGACAGCATCACTGCAGGGGAAATGAACCCAAATAATGTCGGGCGTCAAGTCGTGTTGCCGCCGTCTTTTGTAGGTGGGCCCCGTGATATGAGGGTCGTTACCTGGATGCAATGGCTTTGGTGCGTAAATACGGCAAACCTGATTACCTTGTCACGATGACATGCAATCCCAATTGGGCAGAGATTCGTGCGGAGCTTCTACCATTTGAGCAACCTCAAAACCGGCCTGATTTAGTAGCGCGAATTTTCCGGGCGAAAACAGTAGAATTCAAGCGGGATTTGATTGATAGGGAGATACTTGGCCCAATTGCTGCTTACACGTACGTGATTGAGTACCAGAAGCGGGGTCTACCACATGTGCATTTCCTACTGATTCTAAAGAAATTTGCCAAGTTAATGAGTCCTGATAGAATTGACAAGTACATATCTGCCGAAATACCTGACCCGCATGCAAATCCTCATTTACATAATGCAGTGAAGAAATATATGATGCATGGTCCATGTGGTGAGTTTAACCGACAGTGCCCTTGCATGCGACCTAAAACTGGCTGCAAGAACAAATATCCCCGGGAATTTTCAGATGTTACAAGGACTGGTGATGATGCATTCGCAGTTTATCGCCGGCAAAGAAATGGCCGAACTGTTGAGGTAAGAGGGCAAACATTGGACAACAGGTGGGTTGTGCCGTGTAATCCTTACTTGCTTGCTAAGTATGACTGCCACATAAATGTGGAAATATGCTCAACCATAAAGGCTGTAAAATATCTGTACAAATATATATACAAAGGTCACGACAGGGTTGTGTTTCAAGTGATATCGGAGCAGAAGGGTTGCATAGATGAAATAAAGGCTTTTCAGTCTGCTAGATGGATTTCCCCGCCTGAAGCTGCTTGGCGTATCTTCAAGTTTCCTTTGAATGAGATGTATCCTCATGTCACTGTCCTCCAGCTTCATCTACCTGGAATGCAGTCCATTGCATTCAACAAATATACGAAACTTGCGTATATCGCGACGGATAAGAAATATAAGAAGACGATGTTAACCGAATATTTTGAAACAAATAAACGGGATCCAGAAGCTAGGCGGTGGCTCTACAGTGAGTTTCCTGAACATTATGTATGGAATTCTACGAAGTCGGAGTGGACGCCTCGGAAGAGAGGTGATGCTATTGGTCGTATAGTGGCTGCTAATCCTGCGGAAGGTGAGCGTTTCTTCTTGCGTATACTACTAATGCATGTCAGAGGTGCAGAATCATACGAGCATCTTCGGACCGTCAGTAGTCATGTGTGTGAAACATATCGTGATGCTTGCGAAAAACTTGGGCTGCTTGAGAAAGACACTGCATTGGAAGATTGTTTAGAGGAGGCTACAACATTCCAGATGCCACACACTTTACGACGACTGTTTGCCACCATTCTGGTCTTCTGCCAGCCGAGTAATCCTCGGCAGCTGTGGGAACAATTTTATGCTAAGCTTTCTGAAGACTATCGTCGTGGAGAAGCCTATAGTGAAGGTCAGGTCCTTTCAAGAACTCTAAGACATGTAAACATGGTTCTCGAGTCAATGGGAAGGCAGTTAAGAGATTATAACTTGCCGATGGATATTAATGGTTCTGATGAAGTTGCACCGCTAAATCGAGAGATCGATGAAGAGTTAGCAATTCCTATCCCTCCAGAAGATATTGCGGCATCAAAACAACTGAATGAGGACCAGCAAACTGCATATGATGTAATCATTGATCATGTTTTGCGGAAGAAAGGTGCGTGTTTCTTTGTTGATGGGCCTGGTGGAACTGGGAAGACATTCCTTTACAGAGCTATCCTCGCTCGTATTCGTGGCATGGGTTATATTGCATTGGCTACTGCCAGTACAGGTATTGCAGCATCCAATTTACCTGGGGGTCGAACAGCGCATTCTCGCTTCAAGCTACCTCTGGACACAAAAGAGAGGAGTTGCTGCAACATTGGGAAGCGGACTGCCTTAGCAGAGCTGATTCGACAATCAAGTGTAATTATATGGGATGAGGTCACAATGGCAAAGAAGCAGAATATCGAGGCTTTTGAATCTATGCTCCGCAATATATGCTCGAGCAACGAATTGTTTGGAGGGAAGGTTGTTGTTTTCGGTGGTGATTTTAGGCAAGTACTTCCTGTGACAGTGCGAGCAACGAAGGAGGAATGCATATGTAACAGCATTGTTGCTTCACACCTGTGGCCTCATATGCGCCTATTACGTCTAACGGCGAACATGAGGGCAATACATGATCCATCTTTTGCGGAGTTTCTACTATCAGTCGGGGATGGCAGCTTGCAAGAAAATGATGAATCCTTATTAAAGCTACCGCAATCTATGGTTGTGCCTTTTGTAAATGAAAGAGCATCGATTAATGCTTTCATTGATTACGTTTACCCTAACTTTGAAAGCGATTGCTTGAAATCTGATTACCTTGTCTATCGGGCCATCTTGACACCAAGAAATGATTGTGTTGATTTACTGAATCAAATTTTACTTGATAGATTCCCTGGTAACACACATGTCTACACAAGTTTTGATCATTGTCTTCCTGGTAGCCGAGATAACCATTCTTTAGAGTTTTTACATACTCTTACACCTAATGGACTGCCTCCTCATGAGCTACGCTTAAAACGTGGTTGTCCTGTGATGTTGTTACGAAATTTAGATCCATCTGCCGGGCTGTCTAATGGTATTAAACTCATTTGTAAAAATCTCCTCCCTAATGTCATACATGCTGAAATAGCTATAGGACACAATAAAGGGAAGGATGTCTTCATACCTAGGATACCACTCAGGCCATCTGAGACAGATAACTACCCAGTTGAGTTTGAAAGAAAACAATTCCCGGTCCGACCATGCTTTGCTATGACAATTAACAAGTCCCAAGGCCAAACCTTGCAGTATGTTGGTATTTATCTTCCTCAACCAGTATTCTCGCATGGTCAACTCTATGTTGCATTATCTCGAGCAACGTTGTCTGCGTCAGTGAAAATATTAATACATCCACTTGATAATATCCAAACTGTTGACAGTACCCAGAATGTTGTGTATAAACATCTGCTGCGTCGAGCATCGGGGCAATTATAATAGTGATTCGCAATAGGAATGGTATATACTATATATACATACATATATATATAATCTTTTGTTTTTTTTATTATTTTCTATTTATTATTATTATTATTTATTTTTTTTTGTCATGCTTTCGTTCGTGTCACTGGATATACGACACATGAAATTATGGCCCCGAATATGTGCTTACTATAATCTTGCCTGGCTGCATTATTATGGTTTAAATTTGTTGTTCGCTTGATTTTGCTATATTAAATGTACTTGCTGCAAAGTTAAACGATTGCGTGATTATGCACCAAGTTTTTTTTACGATCTGAAAAGCATGTAACTACAAATGTGGTGCTTATATATGCTGTTTGTGTGTTGTTGCTGTAAACTAGGGATGGAAAGTGATATGCTGAAGTTACCTGCCCTGACTGATCAATTGAAAGAATGGAAGATTAAACTTCGTGTCGTTGAGAAGTACCGTGCAACAACAGCTCGATTTGGCAACACTAAGTATCAGCGATATGTCCTTTGTGATAGCGAGGTTAGTTAACGAGTAGTACACTGACCTCACCCAATACCTGTGTCATAATTATCATTACCTGCTTTGTCCTGTGCAGGGCAAAAAGATACAAGCCACAGCCTTTGACTCTGAAATTGAAACGTTCGACAAACAGCTACATCCATACCATTCATACTGGTTCAGTGATGGAGCTGTACGCCGTGTTAACCCGCAGCATCGCTACATTGATCACGATTATGTCCTTGTTCTGGATCCTCAGATGAAAATTGTACCAGTCGAAGATGCTGCAGATGAAAGGGGAGCTATTACGTTCAATTTCAAGAATCTGACTGACGCCCGCGACCTCATCGGGAAACCTGACAAATTTGGTAGTTTCCCCCAATATTTTAGCATTGCATCGCTTGCTGTGTTGTTTATGCGTTGCTCTTATTTAGTTGTGCTTGTTATTGCTGTGCTTGCCGTGGCTATCTCTCTTCGTTCCATCAAAATTTACATACTCACAATATATGTATCCATGTGCAGATGTTGCAGTGATAATCATAGCTGTCATGTCGCCAAAAACAGTGCCATGGAAGGATTCAAGTGCTCGTTCGAAGGTTCGAGATATAGTTGTTGTCGACGATACGTAAGTTTTTGGATGTGCCTTGCTTACTTCTAATATACTGCTCTGCGCCTATTCTTGTTAGTTAGGTATGATCATATTATAGGCAGTGGAAGTTCTTAAATCAATAGTATAATTAAATATTTTCTCCTACACTGCAAATATTGCTTTGTTATGCTCTGTAAAGTAATAGAAGAATGAAAGCATACCAGGTCAACATTAAGCTTGTACAATGTGATTTGTGAGCAATGAACCATCAGTGTATGCAATAAAGATATTCTTGATTTGCCTGATAAATTAATATGACCATGTATAACACTTGTATGTTCCTTTGATTCATCAATTTTGTTTAGTCTATACTGGTATGGAATGCAGATATGAAATATACATGTTATATATATGTAAGATGCCTTTAGTTATTTATGATGCTGAAAATTGTTATGTAATCGATGATATCATGTCGTGTCTTTTCCCTTCCCCTTACTGAATGTTATCCACTCTATCTATTTGCTGTTTTCTCTAACTTCATTTGCCTTGCCAAACAGTTTAAGTCCAGTGTGCCTTTCATCTTGGGATGAGATAGCAACTACTGATGCAGAAAAACTGGCCAAGTTAGCAAAGTCCCAGCCAGTGGTCATCGTCACTAATGTTGTGGCATCGAAATACTCCGGTATCAACATGCTATCTTTTGCTGAAATGTTGATGTATGATATGTTATGTTTGTATCTACTGTTATGTTTATAAGTGGTTTTGCCTGTGTCTCCCAGGATTCTCCTTGAAAACTACCATGTCTACGATGTTCTTGACTGACGTTCCTGATGCACGAGTTGATGAATTGTTGGATTGGTAAACTGCCTTCATTATCTACCTATATGTAGTGCATAGGTTGTCGTCTGATAGTTTATGTTAACAATCTAAAGATATTGCAGGCGCGATGCTAACTACGAGAAAATTGATGCTATCAGTGACCCTGAGATGTTACTGAAAAAGAAAGTTGCCAATACTTCTACATCTGAGTTCAAACTTGTGAAGATTGCAGATTTACCAAGTAGTCCGGTAACTTGTCCTGTCTAGCATTGTAATCGCGAGCAAGTTTATCTACGATGTTCCCGATTGAATTAATGTTATTTTGCATTGCAGCAAGCTGGTTTTGATGAAGTCTGGGTGAGAGTGTCTGTTGTTGTAGCACCATGTAGTCAGCGGCCGTGGTATACCGCATGCAACAAGTGCAACCGGGCTACTAACCACGTGCTAGGCGAAGTATTTGCTTGCCCAGGCTGTGAAAAAAATGACTGCATTTCTGCACCATGGTATGCCGCGTTCCATCTCACATAATTTTTTTGAAGTTAATGTTTACCAATTCAATAACTCATGTCATCTATGGTTGTATACACAACAGTCCATTTGTGAGCAACGGTGTCTTTCTCATGTAATTATATGATTTCTAATTGTGATGTAAAAAAATTGATTTCGTGCAGGGGGCGCCTCGGAGTTCGAATTGGTGATGGCAGTGGTGAACTTGAGGTTGCTATATTTGGACATGCTGTTGAAACAGTGCTAAATAAGAGTGCGGTCGTCCTGTCTGCAATGACTCCAGATGTAAGCTAACTACGCCCATATATCGCAATTTTGAGTTGAAATGCGGCTGATTCCATGTGATGTTAATTAATATAGTCGTCTTATATTGCCATGCAGGAACAGAGCGATGTGTTGTCCAAGGCGAATGATGCAGCGGTAGACAAACGGTTCTATTTCCGCCTGGCTCCATCCAGCAGCAAGAATCCACGCTGGCTTAACAAGTGGAGTGTTCGCCAAGTTGAGATTGCATAAAATTAACTCTGTGATGAAGGCCTGTAAAACTATGTGATCAGATATGTATGTAGATATAGGGACTGCACTTAGCAGTGCATTCTGGAGACAGCAGTGCATAAAATTAACAACTTGTGCTTACACAGTTGTTATTTTTATGCCTTTTGCTAATATTTTTTGTGCAGTTTCAGAGCAAAACATGTCAGTCATTTTGTGCATATGAAGATGCCATACTATATAGTTTCCTGTTCTGTTGTAGTGGTAGGGTAAAGTAATGTCTCGAATCATAGCAGAGACCTGGGTATTTTTTTGGGTATACCTTTGGGACAACATATGTGTAAGATAACATATAATGTTTTGTTTGTTTTGTATCGGTGCTTTTCCTTCATACATTTTCGTACGCCACCTCTAATATTTATTCATTGCACATCCATCTCTTTAAGATATCCAGCTTCACATTGATTGCTGGCAATCCAATGTTGTTTGACGTCAGTAATTTTCTATGATTCATGTATTTGCATATATTATTCGACTTAGTGTCTGATTATTGTTGTGTCATTGTAAAATAGACGTCTTTTATAGATATCTGTACGAAACTTATTATGTACACATTGTTTTGATGCAATTAGCAGTTAGTTAAATTTACCTGCGCACAAATCAGGCCGGTGTGATAGATGACATAGCAATTTAAACTTTGACGAATACAAAATCGTAATAAGATCAGTTATTAATAAGATTGCAACCTTAGTACAATGCAAGACTAAACTCCAATTTATACGTAATAATCTTTCGTATAATTTTTAAACGCCGATGCAGATATATTAATTTCTTAAACGAAGACTCAATTACTTCCCAGCAAACAACTATTATGTATTAGTTCTCGATTAAACTCGGCCAATCATATGCATAATATTAAATATCTAGACATAGGAGGGCCTGCACTGCAATTTTAGTCGAGCATAATAAATTAATCGCGCAAAACTTCGTTGGGTATTCATGACCACCCACTGCTCCTCCCACCCAACCCTTCATATTGCAAATCTTAGGTATCGCCGCCAGGATTCACCTGCTTCAGGTACGTTTCGTTTAGGGTTTTCCTTCCAAATTGTAATATCACATGAAAAAATAAGGGATTAGAACAAGTTCATAAGAATACCTGCTTATATATATGTACCCAACTCATTGAAATCAGCTATCACTTGTTTGTGTTATTGTATTCAACATTTTCAATCTGTAGTGTTTGCAATTGCGAGCTTATAGTGACAATCTGTTTTTCCCCCTTCGATATTGTTTCTGTACTTTTGCCTGTATGTACTATTTCATCAAAGTATGCATGCTCAAGATGCCGAAGATTTGAAATGTGTAAATGAATAAATATATAAAACATGAGTTCTTGGGTACTTTGAACCGCATTATGTTTGTGTCACTGTGAGAATGCATAACTATGTTATGATCTTTCCGGTTTGTCACTGTAGTGTGCGTTTGTGTGTGTGTGTGTAATACAATATGAACTTATTAAAGAACTGATGTGGTTTCCATTTGTATACACAGCCTACATTCTATAATCAAACATTAGCAGTTAAGGCCTCAGCATTGGAATCAGTATGAATTTCTTCAAAGTTATCGTATCCAGTGATCCAGAAAATGACAGACTGGTAAGCTTATATATAAAGCTTCTAATACCAGTATATGCCTATGTTTTAAAATAGTTATTAAGTACATGTTCTGCATACAAGGAACTTTACAATATTATTTCAAGCATGCAATCTAATCAACCGTTGTTCCGCTTGCAGTCCTTGCCCCGTATCTTTGTTGATGTATACAGGAAAGATGTTGGAAAGATTGTCCAGCTACGAACTCCCTCTGGCGCAATCTTTGACACGACGATTCTTGCAGGCAACAATGAACTGTATCTTGGCAATGGGTGGAAAACTGTGGTCAAATTCAACTCAATCAGTTTGGGATATTTTGTTTTCTTCAAATTTAGAGCGAATCTGAGCTATGATATAAGGATAATGGATCCAACGTCCACCGAAATCACTTACCACAGTATTGTTAAGCAGGAAAGCAACGCTACTGCAGGCATTAAAGAAATAGCACCTCGCTTCTTCAAGCTTTACGATCCATTTAACAAGAAAGATACCACCCTGGTAACAATCTTGGGCAATTTGTGTATATGTTCTCCTTAATTATAATTTATTGATTAGCTACCTCTGTTGGATAACCATTTTCCTTGTGCAGCGAATCCCTCCAAAGTATGTTGCTCGTCACTACGATAGCATTGCACCCATTGTTTACCTACATGTGCCCAACGGGGCATCGTGGAATATCTGCATCGATCAAGTAGAAAATGAGCATTACTTTGGCATGGGATGGCTTCAATTTGCCAGTGCTTATCGCATCCCTCCTAAAGCTGTGCTTATGTTCAAATATGAAGGCAATTTGAATTTCAAGGTCCGTATCATGGATGAATCTGCTGTGGAAATCAACTACGGGCTCAATTCTTCTGTCTTTCGAATGGGTCCACAAGAAAATCATGCTCTCGCTCGTGCGCAAGCTCACAACACTGAAGTGCCATTCTTTGCATTCCGCATCATTCATTCTTACACTACGAGAAAGGGCGGAGTTGTAAGTACTTAATTTCTAATTCCTTGGGACATTTGCATTGATGCATGATATCAACAGGTTATTTTAAATTGTGCAGAACATTCCTACATATTTTGTACGAGAATACTTGACTGGTACCCCGAACAAAGTGTGGCTAGAAACATCGGATAATGGCTACATGAGATGGGAAACAACATGTGGTTTCACGCACGCAGGAAATCCTTTCCACCGTCGTCTTGCTTGGTTTAAATACGTGCTGCATTCTCAGCTAGCGCTTAATGATGCATGCGTGATTGAATTGGTTGATCCCAGTATTCCAATGTTTCGGGCAACAGTCCACCGCCAGTAATTTGTCATGCGTAGCAATCATCTGTGGTATTTGTGTATGCTTTTTGTTATGTTATTTATCGTTTATCCCCCTTCTGCAGAACTGCATTGCTAATGTAACCAGAGTAAAGCTAACAGTTGCCTGTTTTAATAGGCTTTTGTGAACAGATGTTTCATACCTGTGTCGTAGACATCATCTGATTTGGTAAAACTTGGTGTTGATCATATATGAAACCTCAATTAATGCTGAGGTGTATTTTTTGATGAGTGGTGATCCGGTGGTAACTTCACCACACTGAAATTTCTCCGATATATATAGTCTGGTCAGTTGTTTGTTTAATTGTGGTCAATTTTATGCTATTGTAATTGTGTGTGCATTGTGATATTTATACATAGTATTTAATGACATCTACGTATCTGATTAAATATTCTGTACTGCTCTATCGTTCAATTGCTAATGCACAACGAAATTATCGGTAATATACTATTTATTGTATTCTAAAGTACATAACATATGCTTTTGTATAATAGATGTTCAAAGGGAATACAATCACAGTCTTAATACTGTGCGTCTACGTTCATATCATATCTGTAATAACATCCATTCCATATTATAGGAGAAAATAAACAGTTACATGAAATATACTTTTCGTAATATACATTGGATTGTATTGAATTCTAAACGTCTGATAATCCAAGATACAGCAGTAATCTTGCTCATATTTTTCTCATGTAATTCCTATTTTGTGCATTTTCGTGGTATATTATTATGCAACGACCACCAATAACTTTCCATAATGAAACTAACCAAAGCAGACATCCTTGATATGAACTTCAAAATTTATAATAGCCATTCATGCCCAAGTAATAGATTTGTAACATAAATTATGTGACATATTACAAATAAAATATAATAATTAATTTATTTTCTACGCTTCTTCTTTGAAATTTTTTCATTAACATCGTCGGCTTTCATTTTCAATCGTTCCTGTCGCTCTGCTCTTTCTTTACGTCCTGCCTCCCTCTGTCGGCGAAACATAGCTAAAATAGCTTTCTTATTCCTTTCGTACGATCTCGCCGTATCACTGTCGCATGCCTCGTCTTCGTCTTCGTTTCCTGAGTAAACTGTAGTCTCAGATCCTTTGCCGACAACATAATCATGCTGATGCCATGTTTCCGAATCAACTTCATTATCACTTTCACTGCTCTCCGTGCTTACAGTATACTTCGGGTTCTTCCGCTTTTTGACTTCACTGTGTCGCTTCCCCTTGCTGCTCGATTTCTTTTCTGCAGTTTCTGGAGACTTTCTTGCACCGTCCTCTTTCTTGTCCATAGCTATTCTGATATAATGTTTTTGAAAGTTTTAGGAATGTTTTTATAGCAACAGCTATATAATGGAAGATGAAGAGCCCACTGACTGTTTTAATCTCCACCCACTGTATGCATTGCATAGATCCCCTTTTCAATGTTGTATTTATTGTTGCATGTATATAGATACAATTTCCCACCATAGGTTGCATTAAAGAGTTACACAGTTTTGTGTAATGTATCAAAGATAGCTGCATCAGTTACAAAATACAGTGTCTCTGTATATTTCTCGTTTGTATATCAAATAAAAATTAAAAAAAAAAAAGAAGAAAAAAAAAACGAACAAACAAAATAAATCTCTGATCGATTAATACTCGGTGCTGACACTGTCCGCAAACGATACAATCCAAATTGATATTGTTACTTTCTATAATCATTTGTAAAACCATTACCAATTCAAAGAATCATAATATAAAGAACCCCCAGCCATCGTCATCCTTGCTGTCGTCAGAGTATAATGTTGACACCGAACCTTAACCAGAACGCAGTCACTTTAACAAGTATTTTCTTCCTCGAAAATATCCTTCATCGCACTTGCATTTTCTTCTTCTGTATCAGTTTCTTTGCTAACCTCCTCAAAACTGATGTCTTGTTGTTGTTCTTGGCATTCATCGTTGCTCGATTCTATATGAAGTTGTATCCACTGACTGTTGTCTGCCACGCGATATAATTCTCTTCCTGGTGCAGCTGGACGTAATAACATATTAAACTAATCAAAAACCTGTAAAAAAAAAAAGGAAAAGAAAAAAAAAAGAAAAGAAAAAAATGGAGCATTAAAAAAAAAAGAGGGAAACATAAAAAAAAAAATACCTACATTGACACTATATAGTCACTAATTCGCTTTATTACTCTTCGGCTTGGTAATCAACTTCAATTGGCACACAGCGTTATCTTGAACAGCATTTGTGACATCTCATGTAGCCGATCACGTACGCGTATACCAATACTTATCGTAAATGGGATGTAGTTTTGCTATTACGGCATCTTACGCACATTGGATGAAGTTGTCTTTTGTTCAACTGTGTTGATACTGTTACCAACTGAAATATTAACTGCCATACATTTATAGTTACAAATGCGTATGAAATGTACTCCAATGCCACTTCATTCATATCCAAATCATGTATATAAATGTAGACACAATTACACGCATCCAAATTTATACACGTGATCAGAATACATGACCGCCAGAAGACACGGCAACATATCCAGTTGCTACTATCGAAATGCGTGCCATAATTTGTCAGCTATAAAACTAAATCTGTCTCCCTCTCCATACAACCCAATGTTGCACCACCACGACAACTGGATAGACAAAACTGGGAAAATTAACAATCGCTGCCTTTGATGTCATCTCCAAAGGAAGAGTCGTCAGACTCATCTGCTACATCCCGAACTTTACTCAGTGCAACAACTTTCCAGGGTGAAATCCCTCCTAGGAGCGTGCCTAACTTGCAAAGTAAGTATTATACATTCAGTCATGTTAATCACCGATAACATAAATGTGCATGTGTTTTATGATTTGTGGTGTAATTCTGTGCATAATATATGGTTGATACAGGGATTGCCAGAATAAGTGTGTATGGCTTTGCAGCTTCTGCAACAAGCAGTGGTGGTATCGGTGCAGTTTGCCGAGACAATGAAGATAACTGGATGCTTGGTTTCATAGGAAAATTAGACGCAACAAATAAACTTGAGAGTGAACTTTGGGCAATCTATCACGGCATTCACTTAGCTTGTGATAAAAACTGGAGTAACATAGAAATACAGACTTCATGCTACAAAGCAATAAAGATATTCCATTTTGTCAGAGATTTTCCTGCAGGTATGAGAAATCAAATCAACCAGGGGCATATTCTGCTGCGAGACATGCACATAGCCCTAAATCATATCGACTACTTAGAAAATTGCGTCGCCAAACAGCTTGCAAGTATGGGAGCACAGCAATTAGATGAATGCAAAATTCTATATGAAGCCCCAGAAATTATACAGGATTTGATTACAGAAGACAAGTTAGAAGCATGTGGTCGTTATATGTCACCCAGTGATACGGATTAGCTGCATAATTCCAGCTATTTGTATCATATTTTGAATAAATGTTCAGCGTGTGGTCGTTTGGCATTTCGAAATTACTGATTCTCATGTTGCTTACTTATATTATTACAGCCGCATGTATAATCAAGCGATAAGGTCCTCTATGCTTAAGACATCAAATTGACCAAATGCATAACCTTATTATTAACCTATATAGGTAAGACAGGGTATTAGCACATAAGTCTATATAGCCTTGCAAGCACGTAGCTTCAATAATTTCTAAACATGATCAGTCTAAACAAATTCAAAAGATATGTGAATATTCGCACGATGCTTCTTTACCTAGATCACATTCCACTAACTATTACAATCGAGATTCATACTGGCTTTTTATAAAAAACTGTACCGCATTATTTGCTATCTTATCGAAATCGACATATGATCCAACAGTATCCGCTTTACTGCTTCCCATACTGGTCCCTACTTTAATTCCGATGTTGATCAAACAACCAACTTCTCCAGCTTTTACGTATGTAGGTTGTTGTTTAGCCTCTTCACGTGTCGTATAATGCTCCAGCACCACCCAAAAAATAGCTTATTGCCCTACAATAAGCTAACGCAATGGTCATATATCTGGCACACAATTTGTGCATTCATTCATACCAATAGATTAATCCTACCTTTGAACAGCTACACAACATATGTGTATAACGTATTATCACAATATCACACATGTTATATGTAATATACCAATTATCTTTTCCCTGATTGGTTTTCACAAACCACAATCTTTTCTCACACAATGGCTATCTTCCCAACTAGACTAGGTTTGCGTGCCAGTCAGTTAACGTATGAAACATGCTGAGACTGGCATTTTCATCACAAACATCAAAAGTTGCTATTCAACTTTAGAAGCATACCGACACTACATGCAAGCTTAGGAAATTTGCATCCAACATGCAACTTGGACAGCTGACACATAACAGTATTGTGGCAACACTTCATAGCCCTGCAAATTCAGATCACACACACAACTTGTGATAAGCTTGAATCTTATAACCATCTAAAAGGCAAGCTCAGTATAACATACTGATACATTTGAGCTACTAACAACTGATCAATTATACCAAACCCATCTCATTGTCAGTTTCCCCATGAAATAGAAATGTGTGCTAATAAATGGATAAGTTAGCTATGCAAAACTGACAATTGCAGTGAAATGATGATGAACACTCTGAATGCTTTATCGGCTAGCTTGCTCACATGCATTCTCAACATATGCCTATCTACCATGCAACCCTAACACTTGGCATACAACAGTATTGCACCCACACACTTGGCACAAACAATACCATAACAACTTTAACCATCTGTAAAACTACATCGCAGTCATTTCACGAACCATAACATTGATGATGCTACAGTATCTATCAGTGTAATACAGTACTATCCTGTTGTTGGAAAATTGACAAGTAGCAAATTACACAACATGATCGAATATGTACAGAAATACGCCTCCTTCACTAATTTCTAGGTATCGGGATGGATACGAAACAATCTTTGAATCCCCAGCTAACAATACACCTGATTTTTTTCTAATAGAGCACATTACCCCACATCGTATTCTTAATATACTTCCTAAACAATTTACCACTTACCAGTTATGCACTATATAAACCATTAGCTGCCCAAACGAGACATGCATCCAGTACCATTAAACGCATCTTATGTTCCAACAATTGCACCACCAACATTCAATCGCCAGACCAAACATCATGACACCATTCACAATTGCAGAACTTCAGTCGGCATTGGTATCATTACTTCACGCAATACTGTTGTCATATTACTTTCCAATGTCAGGTCATGTAAGCTCTTACTACACAACAATGCGATATTAAATTGAATCACTGCCACATTTTTCTCAGGAAGCATACAATGAAGCTTGGATAAGAGTCTGCATTCGTATCATCCCAACCACACAGCAGGGATGGTTCAATGCATGTGATATGTGCCAGCAAGAGTGCATTCATTCAAACTGTCATACTTGCCGCAACTCCCAATCCAACACTACTCCCAGGTTAACCAGCTATAACACATGCAAATTCACATTTAAAGATGTTTAGATCAATATTTTACACACAAATATTTATTTCGATACAGATGCCGTCTCATGGTTGAGCTCAAAGATGACACCGGTATAGTGAATGTTACGCTGTTTGGGCAAGCGGGGGAAACTGTGCTTAACACAACAGCTGCAACCTTGGCCCGAATGACGCTAGAGGTGTCAATATAGTACTTACAAATAATACATCATATAACTACATAATACAACATCCATAACATATTTACAATGAAATTTGTGCCTCACTTCAATGTTATAATGTAACACCAGGAATGCCAGTCTCTCTTCATCAATGCCAACACAAGCAATGCATCAACACCTTTCTATGTGCGTGTTGTAAAAGGCGTACACCAAACCAATCGCAGCATATTTAGGTGGGTGATCCGCCATGTTAAGATTGCATGAACGTGACGACGCAATGGCAATAATAGTGAATAAGATCCAGTCGTGGATATGTATCGACATAAATTTCTCTCGTGACGTACTTTGTTATATTTCATTTCCCTTTGTTGTACGATATGTGGTGCAGTACCATGTTTCCGTGTGGCTTTGTTGCATTGAATAAAATTTCGTTATATTTTCTACTTTGCCATTATTGTTGATACTGCATAGTGTACAGACTCCTATAATTGACTGTAAGTACAACAGCGTAGACAGACAAGGATTACTTATTTTGCATATCTACTTCGGCTATAACCCAATCCCAACTATGTCGACCATGTAATTGCATGCCTACCGTTATGCTGAACAAGAGGATAAGAACATGCATATATAACTAAATCATGTTGA
The DNA here is from genome assembly GCA_023055425.1 of Linanthus parryae. Taxonomy (NCBI): domain Eukaryota; kingdom Viridiplantae; phylum Streptophyta; class Magnoliopsida; order Ericales; family Polemoniaceae; genus Linanthus; species Linanthus parryae. The sequence goes on along the minus strand of JALGPY010000005.1, from coordinate 26,141,428 downwards.
CACTATAACCAAGAGCATCGTAATTAACATTCGTATATCATTTCATCCCAACTTTGCTGAGCATGTTTCATTTCATCGATATGCGGTGGCCTCGGTGTATGCAACACATAGTAATGCGTGCCATTCTATCCTGTGCACAATAGTTCAACTAACTAAGTAGAGCAAGCATCCTATATAAGCAGTACCTCCAGAATCTATACTATTATCAACATACAGCATTGGTGCGACGGCTTTCAATGGAAGTCAGCAACATATCAGCAGTTAGGGCTACTTTGGTGAGTTGTTTCTTCCATTTAGTTATCTTGTCCACAGCATAACAATTGCAAAAGGCTAACACCTAATTAATTATGCCTGACAGCCCTTATACAGAGAAACATGGATTAAGGTATCAATGACTGCAATACCAACAACCCAGCAGCCATGGTTCAAAGCATGCCGAAATTGCAAAAACGAGTGCTTGGGACAGATCTGCAATAAATGCGGCAATTCTACCCAGGATGCAATCATATGGTTAGATAACTATTCAGCGTACAATATATGCAACAATTATTCTACTCTATACTACATTTGTTCTTGACATGAAATATATGCAAACTAACAACCACACAACCCTTCGATACAGCGGCCGCCTCTATGTTGAGTTACAGGATGACACTGGGATAATGGATGCCACAATATTTGGGCTACCTGTTGAAACTGTCTTAGACAACACCCTTGTCACAATGTCAACAATGTCTGAGCAGGTATTCTTATCTTTTAAAATAGGCAATGTATATACTCGATAACAACACCAACCACAATTTCATATTCAGGAACAACAGAATCTCCTACTAGCCGCAAATGCAAGAGGAACATCACAGAAATTCTACGTCCGCATACTCAGATGCACACAAAACAAGAACCCAAGATTAACGAGGTGGGTCGTTCGCCGGGTTCAAAAAGCAGACTAAACACTTATAAGAACCATTACTGAAGGCAAATATAGTACATGCTTTTATTGATGCCATGCATGTTGACTGCCAATGTACTTTCCTTGCTGCAATGCTGCAATATCGAGTGTTTATCTTTTTGCTGTTTTAATGTAATATTCACAAGTTTTAAACTATTCATGTTATGGAGAAGCTACTATCAGCTATGAATTCGATTACTCTAAATATAATATACCTACATATCTTAAGACTATTTACAGTGACCGGCAATGACAACCACATTTCTCCGCTCATCCGACAAGCAGACGTCCAAAGGGTATTGGCAGATGGATCTAATATTCGTAAGAATTTCACAGGACAACTAATCAAAAATTGTATAGATGTGTGGGTTATGAAAGCGTCTGACAAGTAAAATTTCTTTCCAGATATCACAATAAGCAATCCTTCATGTCAAGCCAGCTAGGTCCACGATGTACTCAGGCCTGAAGCAATCAAATCCAAAATTAGAGTAGGCATATCTGGTGAAAATGATAATCAATGGTCTCACATATACAAAAGGCACAACCATTGATTGCAATAGCTTTAATATGGTTTTGTCGTTATTGCATAAGCTGCCATCCCCGTTTGATAATACAAACTCCACAAGACGCAAATCATGTATTGGGCTCGTGTCCTTCGTTCGATGCGATAATGCAAACAAATCCAGTGATGTACATCAATCCTGATGCTACATTTGCATTCTTCATTCGTTGCGTGCATCATCACAGGGAGTTGACATGCACTTCTGGAGAGTATTGCCGGCATGTTTTTTGATCAAATAATATCTTGTCACAATGCACATACAAGAATGCCTCCTCCGAATTATATAACAACAGTAGCACGAAAAACACGGAAACCATACACTACAACCTCTGCCTAGAATCAATACAAGGTATAGTTAGCAAGGTATGATAAATCGTTCTAACCAAACATGGAATCATCACAAATCAATATTGCATTGACGGACAAAACATAACCCCAGACGCTTCCCCAACCTTCCAATAATCGATGTGTTCTTCAACATATAGTGGCAATGAATAACCATCAGTGGTTACAACTAATATTGTTTTATCAATAAAATGGATTGGTTATCCACTAATTACTTATCATCGTTACGCATCTTGTACGTTTGCTACATCACATTCAACTGGTTTAGCCAACTACCAATTTGGCTTAATTACTCATAATTTTCCTAAGTGTTGTTTCTCTGAAAAAAATGCATCGTACCATGCTGTAAAGAATTTATCACTTAGTTATGTACATGGATAAATATAAATAAGTAGGTTGCTGGTATTCTTGTAATGCGTGCCATCGTATGCAAATTATTTACAGATGACATTACCACCCACACCAGGTGATTTCAGTGTTACAGCATGTCTCAGTCTGAATGCGAAACAAATATCTAATAATTATAAAAAAAAAGAACACAAACAAAAACAGCAGAGAAAAAGCATTTAGCACAGGACATTATATAACTATATCACATGCAGCTCAGGCACCCACCAACCCTTGCATCAAATGTTACTATAAATACTAACATACAGATCAACTACCTCATAATGCACAACAACCAAGCACCATTGCTTTGTTCTATAAGCTTTGTTTGCACCTCGCAAGAACAATTCATCCAAGCATCAAAGTTTGTATCGTCTTCAAACAAACAAACAAGAAATGACACTCTGTGCAATAGTCGATCTGCCAACACTGCCGGTGAGAATTTCCTTCGGTAATGAACAATCACTGCCAGCTTAGTAATGCAGCTTTCCCAACAGTTTCATTTTAGATTGTATGTTTTTTATGAGTAACTGCAGGCTACAATACGCGAGATTTGGGTACAAGCCACCGTTCATGCTTTACCAACAAATCAGCAAGCATGGTATTACGCATGCAAATTGTGCAATCGTGTTGCAAATCGTTATCCAAACAACAGATTCCAATGCTCTGCTTGTCAAAATAATGATTGTGATGCTATACCGTGGTACGTAATGACACTAACAAGCATTACGCTGTAGACTGTATCAACCTAATTTTACACAACATCAATTTAACACCTTTTTTCAAAGAGGACGCGAAATCTAACTGCCAAATGTTGTTTTTTTTTTTTTTTTTTTTTTTTTTTTTTTTTTTTTTTTGCGTGTTTCTCCCCAGGGGACGTATAACTGTGCAACTTCATGATGGTAGTGCCGAACTCCAGGTACGCATCTTCGGACAGTCAGTAGACACTGTGTTGGGGATAAATGCAACAACCATGTCATCAATGTCGGCTGAGGTATGAAACAAAATTTCTCGATTTAAAATTATACCCCATACCCAAATAGCTTATTATATTCGGCACTGTGTTTGTTTCAAGGAACAACAAAGCGTGCTTGAGTCCGTGAACACGAACAGCGGCGCAAGAAGATTTTACTTCCTCCTTTCCCGGTGCACCAATGGAAATGTATTCCCAATGAATGGTTGGACCGTACGCTATGTAGTTGAAGCTTGATGCACGCTTACACATAAAAACATAGCCCCATCGACGAACTAATTAAGAAAATATGCCATTGTCGTCTTTTATGTTATTGTAATTAACGCTCTGTTATCAGTTAATGTCCACGTAATATTGTAGTTCGGTCTGCATAATATGATGTCCCCACTACATTTGTTACACATTTTATCCTTACTTGCAAAGTCAATTATGCGGTAGAATAGCGAATTAATATAAAACACATGCTATGGCGAATAAAAATCCAATCGCTGATTTTAACGGCGATTTATACGGCCATCTACAAGATTAAACTCAAATCATAAATGCAACAATAGTTCGGATAGCTATTGAAATTGTATTAAACCATGCTTTTGTGACAGTGTGAACAACAACTGAACGTATACTATTACACGGAGAAATTCAGGCTGGGCATCATAACACATTAATCGCTTATGCTTCTAAGTGCAAGTAGATCGCACTGGAGTGTTTTTACAAGTTATATTTGCTTAAATTCTTTTTGTGGCATTGTAACTCGTTCGATGCACGCGTCATCCTGCAAATACATCATTGAAATTAGATGAGGTGTTTTGCAACACACCACTACCCGCAAGATGAATAAAATACAATTAACCCTGAATTTAGTTTTCAGATCCCTTTAGGAAAGAGATTCCGAGTCCATACTCGTGTATCTGCTAATTATTTATAATTCTCGTATTAAGTTACAATTTTTGGGATAACTGATATTGTTATTGGGAAAAAATTTTCTTAAACATTTTAGTTATGAGGAAATATCTTACAAATAAAGTCGACTTCCCTATCACATCTACAAGCATCACACAATATAATGTCTTCGTTCCGCGCCCATCCTGATCTCCACCTGTGTTGGGGTTGCGATGCACAACAACGCTGTTTCTCCATCTGTATGATTGGATTTTTAATCCAGATGCTCCTTAAAATTGACTTAACCTTTTGCCGGTACTCCTCCAATTTTGTTTCTATCTCCTTGTCTTTTTTCATTCCACGGAACAACTCGATTCCCTTCTCACGGTATTTGTCTCCACTCAACACCAAAATGATGACAATTATATAACGTGCTTCTCCAAGTCCAGCTTCTGCTGCTTTTTGTAAGGCGTCTAAGCCATCACTATATCGGCACAAACTGAAGTAATCAATCTAAAATTAAATAAGAGAAAAAAAAATGTACGTCAGTTTATGTCACTTCACAACGATTAACTTATCTTTTCTTCTTGCTCCACGTTATGATAAATCAATAGAACTGCCGCTTACCATTCCTTGCCTAAATAAAGCTTCTGGGTTCCCACTGTCATTGCATCTCTTCATAAATTGCGAGAATCCCCAAATCCACTGCTGACTGGACCGCCATGGAACGACGGGGAACTTCTTAAGTGACACCTTCTCGTATACGCAATTATAGTTAGATGCTTCATTGAACATCTTCAAACTGCTACATGTTGCAAAAAATTGCAGATAATCATCAAACTGGAAAGGGGTGAAAGTGTCTTTGCATCAAAGTTGAGGGGGTGAAAGTGTCTTTTGCCCCCTATAATATGGTAAAGTTTCCAGTTTAATCCCTCACCATCTAATGTGTTTACATTAATTAGGGGTTATTGTTTGAAATAGACTAAACAAGAGGACATTCAGAAATCAAAATACAGATGTTCTGAAACTGGTGATCGCCTCCTATTGCTCCCACCACCAACACCTAAAGAATGAGCTTTTGCTCAACAGACACTACTTCATTGCTCGAAATTGAGGGCTAGGAAGACAGCGGATCAAAAATTGGTTTATCGTGTTTATTAAAATGTAAGAACATAGACATAATCTCTGTCTTCAATCTCTATGTCCAGTGGCACTCTTATATGGAGACCAACCCCCACTCGAATTTTGAAATTCCCAATTTTTACGCTATATTTATTTATCTTATTATATTAGCCCCCATTCAAACTTTTAATATTCACAACATTTAGCCTACATTCTATTAATATAATTGCATTAGTTCCCACTCGTATAATATATTCACTTCAACAATCTATCAATTCGTCATTTTAGCTATTAAATACTTCAAAATTTATCAACAGATCCGTCATTAAACTTGAAATTTTTCTTGTACTCACACGGCCAAATTCTAAATCCGCCCATGTCCGTGTCAAAGCTTTTATAGAGACAAAAAAACACACTGGGTCATGTACACAAACATGGTAAGTGAAAATAGAAAACTCTCCAACTCTATCGGTATGATATGATAAAATCCTTCTTATTCTAATACTATTCCTATTGATATTCAGATTGAGCTTTGAAGATTATGAATACTTAACGAAACAAGGGAGATAGAGAAGCAGAAGAACATAGAATATTACCTTTTCTTTGCGGTGAACAAATCATCAGACGAACAAGATCCCAAGATTGCCAATATTTCTGTGATTAACTCTTTCGGGAGTGAGTTGATGGTGGAGGAATTGCTCTCCTTTGTGTTCCTTCTTCTTACGGATGACCTCAGCGGCGCCATAGTTGTGTTGAAAATAGCTAATTGTGTTCTTGTTCTTGGTGCTGCTGCACTACAGGGAGAGTTGATAGAAAATAATACGTGGAGGGTGGTTTATATAGAGAGTTGGTGCATGTATATAGATAAGTCTTCGGTACAAATAATGAGTATCAATCTGTATATTAAATATCAAGTTTGAAATAATAATCATTAACAATGCACTGGGTTGTGCATGAACTGGTAATATATAGCACCTGTTCATATCATGATTACATTAAACTGATTGACATGCATATTTAACCACACACATCTCCAATAAATGCAATCTGCAATACAAGTCAATCAAGCATCATCTACTGCCAAGCATACTTAACTTAAGAAAACATCAATACGCATCAAGCAAAGACGATGCACAAAGACGATGTTATCCACACATCTCAGACCAAAAAAATATTAATCGTTTGATCAAGCAGACACAATATGCATCAATCCATGAATAACATAGTATAATACATCATTCTAAACCATTATTAGATTGTGAAGAAAGCAAACTCTGCATTGATACATGAAATATAGACCAAGATGACATCAATCCATAACCCCATCACAAAGTAAGCATGACCAAACTCAACATTAATACTCATAAGACGTAACATGAAACTACAATCCACCATAACATAGCACAAAAAAAAAAAAAAAAAAAAAAAACCTAGACACTCTATAATCTTGGTTTCTTCTTGCATGAATCTTGAACATCTTCTCCAGTATTCTTCCTCTTGCTGCCCTTATCTGGTGTCGCATCCAGCGGAAGAATTGATTTCTTCATTTGCAAGTCTTCGCTACCTCCGGCTATGACTTTTTCCTTCTTCTTTCCACCTGAACTGGAAGAACGAGAGACAGAATGCTTCAACTTCAGCGGATACGAGGAAGCCGTATCAGTTCCCCAGAAGTCATCCTCTTCCTCCGCATCTGAGTACACCGTAGTCTCCGAGCCCTTCCCGACCACATAACCGTGTTCAGCCCAACTCTCCCACTCAGATTCGTCGGTTGTAAATTCTTCCTCACTCTGATATTTTTTACTTTTCCTCTTCTGCTCCTTGCTCTTCACCTTAGCAGTCTTTCTCTCTTTGTCATCGGTATTTTCCTTACCAGAGTCCATTGAATTACAGTATGTTGTAACTTAGGCCAACTGCTTATGCTTTTATACTAGAAGTAAGTAAGGACGTCAAAAGACCATAGCAAGTTTTCATGACCTTTAATTAAACTGATGGACATGATTACTTAGACAGACACATCTTCAGTAAATGTAATCTGAAGGACAGGTCAATCAACCACCAAACACTGCAAACCCTACTCAATCTACTTAAGAAATCTTCGATGCACATCAAGCAATGCATCTAAATGATGAAACCTAAAGCAGAAGGAGAAAGATGGTGACTCATTGGGGAAGGTAATAGGCGTTGACAATAGAATAGATTGTGCATGAACTGTTAATACATAGCATCCGTTCATGTCCTCTCATTGAACTGATTGACATGCATATTTACACAAACACATCTCCAATAAATGCAACCTGCAAGACAAGTGAATCAAGCACAAGATACTGCAAGCCCAACTCAATCTACTAAATAAATCTTCAATTTACATCAACCAATGCATGTAAATGATGAAACCCAAACCAGAAGGACATAGATGTTGGGTGGTTGGAGAAGATAACAAGCATTGACATTGGAAGGTAACATGTTATTAGTATGATTTTGTTAGTCTCAGGGAGCTCATGATGCTCATGAGAGAGCAAAATAAGATAATTGTAAATATCAATTAAAAACACAAAGAAAATTCCCGATACCTATCTCACAAACGTTGAATATCTGAAAGCACTGCATTATATCAGCCGCTAGCAGTTTCCCAAGTTTGACTGCACAACCCATATATTATGTAGTTACAGATCGATAATAAGGAAGATTGCCGAACTACATCATTGTAAAACATATTACTCAATATATGTTGCCAAAAAGACAACACCTAATTCAAAGGCAGGTGCAACCAATATCTATGTAGCCAATTTAAGTTGCCATCAATGACACGCTCGTCTACTACTCCTGTACTACCTCACTATGATGCTGAGATACTCTATGCCTACTATCCCGTTATTCTAATCTCGTGACTATACAATGTAATACAAATGTGATGCATCCAAACGCGGTACGTAAGAATCCTGAATTAGCAAATGTATATCTCCGCCCATCGGACAAGCAGACATGCCAAGGCCACACCGCGCGCAACGCGCGCGGGGTGGAACCTAGTAACATATTTATATAGAGATACAAGCAAGCCATGGGTACTACTATTTTATTAGAGTTGACTTAGAAAGTGGAGTAGGGACTTAGAGAGAATTATAAATCTCTCAACTAATTAGTTGTGGCAGAAATTAAAATATCAAGAAAACGAGGGTTGAGATGAAATACTAAAAATTGATGGTAAGTACAAGATTACACAAACAAGAGGGTAAAAATGCAGTTATCAATTACCATTTAGCACATAAAAAGATAAAATTCACATTAAAAGGAAATTACAAAATAACTCCAAATAAACTATTGTGTCCTTAAATGTCAAAATGCACTTTAATAAAATTAAAGGAAATACGTCAAGAGTAAATTTGAAATAATACTACCATTTTTTTTAAAACTCAAGTATTTGTTTTATCGAAATTACAAAATAACCCATAGCGAAAATACGGGGTATTACACTGTCCTCCATGTTTCAGAGCGCAGCTTTTGACAACGTCTGCTCAGGCATCAAGATCGGACGCTCCTCCCCAGCGGTCTCTCACCTCCTTTTTGCTGATGATTGCTTCATCTTCCAAAAATTCAGCACAGAACACACTTGGGTTCTCAAATGGATCTTACACCGGTACTGCTACTGGTCGGGACAAGAAATTAATTTTCAAAAATCGGAAGTTTTCACCAGCCCGAATATGGCCCCGGATGACAAGGCAAACCTCACAACAATCTTGCAAGTGACGCTGGTCGACAAGCCAGGAAAATACCTCGGTTCCATCATGGGCTTCACCTTGTCAAAAAATGACATCTTCAAAGGCATCCTTCAACGTTTCAAGCAGAAGCTTCATTCTTGGAAAAAAGGATCCCTATCCTTTGAAGGCCGATGTGTACTCATCAAGTCGTGCCTGGCCGCCATCCCGACCCATCACTTATCTGTGTTCCGCGCACCCATCTTCTTCCTAAAAGCTCTCAAGACCATTATGTGCAACTTCTTATGGAGTAACAGAAGCAACAAAGGGATCAAATGGAAGAAATGGTGTCTTCTCTGCACACCCGTCTCTCAAGGGGGGCTCATTTTTCGCAATCTAAACCTACTCAATCAGGCCCTGCTGGCCAAGACTGCAGCAAATATCGGCAATACTTCAACCTCCCTAATCAGCCGAGTTCTTACAGGGAAATACTGTCATAACAGAAGTTTCTCCTCCACAACAAATGCACCGAACTCAGCCTCGTGGGGATGGAAGAGCATAATCTGGGGAAAGGAGCTTCTTGACAAAGGCACCAGATGGGAACTGGGAAATGGACATCTAATCCATCCAGGAGATAACAATTGTTTCAGACTCCTCACGACAAGCTTCTTCATTGATCAAACACACCAAGTCTTGGATCAACCCCCTTCTTCGCAGCTTCTATGATGAGGAAACCGCCCAGAAAATCTAAAGAATCTACATACCACAAGTCAACCAAGAAGACAAGCTACTCTGGGATGGTACTAAGGAAGGCACCTTTACAGTAAAATCAGCCTACCACTTAGAGACATGCACCCACCACCTGCCCCCAAATTGAGGAAACTACTGGAACACTATTACAGCCATGCATATACAACGGAAACTAAAACGCTTCCTCTGGAAGATTGGCCACAATATCCTTCCAAGCAAGAGTAACCTAGCAAAACGTGGAATCGCGGTAGACTCAACGTGCCCCAGATGCAAAACGTCAGCAGAAACAACTGAACACATTTTCTTTCAGTGTGATCTATCTAAGCACGTTTGATCTATCTAAGCACGTTTGGAGAGGGTCAAGATTAGGGCTAGACTTCCAAACAGGCCAGCCAAGCACTGCAACTATGACCACTTTCAACATCATTAAAACCTTTCAAAATGAGTCTGACAAAAATCTCTTTTTCCTCCCCTCTGGCAAATATGGCTCCACCGGAATGATGCATCCTTCCACTCAAGGATTCACTCCGCCATCCTGACTTTGGAAGCCATCCGTCTTTTGGAAGTATCAATGTCTACAATCACGACCAGCTTAAGGCCCCAAGACCACAATTGCAAAGACAACGCAGCGGTCTACCGCCGCTGCAACTCAGGCCCACGCTCAAACAACATCACATTCCTTGTTGACACAGCTTGGAAAAAAGAAAAGATTTCAGTACGGCAGGATGGACTAGAGAAGACACTGCACGACAACCAGTGGGACTGCAATTTTTAAAGCCACATCCCCTCTGGAAGCGGAAGCGAGAGGCATCCACGAAATCATGAAATGACTGCGTTTACACGGATACCGCAATATCAACATTCTATCAGACAGCCTGTTTATGGTGCAAAATCTGCTGGGAACGCGAATTGATAGAGACATTGCTACGCTTGTTGTTGACATTCGTGCCACTAGTAGCCTTTTCCATAGTTTGTATGTCAATTATGTCAAGCCTGACATTGTAATAAATGCTCACAACATAGCCCATAACTCGTTACGATCATTACCCTAATATAATCTTAATCGGTTTCTCCTAAAAAAAACATTTGTTATTTTATATAGAGTTTCCATATCTAAAAGATATATTAAAGAATAAACAATCCAAATATTTAATTATATTGAGTGAGTAATGTATATGGTACCCACCTGTTTAATATATGGTACCCACCTGTTAAAATACAGAAATAGAAATGGCAAGGTGTGTTCTTTCATCTTTGAGTGCAACTAGCTTCTTAAACTGTCTTAATCCAACAAAACTCGTTAGGGCAACACAATCAAAATCACATAAACCAAAAGGCATTTGTCTTCCACGTGCCCAATTTTACTTTAAATTAAAAGAAATGAAATAAATTCCAAATCAAGAATTGCCCCATAACTTTCTTGGACCTCTCTTGGTGATTTTTCACTGTGAGTGGTTGTCGTCGGCAAGTATCACCGGACCTCTTCCAACCCAACTCAATAATCACCATCATGGTTCTATAAATTCCCAGTCTTTCCCCATTTTGTGTCCATTGAGTGCTTTTTCTCAGACCCTTTCAATCTCTTGAAAGAATCAGGTTTCAGGCATGGCGGCTGCAACCTTTTCAGCTTACCCAGCACCAGGGAAGGGCACATTTAGCCGGAAAAGTGAGATGGGTGGCTCAAGGGTGGAATTTGGTGGTAGAATGAGAAGTGTTGGGCCATTTTCAGAGGGTCTGAGACCCATTAGAAGATTCTCAGCTGAAAATGGAACAATTACCTCTACTTACCAATCTGCTGCTGTTCCTGCTTCACTCAATGTCACAAGGTCTCTCTCTCTCTCTCAAAAAACCCAAATTTTTTTTTTGTACAATCAGTTATTTCCATGTGTTGGATGGTGTTTCCAGATTGGGTTTTTCTTGATTCTGGGTTGTGTATATATTCTTCTTCTCCTTATTTGATGTGATTGTTCATTTGCTGATGCTGTTTCCTATGTTCATGACCCATTTACAACTTTTTTGTGCCCATTTTGTGATGATAATCTGTAGATAATTGGTGGTTATAACTTTTCCTATGTCCATGAACCCATTTATAACTTTTTTTTTTGTCCATTTTGTGATGGTAATCTCTAAATAATTGGTGGGTTCTGATTGATTCAAGCATGGCCTAGAACTTTGGTCTTTCTGGCTTGCTTTTCGTTATTTTACATGAATTTGTAAGCTCCCCTGAGACTGGTAATTTGTTTCTTTAGGTCCATGTCACAGAGAATGGAATTAAGAATTGCTTCAGGTTATTGTTTGATTGAATTTTGATCTCACTGTTTTATCATCAGTATGTTGTGACCTCACCATATATATCTTTACGCACTAAAATTACTGTTCTTTCTCGTGTGAATTTTATAATATCGTAAATCTTGATGTACTTATCAAAGCTTGGGATTTTAATTTTCTGAGAAACAAAGCCGGAGATTTTCTTTATGTATTTGTTAAGAGTGGAAAGTGGCACGGGGTGATTTGTAAGTCTACCCTGTATAGATAAGGATGAACTTGTGACTTGGCTTCTGTACGAATTAGGTCTATTGAAATTGATCGGTTATTGACTCAGATGTGGAAGTTCTGACTTAAGAACTTTGTCTCCCCTTGTAAAACCTTGTGAAGCCACTATGATGCCTTTTCAAGTGATCGAATGTTAGAGTTACTTAAAAGAAAACTTCTTCCTTACACTAATACTGATGTTCATATAGGATTTATCTAGCAGTCTTTACATTCTGATATATATTTTGTAGACGTCATATGATGATGTTGTTTTAGCATTATCGAAGAGGTTAGAACATCTGCGGGTGTTGTACTATAAATAAATCCACTCTTTGAAAACCTTACTGATTTTGCACAAGCCGGAATTTATTATGTTTGGCTTAAACATGTTGTTCTTGGGGATTGTTGTTATTTGTAGCCTATCTTTTAGCTACAGGTGTAATACATGGTCTCTAAGCTGAAATCATACTAGCTGACCAATCGGGCTTTATTCGGCTTTGTTCAGTATTCACGTCTGCGCTAACTGACTTGGTTCAAACTGTTTCTGCTCAAATTACAGGGTCAAACGGCACACTATCTCCGTGTTTGTTGGAGATGAAAGTGGGATAATAAACCGGATTGCTGGGGTGTTTGCTAGGAGGGGTTATAACATTGAGTCTCTTGCTGTTGGTTTGAACAAGGACAAGGCTCTCTTTACCATAGTTGTTTGTGGTACTGAAAAGGTTTTGCAGCAAGTGGTCGAGCAGCTCAACAAGCTTGTAAATGTCTTGAAGGTTAACACTTGTCGATTTTTTTTTTTTTTTTTTTTTGGGTAGAAACACTTGTCCATCTTGATGCCTTCATTTGTTTATGAAGATCATCAACACTTACGATTAACTTTTATTGTTCCCGATTCTCTTTCATTCTATTTTCTCTGATAGAGTTGTTAACTAATTGCTAGTGATGTTTCTGGATAGGTTCATTAGGCTATATGTTATATGAGATGATGCAGAATTATAATAACAGTATATAATATATGTAGGTGGCTTTATGTGAACGATGACTAGAAAATTGCCCATGCTGGGGGGCACTACCCAAACAAAATAAGAAACTCAAAATGAACTCTCAGATGTAACCTGTATTCGAATGCAATACACGAATTTAACATAGAACATAATGAAAAAAAAAATGTTAGTCTCTAGTGTTTGCAGTAGTCAGTTATATGTATAATGTAGCTAACGTGTATGTCAAAAATATTTTAGAGGTTTACATGTTTTAAAGAACTTTCTAACATAAAAGTATATTCTCAAGTCAAAAGTCTTGTATGAGATCAATGAATGGTTTAGCTTTTAATTTAATAGTCACGAAGATATTTTATATTCAATTTTTAACTGGTCCACAACTGCGCGGAAACGTATGCAATGTCATATGATTGATTTTCATAACTTGCCTTAAGTTTTTCCCTCCAACCATATAAAAAAAATCATAATATAATGAATTAAATGGTTGAGATCAAAACAGTTTTATGGTCCAAAAGACATTTTAAAAAGATCTAGATTTGTGGTTTAACGGAGCACTTATGGTTGCTATTATGTGGTATCTAGCCAGTTTGTTTGCTGGGCTAGTGTTGACTACAGAATTGCCTTAAATCTGGAAAATGAGAATGTACCTAGAATGGTAGAACCTCAGGGTTTTAGAACCATGTAAGATTAAGGACACATGTACACAACTTTTTAGTTTACATATATGCTAGCAGGGTCGTGCATGTTTTAGTGGTAAGTACTTTATATTTAACTTTTTTCTACCATCTACTTTGGAATATCTAAAGTAAAGCAAGCATCCTACATATTCGGCTTCAGAGATAGGAAGAGAAGTAAAAACTGAAGAACCAATTGACCAAATTGATTAATTAGCAACTGATACACGGGTAAGTATATAGACCTAGCTGGGGACTACATCATAAATACACAAGTTTATATTATTAACATTTTGTCCTATAAAAACTGGTCCTTCTTTCGGGTGACATTAGAATTTCAATAATTGTAGGAGACAACAGATGATGCACACAACCTATAGAGAATGGTGATATGGTTGAAAATTTAAACCTCGAACACCTATTTAACAATGTAGTATACAATGTAGCTGTTTGATACAACTTATATTGTTTTTTTTCAATAGTTGATTACGAAGATCTGCCTTATTTGTCAAAGCATAAAGATGCACTAATCTAAAAATGATATATATAGAGAGAGATCCACTCAGTTGACTTGAAATTGTTGTTTAGTCGTAAATCAAGATTAGGTGAGACGTACTGGTCTTACCTCCTAAGCCACGTTCGTCTACCTAGGTGTGTGTGTGTTTTTTTTTTTTTTTTAAGCATTTGTAGGAATAATAAATGATAAAAAGAACCCCATTATTCCATATTCCGAATTGAAACGTTTGGTTTTGTTTTGGGCTTCGACTCGATGTTTAATTTGTTTTTATATGATGTTTCAGGTAGAAGATCTCTCTAGAGAACCACAAGTGGAACGTGAACTGATGCTCATAAAGCTTAATTCAAATCCAAGCACACAAGCTGAGGTACGTACATCACTTATCATTTCTGTTAATTAACTTATTCAAAGTGTGTTCCTAGTAGAGCTTATGCAGTAGTAAGATTGCGATACAAGTGAGCATATCAATAAATATCGAGCTTCATGGAACTCCCCATTGGATGCAAGCAAATCCAGTGTACACAAGCACATATCTTTAGATTTGAGACACAACCTCATGGAAATTCATATTATCACTCTTTCTCCAAATAATTTATTCCACAAGGAAATGGCCTAATAGTGGTATGTTCTTCCTGATAATGATTGAACACGAAAAGTACCACATACTGAGTCTCGAATTCCTTAGATGTTAGAATTTAGAACTTTGTTTAGTAAAAATAGGTGCATCTTATATATTATCTACTATATTGATTCATCTGCAGTTTCACGACATCAAACGCAGCCTTAAAGATATCATGGAGGAATATGTTCTGCTGATGGATATAATTATATAAACATCAGACTTAGCTCAATGAACTTTGTCTGACTTGCCTATTTTGTTGTTTTTCATTTTCCCCTAAATGTTCTTCCCTAGGCCAACGTTATTTATCTTAAACGGTGACTTCATAGACTTGCCGTAGATTACATGCGTATCATGGGTTTTTGAAGTTCAATTAAGTGGTTTTCTTGGACTTAGACTAGTTAAATATGCTCCGTCAATGTGCAAGTGTGAGGCATCCTGCCTATGTCAAGAAAATTATGCACTCTGTTCTCAACTAATTCTTTCATATATTATGAGTTTGAATCCAGTTTTTAATATTTTGATCTCAAATTCAGATCATGTGGTTGGTGAACATCTTCAGGGCAAAGATTGTGGATATTGCAGAGGACTCGTTGACTGTTGAGGTGACTCTTACTGCATCCTTTCTGGCTTTTTAGTTATTTATCAATAAAATGTCTGCCTCTAACTTAGTGTATTACTCGACAACCAATACTTGTAGCCTGTTGACCGCAAAATGTGTTTTCACATGTCAAATGATCTACTACTATTTTATGATGAATTCCGACATCATATTTCCTCCTCTTGTACAGATCAAATCAAATTATATCTATGTGGAAAGATATAATTATTTTCACTTGTACATTGTGATGTGTATTTTCCTAAGAAGCACGAATATGATATCGCAACGGACACGTGAACATTATTATTATATTGTGTGTGTGTGTGTGTGTGTGTATATTGTTATTGCCTTCAGGTATACTGTATATGTTATATCTACTTTTTCCTAATTACACTTTAACCCATTTAAAGTTAATACATTTCATAAAACAACCCGTGTAAAAGTCTAATAAACACAAAGGGGTGACTGTCGTCTCTCATCAAGTATCCCCTAGTATCCCTTAAGTGTCCCCCTCGTGTCCAATCTAGTAAAATTCTCTTAAATACCCGGACACGCCAGCTGGAGTCTCTGACATGTATTTTGGCGCGTCGTACGAGGTCCAAACGTCCTAATGTCTGACACAGATACAGACCCTATTTTGGAGTGTCCATGCTTCCTAGGTATTTTCTATCGGAAACACTACACGTTGTTCCATTTTTGGAATGTTATGTTTGTTTAGTAGGTTGCAACTCCCATTGTTGAAAAGGATAGAAGTTCGTTGTGCAAATTTAATGAAATCAATTGGGGGTATCAAGTACACTAGATCTTCATAGTTTCGTCTGGCCATGTTTAGAATCTTTGAAGGCTTGCGCTGCGATTAATGGTAAATGCATCTCTTTTTTGCTAACTCAGGTAACTGGAGACCCTGGTAAGATGGCTGCCGTCCTGAGAAATATGGGCAAGTTCGGGGTCAGGGAACTCGCCAGAACTGGGAAGGTGAAATCCCAACTGCATAAATAGACGCATCTCTTGTTGTATCATAAGTTTTATGCATTCCCTCTTGCATTCAATGATTCAAAGTTGGAACTTCACTGGTAGAGAAGTTTGGTAACTCTCTATCCTGCCAGATGAAATGAATTCCATTCTCTTGGGAAATTTCACATGTAAATTATTGGCAGATCGATAACCACTAATGTACTCGAGTTATATTTAAATTCTATTGGGGATTATCCTTGTTTTGAGAGACTGAGAGAGGTGAGATGAGAGACTTGTATATAGCATGGCAGAAAAACTAGCAGTTATTTTTTTCCATTAATAATGCATGCTTCTGATGATATACTCTCTCTGCGCATTTAGATTGCACTCAGACGGGAAAAGATGGGTGAGACTGCTCCCTTTTGGAGATTTTCTGCTTCTTCTTATCCGGATCTCGAGCAGCCATCTCCTGCAGCTGTCATTTCGAAGAAGCTTAGCAGTATAAACAACGGGAAACCCAGCATCTCCTCGGGGGTAAGTGCCTGAGTTCCACTCACTAAACTTTGTATAACAGTTAAGCCTCTTTTGAATACAGTTATACATTTTTTCTTTTGTTAAGTTTGATAAAGCAGAAATCTCTTAACCAGCACTAATTGGCCTAAAATAATCCATCGTTCTATGTTAGACTTTTCTCTCATTTCCCCATATATATATGTAGGTGATTTTATAATTTCAATGTCATTATCGAGGTATATTTAGTTTTAATATGTTTTTCATTCTTCTTATTGAAGGGCGATGTTTATCCTGTGGAGCCTGACGACGAATTTTTCACCAATAAAGTTCTTGACGCTCATTGGGGTGTTCTCTATGACGAAGATGTAAGAGATTCTTTAAACAGTGGATCATATTGCGATTACTTTGTTTCCAATGCAATACCCTTGAAGTTTACATTTTTTTTAGAAGAATTGATGTTTAGTGTGGAATGTGGATGCTTCAACATCGAATCATCTATGCACTACTTCTTTAGCAAAATACCAGCTTCAGCAGACTATTCTAAGCTCATCCAAACATGCCCATTGATATTTGGTTTCTCAAAGGCCACTGGTGCCTTAGTGTTAATGGTCATTGTGTCATTGCAATTTTTGCCGCAGTTGCTTTTTCTGGTAATCTATATTAGTAAATAGCAAATCTGTGAAGAGCTCATTATCATCCAAAGAGTTAATTTTCTTTCGCCATTAGATAAAAAAGATAATGAGATTAGTACCCAAAAAACCTATGCGAAGTGCATAAATCTTGAAATTTGTCGAACATAAGGGTAAATTAAGGAGTGCTCCTCGGATTACCATGAATTGGCGTCTCTGTGGAATTACTAGTATGTTTCCACTTGCTTCTACTTCTTTGTTTGGTGAATAAAATTTGTTCATTTTAATATGGCAGTCTAGTGGACTCCGGTCACATACTCTGTCCATGGTCGTCAATAACACTCCTGGAGTTCTGAACATTATTTCCGGCGTTATATCTCGTAGAGGTTATAACATCCAGGTCAGTTTTGGTTCTGATATATGTCGTTTTTAAATCCATTCTGATCTATATGATAAGCTGATACAACGTGTTTATGACCTCAGAGTTTAGCTGTGGGTCCTGCTGAAAAGGAGGGACTTTCCCGTATTACAACTGTTGTTCCTGGAACAGACGAATCCATTGGGAAGTTGATTCAGCAGTTCCGCAAGCTGGTGGATATTCACGAGGTGAGGGATAACCGCACGCTTTTATCTTTATAATCGACTTGGCTGCCAATCCACATAACAACTTCAGCCGTTAGAGAGTCTAGTAAAAGTCGAACTTGACTTTTTTTTAAAGATAGGGCATTTTAGTATTTTTGTTTAAGTTACGAAAATGTCCTATCTTTTTAAGAATCCCCCCCCCCCCCCAGTTTTAGTGGCCTACTTAATGGTATGGGGGCTGGGCTTGGAGGAGGATTGGGAGGGGAGGGGAGGGGGCCGGGCTGTTGGGGGAGGAAAGTGATCCGGACCGATTAGGGGCTAAAAGCCCTTGGGTTCGGACCCGTGAGGAGGCCGGGCCGGTCCGGATTAAAATGGTAAATACAATAAAAGAAAATAGCTAATCGGAGGGTTATATGGGGAGCCGACTGAGCCGAGCTAATCCGGAGGGGCCGGGCCGCTGGGGGTTAAACGAGACCCGGACCGGTTTCGAGGCCGGGCTACTATGTAGCGGGGCGGGCTGGGGACGGGTTGGTGTTCTGGGGGGCGGGCTTGTCCAGTTTTGGCCGTGGGTCGGTCCTCTTGACACCATGAATTATGGTAGAGACCACCCTGCTTATAAGTTTGCAGAACAATACACTAACCGTGAAAGTTTTGATGATATGTTCAGGTTCAGGACATGACCCACATGCCATTTGCTGAGCGCGAGCTCATGTTGATTAAGGTTGCTGTCAATGCTACTGCTAGAAGGGATGTTCTTGACATTGCCAGGATATTCCGTGCCAAGCCAGTTGATGTGTCTGATCACACAATAACGTTAGAGGTGAGCTTTCTTTTTGGTAGGATTCAATTATGAAACTTTGTTTGGTAAAATCAGGAGGCTAAAAGCCTAAAACAGAGACTTAATACAACCTAACCCAGAATTATCAAAATCCAACACCCCAAAACAGAAATGGGGAGGAAAAAACAATAAATGCTTCTCAAAATCGTGAAAACTACAAAACTTAGCCAAACAATCTGCCACCCCATTGCATTCCCTCCTAACATGACAAAGTTCGCTCTGAGTGTCAAGAAGCAGAGTTGTAGCCACACTTACCAGATTTGCCAGAGGAATATCAAGAGAAGAAGATAGTATCATGGTCACAGCCTCCTTGCAATCAGATTCCACAATTCCTTGAGTTTGCTTCATTTCTTTCAAAGTTGTCAACCCAGCCAAAATAGCCCAAAGCTCTCCCCGCAGCACAGAACAACACACTGTTGTAATCCCCACAGCCATTGACCCTGATGATTTCTGCAAACAACACGAATACAAGTTCTTCCCTCATTTGTGACAGAACAATCCACATTAAGCTTACACCCATTTGACAACAGTAGGGGTCTTCCTCAAACTTTGTGAATCAAGAACTAGAGTCGGCACTACTCTTTTAGTTTGTGCATAGAGAAACTCCACCGTATTACTAGGTTTCTGAAACTCAGTATTGTGCATAACCAAATTATGCCACAACCAAATCTGAGAAGCAGTAACCAAAAATACTAGCTGCCACTTCAAATCAGACTTCTTACCCCAGTTTTCTTGTAAATTCAAATCAACCCAATTAATTAGATCATAAGTGCAGAAGTCTTGCCAAAGCTCCTCTTTTACTAGCTGCCTCCAAATATCAACAGCCATATCACAATCCCTTATAGCATGAAGAGAAGATTCACTTACATGACCACATAATAAGCAAGAAGCATCTGAAATGGATTCAATTATGAAACTTTGTTGCTACACATGGTGTTTGTTTTTCAAGAGTGAACCATTCGTACTGCATAAAAATGTTACACTTTCATATATTTCCCCTTCTCTCTTTATTTGTCTCTTTAACTTTCTGGCCTTTCATTTTTTTTTAATTGTTTGGGGTGTTGCTCACTGTTTGCTCTTCGTTCATATTCAGCTCACAGGAGATTTCAACAAGATGCTTGCATTACAGAGACTATTAGAGCCTTATGGCATCTGTGAGGTTTGTTGCATCCAAAAAAGCTTTCTCCTTTATGTACTTGAATCCCAGTTACATCTTCATTCTATCCATCTATACTTGCAATTTAGGTAAACAGTGTCATTAACATACGATTGATTCTATATTTCAATGTATGATTCCATGTATGATTGATCGATCGTACAAGCATGGTGTGATG
Source organism: Linanthus parryae (assembly GCA_023055425.1). Classification (NCBI taxonomy): domain Eukaryota; kingdom Viridiplantae; phylum Streptophyta; class Magnoliopsida; order Ericales; family Polemoniaceae; genus Linanthus; species Linanthus parryae. The sequence continues at coordinate 26,120,975 of JALGPY010000005.1, read as the reverse complement.
TTCATCAGCACAATACCTTTTCATTTGAATCATGGGTGATTGCAGTAGTAAGAGAGTCTACGTTGTTATAGTAGAAGATGAAACACCAAACCAAGAAGTTCAAACTTTTAACTTTGCTTGCTAGTTTTTTGTCTGATTTGTTCTCCGTCTTTCTGTGTTGGTTGAAGGTTGCAAGGACCGGGCGAGTGTCGTTGGTGCGGGAGTCGGGCGTAGATTCCACCTACCTCAGGGGATACCCTCTTCCTCTATAATCTATCTAGCAAAGGAAAATGTGGTGTCTCCAGCACAAAATAATGTCTTGGAGGAAAAAAAAAAAGAAAGAGTTTCAATTTATGAGCTTCTGCTTAATTAGCAGGATGATTTTAGAACTCAGTTTCATAGTTTGTGGATGACAACTCTTCTGTTTTAACTAGTACTTTTCTGTTGTAGTTTATGTTGGGAAATATCAATAAGCTTAGCTGCCATTTCATTATGCTAGTTATGTCGGATCGATATAAGAAGACTAGCCTTGGGTTGTCGATCATTACCTGTTTGTCGGCATGTTTGCGTGAAAACCCATGCGGAAGGTGCAACCCTTGCATTCTTACACACTTAGGCTCAAGTGTGTGTGTGTGTTTGCGCGCTTCTTCACATGGAATATTTCATCAATTCTAGAGGAGAAAATTGGAACCATAGATTTGACCGGAGACCAAAACCGGTCGAGGGACCAATCACAGATACACACGTGGCAGGCGATGGAGGGGTTTTCAGAGCAGTACAAACTCAGAACCTTATTTCTAAAAATTGGAGCTCGGTTTTACTAAATCCAGAACGCTAATTTTAATAACAGAAATCCAACTCCAGACTGGGTCCAAGATTATGCAGACTATCCCTTTTCGTATGCCTTTTCTAATTTCAGATTTTAGACTTTGAGATAGTAGGTGGGTTTGGCAGGACTTTGTAGCTTTTAATTCAGTTTAGATTTTTAATCTATTTTGGACTTTCGGAGAGATTTGATATGGTCTTTTTTGTGTCAGCTTTTGAATTATAAATTCCGACTTTATATGTAAAATTTGCTTTTGAATAAAGCTGGATTTCACTAACTTTTTTTTACATTTTTCTTCTTAGACAAAAAAAAATTGATTAATAACAATTCATATCACCTACAATAATTTACTTGGTAAATATAAAAATAGTAATGTGGTAATTTTCACTAACCAATAAGATTGTTGCATCAGTTACTTTTTAACAACATATTTTGTGGTACCAAACACCTACTTTTCATCAATTTCTTTGTTACAAACTTTTTTCCCAATAGATAAAAGTCAACTTAAAAGTTCAAAAAAATCATACCAAACCCACCAAGTATTTCAATTGAAATTTATCTCAACCTAACTGCCTCGATCATGGTTCAAGAAAGACATGCATGATAACAGTCACATTTCGCGTCTACCTGTGATCTAACCTCACTTAACTGGGATCATTAGAGAAAAAGGTTTCATTAGGCTAAACAGGCTTTGCTATTTGAATAGATGTAACAAGTGAACCAGTTCCAACATACCACACTTGTACATTAACCACCTGAATGATACATCTTGGAGATTGAAACTACTCCTTATCTGGAAAAAGAAAACTGCTACTCCATATGAATCTGTTCTATTCAGAGGCTACACACACAACTTGCTTACCAACATTTTTGCCAGAAAACAGACCAACAAAAGCAGATGGAGCACTTTCCAGGCCATGTTGCATATCTTCAATGTAAACAATCTTCCCTTGCTTGTAGTAACCAATGACATCTTCCAAAAAACGAGGGAACAGATGCAAGTAGTCGCTCTGCAAGAACCCCTGCATTCTTATGCGCTTTGGTATGAGATGATACAAATTTCGAATGGCACCTTCTTCAGAAGGGTTAGTCAAGCTTTGCTGCGACACCATTCCACAGACGGCAATCCTCCCGTGGACCCTCATATTCAAGAGTGCTGCGTCAAGCGTAGGTCCCCCCACGTTGTCGAAGTATATGTCAATGCCTTGTGGAAAATACCTGCACACATTGAAATGTTACATTAAGAAAGAAAAGAAAGATATGTCGGAAAAAACATCATAAATTTTTGTGCTCTCTTGCAGAGCCAACGAGTTGAGTTTCATGAAAAACATCATAAAAAGTCGCTATACCCTTTAATCTGGTGTTGCATTTTGCACTTCACGCAGAAAAAGAAACAAGGCCTTATCATTTTACCCAATAAACCATATACACATACATGCATCAGTGTGTAAATGTGTAATGCAAGGTGCTTATGTGGAAACACCATGAAAATATCTATAGAGATTGTGTTACTCCATGTTGCAACCACGGCGAATATAACTTCAGGAGAATTATGCTGACCTTTTCAGTGCTGCATCAAGGTCTGGCTCTTCCTTGTAGTTGAATGCTTCATCAAACCCAAGCTTGTTCTTAAGAAGATCAACCTAATTAGAAGACCAAAATAAACTTTTTAACTTTCTGGTTCCCGGTGGTAAATTTTCAAACAGGCTACTTCAAATATCTCTACTAGTAAGTTACCAACCTTCTGATTTGATCCAGCACTACCAACCACATAGCATCCATGCAGCTTCGCCAGTTGGCCAACAAGCTGACCAACTGCCCCAGACGCGGCAGAGACAAAAAGATAATCCCCATTTTTGGGCATGCAAACTTCAGATAATCCAGCATATGCGGTAAAACCAGGCATGCCTGCGCCAAGTTAGAATTTGGTGAATATCCAGATAACTCAATCTTGACAAAGGTACGGGTATATTATGCTCCTTTGTTACAGATAGATACTCCTTTTTCTTGTCAAAAAGATACTCGAGCCTCGTAATCTTTATACAAATTTTGAAATCCTAAATGGCTAAATCATGCAAGTCTATTAGCAATCAATCGTCAAGTCAAATAAATTTATTCCATGCAAAACTCAATTTGAAATCAAAGGAAAGCAGGGGGAGACATACCAAAAGAAATCAAGTCAGGTTTACAGATATCAAGAACTGCAATACTAATAACTATTACTGAAAGAAACACCGTATCTGTATCTCTAGTTACGTTGCAGTACCACTTAATTTGAAGCAACAGAAGCAAAGTGATAAGAGCCAGCTACAACGTAATAAAGTTCCAACAGCAGAGTGGCAACTACAAACCCTCCTTTGTTATACGAGTTCACACCAAGAATGATTCTACTAAATTATCTTGTAAGCACTAGTTCCTCCATTAGTTTGTCTCAAGCGCAGGTGACATAGTCATTTCCTGTTTCAAAAATGGATCCACTGCGACATTATGACGGCATATTTAAGTATTTAACCAAGGTATAGATACTAGTATTAGGTAGCTAGTCCAATTCATGTACAACCCCTGAAAGTGAAGCATAAGTCGCCATCTGCTTCAAGCAACACGAGGCATACACAATCAAGAAAGCACACTAGCAATATGCTACGACATATAACGTAAACATGACTAAAACCAATCAACAATGTGATGCAAGCATAATGTGATCATCAATGTCATACCCAGAAGTCCCAAGTAGTACGACAGAGGGATATCGTCATCTGGCTGAATCTTCCTAAACTGTTCCCTTCTCTGGATCAAGCTATACTCTTCCCATCCAGTCATCCCAGTAACAAGATCACCAATCTTGAAATCAGGGTCCTCAGAATCCACTACTCTAGAGACACCAAATCCTTCAATCACCTTAAATCAACAAGAAACAACAAAAAACCCATTACTCAATTTCACTATCTTAACACACCCACAACCCAAAAATTCAAGATTTAGACACATACCCACACATTCTTAAGCTAGGCATTTTAACAAACACATAGAATGCCCTAAAAGGGGACCTACAGGAATTGAGTAATTAACAAGAAACAACATACCCATTACTCAATTTCAGTATCTTAACACACCCACAAGCGAAAAATTCAAGATTTAGACACACACCCACACATTCTTAAGCTAGGCATTTTAACAAACACATAGAATGCACTAATTTTGCGTACCGAATTGGGGGTGAAGGGAGGGATGTAAGAGCCGGCGAAGCTGCGCATACGGCCACGCATGTAGGGATCGCAGGAGAGGTAGAGGTTCTTCACCAGCAGCCGCGGCGGCGCGTGCGGCGGCGCGTGGGGTGGAATCTTGAGGTGGGTTGTGGCGGCGAGGTTGAGAAGCATGTCTGATTCTGTGGGTAATCTTCCATCGATGTAGTCTCTGAAAAGTACTTGCTTGTTGTTCACTGGTGCTTCGTCTCCACCCATTTTGGTCTTGTTGTTGATTCTCAACTAGTACCTATGGCTGTGCTGGTTAATGTATTCACCAATGTGTGTGAAATGGGTTCTTGTTGTGAATAGCGTGGGTTTGTTTACACCATTGATTGCTGGTTTGCTCTCCTACCAACCTCTGTGTTGTTGAAGATTTGTTTGAAAAGCGGAAGATGAACAGTTGGTAAGCAGTTAGACGCTCGGTTTATCGCTGTAGGTTGGTCATCAACTCATGTGGGTATTTTTTTTTTAAGAACCACTAGAGTATTACCCGTGCCCGATGACACTATCCTTAAATTGAATAGTTTTTTAATTTAGAGGTGTTTTTTTTATAAAAATTTAGAAGTGTTTTTTTTATAAAAATTTAGAGGTGTTATCCAAAAATAATATTTACAAATGTGGTGAAAAAGGAAATAAAAAAAAGAACAACTTCCATGTTAGAGATGTAAGTGAGAAAAACCTCCCTCCTATTAGTTATGGATGTCCAAGGAGAGTAGGTAGGTAAGGATGTCCAAAGAGAGTGGGTAGTTACAGTTGTAATAAGTAGGTGAGATCTAATGGTGGGGATGAGATTAATTTAATCTAAAGGCTAAAAATTCAAAAGTTTGTTAAACCATGCTATTTTATAATATGGATGTGAGTATCTGTCTTTTTTTGTCTTTTAAGTGGGTGGGGATGCAACCCGAGGACTTTTCGGGGTCACCCATCTTAGTACTACTCTTGTTCAAACACTACTAGGATGGGTGACCCTCTGGAAAGTCCTAGTGTTGCATCCCACTTTTTGAGTGTTAAAAAACTCACACATACTGTTTGATTGTCCATTGTTCATATTTATTTTTCTTTTCTAAATGGGTCCATTTTTTGTTTTAGAGAAGGGTTAAAGACATTCTGTGCCCCCATGGTTTGGATTATACACAAAAAACCCCCTTATGTCCGGAGATATACAAAAACCATCCTAAAAGTGGACGGAAAGTAACTGCAACTAACGGAAATCATTAAATCACCATTTTACCCTTTCATATTATGTACTACCTCCGTTTCGTCTGTTTCGTCTGCGTTTGACTTTTTAATCCGTAACTGAGTCACTTTGACTTGGTGATTTGGGTACCAAAACGATATAATTTTTTAACAATTTTTTCATGGTATTTTAGAATAAACTTTCCTCTATAACACCATGCAAAGATTACCAAATTCTTGTATCGTTTTACTAATCAAATCACCGGATGAAAGTAACCCAGTGAATAGTGACAAAAAGTGAAGTAGGCTGAAACAGGCGAAACAGAGGTAGTATATACATACATATTTAATTTATGAATTTATAAATGACCATTTTACCATTTTGATTTGTGATGATGTGTACGTTAAATGACCATTATATCCCAGGGCACTGTTCACCTGGACAAATACCATCCCTGGACACTGTTTATCTGGACAATTTTCACCCCTATTTTTACTGTTCATAAGGACAATTTCCACCTCCATGGAAATGAAGTTGAAATGTCCTAATATTTGGTGATTGGCTAAAGACAATTTGCACCCCTCTGCATGGTAAAAAAGAAACTCAGTGTTCATCTTTTGACATAAAATATGAACAAACATTACCTATTTTTTTTAGGATTGACGAGAATTGTTTCATTCTTTTAAATAAATAATTAATGAGAATTATTAGATTGTTTTTTAACAGCTTATTTCTGAAAATTGTGGAGATAAAAGCAAGGCATAAATACCGTAATATTTCAAAAATCATGAAAATTCTGTTTTCAACATCTAATACCCAGCTCTGCAAATAAGTGAAAATGAAATGTGTATAAATTAATATTTGATATACAAATGATTTCCTCAAAATTTATATGCCCCCTCAACGATGCAAATAGACCTAGAGAACGTGTTCCATGATAGTTGTTCTATTTCTCCACTTAAGTCAGATAGTACCATCTGCTTAGGTCTTGCTAAGCCGTTAATATATAATATAGTTCCAAATATAAACTCCAAATTTTACAAAGAAGACAATACATTTAGAAACAAGTTAAGCCATTCCTTTGAGTGTATTGATTTTATTGCAAGGATGTGACCTCGCTAAGCATCGAACCACCACACACGTGCACACCGCCACCATCCAGTCCTGGCCGACCACTCTACTCGGGTTTGTACGTGGGCTGGTCCTGGTTTAAAGTTAAACTCGTACTTAACTTCTTTAGCCAAAAGACAAATTTGAAATTGCTTTATGATCTATGAACTTTCACCAACAGTTAAATGAATTTTTCAAATTCAAATCGAAGTGTAACTGTTCGAATTCGGACAATCGCATCTTTCATGAACATTTCCTCCATTCATTTTTTATCACTTGAAAAAATTCAAAAGGCCGACATTCTTGCATTCCTTCTTCACTTCCTTCACAGAAAGAGATCCATACCACTGTTGTTTGTGGGTGCAGCAAATGTACTGAAAAACTACATGGTTGAGTCGATTAGCATGCAAGGCATTTATTACAGTCTTAAAAACCTCTAGTCCATGCTTGAGATAGTCTATGAAATTATTTGTACAAAACCTTGAAAGTGTTTCAATCCTAGCATTTATTTTCAATATATTTATTCTGCTATCTGTTTCGATTTCTTCTTCTTCTTCACGATAAATCTGGTAATGTTTCAATTGTTATTGAAAAATAGCAATTGTTAATAAGTTTACCTAAACTGTATGTGTTTGTTTATCACACGAAACATACATTTTGAGGAACAACCGCCGTCGTTGTTTTATTTGCCTCTCGAAATCCCATATGATAACAATCTACACTAGTATTTTCTCTTAAAAACAACTATTATTCTATTAAAATTCTAATTTATCTCAAGTAATAGTATATGGTATTCTCAAAAAGAAAAGAAAAAGTAATAGCCATACGAATATGTATTAGGCGCTGCAAACACAAAATAAAGTGGGACTATAAATTATAAATAAGTGTTATAAGATTTGCATTTGATACTATGACACTACCACTTGAGTTTATAATATACTTTATGGAGTTCGTCGTGGAAGTATGTTTTGCTTAAAGCGATACTAGTACTAGCTAGTCTTACCACAATTATTCTTTATTATTTCTTCTTTTTTAAGTCCCTTTATCATAATATTATTCCACTTCTCAAAAGAAATTATTCCTTACCCAATCAACCACACCCTATCAATGATTGTTATTTAATCGCTTATGTTTTCGCTTCTTCATTACGGTCAACATACTGCTATATGTAGATGAACAATAACACTAATTGTTAATGTTTGTTGTTGAACATTTATTGTTATTAAGATTTTCATCAAGTACAAAGTAAAGTTTCAATGCATATGGACATCACACCACTAAAATATTTTGTTTATATTAATTTCTTTATTTAAGACGTATTATTGGTCGATGTAACTTTTTTATTCTCTCTCATGGACATAAAAGAAATAAAGTGTTCCCGATTTGACAAATATCGTCAACATTTTTGTTTTGATTTATCTCAAAATGATGGTCGTCTTCCTATTAAAGTGATAAAATATTAGGAAATTCCAATAATAACAATAAATATTATTAAAGTTAGTATCGGAAAGATAAAATAGTAACGACAAAGTGGGAAATAACATATGAAAAATTAAAGAAATTGAAGTTATAAAGTTCATCTGATTTACATATTCAATGTGAGACACGATAAATAAGTGATAATCCTATCACGGCATGAAATTATTAAGTGTATACAGTCTGTCTCTCTTCTTTGTTCTCATTTGACTTTTTTGACTCGTATCTCTGTGTCACTTTGACCGGGTGATTTGGATAGTAAAATAATACGATTTTGTGATAATTTTTTCATCGTATTATAGAGCAACTTTTACTCTACAACACCATAAAAAAATATTAAAAAATTATATCGCTATTCAAATCACCGAATCAAAGTAACCCAGTAAATAGTGACAAAAATCAAATTGAAAAAAAAAGAAGAGACAGACTGGTATCTGTTATTAAAAAACAACGATGTTTATGGATTTTATTTCATTTTGTCAAGCTGTCTTGCTTTGGAAGTATTTTACTGAATTTATTCATAACCAGAAATTAGAAATGTGTGATTATGATCACACATCTAAAGAATCGAATTTCTATAAATTTCTCTTTTTCTCTAAAAAAAGAAATAAATAAATTTCTCTTAAATCCTGGCAAAAGAATTAAATATAGTATAAATTACCCCATCAAGACAGGTGCCTAAACTTTCTCTCGAATATCAAGATTAAATATCCAACCTTTTTCAAGATCCCATCTTTTTCTTCACTGGTTCATCTCCCTACCCTTTTGAGCTGCCCACATTCTCACTCCAAACATCTCTACATTTCTCTCTCTTTTCCCCCAAATTGATACCTGAAACTTGAGCTCAGAGGCTTACACTGTCACTTTCTCTGCAACTCTAAGGTGGGTATTGCTCCTCATTCTTGAATTCCATCTTATCTTCATAGATTAAGAATGTACATGCTCGCTTCTCTGTTTCTAGAGTGAAATTTCCATTTTTTGCTAAGAAAAAAAGGAAGAGACAGTGGTAGTTGATTTGCTGGTTTCTGGGTCATGTTTGTGTTTGATTACAGACTAAAATTTTTAAAAACCCAGATTGTGAATTAATCTTTTTTTATAATCTGTTATGGGTTTTATTGTTTCTTGGGATTCACATGGGTGAGGCAATTTAATATGTTTTTCTCAAACTCTTTTGGGAACAATTTTTTTGAGCAATCAAACAAGAGAAAGCTGACATTTTTCAACCTCCAATGAATATTCCCGCCCAATGGCCACCACTCTATTAAAAAAATTAGCCTCAATCTTGGTTTTTTCAGGGGGTTTCTTGTTTCTTGTTGTGTCTGCATTGTATTTTTCACCTAGAGAAAGAATGTGAAAAACCCATAATTTTTTTGCTCTATGTTGTGGGTTTATGTCATACAGATTGCTAGAGATTTGTGATGGTGAAGCTAATGATCCATGGTGGTCTTCTTGGATTGGTCTTGTTTCAAGTTGTAGCGGTTTTGGCCGTTGATATTGAACGCTTACAGATATGGCCAATGCCGAAATTTGTGAGTCATGGGAAGCAAATTCTCTTTCTGAATAAGGATATTGAGTTGAAGACTGTAGGAAGCAAATACGCCGATGAGTCCGGCATACTAAAAGAAGGATTCTCAAGAATAATTGAACTTATTGAAGAGGGTCATGTCATTGACGCTAACTTCGCTAAATTTAAGCCGTCTATCCTGCTTGGGGGAATTAATGTGGTCATTTCCTCGACAAATGATGAGGTACTTTTGTGACTCGTGTAGTTATTTTCCGGCTTTATGATGTAGATGACTAAGAATAAACTGATGACTAGTGGCTCTTGCAAACTTTTTTCGACCTGTGGGAAAATCGCGTTCATTCCTAGGAGTCTGAATTATAGGATTCAACACAGGATGCTTATGGTTCAACTTCATATGAAATGTCTTTGATCTTTGAAATGTCACAATGTGTAGTATATTTTCAGTTTGTATTCTGAAGGCATCGTGTAGTCACTGAAAGTACTATGTTCTTGCAGTTGCAATATGGAACCGATGAATCATACAACTTGACTATTCCAAACATAGGAAGTCCGATATTTGCGCATCTTGAGGTGAGCAAGTTTTGTTTATTGAACATATAATCATATATATATATATATATATATATATATATATATATATATATATATATTGTAAGTTAGTGCCCTGATGAATTTACTTAGCAAACAAACTGTATTTGATTTCATTTTCATCATGTGCAATTATGAGTTCTTGTCTTGTTATCCTTGTGCCTGCCTCTGTTATGGAAGTAGAAGGAATCACCCACAACTATACAAGATGCCTACTATTCATTAATCGATAGTGCTTACATGCTGGTTCGGAAAAGCATTTGAGAATCATCTATGAGTTCATTTACTTCTTCATGAGAGAGAAATTAAATTTGTCAATAAGTACATTTCAGAAAACGGAGATAACCATTCATGAGATAACAATCTACGATGACAACACAGAAGGGAAATCTGAACTGTTTCTCTTATCACTCGAAATTCCCCCTCTCCAATGAACCCTCAATTGAGAGAACAACTTTGTTCTAAAATAATTTTGGGGTCATTCTCTCACAACGCGACCCTCCTTGTTGTCGGACTTCGAGTTGTAATAAATTGGATGGAAGCACAGTCAAAAGAGACAACGGAAAATATAATAGTCAGGAAAGGGACTAGGATGCAAGAAAATTGTTATCGCTGTTAAACTTTCAAATGCTCAATGAATTTTCTCTTTTGGCACACATTTTTTTTTAATATATTTTTTTCTGTAAAAAGTTTCTTAAGAAGTGTGAAATGTGGCTGGTAGTGTCTAAGAGGTATATGCCATTGTCAAAATAGCTATAGTGAATAAGATGCTCGAATTTTTCATGAAGTCAAATGTTGGTTAGTGACCGAGCTTATTAGCTTTAGCTTTTACTCAAAATTTTGTTTAAAAATGCTATGACATGCTTAATTGTTCAGAAACAACTTTCAGTCTCTTGATAACTTTGGTTTCTCATTTTCGGAATGTTGTATCACAGGCCCAGACAGTATATGGGGCTCTACATGGATTGCAGGTGTTATTTCTATCTCAGAAACTTGGTAAAAGTTATGGTCCCTAGTTTGTACATGACACATGTTCTTACAAATTTTATTGCAGACATTCAGCCAACTTTGTCAGATCAACATCTCCTCCGGATTGATTGAAGTTCATCAGGTACCATGGAAAATTATTGACCAGCCAAGGTTTTCTTATCGGGGGCTTTTAATTGGTAAGATACTTCTCACATATGAAGTGAACACAAACTTATTTGCGAATTCTGAGCCCCAATTTTAGTAAACATGGGATTACTATGCCTATCCTGTATCTTTGGGACTTAGCCTATTTTCATAACTGGACAACGTCCTATTGCCTCCTGGTTCCAGGCCCTTTTTATGAAAAGCCAAAAGCAATTCGAACTATAAGACCGTCGAAACCTTGCTAGGATCTTCCAGACTTTATATCAGTGCTTTCAGCTTTCTCATCTTAGTACCAGATGTGCTACTTCCTTCATCTGCAAATATGGCTAACCTGGCCCTACATGATTTTCGTGCAGATACATCGCGACACTATCTACCTGTCCCGGTGATAAAGAAAGTTATTGAATCCATGACATATGCGAAGTTGGTAAGTATCACAAAACTTTTTCCGAGCTTTTAGTCTTGTGAAGGTTCTTATGATAACTACAGTTATCTATGGGGTTGCTTTCCATTCCGTCTCAATTCTTTTAACTTAGGCCTCCATAGATTTATGGCCTACTATGCAACATTTATTTGTTTTATCCACGTATATTAGGCAGCCTTTCAAGTTTTGGAGGTCACTGCTATGAAATTCCAATTAGCTGCAATGTACATCATTCAATTTTCCACCAACATTTATTAGCTATGAAATTCCATTTGGTTCGTGAAACTCACAGACCTGTGATTTTGGGTAAGTGAATGGATCTGTATCTCCGACTTTATCTATGTTATTAACACCTATTATTTGTTCTTACAGAACGTGCTACATTGGCATATTGTTGATTCTCAATCTTTTCCTCTAGAGGTGCCTTCATACCCCCTACTATGGAAGGGGGCTTATTCTGCTGCAGAGCGTTATTCAATGGCTGATGCTGCTGATATTGTGCGGCAAGTGATTTCTGCCTTCTTTTAGCTGCCACTTGGAGATAAATCAACAACTACTGATTTTATAAGTTTTAAACTTGTGCAGTTATGCTCAGAGACGAGGGATTAATGTATTGGCTGAAATTGATGTTCCAGGACATGCTGGCTCCTGGTAAGCATGGCACCCAAAAATTCACAAATGCTCTTATTTCTAAATTTATTGTGTCGTACATTTCCTTTTTCCTTGAAAAATGAAAAAGTGTCAGCAATCATCCAAACCAAACACGTGGATCATATAAATAGGTGGCTGCGAGCACACCAAATAGCCTGCTCTGGTACCATATTGAGAATTCATGGAGTTCCACCCCAAAACCAATTGGAAATGTGAGGAGTATCCCATGACCTGATTACACACAAGGTTCCAAACATCTCGATATGGGAGAAATCTATAACCTAAACAACTACATAAATGACCCCAATTCGTAGACAAAAAGCTCGTTTAAGTTAGGCTGCATTTGGGCTTAGTGGTGTTTTGTCTTGCTAGGATATCATGTCTTTTCTAATTTAGGAAGTGGACAACCAAGCAAACAAATTTGGAGCTCAAAGTCTCTCTAACCAGTCCTCGTTTTTGAGAGAGTGCTGAAAATGCTCCCCTTAAGGAGACTGCCCTCGGCAATTAACAAACAACCAGAGACACTATTAGCTAGAAGTTGGGTAGAGGACTTTTGTTCTGGTGTGTTATAACTTCACAAAAATAGAATAGTTAGCATGGTTAGAGAAAGTATGAATAAAGACCCTTAGGTAGAGGTGAAGAAGATATTACTCATCCATCTCAGAACATTGGATGTTGTGCATATAAACACTCAAGAAAATTCATAGTAGAAGTGAAGAAGATATAGGGTTTATTGCTAACATGAAAACGTTAGTTCAACAGCATAGACCAAGAGCTACAGTAAATCCTTATATAGGCCAACAAGCAAAATACATTTTTTTTCTTTTTTCTTTTTTGAACTCTTTCAACCGCCAGAAAAAATTCTGTCAAGTTGATATGTATTTTGTTGTCTACTAAATAAGCTTAGAGATATTTTAGAATTTGCATATGCTTCCAGGTCCAGGATGGTGCGACTCAGCTGACAAACTTTTATGATCAATATCAAAATATGATTTCAGTTTCATTCTGTTCAAACTATACTAAGTAACTAAAATTGTTTATTCCTAGGGGGGCTGGTTACCCTTCGCTTTGGCCGTCAAAGGATTGTAAGGAGCCTCTTGATGTGAGCAACGAGTTTACCTTTAAACTAATTGATGGAATTCTTTCCGGTAATTAATAGAGATATCTCACCTCTTATCTTCTTTATGTTGAGTTTCAAATAAATTGGACTAATGCCACTTCTCATGCTTCAGATTTCAGTAAGGTCTTCAAGTTCAAATTTGTTCACTTGGGAGGTGATGAAGTGAATACCAGTGAGTTCTCATGTTCTAATGCTATTTGCCCTCTGTCTATTTCAATTCACAGTGATACCGAAGAACTGTTAGAACTGGTAGTGCTAACTAGTACCAGTCGTCTTTTTTCCAATAAGTAGTCAAACTTAAGTAGTCCACCTCCGAAATTGGGGTTGAAAATACGAGGATTTTATTAATTGTCATATATGTGCAATGACAATGATAGCCCACGTGCATGGAGTTTCAGTTTGACCCTAAGGAGTTGGCCTGGTTGTCATGAACATGGGGGGAGTTTGGTATGACTTACAAGTCAAATCTGGATTATAAGTTGAAGACAACTTATAAGTAGTGTTTGGTGTGTGACTTATAAGCTAAACTTTTGGATTTGGACTTATAAGTTCATAGTGTAAAAATGAACTTAAGACAAAGTTGGATTTGTTAATCTTTTTTTGAACTTTTGGACTTAATAACTTTTACGCCAAACACGCGTATCTTTTTTCTTCATCTTTGTCGTCGTAGACTTTTTTTTGACATAAACTTATAAGTCAGCTTAAGTTGCAAATAAGTCATACCAAACAGTCTCAGGCTGTGCTCTCTCTGAGGTTTAAGGTTCAAATCTCACCAATACTTGGATTCTCATGGACCTGCTGGAGATTTACTTGCTTATTATCTTTGGACCCCACTGATTAGCAGCCAAGACATCCATTGTTCATTCCCCTGAAAAAATATAAACATACAATAATTTCAACATCTATTGTTTTGGGGGAAAAGAATGATGGCTGTAAATTGGGTCATTGGCGTATTAATACCTTGTGCTGTTGTGCAGTTCCAGAAGTGTTCTAATTTATATTAGTCTTTCTGTTTATGTTTTACCAACCGAAATTGTATAATTCTGATGGGTGCTCATAAAAGTTCTTGAATCATTAATTTTCAGGTTGCTGGACAATCACTCCTCATGTAAATAGATGGTAACAATCCTAAAAACTTACTAATTCAGCTTATCCTCTCTGCGAATATCTAGAAGTTTATCTTTGGGCTAATACTTGTTTATGTTTCTTGGTTTTACGCACCACTATGAAGGCTTTTAAAAGGTTCTGTGTTACATTAATAGAGAAAGTCGCAGACCTTAAACGTTTTACTTCTGTGGAATAATTTTTGCCTAGAATCTCCTCTTCTTTTATTAGGTTTTTGGATATTGCATGCTAGAACAAGTTAAAGATTAGTTATCAGCGCTTCTCATTGTTAAATGACGTGCCCGCACTATTTGCTCGCTTATGTTGTAATGCCTTGGTTACAATCATATGGTTTTAATAAATAAATAACAAGTTAGAAAGAAGACATCGTCAGCGTATCTTCGGCTCTTCGATTAAATTTCTAACTGTTCTCTACTCAAGTGAAGCTCGCTTGCGAAGTTTTCCCAAATAATTAAAACCTAAAAGTCTATCTATTATTTCATTCCAGTTTAAATTTACATAACATTTGGGTCTTACATCTGTAACGCTATGCTCATAATTAGTTCTTTAAAGCAAATTGGATTCGTACCATTATGTTGGAGAGAAAATTCTCGTGTACTGATCCCTTTATGTTCATTTGTGTATAACTTGCCTATTTTCAGGTTGCGGAGGCATAATATGACTGAATCAAGTGCATACCAGTACTTTGTCCTTCGGGCTCAGAAGATAGCATTAGCTCATGGATATGAGATTATTAACTGGTACATGAATTATACGAGTTACGTGTTACTATATTTTAAATATGCACTCTCGAATAACGCTCTTGAAATTGAATAGGGAGGAGACATTCAACAACTTTGGCAGTAAATTGGACCGGAAAACTGTGGTACATAACTGGTACGCCTTCAAGTTTTTTGCATCCTATCGAACTATTTTTTTTTTATCAATTATAGATGTTTAGTGCATTCTATTGGAGAAGACATTTTTCTGCTTTTCTGCTATTATAATAGTGACCATGGGCTTTTTACTCTCAATAGTCAATTCAGATTTAGTGTTGTTTATTTGGGGAAGACAAGGAAGTAGCTAGTCATAGTATTTTACTAGGTTTACTGGTCGATTTTTTGTAGTCTGAGTGTCCAGTGTAAGAATACCGCTAAAAGAACTTGCCGAATTCCCGGAAAGAAATGTCAGCTCATTAGGTCCTGCAAATGGTAAAATGGTATTTCTGTATTTGGTCTTGGAGGAAGAAGTAATACGGAAACTAGCTCAGAGGCGGAGACATGTAGGGGCACAGGGGGTCAGGTGCCCCTCCCAAACTTTTCAAGAACCACGGATTTACCCCGGTTTTTGAAAGGAAGATTAATTTGTGCCCCCGAGTTTATTGCAGATGTGCGCCCAAAAAATTATAATTGTGCCTCAGCTTCTGAGTTTTTTATTCATAAAGGCCCTCAAAGATGTTACCAAATAGTCTCAGGTCTTTAAATATTACAAATGTTTCCCGAATCCATGTCATCGCTTATTCATATAGTCTGATACGCGCTGAATACTCTTACTTCACATACGGGGCTTCACAATATAATTTTTTGGTTGTTAGCGAATTTGCTTAAAGAAATTGTGCCTCCTCTCCGGTAAATTCCTGGCTCCGCCACTGAACTAGCTCAATGTCTGAACAGTGTAAGCATCAGTGCCTCTAAGCTATTAGTGTAATGATTGAGGTCAAAATTTTTTCGGCTTATATGGTGGTCAAATATGGATTGCAAAAGTTACTACAATGTAATCGCTTAGGTATAGTTTATAACAAGAGACTTCTAGTTGGTATTTGCTATTAGTAGGAAACATATCACTCGAGGTTAAGTTGGTGTAAGATGCCCGAAGAGATAATGTTTACCAAAAGGACGTAGTTGCCTCAGAAAGTTCCCCATTGAGACTCTGTTCATTTTTTCACACTCGCAACATTTTCTGCCAACTAAACTGATAAGTGATAACTATTCAGATCAAATCCATCTTTACCGACCTGCTGCTTATAACCTTGTATACTTGGAAAGACTTGTATAACTGTCATGCCATATGCAAATCAAATCCATCTTTACAAGTCAATTATTCTCTCTGGAGAGCAGGCTCGGTGGTGATGTTGCGCCTCAAGTGGTGAAAGCTGGGTTGAGGTGCATTGTCAGCAACCAAGACAAGTGGTATCTGGATCATCTTGATGCCTTATGGACTGATTTCTATTCAAACGAACCCCTTACAAATATCACAAACCCCAACCAACAGAACTTGGTCCTCGGCGGTGAGGTATGCATGTGGGGCGAACATATTGACGGATCAGATATTCAACAGACCATATGGCCACGAGCTGCAGCAGCTGCAGGTAACTTAACTTATCATACCAAATTCTGAATACTTTTAAGGTACTATGTTTTCTGATATTATGTTGTTATTTTCTATGTTCCTATATACAGAGAGGCTCTGGACACCTTATGACAATGTTGCCAAGGATCCTATTAGGGTCACTACAAGGTTAGCTCACTTTAGGTGTTTGCTGAGCCGGAGAGGGGTTGCTGCTGCTCCGCTTGCTGGACTTGGTAGAGATGCGCCTGAAGAGCCAGGTTCCTGTTATAAGCAGTAAACCAAACAGCATTTGAGACTGATTGACATTAAATATATGTTATTTGAATTTCCTCCGGAAACTAGAAAAGAAATAAACTATTGCTCTTGACAAAGTCGGGCAGCTCTGGTATTATAGAGATTTTGATTGGCTCTGTTATCGCGGTTTCAGTTACATATATAAAATGGGGGTTATTTTCAAGCTATTGGGTAATCGGTGTTTTGAAAGTTGTATATCTTGGCAGATTGGATTCAATATTTTATGTTTCGAATTTATTTATGTCGTGGCATTACAAGCTTAACGAACCAAAACGAGTTGTTAGTTTTGTCGTGGAAATTGATGGTTTGGGTATTGCACGTTTATTCTTTTGTTCAAATAAGTAAAATGTTCTGAGTTATTTTTTGTTCGAACGTAAGAGAATGTTTCAAGCATCTAATGAATTCAAAGTCGATGTCTTTTGAATAAACAGTAGTTGATATTAACTTGTCTAATGGAGTACAGGGTTACTTTTAATATATTCCATGTAAATAGTACTGATATGTACATGGTTCAAGTTTTGTAACATAAAGATTAGTACCATATATTTACAATGTCATACTTAATATTGTCCAATCTTGGTGCACCTCTTCTCTAGTCTTTTACTGCCTATGTCTTTGTCCTTTTTTTTGAGAAAAATGAACTCCTTATTTCTCATTTTAGCTGTCTTTCTTTTCTAAAATGAAAATTCCAAGTGAGTGTCATATCACACAAAAAAAAATCATTTTATTACTTTCTTTCATGCATCTTCCAACGGCATTTTCTCTTCTAGCTCCGGCGCCGGTGCTTGCACCTTCACCGTGGCTCCTGGATCTGCTGGAGATCCAGAGGCGATGGCCTCTGAGACTCCTCTCGATCTCTCGACTCAGACTCTTCCCTCTCAAATCCCTAAAGTTACTGATCAGATTATGGGAGAAGCCTCAATCCCTATCCCCATTTCTGTTAGTCCCGACAACAAATCCACATCCTACGCCCGTGCCCTTGTGGGTCTTACTGATAGAGAGGAATACTTTGATTGCGATTACAATCTGGATAGATCTGCGGATCTAACCAAAAACAAAATCAATGCCAAGATTACTCGTGGTACTGCTGATAATCCCACCACTGCAATCATCGAATTTGAGGATGAATTTCTCAATAATCTCAGATCGCCGTGGCGAAATCACCTTATAATTCGCCCTCTGGGTAGCATTATTCCTGAATACAAACTCCTTCCCAGATTACTTGCCAAGTGGAGGCCTCAAAGAGGTGTCACACATGTCAATCTGGGGAAGGGGTTCTTCCTCTTCAAATTCGAAGAAATATCTGACTATAACAGAGCCCTCACTGGGGGTCCTTGGATTATCCTTGATCACTATATCCTTGTCCAGAAATGGACCCATGATTTCAAAGTCTCGGATGCCCATGAAGCCAAAACTGCTGCTTGGGCCAAAATCCATGAATTACCGGTCGAATATTTTAAGAATGACTCCCTGCACACTATAGCAAGCTCTCTTGGGCTTCCTCTTAAGCTTGATATCACCACGGCGCATATTGACAGTGGTCGATTTGCCCGTGTTTGCGTTGAAATTGATCTTATGGCACCTCTGATTACCGATGTTAAAATCGGATCTAAGAACTATTATGTTGAATATGAACATCTTCATCTCATGTGCTTCTCATGTGGTAGAGTTGGACACAGCAGAAATCACTGCAACACCCAATCTGGGAACAATCTCCCCAAGACTCCAATCGTCCCTCCGGCGTCGGAGCCGGAGAAGACGATCTCTCAAGAAGCCCACTTCAATAACAGATTCATGAACCACTCTAAACCCAATGAGGCCCGCGGGCCTGGCCCATGGAATATTGTGACCCATAAGAAACATAAAAGGGCCTCAGGTAAGCCCAACACTTCTTCTTCTAACAGATTCTCTCCTCTTGATGCAGGGCCTGCTGTACAAAATCCTCCACATCCACCGAATGGTCACCGAAATCATACAGCAAAAGACATAGATATGACCAAATGCAGCATTGATGACGTGGAAACATCTAAAGCGTCAACTGAAAACACACATCCGACGGTCAATTTCCAACTTGACCTAGATCGCCAAGCTGTTCACTCTTCGATACCCACACCCACCGAAGCGTCGATACATCCCATCTCCCCATCGGAGAAAGGGAAAGCTGTCGATTCCCCTTCAAGTTCTATGAATCTAAACCCTATTCAGAACATTACTTGCTCTGAATCTGCCGCTCCTTCTCCAGCTATCTCTCCATTTTTCCCTCTGACTAACCCTACAGAACCCATCTCCCCCTGGTTCCCCCTCACAAACTCTTCCCCTCTCCCTAAAGATCACCATTACAATCCCAATCGAAAGATACACAAGACTAATCGGCGTATCCAAGGACCATATCATGGAGATAGAGGTCGAGGAAAGGATGCTGGGTCGCTCCAAAGTTCAATTTCTGATGGATCATTTGGGTGTACAAGCCGTTCTGGTGAAGACTCCCTTTGCGATAGAATCGATCAATCTTCAAGTCTACAGAATGATGTCAGAGGGCATGGATCCATCAACCTTGGGGATAGAGGTGGAGAACTGGTTGACAATACCAGAGACCAAGAAACGCTTGGTTGACATTGCTCGTGCTGGTAACTTTCGTTTCACTCATATGTTTAACATGATTGATACAACCAATCTCCTTTTCTGGAACTGCCGTGGGGCAAAAAATAAGAATTTCAAAAATAATTTGAAACATCTCAAACGCTCTTACAAGTTTGATATCCTTGTTTTGCTTGAGCCCAAAGTGAAATTTGAGGATATGGGGAATTTTTTCCATAACCTAGGTTTCACAGAAAAGCTCTATGTTGACCCTGAAGGTCGTGCTGGGGGTCTCTGGCTTCTTTGGAACCCCCTTACTATCAATATCACCATTATTGATCATAACGCTCAAGCTATCCATGTGAAAGTTGTTAAACTCAATTTTGAAAGTTGGATCCTTTCTGCTGTCTACGCTAGCCCTCATGAATCTATCAGAGGCAATTTCTGGAATGATATTAAGATTAAAGCCAATAATATTGTTGAACCTTGGCTACTTGCTGGGGACTTCAATGACTTTACTGGTATTTCTGAAAGAAGGAGTCTTCTTCCTTCTAACAGTCTCAGAAAGAACTCCAAGTTTGTTCAAAATATCAATGATTGTGGGTTTGTTGATCTTGGTAATTGTGGACCCAACATGACCTGGACTAACAACCGGGAGGGTCGTGCTAATACACAAGAAAAGCTTGATAGAGCTCTCTGTAACCTTCAATGGAAGCTCTCTTACCCCAACAGCCTTGTCACTTGCCTCCCAAGGACTCACTCGGACCATTCTCCTATGCTTATGGAAACTCAAGGTATTACCCCTCCCCCTTCGATTCTTAAACCTTTCCGTTTTGAAAATGCTTGGTTTGCCCATCCTTCCTTTTCTGATCTTATTATTAATAACTGGAATTGTAACTCCTCTCTTCACAATGCCTTGCTTTCTCTCCAAAAAGATCTTCTTGATTGGAATAAAAATGAATTTGGGAATATTTTCAGGAAAAAACGCCACCTTTTAGGCAGAATCAAGGGTATTCAAATTAAACAAAGTCAGAAATTTGATAATAACCTCTTTCTTCTTGAAAAAACCCTTATCAAGGATTTCAATGATATTCTTAGCCAAGAAGAAACTTTGTGGCATCAAAAATCTAGAGTTAAATGGCTTGTTCAGGGGGAGAGAAATACAAAATTCTTCCATATCTCCACTCTCATTAGAAGAAGGAAAAACTTTATTGCTATGCTCAAAGATAGCTCTAATACTTGGATCACTGATCCCTCTTTGCTCAAATCGCATGTCAGTAGCTACTTCTTTTCTCTTTATACTGCTGATTCTCCTAACTGTGAAACTGAGATTAGTTATGATTTCAATCTTAAACATGTCACTGACACTGACAACACTGAGATTATGACTGAGGTTTGCAACTCTACTGTGTGGAACACTGTTAAAAATATCAAGAAAAATAGAGCCCCTGGCCCTGATGGTTTTAATGCTGAGTTCTATCACAAATGTTGGAACACTATTGGTAATGATGTTTGTGATTTTATTCGACATGTTTTCAGAAATAAAACCATACCTTCTGCTATGAACAAGACCTACATCTCCCTCATCCCAAAAGTTCCTAATCCTGAATTCATTACTAAGTTTAGACCCATTGGCCTTTGCAATGTCTCTTACAAGATCATTGCTAAAATTATTGTTGATAAACTTAGGCCTCTTCTTGATAAACTTATTTCTCCAACCCAGAATAGTTTTATCCCTGGCAGATCAACTAGTGATAATATTATTCTTGTTCAAGAGATGATTCATACCATCAAGAAGAAAAAGGGTAAAAAAGGAGCCATGATCATCAAAATTGACCTGGAAAAGGCCTTTGATAGGCTCTCTTGGAATTTTATTAGAGATACTCTTGTTTTCTTTAATTTCAATTGTGACTTTATTGAGCTTATTATGAGTTGCATTACCTCTGTGAACTACTCCATTCTCTGGAATGGTGAAAGTCTTCCTTACTTCCATGCCCAAAGAGGTCTCAGGCAGGGAGACCCACTTTCTCCCTACCTTTTTGTCCTATGCATTGAAAGACTTACTAGTATGATTGACCAAATCAGCTCTCAGGGTCTTTGGAAAGGGGTCAAGCTTTCCAAACATGATATTTCTCTTACTCATCTCTTTTTTGCTGATGATATGCTTCTCTTTGCTCAGACTGATAGTATTACTTGCGATTATGTCAAAACTGTTCTTGATGATTTTTGCCTTCTTTCTGGGCAAAAAATTAACTTTGACAAATCCAAAATCCTCCTTTCCCCAAATGTCACTAGTCTTAATGCTCAGAGTATCAAATTTAAACTTGGAATTAACATTACTAGCAACCTAGGCAGATATCTGGGTGTTAATCTTGATCAAGAAAGAGTTGGGAAGGTTAAATATGCTCACATCATTGAAAGTGTCCAACTCAAACTTGCTGGTTGGAAATCTTCTATGCTCTCTGTGGGGGGGAGACTTACTCTTATCAAAGCCACCACCTCCACCATGCCTGTTTACTCCATGCAAACTCAACCTCTTCCTATTAATGTTTGCAAGGAGCTTGACAAGATCAATAGGAATTTTCTCTGGGGAGATACAACTCTCAAGAAGAAAATTCATACTGTTAACTGGAACACTGTTTGTAAGGCCAAAAAACATGGTGGTCTTGGTATTAGAAACATGGTTCACCAAAATCAAGCCCTTCTCTCCAAGTTGGGTTGGCAAATTATGACTAACTATAACTCCCTCTGGGTTAAGAGTCTTAGATTAAAATACCTCAGAAATCACACCCTTGTCAACTGGCCTATCACCAGAGATAGCACTAGAACCTGGAAAGGGGTGGCTAAAACTGCAAAGTTCATCACTAAATTTTCTCAATGGAGAATTGGCAATGGCTGCTCTATCTCCATTTGGAATGACAATTGGTTTGGGCCTTTCTCTCTAAAAGAAAAGTACCCTCACATTATGTTTGATGGTAATATCAAAGTTAGCACTCTCATTGATGATAACTTCAACTGGAAGTTGGATTCAATCACTCACCTTATTTCCAGTGATGATATTAACTCCATTTTGGCTAAGAAAATACCAAGAAACCATTTCACTCCTGATTCTTTGTTTTGGCTGGGCTCTGATTTGGGAAACTTTACAGTCTCCTCTGCCTATCACAGGCTTGCTAGAATTAATGATGAGTCCCATTTAAGCTGGGACTGGATGTGGAAAATCAAAATTCCTATGAAACTTTCCATCTTTTTGTGGAAAATTAGACATGGCAAACTTCTTACTAACCTTCAAAGGTTACTAAGAAACCTTACTACAGATGGTTCTTGTCCTCACTGCCCTGACCAAAGTGAGGATTTGAACCATCTCTTCAGAAGCTGCCCTAGAGCCCAGGCTCTCTGGGAAGTGATTTTTAGCTCTCATTGGCTTTCTCTACATTCTAACAAGCCTTTTCTTCACTGGTTTGACTATCATCTCAATGATGCCAAATGTTCTTATGAAAGTGTGATCACCTTCATTAGTGGTTGCTGGACTATCTGGATATGTCGCAATAATTATTGCTTCAACCAGATAAGTTCCCCACTTCTGAATATGAAGATCATTACTTTCAATATGGCTGAAGAGATCACCAAGGCTTTCACCAAAGAGAAATCCAATGAGAGCTCTGGTTACAACACTAACTTATGGCATTTACCTGTTTCAGGACAAATTAAACTCAACTGTGATGGAAGCAAAATGGGTGAACATGGAATTGCTGGCTATGGAGGAGCTCTTAGAGATGAAACAGGACAATGGATCAAGGGGTACATTGGCCAAATTGGGTACAGTGCAATTCTTGAAGCAGAACTATGGGGCATACACCGTGGCCTTGTTCTCATTCACCAGTTGCAGCTCACCAATGTTCAAGTTGAATCTGACTCACTGGATGCAATCAACTGCATCAACAAAGCCTACCCAGATAACTTCCCGTACATTAACATCACTGAAGACATCAAGACTCTTCTCAATGGCTGCTGTTGCCACATCCATCACATCCCTAGAACTGCTAATGTGCTTGCTGATGCTCTTGCTAAGAAGGGTGCCAACCAAAGTGAAACTCTTGCTATTTTTGATGAACCACCACCTGAAGTGGTTCAGATTGTTGTTCAAGACATGATCCACACTAGTTGTGGTTAAGTTGTAATATTATTTCCGGATGATCAAAAAAAAAAAATAAACAAGTTACATTTTAATAATGGGTAAAAATCACTTTCACCCCCTTAAGCTTGATGCAAAGACACTTCCACCACTTCCATTTTGGGAAGCGAAACCACTCATTCATTGTGCCAAATTTTAGGACACTTACATTTTCACCTCTCTCTACTCATCTTATGTTTGTCATTTACATTATGTTGTTGCAATAACAAGCTCGTCGCTATCAACTATCACCGCGGCCACCAGCAACATTGAAATTAGGTACACATATAGATTTAATTTTGTTATATTAGTTTCATTTATCTTATATGTTTTTATATTCTTTTGTCATTGGAGGAGATGAGAAAAGCTTTAAAAAGATACTTGTTTTTAATCATATGTCTGAATAATGAGCTACATTTAAATCAACAAACAAAAGTGGGTGAGTTGTTGAGGAAGAAACGAAATCAATTTTTTTCAAAATGAGTAGCCAGGGAGTTAGTAGAAGAGAGGAAAATTGTAACCATAAAGAGATAAATTTCAATGAGTTGAAACATACATACATAAACCAATAGGTGCATCAAGAAGAACAATCCGCACATACCTTGAGGGCATCCTATCACAAGAAGAGACTATTGGCTCTAGAGCGAAGGCTAGATGGTTAGCAGAAGGTGATAACAACACCCGTTTTTCGATCCGTTGCGAAATGCAGAAATGCCGAGCTCATATCCTCAACTTTGATGTTGGAAATGTTGTAAAAATTATTGGCCCGAACAGTTTGTGAGTAATCAAACGGTACCCGAAAATAACAAAAAACAAAATGAACTTACTGATAGTGAGATTTCTGAACGCTGTACAAAGTTGGAAGACAGTTTCGTTCATGTAGAACGAGGCTCCTTAAAGTAGATTCGCCACCCACACGTGCTTGTTGTGGAACGCTGGAACGTCTGCTTCCCAGAATGAAAGCTTCCCTGTGCGGCGGTGGAAAGCACGGTACACGCCACACACGACAGACTGAGACTACGAAGAAGTTTCTAGTTGTGTTTGGAAAAGTTTAAGTGCTGAAGAAATTCGTGAGTTTCCTATCAACCAAATGATGGAAAAAGCAGACTATTTATTGAAGGAGATGTGTTGGTTGGGAGCGGTTGTGTCTGGTCAAGTTGAACAGACAGTTGCAACTGTTGAACAGTTTACGTCAATTAATTGTTAACAGAAATAAAAATTAATTTCAATTATTAACAAATTAATTAGTTAGTTTTTGGCCCAAAAAGTTAATACTTGTTGAAGCCCGCTAAAAAACCAGCCCAAGCCCACACCACGGCCCGTGCCCGAACCCGAGACCGAGCCGAACCGGCCGGCCGGACGGCAGCGGCGGCGCGGCGCGTGTGGTGGTTCGACCTTTGTCTAGGTCATCTCTCCTGCAATAAATTGCTCCACCCAACGGGCGTGCCGTATAGTCCAAACTTGGAGTAGATAAAGCCTCAAGTTTCCTCCTTAAACCATGATGTGATTTCTATTTTCTTCACAACACAAGTTTGATCATGAACCCATTTTGAGAGCTCAATTTGATCATTCGTTTTTTCATGGTTTTTGACGAGTGAGTTACCGAAACGACCACCAAGTTTCTCTCTTTCTAAAGATGCGGTTGGTGTTGTTAACCCAAGTGAGTCGGGTTCAAACCGAGCTCAAAGTCGGGTATCAAATTTCATCATCTAAACAATTTCTTCCAACAATCCTCCACATGAATGACAAATTCACGTTTCAAAGTTGAAAATGTCTTTATGTGGTTGAAACTCCCTTGGCGGTAGTTAATTGCGTAAATAAAGGTAGTCATATACTTTGAACCTTCCCCTTAGTGAGATGCTACAGGGTATACTGGCTTGACAGTGAGCGAGACGCCTTGAACTGCTTGTCGCGTTGCATACCTAGTCGGTAGATCGCACACAATTAACAACCTGAACGTAGTCCGTTCTCACGGTTGTGTTCATTTCAGCCTTGAAACACTTTTCCTGGTTTCATGAGTAGACTTAGAGGAGTGTAGCCACGTCATCCTCCTAGAACCGGCCCTTTCCTACTGACATAGGTGAGACACACAATGAGTATCCTATCATACTCTTCTCAAGGAACCTTAAGATGAGGTCTCATTAAAAGCCTTTAGCTTACCATGTCCCGTCACTCGGTGTTCGTCCTAGGAGTGAGTTTGGAAACTTTATTTACGGGCGAGTGATTTGTTTATTTGCACAAGTAGTTGGGTTGTCCCTTTTGAACATAGTTCTTGGGATCTCCAGTCACCTACGTTGGGTTTTACGCTACGTGCAACTCTTAGGAGATTGGCTTTAATCCCTTTCCCCTTGACGAACTTGCAACTAGTTCTCTCGATAAACCTTTAGTCAACGGATCTGCTATATTTTCTTTTGAATTTACGTAATCGACCGATATTATTCCTCTTGAGAGAAGTTGCCTAATGGTTTTATATCTCCGACGTATATGTCTAGACTTACCTTTATACATGCTACTTTGTGCTCTACCTATTGCCGATTTGCTGTCGCAATGAATGCAGATATGAGGCACTGGTTTTGGCCATGTTGGAATATCTTCGATGAAATGACGAAGCCATTCTGCTTCTTCCCCTGCTTGTCTAACGCTATGAATTCCGCTTCCCCAGTAGACCTTGCAATGCACGTCTGCTTTGAATATTTTCAACATATTGCCTCTCCCCCGAGAGTGAATACATATCCACTTGTGGACTTGCAGTCTCTTGAGCCAGAGATTCAATTGGCATCGCAATATCCTACGAGGACAGCTGGTAGTTCGAGTATTGTAGACCCGTGTTTTTGGTATAACAAAGATACCTCAAAACTCGAATCAAGGTTGTCCACTGGTCCTTTCCAGGGTTGCTTGTAAAGTAACTCAATTTCCCGACAGCTTGTGCGATGTCCAGCCTTGTACAGTTTATGATGAACATGCGGCTTCCAATTATCTAGGCATATTCCAATTGCCTAACACATTCACCACGATTCTTGGCGAGATGTAAACTCACGTCTACTGGTGTGGTAATCAGTTTATTGTTTCCATTATTGATTTTTCCATTACCTTTTCTATGTAGTAAGTTTGAGAAAGTGCATAATTATTTGGAGTCTTCGTAATTTTAATCCCTAAAATCACATCTGCCACTCCTAAGTCTTTCATGTCAAACTTTGTAGACAATAATTTCTTGGTGTCAATAATTATTGCCTTGCTTCTCCCCATGATCAGCATGTCGTCGACATATAAGCATATTATGACACATTCCTTTCCTATTTTCTTATAGTATACACATTTATCACATTCATTAGTTCGAAATTCATGAGTGATCTTGACTTTATCGAACTTCTCGTGTCATTGCTTGGGGGGCGGTTTTAGTTCATAGAAGGACTTCTTTAGCCGACAATATTTGTTGTCGCTTCCAGGAGCTTTAAACCCTTCTGGTTGCTCCATATAGATTTCTTCATCTACTTCTCCGTTCAATAAAGTCGTTTTAACGTCCATCTGGTGTCTTTCAAAGTTGAATATTGCGGAAATTGCGATAAGCATCCGAATAGACGTTATTTTGGTCACAGGTGAATATGAGTCGAAGAAATCTAGACCTTCTTTCTGCCTATACCATTTTGCGACAAGTCTTGCCTTGTACTTGTCTATTGTACCATCGGTTTTAAACTTCCTCTTAAAAAATCACTTAAGACCTTGGGACTTGGAGACTTGTGGAATGTCTAATAATTCCCAAGTATTATTTTGTAAGATGGATTCAATTTTGCTTTTTATAGCTTCTTTCCAATATGGAGCATCAACACTTGACATCGCCTCTTTATAACTTGGTGGATCATTTTCCGTTAAATATGTTAGAAGATCATTTCCAAAATCTGCAAAAAGTTGGAAGATATTTTTCGTTCATGTAGAACGACGCTCCTTAAAGCATATTCGCTTCCCACACGTGCTTGTTGTGGAACGCTGGAACGCCTGCTTCCCAGGATGAAAGCTTCCCTGTGCGGCGGTGGAAAGCACGGACACGCCGCACACGACGAACTGAGACTACGAAGAAGTTTCTAGTTGTGTATGGAAAGTGCTGGAGGAATTAGTGAGTTTCAGATCAACCAAATGATGGACAAAGCGGACTATTTATTGAAGGAGATGTGTTCGTTGGTAGCGGTTGTGTTTGTTCAATGTTGCAACTGTTGAACAGTTTACGTCAATTAATTGTTAACAGAAATAAAAAATAATTTCAGGTATTAACAAATTAAGTAGTTAATTTATGGCCCAAAAAGTTAATACTTGTTGAAGCCCACTAACAAGCCAGCCCAAGCCCACACCACATCACACCACGGTCCGTGCCTGTGCCCGAACCCGAGACCGAGTCGAGACGGACGGACGGACGGCAGCGGCGGCGGAACGAACGCGGGTGTGGTGATTCGACCTTTGTCTAGGTCCTTTATCTTGCAATAAATTGTTCCACCCATAGGGTGTGCCGTATGTCTAAACTTTGAGTAGATAAAGTCTCAAGTTTCCTCCTTGAACCATGATGTGGTTTCTATTTTCTTCACAACACAAGTTTGATCATGAACCCATTTTGAGCGCTCAATTTGATCATTCATTTTTTTATAGTTTTTGATGAGTGAGTTACTGAAACGACCACCAAGTTTCCCTATTTCTAAAGATGCGATTGGTGTTGTTAACCCACAAGTGAGCCGGGTTCAAACCGAGCTCAAATTCGGGTATAAAGTTTCGTCGTCTAAACCATTTCTTCCAACAGGAAATGTAATATATGTTATTGGAAACAAGAACATCAGTAACCCAATCCTCTTACACTTCCATTCCATCATAGCTACCCAACATAATAGATTTAGTTATAATGATTGTGATGGTTTGTATTCCCCCTTACCTCGATTGACCGACAAAACCTGAGTATTTATAATAACTCTATCACTAACAAAGAGGTCATATAAGTTGTCTTTAATCTCTTACATGCATTTTGAAGTCCCGTGTATTGTTGCCATCCGTTATATATTTTTCAGCAATTATGTGACACTATTAGTATTTCCACCTTCACGGTCGTGTTGAATGTTCTTAACTAGCATTCTATGTTGAATGAACTTAACATGGCCCCTACCACCTCATCCCCAAAACTGTAAAATACGTTCACTCCGAGGGTGTTGAGGCCCACCAATTTTCTTGAAACAATCTACAAAATCATTGTCAAAGTACTTACCAACAAACTCAAGTCTTTGAACAAAAGTCTGCTTTTGTTCCAGTTGCAGCTAATGTCCTCCTGAAAATGAGCTAATAACAAAAATCAAGAGACATCACTCACACTATCATATGGCTACTTTAAAACTTAAAATGAGCAAAATCCCTGATCGTGTAAACAGCGAGTTTCCTTCTGAAGGCGCTCTCCATTATGTATTTTTTTTCGTAAGTGGCCACGCATGATTTTCATGTGCTTGTCCACCGTCTCTTATTCTTTATTCATAAATGAAGAGATCTCCAACCACTTCCCTTACCCGACTGGCCTTCACCAAGAAAACTCGTTCTCACTTGATCTCTTCATCGTTTTTCTTTAGGTTCTCTTTAAAAAATTGATCTCTTTAGATAGACTTGTAGTTACACTAACCATAAAATCAATAGAAATAGAATTCTAATATCCCGCATATTCATTTTCGATGAGTGCCTAATCTTCCTCATAACCAGCATGAGTAACTACGCCAACTTAGACGTTCTTTTTGATAGATTACGTGGAGCATCCGATCAATCCATCAATAGCTGAAATTCCTCACTTATTCTTAGCCCCAACACGAAGTCCGAAACTTAACAGAATAAGGGGATGCTTGCAACCTTAGTTTTCCATTTCGGGAAAACAGCATCTCCGCTTGGAAGATAAAGCTCCCCTATTTTGTTAGTTGCCTTACCCTGGTTAAATCAGAGCATATGCATGGCCTATCTACATGGGATCCAACTTCATACTACTAGCGACATCTTACAATGCTCTCAATAGGAAACTTTGAAGTTTTTGGATAAACCCAAAATATGAAAAGCTTCTCACCCTGGTTCACAATAACCTTTTATAGTCAATCAAGCCCATTGACATTATATGGTTTTGAAATTTCAATCTGTTCAACCAAGCTTTGGTGGCCTTTAATTCTTAAAGTTTGTTAACAAACAAATCAATATTGACCCACAAAGTTCCGAGCACATAATTTACCCATCAACCATCTCAAAGGGTCTCGCATATGCTTGCCTAAACTTCCAACATCATAGCACGCTTATCAATGATGGCATTATCTAAAAGTGGGCAATGATCAGAGAAAAAAATGTAGTAAATATAGGTGGATCCCAGGAATGCTCCACTCTCTTAAGGCTTTTCTTAATAGTAAGACTTTCAATCATCAAACATTCTGAGATTACATATTTGCATCCGACAGTGGCCTTGTATGGAACATATGAAAGGTAAAATATTCTTTCCCGCTCTTTCTTACTAGACGCATCATCCGACCCTTCTCTAAAACTGACAATCACTCGACACTATCAGGTTACCTCTTCGGTGAACATAAAAACAATCATATCCCTTTTTCAGCGGGTTAATTCTACAATTTTGAACGCTCAATTCACAACCCAACCTGGGGGGAAACTCTGGGAATTTATCATTCATGAAAAAATGAATTTGTTGTGGAAGACCCTCATGATGCCCTTTCAGTTAACTCTTTCATGTCAAAGTCTATTGGCGGAACTTCCCATGACTGAATCATTTGTCATTTCGCTTGCGAAACGTTCAAACATATTTTTCTTTACTGCCCGAAAGTAGCTGGTCTGTAATTTGCTTCCCATCTTGTTGTGAGATCCAACATGATCCAAGAAGAGAATTAAGAAATGGCTTTCCCTTTCGTGTCACAAAAAGCCAAGCACGTTTGCCTGCCCATCTCGGAGGCAATTTATTTTAGTATGAACTTGGTTTGGCTAGAATATTCATTTATTATAGATATGGAGATATTTAATATAATGAAGTCCTTGGATTGTAATTGTTATTTATATTAAACATCCCTAGTCAAGTACATTGATTAATAGGACGATCACTATACATGAGGACTAGTGCGTGGCTAGATTGATATGGAGATATCAAGTCTAACACATGTGTATGCATTAGGAGTAATGGCATGCTGGATTGACCCACTACGAGAAGGCTACATATAAATTATGTGAATGTCACAAGTGTTTCTCGTAGTGACAATGGTGTTGTAGTCCTTAGACTTGAAGTCACTAGATACTCTAGTTGTGAAATATCATGTTTGGTATCGTCAAACGTTACACAATAATTATGTAACTATAAAGGCGGTAATCGGACATGATAGGAAGCAAGCTGAGAGATGATAGTGACGTATAGAGGATTTGTCCCTCCCACATAATGGGAGTAAATATACACGGGCCACTCGAGCGGTAGTGCTTATGGAATGTCTGGTCAGACTTAGATAAATCAACATGAGATATTGATGTTATATGTACAGATAAGCCTATTCCCAGGATCGAGAAACCATGGATTGGATATACGAGTGTGAAACTTATGTCTCGTGTCCAATCCTGATATGGAGACAAAGGGACTTATACAACATGGTAACATTGGGCACAAGGTTTGTCGGATCACTGATTATTTCTATTAGTTGGGTAGTATTGATGTGTTGCTAGACACTGCTCAATGCTTGTAATTGTTACAGCCAACTTAATAGAAACCTACAGGGTCATACACCAAAATGATTAAACTGGATATGGATGTTAATTAGTAGGACTAATTAACAATTAAAGGGATCAATGATCAAATCGCAACAACATGCAAATTTATTTGGACTAAATTTTAAAGTGGACTAATCCGTGTATGGACATGATTAGGCCATTAGACTAATTCGTGTATGGACATGATTATATTGTTATAATAATCTGTGTATGGACATAATTAGTATTGGTGCAGGTTTGTAGTCAATAAGGAGTTATTGACTATAAAAGGGGAGTCCTAGCTCTATTAGTTCATATGAGTCATTGAGTGAAATAATCAGTGCAAGGAGGCTCGGCTTCATCCTCGTTTTACGTGATCCACTTGATTTGATCAAGCTCCTGACGATTCCTTCTTCTACGTTGCTAGCACAAGGCGTGGAGAAGATTCCAGTTGGCAATCCTAAGGTGTGGATACCTGTAGAGACGAGGACACTATTCTTCGTTGTGATCGCACAAACCTACAAGGTAAACGTTACTTAATTTCTCACGTTATGAGAGCTTAACATGCGATTCATTGAGGGATTTGATCAGGAAATTTTAATTCTATTTTCGCTGTGCGTCCTGCATCAAAACCCTACATATTGTTCCTCTAGTATTATGTCTTTTAGTTTCCTGATTGTTGATTTTTAATTATGTGGATGAGTTTTGTTTTGCGGAATCTTGACTTACGTCTTGTACTTATATACTCTTCTATTGGAATTATATGTTTACGCGACAAAGAAGAAAGAAAGAAATGTGCATACAATCTTGTATTACCTTATGGAGAACTAAGAATATGATTGTGATTAATCATCAAAAATATATTAGGTATCCTTAAAGAAAAAAAATTTAGTAGGTAAGATTATTGTAATAATTGAGATACAAGAGAGAAGTCATGATTATTGGATTTGGATCCTCTCCAGTTCAATTCGTGGGGCACGAATTTTTTCCGGTATTAATATGTGCGGATGTCGTACTGTTGAAAATAAATGGACATAATATTGCCACATGACAATAACTCGAAAACTAAATAATAAGCATGTTTCACGCTTAATTTCGTGTATAACATTCCAGTTCATAACGAAATTTATTTAACCAAGCACAAGTGAGAGAAAAATTACCAATCCTAGTACGAGAGTAATCACGCTCTTCGACAATGGCGGAATCGATTTTTCACTATATTCTTCATAAAATTATTTAGGATTATGTCATCGCCGACTATTCATGACTAACTTTTGATGTTGAAGAATCAAGGAACACATATTTAAATTCATAAAAAAAAAACATACTAATGATGTCCCTGATCCAATTTTGAAGTCTATGTTTTGGTCTACATCAGAGCACAATAGTTAGAAACCGAAAGGAATTAACATTGTTTCTCGCTGGAGGCCACACGGAAACTGGAACAACATGTAAGTAATTTCAGAGAGGATCTGTTAACTCTGATGCACATGGTGGAAGAGAGATACTAGAGAGAAGAAATGACACATGGAAGAAAATGTCTCTCTGATACGCGCCTATATGTGTTCCTCAACTCATTTACACATGCCAACATCGTGGCCATTTACTTTGAGTCGTACGAAAATCGCACAAACCAACACCGGGGAGAAGTCGTGCCCCAATTCATGTCCACCCCTCCAGCTGCACCATCTACATTGTACACGTAATTGAGTGGTTGACGAGAGGATAACACATTACTTGGACATTGCTCCTGCTCACAACGAAACTCTTCCTCTCTTCCCCTTCCTTCATATTCTCTATCTACTAGAACAAAATAACTCTCGCTTTCTATATTTTTCTCTCTCTCTATCTCGGTCTCTCTCTCTCTGTCTTTGAGCATAAATCCAACCAAGAGTAAGAGATTAACATTATTGCTATCAGTGCTCAGAGATGCCACTTTTCCCCCATCCTTCAATTTGTACCAAACCTCAAAAATCACATCGATACAAAATGGATCAAAATAATTGATGGAAGAAACAGTTATTGCCTCATTGTATCAAAAAGTGATTTGATTCTATTGTTGAAGAAATAGACCCAATTCAACAATGGTTTATTCAATTTAGCTTGAAATGTCTGTTTCAAAATACATCCAAAAGTAATCAAACTCATTCGAATGTATTTGAGCGGAGAGAATCTCAAGGACCGTATGAATTGCAGAAGTAAATATTCCTTTGAGATTCATGATTTCAAGCAATATAAATGGAAAAAAGTTATTTAAGTTGAATTTCATTCTTGTCGGATTTTACTTCCAGAGGCAGAGATACTTTGTGGGTTTGGACAGTGACACAATGTTGTCACATATGAGGGGAAGAAGGGATGAGAGGGGAACTTTCAGTGTGAGCACAAATAGTGAACCAATCATGGTGTTGCTTCTATCTCACCCACTAACAAATTTGGACGGTGGAAAATGTGCGGCGTGAGGGACTGGACATGAATTTGACTGCAGAGGATCCAAATTCATTATTATTATTTAGGTCAAATTGTGATGCATCTTGCGAGTTACATATCAAGTAATTACTAAAATAAGGGGTATATGATTTCTACAATACATTTGATATGTAATCAATAGTTTACGTTATGTAAGAATCACAATCTAGTGATAAAATTATGAGTAACTAATTTACTGGAAACTTTATTGTACTAATAACACATTTATATGTAAGAAATTATAATTGATAATTTTCATGTGTATATATATAAACACCCACTCCCGTTGACATACAACATTATTTTTATAAAAACAAAATTTATGCAAACATTTGTTAAATTTGTAGATTCTATTATTTATGTAAAATTATAATAAAAACTTCGTAATAATTAGTAAATTTGTGAACTTATGTTGAGATATATAACAACCATGTTTTGGAACAAATACATATATGAGCTTTGGGATCTAATTTTCAACTTATTTACGTATCTTCATTTTGTCCGGGATGGACCGAAAAATTTATGACAAAAATATCGACATAAATTAAGAATTGTTATTAAATGTGACTGAAAAACATTAGTATTATTAGAATACATAAAACTTAAGCCCTCAATCATAAAGCTCTAAACCCTAATCCTAAATATAAATTCCATATTCTCAAATCGGTATCCAAAATTCATATTAAGATCTCTAAAATCTAAATTCTTGACCTTAAAGAATCTCGTAAAACACTTTTTTTAGGACAAACATTTCATTTAAGAACCAAACTGGGAGCTACAATGCATTGAATACGTCTTGAAGACAACTAATAGTCATTTGGGCGTTTCTTCTTTCCGCACCTCGGAACTCTCACTACTAAGACCTCTCTTGGAAAGATAATCGGCCACTCGGTTCTCCTTACTTGAGATGGGACTCCACCTGATCTCTTGAACACTTTGACTTCTCCGGTTAATCTCTGCAATAGCTTCGACTACCGTTGTTCTTTCTCCGTCTCCGGTGTCACCATTTTTTATCTGATTCAACAAAAGCCGAGCATCTCATTCTATTTCCAGTTTCTGGATTTGCATGTCCTCTGCGAATCTGAGCCTCAAGATCAGAGCTTAAGCTTCTATCTCCTTTGCTCCTGTTCCCCACTCTATCTTCGCTGCACTCGTCGCTACAAGATCCTTTGCGAATTTGAGCAGTACTTGCAACACACCAAATAAAAAGTCCACAATGAAATTGCTGCATTGCTGGAGTAGGGATGAGTTAAGGCGTCACATGTTGCTCGCTGAGTAGTTAACAGTGTTTCTGTGAGACAATGTCCAACAACAGTTTTAAAATCACTATATATAAAACAGATATCTCCACCCCAAACATACACAAGTAAATCTAGAGTATCTAGCACACCATTGACATGGTAGGAGAGATAAGAAAACGGCTTAAGACAAAGGGAAAGTGTTAAGAGTATCTAACACACAAGTTAACATCATCCTTACGTTAACCCCAAAAACCATCACAAAAGTCAACCCAACAAAGACTCCATTACAGTCCGTTAGATAAGAAATCAACGGTGAATACTGCACGTCCACCGTAGACCTACCTCACTGCAGTCATTCCCAAAACTCCAAAGTCGAAACGCTTTGAAAATCAGCTGAAGAGCGCTTCTCATTTTTCACAAGATTTCAAAGCTCACAAATCTTGATTCGCACTTGTGTACTTTGCTCTCTCTCTCATCTCTGTGTAAAGCTTCAATCTTTACTTCACTTGGATCTCGAAAGCTCGAAGATTGACACTCCTGTCGCTGAAATTCGAGCTCGATTTTGAAGTTAGGGTTTCGTCAGCTGCCAATCAAAGTCGAGTTCTTCATCAATTCGGCCATAAAACCCTGGTTTGAAGCTACCCTTTTTCTTGATTTGATGAAATTGTAGGTTTTATTGGCTTTTTGGAAGTGAATTCGTGAGCTTGTAGCTATGATTTGCGACATTTGGTAGAGAATTTTGGGGGAGTTTTGATAAATTTTCTGAATTTGGAGCTTTGAGGTAAGTTAGGGTTGTTTTTGGGTTGGATTAGTAGAGGCTGTATAAAAAAGGTTTGATTTTTAGGGTTTGGGGTTGAAGGGCTTGTTGGGTTGCTGATTTTCTTCTTGTATGAGTTTCACCTCTTTAGTGGGGGGAGGAAGGAAAAGATGTTCTATTCACAGTTCATATTAGCCAAGAAGGGTCCTCTTGGGACCATATGGATTGCTGCTCATTTGGAGCGAAAGCTGCGAAAGAATCAAGTTGCTGATACCGACATAGGCGTCTCCGTCGGTTAGTATTTCTTGAAATTTTTTAAATTTTCCCTGCATGAATTTTATTGAAATGATTGCTTGTACAATTTGCTAAACTATATTGAGAATGATCACGTTAGTTTAAATGTTGAATTGAGCTCATGGAACTTATTTCTTCCCTTTTTTGTGAACCACTTTGCAGATTCGATTCTATTTCCTGATGTTCCGATAGCTCTGCGGCTGTCCAGCCATCTTTTGCTAGGTGTTGTCAGGATCTATTCACGAAAGGTGAATTACCTGTTTGATGATTGCAGTGAGGCTTTGCTTAAAGTAAAGCAAGCTTTTCGCTCAACTGCGGTGGATTTACCTCCTGAAGAATCTACTGCGCCGTATCACTCCATAACGTTACCCGAGACTTTTGATCTTGACGACTTTGAGCTGCCAGATAGTGATAATTTACAAGGGTTAGTCGTCCTCTGATATCCAATTTATATTAAATGATTTGGCAATTTCTGTTTTCTTTTATAATAATGGCTGCTGAGAAGATAGCGACGTTGTATACTAGCTAAGTGTAGCTCAATCTTTTGATATTTTGTCTTCTGAAGCTCCCATGTCTGTAAGATATAAATCACGTTTCCTTACAGTGCCCTCTTTTAGATATTCCTCTCTTTATGTTAGCCAGTTGATCAAAAGTTGGATCTAGTTATCCCTGGGTTTATTTGATATCCCAACCAATGTTTTAAAAAACGGTAGCGGCTGACGTATCGGTCGCGTGTAACGGGATCGGACTATATCGGAGGAACTGTAACGGAGAACGGGGATCGAATGTGTGAATTTTTGAAAAGATTCACGGACGTTTTCTCCGTTTTTCCCCTTTTTTCCCAACACGAAACGGCCGTTTTCCCAGTTTTTTCCGTTTTTCCTGACGCAAAATGGTCGTTTTTCCTGTTACCGACGCGAAACGGCCATTTTATGTTTGAATAAAATTCACACGACGCATAACGGGAAAAACGGTCGCGGTCTCAGCCGCTTCCGTTACAACATGGCCGCTCCGCGCCGCTTTTGCCCTTTTAAAAAATCCTGATCCCAACACTTGGGTTTGTCATTTGTGTACAGTCGAAGTATAGTTATCTTTTCCGGCGAGTTTTAATTCCTAGAACCTTTTGGGTACCAATTGCGCTCCATGGTGAAGTAATACATTCACTTTGTCCCTGACTCTTCCATTCTTACTGATTGTGCAGTAATTATGACCACCATGTTAGTTCAAGGGATCAGATTACTCTCCAGGATAATATGGAAGGAATAAACTTCTCCACAACTCAGTTTGGACTAGATGGTCAGTTTTCATTATCATATTTGGCATCAGCTATTTGATTATATTAACTTCCAGTAATCGATAGTTTATCTTCCACAATCCTGTCAATTTATACTTTTTGTCTCATGTTCTTGGTTTCCAGAAAGATTTGGTGATGAAGATACTTCGGGGTTTGATCTGGATGAGGTACTTGTTATTGTCGTTGTTGATCAATTATTATTAGTTTTTTTAAGTAGTACCAGTTCAGAACCATTAAGCTCCCATGGTTGAAGTTTGTCAAGTCAGGTTTATTAGTAAGTTGAGACGCGTGTCTAGATGCGTTATTTATTATACGCACGAATTTTATGACACTGAAGAATGGAAAGGAGAATCTTGATGTCTAGAGGATTTTCCTCCATTACCCGAAGTACATGATTTGGTAAGATGCATGGTTGTCAAACTCCCGATCCGGAACTTACGATCCTTGAAGGCATAGCCGATCTCGATCCCATGTAAACTCCCAAACTCATAGAATCTCATGTAGAATCTCGATTCCACTATGGAATCCTAGAATCTCATACGATTTTACGATCCAAACGACTCTTCAAAAGGACCTTTTCGATATTCACAAGACAGAATGGTTCCGAAGTTTATTAGATCTTGCTTATTTAGGTGCTATGAACCCGACCCGAGATGTTTTAATGCTATGTACCCATAGATTAAGAGCTTACACCATATATTAATCACTTTTTACGAGAGACAAGGAGCGGAAATCGCTTTACTTAGTTTTTCCCCATGTTTAGATCATACCTACATTTGAAATATTTTCTCTTATTACTATCAACATTGTGATAAACTCATCTTTGATCGAACACGTCCTTTTGGTCTGTCATTTATACTTTCAACCTCTCAAATTTGTGTTAAAAGGAAATGTGAGGTTCCAAGTAAATGATTTTTTTTTTTTTTTTTTTTTTGGTAAAATAGCGGTTAAGGAACAATGTTTGAGTAGTTATGGCACTAAAATTTACTAATTCTTAGAGAATTGCCGAATCTTACGATTCTCGATGGTAAATTAGGTCTCGAGTTTATATATTACATTTTCATGACATAAAGAACCTGAAAATAAGCCATTTAAGTAGAAGCATGATTAATAAAAAAATAAAAATTACAGTTTTGGTAGGATCTTATGATCCCGATCCGATCCGATCCTACGATCCCGGATCCTGTGGGGCACTCTATGATCCTACGTAGGATCCCGATCTTGAAAACCCTGGTAAGATGCATTGTTTCCCAATTGAGGGTGTGGGTAACGGATTGCTGCACCAGCTTTCCACTTCTTTTGGATGGTGTTTGACCCAAACCTCTCTTCTCAAGCCACAACCACAAGCACAACTGAAATATCTATCACAATCAGCTCAACCTAAAAGACTACATATCTGGAAGAATTTGCGAAGAGGCCTTCAAATATCTAGGGTACAACTAAAAAAAGTACTAGACGGCCATGATTCTGTGCACCGATATTTTTCAAGAAGTTCTTCTCAATTGATATATATCCTATTAAGGTCATTTCTTTGAATGATTGTTGCTTTAATTGTTCGTTTTGGGGTGGGGGGAGGTGGATCTTTTCTTTGCTGAGAAGTAGCGATTGCTTCTCTCGTGAAGTAGATGGATGCTGCCTAATAGGAGACTGTATTACCGTAACCGTAAGATTTCTGTTACAAGTTCCAGTTAACTGTAAACTTTTATTCGAATCTCTGATTCTAATCTAGCTCTCAATGATTTCACTCCCAAAACCTATAACTTATTCTATTTGCTGTCTGGATCTTCCAGCATATCCTCATTCTGAAACATAATAAAATTCTGTTTCTCTTATGCTTAACTTTTGAGTTCCTACTTTTACCTTGTTAAAATTGCTTAACTTTTGAGTTCCTACTTTTACCTTGTTAAAATGAAGTCATACGACCTTATTCGATTCTTTTATCCAATGATACCAAGCCCATCTGTGAAATCTGTGGTTGGATTTTTCAGAAGATTAATGTCTTTGAAGTCTGGTCTATGGAGTAAACATTATTTTTGTATAGTTTGAATTATACGATTATTCGAAGAAATCTAATTTTTTTCTGCTTGTATGAACTAGGCTAGGCCTATTTATACAAAATCTCTTTGGGTGGTTAAAAGATTAACACGTGAGATCTCCTTTTGTTTCTTAAGATCGGTTGGAAAAGATTTAAAATTTAGTTCTGAATGTGTAATTTGAACTCTCTCTCTCTGGAAGTCGCTCCCAAGCATCACCCAAATCTATGTAATCCCCCTTTCTGATTCCCACTAGTTCATTCATCACATAGAAACAATCAAAGTTTCACCAATTGGTTCAATTATCAGAGATAGCAAGAAAATCTTCAGTTGGTCATTAAAATCTTGACCTCTTTGTTGTGGCAGTGAGTGGTGGTGGGAGTGTTTTGGATTGGGTGGCAGTGTTTCTGATATAGATTTCACAGTGGCGGGGATAGTAATCGGTTAGAAATTTGCTCAATGTATCCTATATTGATTTGATTTGGGTCAGGTCTGGGTTGGCTGGAATTCGTGACTGAAGTAATGAAGGTCGTCTAAGGCGAATGAGGGGTCAGGTCTAGTACAATCGTCGCAGTGGTACCATGGTATCATGAAGAAAGAGGAAGGGAGGTTAACAGAGGGGTTCTGAGATTTTGAAACAGATCCAGATAATGTTTCCAAGTGGTGGACGGTGGTGGTGATTTGGTCATTGCTTATGGTGGGGGGTCGGTACGTATGGATAAGGTGAGGGAGACGCATAAGAGGCTTGATGGTTGAGCTGATTTGGTGGTGAAGATGAAGTGGGAAGAGAATCAGTAAGAGAAAGTGGGGTAAGGGTAGGAGCAGGTGAGTGTTATTTTAGGGTACAAAGGGTAGTATGGTCATCTTAACTACTATGTTAATAGAGTTAATGATAAGTGGAGCAAATGTAATTTCCCATACAACAAGGATAACAAATAGTTAGTGTACTTTATTACGCAAGTGTGTATTAAGCTCAAACCACAGGGGTAGTTATGGTAGTTTGTTTTGTAATTTCCATGTCTGCTCCCACTTTGTGTCATGCTTTCAGCACAATCAAGAGAAATAGTATAACGTGGTAACTATATAAGTCACAGGAATAACCGTATTTATATTCCAGTACTACATGTAGTTAAGGTTCATTTCAGACAGAGAGGATTATATTCTTATTGTCTGTTCAGCACATTGGGAAAAAACTTCATGAGATGTGCCAGACCCACAAATTCTCAATAACTGAGAAAGTTCGTTGTGGCACATGGTGAACCGACGGTGTTCGCTTGTAATTTCTTTGTGTCATCATATAAATTGCAAATATTGTTAGGTTTTGTATATCTGAATGAATAGACTTTTTGTTCCTAATTTTGGGTTTATCTGATTTTCCATATATGCTTAAGTGCAGCTCTCCTCTTCGTGGGCTGCGTTACGTAGATATGTTCCCCTACTTAGTTAACTACAAAATTTCCGGGTTTGGTGATCTTTTTAATTTTTTGCTATTTTGATCTACTTGACAGGAACTGTTTATGAGCAAGGTTACAGCTCCTGGGCAAGCTGAAGTTGTGGAAGCTTCAGAGTATGTTGATGCTCTTTCTATCAGTATAGAACTACATTCTGTTCTTTTAAGCTGCTCAATCCTCCCAATCTGTTGCTGTTGCATCATTAACTTACGATTACTCATTAAATTTGTACTCTAGTAATTAATTTAGTTTAATGTGTGTGTGTGTGTGTGTATATATATTTATAATTTAAATCAGTACCAGAATATCATTTATATCGCAGACATTTATTGGGGTCTAGGGTTTGAACCCTGGACCTCATGAAGCAACCC
The DNA here is from genome assembly GCA_023055425.1 of Linanthus parryae. Taxonomy (NCBI): domain Eukaryota; kingdom Viridiplantae; phylum Streptophyta; class Magnoliopsida; order Ericales; family Polemoniaceae; genus Linanthus; species Linanthus parryae. Next base: position 26,079,587 of record JALGPY010000005.1, on the reverse strand, counting down.
ATATGCTCTTACCACTTGAGCTAGGTTCTTAATAGTTGTCTTGTCAATTCTAGAAGTCAAGTTCTGAACTTTTATCTGAGAGAGGAAAGTGAGATGAATGCTGCATATAAATCATCACAATTTAAGTATATTATAGTCAGCCTCTTACCTTCGCTGAATCTTTGTAGCTCATATTCTAATGGAGGCTGTTAGTAAAATTATAGTTCAAATGGTTCCATTTGACTTTTAAGGAGGCTTTTGGGTTAGAAATGTGGTGGATGAGCAAGTCTATCGCTTGCTTCATGCGGATTATACCCCACCTTTCATGGTTGGGTTAATTAAATTGCTTGTTAGATTTTAAAGAGGTAATATTGGTTTTTTTATGACTTCCCATCCAAATTTCATGTGGAAGTTGCTTTTGTCATTTGTCACATCGAGAATTTTGTTTCCGTTGATATAGCTTTTGGTTGTTATTTTTACTTTAGTTTCAGCATCTTAATTTACCTCTTGGGGTTTCTATTAAAGCTGTGACTGGATTGATCATGTAGCAGATTGAAGATGATCTGGTTGTTGCAATAGATTATATCCCTTTTGGGGTTTATACATATATTATTGTTGTCTTCTTGATGACAATGAGTTTCGGTGTTGCTTTGGTTGCTCTTTACTGATTCTGAGGGGCCTAGTCAACTGAGAGAATGCTTGGGTTTGAGTACTTTTAAACCTACTGCCATTTTCTGTCTCGACCCACCATTGTTGAAATTGTTTCGATGTGTGTGATTTTAATTTCCAGTATTCTTTGGTAGAGTGGAAATTATACCTTTGGGTTTGCTTCAAGGGGAGTATATATCTTCGTCTTGTTTCATCAAGAGGGCCTGTTAGGTCACTGATAAGGATATTCTTTGTCAGATGCATAGAGCATGCCTTAGCCAGTAGTTCTAAGTTTATTATTAGAGTTGTACAGGTGGTAATCTAGCAAGGTTCTCATACGACATGCTTCTAGTCTGCGTAGAGGACTTGCCATTGGACTGGTAGTTCTTTATTGCACGAGAGTGAATTGTGGAGACCTAGGTTAGGAAATTCACATGGCCCATTGTTTATTTTTTCCCTTAAGTTGTGTTGGTTTTGCTTTGTTTGGGGTAGTTAATACTAGGTATTTTTTGATATTTATAGGCCATAGTTCTGGTGTTCATCCATTACTCCACGTGATTGGATTTTTGACTTTTATAATGGTTTAATGTGCATTTACTGTTTCTAATTTTGTTCTTGCGGAGGTTACCGTGATTTAGTGTTGGATTTTGTGCATTTCTTTAATTATTGTCCAATACTAGGGATATGGATACATTCATGATCTAATTAAGTTTTATTGTGTTGTCTGTGACAACTGACATATACATGATCTGTGCGATGTTTCAAGGGTAGAAAATGAGTTATTTCGAGAGCGATGTTATTCTACAAGGTTGTAGACCGTGTAAAAGAACTTTTGAGAAGAGAAGAAGTTGTCCTCATGTACACAACCGTTTTTGTTTCTGTTTTACATACCAAGTTGAAGCGCACAGTGACTGTAATCTCCTTATCTTGTCCTTAATTGCTGCACAGAACCATGATCTGGTAACTTATGTAATGTCTCGTTTCGTCAGTAATGCATGTGACTTGAACAAGGAAAATGGTGTCTGTCTTGTTTCAGTGCAAATATGAATTTGTCTAAGTTGTTCCTCACCATGTACATATGCTAGAGTTTGTACTGGCGATAGATCCATCATAGCACTTCCCTGCCTTTTCGAATCTTTGGTGTTCATATCTCCCTCTGGTCTGTAATCTGTACTGTTCATTTTCTTTATTTAACTTTTTATTGATTTGTACTTGCTCCAACTATGCATGTCTTCTCATGATATGCTTTCTAGCTAGGTTTCTATCTTCTTTCAGTTACTAGATTGTTTACCTGTCAAAGTTGTAGACTTTCCAGGAAAAAATGTGAATTCTGACATTCTTTGTTTGCTCTAATTTCAGTCCTGAGACTCATCAGTCAACTCAACCACTGACCCCGTTCGACCTAGGCAAAGATGTTGAAGATACTCACAGAGATACAGAGGTAATGAAGAATGTTTGTCGCTTACGTTTGACTTTTTATGTTTCTAATAGTTATGTGAATTCTGACTTAGCTTTTTTATGTTGAGATGTATTGATTTCTCATTTCTCCAGTGAGTTAGTGGCCTTTTTTTCATTGTATCTCTTTTTGTGCAGAGTGTGGATCTTGGTGGGTATGATGATGATCCCATGGACTACTCTCATGCCCCAAGTACTCCAGGATTGGTGGAAGAACCTAATTTTTCCAAAGTCCAAGGAGCTGTGTGTGATGATCACCTGGATTTAGGGGATGACCCGAAATTTAACAATGTTCAGGATGTTGCAGCTGGTAATGATCATATGGAAATAGAAGATCTGAACATGTGTGCAGCTAAGGATAACATGGGAAGTATTGATCAGAATAACTCTGATCTTCATCATGAAATGCCAAATGCAGTTAGTTCGCCTTTGCCAACAGATACAAACTCTATACCAGTGTCTGGCGAGCCGGAGATCCAACTAACACCAGAGGAAAACAGAACATCTGATGCAGAAAATAAGTTGCATAGTGCTCAGGATGGAATTTCCAGCAACAGTGACCCCACTACACACTCTGTTGATGGAGCTAATGCTGACAGAGAAGAAACCCTGGAGAATATGCTAGATAATAATGTATCACATCCTAGTTCCTCACACGAAGCACCTGTTCCAGAGGATCCTTCTGCAAATAACTCTTCTGTCACTGAAACTGTGTTTGAGAAGTCTTTCTTTCAGTTTCCGTCAGAAGGTCTTGTAGATCCTTATCAAGATGCTAGGGGACCAGAAGTTTCTAATAATGTTGAGAATTCCCAAGAAGAGGAATTATTGTTTCCAGTTAACAGTGTGCTGGCTTCAGATATCGCGGTCTCTGGGGGAATAAATCCTGAAGACCCTAAAACACAGGCTTGCCAGGAGCCAACGGATTCCAGGAATTTGAGTGTAGCATTTGGTAACATGCCTATTCTTCAGCGGTGCAATCACCTGGACCAACCATGCTCTATAAATAATGGTTGTAACGGTTCAGGTGCTGTACACTTGCCATCTGGAGTGAATGGCCCATTTGCGATGGATACATCTGGATTTAAAGAGGTGCCGGATGCTCCTGAAGCTTCCACTGTAATTCAAGGTTTGATAGATGATCTTTTATAGAACATGAATTGTGAAGAAACTTAGGCATGAAGTTTGATTTTGACAATGATAGGGTTTTACTTTTCAGGTGAAGGATATCATGCTCTTGATAGCATGGCTCCAGTTTTGGAAAAATTTCAGGCAACAGAACCTGCTTTGCATGATGACATTCGAGTGGGCAGCTTATTTCCAACATATACTCTATCAGAGAATAGAGTGGCTTCTGAAACCTCCGAGTTGCCTGCTGTGGAGAAGTTGCTATCTGTACCAGAAATGTTTGCTAATCCACAAAATAATATGCTGGAGTTCACACCAGCTAATACGCAGTTAGGGACTGCCTTTGGAGGTGATGCTGGAAGAAAGCGTAGTTTTGCCGAAAGTAGTCTGACAATGCAGAGCATAGATTCAGTTGAATCTTTTGAGGTGGCAAGATCGAAAAGAGCCAAGGAATCTGTTCCAGACGACAATGATTTGCTATCCTCTATTTTAGGTAAGAAATGGAATGAGAATTCTTTCCCCCCTTCCGATTTTTTTTATATCTAGAAACAAATATTTGAAAGTTAAGCGTATTAATGGAACATTTGAAATGAGGTGGACCATCATTACAGGTTGGCCATATTTGTAAGGTAAAGCAACTGTTCTTTGAAAAATAGTCTCTAGGGGTAAGAACCCCCGAAATTTGAGTTTTCTTCACATGTTGATGAATCTAGCCAGCTTGTATTGCCCCTACATTTTAGGCATTTGGGGGAAATGTAAATGACAATTGTACCCCTATGTTTTGGCTAAATATAATGTGTACCCCTATAGTTTAATAAATCACAATATGTACCCTTGATTGTGCCTAACGAATGCACAGAAACTACTCCTACACTGAAGGGATGGACATAAAATGAAATTATGTCCATCTTTATTGTGGAATTCCAAGTTTAACCTCCACCCGTCAATGTTAAACCCACCTCCAACCACCTTCCAGGCTTCCATCACCATCGCCCATAACCATTCCCATTCTGATTCCTATTTCCGCACGAATCAAGCCCAAATAAGTTAATAAAAATGTCAAAATAGACGAAACCCATCCACACATTCAGCCAGAAACTCTATTGATTTCACGGAACTAAGACACAAACAAATCTCTTCAAACCAAACCAAGAACATATTGTTTGCTGAAATTGAAACAAATTGGACCAAAAAATGGTCGTCTCTGGACCATTCAGACCCAAGAATGCTCATTTTTTTGTTGTGGCAACAGCGGGCAGTTGATTAATACCAAGAAACTCATTCCTTTTCTGTCTCCTTTTTCCCTTGTAGTTCTCGCTCTAGCCCACAACCACTGCTACTGTCACCACCAACCTAACCAACTACCATAACCACCTAATCCTCTCTCCCTCAAAACTCCAATCTCTCTGGCACTACCAATTTTATCAATAGGCTTAGTCTACCAAAATTTCAAGATTGTGGTTGAACCCCATCTTGAAGATTTAAAGACCCAAAATCCAATATACATGTAATTCTATGGCCACACACAACTGACACCAACCATTACTGCCATCCCAGCCGTCGACGGAAATATAGGAGATCCTGACCGGCCATTTGATGGGTTTGATGTTGATGGTGGCTGGCGCTTGCCTGGCAACTAGGAAGGAGGAGAGAAAGATGGTCTGGTCCATCAATGGGTTTAACTGTTGTAGGAAGTTCGGCTGGGTAGGGCTTGGGTTTGCTATGAAGATGGGGAGGGGGGGGATAATACATTTTGCATTTACCCAAGTATAAATTGCAGTCATTGAAGGGGTATGCCAGTAATTTCATAGATTTATGTAAATTAAAGCTAGCAACAGGGTACCTATTGTGATTTGTCAGACGAGGTAGTCATTGTGATTGAGCAAAAACATGGGTACACGTCAATCCTTTGTGGGACACAAAATCTGTGTCCTTGATACGCACCCTCAATAATACAATAAATTATTAGAACGAGATAAGAAACAGGGAGAGTGCTGACAACCTACCAACCTACATCTCACTACTTCCTAATATTAAAGGCACTATCTAACATAACCACATCTCGCTACTACCATCTTCCACTTCTTACTAACACTAAGCCACTATGGTAAATAAAAATAATTACTTACTGTAAAATGGTGTACGTAACATTCCTCTTCTATATACTCCGGCATATTTCTACTCAGTATGATATTGTTCAAATTATACTTGAAATATGACATCAATCCATCTGTACCTTATCATTATCATAGTCTATATCTCTATCTTAAATATGGGAACTTACCTTTGACACGAGCAATCTGCACGCCTACCTGTTTCTTGATAGTTACCCAATTTATACTTCCTGTTTCTTGATAGTAATTAAAGTTGAAGTGCTTGTAGACATGCGAAGTTTTATTTTGAATTTAATTGGTATTATGTTGTTTTTATGTTGGCGATGGCCTAACTGAATGATGCCCATCTGTATTACTGTAGTTGGAAGAAGGTCTTCAGTCTTTAAAGTGAAGGAAACTCCTCCAGTCCAGGAGAGAGTAAGAATGAAACGCCCTCGATCGACCGCTCGGCCTTCAGCTTTAAAAAGAAAGGTCCTCATGGATGATACAATGGTTTTGCATGGCGAGTAAGTCCTTGTCCATATATTCTAGAAGCATACGTATTTATCTATTTGATTTTTTTTTTCATGTTACTTCTTCAGTAATAATTGCAGTTACCATTCATATTTTGATCTGTTCTATGTATGCCATTTATGCCACATCCTGTAGTAAAGAGTACATGTACTAGGTATATCTTCATTTGTTTTCCTTCCATGTATCTTCATGTCGTATCATGTGTAGTGTTATCACTTGACAGACATCTTAGCTTCTGGTACTGATTAAATGTTTCCTCTTCCCTGAAGTGTTATACGACAACAATTGATGAATACTGAAGCCATACGACGTACACGAAAGAAAGCTCCTTGCACCCGCTCTGAAATTTGGATGCTTGAGAAGTCGTTGTTGGAAGATGAAATTTTCAGTGAGCCAATATTGACAGGTGTGGGCGAACACTTGTGTGATTTTATTGGTTTTATTGTCTGCTTTTTCTTTAACTGCCTTTGTTCATTTGATTCGCCTAAAACAATATTGGGAATGATTTTAAGATAAGGAAGACACATAATAACACCGAGAAGACTTCCTGCCATGAATTTGATTACATACTCACTTTTTATGAGGTGCTGGCTGTTTCTTTTTACCAGAGGCTTCATTTCTGTTCTTATTTTTGTCGCCCATGTATGCTGGAAAGTTGCTATTTTGATTTCCTTTTTGTTTCTCATTTCTGCCGCCTTTCTATCTTAGAGCTCTATGTTACGTGGACTCTTTTGCACTCCCACTACTCTTACAATTTACTTCCATGTTCTAACTCAACATGTTCTTGATTCGGATCTTCTGCCATTTTGGGCAACCTGGTGTAAACAGCACATGACAAGATAGTTTGAAATACATAAGCTCTCACTAAACTACTCTCTGCAATGGTAACATTGATAATATAAAGTGTCAGTCAATTAAGAGTTGTTAAAACAGTCAATTAACTGTTTTGTCATATTTTCTTTTTCTCATTGAAAATATGTAGTGGAGATGGAAAAAAATTACATTAAGGAAAATTAAAGACATTTTACCGGAGATAGTTATTAAACTTTTTTGCAGTTTGTGTAGTGCAATTAGTTGTATTACTTGTGAGTCTTGCTGTTAATTATTTTTATCATTTTCTGTTATCTTCCTCTCCATAAACAAGATCTACAAATTCTAAATCCTTCACTATGCTTGCAAATTCTGAATTTCTCTTGGTATGTTCTTCCAGGCCTGTCACCGGAATTGGCTTCATTACACACTCGAACTTATGATTTGAGTCACATCAGGTTATCTGTAGATGATACACAGAGTTCTGTTGCCAATGCTGCTCCAGAATATGAAAATAATCCTTGGAAATCAACAAATGATCTGGGGCTCTCTGCGGAGCCAAGTATTGACAAAGAGATTGCGACGGAAGGATTCATTGAATCGAATATTGTTGGAAACGACATGGTTGCAGGATGTCCTGATATCCAGGAGGCTTTAGACCATTTATTTGAATCCGCGGATAATGGAATTGGAACCACTGTTGTAGCAGAACCTCAGAGTTTGTCACATGAGCAATCTGCATTCGTAGCTGAAATACACAGTGAACACCCAGCTAGTGAACTAAATCCACCTACTGGTCCTAGTGAACCTCAGAGTTTGTCACATGAGCAACCTGCATTGGTAGCTGAAATACACAGTGAAGACCCAGCTAGTGAACTAAACCCACCTACTGGTTCTGTGGCGGAGTTGGCATTAGCCACTGATCCTGCTTTTGGTTACAATCCTGACATGGCTGCTAGTTCCATCAACCCCCATGCTCCATTGAATCAAGAAACCAACGTTGATAGTTCTTTCCACATCGAAGCATCAGATCAACCATCTGACCAGAAGTTGGAAACTCCCTCTGTTGAGACTGAGATTGCCGGAGATTATATAAGCAATGAGCATAAGGATTCTGATGCAGTGAGGATACCGGAAGAAAATGGAGATTCAGGTGCTGTGGGAGGAGCAGTAAGAGAAGAGACTCCACCAAAAGAAATGGAAAATGGTGCTTCATTTGATTTTGGTGAAGGCGTGCAAACTGCCTGTAATCAACATGTTGATATGACTATGGAACAATCCCTGCAGGACATTTTTGGTGATACCCAACCATCTGTGGCTGCTTGTGCTGAGTCAGACAGACCAGTAGACCTTAATGATATGACTTTGGACCAATCCCTGCAGGACATGTTTAAGGAAGAATTACCTACAAATGAGGTTGAGTTTGTTACTACCGGATTGGATAATAATGGCAAGGTCCCAACTTCTTATGGTTCTGAAGAAGAACGTAACCTCTCTGTCGAGCATCCTGAAGAGCTAGGCGGCTATGCAGAGGGCGCTACCATGAATGGTGATGAGTATCCTAGTGCTTGGGAAACCGATCAACAGGGCACAGTTGACACTGATATTCTTGTCAGTGGTCATGCAGACATTGAAGATGATACCGTAAGTTGTCTACTTAATACTCTAGCTTACCGTGGTGATGAATCATCCATTTTTTTATATACATAGGCGTCGAGTAATTTGCCTTGTGTCTTCTAGTAATTAGTAACGTATGAACTTGATATTGTACTGGATAAAATACTAATATTTTTGCTAGCGTGTTGAGGAGGATCTATCTAGGTAACCTGCTTATACTTCATTTTAATGTGAACTAGCAAGTGTGGAAAGCCTATGAGAAAATTCTTTTATCTACATTTGGTGGAGCCTCTAGTTTTTTTCCCCAGTGTCTGATTCTTTTGATAGACTTGTAGGCAATTTTTACTTACGTATTCAAGGTGACTGACAACTTTAGATATGTTTTCTTTGATTTCTCGTTGCCACTCTTCTCCTGTTTGTGGCTATTATAATGTATGATCAAATTGCATATTTGTGGGAATATGAAAGGATGTGCAACTTTTCAATTCATGATTCGCCATGCTCTTCTATTATCATATCCTCTTTTGCTTATGCTGAGAAAGTTCTTCCTCCTCTTGAATCTGTCTAAACGCAAATTTCCATATTATGTGTAGGAACTTGGCTACGCATTGGATGGACATGATACAGGTCTGTTTACCTATCTTTTCCTTGATGGAAGTCTGCATTTTGCTTGCATTGTGTATCACTTTAATTGGTTTTGAGTTATTTTAAAAATCACTGAGATGTTATTTAAAGCGATTCTGTTAAGCTGTAGGGTGTCTATTTTTAGCATCTTTATGGGCGTAGAAATGAAATCTTTAATCCTTTGCTTATTTTATATAATAGAATCATGATTTCACCTCAAGGGTATTTGGCTTTGACTTGACAATTAGTTGCTTGCACTAGTTCATGGGTTCTTGTGGTTTATGGCTATTTTTTCTACTTCATTTGGTTGCCAGGTTTCCTCAATGATGACGATGACGACATCGCTGAAGAAGATGACGGCTATGCACCCTCTCCCGACCGAACAGAGGTCGACTATATAGGGTGGTCTTCACGTACCAGGTACATTAATGTAGTAACTTTTTATCCTGGAATTGCTATTGTAGCTTTGATGTCGATCTCTATCCTGAACCGACAAAGCACTGAGATTTTGGAGGAACCTACATGGAGTCAGGCTTATAGAGTCTATGAAATTGGTAACTGAGATAATACATGTATGAGGGCATGCAAACATCGCTATTACAAAACGTCTCGGTGATGTCAAAGAACAAGCGACTAAGTAACAAGCTTCTGAAGATTAAAACCATAAAGCAAGGAAGCACAAAAAAATATTGTGCCTTGCCCTGAATTTTCATTTGTAAGGATCTTAAAATCGTCATCAAGTGAAGCCACTTCGATGTAAGCATCTAGCATTCACTTTCCTTAGCAAGGAATATAGAAAGTCTTAGAACCATAGTTTTATAACCTGCTTGGAGTTCCTTTGCTTGGCTGCCGCCATGGGATCGCAAATCCCAAGTTTGTCTATGAGATTCAGGGAAGAGGGTTGTTATTTACTGTCTGTGAAACCCTAATCAGATACTACTCAATTACCACATTTGACTGGAGAGAAAACATCAAAGTAGTCCAGACTTCAGAGTAATTCAGTTTTGATCACCCGAGTCCTTTCGTGTTATCCTGGATCTCTGCCCATAACTTAGCTTCTACGAACGGGTTTCACTTGATCTATCTTTATATTAGTCTCAGTAAGCTATGTATATTACATCAACATGGAAGGACTTCATTGTTCTTTTATATCTGTCTTGTTTTGCCCACTTATATTGTTGTTTACATCTCATCGTTACATTTTCTAGAAATGACTTGCACAATTTGTTCAGAACGTTTTCCCTTTCTTCTTTTCTGTCTGGTTGTGAAAATGCTGCACGGTTATTTGTTCATTTTTTTTTTTGAATATTTATATAAATCTATCTTGTAGAGCGGTTGCCAAGTACCTCAAAGTCTTGTTTGACAAGGAACCAGACCATGGAAAGAAAACGCTCCAGATGGACAACCTGTTGGTCGGTAAAACTCGGAAGGAGGCATCCAGGATGTTTTTTGAAGCGTTGGTATGTTTTACATCAAATTCCTGGTCTTGAAAATGTCATTTTAGTATTTTTGTCCAGCATTTGTCATGGTTTATCTATGCTCATGCCTTGACGATACCACATTTGATCAATACTCTGGTAGTGTCCTTATACAATGAGAGACAACTGATTTTGTTGATGACGAATCCTTGGCAGGTTCTGAAAACAAGAGACTATGTCCATGTAGAGCAGGCTAATCCATTCGACAAGATCAACATAAAGCCTGGGGTGAAGATGACGAAATACAACGTCTGATGAGAATAATAGGTGATGACAGCCGAGTTGCAAATAATTGATATGTACTTGTAGTTTAGCAGAAAGTTGATTTTAGCTTGGGGCTTATTCTTCTGTCTTCTTGATCTATTCTTTTGCTAACTTACAATGCTTCTTCTTCTGTAGTTGATGACTTCATGTAATTGATAGAGAGAGTTGCCTAGTCTAGATATTGGGGCATAGTTGTGTGTCACTGAAAAATGGCAAGACTGTTGTAATATGGATAACATATTTCTGTATATAGTCACCCCCATATGTAGTCTTTGTTAACCTTGTTTTCACTCATTTGAATAAGGTTGTGTTTGGGTGTACTTACTTTTCTGAAGTCGATAAGGATCTAGGTACCTGTAGTCATAGTTAAGCCATGTCAATATTCTTAGAGCATGTTCACCGATTGGGGCTATGTGAAAAGAAATGGTTTTATGTTCTTTTTGGTTTGTGTTTTAGTGTAGGGGTAGTCTGTTTGGGCAGGGGCAAGGGCCCAACACTGGTCATCACGAGTGTTTGAGGGGGTTTTTGCCAATGCTAATATTTCAAATGTGTGAGAGGGGGCACTTTGGAAGGCAGCAGAGTGCCCACTTGTGCCCCCGGGGCGAGTAGTGGGTCTTAACAATTTTGATTCTTAGATGATTGGTGCAAGCTTTGGGACAGTGTTCGACATCTTTTTTTTTTTTCCTTTTGTTTTTTTAGAAATTATTTTGTCGTCAATCGGGTTTTAAAGCCGGGATCTCATCTCATGCAGTGGCTTCCAACGCTCTACTATTTGAGTTATCATCCTAGTTTTTTTTTTTTTTTTTTTTTTTTGTAGCATCCATAACGTGTTTAAATACATAATAATAACTGAAATGACAAATGACACCGAACTTATATGCAATTTGAAACTTGTGAAACTAGACCTCCAACACTTTTAATTTCGTAGAAAATCGCATGCAGTTTTATTTTGAGACCAATAGCCTACAATCTTTAATAGAGTTAGATTAAATTAGCAAAATGTACGTGACGGGTATTACAGTCCACCACATGAGTCACATGATAGGTATTACAATAAATTTCATTAATTTAATCTAACTATTTTCTCGAAATAAAAATTGAAAATCTTGAGGTTTAGTGTCACAGGTGTCAAATTGCATATGGGTTTAGTGTCATTTGTCATAAATAAAATGCATCTAAAAATAGTAGACATTTGTCATTGGACATTAGATATTTGCGTTGTTGAATTGGAGGGTTGAAAAAGGGGAAGGAATAGCGCAATAGGAGGCCACGGAAGGATGAAGGTGGTAGCGGTACGGTGGTGGGGCATTTAAGACTGTGCATTTCCTATCCTTGTTTAGGAAACTCAAAGAAATAGTCATTATCAGGAACCAATCAAAATTTTTGAGAAAAATCACACAGAGAAAGATATGAGCAATGAGAGAGTATTACGATTTCTTCTAAGTTTGACATTATTATGGTGTTTTTCGAAATTGATACATGGAGAGGACCCGTATTTGCATTTCACGTGGAATGTGACTTATGGCACTCGCTCTTTGTTCGGTGTACCTCAAAGAGTCATCCTTATCAACGGTAAATTCCCCGGTCCGGGAATCAATTGCACGACGAACAATAACCTCGTGATTAACGTCTTCAACAACCTCGACGAGCCGCTTTCTTTTACGTGGAATGGTATTCAGCAGAGGAAGAACTCGTGGCAAGAAGGTATGCCTGGGACAAGTTGCCCCATTGATCCGGGGACCAATTACACGTACCGTTTCCAAGTAAAGGACCAAATTGGAAGCTATTTCTATTACCCAACCACTTCCACTCATCGGGCTGCGGGGGGTTTCGGCGGGCTTCGGATAAATAGCCGAGAACTTATACCCGTCCCGTTCCCCGGCCCGGATGGTGATTTCACGGTCCTTGTTGGGGATTGGTACACGAGGAGTCATACAGCCTTGAAGAAGAGTCTCGACGATGGTAAGCCCATCGGTAGGCCCAACGGAATTCTCATTAACGGAATGTCTGGTAATGATAGCAAGACTTTGAAACCAATGTTTACGATGGAATCCAACAAGACGTATAGGTACATTGACAAGTCTATTACTACCCTCGTTTCACCAGAATCTTCCCAGTTGACTTTGGGGTCACTTTGACCGACAAATTTAGTTAACGACATGATACGAAGATGTTTTAATCTTTTCATTACATTGTATGTATTTTTACTACAATATCATGAAAAAATTAGCAAATTTTCTTATCTTATTGTTAGCTAAACTTGTCAATCAAAATAACTCGTAAAGTCAATTGGAAAGATTCTTGTGAAACAGACAAAGTACATCGTAAGTTCATAGAAAATATTTATCTTAAATACTGAATATTTTTGCGGGTACTAGGTATCGTATCTGCAACGTTGGAGTGAAGACGTCCATCAACTTCCGGTTCCAAGGCCATACCATGAAAATGGTGGAGATCGAGGGCTCGCACACGGTCCAAAACAATTACGACTCGCTCGATGTACACTTGGGGCAATGTTATTCGGTTCTAGTAAAAGCAAATCAAGCACCGAGAGACTATTACATAGTGGCGTCAACACGATTCACGAAAAAAGTTCTTAGTGCAACAGCGATAATTGGGTACGCTAACGGGAAAGGACCGGCCTCAACAGATTTGCCTAAGGCACCAGTGGGCTGGCCGTGGTCGTACAACCAATTTCGTTCCTTCCGTTGGAATTTAACAGCCAATGCGGCTAGGCCGAACCCACAAGGCTCGTACCACTATGGTAAAATCAACATTTCTCGAACCATTAGGCTAGCGAACTCGGCAGCCAACGTAGGAGGGAAACTCCGTTATGCCATCAACGGTGTGTCGCACGTTAACCCGAAAACACCATTGAAGCTTGCTGAATACTTTGGAGTTGCTGATAAGGTGTTCAAGTACAACATCATGGGAGACAAACCACTTCCTGAAACAACCGACAACAACGTTAGAGTCGCCCCCAATGTCGTCAACGTCACCTACCGCGACTTTGTAGAGATCATAATCGAGAACCACGAGACGAGCGTTCAGTCGTGGCACTTGGCCGGATACTCATTCTTTCCTGTCGCGTAAGCCCGCTAATATTCTTAATTAAGAAACTATTGACATATATCCTCCATCCATCATATGTTCGATAACGGTGCGATACATGCACTATGAAAATTGATCTGACATCGCACCAATGCTTTTGATTTTCACTGACACCACATATCCAAATAATATGATAATGGATGTCTTCTTCAATGGGCGCAATGTCGATAAAGCTGATACTACATGAGAATTTTCTGTTAACTCTCATAGTGCATTATCACACTCTTAACGAACATATACTGCATGGGAGTTAATGTTTGGCGATGATTTTGGTTAATTAATAATGAGATGAATATGATTGTTGCAGGATTGAGCCAGGGACATGGAGTCCAGAGAAGAGGACGTATTACAATCTTGTTGATGCAGTGAGCAGGCAGACAATTCAAGTGTACCCAAAATCATGGGTTGCTATAATGACAACATTGGATAATGCTGGAATGTGGAATTTGAGGTCTATGGTTTTAGAGAGACAATATTTGGGTGAAGAGCTTTACCTTAGCGTTCAATCACCCGAGAGGTCTATACTGGATGAATTTGACTTGCCAAAGGAGAGTCTACTTTGTGGCATTGTCAAGGGTTTGCCTAAACCAAAACCTTATGTGCAGTAAATGTATTAACAGAGAGCTATTAGTAGCAAAATTACTCAAGCAAAATGAATTTTGTTTTTTGTGTTAGAACTAGCTTGAGGTAAATGTAATTGGGGTTTTATTACCTCCTCGGGAGGACCCAATAATGTTATTAGAAATAGTTATTGTTTAGTTTCGACATTGAGTGATCAACTTAAGTATAGGCTTTAAGCATGGATGTAAAACGAGCTTGCTTAGGGCATATATGATAAATTATATGCCCTTACGTATTTAGAATAGTTAATAGTTGTTTCGTATTTGCGTAACTTCATTTCATCTTAACCGTCACCTTATTTTTTTGTTATCTATCGGGTACATTGTGTATTCCTAATTGTATGTTATAATTGCATAAATTAATTAACTACTCTACTAAAAACCAATTAACAAACATTAAAACGATTTTCATTGACTTAGGAGTAATTGTCATTCCCTAGAGTTCAAGTAGCTAATGATCGTAAAGGATGGTTATTTTCATACGTCAGGTCTCCTCTGTGTACAATATTAGAGAGAAGTAATGATATATCATATCGTAATTTTATCTTTGTGTTTGAATTGGAGATGTATGACATGTATAACATACACTTTTATTCATTTCATAACTTTTTTTATTTCAAAATCTAATACTACGAGGTTCACACATAATTTCACATCCCTCATTATTATTCATAAATCATATTCTATTTCATATCTGTATAACAATGGATTATGAGGAATAAGGTATCCCCAAATGTGACATGTGAAATAGCTTATCCTCATCATATTCTAAAACCAAATACTCTATAAAAAAGTAAATAAATTCTAAAATATTTTGAAGATAATTCTTCTTTTTTGGGTAGTGCCCCTCGGGAACGGGTTATGCACTAGCAGTGCATGTTTGGTATCACCGCTTTTAATCCAATTCTTTTCAACAATCTTATTTGTTATGCCTGCAAATTTTAATTCGATAATGTGCACATTAAAATAATCTCTGTGCAATTGTAGGATCTCCAAAACTGGGGATTATGCAGCTGAATATCTCTGAAAAAAATATTTTTTTTTGACATTAGCTTAATCAGAGTTTAATTATAAAATTTGTGGATTCAATTACTTGACTTTAGAATTCTTTAAATTTTGGCAAATGGAACAAATTAGTGATCTATAATTTCAGCTCATTCCAAACAGACTGAAATTCTCAGTTAAGTTGAATTTTCTTTTCAAATTATTTTCAGCTAATTATTGAGATTTTCAGTACATACACGTACCAAACATGCCCTCACTATATCCCACCATTTCGTATCCCCAGCCCAAACGAAGTACGCGATCCAAATGGGGAATTTCAAGGTACGAGGACTATTATGAAAAGTGTGTTGAAAAGAAGGGGTGTTTAGTGTATTTTCTATGCTCTGAAAAGCAAACTATAGGGCACAAATTGATATTTATTATAACTTCAGAGCCTCTTTATTTTCTGAGAAGATCTCTCTCTGCTCTTCCTCAGTCTCGCTCGAGAGTCGAAGCTGTCCTCTAACTCCAGTCTGGACGGAGTGGAGTTACAGAAAACCTAACGAGAGCGAGAGAGAGAGAGAGAGAGAGAGAGAGAGAGAGAGAGAGAGATGGATGCGATAAGGAAGCAGCTTGATGTGCTGATGGGAGCGAACCGGAACGGAGACGTGACGGAGGTCAATCGGAAGTACTACGATCGCGACGTCTGTCGTATGTTCCTCGTCGGCCTTTGCCCTCACGAATTGTTTCAGTTAACTGTAAGCTCTCTCTCTCTCTCTCTATGGTGCCTTCAGCGCTTATACATTGAGCTTTCTCAGTTGTGTTGATTGCATGTGAATTCGGTTGTGTGTTTCTGAAATTTATCAACTAGTAGTATTCTTTTTGAAAAAAATTAGACCTAAATCAGTTCAATTATGCTGAATAATTAGTAGTTCAAGTGAATAGTGGAGGAAGACCTAATTGACAGGGATGGGATTATTTTGGATGCTTGATTAAGGCATCTAAGTAAAGTCGCGGTGAGGAACCGATTGTTCTGTGGAAAACGAACCGATCTTAGCTTATCATAACTCATTTGGTTAACTTCTACCGCATAATGATGAAAACGTGTCTCATATGCACTAACCAATCCTAATCCAATAACGAGTGATGGTACATCTTTAGGACACAAACATGATCTAAACTGAAATGGCTGATTTTGGTGCTTTGACAACGGTTCCGAAATATTATTAGATACGTACAGAATGCGGTTGTGCAATACTATAAGTAGCACTTAGGAAACTTTTTTTTTTTGCAATCATATTTGTATAATCAAGCCACAAATAACTCAACGAGCTTCTTAACTCTACAACAATATCAGAGAATTCGCAACTACATTGGTGACGAGCTGCTACGATATCATTAGTGCTGCTTCAAGTGTCTCCATCTGGTACCCCCTAACCAGATGCCTGTATCCACTTGTCCTGCACCCTCACCAGTTTGCCTCAGAAAACTCGCTACTTTGTGAGTCATGTCACTTTGACCAATTTCCACGGGTTTAAATCTTTTTATTGAGACTGTTTAGACTTTAATTTTGGCCCTACAGGATGCAACTTCTCTTTGGAATATAAGTCAATTGCTCTACTTCCACTCGAAAATCTATATCTTGCATAGTTTGCTTCATAATTATTGCATCAATCCTATGAAACCATTTTCTACACGAACCAGCAACATCAGTTGATGTGTTGTTTGCCTTCTCAATCATTCCTTTATCACAAGTCTGATATCTTGCAACCTTCTCCGGGACTCCACATTCCATTTTGGGATAGAATATCAAATGAGAAATTCATGTATGACCTTTAATTGCCTGAAGTGACTCTTAACTCTTTCATCTATCTTCTAAGGTTATGGCTCCCTCAGATGGTTGTTCCCTTATTTTGATGCTTTGCAGTTTGCACATATCACCCTCGCTTCCTGATATGGTGCACTTGGAACATAGCATCTTAACTTGTAGTTGTTGTTTTAGATGCCTATTATAGTCCTTAGATGTGTAGTTTTGGTCCTTAGATAAGGTAGTATCCTTTATTTGAAAACTTGTCTGTCATTCTGTCCCTTCGCTTTGCAACTATCCGATGCATTATAATTCTGTCTAGTGACGATTTGTTACTGAAGATTAGTAGATACCTCATGCAATGGAACGTATCATTTAGCACATATATTGTCCTTTGGTGCTCTTATTTCTGGTAGGGGAACTAGTAAGACATTTTCCCCATCTTCTCTGGCAACTTATGTTTTCCAGATTGCATTTTAGCTATGCGTGATTCCTATTCAACTCTTTGAAGTGTTCCAGGCCATCTGCTTCTAAGCCATATGAAGTACATGTAATTTGGCTTCAAAAGTAGGGATTAGTCAATGACTTCAGACTTAAATTTCTCTCTAGTATTGTTAGGAATCCCACTATATCACTCTCTTTCATGGTATTCTGTACATTACTATTGCCAAGGGACTATCAGATCTCATTCTTCAGTCTTTGTTATCATAAGTTGAATTCATCCACTCATTCTAAACCATCGACTCCAAATAGTTTCAAGATTGTTCATAATCAGATTTATAACAATAAAAGGCTTTAACTACTTGAGTACACTGAAAATCTGTATCTCATTTTTCACAAAAATAATCAGGAAAGCGTGGAACAGGGTAGAAGTAGAGCTATCTCATATATGATACACAGAATCGGGATGGCGAAAGGCTAAATTTTTGGTTTGGTTTGTATATGAGGAAATGAATTTAGTCAAATTATTTTACTTGTCACTGAACTCTCTATCACGCTTGCACCACATCATTTTCTTGATCTTGTATTTTGTTTTATTTTCCTCCAGAAAATGGATATGGGACCCTGTTCGAAGGTGCACTCACTGACGCTGAGGAAAGAGTATCCTTCTTTCTATCAAGAAATATTAATTAGATGTTCGTGTTCAAGTATGTTAGTGTTTCTTGAATGAAGACATGTCTGAAAGTAGTACAATATATGGACTAATGAATCATACTCTTCCTTCTTTTGCATGGTTGTGTAGTGCACTTCCCCAATAAGTTATAGATGTAAAAGATTTATGACAGAGTACCTCAAATTTAGGTTTGTGGAGAAGGAATTCCACTTCTTGTTAACTCTGGTCGCAGGATTGTTGTTTCATTAGCTGAATGAAGTTGCTATTAGCTCCTCACATTCCTTTTGATGCTAAATATTTTCGTAAGAGCTTGGTTCATTGTTTCTGGAAGGTGGCAATGGAGAATAACAACCTAGCGTGTTCACAGTTTGAGAATTATGAATTTTTTCGCATGATTTAGTTAGGGCCTATTCAATTTCACCGGAGAAGTCGGTTTCAACTTTTATCATGACCTTATAATTGATGTAAAAATTTGAAAGACAAAACATCATTTGACAAGGAAGACCTTCTGAGGTTAATATATAGACTATGTATATATTATTTAGTGCTTCAATGAAACACCACATGGTGCTCCACTACCAATCAATGCTTGCCAATCATACCAGTCAGTAGACCCTACCACTATTCGTCTATTGTGCACATCAATTTGTAGTGTAGCACAATGTGGCGTGCTGGGTTGGATAACTAAATAAGGTATTTTTGGCTGTTTGCTTGAGGAAGTGATTTGAGTCTATGATAAAGATGCTACATAGTTGGAGGAACAAGCAGGCAAGTAGTATGAGGACAGAGACTATAGAAATGGCTTAATTAATATAAACTTACCGTACCATGAAACTAAAAAAAAAGCAGTAATGGATGCATGCAGATATCTGATGTAACTGGAAAAATGTTGAGGAACTGAGTGTGTCCGAGGTGAATATGGTAAGGAAAGTGAAGAGCGGGAGTATAAGGACAGAGACTATAGAAGCTACTTAATCAATATAAACAGACATTAGCATGAAAGTGAAAAGAACAACAGTATTTAATGCATGCAGATTCCTGAAGTAAAAATTGCAGCGAGGATCTTGTATTGAATTAGAGTACCCAATCTAATCATTACCATTCCGATGCAATAATTTGTCCACTATTCTAGAAGCTGGAATTCCGCCTGAATATCAAAGAAGAATCTGAAGAAAGGTAGATGGGAGTCACGGGACTGTAAAGAAAGATCCTTTGTGGAACGGATCATAGTTTTATATACCATTCTGTTTCGGCAGAAATGGACTGAAACGCTTCGTTTTTGGCCCTGAACGGAATGGTAATGATATTATTCCGTTCTGGGTCATATTCTGGGATACTTCGGTAAGTTTTGGGCATTTGGCAAAATTTATTGGTAATATTTTTCAATATCATGTTATATATTTATTTGATATGGTTTAAGAATTTATTTTGATAGAATCAAGAATTAAGAACCTATTTAAATAATCTAGTTTTTAAAATGATATTATATATGCATGTATTCTTACACATGTACAACTACAGTAGAAATTAATAAAATATATACACTTCTTCTGGGGTCGTTTCATAAATAAGTAAACTTAGTCTGAACAATTCGCCAAAAGACACCGGTACCAAAATGTTTTGCCCCAGTAGAAAAAACGAAACGCCTTCCGGTACGGTATAACTATGGGATAATACCGTACCGAAACGCCTTCCGGTACGGTAGAATTTATTTTGATCAGTCAAGCATTTCTGAAGGAACTTCCTACTTTGAAAACTTAAGTACATCTACGATAATGTCACTCGTATCAAAACTCAAAAGCAAATTTTCTAGCTTGAGCACCTACTTAGTGTGTACATTATCAAATGGTGTCTCCACTGAGTATAACCCTGAGAAAATTCAGATGTATATCTTACCAGAAGGAATACAGTCCGAACAATTTGGTCTTCAGAAGTGGTTGTGTTCACCTTGGACTGTTGAGGTTTTAAGGTTAGGTCGTCAGTGATAAAGATTTAGGTATAATGGGTCAATTTTGAAGATGAGATGGCTGGGAGGAAAATATCAGGGAAGTTTACGATGGAGGTCTGGAGGAAGAGAGACAGATGTTTATGAGTCTATTAATATCTGTGCGGCAGGGACACTGAAAGCATCTGGGCATTTATCTGCCAAGTCATTTGACGTTTCTACTTCCATGTTGAGGTGAGCTGGTACACAATGTGTTAATGAAACCTCCTCATGTTGCTTTTGCAAGATCACATGCAAACCAGAGTGCATTGGTAACTTCCCCTTTTAAGAAGCTTCAACACATTATTCAGGACACAGCAATGTTCAAGAATCAAGACACATAAACTGATGCAGTGTAGAGTAATCATGTTGTACACTGCTTGTCGGTTTGTTGATTGAGGCAGGTTTTGTGGTATGGGCCTGTTTGCTACTCGAATAAAGTTTAGAGTATGTTTGGGTCCTGGTTCTGGTGGATTACTTATTCGGATGCTTATCGAGAGGCTGCTAGGAAATAATTCCTTCCTGCTTTGACTGTACTATTAAACGTGGTCATAACAGCTAATTTTAGCAAAAGAGAGGACTTTATAGTCTGGAAAAAGTCTGTCACCAACTGGTATTTCATTGTGCCACAGAGACAGTTAAAGCTGTTGATACTATCTGCGGTTTTTCTTGGCAATACTTGCCATGGCTTTCGAGCTTTTCAGGTGATTGTATATATATGTAATGTGTGTGTGGGTGTATACACACACACACACACACACACACACACACACATATATATAATATGTACATGTATATTCATTCATATATATATATATTATTTATATATACATATATTACATACGTAAGGAGAGGAACTGGTGAGTTTTCTAGGACTCAAACCTTTCTATATGCTGCATTCTTGAGTTTGAATTTGCTTTGAATGATTTTCGTATTTGGTGTGAAGGAAATTGACTGCAGTCAAGGGTTTACTATTTTTTTGATGCCCATAAGAACCCAGTCCTTAAGAGCTGCTCATATGGCACACATATTGATAGCACATCTACAAAGTGCCCCCTTGAAGCCCGTAAGAACCCAGTCCTTAAGAGGTGGAATCCGTCCGCCTCAAGTGAGCACCATTGATAGCACATCTACAAAGTGACCCCTTGATATGAAAGAATGACCAATTCTCACCTGTGACGTCTCTACTCTCTTTATCCTCCTCTAAAGAACCAAATGACAATATTGAGAACAAGCATCCTTTGTTCCCTCCTTTTCTCTATAGGCTCAACTCTCCTCCAAGAGTCTAAGTATGCAGAAAATGTTCTTTTCAACTACCGAAAGCCGAAATGTTTTTTGCTTCTGTAATGTAAATGGGGCAGGTCGAATGACATGGTCACCTATTACACTGCACGGCTCACTAACGAATCCTTTAGCTCCCGTAAGTGAAGGGGGCCTGTCCCCACTCTGTGCTTGGGCGAAACCAATTCCCAGGGTTTGATGGGCGAGGAGCGGTATAGAAGAAAGACTCCCGGCTTAAAAGCCACAGAGGAGTCCAACTAATAATTACAGAAATGACAGATCCACCCCAGTCGGATCTCCAACTGAGACCAGTCTCGCAAATGCAGTTGCTGATCTCAAGTAGGCCAGCCATTTAAGACAATCAACCTTCACTGCGCAGGAAAAAAATATATAAGTAGTGCTT
Source organism: Linanthus parryae (assembly GCA_023055425.1). Taxonomy (NCBI): domain Eukaryota; kingdom Viridiplantae; phylum Streptophyta; class Magnoliopsida; order Ericales; family Polemoniaceae; genus Linanthus; species Linanthus parryae. The sequence goes on along the minus strand of JALGPY010000005.1, from coordinate 26,057,656 downwards.
CTTTTGTGTTAATTTCCTGCATCACCTTTTAAGAGTTACGTGGATTAGGTGCAGGTATATGGATGAATGTCTTGGAAGTTTGAATGCCGGTTCCCTTAACTCTTTATAGATATGAGGTTGCAAAAGCCAAGGGCCTTGAGAACTATGACAGGGAATTGGAGGATGTTATAGATAGGCTTATTGTTGAGTGTGACAGGAAAATTTCAAGAGCACTTAAGCGTCTTGAAGATGAGGACGCCAAAGCTGCTATTGCAATTTCTGTTTCTGAAGTTACACAGGTGACTGCCTTTGAGGAGTGCATCATGTAAACTCCTTGTTGTTGTTGTATCTACTGCTATGCTGTTACAATGATTCTCTAACTAGTTTGAGTTGCAGACACCTGAGCTTCTGGAGTTATCGAAACAGATCAAGGAGAAGTTGAAAGAAGCTAATCAATACGGTAAATAGACATTGAATACTTTATCCATATACGTCCAATCTGTTCTGCCTTCTAAGTGTTGAGTTTTGATTCTGAAATTTCATTTTGCGGTTTTGTTGGTACTACTGTTTCATGGGTTATTTTGTTTGCTGCCTCTTCGTTCATTTTATACTTGATGTACTGCTGCGATAATATATGGGTCGCAAGCTGTCCTTCAAATATAAAAATGAATACCAGTCCAACCCGATTAGGTAACTATTTTTTACGAAAGAAATAGAAAACTATGAAGCAGATAGTGATTTCCTCTAACATCAGCCATTTTGACATTGCAGATCTTGAAGGCAAGACAGATATGAAAATCCGAACTTTGGAAATAGTCGAAGCACTTAGAACAGAACGGGCAGATAAACAGGTCATAAGTTGTGAGATGCATATTTACTCTACCGAGTTACAATGTGGTGCTCATTGTATGCGGCCAGTTTTTGAAGCTCAAATTTTCTGTTGTTGTCATAGTACCCTTCTAGAAGATATATTTTGATTCAGTTTTCCTTCCCCTAAAAATGGGAACAGAATATACTCCCTTCATCCCATAACAACTGCCCACTTTTCTATTTCGGGCTGTCCCGAAATAAGTGTCCATTTTCCCTTTTAATGTTTGACAATGTGTAGATTGACAACAATGCCCAATCAAATACAGTTCAAGTCGTGTCAGAAATGGATAAGGGATAATTATGTCAATACCATCACTAAATTTCAAATCTGTGTGCAATTATTGCATGTCCCCTGAAGAAGTTGGAGTATCAGAAAGGGACAGTTATTTTGGGACGGTGGGAGTAGTATTTATTTAAACAAAATATTCTTTGTAGTATTTATTTAAACAAAATATTCTTTGAACCATTCGGGGTGTGGTTGAGTTGGTCGGGTTTGCATTCTTAAGACTTTGGGCGTTTGCCTTGAGGTCTTGAGTTCAAACCTTGGGGCAACCCCAGGGCTGCCTATTGGCCTCCAACTGTGAGCATGTCAGCCCGGGTTTTCTCAGGCTGGTTAATTTCTCTAGTGTGGTTTGCTGACTATTGCACTAGAGCGCGGGTTTACCCATTGCACATCCGAAGGGCAGCGGTTGCAGGTTCCCACGCCATTTAAAAGAAGGTTAACGCGTAATCAATTAGGTCACAAAGGTGGAATGCACTTAAGGATACAATGCTTTAGATATGGTTCTCTCTGGTAGGTCTTGGTTGTTAGTGGTTATCAGTTAAGGGTGTGATGCTTTAGATATGGTTCCCACGCCATAAAAAAATAAAATAAAAAAAGTTATCGCTTCATCAATTAGGTCACGAAAGATGGAATGCAGTTAAGAATATGATGCTTTAGATATGGTTCTCTCTGGAGGGTCGTGGTTGTTAGTGGTTACCTTTCCTTGTGCAGTCAGTGCTTCTTCTGGATGCTTTCAACAAAGATCGAGCCAGCTTGCCCCAGCCCGTTCAAAACCCCCCTGCACTAGCGCCAGTACCTGCAACTACTTCCGATCCCCGAATACAAGAAATGATAAATGAGAAGCTGAAGAAAGCTGAAGAGCTTGGTAAGTTAATAAGCTATGTATTCCAATATAGTGTTCGTAACTCGCGTGAATCTCTTGGTACGATTGTGTTGTTTTCTGTTGATAATTGTGTTGCACTTTTTTGTGTCTCTCAGTGTACAGTAAGCCTGGCTTCAAGTTCACCATCCTCTCTCTCTCTCTCTGATCTTTGTATTGGATATTGTCCATTTGTCCTACAATCAAGAGTAGTACAGTGCATATTTACCTATCAAATACGAAACAAAATGAATCAAGAATTGTGTATATTTGCTGGCATTGCACTTTTTATAGTCCTCAGGGTTGATGTCAACTCACTGGTAGGCGACTCTTTCAGGAGATGTTTCCGTTGTGTATTGAGTTTCCTAGATGGGTGTTTTCTTTTCTTGGTTGGTTTTGCCTGCTCCACTTTTGATATGTAAGATGATGGGTGTTTTCTTTTCTTGGTTGGTTTTGCCTGCTCCACTATTGATATGTAAGATGATCCAAGACTCGTTACATCACCATTGGGGGAAGTGGAAAAAATAAATTTAAGCAAAAAATTTAGATCTTTGGAAGAAAATACGGTTGCTAACAATGGTATATTGCAAACATAAAAATCTTTTGTTCGCGCTAACGTTATTCATTGGTTGTTGAAATCTATTAGGAGGCCAGCTATTGGTGCTGTGCTAATGTATTAGTTAATATAAGAGTTGCTTTTGCCATTCATCATTAACGTAATGGAAATTGTACTCCCTTTGTTGACATTACATGGCACCGATGCAGTCCATAAGTTGTATGTAAAGTTGTCAACGAGGATTGGGAGTCAAGGGGACACTATTTTTCCTTTGTAATCAAAATGATGACCTGTCGTCACAGTATCCTGATTTATTGTAATGCAAAGCTAAAAGGGAATTACAGCTTTCTTGTAGATAATAATATATTTTCCTTCAGTTATGGTCTGGAATTAGCTAACTATCCCACCTGGTTTCAGTTGTAAGTCGTCGCGATCATTGAATTTCTTATTCATGTAGCGCAATCCTGTGCAGTGGAATTAGATAGTTGCCCCTCTCCGAGTTAAATAGTTAGCACGGTTGCCAATGTACTTGCCAATTGCATAGAGGGTTTTCTCTTCCTTATTCCAGTTGCTCCAGGTGTATAAACAATGAAATAAAGAGTCGATTATAAAAATAACTATTTCACTAAAGAAATGAAGTCTCTGCATATTTAACTATGGAAGTAAATTTTTTTTCCCTAGCGCTGAGCTTTATTTAAATTTAAGTGAAATATTCAGATGTGCCGAATAAAATTGTAAAAGAATTCTGTATACCAATGGGATACGCTTAGGAATATTCTGAGCACACATGTAACTCTCGTGTCAACTTCTTGCGTGACAATGTAAAGAAAAATGACAATGGCGAGTTTTATCGATGTGAGGTGTTCAATTGTGCTGTAGTTGCCTAAGTTTTCCTCCTTGATTTATTCAATTGTTATTTATTTACAGGTGAACAAGGAATGGTTGATGAAGCACAGCGAGCGTTAGAAGAAGCTGAAGCGCTTAAGAAGGTATTCTATTCGCGAAGTATTTATCTCATAATTATAAACTGTTATATAAACCGTTAAGACGTATGTTACTATTGAAACTGACCATTGACTGAAAAGTCCATACTTTTACTCTTACATATCTTTAATCTTTTATTAATTAGGAAGGACGCTTTCTCTCTTATCGTAAAGATAACGTGGATCATATACCCAATGTCTTGTGCCGGAACAAACCGAAACTTGTCATCTAGTTTCCTTTTGGTTATATTTGTACAATTTTGTTAAACAATTTTGAGTAATAGAATGACAAGAATCACTTTTGTGGTACTTGAATTGGGCTATATTCGGGGGAGGTCTTATTCAACTTACTTATACACCCGGCACAGCTCTCTTCGAGCTGTGTATCGGAATATCTTATGCTTTATGAAAAGTAAAATCTTCCTTAGCAAAAACATGAAGACCCCGAATGCTTCAAATTGCTTACAGATTTTACATAGTTATGGCATTGTTTCTTTATAAACCATTATTTATGTTTGGCAAATATTAACGAACTAAAGGTAGAAAATAATATCATTGACGCTAACACTTAGTTTGCTTTAGACACATTAACATACTGGACTTGTTATCATTTCTGCTCCATTTGTTAGGCAGTTTGTCTGACTGGCCTTTCGGTTACTTCTATTATCAAGTCTTCACTATAGTGGCCCACCTTTCCGTAATCTTATTACACATTTGTGGTAATGTTCGGTAGATACTTGCAATCTATCTGACCATCCTTGTCGCATATTTTTTTTTAGATTATTCACATATCAATTGATAAAGACAATCTATTTGATCAATCGGACTCCTGTTTTCTTAGACATCCATTTTGATCATTCTAAAGAGTTTCATCTAATAAAGTATCTTCGATTGGAGAAAGTAGCAAACTATTACGTTATGTTCCATCTGATTTGAGAAATTGTTATGGGATGTAAATATTGGAATTGAAAAAGGGGAGAGTAAAGATATTCTTAAACTAACTCACTTTGAAGAAGTCACGAAATTGATAAGAAGCATATTTTTTGTTGAGCTAATTTATTTTTATTTTGACAACTTGAACCAGGTGTTGGTTCATAATGACTCTTCCAAAACTGAATATCGTCTCTGTGCTTCTCATATCCATTAAAGTTGAATGTAGACATATTTGGTATAGTTCCAACTATGCATGTCAATCTTGTACCCGGATATTGTGCATCAAACATACTTGCAAAAATGTGTACTCTTTAATATAACCACTTTCGAAACTAAATTTACATTTCTAGAAACACTTGGTTCTATTAGAACTTTAAAAGTGACGGCTTACCATAACCAGTTTATTCACACACAGAGTAACAGGAGTAACTCTTCGGTTGGAACTCATATTTGGCTGCCATACGGCATAACATGTTACATTGTTCATAAGTATCTATTTGGTCCAACCCATAAAAGTTATAGGAGTCTATTTTTATTAGTTACAAGGAAACTCTAACCATATTTTTCACTATTTCACATTTGCATCAATCTCTACATAAGTTGATGATTATGATGGAGGTTTCTTTCATATTGCGCTAACATATGCTGTCTTTACAGTTGGCGCCGAGACCACAACCTCTAGTTGATTCATCCAAGTATGCTGGCGTTGATGTTCGTGTTGTGAGTACTCTTCCGTTTTTTTATGTTTTACGCGATTGTTGGTACTATGGGCCATGTTATCAATGGTTGCGTTTGTGCTGTACATATTTAGGTGCTAGCACTTGTCTGAATTAATCCTACAGGTAATCTATGTAGGAAATTGTGTCCCTATGTTTTCCTTTGTTAGAAGCAGATATTCGCTATGACATTTTGGGGGTAAGGGAACAGATGAAGCTAATTTGTATTATTTCTGAATGATAAAGCCAATGCATTTGAAAAGCATGTGAGTTGGTAGTTTCGTGTCTAAGGAGATCGCACTAGTGGACATTTGATGGTGTAGATTGCAACAATACCGATAGTCGTTTCTAGATAGAGTGTATTAGCCCACGAACTCATAAGATCTCAAATTGACCTCCCCGAAGCTTCTATATTTTTATTTTACCCAAAATATGGTGAATTGTTACAAGAACCTGTATGAAGAACATTATGAGAGCAGTCTCCTTCCTGATGCATTGTTAATTGTTGAGATCTCGAGCACTGATAATGAAGGGTTGGAGGCCCCTTTCTCAGAAGAAGAGGTTTGGGAAGTGTTGCACACTTGTGATGGGGATAAAGCACCATGCTAGATGGGTTTTCCATGGCTTTTTACAAGTTCACTTGGACATGTATAAAAGATGTAATCGCAGTTTTTCGACACTTATTTGAGCTTTAATGCTTCTTTCATTTCGCTGATTCCTAAAAAGCTGGGGCAGTCCATTTCACATATTTTTGCCCCATCAGTCTAGTTGGAAGTATTTGCAAATTACTTGCCTAAGTGTTGGCTTTGCAACTTAAACGTGTTATAGGGAAGGAGGTGGCAAAAGAACAGAATGCATTTTCTGGTGGAAGACAAATTGGACACGGTTCTTGTGGCTAACGAGATGGTTGATTCTCGGCTAAAGCAAGACAACCTTGGTATCATTTGCTAGTTAGACATTCACGAAGCCTATGACAACGTAAATTGGAAGTTCTTGTTGTATTTGCTTCCATGGATGGACTTCTGTACTAGATGGTGTTCTTGGATTTAATGGTGTATATCTACAGTTAAATTTTCAGTACTTGTCAATGGTGTGCCTCAGCATCCAGGGGTTTAGGCAAGGGGATTCCATTTCGCCATTGTTGTTTATTTTAGTAATGGAGATACTTGGAAGAATTATAATGAAAATTATTGATGAAAATTTGCTTCATGGCTTTCATTTTTTTTGGTTGGGGGGTGACAAGGTGTAACACTCCATGATTCACATATGTTATTTGCTGACTATACATTAAATTTCGGTGATGCTGATTAAGAGCAGTTGCAGTGGTTACAATGTGCCAATGGCGTTCAAACTGATGTCCGGCTTGAAGGTCAGCATTTTGAAAAGAGATTTGAGCCCCCTTGTAACGGCTCCAAGATTGGAGCAATTTGGAAGGAAAATGGGATTTCAGATTGGGCCTTTACAACGAAGTATTTAGGATTTCCGTTAGGTGTTTTCTTTAAGTTAATAGCGATTTTGGGATTCTGTTATTGAAAGAATGGGCAAGCACTTACCATCATGGAAGAAGTATTATTTGTCTAAAGGGGGTAAAATGATTTTAAATTGGAAGCACACTTTTATCTGTACCTACCTATTTTCTTTCATTGTTTCCATTGCCGACGTCAGTTGAGAAGATAATCAAGAAATTTCACAGGAATTTTTGTGGGATAGCCTGGAGGGGGAAAAGAAGATGCTCCTTGTAGCCTGGAATAACGTTTGTCAGCCAACAAAAGGGGGTAGTGTTGGTATTCAAGATTTGCAAACATTTAGTTGTGCTTTGTTAGGTAAATGGTTTTAGTGTTTCCTTTGTGAAGAAAACAATCTTCGGCGAAGAGTAGTAGCTGCGAAATTCTATCATATGCAGGTAGGATGGATGACTAAGGAAGTAAGAGCACCATATGGGGTAGGATTGTGGAGGTTCATTAGGCGTAAGTGTGATATTTTCTCGAATTGTTTTTTCGTGGAGATGGGTAATGGCTCTGGAGTGAGTTTTTGGCATGATATTTGGTGTGGAGATGTGCCCTTATCTGATGTATATCCTGGTTTGTTTCTTCTGTTAGTTAACAAAGATGATAAGGTGGGTGATGTTCTGGACATTACAAATGGCGAAGTAGTATGGGAACCTTTGTTCATTTGCGATGCCCATGACTGGGAATGTTGACAGTTTGCAGCAGTTTATTCAAGGATCGTATTGCATTCATGTGCATATCGGAGGAAATGACAAAATCTCTTGGTTGGGAGACAGAGATAAGCTCAGTGCGAGAGGGTGTTACAACAGATTGAATGCTTTCCAAAGTAACTTCCCTCATGGTATGGTCTGGAAGTTTAATGCTCCCTTAAAGATGAGGTTTCTTGCTTGGTCTGTTTTTCGAAATTCTATCCTCACCACTGATAATCTACAAAAGAGAATATTCCAGTTTGCAAATAGGTGTGTGATGTGTTAATATGATGAGGAAACCGTGTCACGTCTGTTTTTGCATTGCTTAGTTGCTAAGGTTTGTGCGAAATTATCTGGGGCTTGTTCCTGATCCAGTGGGTACAACCAGTAGATATGAAGACGCAGTTACGGAGTTGCTTGATAGGTTGTAAACATTCAACTCGGAGAAAGGTTAGGCGAGTAGCACCGTTATGTATTATCTGGCAAATCTGGCAAGGTCGCCGTATTTTTTATGAGAAACACATGCCCGCTAATCATTTTAGGTCTATGTTTCTGGTCGGAAGGGAATTTCTCAAATTCTACTCCCGCTTATAGACTTTTGTGATGAGATCAACAATTGGGTTGATCAATCTTGTACTTCAACTGTTTGTGTTTATAATTCAATCTCTACTTATCAAAAAATAAAATAAAAGGGTGAACAGTTTACGCCTAATCCCCCAAAGTTCAACTCGTAAATCTCCTTTGTAGTTTGATTTAATCTCTAATCAGTTCCATACACCTCGTCATTATTTAAAGTATACTTAAAGATTCAAAGTTATATGTATATATATAAATATATATATGTATATATATACATATACATATGTATATATATATATATCTGTGTGTGTGTAATATTATCCCGTCCCACATCGAGATATTGTGGGATTATATGTTTGGTATATCGTAAACCTTGCGGATTACTACTAGCACCTTCGATGCGTAAGCATATTTATCGGGTGGTACGGATAAAGAAGTTTCTGGGATGGAATGAGAGGGATGTTATGGTGGAGGCCGAGATAGAGAGAAGTGAAAAAGAGATGTTTGGGCCAATAAGAAGATAATAATGGACACATAAGTGGGAAAGATGGGTGGTTTTCTTTGAGGATGTGACGGGCCTGTGACTATGCTGGAATTCAATGCAGGTTGTAGAGTTGGGGATACTGTATAAAAGCTCTTTATAGGCAGTCAAACTATAAATTTGTTAGATTGCAGGAGTCAGGGTAACAATGGAGAGGTGGTTATTTAAACCATACATAATGTTGATATAAGTTGTAAGTTCAGTTGCTAATGTCTAATTTAGTTGTTATCGTCCTTACACCATCTCATCCCATTGTAGCAATATCAATGTTTTGGTATTACATATTTATTGTCATATAATTCTTCTTAAATCGTATCGTGTTTAAGGTACTGTTTGCTTTTAGGAAAACCTTTGTGATCTACCATGGAAGATGGGTTGTAAGTTTATTGCAAATCTAATAGTGAGCCAAAGCTTTGAATTTAGGTAATTCCAATGGGGCCTAGTAGTGGTAACATCTTTTGTCTTCAAGGTGTGCCTCCTTCTACGCTCCAAGGTTCATATAATTTTGGATCAATTGCATTTGTTTGGCCCATTGGACCCCCTACCCCCATGGCTGTAGTAAAAAGCTTAGGATTTTGGTAGTTAAAATTTGCAGCTTACTAAACTTCCGTTTGTTTATATGTTTATTTAATTGTTCTTTTGTCCTTTTTTTGTGCTGTTTTTTTGAGCTTATACTTTGTTCTCTTAGCGCCAATTCTTGAAAAGTTAACTTATTTGATACATGCATGATTTGTCACACTTTATTTTTTACATTTCAGACCGATCAGAAGTTGAGGGTCTGTGACATCTGTGGAGCATTTTTGAGTGTTTATGACAGGTGAACTTTCTTCTTTCATTTTTGTAATATTGGAGCTTTAAGGTTGATAAAGCACTGGTTGAGTCTCTCAACACTTCAGCTTTTGACTTGCTATATACCTCCTTCTCACCAGCAGGCTTTTGGGCCCAGTTTTTCGAGGATAACTTTTGCAGCTAAAGAATGTGCGTTTTTTACTGTTTATGCTTGTTGATAGTGCCATCTTTTAGATAGGATCTTGTGCATTTTCCTTCTCTTAGGTTATCTTGAAGGATCAGAACTTCTTAATATGCACAGTTAAATGATTGTTTTATGTGGTTGCAGTGATCGTCGTTTAGCGGATCATTTTGGGGGAAAGCTTCACTTAGGATACATGCAGATCCGTGAGAAATTAGCCGAGCTTCAGGTAAGATGATCCGGTTTTCTTACTCTTTGGAGATACTTCATTGGTTCTATGATATTGCTTTTTTTTTTTTTTTTTTTTTTTTTTTTTTTTTTTTCTAGGTTGAGGTCCATTGCTCTGATGGGCCTTGGTGTTGGTCTCCATTGGAGATTTGCTTACCACTAATCTGGTGCTTCTTGCACTTTTAATTCTTTTCCTTGACTAGAAGTCCCATTTCATACCTGCTAAAACCATTGACAACATCTTATATTTATTTTGCTCTGCTTATCATTGCCCTTAAAGCCAATACTTTTACACAATTTGAGGCAACACCTATAATATCCAGTGTTTGTAACAAGAAAGAGAATCATATTCAGTCTAGAAGACCAAGTTTAGCCACAACTGTACTTCATCAAATTTCAAACTAGGCAGTGAAACAGTGGGAGTTAATTTCTTCTGGTTAATTTTTCAATTAAAATTTCATTCCGAGTTTTACCTTTGATCAACTTGTTCAGACAATGTTTTGGTTAATTTGCACTTAATAGTCTTTGTTTTCCCGCATTGCTTTGTGATGGGGTATACCCGATCGTCTCTATGTGCTTGTTCATCAACTCTCAACAACTATTCAATATTCGCGGTAGCCTTCTGTCTTTGGAAGGCAAAATCCGCACCATCCTCTTGTTTTTAGTAACTAGATTACTAGACTAGACTAGACTAGACTAGAGCATGTGGTTGGGAGTGTGTGTGTGTGTGTGTGTGTGTGTGTGTGTGTGTGTGTGTGTGTGTGTGTGTGTGTGTGTGTGTATTATGCTACTAACTGACTTTTATATGATTCCTGAAGTCAATTTCTTCATCACCATTGAGCACCTTTTAGAGACTTGTGCGACCAATCACCATACACCATCTCATCTGTCCACCTCACTGTCAGCATCTTGGTAACACCACCCACCACTGCTCTCCACAATGTACACCACAGTCAAACAAGATTTAACTATCTAGTTCTCTCTTCAATCAAATCCCTGCATAGGTTCAGTATGGCTTGATCAAGAAAAAGATAAATGAAAACTGGGGAGTCATTTTTGCCTGGAGAATTAATGTCTGAGCGAAAAATGAAGATATAATAAATTTGATATTCTCACTTAATGAATTCTGGAGGGTTACAACATATTTATAGAGATGTAACTTCTCCCAACTGCCTAACTTCTATTAACTGCTAATAATTCAAACTCTACAAACTACAATTTTTTTTTTTTTACTTTCATTAACTGTAACTGACAGAAGAAAATAATCTAAATATGTTGAGACATCATTTCTCAACATCCCCCTCAATCTGGGTCGATCAAAGTCTTGAATTCTCAGCTGCACATAAGGTAATGAAATTGGAATTCACCAATCTTTTAGTGAAAGTTTGTGGCATCCATTGAATTCACAAGCCACAGCGTAGTCATAATTTTTTTGCATCACGAGCATCATATACTGGAACATCTTATTGGAGGCTGCATCAGGCCTACTTATTTGATCCAGATAAATGAATCTTCAGTTTCCTGGTTGAAGAATCTAAAATGGCTTCGTACTAGCAGTTCCAGTGGTGGTGATGGCAAGTAATTAAGAATAAGTCCTCAACTACTGCTCTTGGTAAATCTGCAAACCCATGTGCAATAATGCAGAATCGGCATATCGGGCACTTACTCTAGGGGACGTGGCCCATCCTAGTGGTGTTCGATTCCGAGTGGCTTTGATACCGTATCAACACAGAATAGAGAAGTAATATGATATTCCCTTTCTTGTATGGCTCTGATACCATATGAACATACCAGAGAGGAGATAAGAAATTCATATTGTCCCTTAATTAATTCTGGAAGATTACAGCATATTTATAGAAGAAGTAATTCTATTTACTATATACTGACAACTTAGTAACTTCCATAAAATCTGGAAGTACTGAGAAAACATTTCTCAACAATGTCCACACTAAATTTCTTCTTTTAACTATGCACATCGGGAATTATTTTGGTAATACTGCATTGGAATCCTGAAAAGACAACACGAGTTACACGGCAGTACTAGTGGGAAGTTAATGGATTGATAAACTTGCCCAGCAGTTAACTATGACGTAATCTGAATGGGGGAAGAATGATAAAAGAGTAGAAGTTTGATGTCAAGATGGTGATTCGCGACCCATTAGAAAGTTTAGTCAGACCAGAACTGAATGCTGTTGATTTGTAACCATACGCTTTGAAACTTCACTCTCTGGCGTGGCTACAAGGTGTTCTGACCTCAAAGTAGCAGAGATATTAACATTTTCTTTCTTTTAAGGAGGTTTTGGTTTGATTTTATTTCAGTGGACTCACCTCCCTCCATTGTCTGTGCTCTTATTAACATAGGGGTCCTGTTATATCTACCATGTCTTCGCATCACTCAAGATATACAATTGAATAAGCAAATCAAATAGGTGGAAAACTTGAATTCAACGTATTCATTATTTATTTGCCCAATTTATTCTAAATAAGCACTGTCTAATCGAGATGGAAAAGCGGCATTTGACCTTCCTTTGCTTCTGCCACCTTTTCGAAACAATTACTAAGCCCTCTTGGAAAGCTTTCGACAGTGTCAGAAGCTAGTGTTGCCTAAACAATATAAAGCATTATAACAGTAGTTCATGCAAACAGCCCCGGGATAAGAATATACTATAAAGCTTTCAATGATAAAACTGGAGATGAAAAAGAAGCCAAAGAATGTGGAGGTACTCACTATTCTCCTGATTTGAGAAGAAATCAAAATTACAACAGAAACTACCAGATGGTGATACTCCATTGCTAGTTTCTCACGTACTCCATTGCTAGTTTCTCACATACTCCTGCATTGAATAGAAACAGCAAAGTAGAGAAGTGGCTTCAAGGTAGTCTCTCGTGCACTCCTGCAGTGAAGAGAGATCGGTAGGTGCCACAGGTTGAATTTTCCAAACCCGAGCCTCCAATGGGCTTGTTTGGTTAACACTGTTTGGTTAACCGTGAACCAAATCCAACTTTTTGGGGGTTGAGGAATAGCCTGTGACCGGCATTTGAGGACCGGTGGCCGGGTGTCAAATTGTTGCTTCAGTTTGGTGCCCGGATGTAAATCCGCCGGTGCCCCGCTTGTTTGAGAGGGAGGGAGGGAGGGACTAAAGCTAAAGTAGTAAAGAGAGAAAAATATTGATGGTTGGGGTAAGAAGAAACCAGAAAATTAAATTATTCCATCCGGGCACCGGTCATTATGTAGCCGGCCACGCCGTACAAAAAATCAACCGGTGACCGGCTAACAAAACGCCGGCCACGGGATCACTCCCAACTGAACCCTCCTACCCAAAAACCCATGAGGTTCGGTTAACCAAACATGTCTACCCTTTATCCAAACCAGCCCAATACTTTAAACCCCAACTAGAGTAGATCTTTTGCTCTCCACTTTTCTAAACCAGGCATCTTCATCTTCTGCAAGTTATCTACCTTTAAAGGGGCTGAATCTTCCAAGAGACGATTTTGCCTTTCGAAAAGCTGAATCTTCCAAGAGAAGTTCAGTGTAAATTATAACCCCTCAAAAAATGAGAGTAATCATAGGGAATCTTAGATTCATAAAGACACGACATTCTATTGCATCATTCAAAAGAACTCAACTCCGTTCGAGTTCTGCGCTCTGATACCAAGTTGATGCAAACCGCTCCGGATAGGAATAGACTATACTTTACTAGTAAAACTAAAGCTAAAAAATAGATAATGATAGTTTGTAATCACATGTTGTTACTTATGTAGTTCATCATTAGGTGGAATGGTAGTTTGTATACAACTTGTACATAGGCATTTTGGCTGCCCTCCGCCTCCTGTCTTCCTGCTCGTTGTATTTTTTTTTGGAGCTTGACTTTGTTGTTTTTGAGCTATTTTTGCTCCTGGTGTACTTAACTTGTGGCCAAGCTAAACATTGAATTCTGTATAGTTTATTGTATTTCTCTTGTATCTGTAGTGTTTGTCTGTATCATTTCATTGAGGTAGACTTTTTTTTTTTTTTAAATGACATTTAATCTTTTACAGGAAGAGAGGAACATGAAAAGGAATGCCATTCACAATGACCGGCGGTAATTTTGTTGCCTTTTCCCTTTATTCTTTTCCTATTGTCCTGTCTCATTGGATTTAAATATTGATTACTGAGGTTGTATTGAATCCTTTTAATGACGAACTTAGTGTTCTTTGCTTAGGCACACAATTTTTTAATCATCTTCTATCTATATGCTAACTATTAGATCAAAAGAACGAAGTCAGGAGCGTGATAGAAGAGCTAGCAGGGAGCGGGAGCGAGGAGATAGTCGCGAACGGCAGAGGGATTATGACCGTAGTAGGAGCAAAGATCGCGATCATGGGTATGATAGAGAGCGTGATCGAGAGAGGGATCGTTCGCGCAGCCATGATTCAAGGAGCCGTCGCAGGTCCCGCTCGCGGTCGAGAGATCGGTCCAGGGACTATGACCGTCAACGGTATTTCCTCTTCTGTCTAAAAGAAATCTTGGTTAGAGGCTCCATCTCCCTTCAATTTTGTTATCAATTTATGCTGATTGTTTGGTACTAGAGGTTGAGGATATATGTCCTCTCCCTGATTTGTTAGAAATCTTTAGACCACTTGCATCTTGATTTTTGATTGATGCTGATGTCTTCAATCGTGATTTTCTTTTACCTCTGTTTTCTGTAAGCAAATTGCTCAATCACGGATAGTAGTTTTCTGGAACCTACTTTGATTTCATTTTTATTCTTTTTCCAGGCGTTATGATCGCTATTAGCTGACCAGTTGAGGGAGCGGTGAATCTGGAGATCACTGTCCTTGTCTTGGCCAATGGGATATATTATGCATGATGAAATTCTGTTGTCAACTGTATCAGGTGATTTTCCGTAGTTGATAATCGGATAGCCTTTCTATATTGTCATGAATTTGATACCCCTCAGACTCTTAGATATTGTTGCCTTTTGCCTTCACTATGCCTAACTGATCTGTTTCAGAATTAAAGTTTGCTATAATGAAGTAAAACTTTTTGCTAGTTGTGTCACTGGTAATAAAAGAATGACTTCCGGATTTATACTGAACCCTGTTCCCCCCTGCCAGCTTTTATCACCAGACGTGTGTTTACATGCAATGAGAGAGATTAACTTAAAAATCATTTTTGTTGCTATTGTGTAGCATAATACTCTTAGGCCTTGTTTGGGTAAGGGATAAATGGGGTGGGGGGGGGGGATAATTATATACCCCTTTAAGTTTATCCTGTGTTTGGGTGTACCCTTATCCCCCCCCCCCCCCCCCCCCCCCAATCGAATTTTGCCTTCTCAAAATTGTACCACCTCTCCCAAGGTGTAAGCTAGGATAAAAATTAAGCTTCAATTTTTCGACAGAATGCCCTTGTCAATCTAATCAAACGACATGTAAGAATCCATGGGGTTCCACCTCAAAACCAATTGGCAATGAGGGGAGTAGCCCAGGATACTTATTAATTATATTTCTTCTTCTTGATTGTCCGATGTGGGACTTCTCAACACGCCCCCTCACGTGTGGCATTCTTTGGCCTACACGTGGATCCTTTTGTCTGCGGGTGGCGGAGAGCACGTGGGTTGTTAGACCATGTCAGAATCCATGGGGTTCCACCTCAAAACCAATTGGCAATGAGGGGAGTAGCCCAGGATACTTATTAATTATCTATGAAGCACCGGAACGGCATGGAGGCCTCCGTCCCCGTTTCGTACCCGTCCGGAACGCCCCGAAACGTCCCCGGATCGTCAGCTGGCGTCCCCAAAAAAACTGAGATCGGGAACACGACTGGAACGGCGCAGGGACGCGTTCCAGCTTTTCCGGAACTCTGGCGGAACGTCCCTGCTTTCACAGATCGGCGACTTGAAGTCCGATCTTCAAGTTACTTACCTTTGACGACTTCAGCGACTTCGAACTCCAACAGATCGGTGACTTCAAGTCCGACCTTGATGCGTCCTCTTCTCTTCGTCTTCTTCTTCCTATTCTCCTTCTCTTCTCCTTCGTCTTCTTCCTCCTCTTCTGCTTCGTCTTCCTCTGTTAGTCTCTGTTCGCAAACCAAAATCGAAGGTTCAAGGTAGCGAGGATGGGAGGGCGTCTCTGTTGCTGCGTCGTTGACTGAGAGAGAGAAACACGAAGTGCAGGAGTTTGTGGATCTAAGGGGTTCAAAATACACCATAGGAATGGAGGGCTCAGATTTGTTTTTGTAGACCCCATTGTATACTCAGCAGCTGAATGACTTATCCACTTCAATTTGTTTCTTTTTTTAGAATACAATTTGTTTCTTTTTTTTTGAACAAACAATTTGTTTCTTTTTATGAAGTTCGGTCATTTTATTTTTTATTTTTTCAATAAAACTTGTTCTTAATTTATATGTATATTTACATATATATAATAAAAAAAAGTTATATATATATATTTATATATAAAAAAAAATTGCCGTTTCCCCGCCGTTTCGTCTCCCCAATTTTTGAAAATCGCCGTTCCGGCGTTCCCGTCCCCGTTTCGTCTCGTCCCCGTCCCCGTTTCGGTGCTACATAGTTAATTATATTTCTTCTTCTTGATTGTCCGATGTGGGACTTCTCAACACGACAAGCTATAAATACCCAGGATATCACTTTTCTCCATGATTTTTATTCCTTACTCAAACGAGACCGCAGGGAAATATGCAAATCCACACTCCCCCAGTCATTCTTTACCACTCCCTCTTGTGAAGCAATCCACAATTGGTGTATGACATCAACCACCATCAACTCTTCCGTCCAAAAATTATCCCAGAAGTAGCAAAAAGTAAAAGAGAGAATATGAAGAGGAATTACTTGGTCACCTGACAACAATTCATTCTACACCGGCAGGTTGCCCATCTTTGTGCTCCCTCCGTCCCAAATTGTTTCTCCTGTTACTTTGCACAAATGTTAAGAAATTAGTATTCTAGATTATCCTCTGTCCTTTTGCCAAAAAGTTACTGGCACTTGAACCCACTTTTCATTTTCGAGTTCCAGTAGGGGCTATGTTGCACCGACACTCCAAATATTTTCCGGTTCGCGTTTCAGACACTCTGACACGCGGAAACGTCTCTGACACGTCGCTAAACGTCTCCGACATGCCAGGTGGTGTTTCGGTTCGAAAAACAGAAAAAAATGGCCAGACACGCCGTCCGACACGCGGGAGACACGCGTGTCTTAAAATGGAGACACACGTGTCTGGAATTTTTTTAATTAGAGGGACTGTTCTGAAATTATCAAGTATCGTCTTCTCAATACATGGACCCTTGAGCCTAGCTGCACACTATCTCAAAGACTCAAATCGGGTTTGCGAAACAAAGAGAAAACGTGAAGAGGCGAAGACGAAAGAAGAGAAGATTCAAAGACCTACCTGTAGTGTATTTGGTACGGAGTGAGTATCAGTTTTCATATCAAACCATCTTACCCCAATGAATACGTAGTTTGTCTCAGTTAAGCCAAGCTTATTAGAAGCACCACAGAACTTAGATGCATGGTGTTCCAATGAGAGTTAGTGAATCCAATTACATGATTCATATTTGACACTTGATTGATAGAGGCCATTTCCCCAATTTTCTTGCGTTCCCAAAGGCTTGAAATTCCGGATGTCATATACTTGTATCAAGATGAGTTGCGTGATTATCAGACAGATCAACATGTTCTACCGATTGGCTATACATGATGTGTTTGCATATTGGTCCCGGAGTCTAGCATTATTGCTAACTAGTGTTGAAGTGTAGTATCTTACAACTTTGTAAATAATATACCTGAGACCATAGAAAAGATGGTATGCGGGCAGTGTGTTCTTTTCCCTTTTCAAAATTTTATCTGATCGTAGTCTGGTAACCAAGATCCCAATGGGGAACTTCTATTAACTTTGGGGCTTACGTGGGACTTTATGAACTGAAGCCAATATTAGATGCTGGTTAAAGTGTAAGGTATTGTAATTTGGTCACTATAGAGACACTTGGCTTTGTGAGGAAGAGAGATCTTCTTGGAACTGAAATCTTGCTTGACCTCTGCGTGTGGCCCATAGTTGTCAAATCAAGATTCGGATCATGAATCGGAATGCCATTTTACTGAATCGCGAATCGAATCAGGTCGTGAATCGTAAAATTCAGTTCAAATCTTCTTAAGTATATGGAATTACCTATCTCTTAAATCTATAAGCGCGTGGAGACAATACATTCATATCTCAAGAACAACTGAACAATAGTTTTCAGAAAATTGCTTCCATAATGAGTGAATAAGAGCCTTACACATCTACTATCCAAATGATAAAAGGGTGAAAATAAAGAAGGTATGTATGTCGAGGTATGAAACATAAGATTCGAAGATATTGGAATATAATACGGGAACCATTAGTCTTGGCCTTGAAAAAGCTGTACTAGTAATTGTGAAACAAACATGTGTAGCAAAACAGACAGAAATAGGAAAAAGTATGACTTTGTAGACTGACTCTAATTTAAGTAGGACCCATACGAATCGATGATGAATCGCATGAATCAGCCTGAATCTTACACAGCTACTATCCAAAAGATAAAAGGGTGAAAATAAAGAAGGTATGTATGTCGAGGTATGAAACATAAGATTCGAAGATATTGGAATATAATACGGGAACTATTAGTCTTGGCCTTGAAAAAGCTGTACTAGTAATTGTGAAACAAACATGTGTAGCAAAACAGACAGAAATAGGAAAAGTATGACTTTGTAGACTGACTCTAATTTAAGTAGGACCCATACGAATCGATGATGAATCGCATGAATCAGCCTGAATCGTAAGATTCAGGCTCTTAAATCGGGATTCGGATTATTTTTGTTCTATTTAAGATTGAGAGGGATTCGCACCGTGTCATGGGTGAATCGAACCGTAGAAATTTTGACAACTATGCCGTGGCCTAATAATGTTGGATCCTTGTGTTTAGAATTGTGACGGGGATGAGGTATTGCCGTATTGGAGCTCAAAACTCACTTCTGTCAAAATGTCGAGCAGTTGATGTCACAATATTGAAAGAAGTTCCAACTCGTTTGCGAGTGCAGTTCAACACAATATTATATTTTTAATAAGGATGTCACAATTCAAGGAAGAAGATAACTTCAACTTGAGAACTTTTGGTCGGGTAAACTATAGGAATACGGAAACACTCCTTCCAGTAACTTCTGCGAACAGAGTTAAGTAAACAACTATTCTAGCCTTGATTAAAAATGTCACTAATTATTTTCTTTGCAAATTTTTCCTTTCCCTGCAGTTCTCCGTACTTTTACATCTCGCCGCAAATGCCTTGTCTACCTGTGCCAAACAAATCCTGTATCGTAAAATGCAGCACGATAAAATGAGCCTTGAGATCAAGAATGGATATGTACAAATTGGCAATATTCATTTGAGAGAAACTTGGGAATGAACGGGATTTTGACCCAAATGGATTTGGGGGTCCGTTATTTGTATTTATGGGAGTTTCTTGTAGCTTTCGTAGATAGAAGATCGTATCGGTTGTGTTTTCCTCGTAGTCTCTTTCACCTGTTTCTCTTACTTCATCCCTACTCTTTGGCAAACCCACTCTGTTTCATATCTAATTCTGGTATTGGTATTTGGTTGCTGTTCCAGTGGATATGGTCTTGCAACATAGACTGAGGTATCTGTGCTTGTATCATTTTACCATGGATATATTTTGGCTTTATGTCGAGGTAAAATTTCTGACCACAATCAGATTTGTTTGGAGACCAAAACAGTATATAATCTGGTAATGCTTTCTAAAACGGAAACTGTATAACTACCTGAAGGTCATAATATAAGAATAGATATTTACTCTAGAATACAACGCAAAACTGGAGTAGGGATTCAGAGATGCAAGATTAGTGCTATCTTTTGATTCATGTGGATTTGGATATGTAACAGTTGTGGTACTAAAGAAAAATTGATAGACAAACACAAAGTATCACGCCTGGCTTTGTAGCCCTATGATTGCTGAAATAAACCGAAACTGGGAAAGATTTGAAAGCTGTTGTATATTGTATGTATTGGCTGGTTTTCTGGTGAGATATGTGGTTTTGTGGAGTGTGGACGTGCTGCTAGCACTTTGATGTGGTTGAGGGTTTGAATGGCGGAGATTGGAGTGAGTGAAATGTAGGACTCCCAAGTATCTTTCATGTTTGACTTGTGACTACTTTGCAGAATAAACTGAAGGAAGAACTAGGTTTTGCAGTAATAATAAATATACAATATAAAGTCAATAAAGTTGGAGCTTCAGACTGCTTTGACAACAACTTTAACTTTTTGGGTTGTCAATGACATCTTGGCTTGACTTTTCATTTGTGGTTTGCGAACATAAGGTGATTTAGAACTAGGCGAATATGCCATCTGTTTTTGGTTTGAAGTATGGTACATTTTTTTTTATTGGTCGTTGCTTATCACAGCTGCGTCGAGCTTGTGCGAACTGATTTACTTATGGTTTACTTACCTTCCATCAAGTACTCTTCTCATTGCTGATGAAGTTATCTGTAAAGGGATGTTTACTCGGTATACGTACTCATCCGCCAGATATACTGAAATACTAGTGGATCATGTTTGGCGCTGGCTGCTCTTTGGAAAAGTCAGCCCACGACTCCGGAAATTTCGTAATATACTTACATAGGGCTTAGTCTACTCTTGGCATTTAAGCCTGTATACGAATATTATGCTACTAGGTGCACTAGATGTGCTCCCCAATCAAAATTTTGTGAAAACATTCCGTGACGTCACATGGACGTTGGCACTCAGCAGGGTTTTGAACTGAGTCGGTGATTCTTATTCCATTATTTGAGTTTCACAAATTCTTCACCACCAACTAGTGCTGATAATTTTTACCCACACTGGCTAGAAAAGGGCCGTGTGCAAACTAAAGTTCATTGATCACACCGAATTCATCCAGAGGTCCATGTCAAAGATAAGATCATCAAATTCCAAGTTTGTGTTGCCGTAGTCTTGATGTGCAGTACTCATCTTGACTTCAGCGAAATCATAGTCCATCTCCCATTCATGATCCATGTAGCTACTTGCTTCACTAAGGCTTCTGTTCTTAGCACTGAAATCTTCTTCACAATTTTCCTTCTGATCCGAGGATGGTACTGCTATTGGCTTATCGGTCTCCTCTTGAAGTGTGTGGCATGCGGTAGCACTGCTACTGCTACTAGGTAAAGTTGTGGATGTCACCAAGTCTCCCAGCTGATGCTCGATATCGGATTTGTATACTTTAACATCAGCATCATCTTGCTTAGTGAGTTTTTTGCTCAAGTGACAATTCCAGTAGTTCTTTACATCATTGGCTGTTCTTCCAGGGAGTCTACCTGCAATAAAAGACCACCTACACCCACCAAAGGAACATAGTAACTAAAACATTAAATGTCTTAAGGGTTATCTGAGGCTGTTTTCATATATTTTCTTCATTATGAACTTCATTACTGTATTTTTTTAATCTGTGATAACGTGGACGTATCTGCGCATATATTCAAACTAGCTTTCCTGTCAGTTCTATAGATAGAAATAGATTTTGAGTGGGTAAGTACTACGAACATGTTCAATTACTCTGTGGACCACGAGTTTCTTTGTTGGGGCTTACCATGTTGTCTTGTATCTATTTCCTAAATGTTTGCTTCTTGTTGTGCTGGCTTCTTAGAAGTTTTTTTTCCTCATTTTAGACGTTTCTTCTGGTGAATGTTGTTCCAAGTCCCTGTAATATTTGGAACTTGTACCCATTTAGGTTACTTGTTGCTTTCATTCACCGGAAGAGAACTCTTGGAATTGAGAATGCATGCTTGTCTAAATGGAGATATAATAAATTTTTTGTGTAGTAATATGGTAAAGATAGATCCATTACGTACTTGTTTCCAACTAGTCTGTGAAGCTTGATGATTAGGTTGATCTCATCTTCAGTGAAACTTCCTCTTCTTATATTTGGACGGAGGTAGTTCAGCCACCTTAGCCTACAGCTCTTGCGGCATCTGTTAAGCCCTTTAATTGTATCAGACATAGCAGTGTTGTTAGTTCCAATTTCATAGATGAGAACTGTTAACAATTTCAACATAGCAGAACATACCAGTCTAGTTTCTTATATCCTTTGCAAAAAATGAAACAAATAAAGAGACGTAAGAAATGATGACAGTAAAGGTCTATGTTTTCCTATTTGCATACCTGCTAATAGAGGAATGCGATGCCATTTCCCTTCTCCGAACTGTTCTACACAGTTCTTCAACAGTTGATCTTCTTCTTCAGTCCACGCGACACCACCCATTTTTTTCTCTCTCTCTCTCGCTTGCTCCCTCCCTCTCTTTCTTTGTGGAGTTTCTTGTTGTTTAGGTGTGTTGTTAGCCAGATGCGGGTTCTTTATACCCAGTTGGGTGAATACTATTGAATGTGTAGGTTGAAGGATCAATTAACATCAAAATTCTCTAGGGATTGAGAATGAACAAACCAGAGAATTAAAAGATAGTCAAGAGAGGTTTATGGTCCATACTCTTTTCCGTAACCATATGTTTGTATCTGCCAAAATGTTCAGACATATTAACTATCTATATACATCATCTCTATGGTCCAAACTTTGCCTTCCTTGCTTCTGCTGCATCTCTAAATCACCTTCATAATCTCTCTCTCTCTCTCTCTCTCTCTCTCTCTCTCATGTGCTGTGTTTTTATGTGCTTTCGGGCAGAGAGAAAGAGACAGAACAGCGGATTAAAGGTAGCCTCGTTAATACTGCAGAAGCCATCAAGAGTTAACTGGCAGGATATTTTGTACCATCCCATATTAGGAGATTGGTGTGTTTACAAAGGAGTAATCATCAATTCATGTTTGCACCACCTTGATTGGAATGTTCGCATAGTGGGGGCTTCACCATTGGCAAGTCGTTTCCTAGTTTACGGAGTATGATCATTTAGAAATAAATACCCGTCCTTGTGGTCGATGCGTTTCCTTTCGCTTGACTTGATGCCGCCGTTTGGGGTTAGTGGTATCTCTGATTTCCATTTTATGACTTTCTGAACATGTGGTGTATCTCTGATTTCCATTTTATGACTTTCTGAACATGTGGTTGAGATGAAATAGAGGTTTCGCTCGTTTCATTTCAATCACAAATTGAAGAAATCTGATTCTAAAGACCGAAGAAATCTTTGGCCCTCAAGCATATCCAATGTTTTCTTTTCTAGTAATATCGGACTAGAGATATCTTTGGCCCTCAAACATATGCAATATTTGCTTTCCTAGTAATTTCTGCCTAGTCGGTAGATCTGTCAAACGTGTGAGCCAGCCCAGTTTTGATTGATTCTGCAGTTAGGCCTTCTGTCGAACCGTGAGCTGGCCTGAAACTGGCCCGATATTAACCGATCGGGATCGATAACCAAACCCGGCCCGTAACTGAACCGAGCCCGCCGGTTAACCGACCCGAATCCGACCCCAACGGATGGAGTTCCCACAATTTTGAGTTGTCACCATCGGTTTTTTTTAACCCGGCCCGGAACCGAACAGCATCAGACCAAACTCGTATACTCGGTTATGGTTATACGGTCCGGACCAAACTGGTATACTCGGTTAGTGATGTTTGGGCTTATCCCACAAGACTTTGTGGAAGGTACTTATGATCGTGTTATTGCTCAGAAAAATGGTTCTCTTGATTCTCAGGGGACCCATTCTAATTGTCTGTGGGAACAAGTTAGAGCCATAATAGGTTGGGTTGTTGCATTAGATCTTATACCTTAATAATACCATCCTATCTGAAAAGCAAGTAGTCAAATTATTCATTCTAGGTAATGGCGTTGCCAACGGGTCGAATTCAGATCCGACCTGGACCCCGAGAGCTAGCCCATCATGGACGACTCATCTGCTAACAGAACCGGGCCAGGCCTGATGGGTCTAGCCCACCAGACCAGCACCACCCCGTTTGTTTTCTGATCACTCATGTTCTTTGTTTTGAAAAGCGGCTGAGAGAGGTTAGCAGTTGACATATTCACGCAATGGAGTTTGGGGCAGGCTAATGGGATTTATACTTTGCTCAAACCCCAAGGGTTTCATGGATCTGGGTCCCGCCAGTCTAAATCTGGTCTGAGGTTATCGGCAGAGGCCGGGTCTTTTACGGTGTTCCGGCCCGACCCGTTTACAGAACTTATTCAAGTCATCAGAACTTGACCAGAACTATTTTGTGCTCCATTGATTGAAAAGAAATATAAATTGGTTGTAGTCTCGGTGAGGAACCGAAGAATTTAAGTTATTGGTTGAAAATATTGTAGAATCTATTTAGGCCCGATCTATGTTTAAGGCACGATAACCTTGACATTACAGACAAAACCAAAAGATGAAAAACCGGTAGCAGAAATTGGGCTCAAAAATCATAAATTAAACCGACTACTATTGGATTGTGATTCAATTAGTCTTGGTCCATATAAAATCCACTAAGCTTGTCCATTTTGTCAGGTCTACTCTCCTCTAGGTATAAAGCAAGAGTAATAGGGATTATCGAAGTAGGTTTTGTTTTTCCACAACAAAGGCTATTCAACATAATTTACTACTGTAACAAAGGCCTTGTATGACATTTATGGTGTAATGGACCACTGCAAAATGGACCACATGAAAGAATGCTCGTTATCTGGGCTTTAGTATAGCTGGAAGTCCTTTTTCTCTCAATCCAAATCGGGTATTTCTCAGACAACCTTTAGCTTCTTTTCCAATCTCCAGATGAATTCAGTGGAATAAGTTGGCTACACTGTCACAACCACGAGGGTACTTGATGATCGTCGTTCTGAAAAGAATATAAAATGGTCCATGCAATTCTTATTTTTTATTTTGTATAGGTCTTGCGTTTAGGTGTGTTTGTGGTGTTGCGTTTTCATTCATCTAATTAGCTTCTTCTTGTCGTACCGGTTTATGCGAACGGACATTAGCTTCTTCATGTCGCTTCCATTCGTCTAAATAGCATCGATTAGGTTTTAATGATTGGTCTCGTTAGCATTTAGATTGTGACTAGCAACATCTCTATTCATAAATTAAAGTTGTCACAATTAGATTGTGACTACTGATAACTTCTCTATTCATAAATTAAAGTTGTCGAAGTTCGCTCTCCCAAATGGTTCTCAATGATGGTGAATTATTGCTAACGCGTTGTGCGCACTCTCTTTCTTCAAATGGTATAATAGCTTGAATTAAACTGATTCTTCATTACAAAACAAGTCAGGGCGAAGATATTTTTGAGTCGATTCTTGTGAAAAGTAGTGCAGTGTATTATAAGGTAGATAATATCACTCAAGTATGAACCAGTACTAACGCACTAGCGCCAAGAACACATGGAGTAAGAAGTGCTCGTTCCTGTTTCTCTTAGAAGTTCGGCAGGCCCAAGGCAATATTCTGCCAAACTATTTTGTTGATTATACGCCATCTTAGGCCGAATAGTTGACTGTGTTCTTTGAGTACGTTTAGCATGTCTGGCTAATACCGGTACGTCTCGTTGTCCATTCTGTTTGGAGGCAATAAGCCAAGTGTGATGTCTGACATTGTGTTACGCCAACTGCGGATGAAATATCAAATTCATTATGAAAACTAGGATCACAAGTCATAGTGCAACAATGATCAACAGTCTAAGGAAAAGAACTAGCAACTCCAACGGATGATTGTCAAAAAATACATTTTTAGCGGTTCCATGGGCTTTTTCCACCACTGCACGAGGAACCTTCGTGCTACAGAAATCCAGACGACGGATAACACCATTCAACCTGACGAAAAGGGGTGTCTTGGTAACCTGATTTAATCTGTCCCTGAAACAAAGATAAGATAGAAGAGCAATCATTATTAATATTAATGCAATTAATTTTATGATGTAAAGCAAATTTAACCCATGCTCCAATGCCAACAACTCGGCCTGAAGAGTGCTTGACACATTCGCCTATTTCACTGTCATCCAATACTCGAGGCAAGAGTCCGATCATTCCACGCACCATCAACATTGATATTTTTGATTTCAAATGTTGTAAAAAAGAGAGATGGTTGGCATCTCCCCCGACAGGGACGGGAACAGCTTTCGGGCTTTCTTGTTACTAGACACATCCTGTTAAGGCTTTCCACTTTGGTGGATCTATAACCCAAATTTTTGATACAGTCACTCCTTCCTGCCGTAACTCTCTCTCTCTACTGTAAAAAAAAAAAAAAAAAAGAATTGCTCTCTCCCCCAGAGCCTCTCCCACTGCTCACTGAGCCACAATCATCACCTCAAAACTCCAAATCAAACCCAAAATCATCCTTTCGTCTTCCACGATTTCAATCTCTTTTTGCATGAGCTGATTGGCAGCAGCTCCCAATCAAATTCAATCTCTACTCATCTCTTCCTTCTCCTCTCTCCCTCTTTCCCCTCCCCCTACAATTCTCGTTTGAGGCACCACCATACCCCTACGGCCTATACAGTCATCATTCCATGCATTGTAACTCACGGCTTATCACATTTTTTTTGCACTCTCCCGAGATTTGGAAATATTTTCTTGTGCATGCATTGGTTCCTTTTGATGCTAGCTTGTTTACCTATCAATTCTTACTAATCAAATCTTTGCATATCTTTGATGCAGGTCTCCTTCTCTTTGTTTATATTATGGTTCTTTGATTGTTTTGCTTGATCTAGTTTCAATTTATAGTCTGTACTCCTCTTTATTCTCAATCTCTTTCTTTGCATTTCCTATGTCTAACCCCTTTCAATTTGATGTTAGTAGTCCCTCTTCCAATGACTCCATGGAGGAAAGACTCGGTGAGAGGGGGTCAGTGATCTCATTGAACCCTAACAGAGCCTTCACCTTCCGAGAAATCATGAAGCACACATTGGTAGGCAAATTTGTAGGTAAAACTTCTCTGTCTCCTCTTGTCATACAGCAAGCTATCTGCAAAGCATGGAAAACCTTTGGGTCAGTTTGGATTGAGAAGAAGGTAGATGTATATTTGTTCCATTTTCAAAACCCTAAAGACAAAGAGTTCTTTCTCAATGAATCTCTTATCTCCCTGCATGGCCTATCTCTGATTTTCAAAGAAAGGAAAAATAATCAAGCTCTTTCTGAAGTTGATTTTTCTAAGGCTGATATTTGGTTTCAAGTTCCAAACATCCCTCTTGAAGGTTTCGATCAAGAAACAGCTGAAAAACTGGGAAACCTAGCAGGGGACTTGATAGTTGTTGACTGGTCATTTGATAGAGTTGGAGCTTTACATGGTTTGCGTATTAAAGTTAGAGTCTCTTTGGATCAAGCCCTAACCCCAGGAGCTTATGTAAATGTTCCAGGAGAAGGAAGAGAAGAAATGGGTTTTTTCAGGTACGGAAGAATTTTCAAGGTTTGTTACAGGTGTGGATGCATTGGACATGACAATAGAAGATGCAGCACTAACCTGGTCGAAGTCCTGAAGAAATTAGAGGCCCGATACCTGCAATCGCATCACCTATCCTCCTACCCTTTCTATGTGAACCCTCAAAGGAAAATGTTTACTCACCTCTCAAACTGCACTCTAAGCATGGCCCTTTTCGAACGATGAAATTTGATACCAATGTTACCCCCAGATATGAGTTTCATGAAGTCCCAACTCTTCAAGATCCCAACCAAGGACCCCCAATCCCATCCAATCATCAAATCTCTGATCATTCTACCTCATCCACAGACTCAGCTAACTACTTTACCCCCCCCTCTGAACCGTCCCCCAATGAGAAATCCAAAAAACCCAGAATTGAGAGTGGTCCTTCTTTTATAGGAGGAACCAACACGGTGGAAAACCATCAGTCTAGATCCCTTCAAATGACTCAGTTACATCCCCTGACCGTTTCACTGGCCTCACAAATGCATGCATGTTTCCCAAGAGGTGCTATGAATGTCTCCTCTTCCCAACAGACGCAACCGATCAACTTCCACGCCGACTGGTTCACTGATCAAGCATTAAATAGGCGCATGCACTTGGGATTCCAAAGAGGCGACTCATTGTTGCAAGAGCTTTGTAACCTACCCCCTATCTGCACTATAAATGCCACATCTCTGTCACAAGATCAAGTTTCGCAGAATCCTACTACCTACTCTATCCCCTCTTCCATTCCCTCACATTGCCTGACACAACCCACCATGGTGAGACAACTCCCAACAACCTTCAAAAAACTAAATCATACAAGCTTTGCTATAAGAGCCCCTGACTTCTCTCCCACTGTGACCACTGAACCTGATTCAGAAAAAACACAGAGAAGGCAAGATCTAGTAGAAATTGACAGGATGCTGAAAGAGAGTGGTCCATCAGTGCCAAAGAAATCAAGGGGCAGGAGGAGTGTAGGGAAGAAGGAGCAAGGAGTGGAGAAGAAACTGATCGGCAAGAAAACAACAGAGAAAGCCAAAGGAAAGCCTCAAGTTAAACCAAAAGCGCTTCAAATTCAGGCTCTAAAGAAGGCGGCAAAACCAAAAGATGCAATAGGGCAACAATCGGCTGATCCCAAAGGGAAGGGTAAGAGACAGAAGACTTCTTCCAAGCCAGAAACTATCAAAGGTACTCTTGATTTTTATGATTTATTTGAGCAATTTAATTTCAACCCCTTCTCCGAGCATTTTTTCAAATTTAAATTCAAAAAAAGATGTAGACCTTTGAATGACTTTTCCCTAAATCACGATTTTTCTTACAAAAAACCTAAAATGGGCTTTGGGGTGGTTGTGCCAGAACAACCCCCAAGAGAGCCATGAGTCTTCTTAGTTGGAATTGCAGAGGTTTGGGTCAGGACTCTGCAATTCGTGAGATCTTCTCTCTGACCCGTCGTTTTAAGCTTGAGATCATCTTCCTCTCTGAAACTAAGCAGTCTGCTTCATTTATCAATCGTAAGTTTAGGAAACTAGGCTTTCAAAACCAGTACTCTGTAGATCCTATTGGTTCTAGTGGGGGATTATGGTGTGCATGGCATTCTCATGTCTTCACCATAGTCCCCAAATGGTCCTCTTGTAATCTTATTCTGCTCGAACTAAACTTTCACTTCTCATCCTCACAATCATGCTACATTGGTCTAGTTTATGGCCATCCTAACTTAGACAAAAGAGATGAAGTTTGGAAACAGTTCAATGAGATTTTACCCTTCAACTGTCCTCTACTTATTATTGGAGACATTAATCAAGTTTTGTTCCCTCAAGATAAGTCTGGACCTTGTGCCTCTGTTATTAGGGGAGCTGATCATCTGTTAAACTTTCTTCATCGCTGGGGTCTGTTTGAGGTAAAAAACATAGGCCCCTGGTTTACTTGGTCAAATTGTAGGTTTGATTCCACCCCTACATTTGAGAGATTGGACAGAGCATGGTGCAACTTTGAGTTCCTCTCTCTTTTCCCCTGCCTTGCCTTACATAATTTGGGTATTGGAGTTTCTGATCATTCCCCCATTGTTCTCAAACTTCAAAACTCCACTTCAACTCGCATAAATCCGCCTAGGAGATTCGAATTATGGTGGCTCAAACCCCCAGAAACTAAGGATCTCCTTCATTATATTTGGAAGCTTCCTATCAGAGGCTCTCCTTGTTTCAGAGTGGTTAAGCTCCTTTCAATCACTTTGAAAGCTTTTAGATCTTGGGCTATGTCCAAACCCTCATTAGCCAACCAAATCTCTTTGACCAAAGCCAATATTGCCCATTACCAAACCTTATTGCCTGATCCTAGAGCTGCATCCAATTTTGTTGCCTATCACAAGCAATTGCATGACCTCCTATCCTCTGAGGAAATCTACTGGGCCCACAGAGCCCGTTGTAAATGGCTCCAAGAAGGCAACAAAAACACAATGTTTTTTCATGCATATACTAAAGTTAGGAAAAATTTCAACTCAATTTGGAATATTAAACTTAACGATGGAACTTTTATCTCTGACTTGCCCTCCATCATGCAGAATTCTTGGATCACTATACACACATCTATTCTCAACCATCTCCTTCAGCCTCTGAGCTATCTCAACATAATGATGGCCTTTTCTCCTTCTCCCCCTTTTTAACATTACAAAAACTCTCAGTCTAGATCAGCAAAATTTTCTCTCCAATCCCTTCTCTGCATCTGAGATTTCTGATGCAATCTTTGGAATGTCCCCCCTCAAAGCTCCTGGAACAGATGGATTTCAACCAGCTTTCTTCCAACAAAATTGGTCCATGCTATCCACGTCAGTCACGTCTGCTGTACTTTCTTTTCTAAACTCAGGACACTTACTCAAAGAACTGAATAAAACACACATTGTCCTAATCCCTAAGATTAACAACCCTCAATCTATTACAGATTTTAGACCCATAAGTTTGTGTAATGTTTTATATCGTATCATTGCTAAAGTTCTGGCTAATAGGCTTAAACATGTTCTTCCATCTCTAACATCTGTAAATCAAAATGGCTTCATCCCACAGAGACTTATCCAAGATAACATACTTGTTGGCCAAGACTTAGTTCATACCATCCATAGAGCTAAAACTGACCAGCAGCCAAAGCTAGGGGCTCTTAAACTGGACATCTCCAAAGCTTTTGATAGGGTAAGATGGGATTTCCTTGAGCAAGTGATGTTTCAAATGCATTTCCCCTCCCACTTTACTAGATTGATCATGCAATGTGTCACAACTGTGTCTTATTCAGTAATTATCAATGCATCTCAATCCCACTCTTTCACTCCTCATAGGGGTTTAAGACAAGAAGATCCCCTATCACCCTTTATTTTTGCACTTTGTGCTGAGGTCCTCTCTAGCTCCCTTCAAATGGCTGAGGCAGATAATCTAATACAAGGAATTCCATATGCTAGGACCAAAACTATTTCTCACCTTCAATTTGCAGATGATACTTTACTGTTTTTCAAAATTCAGCCCAACACTAGTGAAAATATAAAGAGTCTCCTTGACACCTATGCTACTGAATCCGGGCAAGCTATAAACCTAGACAAGTCCTCTCTAGTCTTTAGTCCTAACTGTTCTGAGTCTGATAAATTGCTGTTTTCTTCTAACCTAGGTTTAGCCCCCCAGGAATCTATAGGCAAATATTTAGGTGTTTTCCTAGATAAACAGGGATCTAACAAAGAACTGATCAAATCTACTATCCATGAAATCAATGAGAAATGTGCTGGTTGGCAAAGCCTGCTCCTTAACCCCTTTGGAAGAGCCACTCTGATTAAATCTGTCCTCAATAGCTACCTAGTTTACCCTATGTATGTCTGTATCTTCCCAAAGAAAGATTGTGATAGCATCCAATCCATTCTTTCGAGATTCTTCTGGGATGGCTCAGCCTACAAAAGATGCATTCATTGGCTCTCTTGGGATTTTCTGTGCAATAAAATTCAGAATGGGGGATTGGGTTTTAAAAATTTACAATGCTTTAATAATGCTCTTATTGCCAAAAATTGTTGGAAAATAGTTAATGGCTCTAATAGTTTTTCAGCACTTATTTCATTACCAAGTATTGTAGAAGACAAAATTTTCTTGCTATTAGAGCTACCTCCATAGCTTCCTGTGCTTGGAAAAACATCTGCAAGGGCAGAAATACCCTATCCATGGGATTGCAGTGGAAAGTTGCCAATGGACATTCTATGATGGTAAGAAGTGATGGTTGGATCCCAGATGTTCCAAGAGATTCTATAGAAGAATGTTTAAGGCAAACTGATCCTGATAATAGATTCAAGAAGGTGGCTCAGTTATTCTCTCAAAGTAGCCAGGGCTGGAACAAGAACCTATTGGAGAGTCTTTTCCCTTCTTGGCTTAGTGATAGAATACAGAATATCCCACTAGGGCTTAATGAAAATCAAGACACCCCCTATTGGAAGTCTACCTCCAATGGAGTCTATTCCGTCAAAACAGCCTACCTTCTCCAAAACTACAACAATTCCTCGCCTAATCTTTCTGCCAGTCGCATTCAATTCCGTTCCAATTCCTATGACTTCAATTGGAGAAGGCTCTGGAAATCAGACCTCCCTGCTAACTTAACTCATCTTCTTTGGCGTATTTGCTCTAATTCTTTTCCTTGTTTAGCTAACATCCACTATAGAATTCACTCTATTAACCCCTCATGTAAACAATGTAATAATCTGGCTGAAACCCCTGAACACATTTTCTTTCATTGTCTTGTGGCTCAACAGCTTTGGGAGAGAGCTCCTATTTCTTCTACTTACAAACCTAATGCTAATACTGTTAACATTCAGCAGTGGATCCTTTGTTGGTTAAGGAAAAGGAAAGCTCGTTGCTCCATTCAAAACTGGCACTGGATCCCAGCAATAATTTGGATCCTTTGGATCACTAGAAATAAAAGACTATTTGATCAACAAAATTCCTCTGTAGAGCAAGTATATTACCAAACTGAAGCTTTTGCTGCATTCCTTTTGATTTGGTAATCTCTTAGCTCTTATTCAGCTGCTAATCAATGGGTGGAAGTGGAAGTTCAGAAAAGAAATTTCTCCTGGAAGGCTGGGCAAACTCATTTTGATCCACACTCCCATGGCGCCTCAAGCTTTAGTGGAAGTCTCTGATGCTTTTCCTCTTGCAGTGTTGCCACCAGCAATTTTGGCTCATGCTAAAGCTCCTGCTTTCATGGAGGAAAGTTCAGCTTTTGTTTCTTCCTCTGCTCATGATTCCTCTGGTGATCAGATTGCTTCTGCTGGAGATGTTGTTGGTGCAAAAATCAACCAAGAGGCTGCTGGTGAAGAACTCCCCCCACTACCAGATGATGAGCTTATGTCAGCTGTGATTCCTTTCATTGATGCTTAGGAGGTTCTTTGGAGCTTTTTAATCCTATTGATGTTTTCTCTTGGTTTCTATTGTAATCCTTTTAGATTGACTCTCTTTTCACTATGTTGGGTGTTTGCTTTTGGAGGGGGGATTAGTTTCATGTGTCCCCTTCCTTTTTTGGGTCTTTTGGTTCTAGTTGTTAAGTCCTCGATACTAGTTCTAGTCTTGGTGTATTTGTTTTTGTGACTGCGGGGCTTGGTCGGGTTTGTCTAATTACCGTACTTCTACTATGTACCATCGTTTCTTTATCAATGAAGTTCTTCTAGTTCCGTAAAAAATAAAATGTTGTCTTGCTATTTTCCTTCACATCCGTGAGCGAACTTGGTCACCTTCATGAACAATGCTTCTTTTTGTCTTTCCATCCATACACATCAACTAATATTCTTCTTCCGTAATCGGTAATTCTAATGAGGCCGCCCGTTGAAAATTTTACATTGTTGAACACTTCGTTGCACATTGCTCTTCCAATTTCCCAGAGTGTATTAATGATTTCCTAAAGGGTTTGATTGAAATCTCTACCTTATTGTGGGTCTGAACTGCGATCTTACCCATATGGGAAGAGATATGTGACAACGAAGAAAGTGCTGGTCAGGTGTTTCTGCGATCTTACGCGTCGTTCTCTCTGAAGCGTTGGTAAAGAAAATGGGAAGTTGGAAGCTTGTTATCGGCACATTTCCAGAGATAGAATTTTCACTTTTCGGGGATCTCAAGACCCTAAAATTTTACCTCACTTCTACCGTCCAAGTTGGATGTTCCCCTCGGTGAAGAAAAGCCCTCATGGGTTCGGAATCTGTCTGCGTTCCACACTCGGAAAATTATAACCGCACTTTGTTGTAAATTGTCATACTTTTGTAAACCGCCAAATAATCATGTCCTTTTCATTTCTGTTAGCCAGCTGAATGGATAAAGTCCTCATTTCAAGTGTCCACTTTTCAGATCCGAGTGCTATCGAGATCTAGTCTTTAACTTTGGTGTATGGACTAATGGAACCATCCTTTACAATCTTCGCTTCAGGTACGAATAAACTTGGGATCCATTTATCATTCTAAGTATTGATTTTTTCCCCATTAACTATGGCTCCTTTCTTTGATTAAACCTTTGCTCTAAAGAACATTTTTCCAAGCTCACAAGGCCTTACTAGGTCATCATGTTTCCAAAAAGCCTTTCTTGGGGTAATATTTCTGCAATAAAATTTTAGAAACAAAGAAATTTGGGTTGTAGAGAATACGCTACGCCTTTGAGGCTCAGAGAGTTTGGTAAAAACCAATTAAAATTCCTAATACCAAGACCATCCATAGATTTGAGAATATTACGAACCTCACCTGATATATATATATATATATATATATATTATCTCTGAAGGATAAACTGTCAATCTAATAAGCTCTAAAGACCCTTATATGGACAAAAATAATCAGTACAAATATGATACAGTTGCTTGGGGAAATATATATATCAGAATTAAGGTTTGTTAACAATTCAATTTGTCTGTGTATCTTCTTAAAGTAGTCAACCAAAGAAATTTTGATAATGGTGGTTTACGCGGATGATTTGAATATTTGGGAACTCCAAAAAAAGATACCCTAGCTGCAACTTATTTGAAAAAAGAATCTGAGATGAAGAATTTTGGTAATACGATATTTTACCTGAGTCTACAAAATAATATCTTAACCGAATGATTCTTACTGCATCAGTCAAATTATACGGAGAAAGCTCTTAAAAGATTTTGTAAAGACAAAGCACATACACGAACCACCCAGATGGTGTTCATGTTGCTTGTTGTAAATAATGATCATTTCAGTCCTCAAGAGGAGTAATTAGGAATCTCTTGGCCCTTAAGTGCCATACGTTAGTGAAATTGGTGCTTCAATGTTTTTTTTGGCAAATTGTACGCGGGCATATATTATATTTTTTGTTAATCGTTTGGCCAGGTACAGTTCTTACCCCACTCGCATGCATTGAAATGGTGGCAAACACATTATACGGTATTTACGTGGCACTACATAATTGAGTCTTTTATGTCTTTGTGGATCGACTCGCTCTCTCATTGGATATGATGATGTTGAATTCTTGTCGGACACACATGATAAAAGATTGCAAACAGGGCATGTGTTCGCTTATGGAGGAACTGCTACATCGTGACGATGGACTAAACAAACAATAACAACATGTTCAAACCAATAAGAGATTCTTCCAATTCATGAACCTAGTAGAGGGTTTGGGTGGCTAAAATCATTATTTTAACATGCCAAAGGTGCTTGTGGATTATATTTTAACAATGACGATCAATTGTACCGTATGAAGATAATGCTGCATGCGTTACCCAACTCAAGGAAGGCTTCAACAAAGGTTACATGGACCAAACACATATCCTCAAATCCTTCTGCACTCATGAACGCCAAGAGAAATATGTTGTTTATATTAAGCAACTACGTTCTAGTAAAAATCAGCAGACTTGTTCACTAAGGCCTTACCACATCAACATTGAAGTTACATGTTAAAAAATGTAGGATGTGTCAACACAAAAATCTTTTGCATTTGATGTTATTACGAGGGAAAGATATGTTTCTAGTGTTTATACTCTTTTCCATGATCACGGTTTTTCCCACTGAATTTTACATGACAAGTTTTTTTAAAAGAATAACAATTTTGGATTATTGCAAAGCGAGGGGAGGTGATACCCTATTGCATCATTATGAAGAATCTGCACATCCCAACTTGGGGTAAAATCTAGCCAAACATGTTGTTTGGAACATTACGTCCACACATCCTAAACTCGTGTGATACTCTATTTGATATGCGGTGAATGAAGGTGAACGAACTAATCTAGAACCTTCTTTCGAGAGTCTTGATTTCTCTGATGATATCTCCATGCTCTGATCTTTCTGTCTGAGAGCCATTTGTATTGTCGATGGCGTCGGTAACTTTCTTGTTGTTGGACTCAATTACAACATACCGTTTCTCTAACTTGGATGCTAATTGTAGGCCTTCTCGAATCGCCATCGCTTCCGCTTCGTGTGCCGAAACCGTCGTAGGAAGATGTGATGACATACCTGCTATAAAATCTCCACGGTGATTACTAATTACCGCACAACTTGCATATTTCTCTACTGCCAACCATGAGGAGTCAATATTAATTTTTACAATACCGTAATCAGGAGGCCGCCCACATGCTGCTCTCTGTACCCGGAACTGGAGGTGAACCTGACTAGTGGAAACAGAGGACTGAGCAAGGCTCATGATGAGCTGGAGAGTGGTATCAATCCCTCTGAAATGGTTTTGAAATATTGAAGCATTATGGCTTCTCCAAATGCTCCACACTGCCAGACAAATAGTTCTCGATCTGTCGAGCTCAATTCTCTTATAATAACTGAATATCACAAATCCGTTTCCGAAAGAACTCACTGTTAAAGAGATTTTTCCAAATGCGCAGTGCATAAGAACACTCCATAAAGAGGTGGATGCCGATTCTGCGTACCTCCTACACATAGGAAATTCCTGAGCTATATTCTTGTTGAACTTCATGATTTTGTCGCGTGTAGCAAGGTAGTTCTTCGCCACCTTCCATACCGTGTAGATAACCTTTGTTTGAACTTTGGTTTTTCAGAGGGTTTTCAACACGCTCTTAGAAGAGCATGAGGAAGCTTGAACAACAAGTTGGATTTCCAAAGCTTGAAGTAGCCCATAACCAGTCACTACCGTGTAATTTCCATCTTCGCTATAGTGCCACATGCGACTGTCAGGTTGTGAGGGGGTCTGGGATCGTAATTTTCTGAATCTCCAAAAGGTCCATAACAAAACCATTCGGCATTAGCAGCGTGTAGTTCCATTGATGGTCCGGGGTAGTAAAATCCGATACCTTCATCCTTTCACCAGCATTAGAGGCAAGGACAAACCTGTGTATATTGGAGCAGGGGCCATGGTCCCCCTTGGACTTTGAAAAACTACATGTTATCTCATTACTTTTGTATATTTATGAAATTGTATACTAGTGGCCACCCCTGTAGTTTCATAATAACACAGTGAACTCAATTTCTACCTTCTGTATTTAACGTGCCCCACCAACAAAAATTTTCTAGGTTCGTCCCTGATTAGAGGTAACAATTGGGAGGAAACAACGGGCTCGTTTGATCCACGAGTCTTGAATGCTTCTAATACTTCTACCATCCTCGATATTCCACCTTGTCCCTTTCAGAGTAAGAGGTTTCGCACTGAGGATCGATCGCTAGGAGAAAGGGCTGTTAGGTTGTGTCGTAGCCTCCATAATGTATGTGCGCGAGTGGTACTTATGTTTGAGAATCCTCCTGACCAAGGAGTCGGAGGTAAGGATTCTCCACAATTATTTGGCGATCAAGTCAGTATTAATGCAACAACCCGCGGTTTCCCAAGCTTCCCGTTCCGGACCGGAAAGCCCAGGAGGGCGCTGCTAAAAGTGACGGTGGAAATCAAAAGCATAACATCCTGAATTATTTATAATAGTAAACATTACAAAAGTCTTAGGCATTACACAAGTCTCAAAACATGCGTCTCAAAATCACTACACTAGGCATAGCTAACAAACTAGATCAAAACGTGATGATATCCATCTAGGTGAGTCTCGTACCCCGCTACACCAAGTCTCCTGCCTCTAAACCTGCGGTGGGAAGGAAAACAGGAACCGCAGTTTGAAAGTCAGCAACAAATACTGAGTGAGCAACACCCAAGCATGTCAAACACAGAGGAGATGATAATTTAAGTAAAACAGTAAATAATAACATTTGTAAAGCGGAAGTAAAGAATAATTGAGTAATAAAATATTCTCATGTTCCAAACACAATTCCAGAGAATTCCAGAAGCCAGCATTTAACTCATATCCAACATCCTTATATGAAAATCCAAATTCAAATTTCAATAATCCAACTCTGATATCCTCATTTAATAATAAACATCAAATTTCTCATCAATAAACCGCCAATTCAGAAATAACCATATTAAATCTTGAGTTGAACGGGGAAAATCCAATCGCATCATCAATATATCCCATCACAAGCTACCAAGACCTTAAGTGCCGGCACCCCCCTAAGACTTCTTGCGGCCAGAGAGGTGAGTACATGGAGCGAACCCGGGGCAATGGCAACCGGGCTAAATAATAAGGGGTCGAATGGACGACCAAATCAAATCAATAATAATCCAAATGACGTTCCCCGCACAACTCTTTTCACTTTACGTTATTACGAATTAATAATTATCGTGTGAGATTTTCAAGAAATAAATGAACAAAACCGACAAGTATCAAATAAACAATACAATTTTGAGACATAACATAAAAATCCACGTTTGACACGAAGGAAGCTTGGCACGCAAGGCTTGGCATGTATACTCACCTTAATCCTCAACAAATAGCACGTAATGATCCTTTAGAAAGACACGTAGCCCTCGTCGATAAATTCGTCACCTACAAATTGAATTTCTTTATTCAATTTACAAATCAACTATGCAAGTATACAACATGTATTGCTCTAAGCCTAGCGAGTCTCATTGGGGGTCACCTAATTTTCTCCAATATTTATTTGATTTCCTAATAAAATTGTCATTATTTAAGAGTCTATAACCCAAGTCTTGCAAATTTACTAAAGTCAAAATTACCAACCAACACTTTATTATTTTAAATAGCTAACATTATTTGCATACAACCAAGTATAGTCCAAGATGGCTATTTATTAGATTTTATGAAGAATTAATAAATAATAATGTAGACATTACTAAATATTAGAAACATTAAATTCTAAATGCTACTAAATCATCGGTTAACTCCTAGCAAATACTTAATCAACAAATAGGGGAAATAACTAGTTACACGTTATATATCTAACTTGACATTTTATTTTATTTTTATTTTTCCCAAGAAAACAATTCTATAATACTAATCATTTTTATTTATTTAGAAAATAGTTCAAGCTCTATTTCACTTTATTTTCAAAACAAATTCAGGTTTGCAAGAATAACCCCCAAGTTATGGATAAGGAACCAAAACACCCCCTAACAAGGCCAAAAACAGTTTGTTAAGCTACATCTTCACCCCTAAGTTTTTCCAAAACTACACTTTTACCCCTCCTATCAAGAACACCCAATTTCATCAACCGAGACATGAATCAGAGGATGTAAATGGGATTTTGAGTTCAGAAATCAAACTAAGGAGGGACTCAGTGTGCACCTGATCGAAGAAACAGAAGAAACGGCGAAGATTTGAGCCGGGTCGACGACTCGTCAGAGCTCGCGGTGGTGAGGCCGACGGTGGCTCTCCGGCTGGAGCTGGAAGCTGCTGGGACCTCCGGGAAGTTGGTCGGACCCTAGGGGGTCGATCTGGGTCGGAGAAATAGGCTGGGTGGCCTCGTATTTGCTGGGCTTCAATTCTCGCCGGTTTTAATGGCTTCCCCCGGCGGCGATGGTGGCTCTGCTTCGACCGGAGGCTGTTGTGCCTTTCACTTCTTCTTTCCTCTTTACGGGTCGCAACAGAGAGTGGAATGAGATGGAGCCGAGAGGGAAACAGATGGGGAGAGAGATTTCTGGCGGTTTCTCTCTCTCGGTGGTTCCCGTCGAGAGTGGCGGCGGTGGCTGGTGGCTGTTTGCTGCCAGCTGCAGCTGCTGCCTCTGCTTTCCACACAAAACAGAGAGAAGCGGAGAGTGAAAGAGAGATGGAAGAGAGGCAGAGTGAGATGCGAAGTGGTGATGGTGGCGACGTTGCCGACGATGGTGGTGCACGGTGGTGGAGATGGTGAACTGGTGGTGGAGGTGGTGAACTGCTGCTGCTGCTGGGTACTGAAACAGAGAGGGGGAGAGAGAGAGAGGACGAATGTGATGGAGGTGGGTTGTCTCTGCCGGAGCTTGAGGTGATGGTGGAGATGTTGGCGGTGTTGGTGGAGTATGGTGGTGGCGGCGTTTCTGGTGCTGGGTGTGTGAGGGAGCTGCTGGGGGAGGCAGCGGGGTTCAGGGGCTTATATAGGTGGTCGAGGGCGGTGGTGTAAAGCTGTAGAAGGTTGTGGAGGCGGTGATGTTGGGGCGGCTAAGGTTTCTTGTGCGTGAAGGCAAAGGAAGAGAGGGAGGGGATATGACGGGTGACAGCAGAGAGGGTGTGAGAAAATGATAAATTAATAATAATAATAATAATAATAATAATAATAATAATAATAATAATAATAATAATAATAATAATAATAATAATAATAATAATAATAATAATAATAATAATAATAATAGTAGTAGTAGTAGTAGTGTTATAATGTGGTTGTTGCGTCATCTAACGCGGTGGTCACCCACACGAAAAATTACCGTTCCACATTCTAGAATTCGCACAAAATTATAAATAACTTTCCCGAATAATTTAAAGTTCACATTTCGCCTCCAAAATTTCCAATTTACCCCTGGCCAAATTACGGGGTATTACAATTAAAATCTTCAAGTTCTCTAAATCCTATTCCACCATCATCCTTAGGTCTCTTGAGAGAGTCATGCAACCCAATGGTTCCCTGTTGATTTTCTTGTTTACACCAAAAGAATCTGCTTGCCATCGATTCCATCTTGTGGAACAGTAAGGAGGGGTATTCTAAAGCAGCTCATTTTGTAAACTGGAACAGTCTGAACCACAAACTTTATGAGAATCTCTCTACTTGTGTATGAAAAAGAAATTCTTCTTCCAACCCTTCATCTTGTTGGAAACTATTTTCGTCAAATTCCCGAAGCTAGCTATTCTCTTCTTCCCTATTGTTGTAGGTACTTTTCATGGCTTGCACACTCTTGAACTCCAAGAAGATTACAGAAGCCTGTTCTATCATGAGTTGGAACGTTAGAAAGAAAAACAACAATTGATTTAGAAAGGTCTACCTTCTGGCCCAATGCTAGCTTATAGTGCTGGAGAAGCTTATGGAGAAAAACAATTTTGTCCGAGGTGGCCTTTAGAAATACCATGCCGTTGACAGCAGTTCCTCAAACCCCGTTCAGGAATAATTCTCCCTTTTGTTTCACCGTGTATGTCAAGAGAAAAGGAGACCGTTGAGATAGCCCATCTTGGCCATAGTTGCTTCCAAGAAACAACACTCCACTCTGTCGTAGGCCTTTGCCATGTCAAGTTCGACAGCCATATATCCAGCTTTTTCCTTTCTTTCTGGTTCTTATTGAGTGTCGAAGTTCAAAAGCCACAAGAACATTGTCTGTGATAAGACGACTGGGGATAAAAGCAATCTGATATTCGGAGATGCATTCGTGGAGCAGAAGTTTTTGGCTGTTTGCGATTGTCTTTGTAACCAGTTTATAAATCACTGGGCAAAGACTTATGGGGCACATATCGCTAGGAACACTTACTTGTTTGACATTTGGGATCAGAGCAATTACAGTGTTGTTCAAACCGACGATGCTGCTGTTCTCATTTAGAATTGTGGAGACTTCCTCGCCAACAAGATCACAATTTTTCTGAAAAAACAAAGCGGGAAAACCGTTGGGCCCTGGGGACTTTGTTTGTCACATCTGGCCAAGGGCAATCTCGATCTTCTTTCTAGTGAAAGAACTGTCTAGGGAGTGTCTCTGGCCGTCGGAGATGGTTGCTGTACCTGCATGAGCATATCTGTCATCGTGGCTGGCGACTAGCCATGAAAAGTGGAGATATGTTGAAAATGCTCCTCAAGAGTGGACACCATATCTCTGTAGAAGTACACCACTCACCAGAGGAGTTCTCAAGACCCCCAGATAAATTCTAGCTTCCTTGATTGAAGCTTTCATGACATTGTTTTAACAAGACAAAGTAGTAATAAATATTCAAGACAGACTGTTATGAAATATATTAAATTGATAGTGTAGACATTTCATACTTTTGTAATATGGGCTCTAACAATCTATATAAAATGTTTTGGTAGAGAATAATGCACGTCTTCTCTTCTCCATTTTTTTTGCAAGTTTAACATATTTCATTCATCACAAATAATAATGAGTACAATGGTTGAAACAACGATATATAACACTGAATTAGATATTACACATGAATCTTAGCATCTTGCCTACGTAAAGTGTAAATTTCTAGGAACAGTAAGTCTCCAACAACAGTTTCAAGCGACTTCCAAACACTTGCGCGCACCAACATCACCACAAATCAACTATTGTATAGTCATTTTATCTCCAATGTTGGGATCAACGGGAAGGTTGAAGGTAAATGTGATATGTTTTAAATGAACATAAGTTTACTAAAACGCTCTGACCTCTCTCTTCCCCTACTTTTCTTGCTACTTTTTAGGATTTCTAAAATTGTCAGTTTCCTTGTTCCGACTGTTTAGCCTTCAACCAAAATATTTCGGTTTCTGGTAGTTATCTCCTTGCTTTGGAGATAACTGTTTCTTTTAATTATCACTGCCCAGAAATTTTAGCAGTTTCTGTCAGTTACTGACAGTTATCTGCTGCGTTTTTTGTGTCATATTTCAGTTTCTATTTCGTTATCCATTCTCTTCACCTTTTAACGATTTCATCCTTCACCATCCCTTATCCTTTCACAATGGCGTCAAGTTCTAAGCAAAACCAGTTGGATTTTCTTGTTGGTAAGTCATCGCTGGAGATCAATGAGATGATGTCTCATCTTCAACTTACTGATAAGGAAAAA
Organism: Linanthus parryae; assembly: GCA_023055425.1. NCBI lineage: Eukaryota > Viridiplantae > Streptophyta > Magnoliopsida > Ericales > Polemoniaceae > Linanthus > Linanthus parryae. Next base: position 26,015,604 of record JALGPY010000005.1, on the reverse strand, counting down.
AGAGGGTGCAATGTTAAAGAATCATCCCTTCTGGAAGGTCAGACTATTTGTCGACGTAGTGTTTTCGGCAAAATAGTCACTACCAGAAACATCAATATCAGCCACCTTAAAAATGTTATGTCCAGAGCCTGGAAAGACCCTGAGGGTTTCGAAGTTAAAACACTGGGTGCAAATCTCTTCCAGTTTGTTTTCGAATCAGAGGAGCAAGTAGAATCAGTCCTTCAGTCACAACCCTGGTTCTACAAGGGAGATGTGATTGTTATGGAGAAGTGGTATCCTTGGCGCAAAATGTTAGAAGTTCGCTACAACAGAGCCTACCTTTGGATTCAAATTTGGTATCTTTCACCAGACTGTCAAACTAAGGCTGTGGCTGCAGATGTGGGGGCCTCTTTGGGAACAATTGAGGAAATTGTTATTCCATCGTCGGGCCCGCTGGTTGGACGTTGTTTGCGACTAAAAATTCTGTTCGATGTTTGTGAGCCACTCAGTCGTGCAGCCTTGGCGAAAATATCGGCTGAACGTCAGGAATGGGTTTTTATTCGATACGAAAAATTACCCAATCTTTGTCATCACTGTGGCCGTCTGGGTCATGATATTAAAGAATGTGGGAAGGCGCTAAGTTTAGGTGTTCCGATTGAGGATGTGCCACTACGCTATGGGAATTGGATGTCAGCAACAGCGATGCTTAACTTTGTTTTGGGATATAATACGGACATGTCATCTGCCTTTGGTCCGTCTACTTTATCTCCTGAGGAAAGGAAACTAAAATTCCACATCAACCAGGTTCAAAGGAGTGACTTCACTGGTGGAAGCCAAGAGGAAAGTGAGGAAGAACCCGACCCGGAGTCTGATGAAGGACAATTTCAATCACGTCAGAAGGAAAAAATTTCCCACAGAGAGTATATCGCTGAGATGAGCGATGCGGATATTGGGCAGGATGAGCCGCTGGAGGAGGAAGGCGCCCCATTGGTTCGGCAATCTACCCAAAAAAGGTACTTTAATGTAGCACCTTTTGCCCAGCGTTTCATTAGAGGGGGAAATTTAGGGGAAGCCTTGGATAAGGCTGTTTCTGCTGACCCTGTTTCCGATGATCTAATGTCTAATGCTTATACCAATTTGGGAGATAAGAGATCTCCTGAAGAGATGTCCAACTCTGATGAAATCGATTTTGTTGATCCAAAGAGGGTAAAATCGGGAAATTGAGACGTATCTCTTTCCCAAAAAATGGCAGAGGTTGGTGAAAACCAACCCTGCCAATCACCATGAGGACTCTTAGTTGGAACGTTAGAGGTTTGGGGAGTACCTCTACGTTCCATAATTTGAACTCCCTGGTTAGGGAAAAGCATCCAGATCTTATTTTCTTAATGGAGACGAAATTGCTTTTTCCAAAGGCTGAGTCTATTCGTTTTAAGTTGGGTTATGATCGTGGATATCATGTACCTCGTGATGGTCTTAGAGGTGGTTTATCTCTGCTGTGGAATAACAATATGGATGTGCAAGTCTTAAGTGCTAACTGTTTTCATATCCATGCTTTTGTGATACCCCCAGAAAATGGGTCTTCTTTTTTCTTCACCGGGTTTTATGGCGACCCGGTAACTCACTTTCGCAGAAACTCATGGGAATTGCTGCGACGTCTTAAACCTATGTCTAATTCATCATGGTTGGTTGTAGGGGATTTCAACGAAATCCTGGCATTTAATAAAAAATGTGGCTGGAAATACCGTTGTTGGAAGCAAATTCAGGATTTCGCGACTACACTATCAGATTGCGAATTATTTGATTTGGGTTATAAGGGCGAATTTTTCACCTGGTGGAATGGACGTCAACAGCCTTTCTCGGTACAAGAAAGGCTTGATCGGGCTGTGGCTAATTCAGATTGGGATATTCTATATCCAACTAAAACAGTTGAAGTCTTACCATATGTTGGGTCTGACCATCTCCCTTTGCTGATTACGGCGTCTAGATATGCAGCACCACCAGCGAGGAGTCGGCGGTTCCACTTTGCTGCTGAGTGGACGCGGGCACCCGGATGTGAGGAAACTATACAAGAGGTATGGCCTTTACCTTCTCCTAGTCCTAATTATTTACATGCTATTTCGTACAAAATTTACAGAACTACGAATTATTTACAAAACTGGGGTAGGAAGAATTAAATTGCCATTAAAAAAGAAAAAAAGTTTCTTCAAAATCGCCTGTCTTTCCTCAGCAAACAACCTGTAACACCGCATGTTTATAATCAGAAAAAAGAAATTTCTTTCCGGTTACAAAAACTTATAACTGATGATGAAATAAAATGGAAACAAAAATCTAGAGTTAATTGGCTCAAAGAAGGTGACTGTAATACAAAATTTTTCCACAAAGTGGCCACGGAACGAAAACGAAAGAATACTATTACTGCTATTATGGATACCAATGGCCAAACTTTTTCTGACTTGGAAGAAATTAAAACCTGTTTCATGCATTATTTTAAAAACCTCTTCACTGCTACTTCTGACCTTTTTAATCAAGCAGTGGACTGTATTAATCCGTGTATTAATAAAAAAATGTATGATTTTCTGGAAACTCCTTTTACTGAACAAGAAATTCTTGACGCTATAAATTCAATTGGGCCGCAAAAAGCCCCTGGCCCTGATGGCCTACCTGCACTTTTTTATCATACTTATTGGCCTATTGTTGGCAAAGATATAACTGATATGTGTCTTGATTTTCTTAATAATGGTGGTGATCTTTCTGTCATTAACCAAACTTGTATCGCTTTAATTCCTAAACTTAAAAGCCCTAAATCTGTAGTGGATTTCCGCCCTATAAGTTTGTGTAATGTTTCCTATAAAATCATCTCAAAATGTCTTGCAAACAGGTTAAAAACAATTTTACCTGATATTATTGATCCGGCCCAATCTGCTTTTATTAAAGGTCGCCACATCTCGGACAATTCTATTATAGCTTTTGAGACTATCCACACTATTAACAACCAAAAAAGAAAAATTGGTTCCTTTTCTCTTAAGCTAGACATGGCTAAGGCGTATGACCGCATAGAATGGTCCTATCTTCATAAAATGCTAATCAAAATGGGTTTTCCTATTAACTTTATTAATCGCATTATGAATTGTGTAACTTCTGTTTCTTTTACCATTCTTGTAAACGGTCAACAAACTGATTATTTCCATCCTACTAGGGGGATTAGGCAGGGAGATCCTATTAGTCCTTATCTTTTTATCATTTGTACGGAGGGTTTATCTTCCCTTATTCACAATGCCGTGTCCAATAACATTCTTTCGGGTGTGAAAGCTAGTTTCTATTCTCCTAGTCTAACCCATTTACTTTTTGCGGATGATAGTATAATTTTTGCTAAAGCTACAACGGAAAATGCTATTACTATCAAATCCATTCTCTACCAATATTGTCAAGCTTCGGGTCAACTAATCAACAACTCCAAATCCGCTATTGTTTTTGGCCCAAAAGTCCCTAATCATACTTGCCAGCAGATTCATCAAATCCTTAATATTCCAATTATGGCTCGTCATGAAAAGTATCTAGGACTACCAACCATTATTGGTAAAAATAAAAATATTTTAACAAATAATATCAAACCAAAAATTTGGAATAAACTTTGTGGGTGGAAGGAAAAATATCTGTCTCCGGGTGGTAAAGAAGTCCTTTTAAAAGCTGTTATTCAAGCGATCCCTACCTACATCATGTCTATTTTTCTCCTACCAATCACTTTTTGTAAAGAAATTCAGAAACTTTTAAGTAGATTTTGGTGGGGAAATAAAGTTGACAAAAATAAAATTATTTGGAGAAAATGGAGCTCTCTGTGTTACCCTAAACAAGTTGGTGGTTTGGGTTTCAGACATTTACATTCTTTCAATATTGCCTTATTAGGCAAAGAAGCTTGGAAAATTTATCAAAATCCAAATTCACTCCTTGCTAGGGTTCTCCAAGGCAAGTACTACCAAAATTCTACGATTATTCATGCCAATTACTCCAATTCTTCATCTTTTGTCTGGAAAAGTATTATCAAAGCCAAAAACATTGTTTTTCATGGTGTTCGTCAAGGTATAGGGAATGGTCAAAACACTTACATTTATCATAATCGTTGGATTCCTATTGGTCTTGGTCGTAAACCTTTTGGATTCCCTAAACTTCCCTACAATTCCAAAGTTGCTGATCTTATTACTGAAAATTTTACTTGGAATTCCAATCTTATTCGTTCAAATTTTTGTGAAGACGAGGCTGAAGCTATTCTTCAAATCCCTTTGGTGTCCCCTGATTTAAATGATAACATTGTTTGGACTCAAACTGATAATGGTAACTACTCTGTTAAAACAGCGTACCATATGGTAGCCTCAAACAATCTCATTGACAAAAATATGCCTATCTGCTCCACTTCTAATAATTTACATGATATTTTCTAGAAAACTTTGTGGAACTTAAATATTGCAAATAAGATAATTTTTTTTATTTGGCGTATTTTTAACTACTGCATAGCTACCAAAGACTCTCTGTCTAAAAAAGGTATTGTTTTACCTCTGAATTGCTGTTTCTGTAATCAAAAAAATGAGTCAGCTGCTCATCTTTTTCTCGACTGCTCGTGGATTCGTCAAATTTATACTTCTTCTTTCTCAGATCTGGAAATTCCTTCTTCAGATATCCCTTTTCCACCACGTTTTAAAGATCTTTTTTTGAAAATGGATCTCCACAGACAACAGACCTTCTGTTACCTGCTGTGGAATATTTGGTTAGAAAGAAATCGAAGGACTTTCACTTCTGAACAAAAAAATGTTGATGATATTGTTGCATATGCTATTTCTGAAAATCTAGATTTCCAAAATGCTACTTATCTTGGTCGGGAATCGTTACATGCAGGCTCGGGACAAACAGGGACATCGACCTTCTGGAGTCCACCGCCTCAAGGTTTTCTAAAGATGAATATAGATGCGGCTATTGACTCCGGCAACCGCAGATCTGGAGGTGGTGCTGTGATTCGAAACTCCAGTGGTCAATTTGTGTTGGCTATGGCTTTCTCCATTCCGTATACCAACGATTCACTCACGGCTGAAGCTTTTGCAGCAAAGATCGCTATAGCAGAAGCCACGAATCGTGGTTTTAGAAGTTTGATTGTGGAATCGGACAACCAAACCTTGGCGAGGAGGTTGCAGAAAAGAGAGGCGGCTGCTGAAGGCTCTAGAGAGAGGGAGAGGCTTCTAAATGAAGTTGTCTCTCAGCTTAGTCCGCTGATTTATGCTAGGGTAGAATGGTGCAAAAAGGACCAAAATGCCCTTGCACATAACTTAGCCAAATTAGGTTTGGGCTGTACTGTTACTTCTTTCTCGGCCAATGTTTGCCCTGTCTACTTGTACAACATTTGGGCATCTGATTTAGCCCACTAGTAAATAAATGTGCAAGTTTATCTCAAAAAAAAAAAAAAAAAAAAGGAAGGTTGAAGGTAATAGTGCGCATGTCTCTTCTCCGTTCTTAATTTTACAATAATTGTTTTTTTAAAATATATTTTAGACCTTAGAACTGTTTAATATCAACCATTGAATTGCTATTTCTCAAAAAAAAAAAAAAAAAAAAAAACATTGAATTGCATTAATTTAAAGATTTTTTTAAAAATAAAATTATGAGATATACCACTCCGTCCTAGCTCTTTCTTCCCATCCTGACTTTTTGACTCGTATCTGAGTCACCTTGACCGGGTGATTTGGATAGCAAAACGATGCGATTTTTTGATAATTCTTTCACCGTGTTATAGAGCAACCTTTACTCTACAATACCATGAAAAAATTATCAAAAAATTGTATCATGTTGCTATCCAAATTACCCGGTCAAAGTGACCCAATGAATAGTGATAAAAATTAAATTGGGAAGAAAGAGCCGGGACAGAGTGGTATGAGGCTTTGTCATCTCTCTCTCCTCTGCCACGTTGAAATGCGTGAACCCCCATCTTCTTCTGCATGCTCTGCTTTCAATAGTCATGCAGCAGCTGGCGCCGTATCCATCCAACGCGTGTATCAAGAAAATTCCTCTCCCTCCTATTCGTCATCCCTATCAGCCGACCCAACGAAAACCCCCCAACTCTGAAACCCTAAAGTAAGTAAAGTAACTCTGTTTTGCCTTCAATCGATACCACAACTCTCACTTCAATGGCTTCGGAGGACGAAACAAAGACGTAGCAGCATTCTTAAATCCCCTAAAATCAGGTATGAAATGAACCCCTTTCTTTGCTGCTTTTACTAGCTACTACTACTACTCTACTACTACTACTTCTGATCGATTGATTCTTCTGTTTTCTTTTTTTCCTTCAATTGGGTAATTTCTTGTGCTTTGATTCTTGTTCTTTGTTGCTCATAAGATAGCAAAAAAATGTGATCTTTTTGGTTCTTTAATCTTCATTTGGGTTGATGATATTTTCAATTTTTTAAGCTCCGATTCTTTTGCTTTTTAGTATATGCCGAAAAAATGTGATCCTTTTTGTTTTTTCAGTTGGGTTGATCTTGTTTTTAAGATTGAAGTTGAATATTGACTAGTAGTTAATTCGATTTAGTTTATCATTTTGTGCTTGGAGATTTGGAGGTCTCTCAATTAATCCATCTTAGTAGGCAGGCGCTAATATGTTGCAGTCAAGCATTGTGTGTAAGATAAGTGTTTCATAATTCAGTGCTATCAATAATTAAGACAATGGTTGCAAAAAGCTATATAATTTCTTAAAAAAAGACACAAAGATGGTAGCGGTCGAAACGATTATAAATAAAACTTATCTGTTGATGGGTGTGACCTATGTTACATGGACTTGGGTGCGGGTATCGGATATGATACCGATCCGGAGATCGGATCCGCACGTTTATTTAAAAGTAGGATACGTCGACTCGGCTAAAAAGTATCCAGCTTCTGGACACGGGTGCGGGGATATGGTAGAAAAATGATTGTTTTAAAATATATTTTTAAAATGTCATACATGAGAATGCAGAAAATACAGAATTGCAATATGTTTAGGCAAGTTTTAGTGTATAAAACTGTTACATAGCTACACTACAAGAAATATATTGAAATTTAGTGCAAAAACTGATTCTTCTTTTGAAGGTCTGCTGAAAATAACTGAAATATAAGTAAACCCTTGGCCCAGTTCAGTGGTTTGAGTAAGCGGCTCGTAGTCAAAGCGTCCCGATGAGTCCAGCCACACCCGCCACACATCCCATACCCACACCCATGTCGGATCGTATCGACACGGGTACGGGGGCGATTTAGAAGAGTCCAGGTAACGTAGGGTGTGACCTATGTCTCAATATGCAACTGTAGGTGGATCACGGAGTCAAACTTTCATTTCTCTATTTTATTTTAGGAATATTTGAGTGAAACTTCCCGTCGCTTATCTTATTTCGTGGAAAATATTGTAAGCATGAGAAGTAAATGGCTATTAGCTATTGATATTCAAGAAGTCGTAGCCGTAATTAGAATGGAGCAATACATTTTTTGCTTAAACCTTGCAGTTCTGAACCCGTGAGATGAAATAGAATTCTCTATAGAAAATAGAAAAAGAAGGAACGTGTCTAGTTTTGGCTTGAGAAACTAACAAAAATGTTGAAAACCTCTCAACAGGATGGACGAGCCCAGTGATGAGTGGGAAATAGAGGAAGACTCGTCCTCAGCATGTTGTAGTAGTAAAGCGAGTTGGTTCTTTGACAAAGGACTCTGGTTAGGCAAGAGGGTTGCAATCACTGGTTTCGTGATCTCATCTGCACCGCTGGTTCTTCCTCCCCTTGTTGTAGCTTCCGCACTTGGCATTGCAGTTTCCATCCCTTCTGGGGTGGTCATTGCAAGCTATGCTTGTACGGAGAAGCTCATGAGCAAGTTGCTTCCAAGGCCAACAAGTGGAACAATATTTGAGGAAGAAACAGAAGTGGAGTTTGGAGAGGATCTATCAGCTGAAGAGGACACACAAGAGTATGTAAAGGATGCGAAGAGTTGGTTCGAGACAAGGGAAGGATTGTTGGAGGGAAGAGATGATGAGGTTCTCTATGAATATGTGGAGAGCTGTAATCAAGAACCATTTGAAGAACCACCCAGAAGTTCAGGAGGAATAGATTCTGAAAATTTTGGTGAGGACTTCAATGCATCAAGGGACGATCATTGTAGTGGGCACATACATACCGAGTGTAATAACGAAGAGCCAATGAATGTAGTAGATGTGGAAGAGTGGAATAAGAAAGATGTTGGTGAGGAGTCGAACACATCAGAAGATGACGATGCCTATGGACACAGCCACACAGAGAACAATGACGAGCAACCAATGAATTATTTAGGTGCAAAGATCAAGGAGGAATGGTACCAGGAAGATGTGGATGAGGACTTGAATGCATCGAATGATTATGGTAGTGTGCATACAAACACCGAGTACAATGAAGAAGAACCAATGAATGATTTAGGTGCACAGATCAAGGAAGAAGGGTACCAGGAAGATGTTGATGAAGACTTGACTGCTTTGGGAGATAATTATGGTATCCGACATACACATGCTGAGCACGATGGCGAAGAACCAATGGATGATGCGGATGCGAATGACAAGCAAGAGGGGTATGTGGAATATGTCGGTGAGGACCTGAACGCATCTAGGGATGAGTATGGTGAACTGAATACACACGCTGGGTACAATGGTGCTGAACCAATGAATGATGTAGATACGGAGGTCAAGGAAGATGGGTATTATGAGGAAGATATTGGCGAGGACTTGAACAAATCAAGGGATTATTATGGTAGTGGACATACAGACACTGAGTTTAACGACAGAATGAATGATGAAGATGCAAAGATCAAGGAAGAGGGGTACGAGGAAGATGTTGGCGAGTACTTGCAACGAGAAGATGAGGGGCCAGTAGAAGGCATTGATGTGGAAACTGAGGAAGTAGGAAAAGAAGAAAACGATGTCCGTGAAGACATGTCTCAGAGAAATGAAGAAATAGATAGAACCACCATTGAGGAGTGTATTCTAGCGGGAGAGATAATGGAACTGATTGGAAACCTGAGGCAAGAAGGTGATGACAGTAGTCCTGTCAAGGAGGCTGACGGGGAAGAGGATGAGAAGTGTAGAATCACCGAGGAAAGGGATGAGAAGAATTTAACAAGTTTAGAAGAGAATGGAAAAATGAAAGATGAGGAAGAACCAATGTCCGGGGCTAACAAGGATACAGAAATGAATGATATAGATGCTAAAGTTAAAGAAGAGGAGTACAAAGAAAAGGTTGATGAGCATGCAGGGGAGGTTGAGAGGCCACTTCAAGACTTCCTTGTCGAAATTGAAGAAGATGGAGGAGAAGAAAAGCAGGAAACAGAATTAGTTATAGAAAGGGCCAAATGGGACCAGCAGGTTGATGATGTTCAGAAAGGTGACTCAATGGTTGAGATTAATGACCAAAGTTCCCCCAAATATATTGGAGATGAGGACTTTGCGGGTGAGACGACAAGACTGATTGAGGAACTCAGAGAAGAAGGTAATGTTAGCTCTCATGTGGAGAAGGTTGGGGACGAAGAAAAGAATGGAGTCTCCAAAGAAAGGGATGAGAAGCTTATTACAGTTGAGGGGAAAGCGGAATCTGAGATGATAAATGAGGAAAGAAAAGAGATTGAGGAGACTCAAGCTACTTTGGAGGATCATTCAGACGATGTATTAGCGAAGGCAGAAAAAGTAGTACCTTTGGGTACAGTCTTACAGGTAAATAGGGATGGAAACAATGGTGTTGTGGTATCAGAGAAACCAACTACTGATCGGAATGAGTCGTGTAATGGAGAGGGAGATATGGAAGTTGAAGAAGTTGCAGAAAAGGAGAGTTCTGTAGAGAACAAGAAAACTGTGAAGCGAAAGAGGAGAAGCAAGAACAGAACATCCGGTGAAGAACAAAAAGGTTCTCAATCGGCGGAGAAGAAGGAGATGGTTTTTTCTGATGCAGATGCAAGGGATATAGCTGATGAAAGTGGCTTTCTTTTGTTTGATCACAGAGAGAAACACGGAGAGAGTTATCCTTGTTCAGCATTTGAGAATCCTGCAGGTAACAACCAAAACCCTCTAAAGTACTTCTAGTTGACATTTTCTGCATTGGTAACTGAAGAAGCATGATAGGGGAAAATGGGAACATTTTCTTCCGAGTTGATTACTGAAATGTTAAAAAATTGTTTGGTTAAAGTATGTACATTGACATTTACGTGTAAAATATTTTACAAACGAAAAAAATTAACTTGTAAAATATTTTTTGTGAAAAGGTTCTCTCTGTAATCATTTTTCTGTGTTTGGTTGACACATGAAAGACATTTTGCTTGTACATTAGATAATTGGACTGGCGTTAGTGGTTGGTGGCGGTGGAGGTGGGTGGCGACAGTGGTGGTTCTTGGGGGTGGAGGCGCTAGTATGAATTGTTTTCATGGTCCTTGCCTCTCCGGAAAATGACTTGCGGATTTTAATCCTGTTAATCATTTTAGATCATTCGAGTGAAAACCTTTTACTTGGTAAAATATTTTACTGTACAAACTGCAAACCAAACACCAAAACAAGGGAAAATATTTTACAGGAAAGTATTTTACCACCAACCAAACGGATCCTAAATACACATGTTTTTCTCTTGATTTCCCCATTCGCACAAGGTCCGTGTCTGAAAGACTAGATAGAGCCTGTGTAAACTAGTTCTTTCTCCTGATAGTGCTTTGTTCTTGTTTTTTTGTGTCTGAATATGGTTAAAATGCTTCCAGTTTATGAGAAGACTACCCATGATGCTGCAGAGAGTGAATACCCTTTGGAGATTCGTCTTCCAGAAGTGGTGACCAAGTCCAGTAAAGCGGGAACTGCTTTAGAGCCCCACAGTGCAGTGTCTGCTAGTAAGGTTAGTGTGTGGAAAATGTTATCTATTCTAATCTCAGCTGCTGCTTGATAACCTGAAGTGTTGGAATCATTAGATGTGTGTTTCTGTCTCTGGTGCAGTTATTGCTAGATGAAGCGAAAATATGGGAGAACATTGAAGCTTTGCGGACAATAGTGGGGTACAACGTTCCGCCCCAGGGAAGCTGCGTTGATGAGCTGAAATCTCTATACGTATTTACCGGAGTGGAGCCACCGACTTTGTTTAAAAGCCCCTCTGATCTTGCAGAGGTGAACGACAAGCTTCATTTCCTCATGGCCATTGTTGGAGTCAAGTAGAACTGGTTTTTGATATGCTTTACTGTTTCTTCTGGTGTTGTTGCCCGTTGCAGCTACTCTATGCGAGCGGATTTGAGCAATTAGTAGTTTGTAATGGTGGGGATTGCACAACAGTTTTTCTTTTTTTATGCATAGTTTTGTTGTTGTATTGTGATTGACTTGACGATTTCTGCATAATGATGTTAATGAACATAACCAAGAGCGTAAAACTTCATTCAAAATCATTTGGTGTTAAGAGCGAGGAGTTCTTTTATTTTTTACTCAGGTAGGAATTCTTTTAACTAGAATAATGGAATAAAATATAGTAAAACTTAGATTTTGAATAGGTGAGCCCTGTAGAGGTCCTTGTTAGCCTCTATTGGTATGTCCTATGAGGATCGAATGTAACTATCTGTGGTTCATTGAATTGGATATCATTTTTTTTTTGAGGAAAAGATTGTATTTAAATTACGGGCCCAAGCCCAAAATATCATCCTCAATTACATTTGTGATCCACGTTGGGTCATGATAGGCCCAATAAAAGGAGGAGTCTTCTAGATCTACCCGTTGGCATACTAAATGAGCGGCCCGGTTACACGTGCGAGGCGTGTGCTGAGCCACGAACTCGGTGGAGTCTTCGAGAAGGCTCAGACAACGGAGCAAAACTCGTCCACACGGAGAGTTGTCCACATCTACCGTTTCATTTCTCAACTCGGTGAAGATGGAACGCTCTCTGTTTCTCTCTCTAAACCAGTTCCATAGAGAGATGAGAGATTTGCAATCGCTTTCGAAAATAACCGGAGATATCTCCATCTCCACTGCCAATTTGACCCCTTCGAAAATAGCTAGAGCTTCTGCTTCTCTCGCCGATGTTCCGAACGGTAGTTTGACTCCCTTTCCGGCGATGAGGAGGCCGTTCTCATCTCTGACCACTACGCCGGCGCTGGCTGATTGACGCTCCTTATTCCAGCTAGCGTCTGTGTTGACCTTCAACCAATTTGGGGGGGGGGGGTTTCGACCATAATTTCGCCGGAGATGGGCGGTTCTGAGCCGGATTTGTGCTCCCTGCCCTTTCCATGTGTAGATCTAGGAAAGCTAAGTACCCCAGAACTTCCTCCTTTAATTGATTTGCATCTTTCTTCTTGTTGTTATGAACTGCTTGGTTTCTATTGTGCCATATGGATGAAATACCCAAACAGAATTTGACTCGATCTTGTTGTTGCAGGTGTTCGAAGACGGTTGGGAACCATTCCTTGAAGGTAACCGAAGCGTTGCAACAGCTCGGGAGATGAATAATACTTTTCCACAGATCCTTTGACGTTTGGCATCTCCGAAAAAGATGAGACTCAGTTTCTTCTTCTTCTCCACAAATCGGACAATAACCAGGTACCCCCATCCCTCTCTTTCTCAAATTCGATCTGGTTGGGAGTCCTTTGTGCATGCATCTCCAAATAGGAAACAGAAATCTCTTTGGAATTTTCGTTTTCCAGAAATTGTTCCACCAAGTTCTTTCTGAGTAGGAGGAGCTTTCTATTTTGTCTGCATCTTTCCTTTCCAACATTTTATACCCAGATCTGACCGAATAGATTCCGTTTTCTTCGTAGTGCCAAAGAAGGTGGTCCTGTTCTGGAGTTGGGGGAATGGAAATCCGTAACACTTCGTCAACATCCACTGGTTGTAGAAAATTTTGAAGGGCCGCCATATTCCAGGTACGGGTCTCTTCATCCATTAGCTCCGAAACTCTTAAGTCTGGATTAATATTAGGAGGAGAGATTACTTTGAAACTGTCTTGTCTCAACAGTCATCTGTCTTTGAAAACCCTTAAATTTTCACCGTTGCCTATGCTCCATCTAGACCCTTGCTTGATAATTTTCTTCCCTGCAACAATGCTTCGCCAAGCGAAAGAACAGTTTGAACTTGCTTTCGCTTTCAGAAGTGTAGAGTTAGGGAAATACTTAGCTTTGAACACTCTAGCCATCAAAGATTGGGGATTGTAGATGCATCTCCAAGCTTGTTTGGCTAGTAAAGCCAAATTGTGATTCCTCAGATCTTTGATGTGGAGTCCCCCAGCTGCTTTGGGTTTTTTCATCTTGTCTTTTGCTATCCAGTAGATAGGTTTCACTTTGTCTTTCTTTCCCCACCAAAAATTTGAAATAAGAGATTCAATTTTGTGGCATAATTCTTGTGGGAGTAGAAAACATGACATTGTGTAACTCGGTATTGCTTGAATAACCGATTTAATAAGAATCTCCTTACCAGCAAAGGAGAGGGATTTTTCTTTCCAGTTCTTTAGCTTGTTTGCTATCCGCTCGATAATATGTTGAAAATTTGACATCTTCTTCCTTCCTATCATTGTAGGCAGCCCCAAGTATCTTTCATGGAGGGACTCCAATTTCACGCCGCAAAAGCTGCTCAAAGAGGCTTGCTGTTCCGGTGGCGTATTGGCCGAGAAGACGATAGCAGATTTCTGTAAATTTATCTTTTGACCAGTTGCTTTTTCGTAGAGTTGTAGTAGGTCTTTTATTCTTGTAATTTCCTCTGTATTGGCACTTGAAAACAGCAAACTGTCATCCGCAAAAAAGAGGTGGGAGATAGTAGGGCCCCCTCTTGAAGCGGATAGACCCGACAACAAACCATCGTCAGTTAGCTTCGTGAGAGCACACGAGAGAGCTTCCCCACAAAAGAGGAAGAGGTAAGGAGATAACGGACAACCTTGGCGAATACCCCTTTGTGGTTTGATAAAGCCCATAGGACGACCCTTGAAATTCACCGAAAAGGTAGATGTTGTGATGCACTTCATCATAAGTGTGATCCATCTCTGCCCGAACCCCATTTTTCCGAAGACAGCCTTTAAGAAGGGCCATTCGACCCTATCGTAGGCTTTGCTAATGTCAATTTTAAGGGCAAAGCAGCCTTGCTTTCCCTTTTTCCGATATTTCATCGTATGGAGTAACTCAAAAGCTGTCAAAACATATCATTAAAGATAAATAAAAAATAAATAAATTGGACATCACTAGAGTACAATGCTTGCAGGTGACATACGTTCTTGTGGTTGTATCTTCTCCAAGTGAATCGAATTTAACTCTGTGATTCATTGCATCGGATATAATCCGAGTACAAATGTATAATGCTTGCAAGTAACATACTTTTTTTTTTTGTTTGATAAAGTTGCAAGCAACGTACTTGTATCTTCTCCAAGTGAACCGAATCGTACAAAAAGAAAGAGTATATAAGAGTGGTGTTTTTGTTGGGTAAAATAGAAGAGTGGTGTTTTCATTTAATTGTACTAAAGTCAATGAAGTTTGATAATATTGTATTTTGGATCTTATAGTTGAATTGGGCATGAACACAAGTCATGGTGTCAAAAGGGCCGGCCCGCGGGAAAAACCGGCCCATGCCCTCCCCCCACCACCAACCCCCAACCCGGTTCTGGCCCGACTCTCTACCACCCTCGGCCCCGAAATCGGTATGGGTCGCATTTAGCCCTTACTTGTCTGGACAGGCCCCTTCCAAGCAGAAGTCCTCTCCGGATCAGCCTGACTCCCTTCGCTTCCTCCACCCCCCTCCCCTCAAATAACTCTCCAATTGGCCATTTTAATCCGAACTAGCCAGAACATCTCCCGGCCCCAAACCAATGAATTTTAGCCCTAATCGGTCGGAATCACCTTCCTTCTCCAAAAGCCCGGTCTGACCCCCTCTCCTCCCAGCCCTGCTCCAAGCCCAACCCCAACTATCCCGACCCCCTTGCTATCCCGGCCCGGCCCGGCCCTGACCGACCCTTTGACACCTTGAAACACACACATGCCAATCCCGGTTGATATTAACCCGATCCGGTTCCGGTTGGTCCCAAACCAGATCCGGGCCATTCCCTGCTTGAACTCAAATTACTTGACAAAGTTGAGGGAGTAAAGGAGTGATTTATAAAGAAAAATTAGATTTCCGTCTAACAGGGGGGAGTGGAGCACGATAACACTAGTACACGCATTTGACGCTTCTTCAGCTCTCTTCCTCTTCTTCCTCGTCCTCCATAACCTCTCCGCCTCTCTCGCTCTTTCGCTCTTTCCCTTTCTCTCTACGCATCGTCTTTATCTCTCTTGCCTTCTTTCACCAGGTACACACTCTCTCTCTCTCTCTTCACGCTTATATATCTATCTAATGCATGTATTTCATTTCCCGAGTGCGTGATATAATCAAACAGGTATGGCTCTCCATCTTTACTCATGCCTTCAATTGGAATTAATTTCTTCTTTCATTTTCAATTTGAATCTAGATCCGAGCTTATCTTGGTCAATTTCGGACTCGGTCCTTTGTTTTTTATGTTGAATCTTTGTCTACTCGTCTTGCGATCTGGAGTTAGCTCTTGTTGATTTTGATTCTCGATCTTGTTTCACATACATTGTGACACCACTGAGAGGCGGAGAGATAAATAACGAGAAGAAGAAGAAGAAGAAGACTTGGTCTTCTCCACCCATTTGGGTAGATCTCCGCCTAATTGGCCTGTTATTCTCTACAACCCTTTCTTTTTCAATAGCTTGAGATAGTTCCTACAGATGGGTTTCTCTGTTCTTCACATGTCTATTTCATCCCTAAATAATATTTATGTCATTTTCTGGTGTTAATTGGTTTGATCCCTTTGAAATTTGAACATATTCTTTGGCATGTTTACTTGTGTACTTGTGATATGCTGTTTTCAAATATAATGTAGTATACATGAGTGTTTTCACCTAACTGCTTGTAATGCTGGACAGCAGATCTTGTGTCTGGCTTGATTAGAAAAGGTCTTCTGTAGTCTTTGATTGACTGACTTTGTTCCTTTGCTTTAGGCTGTTGTTTATTTTCTTGTCGTGCTCTAAGGAATCCATGGTTTCATGGGTCTGTAGGATATTGGGAGTGTAGCTGTAATTATGTTTTGAGCTGGGCATATTTTACCTTTTTCTAATAACATGACTACAGGGGGTTCTCTAAATGGATGGTTATGTGGCTAGTTGTTTGCAGAGAAGGCGTATTTAGGGATAATTATTTGTAGAATGAGCTAAATCGTTGAGAGGCGTGTGAATTTGTCCGTACCTGACTATACATGTGCGTTTGTGAGGAGGTGAGTGAGTGAGGACCGACTTCTTAGAGAGGTGCAACCAAATTGTCTATTATATGTTACCTTGCATTCTCAAGTCTTCATGATTCCTCTCTTTCCTTCTGAAAGCTGAATGAAAGATGGATGCTCATATCCTTTGATCTTTAGTGAGCGGCCGTGATGGACTAGGACAACCGTGAACCGATAATCAAAATGCCACCTTTACATGCGGGTGAATGACTGTGTTATATGTTAAGAATAAAATGTAGACTGCCACGTCCCCAATTCATTGCATGGCTCAAATGGGTTGCTATCTAAGACGTACGGCTACGGGTGTCTGATACGATATGGACATGTCATTTTCATAAAAATGACGAAATGTACATGGCAAGGATATGTAGTATATGTATGTACACACACACACACACACACACACACACACACACACACACACACACACATATATATATATATATGAATTTTTATACTAACAGTTGACAAACGATTGGTTCCAACTTCTTAAATATCTATAGCTCAAATATACCACAGAAAAGCCTCCTGTAAGTATTAGTTTATTAAAAGAAGAGATATGGGAGTATCTTTTTTGTGCTCGAGCTAAACGAGTCGTGTCCATGAAAACCCTCGTAGCTGTTGCCAATGAGAACTTGTAACCTCGCTTGAACTTGTTAAAAAGGCAGCCCTTTCATATACTCTTTCCTCATTTAATCATCTATTTTACTTTAGCCTTATTATATCTTACCCAATTAAAGTTAATATATTTCAAAAAAGACCGGTTTGAAAGTCCAAAAAACACGAAGGCGAGACTGCTGTGTCTCATTCAGTGTCCCTGGGGTGTTCCCCTAGTACAGTCTATTAAATTCTCTACAATACCATGACACGCCAGCTGGGAGTGTCTGACACGTAGCATGGACTTTGGAGTGTCCTGAGTGTCCTACATGGGTACATCCCTATTTTGGAGAGTCCATGCTTAGCAGGGTGTTATGTGTGCGAGTGCATCGTGTGAGGTGATTGGGAGCCACAACACCTAAGAGAAAGTGGAAGGTTTGACAAGTTTTCCTTCATGTTTTCACGTGGATTTTGAATAGGCAAAGTAGATGGGTTATGTTGAACTTCTTGAATTATCTTGCATCTGTAGGAGCTATTCTTTTGAACTTGTGGCACTAGGTGCTTAAATTTCCACGAATATTTCTAACAAAAGGAGAGAAAAGAAAGAGAAGAAAACCAGGATTCAAGTCAAAATTTATCTGGTATTAGTTGGGGGTGGCATACTCAATTGTGTTTAGTTATCCTTCAGTAAAATGGTTCTATTACTAATATAGTTTTAATAGTTGAAAGTTGCATCCATTTCCTTCCTATAGAGTAGAAGTATGTTCCTGGTAGATTTGGCTCTCTTGTCCACAATTCTGAAAGCGAATGTTTTCGTCTTCTTTCGGTGGATACTTTATGTTTTATGGACTAACTGATGTTTCAATCTTAATAAATACTAAGATTTTCTAACATAGTTGGATGTTTGCAATTGGCAGATAACTTTTTGAGCTAAGGAAGACATTATTTGGAATTTGCAGAGAAGAAATCCAGATTTTTCCAAATGTCGCAACCAACAATTGAGGATAATGAGGTCGACATTGTGATTGGTGCACTCCACTCTGATCTTACATCTTTTATGGAAGAATGGAAAGATGTGTTCTCACGATTCCACCTAATAATTGTCCAAGATCCTGATCTTGGGGTGGAACTGAAAGTACCAGGTGGGTTTAACGTTACCCTCTACACCAAGTCCGACATTGAGCGAGTTGCGAACTCCCCTTCAACCGCTGCTCTCTTCTCTGGTTATTCATGCCGCTACTTTGGCTATCTAATGTCGCGAAAGAAGTACATCATCTCGATCGATGACGACTGCTTGCCTGCCAAGGATAACGACGGCAACAAAATAGACATAGTCTCTCAACACATCACAAACCTTTCAACCCCAGCCACACCTTTCTTCTTCAACACACTCTATGATCCATATCGCAAAGGAGCAGACTTTGTTCGCGGGTACCCATTCAGCTTAAGGGAAGGGGTTCCATGTGCTATGTCCTGTGGATTGTGGCTTAACCTAGCAGACTACGACGCACCCACACAAGCCCTACAGCCTGACCAGAGAAACTCTAGGTATGTTGATGCTGTTCTAACTGTACCAGTAAGGTCTATGTTGCCTGTGAGTGGGGTTAACATAGCTTTCAACCGGGAGTTGGTGGGTCCCGCTTTGGTGCCGGCGCTGCGTTTGGCTGGAGAAGGGAAGTTCAGGTGGGAAACAATGGAGGACATATGGTGTGGGATGTGTGTGAAAGTGGTGAGTGATCATTTGGGTGTCGGGGTTAAGACTGGGCTGCCTTATGTGTGGAGGAAGGAGAATGGTAACGCGGTGGAGAGTTTGAAGAAAGAATGGGAAGGGGTTAAGCTGATGGAGGAGGTGGTGCCTTTCTTTCAGGCGGTGAAGCTGTCGGCGGCTTCTGTGGAGGATTGTGTGGCGGAGTTGGCTAAGGCGGTGAAGGAGGAGCTGGGTGCGTCCAATCCTGTGTTTGCTCAGGCTGGTGATGCTATGGCGCAGTGGATCAAGCTCTGGAAGGCGGCTGGAACTTCAGCAGCTTAATCTGATGGTGGTCATCTTCTTTATTGACTTGTGATGAATCTTGCTGATATCTACAGTTTTTTCGTAGTCGCGGATCAAAAAGGTTTTTAACGTTTTATCGGTTTTTTTAACTTAGGGTTTCAGACAGGGAATAAGAATTTGTAGACTCTTGCTGCTATGTTAAGAGTCTGCAAAAACATTTTCTAGCTACATTGTATTCTCATTCTCTCACATTTTTGAGAGTGGTGAGATCTTTGCTCATTTGAAATCTTGTAAACTTATACTGATGCTAGTAATATATGATATTTTGGTAACATGAAGTTAAGGATGCGATTTCGCCTAACGCCTCGTAGTCCATGAAATGTGGAATAATTCAACTTCTATGCATCTCTTTCCCATATGACATGTGCAAACTGTCAATAGCTTGCAAATTATATTAGAGAGGTAAACCAGTATGAAAAAATAGACTAACAAGTTCACAGTTAAGATGACAGACTATCCTTGATTCATTTCAAAATTTGATTCATTTCAAAATTTAAACTAAACGTCTAAGCGAACAATCAAAAGGGAGTGAATTTCTACATGTTCTTGACGTGTCCTGTAATGTATTACTTAGAGCACCACGTCACATTTGTTTTTGGAGCAAGCAATAATTACTCACTCTCAAGAGTGTTAATTTCTATGGCATTCTCATTTATAATGATAGACGTCATAATGGAATAAGGTTGGTGAGGGTGGCCATCTTTATTCATGAACGAATCACGTTTTCCTCGTGTTTGTGCTTATGGGAATTACACCATGCCCCCTTTCAACTTTAGATTCACGCTGAAATTCATAATAGTTGGTTGATGATAATGAATTATTCATTCGGAATTTATAATAGTAATAATAATAATAATAATAATAATAATAATAATAATAATAACAAAACATTCCCTGTCATGTGAGAGAACATGCATGGATAAAAATGTTTTTAACTTTTATCGGTTTCTAACATAGGGTTTTGGATAGGGAATGCGATTTTGTAGATTCTTGCTGCTATGCTAGAGTCTGCAAAAGTTTTCTAATAATGTTGTATTCTGATTCTCTCACATTTCGAGAGTGGTGTGATATGATCTCTGCTCACTTAGACTTGTGTGAACTTATATACGAATACTATTCTGAAATTTGATGACACATTTTTTCGGCTAATGCTACAAGTCCATCAGTGCTTTTGCCTTTTTTCTTAGGGGTACGGTACATTATATACATGCGGAATAATTCGATCATTCTCATTTGTAATGATGGAACCATTGGAGTCCTAGTCGAATTAGGTCGGTAGGGTGTCCATCTTATTCATTTAATTTCTCTTTTGAGGAATGGGTGGCCATCTTAACCACGTTTTCTTCGTGGTTTTTTCTTATGGAAATTACACCATTCCCCTCTCAACTTTAGATTCTCACCGTTGCGGCCCCTAATTCATAGCTGAATATTTTTTAAGAAGGATTGATATTCTATTTAATAATCCTCTAGCCGATAGTTAGAGAATAATCCTCATGAGATTTAGAGATCACCAAACTGGGTATTAATACTTTCAACAAAAGCCACTTTTCATACGCAGGCATCACGATTTGAGCTGAAAGTGGCGTCAGTTAATTAATATAGTTTTGGATATAAATTTTTTTTCATATAATGCATATACTAGTAACTCCCATATCATGCATAACATTGAGTAAATTTGTCCCAAAAGTTATATTTAGTGACATAACAAACTCCAAACTAACTGAAATGATCAACAATGTTTGACACAACTGGTAGATGGTTGGGTCTCTTAAGCTGACGGTCCAGAGTTCGATTCCTAGTACTTGCGTATAGAAAATGATTTTGTAGGGAGATGCGATATCCACTTCGATAATCTGTAAGTCTCGGGATGATTATGGTGTGTAGCTACCGGCTGCATAATACTCGCACGGTTTACACCAAAAAAAAAAAAAAAAAAAAAAAACTTAACTTGAAAGGGCGAAAATGTCCTTTAGTCAAACCTAATGTGGTGAAAGTATCTTACCCTATTATGGTGATTGGGAACACTGACCCTGTTTAGACGAACTTAATTAAGATTTTGAGATTTTAGTTGCTGAAATGAGTAGTTGGTGTTAAAACAGTACATTCTCTCTCCTCACCTCAACCACTCAATCCAATAATCTACAACCTCATAATCTTGATTAAGCTCATCCAAACAGGCCACTCCTTAGGAGGATCAAAATGAAGTAAAGGTACACTTTCAGGGCCAAACCTGTAAAAGGTAGTAACTCCACAGTATCGTTCTTTCTCTCTTTCTTCGCACAACACAGAGGACTGGGACTCTCCCAACAACACCAACCAACCGATACCTTTTGAATTGAAATCTCCTCTGATTTGGGTTTTGGATTTGCTGTCGTAGTATGGTCATATTCTCCTAAATTCGATCTGGGTCATCATCAAATCTCAGATTCCGACCCTCCAAAGCAAGCAAATCCATGGCGTCTCTGATGGGTCCTGCCTTAATTCCTCCGACTATGAAGAATGGCGCTTCTCGGCAATCTAGATTTCTTGTTGCTGATAAGAAGATCTCAACTGGGTCTTCCCATGGACAACGAATCGCTGCCTGTGCTTGTATGGCTCCTCCAAGGAACTACAAAGCAGCCGATGGGTTCTCAAGATTGGATGTAAAAATCTCAACTTTCCTGCTCTTCCTACATTGAATCCCACTTTTTATAAATTGTTCAAATTCACCTGTTTTGGTTCATGGGTCTTCACTTTGTTTCAGTTGCTGAATGTGGGTTTTTAGCTAATGTTGCTCAACTAGTGCATAACCATAAAAATAATGATAATTCTCTGAGTTTGAATGACTGAAATTGTCTTATTATGAAGTATTTGGTTCTTAGGATATGGTGGGGATAAACTATTCCATATGTCACAATTTGGGGATGACTTATTATGTAGATGGGGATATACTATTCCACGTGTCACATTTTGGGGGATAGCTTATTCCCCGTGGCAGCTTATTATGTAGATGTTAGTGTGGGCTGAAACCGTTGCTCAATAACCTCAAATCTGATATTTACTGAATTGTGACCAAAATCTTCTTGTTTTGATGGTGTTCTGGTTTTCTCTGTCATGATAACTGAATCTTTTCTGAGTTAGTCAATTGTTAGTACTAATAGAGAATGGTGAACATAAATTAGTTTTGGTAATTCCTTAGCTTAGTGTTGAACTTCCATCCTTGTTTCAAATCCAGGGTTAAGAACTAGGTGTTCTCGAGCTTTCAATCTATCTATGAGTTGATATGATCTCACCTATCTAATTGAATACTACGAATCATGAGATGTAAATAACTGCCTACCCCAATGATTGGTTCTTTCCTTCTTATGATTTTGTCAGGGATCACATAAACTGGAAAAGTTGAAGGCTGTTGAGGAACCTGAAGATGAATCTGATGTTCTAATTGAATGCAAAGATGTCTACAAGTCGTTCGGCGAGAAGCACATCCTGAGAGGTGTCAGTTTCAAGGTGAATTCAATGTATGCTCTTTTTAGGGTTACTTTTCCCCCTTTTGTTTGATGGATGGGAATCAGTCTTTTACTTTTTGAGGTGGCATTAGAGATTTTGAAAGAAGATGAAGACATGAATTCATAGAAGAAATGTTTTCCTAGGAAGTAACCAAGGCCATAGTGATAAAAAATGTACATGTGTAAGTGCTTCAAACCTATTAAGATGTGAGTTGTGACTAGGATAAAGTATTTAGAAACTGTTTTGAATTGGAGCTCGTCAATATTTCTGTATTGTTAATTGCTTATAAACTGCTAAGTGTCGTGTTCAAATAGCTCTAGCTAGGTTTTGCATGGAAAATTTTGGGTACTTTCTTTTTGAAATGAGGATGAAACAAAAACCAGTGATTCAGTCATATACGTGTAGATTGTAGAAGTTCTATTTCCTCGCTGGATCTTGCATGACCTATATTTCACAGTACATACACCATATATGCGAACTGGTATGGTAACTTAAGAAACTTGGCTATACTGATTTAAAAGCATGGCTTAAAGTAGTGGTTAGTGTAATGAATGGAAAAAGGGTGTAGTAACAATTTGTCAATTTATACACTTGTGTTTGACTAAGAGGCACAAAACTACTTTTGGGCGCAAGTCTTGACTGAAACCTGGAGTACCTTGGAAATTAGTGAAGAAACAAATTAATGTGCATCCTGTGGTTGAGGGCAGGACATAAGAAATATGTAACAGGAATTATTTATAACGAGTGTCACAGGTGGAAGAGTAGCATGTCTCAATGCTTCTTATGTGGGTAATTCAATTTGGTCAATAAGGGAAGCAAATCTTCTCATTTACTGATTAAATTATCACATATTTCTTCTTGATGCAAGGATACTCAAGTTTTGTTGTGATCTACATTCATGATTGAATTTGCATGCTGTGGTTGAGGTCGGACATAAGAAATGATATTTTGTCTTCATTATTAAATGGCGTATTTGAAGTTTGGTACACCTTTTTGATGTATTTATATATTGTCATCCAAAACAGTCCCTCACATTTCCATTTATTCAGTACATGCTATCCACATTAAGTACTGCAGCTTTTCTTTCCTTGGAAAATGGACGTTCAATCATGTTGAAGTAGGACTATTCATGCTCCTCAGTCCCGACTCTGCCGGTGTTTCTGAACAAATGAGCGGATGTCTTTGGAACATCTACATATTCAGTTTGCTTACATTTAGTACATATTTCGTGTGATAAGATACTCCAGAACACAGTAAATTACTATCATCCATTCTTTAAGGTAGTTAGTCCACATTTTCTATATTGGGAGCATAATCAACTATTTCCCTCTCGAGTAGCAATTGCATGTATGGAGAGTGCTTATAGAGACAACATTCAATACTCCTTATCCCTATAACTTCAATTTGGCTAACTATTTCATGTTGGCGTATATATTTCTTGAATTTTATTATTAGTATGCATGCTTTATGGAGTATATAGTGTCTAAGACATCTAATCCCTCTATAGATTAGGCATGGGGAAGCTCTTGGAATTATCGGGCCTTCTGGCACTGGGAAATCCACTGTTCTAAAGATTATGGCTGGGCTTCTTGCTCCAGACCAGGTACTCAATATGAAGTATTAGTCTTCTAGTTTCAGTTTTCTACGACAAGTTGGCTGATAATATTGTCTCTTTTAAATATTCATATTTTTCTTCTTGCTAAGCAGGGTGAGGTCTTCATTCGAGGAAGAAGGAGACATGGTTTGATCAGCGATGAAGAGATATCAGGCCTTAGAATTGGCCTGGTAAATTGATTTTGGCTTGCATAACTTCTGAATTTTATTGGCTCGACTTACTGATTGTTGTCTCAAAGATTTACATACCTTTGGCACTGTCTAATTTTTACCTTTCTTGCAACAGGTGTTTCAGAGTGCAGCGCTTTTTGATTCTTTAACAGTTCGAGAAAATGTTGGTTTTCTTTTGTAAGACACTGTTTAGATTCTTATTTTGCTTGTTGGATGCACACTTTAAAATCTCGGTGTATTTCCAATTAATTTCTACATGCCCTAGAATTCTCTGACACATCATCAATCATTTTTTCATGTTTATGCAGGTACGAAAATTCCAGCATGTCTGAGAATGATATTGCTTCACTAGTGACAGAGACATTAGCTGCTGTTGGGTTGAAGGTATATTTCATACACTGACTTGTAAGAATTCTAGATTTTGTTATTACTCAAGTTTTCTACATTCACTGAAATCTTGAGTAAGGTCAATAAAACTTGGTTCACCAAAGACTGTGTTCATAAATGACACTTGGTTCATGAAACTTTGTTCACATAAAACTTAAAAAAATTGGTTCCTTTCTATAGAACTTGGTTCACATAAAACTTGGTAAAACTCGGTTCACGTAAAAGTTGGTTTACAAAAGCTCAATAAAAGTCCTTCGCATACAACTTAATAAAATTAAAAGTTAACCTGGTTGATCCATAAACTTGGTTCACATTACATAAAACTTGGGTCCATTCCATTAACTGGTTCACTTAATTACATAATATAAAACTTGGTTCATAGAACTTGATTCACACATTTAACTTGGTTCCGTTCCATAAACATCGTTCACATAACATAAAACTTGGTTTGTACAACTTGGTTCACATAAAACTTATCTCGGTAAAACTTGTTTCACAGAACATAAATCTTGGTTCACATAAAACTTTGTTTCATACATAAAACTTGGTTCCATTACTGCAAATTACGTACATAAAACTTCGTGCATACATTTTGGTTATGATCTGACTGCAAATTACATAAAAGTAAAACTTGTTGATACTGCAAATTACATGATCTATTAACTGGATGCTGCAAATTACATAAAAGTGTGTTCATGATTGCATGATACTGCCAATTACGTTAAAGTTGGTTCATGATATCAACTACGAAGTACTTACATAAAGCTGACATTTCCTGCTTTACTGAAAAGAAATTGAAGAATAGGGAATTATTTGTGCACAGTGCTGAGGTTTTGTCCTTGTAACTTGTGAGCTAGTGCATTTATACTATAGATTAGTTAAAGTTGGTTCATGATATCAACTACGAAGTACATTTCCTGCTATACTGAAAAGAAATTGAAGAATAAGGAATTATTTGTGCACAATGCTGAGGTTTTGTCCTCGTAACTTGTGAGCTAGTGCATTTATACTATAGATTAGTCCACCTGTCTTAGCGTAGTTAAGTACTACTTACCTAAAGGGTGTGGTGATGCAGGGTGATCCTAACACAGCTTATAGGATTTTCTGGTTCTCTTTTAGCAGCTTGATCCCTCCACACCTAGTAGTTTCTCTATAAATAGGGTTATTGTATTATGTTTTAGATAGTTGAATTTTGTATCAAAACCTTGTAAGGTAAAAGAACCTAGAGTTCTATTGGGTTTTAACCCCAGAAACCGAGAGTTTCTACAATCCCCACTTCAGTTGTACTATATCTCATAGCCTTACATCTTGTTCTTAGATTGAACTTCCCTCTCAAGGTGTATCTTTGCACCAACTGTAGTACCAGGTTGCCTTTGGCTTTCCCGTGCTGCATTAGTGGTGTACAAAAAATTTGCAACAACATTATTGGGGAAGTAGTTATGCAAGTTTGCTATGGAAGACTACGGTCTAGTGGCGTGAAATTTTATTCGAAGCGCAGGAAGGTGTGAGGTCAGTGGTACTCTATGGAGATGACTGGCTCATTGCTACAGAATGTACAAGAACGGTTTTGATTGAGCCTCTATATCCTAGTCTGGGATGGGGTGGGTCTGGGAAAAAAATTAACTTTTGGGAGGGGGAGCATAAGTGGTCCAGAAGACGCTTTATAGACAGTTGTTCCCTTAATTTCAGATGCCCAATAAGGATGCGTGAAGGCTTAGAGCATCTCACAGCTTTGTAGAGTGAGTCCTTTTGGGTCATAGACTCATAGGCCTTTGGAGAGATGTCCAAGGGACATCCTTTAGGGTTTCAGTTCTGGGCCAAGGTTTTAGGTCATCTTTTCAGAAATGGCAACTAGAGTCGGGCCTCCTTTTATTTTGGGCCTGATATATGCCTAACATGTATGGTTTATACTTTATACGGCCTTGTTTTGGTTTGGGCTTCTTTTGTCTCTTTGGGATGTCATAGGTTAGTTTTATCATATCACTGTTTGGTGTCAATGTTATGGTACCCTGTACCCTTTTCGATCAATATATCCTTTCATTATTAAGGCATTATATGCCATTCAATTTTGTTCAAGCAATGTGGTCAATGATATCTCGGGAGCCATCTAACGGAACAAATAGGGCTAGCATATAGAAACTCGAAGATACTTGGGGGAACTGTAAGAGTAACAGCATGATAGCTACCATCATACAAGTAACCAAAGAATTTGAAACCCAAGAAATCTGATAAACGGAAGAGAACTTATTAGGCTGGAAATACAATGTGAATTCCTGTGAATTAAAATGTGAACTTCTGTTTTTTCAATTTTATGGAATTTGTGTGGTATGTGGACCTTGTCATCTATGTGCAAAGCATGGAAATGTTTTGACCTTGGTGTATCTTTTTGTGCTAAGATCATATTGGCCGAATGTGATATTGCATAAACTTTAAGGAATGTTGTACAACTTCAAGAAAGGACCCATTTTTAAGGAATGTTGTACAACTTCAAGAAAGGACCCATTTATGTTTTAATTCTTAGTGCAATGAACGTGGATTAATTTTTTGGCAGGGTGTTGAGGACCGATTACCTTCAGAATTGTCCGGTGGAATGAAAAAAAGGGTTGCATTAGCTCGATCAATTATTTCTGATACCTCAAAGAATACAATTGAGCCAGAGGTATGCGTTTTTCCTATAATCACCGTTCTTTTCCTTTTCGGGGAAATATGAATTGTGTTTCTTGATAAGAAGAACCAAATAAATGTACACATTTTCATAAAAGTGCATAGCAATCCTAATTTGGGAACAGTTATGATAGAGTCTCTCCTCAAGTGTGAGTTCTAGTCATCTAGACCATGTAACAACTCTGGTTTTTTTGTGGCGCCGTTCATCTTCTAGCCACCCTTTTTGGTGGAAACGAACGTGTGGGTTGCCTTTGGAGATTTCGTGTACACTATTTTTGTGAGTCAAACCTGAGTCTGTAAGTCATCGTTTAGTAACATGTACCTTTTCTTTGGAAGGGTAAATGACATAACAATTAAAATACTAGTCATATAACATCATGGGTAAAAGACACTTTCACCCCCTCTGTTTAATTGACGGACATTTTCACCTTTCAGTGTGCCGAACTTAAGGAAACTTACACCCCATATTGTGACACCTTTAGTCTAGAGTTGGGGTCTGTCACTAAAAATAGTCTTGCATCCATATTATGCAAAACGTATGGGGTTGTCCATGGGTATAATAGACGTTTTGTATGATTTAAAGGGCACTTTTTTTTAAAAACTATTTTCAGTGACGGACGCCACCTCAGACTAACGGCGTCACAAACATGTGGTGTCCTTTTCCAAACTGGAAGGGGTGTAAATATCTTTTACCCTAACATCACATGTTATACTTCTTCCATCACTGTTCAAGGTGTCAACGGCGCGGGCCAGGGCAGGGCGGTGAGGGAGGGGGCTGTGCCGGGGCGGGTTGAGGGGCTGGGAAAATTGAACCCCACCGGTCCCAGGCCTTAAACCCGTGGGGTTAGGGGTTGACTGTTGAGGGGCCCATGCCCTAAACGGTGCCGTTTTAAAAGGGCCAAACCGGCCCTGAGGGGGGCGGGTTGTGCCGGGCCGCGTTGAGGGGTGAGCGGGCCAGACCGGCTCGGGTCAGGGTGCGTAGGATGCGGATCACACCGGGTTGGGGTGAAAATAGGGGTTTGTGGGCTGGGCCGGTTTTTGGGTCATTTTGGTGTGGGCCGGTCCCCTTGACGCCTTGAATCACCATCATGGTGCAACTTGCAGTAGGATGCAACTGTAGAAATTATTGACGTGATTTCTGCACTGCTCGTGTGAATAGGTGTTGTTATACGATGAACCAACAGCTGGGCTAGATCCAATTGCATCCACCGTAGTTGAAGATCTCATTCGCTCGGTTCATTTCAAGGGTGAAGATGCAGTAGGGAAGCCGGGAAATATTGCATCCTATGTTGTGGTTACTCATCAGCATAGCACAATCAAAAGAGCCGTTGACAGGTAACTTTTCTGCTGGATATCGTGGTGCTAGTTCCTACTTTGTCTTGAAGTCTATTCAGCTATACTGACCAACATTGTGATGTTTCTAGGTTATTATTTCTATACGAGGGCAAAGTGGTATGGCAAGGAATGACTCATGAATTCACCTCGTCAGCTAATCCGATCGTTCAACAGGTAATCTCTTGGGCTCCTGAAAAATTGGATTTTCTATGCATCTTAGGTTAAATTAGCCAGGGCAGGGGATTGAAATTAGAGGATCTTGAACTTGCAATTATGATCCCAGATATTAAGGCGTGAAATTGTCTTGTTTCCACTGGTTCACAAAAATAGCAAGCTTTGAGAAGGGGGGAATAAAGGAAAGGAAGACATAAGCATTTAGCACCCATGAATCATTGACGAAATGGACTTTTCCAGAGGTGCGCCTTGACAAATTCACGGAGTCCTGAGATATGTTTATAGTTTAGATAGTCTTGTCAATCACCAGTTGACCCCAAGATAACTGCCGTTTCGTGTGATTCAAACTTGAGACTTAAGGGGAGCAGACCCTTCAATTCGAAGCCTTACCCACTAGGCCAACTCCTTGGGGATGTTTTATTCCCCATTCTATGATGTTTTTGGATTTGGACGAAAAACATGCCAACCAAATAAACCGCCCTCTGTCATTAGCTACATCCTTAAAGTTTCCAAACTGCACCTGGCATCTCTCCTGTACACTTGATTGTATTTATTGGCTTTGTTATGTTTCCTCTCCCTCTGAATGATTTAACCTTGTTTCCATGTTCATTTATCTATCTTTCTGACCTAATAATTTCGGTATTATCAGTTTGCATCTGGTAGCTTGGACGGACCAATAAAATACTAGCCAGCATACATACTGTGCCTTCTTCGACTAAATTCATGGTGTTCCCCAAGAGAGGGAACAAAGGGCTTCCTGATGACACATGTACACAACTAGGGTTTTTCATTGATGAACTGCCGGTGCTCACTTTGATGTGCGAAGTTTCAAGTCTGGTGAGATCGGTTGCTGGTCTCCCTCACATCCCAGCTCAAAGCCTGGATCAAAATCTCCATGGAGCTGAAGCATTGGATATTCTTTTTAAAATTATTGTTGAATAGAGGTGTATGTTTCAGCTGTATTATATGAGGACATGACATTGTAACAAAAGTTGAATAAATTAGAAATTTAGAAAGTGTAGACATTTTGATGTTTTTGTAAAGAAAATCTTCTCAGCATTTGCTTAACTTCTGGGTTCATGTCAAGTTACAACTCTCCGTGGAGACATGGAAATAGAGAGATTTATATACAAAGAAACTATGCAACACAGAACAGAAAACACACGCGGTGACTCTTTTAAACCTTTGTCTGGAGGATATAATCCCGCATTGGAGGAGAACAGAACAGAGTCATGACGCCGAAGTAAAAGCTAACAGCAGCACTAATACAGAATATCCAGATCGAAATCGGTCCCTCCATTTCTTCATCGAAAGAGTTTCTCCCCGGTACCGCAGGGAGGCTTGTCCTACACCCACCGCCGCCGGATAATTCCACGCACAACTCGGGGTTCCCAGCGAACGCTCCAGGAAACCTCCCATACCCCTGTTTCTCCGGCACAGTTCCGGCGAGACAGTTATATGACAGATTCAGAAGCGTCAGGTTCCCAAGATTCGATATATTTCCTGGGATTTCACCTGTCAGAGAATTGTGGGACAAATCTAAAGTCCTTAAACTCCACATCTTCCCCAAACTCCCTGGAATCTGACCGTTAAGGAAATTATAAGACAAGTTAAGGTATTCCAAACCATGTAGCCCGAACAAGCTCGCCGGAACTTCCCCAAGTAGTAAGTTGTCGGATAAGTCAATACCAACGGTCGATGACAGATCGTAGCTGAAGCTGAACACATTGGCATCAGATAGAACCACAGAAAACTTCATCTGCAAACTCCTAGACCTAACCAAATCACTTCCAGGTGTCGTCGTATCCAAATAGTTACTGTTATTGAACATCAAACTACTGACATTGAAGTTTCCATTTGGTATACATCCAGAGAACTTGTTCCCTGAGAGATCCATGGTTTGGATCGCTTGGAATGAGAATAGCCAGTTGGGTAGAGCTCCGGTGAACCTGTTCTGAGCTAGAGAGATGTACCTCAGGTTTAGCCATTTGGCGATGGCGTCATTCAGAGCTCCAGAGAGATTGTTGTAGCTGAAATCCACGACTTCTAACGATTTACACCCTGCCAATGTCAGTGGGATCTCGCCGGAGATCCCATTGTAGCTAACATCGAGTATCTTCAAGCTATCCAAAGCATCTAGCACCGGTTGAATCTCGCCGGAGATGTTATTGTTGTTTAGTATCAATGCAAGTAGTTGAAAGCATCCGACGATGTTCACAGGGATTGAACCAGATAAGGAGTTGTATGAGAGATCAATCACTTGGAGGTAGGTTAAGTTCCCAATCCTTTCTGGTATTTCTCCAGTGAGGAGATTGTTCGAAAGGAGCAATGCCTGCAAGCTCTTCAACTCTGTTATAGTCGACGGAATCTCGCCGGAGAACTGATTATGCGACAAATCAAGAACCACAAGCCCAGATTTCTCCCCTGAGTCTGAGATTTTGCTTGGGAGCTTCCCTGATAAGGAGTTGAAGCTCAAGTCAAGAACAACCAGTTTATCCGAAAACACAAGGCTTGGCGAAAGCTCATATCTCAACCCATTAAAGCTCAAATTCAGCTGTTTCAGCTCCCGGAGAGACGAAATGCAAGTGGGTATCCCTCCAACAATGTTGTTTTTAGCCAAATTGAGAACCGAAATCGATTCACCACTCCCTAACAAGCAAGGCAAAGTACCCGAAAGCGAATTCGACTCAAGGTTGAGATAAACCAAAGACTGCTGAAAATCACCAAGGCTTCCCCATACATTGTTATGTGAAAGATCCAAATACTTCAATGACTTCAAATTATACAAGCTCTGAGGGATTTCGCCGATAAACGAATTGAAACTCAAATCAATCTTCTCAATGTTCATTGAAAAATTCCCAATCCAAGAGGGTATAGTGTCATTCAAGAACTTGTTAGCACCTAGGGTTAGTTCAGTCAATTTGCTCAACCTCACAAGAGTGTTGGGAACAACCCCACTAAACATGTTATGACCAAGATCTAGGGTTTTGAGGCTCAACAAAGAGCCCAAACAATCAGGAATTGACCCATAAAAGCTGTTGTGAGACAAAACTAGGGTTTCAAGCAATGAGAGCTTACAGAGACTCTGATGAACCAACCCTGAGAGGCTCATCTGTGTGAGGTTGAGGGAGGTGACCCGGCCGGTCCGGTTCGAGCAGGAGACTCCGGTCCAGTTAGCGCAATTGGAGGCAGCACTAGGGTTTCCCCAATTGGACAGCCATTGATTTGGGTCTTGAAGCTTGGACTTGAAACCCAGAAGTGAAGTGGTGTCTTTGGAGTGAAGGAGGTGACTTTCGTCGTAAAGACTGAAAATGGGAGGTGGGTTTAGCAGCAGAAGGAGGATTAGAAGGAATGAGAGTGGGGAATTGAAAAAATTTAGGGTTTTACAGGCCATGGAAGGTGAAAAACCCAGAACTCAGAATGTGGAGATTGGAGAGAAATGGGGAAGCTTTTTCAAGTGCGTGGTTTGAAAGCTAAATGGGTATAATAGAGTGAAAGAGACTGTGAAGTGGAATGGGTTCTGTTGCATCTTCTAGTAGCAGCAACATTAGCATGAAAGACACTCTGATTTTACAGCAATGAATGCTAATGTGAGCAAAAGTGGCTTTGACAAAGAAAGAAAGGGAAAGCAAAGTGAACAGCTTTCTTTTTTGGCTAAATTGCATGGATGGTACCCATAGTTTGACTTTTGGGTGAATTTGGTACCATAATTTGAATTGGAGCATCTTTTATACATATACTTCCCATTTGCTTCAATTATGTACCCCAATGCTTCAATTATGTACCCATTGGGGATGGAATAAGTTAAGGAGGAAGCATGTGTAGTTTGTAAGAGTTGAGGAAACTTTAAAAAATAACAACATATCCCCCCCCCAAGATGTGTAGTTTGTAGTTTGTATGCTGACACATACAGCAACGATAGTTGCAGGGCGAGCTGATAATCGAAGAGAAGAGACATATTGATGGCGTGGGTTGGCTGTTACAACTCATAGAGGAGATATTGGGGCAAATATAAATTTCTGGATATTGGGAGACGGAGAGAAAAACAGACTGTGAAATAGTTGGGGCATGTCGTTACTTTTGAAAGTTTCTTCAAACTTCTACGAATTGCATATGCCTCCCTCATAATTTATTCTATCCTGAAAAATGAGTCATCCGTCTGTCATGGGTACCTGATCGCAACAAAAGGAAAGCACGGTACCACAAATGTTGTAGTTAAGGCTATAGATACCGAAACTGCACAAAAGTACCAGCACCATTTTGCCCTTTTTTATTTCCTTTATTGTAGAATTTTCTGACCAAAATGACCAATTCTATCCAACATGGTTTAACTAATTTATGGCTTTTCAGTCTTTAGATTAAATAAATCAGCCACAATCCTTAGATCTCACCTACCACCCACTTAACTATCCACTATTTAACTACCCACTTAACTACACACTACTTGAACATTTGCCCTCTCTTTCAGATTAATTTTACATATAATTATCAAAAGTGTGTAAGAGTATGACTTGATGAATATCATATAAAATTACCGGGGCGCCATTTTCATCTTCTCCTCCAACAAAATCGACTATGAAACGTGTTCTTTGGATTGTGCCCTCGGGCACGGGCAATCCCCTAGTATACAACTAGCAGTATAATCCATAGTTACCTAGAACCTCTCGCGGGGTGACGCTCCCTCTCCCAAAACTAGTTTTGACGTTTTCTAAATGCGCTCCAAAAAAATAGAGCATTGGCGAACTGATTTTCAAAGAGTATTATTTTGGACACTACTGAATGATTAACCATAATTGGTTACTTATCAACTTGATAATTTAACTATTTATACAATACTATTTCTTATTGAAGCAATCTATTGGGCAAACTTAGACTTTAAACTCATTTAATAAAAAATATTATCATTTATAAAAATCACTATCACATGAAAATAACTTTTTCTTTTCCCAAGAAAACAATTTTTTTTATTAAAATTATATTAAAAATACATATATAGCCACATTCAAATGCATTCCTTTTGAAATTAAACTCTTTCGCGTTCCCGCTTTTACTCCCGCCCGATCTGGTTTTTAAAACTATCGTTGACATATGTCAATGATTCAGTTTTCATATGACGTGGAATTTATGCTCGTTGTCTTTGGATGCGTACAAGGTAAGTACTCGCTTTAGTGCAATAATTTATTAATTATATTAGACAGGTAAATTAATGTGATATAATCTAGACTGAAAGAATCGTAGTTTTTCTTTCAACGGAATTTAAAACAATAGTTTGGAAGGAAGAAAAAACAAACAAACGACAACTGCCTCAAGAAGAGGACTTAATTACCAAAACTAGTACTAGCATGATTGCCTAGGATATCATTTAGGAGGTGTGTCTTGATCTTCTCTAGAGGCTCCTCACAGAGCATGAAGTCAGCATGGTTGGCTGCACCTTTCTTAGCCAAAGCATCCGCGACTTGGTTGACACCCTGTTGATGTAGGTCAAGTTGCAGTTGTTGTCGCCGAGGAGTTTTCTAATTTCACAAATTAGGTTCAAAGTTGGGGTTCATTGAGTTGCTTCCTTGCACCATCATAATTGCTTCAAGGGCATTACTCTGAATTTTCACTTTAGTCAAGTTCTTGCTTTTAATGATCATGAGCCCTTGAAACATAGCCCACAACTATGCTTCCAGAACAGAGGCATGCCCAGTATTGCCTTAGAAACCTTCAATCCAAGAGTTCTCTTCATCTCTGAAAGTACCTCCGAAACCAGCTTCCCTTCATTGCCCATTTTACTTCCATCCGTATTGAGCTTCCTTTTTCCTGTATGATTCATTGACAAACTCGTAGTTGATAATGCTAATAGGGAGAACTTGGATTCTCCCAAAGTTTGAACTGAAAACCTCAAAGCTAACACTCTAGGCCATCACTTAAAGAGTTAAGCATCTAGTATGACCAACTGTCCAATTCAATTACACCCTAATGGCTGAACTGGATGCATCTGGATAGTGTAAATTGTTAGAGATTACAAGATTTTAAAATAATTAAAGTTATTTTTATGAACTGTGAATATATGTATGTTTTTGGTATCAGAGACTGGGTCTATAGGACATAGGACCCTGGTTGTTTTTTAAAAACAAAAAACTGTAAGTGAATTAGAGACAGAATTATAGGTGTTTGGATTCGGGAGACCGGTCTGGTTTAACAGTCATGTAAAACGGTGCAACAGCAATCGAAAGTGGAATATGCTGGAGATAAAAGTTCCATTTTCTTTGATTGATGGAAACCAAAAATCAAATTAAAAAAAGAACAATTGATACTTAACTACCATGCCGTTTGACATTCCAGACACTTTGGTGCACGTAGTTTCAAAACTAACATTTAAGTGCACGCATTTTTGACATTTCTGACACTTTGGTGCACGCGGTTTCAAAATTGACAATTAAGCCCACGCAGTTTGTATATTACCGACAACAAACTCCAATTTCGATGACTCCTTTAGTTGATATTCAAGCGATGCATTCATCGAATTGGAGCGGGATGATGGTAAATTGCATACAGCATGCATTTAAGTGTCAATATTGAAACTGTGTGCACCAAAGTGTCAAGAGTGTGAAACTGCATCGTAGTTAATTGTCAATTGTTCTAAAAAAATCTATTAACCTACTACTACCTCTGTTTCGCCTGTTTCAGCTTACTTCACTTTTTGTCACTATTCACTGGGTTACTTTCATCCGGTGATTTGATTAGCAAAACGATACAAGAATTTGGTAATCTTTGCATGGTGTTATAGAGGAAAGTTTATTCTAAAATACCATGAAAAAATTGTTAAAAAATTACATCGTTTTGGTACCCAAATCACCAAGTCAAAGAGACTCAGTTACGGGTTAAAAAGTCAAACGCAGACGAAACAGACGAAACGGATGTAGTACCTCGGTCCCAGCTCTTCCTCTCCATTTGACTTTGGAGAAAAAAATTTAATAGACCAATTTAGTTAACGATATGAGTCGAACGCGTGTTATTATTATTATTTTTTTTTATTTTTTTTTTGAGGAATGTTAATTTTTTCATAACATATGATCAGCTAAATTAATCGGCCATAGGTCAAAATGGGGAGGAAAATATAGGACAGAGTATTACTACTATAATCTATACAATCCAAACATCATCAATAATTGACATTCAAAAAAATATCATCAATAATTTTATCCCTTAAACCATTTAAAATAACCATAAAAAATATATCACTTGTACACTATTTTCTCATATTTGTAGACACTAAAATTATAAAGTCCCCAATAATTCATCAAAATTATTATCATTGATCTCTCTCTTCTCCAATTCCATCTCAACCCATCGTCCCTCTCTCACACACCATCTTTCTCGCACATACCTCCACCGGAAACGGAGAGACTGCAAAAGATCCCCAAATCTCCCAGCACCCTCAACAACAACAACACCAACCTTTCATGGGCCTTCACTTCCCTCCTCTGATATGGCCAATTATCAGTACGGCTTCCTAAAATTCCTTCTCCACAGACTACCCATTACTCGATTCCACCTCCTCCTCATCTTCCTCCACTCCCTCTTATAGTACAATCAATCAAATATATGGCTTCGGTGTTTGTGTACCACGTGGTCGGAGATCTGACGGTGGGGAAGCCGGAGCTGGCCGAGTTCTCCGACACGGAGACGGTGGAGGCGGCGATCCGCGCGATCGGGGAGGCGATGGAAGGCGGGATACCGGTGTGGCGGCGGAGATCGCAGAAGGGTTTGATGGAGAATTGTGAGATGAGGCAGAGTAGGTTTGTGGGTATTCTCAATTCGCTTGATATTGTGACTTTCTTGGCTAGAGATGAGTGTTTGAGAGATCAGGAGAAGGCTATGAGGACACCGGTTTCTGAGGTGGTTGTTCCTGATAATTCTCTGCTCAGAGAGGTTGATCCTGCTACAAGGTCAGCCACATTTCTGATTTCTTCATTTTTGTTGAATTTGGATCAGATCATGGTTTTTTGTATATGGGTTTCATCTGTTTTTTTGTGGGTGTGGGTCAGATTATGTTTTTATTAGCATTTTTGTGAATGGAATTATTCTTGTGTTTTGCCAAAGTTAGATTGTGATATGTAGGAGAAAAATATGGTGAATTATCTTTTTGGGTATGTAGGATCGTTGACGCGCTTTGTTATCGGAGAAGTTGGTTTGATGATTTATATGGAGGGAGGGATCTAAGGCTTGATATGATGTGTTCCTTGAGATGAAGCCTTTGGCTAAAAGAGGAAGTGGTCTTTACCCTTTTCCTTTCAGGGACTAGCTCATTCAATAGGCATCACAAGAGAATATTAGAAGCTCTACCTAATTAAAGCCATATCCGGGATATGATATCCCTAGTTTTCTGATTCGTACTCAATAAGTTTTCTATCTTATATTGAGCCGACACTGTTGAGTTGCGGACCTTTTTCTCCACAGAGGAGTCTAATAGATTTGATGTCGGGCAGATCACAGATGATTGCATCAACTCTCTAATTAAAACAAGTTAACATAATTAATAACTCTTAGATATTGGGTTTAAACTTGGATTAGGAAGCAACTTCCGTTAAACAAACAAGGTTTTGAAGCCAAAACCTTGGACATGCAATTATTTTAGGTAATAAAAAACTATTCATTCTCAATGTTCGTGTTCCCTCAAGTATTCAATTCTTATATCGAATGTTCCTTAATTTTCTTAGAATATTTTACAGTTGACCCTGGAAATTCGTATCATATCCTCCATTTTCTATATTATTTTGTGATAGCTACTTTTCCCTTTTCATCTAAACAAAACTCTCCATCAGTTGCCAAACATCAGCATTTTCATGAAATTTGGAACTAATTAAGAAGTTTGAAGCAGCGGTACAGATGGTAACTGCGGTTCAAATGCATGAGAAACCTGAAATCAAATTTCTTAATACACTAGATGTGATAATGGTTCTTTGTGCTCTATATTGTTGTCATCTGTTTGTTTGCAGAAGAAACACAATATGGGTATGGACAATAAGAATACAAGATACGACTTAAGTGGGGGATACAGTGTTTGAAAGAAGCGGACTGTAGGTTGATTCAAACACTAGCCTTGGAAAGATGTGTTCCTTGAGATGAAGCGTTTGGATAGAAGAAGACGTGATCTTTACCCTTTTCCTTTCACGTACTAGCTCATTCAATAGACATCACAAGAGAATATTAATGCGTTACCTAATTAAAGCCATATCCGGGATATGATATCCCTAGTTTTCTGATTCATACTCAATAAGTTTTCTGTCTTATATTGATCAGACACTGTTAAGTTGCAGACCCTTTTCTCCACAGAGGAGTCAACACATTTGATGTTGTGCAATTGGTGGCATCAACTCTCTAATTAACACAAGTTAACATATTTAATAACTCTCAGACATTAGGTTTAGACTTGGATTAGGAAGCAACTTCCTTGAAACAAATAAGGTTTTGAAGCCAAAGAGAAATTTGAGTGAAAGCATATTATTAAAACAACTATTTTAAAATCTCTAAGCCAGAACCATGGTCATACAATTTTTTAGGTGTTTAAAAACCTTTTGCTTCTGCACCAATATCTATTCATTCTCAATGTTCCTGTTCCCTCAAGTATTGAATTCTTATATCGAATGTTCCTTAATGTTCTAAGAATATTTTACAGTTGACCCTGGAAAGTCCAATCGGATCCTCCATAATCCTCCATTTTCTTTATCATTTTGTGGTAGGCTGGTAGCTAATTTCCCTTATTCATGTAAACAAAGCTCTCCATCAGTTGCCAAACATATTTTTCTTCGTTTCTCATGAAATTCAGAACTAATCAAAAAGTTTGAAGCAGCGGTACAGATGGTAACTGTGGTTCAAATGCCAAAAGTTAACCCTGAAATCAAACTTCTTAATGTACACTTGATGTGATAAGGGTTCTCTGTGCTCTTTATTGTTGTCATCTGTTTGTTTGCAGAAGAAAATGGCCCTGTTTGGATGAGCTTAAATGAGCTAAATTTATATCAGCTTATGTCTCTCTCCTCACCTCAACTACTCATTCCAATAAGCTGATATAATTTCAGCTCATTTAAGCTCATCCAAACACACCCAATGTACATAGCGGTACTCTATCTCTAGCATTGATCTGAATTATTTATTTATACCTCTCCACCAATCTGGGACACTAAAACGTGGTTGAATGCCTCTTGATATTTAACACATGGAGATGGAAGAAACATGTAAGCATGTAACGCCACCTTTGAGACCCGTACGTATGTATGGCCGATCTAATGACTTTGCACTTACTACGAGGTCATTTGGTCAATAATACATAAAAGAAGCGAGCACAAACTTCACTTGAACATGCAGACAAGCTTCAATTTGTGCAAATTATGATATATTTAGTTCTGATACAGCATCAGACTAGTCAGCCAACAAAGTCATAGAACAGAAAGACGTAGGTGGTCTCCGTTATATATCTTCCTGGATTGCATATTCCTATTTGCCAAGTCCTGTATCTTGATTTCATACTGTAGTAACTAGAAGTTTCTTTTAGTTCCTTCAGCACCACATTGACAACATTTGACTGACTAAATGAAGTTTCAATTTCAAAAGATTGATAGATGCATTGGAGATAATGAAGCAAGGCGTGAGGCGTTTACTCGTTCCAAAGAGCGTAGGATGGAAAGGCATGAGCAAGAGGTTTTCAATTCTCTACCACGGCAAATGGCTCAAGAGCGTCGACAGCTTCGGTGCGAATCGTCCTTCAGCATCTTCGACCACAATCCCAATCCGTGGCAAGTTTTGTTGTTTATCAAGAGAAGACATCATCCGCTTCCTAATCGGTTGCTTAGGAGCACTAGCTCCAGTCCCTCTTTCCTCAATTTCCGCCCTTGGAGCCATCAACCCAAACTACGACTTCATTGATGCTTCCCGTCCTGCCATTGATGCCGTCAAGAAAGTTCCCCAAGACCCAAGTGCAATAGCTGTTGTGGAGCCATCACCAGATGGCGGCGGCCAATGCAACAAGATCATTGGAGATATCTCGGCGTGCAAACTCTGGAAATGTGACTACTTTGCTGCTGCGTGGGCCCTGGCTAATCTCACGGCGGGGCAATTTGTGATGGGCGTGGAGGATGAAAATGGTATTTGTAAGTCAGCTCTTGATGTGATGTTGAACCAGGAAAATGTGGGAGAAAACAAGAGTCCCTCTAGTGGTCAGGTGAGGGCGAAGAAGTTCAGCAGTAGGAGCATTGGGTTTGTTAGCACTCCGTATCCGTCGAATTTTGGTGGCGTTGGGAGGAGCATGTACAGAGGGAGGAGTGCACCGTTGACTTGTAAGAACACCAGTTCGCTGGCGGCAGTAATGGCGCAGATGCTGTCTCATCGCGCGACTCACGTGTGGGTGACGGAGGCTGAAGACGAGGATGTGTTGGTTGGTTTGGTGGGTTATGCGGATATTTTGGCTGCTGTTACAAGACAGCAAGCAGGAACAAGTGCTCCTGAAGGTACAAATTAGAGGTTCTTTAGGTGTTGATTTTGATGCATTTCATGGGAGTATTCATTTAGCTTGATGATGATCTCTGTAGTGAATGGGTTTTTCTTCTTCTTCTTGCGAAAACCTTAACTGTGGGTTTTCATGCTTTGTTCTTTACTTGATGGTCATGTTGCTCGACGAACAAATGAGTTGTTGGGTTTGTGTTTTGATTGTAGAATATGTACAAGGAAGAGACTTGTGAGTATTGATCATAATCGAATGATCTTGTTTTTGTTAGAGTTGTTGATACGGGTATAATTCTATATTCTGTTTGAAATAAGAGAGCAAGAAAGATAATTATAGCCCAGAAAATAAAAGGTCATATTTCAACTACTTTCAGCACTATTGCTGGTTGCATTATTAGTGTCTTTTACCCTAGTGAATATGGTAGTAGTAAGCAATAACAACAGGAATTCAAGTAACTTTCGTCACTCTTGCTGGTTTCATTATTTGCACTTCTAGTGCTTGGACACTAGACTACTGCAAGCACTAGCAGTCCTCCGATTTTGGAAAGAGTCACTCTACATGGACATAATTTTAGACATAAATGTCGTCACTGGAATAGAATAAAATTCCAAGACGTCACATTGCTCAGACTTTAAAATCCGCCACCACTGCACCCTAAAATCAGAGCAAAGTAAAGTGGAGCCATCCGCTACTGAGAATGGAGAAAAGAGAAGGGATGTATTTGTTATCTGTTAGTAGAAAGAAGGGCTAGTCTGTAATATAACCATTCTATAAGTACTGATAATTGTAGTCAACACACTGTCAATGGAAGCTCTGTTTTGAACTTGTGAAATTAAAAATGTGCTTTGCTTATTAAACTGCCTTATCGTGATAATTACTTTACTTATTGGAGCTCTGGTTTAGAACAAACTATTCTTTAATAACTTCTGTTATAACTGGATACTGTATACTGTCTCATTGTGCGATTCATGTGTGGGTAACCAAGGATGTGTTGGTTTGTTTTGTTGGTTAAGCAGGAACAAGTGTCCCTGAAGCTACAATTTAGAGTTCTTAGTTTTTTTTCCTTCTGATCCATCCCATATCATTCTCATAGTTTGCTGATCTTTGTGTGGAAGGTCTTTCTTCTTCTTGCGATAACCTAATCATGGCTTTTCATTCTTTACTTGTCCGACGAACACATTAGTCGTTAGATTGTGTTACAATTGTAGAATATGCACAAGGAACCTATGAGCATTGATCATAATCCTATGATATTGTTTTGTCAAATTTCATACATTTGATACAGGGTATCATTTTAGCTTGATTCTTCTTGTATGTGAAAGAACTGAGGAACAACATTGACTTGCATCAGAGGCTTCAAACTCAGGAAAGACATCTCCGGCCACCTATCTATCTGTGGAATGACTCTGCAACTGCATAATACGCGACCATCACCGGAAGAGACACCAATGTGCCGAAGATTACCGCTGTGCTAAGCACGTTGGTGTGTAACCCGTATTCTTTAGCATAAACAAAGGAGACAATAGATTGTGGGAGCGCCGCCTGCAACAAAGTTAAACCCTCACATGCTTAGAAACACACAAAAAAAAAAGGAAAATAGATTGTCGAGTGGATTACCTGAATGATGGCGAATCGTAATATATCACCACGCAATCCTACAACCAAGGCACCAATAGCCATGGTTGCCGGTCCAATAATGAACTTTAGAACCATCCCGAATAAGGATAAACTAGCTCCGCACGCGATGATTTTCTCCTGACACGCCATGAATAGCCCTGCATTTGAGAGCAAGAAAGATATTTATGACCATGAAGTTTGATATACGACAGCAGCCAGCAGGCAGTGGCGGACGTAGGATTTTAATTAAGCGGAGACCAAGTTAAACTATATTCGTACGCTATAAGAGGATTCAAGTCAAAATGTGAGATTTAAAAAATTAGAAAACGTAAATTTGATAAATTTTAGGGACTAAAACCTAATATTTGTATTAAAATATGTCAAATTATATTAGCATTAGTGATATTTTTTTTGACCTTGGAGGGGCCTGGCCCCCGCCCGCCACCCCCTAGGTCCTCCCCTGGCAGCATAGAGATTCAATAAAAGTACCCATAGTGAACATGGCAATTCCCGTTCCAGCTCTCGACAAGATCAGTACCGATCCTTCCACAATTTCCGGAAGTTTCAGGTGGAACCTGGTTTCCGGCGACAACACGTTAAAGAAAACAGTAATCATCATTAGAGACGAGTTTGAGTTTTAGTAATATGTAAGCTTCATTTTGATATAAATCATGTAGACTTTTTTACCTGTTAGATAATAAGGCCCAGAAAACTCCGATAAGGCAAGCCCAAAGCTTCGCGTCGGTAACAAGTTTGAGGCACACGACCTTCATTGACACCCTCAATGATGTAAAATTGCTACGTACTCCGTCAATGTTTGTGTTCCCTTCCAAGTCTTTCTCCAACTCTGTAATGACTCGTCGGAGTTCATACACAAACAACATGCCTGTAAACCAAACAGCAAACTGCGCAACCGCCAGCTGGACTATTAGGTCGACGGCCCATTGTCCGTACATGGCTTTCATTATGGGAACCCCAACAACCAAAGTGTTCGTCATGGCACACAAAGAGAATATAGTAATGGACCAGCAATAGCAATAGGAATCGAAGTAACTTCCTTTGCTGTTGCTGGTTCCATTATTAGTACTCCTAGTGCTTGCACACCAGGCTGCAAGCACTAGTAGTACTAAGATCTTGGAGATGGCGTCAGCGGCCAGGAAACGATAGTTCATCTGAAGGGGGTCCGCCTGCGACGTGAACTGAAATGCGAAGAGAGGGGTGATGAAGTAGCATGCGAGGCGGTTGATGACGTCGCACTGGTCGGCTTTGAATATCCGCCACCATTTCACTGAACCGTACCCTAAAATTAGGGCAAAGTAGAGTGGAACCATAGCTTCCACCACCTTGTAAACATCTTCCCACCCTATCATCTTCCAATTATGTTTTCCTTCTTCTGATGATAAATATAAGATGGAAATGAGAAAGCTCTAGTTATATATCTGCATGTTATTGCTATGTGATGTAAGGTTATATGCCTTTTATGTTCTCTGTTTCATCACTTTTAGCATGAGAACACATCTGGATTCTGGACATAAGCATTTTGTTGACTTAATTTATTCTTGTCGGAACAAGTGTTGAAGCCACTTTGCAAATAATGGGAACAGTTTATTCATTATTCTCCATTAATTAAGGAAAAGTTGTCATGTAAATGTCAATTGAAGTGCCAAATATTATCCCCCAGTATTGACGGATGTCCTGTTTTGCATAATACAAATGCTTCCTCATTGGTGTTTTATTTGTCAGTAGGACATTTAAGGTCAGTTTAAAAATGTTGTGACGGTATAAAAAGCTGGTGTCCGAGAATCACGGTGGAGAAGCTGCTGTGAAGTATTGACAAAATATTGTTTGGTAAATATTACATAAAAGCTACATTGGGAGGTTAACAGTGTGATTTGATGTTGTTAACGTTGGTTAGGAGAATAGAATGACCAAAACATAAAATATGTTTAGTAAAGATAATCATTAACTTTTTGTTTTTCTTGAATTAGTGGAATGTTAAAATCAATTGTGAAAAGTTATTTGAAAAACTAATTTGTGAAAGCAACTCCTACCTGCTTATCACAAGCGCCCGTGAGTAAGCAACTTCATGTTTACCAAACGATTAATAACTTCTAGTGGAGGAATGAAGAGAAATCTTGTAAAATAATGACGTGACAGATTTATTTTACAGCATCAATTTTGCCTTTTCGAGCTATGAAATTATCAATAGTTTTTCTTTTTGAGAAAATATAACTTTCATTACTCAGAGGCTAAGAGAGTCTTATCGGCATCAATACATGCTAACACCCACTCGGAAGCCGAATCTATCCAACTACACATTGATATAGTTTGTATAGCTTGCTGAGCTAAAAAGAGTGAGCCACATTATTGGTACTCCTAATCCTAGGGCACCAACAACATTTTGCAGTTATTTGGCTCATAAGAACCTTGCAATCTTTGAAGACAAGCCCCGCGGCAGATTGTAGAATTTTCTGGGGTGTTTAGAACAGAAACAATATGGCTTGGATAACTTCTGAGTCGTGATATCACTCTCATATTAAAGTATTTCGGCGGTGTGCACGAAATCTCTAATCGGATAAAACAGAGACTGTAGCAAGAACGAATATGATGTTTGCTATGGAATCCGAACTCACAGGTTCTTTCTGTGTTCCTGAATTCGATCAAAACTGATAATTAAAGAGGGAGAAGGCGGTTAATCTGGCGGTTACAATCGCCAGATTTCAGTCCGT
Source organism: Linanthus parryae (assembly GCA_023055425.1). NCBI lineage: Eukaryota > Viridiplantae > Streptophyta > Magnoliopsida > Ericales > Polemoniaceae > Linanthus > Linanthus parryae. Next base: position 25,971,030 of record JALGPY010000005.1, on the reverse strand, counting down.
TTTCCAACGGAAAATTAATTCCGATACGGTTTTTGTTAAGCAATAAAACGTCCGAAATCCAATTCTTCCACCAGGACCCCCGTACCCCGTCGGGGGCTGCACCCCCGAACCCCCGCAGTCGTCCGCGAGTTCGTTGTCCAAGATAATAGCATAGTTGTGTGCACGCGTGTACTCCACACCTCTTAACGTGTACAGCGTATATGCCAATGTCTATTTTAGTCGTAAATAAATCCGATTACACAAATAGTCGATGACACTAAAATCACCAACATAAATGAGTCTTCCATAACCCCTGTTCCATGTTGGAGCCTTGTTATAAGTTCAATAGTTAAAGGAGGAGAATAATGTAATAATTATTTGTTCCTCTCTTATAAGCCATCACTGATGCGCAACGACTAGAAACTGTGAAGCAAAATCCCTAATAATTACACATCATAAATATTAATTAACATCCGAAGAAATTAATTTGATGGAGGATCAATGTAAAGATTGTACAACTGCGTAGTAAGATATCAACACTGGAAGAGAAACCAACGTCCCGAATATCACCCTGAAATATTCAAAAGCCATAAATGATTAGAATTAACAGTGATAATTGATAAATATCTTGCATAATCTTGAGAAATTAAATTGACTTACGCAGTACTAAGAACATTGGCATGCAATTCATACTCTTTGGCGAATATGAAGGACGCGATCGCTTGTGGTAGTGCTGCCTATAACAAATTTAAATGCATTTTAGATAATTAAAAAGACACGGATGAACACAAAATTTCACCTAATTTTAGTTCAAATGGATCACCTGGATGATGGCGACGCATAAGATTTTACCGCGCAAACCTACAATCAAGGCGGCGACGGCCGTGGTCGCGGGTCCGACGACGAATTTCAGAACCATTCCGAAAACAGCTAAACTGGCTCCGCACGATATTATTTTCTCTTGACACGCCATGAAAAGCCCTTCATTTACACGACACGAGAGTGATCATTCGGTTCATAACATGCGAAGAATGTACATTACGGGAAAAAAAGAAGTTCGATAGAAGATGAAATCAAAAGAGATTTACCCATACTGAACATGGAGGTTGCTGTACCAGCTCTCGACATGACAAGTACCGATCCTTGAATAATATCTGGCATCTTGAGATGAAACCTGTTTAATATAGAAAGGGCACGACACTGTTCATAACGAATATTTTAAAACGTTTTGCACAGGTAGACACCCATGTGACGAAGGAATGTCAAAAGGGTTCTGGTGCAGTGTAGAGGACATTGGATTACTTTGCTAATCGCCTAATACGCCTCGGGTACTTTATGCTTAGGCACCCACGCTTCGTGAGAAGAGGAACAATCTTTTTTCATGATTTCAAGAGAAAATTTTATTTTTGTGTGAACCAGACAGTATCCTCCAACCATTAACTACATTCTAGTATTTGAATTACATACTACTAAAATGTAAATACCTGTTTGATAGGAAAGCCCAGAAGATCCCAACAACACAGGCATAGAAGTTTGGATTCTTGACAAGCTTCAACAACACCCTTCCAATAGAAATCCATAGTTCTGAAAAATTGCTTCCCTCCTCAACATCATTATTTCCTTCCAAATCTCTCTCTGACGAGATGGGACCACTTCGCCGGAGCTCCATAACGAACAATATAACCGGGAACCAAACGATAGACTGCAGCACCGCTGCTTGGACGACAAGATCGACGGCCCATTTGCCAAACATTGCATTCATTAAAGGCACCCCCACAACCAAAGTATTAGTCATGGTACATAAGGAGAAAGCAGTAATGGACCAGCAATATCGAAAGGAATCCAATTTACTCCTTTCATTATTACTGGGGTCCGTACTAGTACTAGGCCACTTGCACCATACTGCAAGTACTAGTAGTATTAGAATCTTGGAGATAGCGTCTGCAGCAAGGAACTGGTAGTTCATCTGAAGGGGATCTGCGTGGGATGTGAACTCGAACGTGAATAGTGGAAGCGTGAAATAGCATGCTAGACGGTTCACGGCGTCGCACTGGTCGGCGGTGAATATCCGCCACCATTTCACTGATCCGTAACCTAAAATCAGCGCGACGTAGAGAGGTGTCATAGCCACCACCACCTTATAAACGTCTCCCCACTGTATCATCTGTTTGTTTTTACACTTTTTCTCTTCTCTTTTGTTTTTTTTCTTTGTTGTTGCAAGTACAAATGTTTGGTATGTGGCTATTTATATAGCACGATGAGGAAACCAGTGAATGGAAATTGATAACTTTTTTGAGTTGTTTGTTTCGTTGCTTTTGTTAGAGTGCTTTGTAGGTTTTTTCTTCATTGTGGTTTTATGTTTTTGTAATGAAGCTAAAAGAAGCTGCTTCATGGTAAAGCTCAGAAGCTAGTGCTTTGTGTCATCAGTGTCATAAAAGGGCTTGCTTTTTAAGCTAGAGGTTTTGAGTTTTTAATTCACTTCCGGGTTTGTTAATAGGACGTTGATTTAGTGTTTTTCTGAATCACATAGAGCGATTTTTAACAATTATGGTGCGTTGTGTTACAAAGTGACAAAGAATGACTGTTTTATATGTCAATTTTGATGATGGACGAGTTTTGCATGCTTTATTTACCGTTTAAGTCGTTTTTATAAGTTCATACAAGAAGATTGTGACCAATAAGTATGAGAAAAGGTGTGAATGTTGGTGAAAAAGTTTTGCAATCAAAACCAGACCTTTTTACAACATACTTCTACTCTAAACTTCGAAGTTAAAATTCAAGATTTGAATTTATAAGTTCATATAAGAAAAGACTTATAAGGTAACATTAACTTAAAATTCGGAGTTAAATTAACTTAAACTTAAACTGAAAATAAGTCATACCTATCTCGCCCTAAGAGCCAAAGGTTTTTCGTAGTGTTTTATGTTACTTTGTCTCTTTAATTTTTGTATAAACTAGTTAGGATGAACGTGCGGTGCACGTGGGTGATAATTTTATTAGTAAATTACAAAACCAGAGTGTTCAATTAGAATATGGAATTTATTGGTGATATTTAAAATAAAAAACCGGTTTGAACAAACCTGCATTAGAAGAAACTTTTCTCGAGACACTACAAAGAGTAAGTTACAGTCTTTTAGACATATTATATCGCCCTATTTTTGAGCTACAACATCTTATTGCATTTATTTAATCTCCTGACTTAAATTGGACAGTAATATCTCCGTAGATGTAGAGCAGTTGTGCAAATTGTTTAACAAATGAGGAGCACATCCAAGTCTTTCAACATTGAAGAAGAGTAAACATTTGCTTCACACTTTAGGTATAAAGCTCTTGATGAAAACGTTAAACACGGGCTTGATAAGTGCATGCAACCACTGGCTGCGTTGGAGAAGATATCATATAGAGTACGAACACAAACAATGAAATTCTTCATCAACAAATATTAGAAATAAAATAAAACTATTTTCAAAACAGAAAAGAAAAAGAGAAGTCTCTTTCTCTGTAGCCCTATTTTGAGCTAGAGCCTTAAGAAGAGGCGGTTAAGTTTCTGGTGAAAGGAGTCCAAGATTTTACCCGCCTCCCGATTTGGTTACCAGAAGCATAATAGCATATCAAAATTGTATGGTCGCCAAATGAACATTTGCATATCATGTTGACTAATTCCTCGATGGTGTTGCATTATCAGAATAATGAATAAATGTGCTCCACGTTCACATGACACTAATATAGTTGAGAAAAATAAGGCGTAGAGTTTTTGTCACCTCTGTTAAAATATTCCCACTTTTCAATTTGCTACTCACCTAAGAACGACTACATGGATCATTTAGATGCAATTCATAAGATAATTTCTCACAATCAATTATAGATAAGAGTAATGTGGAATTCAAATGAAATCATAAATTTGTACTCAAGGTGAAACATATCAAAATAGCTTCTCTAGCGAAGCTGGAGTAGTCCAATGATAGAATTTAAAGCAACCTTCTTAAGTGTTTCATTAGCAAACAAAACTGAAAGAGCTGCTTTAAATATGTTCAACTCGCAGAATTCTTTACCACTGCTATCGGAAAGCAAATTCATGCAAACATGCTAACGGCGAGAAGTATATTATCCCTTTAAAGCTCTGAATACAAGGAACTTAAGCTCGAATCAGTTACCACCATTACAGGTCTCACAACCTCAAATGAAAAACTTACCTCCTCCAAGTTCAATATGTTCACATGTCTCAGTTTTATATGTGCATATCACCAAGTGTGACACACGCAATGAATTATAAACCATTATAGTTGAGGGGACGAATTAGTCAAGTGATTAACACAGATATTATAAACGTATGATAAGCCTTATGATTATATCAAGTTTATAATTATGTTGTTCGAGATATTATATTGTCGTAAATTGTGTTTCCCTGTTATTTTGGTACTCCCCAAGTTCGTTTTGCCTATATAATAGACCTCACACTCTTAAATCGTGACGGAAAATTCAAAGGTACATAATGTTATAAGCAGTATAAGATTTAACATACATAACCCTTCTGCAACTGATAGGTGCAACAATTCTTCCAACAAATGCAATTGTGGCCTACGTCAACTGCTAGGGCCCTCCACAAATATGAATCTGTGACCACCATAGAAACTACATAAAATGCCAATCAGGCACAAAATATGATGCCATAGTACTTACAAAAATATCTGTTTCGTTTATGGCTCAGTTGATTGGTTATTTAAGTAGGAATATACAAAGGTAGTAGTCGGACTATAGGATACACAAAAATGCGGCTGCATGGCTGTTCCATAAGGCCAGACTAAATGTCCACGAGGAATGGTAAGGACCGATCTTGTGCCGGTCAATGGCAAGTTTAACAGTAGAATGATGCTGAGAGTGGCGAGCACCTAAGATGTTTTTTGTATTTCACTGAGTTATAATGGAAAAATACACAATTTTATTTCAGAATGCTTATATATCTTCCCAACACAGAGATCTGGAGATTTCATTTTTTTCATGTTACCGAAATACAACATTTATAGGATCGCTGCATGAACAATTATACAATGCAAACTAATGTAAGATCGAAGAGAGACGAACTCTTAAACGGAGAATTTCGCAACTTGCGGGGGTGAGAATAGAGACCTGCAAAACAAAGCCAACTATAAGTGCTATAGAACCATGAAAGAAAGAAGGCTACATTAGTGAACGCCAAATTCATTAACATTTTTACAAGCTCCTCTATGTAAAACTTACAGAAGGGTATACCTTGTCTTGCCAAGGATATGTAGGGTTTATAAGTAAAATCTCAGTGATTGTCGTTCAATCCACCATAATTCCCCCTGAAATCACAATTATTAGATAGGCTTATCAAGAACTCCAAGGTGTATGTATAAATCCATCAACAATATTTAGTAAAAAATACAAATGGTTTTTCAGATGATTTACAATACTGAAAGAACAGATTAACAAAAATGTTTATACCTCAAGAGGAAAAAAACATGAAAGCAAAAAAAGTTGGAGAACTTGGACTCACAATAGGAGAGTTTGCTGGAACAACTACAAATAACATTGCCTGGCTGTGATAAATACTCTCGCTTTACAATACGTATATAATATCGTCCACCTCCATTCGCGATCTAGGTAAACCAGCAACACGTACCATGGTCAGTAACATACCCATCAAACAAATAGGAGTGATAGACTTACATCAAGTGCCTTCGATTTGCGAAGCCCATGAACATTGCACGCACTTCAATAAACCCTAACACAAACCGCAATACCAAATCAGACTCAAATATCACAGGGCAACCATAAAACAACACGATCTATTTCTATTATGGATGAATAATCTAAAGAATCATAAATGAATAAGAAAAGATTGTACAATCGCTGAGAGGATAAGAAGTACAAAAGAGGATTTCACCTTGGGGAAGTTGCGTCTGTTAGAGGGTCATAGTGAAGAGTCCATTGAGCAATAAATTCAATACGTGGAGTTCAACCGTGAGAAGGTTTCTTCCGTTAAGCGGAGGGTTCTTGGAAGAGGGGCATGAAAGTAGTTACAGTAAATTGTATGGGTTGCTTTGTACAATTTCTCTTGTGAGAGGTCACTTCGTAAAAAAAAGATCTTAAGGGTCATTTTTAAATCTTATCATAATAAACAATTTTAGAGTGTCTCTTTTATAATAAATGATCTTAGGAGTCATCTAACTTTTTTCAGTCTTTTAAGATAGTAAAGATTATGTTCAAATATTAAACATTTGCGATTTCACTAAGTGAAACTATTGCTTTTAGAGTGTTTTTCTTCATCAGCTAGTAGGTAGCTAGCTGGATTACTATTATTTATAGTGAAGTCCAGCAAGTTGTTCCAACCTTGTAAGGAGCTGATTTGTTCACGTTATTTCCATCAATAACTTCCCATCTGGTATTTGAAAGTTGAAACTCTTACCAAATCATTTTCGTATAAAGAAATCGCTTAGGCTGCGTGAAATATGTTAGCAAACTCGATTTCTTTTCCCTCTTTCTTTTGGCGTCTTGTCTATTACTCGATACATGCGTGAATGTGCGCTTCGTGCCACTAATCGGAAAGAGTGATTGGGAACGATAAAACCGTCTAATGAGGTCAAAATTGGAGGCCCATTTTGAAATATATACAAGTATACATATGCCTAGTATTTAGTGGGAGGAACAAGCGCACTCCAAAACCATGGGCTTTTTTTTTCGAGTTGTTTAGCTGGTATTACTTGCTACTTTTTTTAACCCACTTACCACTAGTATATGCTAGATGATTCTCCGTCGTTGCTTACTTAGAGTTCCATTGATATATCCCATGAGGCCATGATGATACCAACTAAAGTGGTTTTAGTTTGCTCTCATATAAGAGGTGGATTTAGGATTTACGTACTTTGATATTGCAGTGGAAAAACTTCAATTTCGACTATTAAAAATATACAACAAGAGTTTTATTAAGAGAGAGGGAGTGTAGCTCAAAGCAAAAGAGGGGGTGCGAATTGCATAATTAGACCGAAGTTACAAATTAGACTAGTCTTTTCTCCGAAACAACGGGTGAAGTCCTCCACCCCTCTTGAAATAATCGATCAACCATGAGGGTACTCCACTTCCTAGAATATAGTAGAGGAGGTATATTGCGGAATCGGCCTTAGCCAATCGAGGTGGCAAGAAAGGGGTCCGTACCCAAACCCTCACTTTTTAATGAGAACATAATTCAAACTCCCACGTTGCATGTCGCTATCATGACATCTATCAAAACACTTAAGCCTCTGGCAGGTATGCCCCAGGGGGCACGAGTAGTTTTTCTTGTTAACATTTTATATCACCCCATTAAGAAAGAAGTAAATTTGTGAGTTAAAAAACCAATTTAGCTACAAAATTAAAAGAAGTTATGAGCCTCCAAGAAAGTGATGCTAGGAATCCATTAAAAACAAGAGAAGCAAGAACACAAGATAAGAGCATAAGAATTACGTGGTTCAATAGTTTTTCTTCTTACAAGATGTGTGTTTTGGTGAGAGGGCGGGGGTAGATTGCATGTATCAACACACTGATTGAATCAAACTTAATTGGTTGAATTGGTATCTTCAACGACCATCTTTGCAGAAGAAGAAGCAGAAGCTTGTCAACAAAAGACCAAGGCCCTCTGTCAAACACCCTCAAAAGACGACTATACGCTTATAGTTGAAAAGGAAGATGTTATCCTTTTCCTTTGTGATTTGTACTTCATTACTCATCCTCCAGACCCTCTTCATGTCTTTAATTATAGGCCTCTAATTGATCGATTGTCTGTCTAAACCCTTCCTTTTGAGGAATCCATCTCCCATATCATGAAATTCATCCTCCTCTGTGAGTGAGAGCCCCTGAAATGATTTGTTTGACACCATTTGTACGTCGTTGATGAGAAGTCGTTTGGTATTCCGACTTCCAGAGCTCTAAAAATTCTAAGACGAATGATTAGAATAAAAAAAAAATTCTTGTATCGTTTATTAGTCAAATAATCTACTCAAAGTGGTTGGAAAAATGAAAAAAAGATTGTTATTTCGGGAAGTATGTTGCAAGGAGAGGAGAAAATGAACTGTGGTATCCCTGCGCGCACATATATCAATAGATAGTCTTGTCAATTCCCAATAGCCTCAAGAATAATTTGGCGTCTGAGACAGATGTGTATCTGTTGGGAGACACGGCTACGAGACGACGAGGACGAGCTCGGCACCCTCCGGGTTATCTCAAAGACTACGTTCGGAATTAGTATTTAATTAGTTTTTAGTTCGTTGGCTTATTTTATACTATTATGGAGTTTATTCAACTTCGGGAGATGATAGCGTATTAAGTTTGTTTTATGGGGGTGGGTAGTGTCTTCTGCGATTTTATTTCACTACAAAGAGTACTGTTCGATCGTTATTTGATCGTCAATCGAAGAATTCCTGTGTTTAGGTTAAAACCCTAGTGTTTTGTGCTCAATCGATAGGTATCCGGAATTTCAAATTGGCCACCTGAGGGGAGCAGGCCTTAAATCTCACCCCTTGAGGTTGAGAGGAGAAAATGGGTAATTTGGTTCATTTTGCGCAAACTGAACCAACTTCCAAAATAGGTAACTCTAGAGGGGAGAAACACGAATAAAGTTTGAAAATCAAGTTACTCAACTCTAAATAGTGAGAAATATCGGCGCCGAACCAAAACGAGAGATCGTGTAGGCCCGTAGAAGAAATTCGACTTTACATTTAGCCCCTCGACTTTTTGAAATTCTAATTGAGCCCAACGCTTACATATAAAGCAAAATTAACAACTCTTCTTTTCCTCTCAACTCTGTTCAAGTCTCTTCATCTCTCACCACGAGTACTCGACGGAGGAGCTCCGGCAACGCGCCGACGATTGGATTCCGTCACCGGAGTAACAGGCTTCATAAGGTTACGAGGTACTACTTTACTCTTTGACTAAAATAGCCCCGAACTTGCGCTGATTTTACATGCTCGTTCGAATCTGATATCGTTGAAATTGTTATATCTGTTTGTTATTGGTGAAATTGTTGAAGATGATGATGAGACTCTGAATGTGGTATTTTAGGTTAAAATGTGGCTATTGGATTTCAAAATTACGAGTTCTATAATGTTAGGGCCATTTTCGCCTAATTCTTGTATACATTATGTCAATCATTGGCATAGATGAATTTCTGTTATGAAGAGAAGCTCTTCGATTAATATATGAAGATGGTTGAAGCAAGAGATTGAGTGATGTGTTTGTAACACATTATTAAACATCATAGCTCTTCTGCAAGTTGCTTATCTAGCACTTGCACTGAAGGTGTTTGACGAAATTCCGCAAAGAGAGATTTTACAATATAAACGTTCGACTCCATGGTTATTGAGAGAATTCTCCTAATGTTGGTGTAGAATCGTCAATTATCAAACACAACCAAAACTCATTAATAATAGGATCAAGAAGTCATGACCACTGAGTATTGATGCCTTCCCCTATTGCCTTTGTTATAGTGAAACATGTGCATGTACGCAAATCTAGGTATATCTGAGGTTATTGATCAACCAACATGCAAGTTGCATATTCCTATCCAAGTAGAACACAATGATATAAAAGCCATATCACTTGTGGTACAGCATTAAAGAGAAGTGAATTGCGATAACTAAATGGAAACGCAATGTAATATTACATAGCGTTTCCATTTGGGAAAGCTGGATTTGTAACTGTACTGTGCTTAGCCCAGTTGTCATCATCATAGTTTGGCCGTCCAGTTGCACACGGTTCCATTATTGATTTTTTCTCGTGCTTCTTGAAGTGGAAACTCTTTGTCAATACATCTATAACAATTTCATTTGCTCCCCCAACCACATGAAATTATGAAAATTTTATTCACTGCAAATGATGCATGTCAGAATGTGCTACTACTACTACTGCTCCTATATTTTTGTTTATTTTTTATGATTTTTACTGGCTCACCTTTACTGGAGCTGTTTATCCCTATGCTAGTCTTCTGTCTGAAAATCATGTCCCTTTCACAGAATGGCAACCTTGACCACCTCTTCACATGAACAGACAAACCGCTATTGTCACCCTTCACCTCATGCCTGCTCATCCAGTTTACTAGTCTTATTTGAGTAAATACAGAATTAAGAGCATAGTATTTGGCATTTTAGTTAACAGATGTCCTTGGATTTCACTTTAAATATTTTGGAGTCTAAGTTTCTTCTGATTTCTGATGAATGACTTTGTTATTGATTTTTGTCAAGTACTATTCTTAATTTAGGACATCCGAAAATCCAAAGGTTAGCTCATAATTGGGTACATATGTAGGAGTTTGCTACCAGATGCACTCTTCATTACCAGAAATATGACTTTATCTAATTCCCTAAGGCTTCTTGTCTACATAAGGAGACTCTGGTTCACCACATAACAAAGCAAGAAGGATGCCCAACCTGTGTCCTCCTCCTCCTGGGGGAGTTAGCATATGCGTTTTTTCACCTTTTGAACATTGAACTGCATTGATTTGGTGCGTAGTTTTTCCAATGAACTGAATATCACCCTTCACATACTTTTTCTATTATATATATGATGAAAATATTCAGTTGCTTTATTGATAAAAGCTTTTGTATATTTCAAGAAGCGAAGTAATGAAGATCCTATTAAAATAAGACCGCATCTATATAGCTTGTGACTCAGTTTCATTTTGAAGTTAATTAAGTAGCCAATAAAATGTAAATGAAACAAAGCAATCTTTCAATATCCTCCAAACAGGATATTTAAGACGTCCTGAGAAACAATATCTGCACTTATTAAGCGCTGTCCTTAAGTTTGTGCAGGATCAAATGAGCTCCATATTGGGGCTTGAGAGTAATAATAGTTGATGGAGCGTGTGCATAGGATGGAGAAAGCTCAAATGAAAAGCGCTGAAGAATCATCGCCATGGTCATTTTGGCTTCCAACATTGTAAAGTTTTGTCCAATACACATGGTCCCCAACCAAATGGGAAGTATGATAACTGTTGGTTCATAGTTGCTGCTGAAACTCCTTCAGAGAACCTCTCTGGCTTGAACTCTTTCACATCATTTCCCCAGATTTCTGCGTCATGGTGAAGTAGGATTATCGGCAGGGAGAGTAGCACTCCAGCAGGTATGGACATCTCTCCTAATTTTGTCTCTTCATGTACAGTTCGAGTAAGGGAAACTCCTGGCGGGTATAGCCTAAGAACTTCATTCAAAATCATGGTTACCTTGAAAATATAAAATAATTTTTTTAGTTTCTCCTTCTTTTTCTCAATGAAAGCATTATTTTTTTTGTTTTGATATACGGAGATGGGTGCTCACGATTTTAAGACGACTTAATCCATCATAGTTGGGTTCTTTATTTCCAAAGACCTTGACTACTTCTTCTCTTGCTCGTTGTTGCCAATGCTGATGCATGCTCAATAAAATCATCGTCCAAACAATTAAACAAGTAGTTGTTTCCTGTCCGGCTAGATAGAATAGTTTGCATTCTTCAATCACATCTGTAATACTCATTCCAACTTTTTTCATGTTGTCGTGATTTTAAATTTCTTTCATGCTGGATTCCAATAATATCCCCAACAAATCATTGTTGTTGCCACTTGCTCCTGCCTTCATTTCTTTCATCCTCTTATTGATGATGCCTGTTAGGGACAATTTCACTTCCTTCTCAATATATTTCATTCTCTTGTTCATTTTTGTAGGAATAAGCCTGCAAGTTTGGTGAATTCATTATATTTTCATTATATATTAAAAGATGAGCTGAGTTTTTTTGCAAATAAAACTAATATATTTGAGGTTTAAGGAAGTGGTTGAAAGCTTTTTGACCTCCAACCAGGAATGTAAATCGAGTGTAGAGACTGCATAGTCAATTCAGCTTGTTCTGTTTGAAGTTGAAATATCTTTCTTCCCTCCTCATAGTTACTACCAAATGCAGTACGTGAAATAAAATCGCTTGTTAATGTTTGCAAATAAGGCCACACGTTCACCTCGCTTGATCCTGCTGAAATGATTTTCTCCCAAGTGTTCACCATTTCAGTACAACTTAAATGAAACACAGGTAACATATTCTGTAAAGACAACATAGTTTCAGTGGAATGCAGCTCAAAGATTTAAGAGAAAAAGTCTGTTGACATTAATTAACCTTAAGCTTCTGCATATGGAAAGCAGGGTTGATGAGTTTTCTGTGTTTGATCGATCCATTACTCACCCTCATAGGTTGCCATACCAGTGGCTATCAACTTCGCAAGTGGATTAGGCGTGGGCTTTCTAAAGTGAAAATTCTTTGTTAAAATCTCCTTAATGAGTTCAGGCTCCATTATGTTCACTTTTGGTTTTGGTCCGAACCACATAAATGATTTCTTCCCTGCGAAGTCACAAATATGTAATTCTCCACAGGGTTACTTTGAGAAAAACATAACTGAAAATACAAGGGTAACATACCGTAGGTCATGACACAGTCACGAACGAAAGGCATAATACGGGGCACAATATCATCGGATAAATTAATGGGAGTAGACCTAGCTTGTCTGATCATCTTGAAGCTCTCTATCGTGTCTCCGACCAACACTCTGTAAGAATTTCCAGAGAACCCTTGTTTTCTAAGGGATCTCTCTAGCTTTTTAGGGGTTAACCATACCCCATAAATAACTGACCATGCCCAAATCAGAACAACAATACCAGTTGAAACCACCAAGAGGTAAAACCCCATCTCCTTGTTGCAAAAGAGAGAAAGAGAGAGAGAGTGAAACAAATCAGTTTCGAGAGAAAATATATGCTGAAGATATCTGGTTAAGAGAGAATGGGGTATGGCTTATGTAGACTATTTAGTCTATAAGATTATTAATTAATGTTAACATTGGAATCTACATCCAGATTAAGAACTCTTTTGTCTGGCTTACTTAACTTTTAGGATTGATCATAGTTTACTTGTTGTTTTTGGCGGATCTTCATTTGTTCGTATGCATATTTCTTCCACGTTCAAAACATTTTAATTACCAAATTTGTTAATACGATTTAGAATTTAGATATGACCAATGGGTGATATTTTTGTTTTTTTTCGGAAGTTACTCTTGCCATCTTACGAATTTATGCCCTCCGGAATGCCATTGCGATGTCCATTATGGTTCCAACTATAGTGATTTTTTGCTTTTTCCTTCGGATTCTCAAAATGTTACGCCATTTGTTGTAACCCTTAACATCGTACCTCATATTGTGAATATGGAAGCTTTCATTCTTAATTCACGAATTTGGTTTTTGATATGCTTCGCGGACAGACTGTGATTGCTTATCCATGGCTTTGTCATGCTTCACGAATTTGGTTTCGAGAGAGAATGTATATGGGATGGGATGGTGGGATTGCATGACCAGAATAATACGTAAGGTAAGAACTTTTGGTTGCTTAGCGCGGTTTGATTTTATATGTTGTCTTGAATGTGCGTAGGAGGTTCTCTTTTTCTCTGTAAATGTGATGTCGTCTGGGATTGAAAGTTTGATGAACTTGCTTTGATCATATATGTTTTATTGCATCTTACATGTTTTCGTGCATGTTAAAAGGATATGGTTTGGTCACAAACCATATGACTGTATCAGAATATCAGATGTACTGTGGGTTTATAAGCCCACTGTCTGTTAGCACAAGTATGTTGGGGCAAGTCAGTTTATTTGGCTAAAATCACATCAGACTATGGCTTCAAATTTTCTTTCGTATGTCAGCAATGATGCTCTGAATCCCACTTTTCCCGATGCAAACTTATTTCTACATTGATTTCCAAATTTTAAAACTTTATTATCGGACAACTGAACGAGAAACCTTATGAAGATAATATGGCCAGACATCGCTGTACATACATGACACAAAAAACAAGGATACTGAACTCAACTATGACTTCAGTTGAAACATAAATCCTATCTCTTAGTAGTAGTACATTAGGATGGTGTACATTTATGCAAGGATTAAGAGCTATAACTGTCTTAGAATTACTGAGTGGCATTCACAACCTCACATACTAAAGTTTGTATAGGATCAAATGAGCACCATACATGGGCTGGAGAATCGTGGTACTGAAAGGAGCGTGAGTGTAGGATGGTGATAGCTCAAAATAGAAATGCTCAAGAATCATAGCCATGGCCATCTTGGCTTCCAACATCGCGAAGTTTCGTCCAAGGCAAACTCTTGGTCCATAACCAGATGGAAAGAAAGAAACTTGTTTCTGTGTAACATGTGCAATCCCTTCTGAAAATCTCTCTGGCTTGAACTCATTTGCATCATCTCCCCATATTGTGGGATCATGCTGAACCAGCAGAGATGGTAATGCAATTTCTACTCCTGCAGGTATGGTGAAGTTCTCTAGCCTTGTATCTTTATGGACGGTTCGTCCAAGCAAGACTACCGGTGGATATAACCTCAGAACTTCATGTAGAATCATAGTTATCTGCAGGTAAGTTATATATTAGAATTCACATGTAAACATATATTCTTGGTCTTGTATGTCTAATCAGAGGTTTTAATGTGAAAAATTCGAGGAACTTACAACTTTTAGCTGATTTATTCCGTCAAAGCTGAGTTGATTATTCTTGAACACCTCGAGAACCTCTTCTCTTGCACGCTGTTGCCAATTTTGATGCCTACCCAGTAGAATCATTGTCCAAACAAGCAAACAAGAGATGGGCTTTTGCCCAGCAAGGTAGAACAATTTACATTCCTCAATCACGTCTCCAATACTCATTCTAACTTTCGATCTATTCTCATGGCTTTCAACTCCTCTCACATTAGATTCCAATAATACATCCAACAAGTCATTGTTATTACTGCTTCCTCCCGCCTTCATTAGCTCCATCCTTCTAGCGATGATGTCTTTGAGTGAAGATTTTACTTCACTGTTGATTTCATTCATCGTTTTGTTCAACTTCGTAGGCAAAAACCTCCACCCAGGAATATTACTGAACCTTAAAGCTTGACCAACAAGTTCACCTTGCTCTTTTTGTAGTTTTGATATCTTTCTCCCCTGTTCATAGTTACTACCGAATGCTGTACGAGATATAACATCACCTGTCAGTGTTTGAAGATGAGGCCACACGTCCACCTCCCTTGATCCTTCAGCTGAGACAATTGCCTCCCATTCATTTATCATCTCACTACAACTTAACTGAAATGCAGGTAGCATAGTCTATAGAGAAAAAGCAACATCAAGACCGAAGAAACCCAGACGTTGTTAGTACCATTTTAAAGACTCCAAGATAGCTCTAAGATAAAGATTTGCTGGAAACATGTAACCTTGAGTTTCTCCATATGAAAAGCTGGGCTGATAATTTTTCTGTGTTTGGCCCATTTCTCATCCTCATAGCTGACAAGTCCAGAGTGCAACAACTCGAGCACTGGATTTACTTTGGGCTTCTTGTAGTCGCATCGTTCTGTTAATATCTCTTTTATAAGTTCCGGCTCCATGATGTTCACCACTGGGTTAGGTCCAAACCACATAAAAGATCTCTTTCCTGCGAGTCAATGGAAATTCAAAAGAAGACCCATATCAGTTTTGTTCATAAACTCATCAGTAGATTATCATCTTACTTTGTGCTGGTACAATATATGTTGGCTTAGAATATTGAACCATACCGTGGGTCTTGACACAATGATCGAGAAAAGGCATAACATGTGGCGCTATATCATTGGATAAGTTCATTAGACTGGACTTGTCTTCTTCGCCCATCTTGTAGATCTCTGTTAGGTCCCCAGAGAAAAGCCTGTAGGAGTTCCCGGAAAAGCCTTGTCTTCTAAGGTACCTCTCAAGCTTCTTTGGTCTTAACCATGCCCAATTGAAGACATACCACACCCCTACCGCAAGAATAGTGACTATGGTGGAGTAGTAATATACCACCATATCCATGTTTGGTCTGTAGACAGAGTAGAGACTAGGGTGTTAGAGTTTTTGATAATTGATGGAGGGTAAGCATGAGGTTTCAGATACAGTTAACAGAAGTAGACATCTTTATATTTTTTCTTATAACTTAAAGGAGTCTGAAGTTACCTAATTTACCATTGCTCATCTTTAGAAAAGTCAAACCCTGACTTTTCAAAGTTAGGTTTCTGCTAATTATTTTGTCATGAAAAGTACTCGAATATTTGACCAAATTATGTTTTGGGCTATGTACGAGAATAAAAATCAATAAAATACAACAGAATAATCGAAGTTTACTAAGTTGATGTTTTCTGAAGTTGATGTTTACTTACTCTGAGGACAAGAGTTTGTTAATACAATTTCCAAAGCGTGACTTAGATTTGGTTTAAAAAAGAAAGCATGACAAGAATAAAAAAAATACAACAGAATAATCTAACTTTACCAAGTGTGTGTGTGTGTGTTTTTTTTTAAACCTACATGTTTGTTGTCTACCAGGTTTGAATCCAGAATCTCATGCAGAGCTTTTAAATGCTCTACCACTTAAGCTAGCACCCATTTGCAACTATACTAAGTTGATGTTTTTTGAAGTTGATGTTTACTTACTCTGAGGACAAGACTTTGTAGACATAATTTCCAAAGCGCGACTTCGATTTGATTTGGTTTTAAAAAGAAAGCATGACATGATTTGTGTCCCACTAAATTTGCATTACACATGTTAATCTCTATGTGCACCTAAGTACATCTCATAGACTTTGACTATTACCTTTTGCGTTACTTTCTTGCTATTTGAATATTAATACTAGCTTCATTAAAAGATGGAAATATTATTCAAAGATTTGAAGAACAATGACCTTGCTCTGTTTCATGATTGAGGACACAAATTCTTTATGACAAAATTGTCCTCCCAGTGGTGCTCTCAGTCTTGGTAAACTGGATTCGTGATTTCCCTGTGGTTGGCCCATTTATCATCCTCAAAGAGTGACTGTCCAGTTGCTATTCATCATTGGATTTGGATTGACTTCTATAGGATTGTGAAAAACTATTTTTTGCGAGTTCAGGTCTCAGTAAGTAGGTTTCTTTCCATCCACTGTTAGCGATTTCTTCCCTGCAAGCGATACATGTTAATCCGCTTGATAGTTTTAAGCCATTGGACTGCAAGAAATGTCATGTGGGTTTGAATCTCCACTGTGGCACTGTCCATTTGCAGTTTTGTCACAAGTACTTTGATTGAGTCCATTTGTACGACCAAAGTCACCGTTGGACTATTCATGTTTAGGCCCAGATGCAATGGCACTTTTCTATATGCTAATCTGTTTTTCTGAAAATTACAGTTTACCTTTCTATGGGCCATCTTTGAATGTGCCAACCATGTTCATTCCTTCCCATTTTAACCCGGCACAACATTGAGGAAATTCTATAACTCATCGAACAACTGATAAAGAAATATATCTTTGCTCATAATTGAACATGAAAACAAGAAAAAAAAAAAACCCGAGAAAACCCAAAAGTAGACAACTAATACATTGTAAAAATGGTTTAGCAGAGACTTGTTATACATTACAGAAGAACGAAGATGCATTCACTTCAAGTATGTTATCTTTGTTAAGTACATTCAAATGTCGGTACATCTGCTATCCTCTAGAACCGGTCTAGCTAATACCCCACTAGCAATAGGAACCATACTTAGAGTTTGTGTAGTATCATATGAGCACCGTATTGGGGTTGAAGAGTTACGACAGTGAAAGGAGCATGAGTGTAGGATGGCGAAAGCTCAAAAGAGAAACACATTAGAATCATAGCCATGGCCATCTTGGCTTCCAACATTGCGAAGTTTTGCCCGAGGCAAACCCTTGGTCCATACCCAAATGGAAAGAAAGAAACTTGTTTCTGTGTTGCATTTGCAATTCCTTCTGAGAATCTTTCTGGCTTAAACTCATTTGCATCATCTCCCCAAATTGCAGGGTCACGGTGAACCAGCAGAGAGGTCATTACAATATCTACTCCAGGGGGTATGGTGAAGTTCTCCAGTTTCGTCTCTTCGCGTACTACTCTACCTACCATTGGTAGTGGCGGATATAGTCTTAATACTTCATGCAGAATCATAGTTACCTGCAGGTAAATTATATTTTCAGAATTTACATGCCAATTTCTACTATGTTGTGGTTAAAATCTGAATGGTTGTTAGAAACTTACAATCTTGAGATGGCTTAGTCCGTCAAAACTGAGTTGGTTATCTCCAAACACCTCGAGAACCTCTTCTCTAGCACGCCGTTGCCAGTTTTGATGCCTACCCAGTAGAATCATTGCCCAAACAAGCAAATTAGCTGTGGTCTCTTGTCCAGCCAAGTAGAATAACTTACATTCTTCAATCACGTCTTCAATATTCATCCCCACATTCCTGTTATTCCCATGACTTTCAATTTCTCTCATGTTGGATTCCAATAAGACCCCCAACAAGTCGTCATTATTGCTATTTCCTTCCGCCTTCATTAGCATCATCCTTCGATTGATCATGTCATTGAGTGAAGATTTTACTTCACTATCGATTTTGTTCATCCTCTTGTTCAACTTAGTTGGCAAAAATCTCCATCCAGGAATACTACTGAACTTAAATGCCTGCACGATAAGTTGGCCTTGTTCTTTTTGTAATTGGAATATCTTCCTCCCCTCTCCATAGTTGCTGCCAAATGCTGCGCGAGATATTGCATCGCCTGTCAGTTCCTGAAGATGAGGCCACACATCCAACTCACTTGACCCTTCATCCGGAACCATCTCTTCCCATTTGTTTATCATCTCCTTACAACTCAACTCAAATGCCGGCAGCATTTTCTTTAGAGAAAAAAACATGAAGATGCGACATATATAACCACCGTGAGTACCATAATGCACCAAGATTAGAGACTATAAATAGAATTAAGAAAGGCTTTTTTTTCGGAAACATATATAACCTTCAGTTTCTCCATATGAAAAGCAGGGTTGATAATTTTTCTGTGTTTGGCCCATTTCTCATCCTCATAGCTATTAACTCCTGTGCCTAACAATTTGAGTAGTGGATCTAATTCGGGTTTCTTGAAGTTGGATCGCTTTGTTAAAATCTCTTTTATCACTTCTGGTTCCAAGATGTTCACCATTGGGTTTCGTCCTATCCAAATGAATGATCTCTTACCTGCAAGTTTTCGTAAATCTCATAAGACAGATATAGATTTTGAACAGCTAATTATTTCACTCTCTATTGTCATAATATGTGCAGTCAAATAGATTCTCTGAAACATACCGTAGGTCTTGACACAATGATCTACGAAAGGAATAACACGTGGCACAATGTCATTGGTGAAGTTCACAGGTCTGGACTGAGTTTCTTCCGTCATCTTGTAGATCTCTGTCAGGTCCCCGAGCAAAAGCTTGTAAGAGGTTCCAGCAAAGCCTTGTCTTTTAAGGTACCTCTCTAGCTTCTTTGGTCTTAACCATGCCCAGTCGAAGACGCACCACAACCCTATTGCGAGAACAGAGATTAAGGTGTAGTAATATGCCAATGTGTCCATGTTGTAAAGAGAGGGGAATATGTCTTTAGCGAGAGAGAGAGAGAGAGAGAGTAGGGATTGGGGTAAGAGATTTTGATATGAAATTGGGGGTTGATTTTTAGGTGTTATATAAGGTTGATTTTCTCTGGCATTATTTAGTTGATCACAACTATTCTTCCATAATATTCTACCACTTGACTTTTCAAAATTGGGTAACTTCTGTTTCTTGGGGCATGTTAATTTTTTTTCCATGAAGAGTGAATGAATTTTAACATTTCTGGAACCTGGAGAAGAATAAAAGTCGGTAAAAACCAATAGAACAGTCAAACATGATAAAGTTTATGTTTTATTTGCCTTGTAGGACAAGGATCTGTGGATATAATTTTCAAACCATGACTGTTATAATTTGTTTCCCACTAATTTTGCATGAAACAAGTGAATCATATTTGCGGACTTACAAAATACATCTCCCAGACCCAAATTTACGACTTTTAAGGAGAAGCTATTAGACAATGAATGGTGCAAATGCAAAAGTCTAGAAGGTCAAAGGCTCGTAATGAAGACTAGCAAGACTTGAAGACAACTTTTATACCAAGCAAGAGTTCTGGGCTCTTGCCGACTTAGTTGATATATACAGTGTTATAATTCTGTCAATTGTTTGAGTCCTCATAATGTAAATTCTCTTAATTTTTCTCATCCGACGATCCAGAATGTGACCATTGGATCAATCTGTACGTATATAAGGCAATTTTCTGCCTTTTGGAATCACTTGAGTCGCTTTTTGTAAGGATTTTTTTGTCTTCATCTTTTCCGGTTTCTTTTTGCAAACCCTAATCGGGTATTCTAGAAGCTGCGACGGTAAAAAATCAGTCAATTCCTATTCAATTGAAATCACCTAAGCTACTCCTTCTGTCCCATTTTATTAATCCACGGTTCTTAAAATGGGTGTCCCAATTTTTGTGTCCACTTTCCATTTAAAAGCTACCTACCTTTACTTTACTTCTCACCATACCTCTTTTAAATTCTTACTTTTTCACTTCCCAATAAAAGTATCACAAAAGACAAAGGGCAATGTAGTAAATTCAACAAGTCAAAAACATCTCCTTAATTCATTTGCAAAAACATGGACTAATAAAATGAGACGGAGGGAGTATCATTTTTCTCAAGGTTTACACACTATAAAGACATCACAAAGATATTTTAATGTGCTACAGATACAGTTTCACATTCAAGACATTTTAGAAACCAACAGTCCGAAATAGGAGCTAATATCTTATCAGCGTGCTCAACTTATTTATTGTTCTTAATTTGAGTCCTAAAAAGAATGCATCGCAAATTCTGTTTAATCACGGAGCTTTTCAAGGGGCCCATATATAAGCTAATAGGAAGATTTGTAAAGGATCGAATGATATATTTAAGTTAATCAGTACTTCTTGAGATTACAATTTATCAATGCTCAGAATTGCAACCAAAATAGAGAGAATTGTGCTAAAAGGACTCCCAAATTATATAGCGGTTCACTTGATTTGTCCAATGCACACCCTTATCTTGGTCCCTGACAAACAAAATAGGACAGTTAGTTCACTGAGACCTAGCCTAGAACAAAAGACAGAAGTCGATGTTACAATCATCTAGAAGGATTCCTAAAATACTTGGTGGTTTATGATGATATCTATCAAATATTGCATATCACAAAAACTACTAGAAAGCGCAAATCTCGTGAGTGGACAAGTGGACCTCATTGTTTGGTGGGACAGTTAGAGAGATCGAAAGAGAAAAGTTGAAGAATCATAGCCATAACCGTTTTTTCTTGATTTTTCCAATACGCATTCGTGGTCCATGACAAACTGAAAATGGGACACTCTGTGTCACGACTCGATTCCTTAACTTTACCTAACTAGACGGTTAAGAGAATCATGCCACTCTGGAATCTACAATTTCTCCTAAATAAGAAGACCCTACACGACCACAAGATAGAGAGTAACACTATGTCTGGGTTCTCTTTTAGTATCACTTATGGCCAAGATGTTGAAACCATTGGGTTATTAGCAGTTAACTAATTTACTGTGTATTGACATAAAATGTGCAGTGTAATGGATTATCTGAAACAAAAACTGCAGGTCTTGGCTCTTGACACAATGATCAAAGAAAGTCATAACACGATGTCAGTGGAGAAGTTCATGTTCTGGAATGAGTTTCTTCCGTCATCTAGATTTCGGTCAGGTTCCCAAGCAAAATCTTATGTATAAGAGGTTCCGCCAAAGCCTTCTCTTTTTAAGGTACCACTTCAGCTTCTTTAACAATAGACTAATCAAAACTTTATAGTTACTTCCTTTGGAGAATAAGGATCCACGGACATAATTTTCTGAGCATGCATGAATCTTACATAATTTGTTTTTTTGTTGAGATTTGTCGCACATCGGGATTCTTAGAGCCTTGTGTGTAGTTAATGCCTAATGGGCTACTCCCCTCATCCTCTACTGGTTTCAAGGTGGAACCCCGAGGATTCTTGCATTGTACTACATCTGATTCTTCTGAGTTAGCTTAGAGAAAAATGACACTGGTTTTAAGAAACTTGTGCCATTTACAACTCTGCCCTTAAAAGCAGTGTGAACACAAAGGTAAATCATGACTCATTAAATATAAAAGTAGTGTGAAAAAATTGTGAGGGCGGAATAGTTATTACACAACACAAATTTGTTAAACAAGGGAAGTAGGCTGAAAGAGAAGGAATGACCCAATAAGGGAAATAGACTGATTCAAAAGAAACAGGAAGTAGCTGTTTATTTGTCCACATGTTTCGGTGCACTCTGCTTCTTCGCAGCGCACAACAGTCACTGTCAATTTTTCATTCAATTCAAGATTCAAATTCCAAACACTATAAAGGTACTATAAAGATATTGTACAACAGATACAGTTGCACACCCATGACATTGTGCTTCCAGAAAAGTACAGAATCCCTAATAGATGCTTAAATCTTAATTGGTCTTATCCCGGAGCATGGCCCACATATAAAGCTAATAGGAAGCTTTGTGAAGGGTTAAGTAGGCACCATATTGAGGTTGCATAATTCCAGAATCATATGGAGCATGAGCATAGGATGGTGAAAGCTCAAAAGTGAAATGCTGAAGAACAGTAGCCACGGCCATCTTGGCCTCCAACATTGCAAAGTTTTGTGCAATACACACCCTTGGCCCCCAACTAAACGGGAAATATGAGATTTGTTCGTTCTTTGTTGCCTTTGAAATTCCTTCTGAGAACCTATCTGGTTTGAACTCCTTCGCGTCATCTCTCCAAACATTTGAGTCGTGGTGAAGTAGAATAACGGGAATCAAAACACCTGTTCCAGCTGGTATGGACATATCCCCTAGTTTGGTTTCTTCAAAAACAGTCCGATAAATAGAGTGTGATGGTGGGTACAGCCTTAGAACCTCGTACAGAATGATAGTCACCTGAAAGAAAGAGAAATTTATAGTAATTTTGAGGATGTTATTGTGAGATATAAGTATCAATTTTGAGTATGTTAAAAGAATTGATGACACTCACAATTTTGAGACGACTTAACCCATCATAATTGGGTTCCTTGTTACCAAACACCTCCAATATTTCGTCTCTTGCTTTCTGTTGCCAATTTGGGTACCTGCTCAATAAAACCATTGTCCAAGCAAGCAGAGAAGCAGTGGTCTCGTGTCCAGCAAAATAGAATACCCTACATTCATCCATCACTTCTTTGATACTCATTCCGGCTTTCTTGTCATCACTTTCAATTACTCTCATGTTGGATTCTAACAATATCCCCAACAAGTCATTGTTGTTACTGCATTCTCCGGAATTCATTTGCTTCATCCTTCTTTCGATGATACACTTCAGTGATGAGTTTATTTCACTGTCAATCTTTCCTATCTTCCTGTTCATCTTCGTGGGCATAAACCTGTGAGAAACCTTTATATGCTCAAAAGGAGAAAGAGGAAAATGAATTCGGAACTGTGAAAGATTGATCCCTGTGATAACATTTAATGAGAAGTTGATATAATTTTTAAAATTGTACCTCGAACCAGGGATGTAAACTGACTGCGATGCCTGCATAACAAACTTAGAAAGTTCTCTGAGAAGTTGAAATATTATCCTTCCCTCTTCATAGTTACTGCCAAAAGCTGTACGGGAGATAACATCGCTGGTCATAGCCTGGAGATCTGGCCAGATATCCAACTCGCTTGATCCTTGATCTCCCACAACGCTCTCCCATTTAGCCACCATCTCTCTACAACTCAAATGGAATGCTGGAAGCATATTCTAGAGATAAAATGGCATGATGAGTGAGAATGTGAAGGTCATTGTGAATTCTAAAACTCAGACACAATGATTTACGAAGTCGGTTTTGAGACTCTAAATTATCTATTCGGATACTCCGTGGCATAATTAGAAAGAATTTAGGCGTTGCAGCCCATGGAGACAAAAATGTGAATGAAAATTTTGTGGTGGGTTGGCATCAATCATGAGAAGTGACAGTCCACATCAATCCATGATGGTAGAAGAGGGAGAAGTATCAAAATGGGTTGGCTTGCGGGTAAACCCACCTGCCCCGGCCCGTCCCCCACAAGGATAAAACCCACATCACACCTTTTCGCCTCGACAAAATTAATAAAACCAACGGCTATAAATTTGAAGAAATGGGCTAACTACTGAGTTAATAACAGTTTGCCCCCCTTAACAGCTATACAACTGCTAGTTTAGGGGGGATATTTTCGGCAAACTTATTTAAAAACTTAAAAGTTACATTTAAACCCCTCCCCTCCAATTTTCTATAAATACTACTACCCACTCATTCGACCTCATTCCAAATTTTAGGACTTACACATCTCTACTTACAACTTCTTAGTTATGCAATTACAAAACTAACTTTTTACAACTACAACGTTTTACTTTACATAGTTTTTTTATGTCAAAAAAATAAATTACTCATTATTCTATTATTTTTATTAAACTAAATGATTTAAAAAAATCAAACATATAAGGTGCCCGCGTTACCCGCCCCGGGTCACCCCGACCCGTGAGTTTTCAACCAACCTGGCCCGGGTCATGATAGCACTCCCAAAAAACCCGCCTGCCCCGCTCAAACCCCAATCTGCGGGGAAATATTACACCCCGCTCGCCCCAGATTATCCGTTTTGACACTATGATGGGAGACTAAGGCCCTGTTTCGTTTGGTTTGTTTTGATTATTGGTCTTTTTGATAATTATGTTTTGGAATGTGACGTTGAGGTGATATATATATATATATATATATATATATATATATATATATATATATATATATATATATATATATATCGACCTTATACTTTGACCACACATTCCAAAAAAAAAAAAAAAAATAACCTTACCAGTTGAAACATGGCTTACAGAAAATGTGGATCAAGACTTAATCAAATGAAACTTAAGTGAGCCTTAATCAAACGAGACTAAAGTGAGCCTTTTGGAACCAACTGAAAAGTATACTAATAAAAAAGGATTATAGACATACCTTTAATTTCTCCAGATGAAAAGCTGGGTTGATAAGTTTCCTGTGTTTTACCCATTGTTCATCCTCGTACTTGACCAGGCCATTGGATAATAAGTTAAATAATGGATTTGATACGGGTTTCTTGAAGTTGAAGTTCTTTGTCAAAATCTCCTTTACCAGTTCTGGCTCCGTAACTATCACAACTGGGTTGGGTCCGTTCCAAATGAATAACTTTCTCCCTGACAAGTTAATTTGACGTATAAAGTAGCATATATATTATGAACAAACATACTTAGTAACTATAAGTTACTACTACATACACAGTATTGCTAGAGTATATATAAAAGGTTTTCGGACTACGTATATACCATGAGTCATGAGAGATTTGTGGATGTAAGGAATGATCCGCGGTGCGATATCATCAGATATGTTGATGGGAGTGGATAATGCTTCTTTTATCATCTTGGAGTTGTCTTTGTTGTCGCCGAACCAAAGCCTATAGGAATTTCCAGAAAAGCCTTGTTTCCTAAGGTGTCTCTCTTGCTTTCTTGGTCTTAACCATACCCAGTTCAAGGCTTTCCATACCCAAAACACTAGAAACATGCCAGTAGCCACCACCAATGAGTTCATTGTTCCCATCTCCATGTTGGTTTGAGAGAGAGAGAGAGAGATAGCAATATAGAGAGAGAAGATTCAACTATGATTGGAACAGAAAATGAAGAACAATAATTATAATGAGTGGCCCAAGGAGATATGAAACACATGGACTATATGTATTCAGCTGCTGGTGCAGCATGTCTTATAGGCTCATTGCTTTTTTCCCCACTTAATGGAGATAGTGGACATGCCCATTCACACTCAAATCCTCTTTGAATAAAAGCTGATATTTCAAAAAGATGCGACTTTCTATGCCTAGGGATGGCTATCGGACGGGTTTAGCACTGCCCAAGCCCATATTCCAAATACTGTACCTTAAAAGATTTGAAAAATCAGAAGAGAAAGTGGGTGGGTTTAGTGAGTTTTTTTGTAAATTTTAATCCAAAATCTACTTTTTGGCTTTTTGGACTATTTCTAAAGGTCTGGTGTGGGCTTTTTCGAGTGTATTTTGGATTTGTAGTGTTGAGTTGGTGGAAGAAATATGTTAGGGTTGATGAGCTTTTTTGGTGTATTTTTTTTCCTCAAAATATTAAAATGACAATATTGTTCTCATTCCTCAATATAACTACACCCTTTTTGTTAGTTACAAGCGTATAACAGTAACTTTCACTAAAGAACAAAACTATCACATCACTAACGTTTCAACAGTACCAACTTTTTTTTATCACACCCATACATCTTTTTTCTTGAACTTTTGTGTCACAAACTTTCTTGACACAATTTTAAAAGACTATCACTTTTGTTTTTATCAAATAGCCTATAAATAATCACAACTTGTGAATGTTGCACAAGCACTTCTCATAATTGTAAGGAGTGGGCGAATGAGTGATCAAGGTCTATGAAATCAAGAGAGAGAGATGTGGGAAGGACTTGAGAGGATGAGGACGAGAGTGAAGAAGATACCTACATTGAGAAGAGGTGCACAAACCCAGCTCTAGGGACTAGGGAGGGAGTAATCTGCTGGAAGATATCTTCTGTTTGGTACCTGTTTATGTTTCGTTCGGTGGGAACCCGAAATTCATACCCGAATTGCCATCCCCTATCTACGCCTAAATAATTGATTTGAAATGTAAATAAAGCATTAAAAGCTGTCAATCTTTTTATAATTATGATATGATATTTTTATTTGGTATGTTATGTTTGCCTTGTTGGCCGGGTCATATTATTGGGTAAAATTATAAGTTGATCTGAATTGATCTGATGCTGTTAGGGAGTTTTGTTGGCGGTGGGTTTAAATTATTTAAAATTCTCTCATTTATTAAGTTTATCTTGAGATGTGAAGTTCCTGATTAGTGATTATACATCATATCTCGAGTTTTTAGCTATCCTCTCCTCTTTTAATTGGACAGATGATGACAAAAGCCTCTGTATTTTGGCAACATGTAGTATAGTATATCTTTTGCCATGTCTTTTTGTCCTATCACATGAATGGCACATGGTTGCATTCTTTTATGCCAAAACACGGGGATACATGCTGTCATTTACCCTTCTTCATTTTGGGAAGCTAGACTTCCTATGGTCCACAAAAATCTTGCATAATTATATTAAGGGTAAAAGACACTGACCACCCCTGAGTTTAGGGAAAATTCCACCCCGCTACCCTGAGTTTTGGATAAAGACACTTTGCACCTATTTTTTGGATGGAGCTAACGGAAGACTAACAGCACATTTGAAAAGACCGTTTTACCCCTTAAATATTATAAAATTACACCCTATATAATGCTACTTCAACCCCATTCAACTCATTTGTTTAACCTAATAATTCTCTCTCTCTCTCTCTTCCCCCTTCTTCCTCTTCTCGACAGTGCACAGCCGCCACAAACAACACAACCACCATCACTCCCTCTCTCTCCCCCACACCTCTATTTCTCCCTCACTGTAGATCAGACACATCCATTCAACCGGAGTCGGAGATTTACAAGAAATGAGGTCGGCGGCGATCGGCGGTCATATCTTGCAGAGGGAGATCCATTCAACCGGTGGTTATATCGGACTCAAGGATGTCGAAAAGCTCGGCGTAACTCCTCTGAAACTCCGGCAACACACTCCGGCGAGTCGATCTGAGGAGGAAGAAGAAGAAGTCCTTCAGTTTGGCGTATTTTGGCTCCGAGGGATCTAGATAGAAGAGGACTCTGTAGCCGCCGGTGAGCTTTGTTGACGGGCAGCTCTTCCCGTCGACCAATGCGACGACGTTGGGGTTGGAGGCGATGAAACCACCGGGTGGCATGTTGGCTCTGACCACCGTTGATGGGTATTTCTTGATTCTGGATGAAATACTCCAGAATCATGTTCCATAATAAATATTAGGTTAACAAATGTGTTCAGAATATGAACATTGAACAGAGCCACCAACACTTCAGCTACTATGGCAATAGGATCTCAAGTTCCATAATAAATAGGAGGTAATGTTTCTATTCTATGGAGCAATTTTGACAGAATATGAACATTGACTGAAGATAATACTATTTGGGATATCTAATTTTAGTGACTGCTAAGTTGTTTCAATTTTTTTTTTCTTTTTTTTTCTTCTTGCAGGTGCTTTGGGGATCTGATTGCTCTTAAAATTCTTCATCACATAGACTTGCTACATGATTCATATTGTAAGGTTGTACACTCTTTGAATGTGCCTATCTCAAACAAAGCTGCAAATGGTATGGTGAAATTGGTGGTCAAGGTCTGCTCTTTTGAAAGTGATTGCAAGGTGATTGTTGATATGTGGAAAGGCAGTGCTGTTGTTGTTTGGGAGATTGGAGATCTATTTCAGGACATACATGACACAATTTTCTCAAAGAAGACTCAACTAAGGTGGATTAAAAGATCTGGTAATAGTGTTGCTGATTTTATTGCTAAGAAGGTTCATTTGTTGAATTCTGAGGGTAGTGAAGGTTATCTTGTATGATTTTGCTGATTTGTTGGCAAAAGACAAATGTAATGATTGCTGTTAATTTTATAAAATTCTGATTGCTGGAAAAAAAATCATCTTCTTCTTTCTCTCATCAGGATTGGTGTTGTTGATGTTTTTTGGATTCAAAATGAAAGATGTTTTGGTGGTGTTGATATTTTTTTGGTAGATGTTCTTGTTGTTCTTGATGATACAATAGATTAAAAAAGTCCCAAAAAAAATACAGGGGTAATACGGTCCGAAAAATTTCAATCACAAGGGCAATATAGTCAAAAAATATACACAGGGGCAATTTTGTCCGAAATAATTCAAACAATCACTTTTCTAACGGAACCTAACAGAAGGTGCAAACTGTCCACAGAATATTCCGTTAAATGGGTGCGGAGTGTCTTTATCCAAAACCCATGGTAGCGTAGTGGAATTTTCCCTAAACTCAGGGGTGGTCAGTGTCTTTTACCCTTATATTAATAATAATAATAAAAATAATAATAACTTCTACGGGAAGCAATAAGAAAGTTGTACGTAAGTGCGGAAGTAACGATTAATCTCTGTAGGAAAAAGTCAGAGGTCAATATTTTTTTTGGTTAAAAGTCAGAGGTCATTGTGACAGTGATGTAGATGTTACTTGAAATTGAAATATATCAATATTCAGAGATCCTTAAAAAAAAATACATCCGAAATAGAATAACTAATACCTAAAAGGATTCTTATTTAGCGGTTTACAAATATCGCTCTCCACAACCAACCACAAAGCTCAAAACTCGTGACATGGTTTAGGATGACGTGGATTATAATGAAAACCATCAAATATACTGGATATAAATCATGGGTTTTGCTGCTGAAGTACACTGTTAGTTGTGACCCTTGTGGATACTGTTGCTGAATTTTATTTTAATTGGCGCTTTGTTTTTATTAGAATAAAAAAGTTTAATTTCCTGGATTTGAATTTAATGGAAACTTACATATTAACCACATTTATGCAACTTGATGAAAAAATGTCAAACCACACGTTATATGAGGTTACGTCTATAATAAAAGTCAAACGTCAATGTCATGTCACAATCATGTAAATGGATGAGCAAATTAAATATTGAGAATTACAATGACATGTCTAAATTAATTAGCAGTTTACAATGATATTTATAGTAATGTATTTGACAACCACTTCTACAAAATGTTAAAGCTTTTGTGAAATGAAGGTTGAGTGTATGTCATTGCATCAAAAGAGAAACACCGAGGAATTATAGCCCTATACATGTTACTGTGTTAGCTAATTACTGCTTGATTTGTCAAATACACGCCCTTGACCCTTGATGAAAGGAAAAATGGAACACGTTCCCTCTTCTTTGCAATGGTTTGACCCATACGGAACTCTGATTAGTATTGTTGGGTCCTCCCACGAAATGAAATGGGCCAGTCACTTGACGAAATTAGGTGCATAGATTTTACAAGGAAGGTACTATATTTGGCACACGTGAAGAGTAGTAGTCAAAATAACGATTGGGCGGGGTCGAGCAAACTTGTCAAATTACGAACCAACAAACAATCATGGTCAGATAGCATGTAAGAATTCATGTGTTTCACCTCAAAACCAATTGACTCTGAGGGAAGTAGGCAATGATATTCACATTGTAAGGACACTATTACAATACATAAAATCTAAACAACTCAAAGCAGCAAGTTGTGTAGCTGTCTCAACTCTCAATGAAAGATGTGGGAAAAGAGGTATCATGCAATAGTCGATAGGTGAGTCCACCAAGCTGTTGGGGTATGCATTTAGCAACGTTTTGTGAAGGATCAAACGTGCTCTGTGTTGAGGTTGGAGAGTCACGGTAATGAATGGAGAATGAACATGAGAGGGTGAAAGCTCAACAGAAACGTTGAAGAATCATAGGCACGGCTATATTTGCCTCCAACATCACATAGTTGTGCCCAATACAACCCACACACACACACCAAATGGGCAAAATGAGATTTGTTGGCCCTTAGTCGCCAATTCCTTCAGAGAACCTTGAACTCCTTCGCGTCGTCTACCAAAATTTCAGGGTCAGTGTGAATTTAAATTATGGGTATTGAAAGCATTGCTCCAGAAGGTATGCCAACTTCTCCTAGTTTTGTATCTTCAAAGACGGTTCAATACATGGAAGGTGCCGGTTGGTATAACCTAAGAACCTCATACAGAATCATAGTTACCTGGAAGAAGACAAATTCTCATATAAGGACATTATCATTGGCCAAAGGACTTTGTGAACCCGACCACTAAATCAAAATGTTTCGACTTTCCAGTACGTAGAGGGAATATGTACTCGCAATGTTGGGTTAACTGAAGCCATCATAATTGGTTTTCTTGTTACCGAAAACCTCCAATACCCCTTCTATAGCAATTTGTTGCCAAATCTGGCACTTGCTCAATAAAACAATATTCCAGACCAGCAGAGAAGAAGTGGTCTCCTGTCTCTCTCCTCAGTCACTTCTTTAGTACTCATTCCGACATTCTTGTCATACTTGCCACGATTTTTGATTTCTCTCATGTTGGACTCTAATAATATCCCCAACAAGTCATCGTTGTTACTACATTCTCCGGTCTTCATATGGTTCATCCTTCTGTTGATATACCCTTTCATGATGAGTTTATTTCACCATGGATCTGTTTCATCCTGTTGTATTCTTGTTCGTGTTTGTGGGCAAAAACCTGTATGCACTATAAACTGTAACATTGCAGAAAATATTGAAAAGCAACACCCTTCTATTTTGGACTACAAGACTCAAATCTTGTAGGAAAATATATGCTCAATAATCAATATTGTAGAGAACTGTCAGAAAACTTGATATATGTGAAACTGAAGTCGTACCTCCTACTAAGAATGTAACCTGACTGTCGAGGCAGACTAGAGAGCTGAGCTAGTTCTCCGAGAAGTTCAAATATCCTTTTTCCTCCATCCGCGTAGTTGCTCCCAGATGCCTTATGGGATATAACATCAGTTGCCATTGTTATATCTCGTATGGAAATTGGTGCAGGTTGGGGTTTTTGAACGAGGTCGGGTTGGTGTGGGTTTTCAGTGGGGTTGAGATTTTCTTGAACTGGCCCGACCCCCATAATGGGGGTGGGTTGGGTGAGCTGGGATGTGGGCTTTTGAAGGGGGTTGGGGTCGGTGTGGGTCGAGTGAAGTGGGCCTCGTTGGTGCGGATTCACCGTTGGGCTTAATCATCTTTACATCTCTAAGTAGTTGCTGCCAATCACCGTGCAAGATATAACAACGCTCGTAATTGTTTGGAGATCTTTTCAGTTGTCTAACACGTTTGATCGTTGATTAGTCACGATCTTCTCCGATTTGGCGGCCATCTCACTGTAACGATTGAAATACTGAATCAAAGAATGATCAAAGCTACGGTTTCATTACCGAATGATCAAGAAGGAAGAAAAAGAGAGAAGATCTCATTTCATTAAAATCGCCAAAATGAATTCATGGTTCTGATTAGTGGGAACAATTTGCTTTTGAAGAGAAAGAAAACAAACTAACGGAATGTTATCAGCTAACCGATCCAGGCTTGCCACGTATCCTTTCACGGTAACAATAACGATCAATAGAAACAAATAACAGAACGACATTGTTCTATTAATGAAAGTAGAGAAAATACACAAAGTGCCCCCTTAACTGCTGAACGACTGAGATTAGAAGATCCACGCTGATCGAACGGTAGCTGCTGCATTTCAAGCTCATGTCAACAATTTGGACCTGATTCTAATTCAGTCCAGAGTTGAGAGATCTATGATCTCTATTATGAACTCAAGTAGAACACAGGTAACATATTCTGTCGTAAAAAAATTGTCACAATTAACTAGTGAGATTATAAGCTCACTTTGGAGTCGTATCTGCAAATAGTTATAACTAATAAGTAGAATGACAGCGTCTAGTGGCAAAAACGCTGTCTACTCTCTAGTCAGTTCATTTCTCGTGTATTAGCTTAACAGCCACATCACATTGCAGGTGGTGGCTGGTTGATTTGTTTTGCCGTTCGGTGTTAACCAAGGCTGTACGTAAAGCCTTTGGTCTCCTTTCTTCTTTCAAGTTTTCAGTAATCAAAATTCGATTCTCTCGTTTTTCAAGTTCTTCATCTTCTTTCATTTTTAGCAATAGTAACACCGAAAGATTTTGTTTGTTGAAAATGAGAAATCACATTGAAATAGTGACAAGCATTCGATGTCTAACAGAAGAAAAAAAATTATTTAATCATCTCAAATCGAGAGTTAAAAGAAAAGGCCCCATAGGAAGCCAATAACTGTCTCCAAGTAGAATCTGGGATGTATATTTAGCAAAATTTGTGAAGGGTCAAGTGCGCCCCATGCTGAGGTTGGAGAATTCTGATACCAAATGGAGCATGTGCATACGATGGTGATAGCTCGAAAGTGAAGCGCTGGAGTATCATAGCCATAGCCATCTTGGCCTCCAAAATCGCAAAGTTTTGTCCGATGCAAACCCTTGGTCCCCAACTGAATGGGAAATACGAGACTTGCTGGTTCTTGGTGGCCTTTGAAATTCCTTCTGAGAATCTCTCTGGTTTGAACTCCTTCGCATCGTCTCCCCAAACCTCAGACTCAGTATGAACTAGAATCACGGGTATTGAAAGTACTACTCCCGCAGGTATTGACAATCCTCCTAGTATTGTTTCCTTAAAAACAGTTCGGTTCATAGAGGTTACTGGTGGGTACAGCCTCATAACCTCGTACAAAATCATTGTCACCTGAAAGAAAGAAAGAAACTCTTTATATTAGGATGTTATTCTCCAATACAAACTCCATTTTGAGTACGTGTGGACAATTTGTACTCACAATTTTGAGGCGACTTAAGCCATCATAGTTGGGTTCCTTGTTACCAAACACCTCCAATACCTCTTCTCTTGCCTTCTGTTGCCAATTCTGGTACCTGCTAAGTAAGACCATTGTCCAAACAAGAAGAGAAGAAGTTGACGCTTGTCCACCAAAATAGAATGTTCTACATTCATCCATCACTTCTTTAATGCTCATGCAGACATTTTTGTTGTGCTTTCCGTTATTTTCAGTTGTTCTCATGTTGGACTCCAACAATATCCCCAACAAATCATCATTTTTAATGCACTCTCCGGCCTTCATTGTCTTCATCCTTCTCGCGATGATACCATTTAGTGATGAATTTATTTCGGCGTCAATCTGTTTCATCCTCTTGTTCGCTTTTGTGGGCATAAACCTGGGAGTTTATGATCACTTGATAGTTATTTGCGTGCCTTTTGAAACGAAAATAAGTTGATATGTAATGCCTTCTGAAACCGTACCTCCAACCAGGGATGTAAACTGAGTTAATTGACTGAATGGTGAGACCAGTTAATTCCCTCAGGAGCTGAAATATTATCCTTCCCTCCTCGTAGTTACTGCCAAAAGCAGTACGAGATATAACATCGCTGGTCATAGTCTGGAGATCTGGCCAGACATCCAAGATGTTTGATCCTTGATTCGCCACAGCCTTCTCCCATTTATTCACCATCTCGCTGCAGCTCAAGTGGAATGCTGGTAGCATATTCTGCAAACACAAGAATACAATACAACCTAGATAAGATATATACAGGGCCGGCCCTTGAACTCTCGGGGCTTAAAGCGAACAGAAGAAATTAGGTGTAATACCCCTATATTTTAATAGGGTATTTAGGGTATTATTCTTACAAATTTGAGGTTTAAAATCATTATTTCTGAAACTGGGGGATGCGGTTGTAGTTTTCTCAAAATAGATGTGGGGGGTTAAAGTGCATTTTCCTTAAACAGGTGGAGAACCCACCTGCACCAACTGGTTCTCACCGCAACGGTGAACTCCGAAATCTCCTCAACGTCTTCCCCATTTCTTCCCCCCCGATTTCTCCCACGATTTCACCCACGTTCCC
This sequence comes from Linanthus parryae, assembly GCA_023055425.1. Taxonomy (NCBI): domain Eukaryota; kingdom Viridiplantae; phylum Streptophyta; class Magnoliopsida; order Ericales; family Polemoniaceae; genus Linanthus; species Linanthus parryae. The sequence goes on along the minus strand of JALGPY010000005.1, from coordinate 25,936,672 downwards.
CTCTATTTCAATCTCCAGTCGACTTATATGAACACCCCTCTTCACCCTCGTCACTTCTCCATCTCACCACTCTCTGTTCTCGCCGCAGCCAAGAACCCACTCCCCTGTTTTCTCAAAACACCACCATCACCACCATCTCTGCAATCCCGGCGAAAACCAGCTCGCCTCCAGCCTCCATTCACCCCGGCGAATCACCAGGCGGTACAGAACCGCCATCGGCTCTGTTTCATCGCCGACCCGATTCCGACCCGAGAGAAGCCCGACGCAAACCGACGCCGCCAGCGTCTCCTCTGCTCCGTCTGTCGTCCCTACTCCCTATCGCCACCGTCGCCCTCAATTCCGGCGACCACCTCTAGCAGCAGCAGCAGCGACATCACTCTATCGCCGCCGTCGTCTTCTTCACTCTGCTTTTCTTCAATCGGTAACCACATCAGCCTCTTTTGATTTCTAATTCAATTCGAATGCTTCCAATTACCCAGTTATCTCCATATGGATTCATAGTTGTTTGGGTTGGTGTGATTGTGGAGTTACAGTGAATTGATTTGGAGAAGAGAGTGTAATTGAAGGAGATTTTTGAAATTGGGGGTTAATGTGTACTTTGGCAAAATCTGTTGGGGGTGGTTTGTATGATTCAGAAACTTTGGGAAGGTTAAGATATTAATTGTAAATGTAAATTGATTTCTTTTAGGTTATTATTTATAAATAAGTTCTATATATGTATATGTATATATATGTATATATTTATAATGATTTTGTTTATTAATATGAAATCTCATTGAAATAGTTTCTTTTAATATAAAAATAAATATAAGTTTGTATAGTATAATTTTATAAGTAGAGTTTTACTAATAAAAATAAATAGTTGTGCTAAATAACAATTTGTTTCTTATTATCTAGATAACTTTATACTATGGTTTTATTTCAAGATTTCTCTTTGTAAAATATATATTGTTTACAATTAGATATTTACTCCTTTAATAAGTAAAGTTAATTTTTATTTAATACTATTATCATCCTTCTAGATATTATACTCTTTTCTAGATAACTTGTTATAAATAGATTTTAAGAATACAGTTAATTTGTTTAAAGTTTATTCTACTATTTTAGTTTATTATTATTATTATTATTATTATTATTATCATAACTTTGTAAATTATTATTATTTTCTAATGTTAGAGTGACGTAAATTAAATTGGAACGTGTTGGGGGATTTGGATTGCATTTGCATATAGGGCATTGTATTTACTCTTGTCGTGCAAATGAAATTGTATTAATATTAGGATTATGTGATAATTGTAGATTCCGAGTTCGTAGACGATCAGTTCTTTGACGGTCCGTGCTACGATTACTAGTTCCGTGCTTGCTTGTGTGTGTGGAGCTTTCTTCAATCCAAGTAAGTCTATATGCACAATATCTTAACTGTCAAAATGTATTTGGCGTGTGTTGTTTTCCAAAGTCATAAATTGTTCCCCTCGTTAATTACTTGGTTATCGTGGAAATCGGAAACTGAATCTCTGGCATGTTAAATCGATGAAAGTACGATAATATAATTAGGACGATGTGCAGAGGATGTGCGTGAAGGCTAAGGCCGGGGACACATGTGAGTTGATTCCCCTTTAGGGTATTTACCCTCTTATTTTATCGTGGAATCTATGAGTACTACCTATGCATGTTTAGGTCATGACTGTATAGGGGTGTCGACACTTAAGGTCTCATTAGAATGGTTTGGGCGGGATAGCGTTGGGCTATCTACTAACGTCCGGGGAGAAATTGGTATATTCCAAGAATGCACCCCTTTATTATGATTTATTGCATCGTGACCTCTCTGTCCACATCGTACCTGTTGGGCTCGTAGGCTACGCCTCAACCAAACCGAACACTAAAATCTGGAACTTGGTTACTGTTCCATATGCTCAATTTTCCTTCATCCCTGGTTTACTATCACTGAGTTTATCAATTACTCTTGGCATCTTTCAAATGGAATTTTATCAAATCGTGTGTATCTTGAGCCAAAAACTCTTGTTTACGTATTGTGGTATATACTTACTTAGTTTTTACTAATTAAAATTTTCCTGCGGTCGGCTTTGTCTATTGTAAAACCCGCAGGTTGGCATTGAGGTGGGGGAAACGCGCACGTGTTGAAGCTAAGGAGTTAGTAGCAATAAAGTTTAGTTTTCATTTCGTCACTTAGACATTTCAAACGTTTAGTTTTGTTCATTTCTATGTTTCCAGATTTTGTTGGAGGGTTTCTCCTTTTGTTTATAAATAATGTACTTGGGATTTGGTTGAATTGTACTAGCTGTGAACCGTGGTCCTTCGGGCTGTTTCAGTTGGTATCAGAGCGGACGGTTCTAAGCTAGTGCGATTCTCCATTTTCCTTTAATACTAAGGTCATTTTTGAAAGAAATTTAAAATTCACATAGGATAACCAAAAATGGTAATAATAAAATGGAACAAGCCGGGGTTGAGGGTAGTTTTGTAACATTTTGTTGTCTTCCATGGTTACTTGAGAATGCTTCATTGATTATAGATGTTTACTATGTGGCATATGTGTATTACTTCATGTCTAGTCATGTGGATACTACTGTTTTGGTTAATTAAAATTGTGGAAATTACTGCTTAGTTCTTTAGATTGTTTAAAATTAAATTCCGTTGAGATATTAAGTGATGTGTGGGTTTAGAACATTTCTGAGACTTCTTCTTTTCTTCTTTCAGATGGCTGCCCTACCTGATTCCGCGGTTAGACCACCCATCCCAGCCCCTGCTGACCTCACACCTGCCCACGCGCCGCGCTATGTCACATACCTTGCGGGACAGGAGACGATAGGAGAGTATTGTACTTATGTACGAAACTTGTGCCGTGCTTGGAGCCAAAGCCCACATGGAAAGGAAATCCACGCCCACCCGCTGAAGATATGCTGTTACATCCTCAACGGTCTACCAGATGAGCCTTTATGGACGAACCTCAAGGGAAGATACGACGACTTGTTTGTTAGGAATATATGGGGCCAAATGGTGCCTAATGTCACCAAGTACAAGCATCGCGATTATGATCATTATTGGGTGAACCACTTAGAACTTTGGAGCCAGATGGAAGAATTGCTACATCCACCAATGCCCCGGGAGGTGACACCGGACGTCGCACCAAGCCAACGAAATTGAAGAGGACCCAGAAGAGGATCCGGAGGAAGAATACGAGCCTGAAGAGGACCCAGAAGAGGAGCAAGACGAAGATGAGGACATGGAGGATGAGCAGGAAGACGATGGAATGTACGAAGAGCATGAGGTCGAACTCGTTGAGCCATCGCTTGCGCACTTGGTTATGGGTGATGATCAACCTGATATGTTGAGAGATGATGAACCAACTTACACGCCTCAAACTTATCCTGTGACCTTAGGTGGAACTGGTCCCGAGTGTGTTACAGACGATGAGTACGACTCCCCGATATGATGTTCTTTCCATTAGGGTTATCCTTTTTATTTCTTTCGCTACAAGTGAGGACGATTAGTATTAGAATTTTGATTCAATATGTTGGATTAGTTGTTGGTTGATTTCCTTATGTGGATTTTATGTGGTATTTGAATCAATAAATGCATGGTTGTTCTATATTGTGCCTCTCATGTGTATGATCGCGTTAGAATTTCATTAAGTAAAGTTATATTTAAAAGGTACAATGCAATATTATACCAGGACACGTGCAAAAGAAGTAGGAACGATGAGTCAGGGAACCCAAGGAAACCAACCGGCTCCATTTCCAGAACAATATGACCCAATTCGGTTCCTGAACATGGAACAAGCGACCCTAGCCCTAACCCAACTCCTGCACAACCAACAGGCGGGGGGAGGTGACGTGATGAGTAAGCTTGCAGAACTCCGCCCTGATTTCTTTTATGGGACGGACGACCCGACCACCCTAGAGAATTGGATTCGCGACTTCCACAAAGCACTGATTTCGGTGCGTTGCCCCGAGGACCGACGCGTAGAAGTGGCGGTCTATTACTTTAAGAAAGAAGCTGATAACTGGTGGACTTCCGTCTCAGCCGACTTACTCGCCCAGGAAGGCTTTGGATGGGAACAGCTAAAGGAGGCTATGCGTGAACGGTTTTACCCCGACCATGTGAAGTCGAAGAAGTTTGAGGAGTTCTTGCACCTGAAGCAAGATGGAGCTACCTTAACTGCTTACTATGAGAAATTTATGGAACTCATGAGGTTCGGACGGGAAATTGTACCCACAGAAGTGCGTAGGATCCGCAAATTTGTCGAAGGTCTGGACTTCGAAGTCCGAAGGGCAATGGGACCCACAAAATTTAATTCACTCATGGAGGCTTATGGAGCGGCTCACGATATGCAACGCATGCTGGATAGTAATGCCGAAGCCAACAGGAAGATGAAGGCCGAGACACCAGCTGCAACCGGATTCCAAAACCGCGGTACTGGAAACAACAGCGGAGATAAGAAGTTTCGTCCCAACCCTGCCCCCACCAACCAGTTTGGGAGTCAAGCCCAAGGTGGACAAGGTCGGATAAGGTCATACTACTGCAAGAGATGCGGCGGAAACCACCCTGGGGTGGACTGCCATGGTATGAAGGTGACTTGCATCAATTGTGGTAAGTTGGGCCATCGCCGATTTGAATGTCGTTCAAGGCCTCGAGATAACAATAGTGGCAGCAACTCCAACAACCAGGGTAACTTCTATGGAGGTGGAAACAATGGAAGTGGTATGAACCGCTCAGGGGGAAACAATGGACCTAATCGTGGAGGTAACTACTACAACGGTGGTAACAAGTATGGCGGGAATCAGCAGAATTACCAGCAGGGTGGAGGTTACCACAACGGAAGCAATGGAGGTTACAATCAGGGCAGGAACAACAACAATGCTAACAACAGGAACAACAATGGAGGTGGCTACAACAAGGGAAACAATTGGCAAGGAGGGAATGGTTACAATAACCGACCCCAAGGAAGTAACGTTGGATCCACATCCACAGCAGCAGCAGGAACTACCGCACCAGCAGCCACAACCAACAGCAAGGTAGGGACTATCAACGTGATGAACCAGACACAAGCGGAGCAGGCCAACGTAGTGACTGGTACATTCCTTATCCACTCTACCCCTGCATATGTCTTATTTGATTCTGGAGCCACTTTTTCTTTCATTTCATCTTCTTTTGCTAAGAAACTAGATTTACCTAATCCCACACCTATATCGGTTTCTATCTCTGCCCCTAATGGAGAAGTCACATCGTGTAAAACCGTGTACCCTGGAGTCAAACTAGAAATCCTAGGTGTTGAACTTCCATCAGACCTTATCCTTTTTGATTTGGGGAGTTTAGATGTTATCTTGGGTATGGATTGGCTTAGCAAATATAAGGCGACCATAGAATGTGCCAGCCAAAAAATTAGGATCCGTGGACCAAAAGGTGAGCGTCTATCCTATAGGGGTATAACCAGTGGACCCAGCATCCAAATCGTGTCGGCCTTAACCATTCTTTCGGAAGTTAAGAAAGGGCATAAGGCATACCTCTGTACGATCCACAATCATGAGAAGGAAGGAGATAAATTGGAAGATATTCCAGTAGTGAGAGACTTTCCAGATGTGTTTCCGGAGGAACTTCCTGGGATGCCACCAAAGAGAGCAGTAGATTTCCAAATCGACTTAGTGCCTGGGACCGGACCTATTTCTAAAGCGCCATACAGGATGGCACCAGCTGAGTTGAAGGAGTTGAAGGAGCAACTTAAGGAGCTATTAGATAAGGGTTACATTAAACCTAGTGTCTCACCTTGGGGAGCACCAGTTTTGTTCGTGAAGAAGAAGGACGGAAGTCTAAGGCTTTGCATAGACTACCGTGAGTTAAATGGTGTGACCGTCAAGAACAAGTACCCACTTCCCAGGATCGACGACTTGTTTGATCAACTACAAGGAGCCGATACCTTTTCAAAGATTGATTTGAGGTCAGGGTACCACCAACTTAGGATAGCCGAGAAGGATATCCCTAAGACAGCATTTCGAACTCGATATGGTCATTACGAGTTTACAGTGATGCCATTCGGTTTGACGAATGCACCTTCAGCGTTCATGGAGTTGATGAACCGTGTGCTACAAAAATTTCTAGATAAGTTTGTTGTCGTATTCATCGATGACATTCTAATATACTCTAAAGGAAAGGAGGAGCACGGACAACACTTGAAAGAAGTGTTGGAAACCTTAAGGGAAGAAAAGTTGTATGGGAAGATATCGAAGTGCGAGTTTTGGCTAGATAGAGTGCCTTTCTTAGGACACATAATATCCAAGGAAGGAGTGTCAGTAGACCCGGGGAAGGTAGCGGCAGTAAAGGACTGGCCAACACCAAAGAGTGTGACTGAGATAAGAAGTTTCTTGGGATTGGCAGGATACTATCGGAGGTTTGTAAAGGATTTCTCGAAGATTGCGAGACCTATGACAGCCTTAATGAAGAAGTCGAGTAAGTATGTATGGGACGATAAGTGTGAAGAAGCCTTTCAAACGTTAAAGGATAAGTTGACGTCAGCACCTGTGCTGACATTGCCCACTGAAGGAGGAGAGTTTGAAGTCTACAGCGATGCGTCGAAGCATGGTTTGGGATGTGTTTTGATGCAAGGTGGGAAAGTGATAGCGTATGCTTCTAGGCAGCTAAAGTCCTACGAAGAGAACTATCCTACCCATGATTTGGAATTAGCTGCTATAGTGTTTGCCTTGAAGATATGGAGACATTACCTGTACGGAACGACTTGTAAGATCTTCACGGATCACAAGAGTCTGAAGTACATATTCACCCAGAAAGAGCTGAATATGCGTCAACGAAGGTGGCTAGAATTGGTAAAGGATTATGATTTGCAAATCCAATACCACGAAGGGAAAGCCAATGTAGTGGCGGATGCTTTGAGTCGAAAGACAAATCACACGGTGAATTCCTTATGGGTTTTGCCGCGTAAACTTTATGAAGATTTTCAGAAATTGGAGATTGAGGTTTGTGTGAAAGGGATGACAAGTAGCATGTTATGCAATTTGTCGATAGTTCCGGATATCTTTGCTGAGATTAAGGAAGGACAGAAGGGGGACGCGTTTCTGCAACAGATCAAGGAAAAGATCAAGAAGGGCGAAGCACTCGATTTCAAGGTCGAGGAAGGCGACAGTGTAAAGTTCAAAGGAAGATGGTGTATTCCGATTAAATGTGCGGAAGTGAAGGAGAAGATCATGAAGGAAGCTCATAATACGCCGTATTCGGTACACCCAGGAGGAGACAAGCTGTATAAGGATCTGAAGAAGAACTTTTGGTGGAAGGGTATGAAGAAGGAAGTTGCAGATTTTGTATCTCGATGTTTAACATGTCAGAAGGTTAAGTTCGAGCACAAAAGACCAGGAGGAATGTTGCAACCGTTAGAAGTTCCAGTATGGAAATGGGATTCCATCTCAATGGACTTCGTTACGGCTTTGCCAGTTTCAACTAATGGACTCAATCAGATTTGGGTAATAGTCGATCGACTGACGAAGACAGCTAGATTCATTCCCATGAAGGACACGTGGGATATGGAAAAGAGGGCCGATGCATACATCAAGAATGTAGTGAGGTTACATGGAGTGCCTAGTTCGATTGTGTCCGATCGAGACCCAAATTTCTTGTCTCATTTTTGGAAGGAACTACAGAAAGCTATGGGGACGGAATTAAGGTTTAGCACAGCATTTCATCCAGCTACAGATGGGCAAACCGAAAGGACAATCCAAACACTGGAGGACATGCTAAGAGCTTGCATATTGGACTTTGGAGGATCATGGGTGGACAAGCTTCCACTGATTGAGTTCTCCTACAACAATAGCTACCATAGCAGCATAGGGATGGCACCTTATGAAGCATTGTATGGAAGAAAGTGCAGGACGCCATTATGTTGGAGCGACATCAGCGAGACAGTGATTCTAGGACCACAATTGATTGAGGAGTCGACGAACCAGATTCGGATGATTCAACAAAGGATGAAGGCAGCTCAGGATCGACAGAAATCTTACGCAGATTTGAAAAGAAGACCATTGGAGTTCAAGGTTGGTGACAAAGTGTTCCTAAGGGTCTCTCCTACGAAGGGCGTTATGCGTTTCAACCAGAAAGGGAAGCTGAGCCCCAAATTCATAGGACCCTATGAAGTGTTGGATCGGATCGGAGAGGTAGCCTATCGCCTTAATCTTCCTAATAACCTAGGTCGAGTCCATAATGTTTTCCATGTATCCCAACTCAAGCCTTATATTCATGATCCAAGCCATGTTCTTGATCCCGAGCCTGTTGAGTTAGACCCGTCCCTAACCTATGAGGAGCAACCAATCAAAATCTTAGATCGAAAGACTAGGGATACCCGTACCAAGTCCACTGCGTTGGTTAAGGTTCTTTGGTCGAACCATCTCACGGAGGAGGCAACGTGGGAAACCGAGGCTGACATGAAGAAGCGTTATCCGCACCTTTTCGACCAGGTATAATTTGAGTGCCGAGGGCGTCACTCCTTTTAAGGGGAAGGTGACCCTGCAACCCTGTTGTCCTGTGAAGTAATTTCTTAGTAGTTGTTTTGTTGGCATGTGCATTAGAATCACATCTGCATCTTGCATATCGTCGCGATGTTTTAGTTGGGGAATATATTGTTTTACGCTTCGAGGACGAAGCGTTGTTTTAAGGGGAAGGTGATGTAATACCCCTATATTTTAATAGGGTATTTAGGGTATTATTCTTACAAATTTGAGGTTTAAAATCATTATTTCTGAAACTGGGGGATGCGGTTGTAGTTTTCTCAAAATAGATGTGGGGGGTTAAAGTGCATTTTCCTTAAACAGGTGGAGAACCCACCTGCACCAACTGGTTCTCACCGCAACGGTGAACTCCGAAATCTCCTCAACGTCTTCCCCATTTCTTCCCCCCGATTTCTCCCACGATTTCACCCACGTTCCCCTCTATTTCAATCTCCAGTCGACTTATATGAACACCCCTCTTCACCCTCGTCACTTCTCCATCTCACCACTCTCTGTTCTCGCCGCAGCCAAGAACCCACTCCCCTGTTTTCTCAAAACACCACCATCACCACCATCTCTGCAATCCCGGCGAAAACCAGCTCGCTCCAGCCTCCATTCACCCCGGCGAATCACCAGGCGGTACAGAACCGCCATCGGCTCTGTTTCATCGCCGACCCGATTCCGACCCGAGAGAAGCCCGACGCAAACCGACGCCGCCAGCGTCTCCTCTGCTCCGTCTGTCGTCCCTACTCCCTATCGCCACCGTCGCCCTCAATTCCGGCGACCACCTCTAGCAGCAGCAGCAGCGACATCACTCTATCGCCGCCGTCGTCTTCTTCACTCTGCTTTTCTTCAATCGGTAACCACATCAGCCTCTTTTGATTTCTAATTCAATTCGAATGCTTCCAATTACCCAGTTATCTCCATATGGATTCATAGTTGTTTGGGTTGGTGTGATTGTGGAGTTACAGTGAATTGATTTGGAGAAGAGAGTGTAATTGAAGGAGATTTTTGAAATTGGGGGTTAATGTGTACTTTGGCAAAATCTGTTGGGGGTGGTTTGTATGATTCAGAAACTTTGGGAAGGTTAAGATATTAATTGTAAATGTAAATTGATTTCTTTTAGGTTATTATTTATAAATAAGTTCTATATATGTATATGTATATATATGTATATATTTATAATGATTTTGTTTATTAATATGAAATCTCATTGAAATAGTTTCTTTTAATATAAAAATAAATATAAGTTTGTATAGTATAATTTTATAAGTAGAGTTTTACTAATAAAAATAAATAGTTGTGCTAAATAACAATTTGTTTCTTATTATCTAGATAACTTTATACTATGGTTTTATTTCAAGATTTCTCTTTGTAAAATATATATTGTTTACAATTAGATATTTACTCCTTTAATAAGTAAAGTTAATTTTTATTTAATACTATTATCATCCTTCTAGATATTATACTCTTTTCTAGATAACTTGTTATAAATAGATTTTAAGAATACAGTTAATTTGTTTAAAGTTTATTCTACTATTTTAGTTTATTATTATTATTATTATTATTATTATTATTATTATTATCATAACTCTGTAAACTATTATTATTTTCTAATGTTAGAGTGACGTAAATTAAATTGGAACGTGTTGGGGGATTTGGATTGCATTTGCATATAGGGCATTGTATTTACTCTTGTCGTGCAAATGAAATTGTATTAATATTAGGATTATGTGATAATTGTAGATTCCGAGTTCGTAGACGATCAGTTCTTTGACGGTCCGTGCTACGATTACTAGTTCCGTGCTTGCTTGTGTGTGTGGAGCTTTCTTCAATCCAAGTAAGTCTATATGCACAATATCTTAACTGTCAAAATGTATTTGGCGTGTGTTGTTTTCCAAAGTCATAAATTGTTCCCCTCGTTAATTACTTGGTTATCGTGGAAATCGGAAACTGAATCTCTGGCATGTTAAATCGATGAAAGTACGATAATATAATTAGGACGATGTGCAGAGGATGTGCGTGAAGGCTAAGGCCGGGGACACATGTGAGTTGATTCCCCTTTAGGGTATTTACCCTCTTATTTTATCGTGGAATCTATGAGTACTACCTATGCATGTTTAGGTCATGACTGTATAGGGGTGTCGACACTTAAGGTCTCATTAGAATGGTTTGGGCGGGATAGCGTTGGGCTATCTACTAACGTCCGGGGAGAAATTGGTATATTCCAAGAATGCACCCCTTTATTATGATTTATTGCATCGTGACCTCTCTGTCCACATCGTACATGTTGGGGCTCGTAGGCTACGCCTCAACCAAACCGAACACTAAAATCTGGAACTTGGTTACTGTTCCATATGCTCAATTTTCCTTCATCCCTGGTTTACTATCACTGAGTTTATCAATTACTCTTGGCATCTTTCAAATGGAATTTTATCAAATCGTGTGTATCTTGAGCCAAAAACTCTTGTTTACGTATTGTGGTATATACTTACTTAGTTTTTACTAATTAAAATTTTCCTGCGGTCGGCTTTGTCTATTGTAAAACCCGCAGGTTGGCATTGAGGTGGGGGAAACGCGCACGTGTTGAAGCTAAGGAGTTAGTAGCAATAAAGTTTAGTTTTCATTTCGTCACTTAGACATTTCAAACGTTTAGTTTTGTTCATTTCTATGTTTCCAGATTTTGTTGGAGGGTTTCTCCTTTTGTTTATAAATAATGTACTTGGGATTTGGTTGAATTGTACTAGCTGTGAACCGTGGTCCTTCGGGCTGTTTCATTAGGCCCTCAGTTAAAACAAAATACTATATGAGATATCATAAATTATCTTCTTTATAAAATGTTATACATTCTATTTTTTTTGCAAAACAATTTATTATTCACAGAATAAAGGATACGTCAATTGTCTAAAATATGTATATCATTTTTATTTTTTGTTTATGACGGAATTTAAATAAGATAGCATGCATTCCAAAAAATTAATGGTAGAAAAATAACTTTCAGTTTTAGTTACAATAGAAGATCTTTTTTCACGGTATTAATAATATGCTTCTCCAATACAAAGTAAATATCTATTTCTAAGAAGAAATATTAATTTGATTCAAGATATCCATAACCTATAAAAAAGAAAATAATATTAAGGAAGAATATTTGAACATCATAACTTTTTTTTGAACGCCATAACTATTTGAATTACTTCAAAAATAAATAGGAAAAAATATTAAAATTTTAGAGTTAGCAATAGTAGATTTTAATGGTCACATACCCTAAAAAATAGGTCAAAAATGCATAAAGAGTGTGTAACTTTTGAGAGAGTGACTTGGGTAGAGGAAGGAGAGTAGGAGAGAAAATATGCACATGATAGCTAATGGATTTATTGTTGCCAAAGTACAAATCTGCCTCTCTAATATAAAACTTTGGGCTGGGGGCCTTGGAAGTCAGTGGGCCTAAAGCAGCAGCACCAGCTGCTTTAGGGTTGGGCCGGCAGTGTGTATATATATACCGGGTCAAAAATATTACAATGGGGTTCAGACCTTAATTTCTTTCCCAGGCCTATAACTAACTAAGCCTAACATCAAAGCAAACCAATACACCTCAGATCTGAAAAAAACGGAAAAAAAAAATCTTGGCACATAGGAACACCATTCAAAGGTGAATAAACCAAGTAATTTACTGAAAAAGCGAGGGGACATACACCTCGATCCGCTAGATAATGATCTTCCGAGTGGGGTTTGAAAGCGTTAATCTCCGAAAACGACCGATGACCGCAAGTCGAACTGTTTTCCAACAGTCGGGACATGGTTCCTTTAATAGCAATTAACACTCGCGTTTGTTCGGGTCCCGACTCTCCGGAAGAGAGACGTCGTTTGATGTGCACCGGTGGATGAACCCGTGAGAGAAAGGGTTTGAGGGGTTTGGGTGAAAGTTATCTTGTATGTAGGGTATTTTTTATAAAACTAAAGTTATGTGGGGTATTTTTATAATTAAACATCTTAGGATCATTTTTTTGTGTGACTCTTTTCACTCTTTTAAAGAGTAAATATATATTGGTACTAGGTAAAAAGTCTATTCTATCTTATTGCTAGGGTGAAGGCTCGAACTCGAGACCTCAATGGACTGCCTCGGTGGCCCTAACCACTGGGCTGAACGGCAAGTTCGATAAGATAGATCTGAATTGTAAATTTCACACATGGCCATCACAAAAGATAAATTAATTAACAAATAAAATAATAAATTAATAAATAGAGGACGACTACCACGATTAATTATTTACAGGATACTCAATGACACAATTAGAAAGAATCTTGACGTTACACCCATGGAAGACAAAATAGGAGAGATTTGTTTCCTGAAACCAATTTGAAATTAGTAGTTATGATTATGTGTGTACCTTCAATTTCTCTAGATGAAAAGCTGGGTTGATAAGTTTCCTGTGTTTAACCCATTGATCATCCTCATAGCTGACCAGGCCAGTGGTTAAAAACTTGATTAATGGATTCGTTACGGGTTTCTTGAAGTGGAAATTCCTTGCCAAAATCTCCTTAATTAGCACAGGCTCCGTAACAATCACTACTGGTTTGGGTCCATCCCAAATGAAAAGTTTCTTCCCTGCCAAGTTTGAGAATTAAAAAGGTTACACAAATTTCCCTAATATGTTGCATATTGCTAACAAAAAATGTATTTGAGGAATACATATACCGTGAGTCATCACAGATCTATGAATGTAAGGGATAATATGTGGCATAATGTTATCAGATATGTTAATGGGAGTGGACTCGGCTTGTTTCATCATCTTGGAGCTCTCTTTTTTGTCACCAAACAAGAGCCTGTAGGAATTTCCAGAAAACCCTTGTTTCCTGAGATTTCTCTCTAGCTTTTTTGGTCTTAACCATACCCAGTTGAAGACTCTCCATGCCCAAAACACTAGAAAAATACCAGTAGCCACCACCAAGGGGTTCATTATTCCTATCTTCATGTTTGAGAGTGAGAGAGAGAGAAGAACTTGGAATATTAGAGAGTGAAGAGCAATAATAATGATTGATGACGAGATATGAAAACACAATCACTTGGGTGACAGGCAGAAATGGATGGACGAGAATAATTCAGTTACAATGCATGCTCTTATGGAAAATGGGCAACACTTACACTCAAATCTAGTTTTGGATAAAAGACAGAAGGGGATGTCACAATCATCTAGAAGGGTGCCACGACACGTTACTTAGCTCTGTACAATGATATCTATGATATCGCACTTTGCAACATCTCCTAGAATGCTCAAAACTTGTGAGAATGGATGATGGGACCTGATTGCATGGTGGGACAGTTAGAGAGGTCAAAGGAGAAAAATTGAAGAATACCATGAAGTAGGATAATCCATGTTAACCAAGTACTTGAGAGGGAGAACCAGAGAGAGGGGTGATCAGGCAGAACTATAGAGTGAAGAATAACATAAATTCATCAAAATTAAGTTTTCAAGTTTATAATGATGTATACAACCTTCAATTTCCTTGACATAAAAGAGAAAAGTCAGATGTCACTAGGATATGCACAATATCCATAAGCTACTACGATACGAACTTTCATATTTATATCATGATCTGATCTACACCCAAATAAAAACCGATAACCACCTGAAAGATGGTCAATTCATCAATCTTCTATGAATTGATAATATGACACTAACATTTACAGATAGCTTATACTTGCATATTGTTAAATGAAGCCAGTGCTGAGATATGAACGTTGAGTGTTCAAAAGAAGAAGGCAAAATTGCATCCGGGGTACCCATAGTTTGAATTGTGCGGATTTAACACCCATACGTTCCATTTCAGCATTCATGGTACCCATAATTTCAATTTGTTGCAATCAAGTACCCTTGACTGACGGATAACTCAGTTTTTTAGACGGAATCAATTTAGGAGAGGCAGTTGTATTTTACAAAACTTCATGAAACTTCACATAATAACCAATTGACTCAGCCATCTCTCTTCCACATCATTGCCCCCCATCATCACCTCCCCCATCGACGTTGTCCTCTCCAAAACCATCCTAGCCCCAAACCACCGCAAACTCCGGCGAAACCACAACCCAAATCAAATGTTGGCGAGATGAGCAGGACAAAGGCCCAGTCGACTGGTGATTCCATCCAATCTCACCTAAAAAATAAACAAGCCTTTTTCACTCTCTACTACCCAATTAAGCCCTGGCCCACCATTCTTCATCAATCATCAATTGATTATCGGTAAGAGGGAAACCCTAAAGTTCAATCCAAGTATCAATTTTCACGAGTAGAATTGTATCAATACGAATTCTGACCTAATGTGCATAATTCAAATCAGCTCAAACAATCAATGCAGTCAATTGGGCATTATCAAAACCCTAATTTCAGAAATTGGTTTAGTCAGTAGCTTACAACGGTTTCTTAGAGCAATTCAACAATAAAATAGTTACATGAAATATTCGGTAGGAGATAGATAGAGAGAGATCTGAAAGTCGTTGGCTTTCATGGGCGATAGCGGTTCATGCTGTTTGATTTCGGTTGTTGTTCCGCCAGCAACATGATACTGAAAACAACTGGTTTGATTTTGGCTGTTTAGACGAAAGTTATGGCGGCTCAGACTGTGGTAGTTGGGTTGTGGAGAGGAGGAAGTCGATGGGGTAAGTGGTGACTGGTGGCAATGACTAGAGGGTGAAAGCCGCATGCTTTCACGGGCCATTGTGATTACTGAGTGTTCGGAGGGCGGAAGATAGAGACGGGTGTGGTTGTGTGGTAATTATGTGAAGTTTCATGAAGTTATGTAAAATACAAATGCCTCCTCTAAAATGATTCCATTCAAAATATTGAGTTATCCGTCAGTCAAGGGTACTTGATTGCAAGAAATCGAACCTATGGGTACTTTGTATGCTGAAATTTAAAGTACGAGTACCAAATCCGCACAAAAATCAAACTATGGGTACCACGAATGCAATTTTGCCAAAGAAGAATCGTAGCAAGGCCCACTTCCGCAACCAATAGTCCAGTATTCGAGGTCTAACAGAAAAAAATAAAAATTATTTAATTATCTTAACTCGAGATTAAAAGATACGGCATCATAGGAAGCCAATAATTGTCTCCAAGTAGCCTCTGGGATGTATATTTAGCAACATTTGTGAAGGGTCAAGTGCGCCCCATACCGAGGTTGGAGAATTCCGATACCAAATGGAGCATGTGCATAAGATGGTGATAGTTCGAAAGAGAAGCGCTGGAGTATCATAGCCATAGCCATCTTGGCCTCCAAAATCGCAAAGTTTTGTCCGATGCACACCCTTGGTCCCCAACTAAATGGGAAATACGTGACTTGCTGGTTCCTGGTGTCCTTTGAAATTCCTTCTGAGAATCTCTGATGCGGATAATTATTGAAATTATCCGAAGTTATCTAGGATTTTATTATATTTTGTTTTATCTTGGTTAGGATATTAATTGTTATCAGAATAAGTTAGTAGCTTATCTTTTAGGAGATTATCTTGTTTAGAGTTTTAGTTCAGTTAGGAGTATGTTATTGTTACCTATTTATAGCCCACCAGTTTTCATTTGTTTTTCAGCTTTTTATGATTGAATAAATATCATTTTCCTCCTCACGTTTGAGTTGAACATTTTTACTGAATCGTTGTGATTCAATTCTTGGTGCATCCTGCATCATTTTGGTATCAGAGCCCAAAATCGGTCCACGATCCACCGGTCTGCCGCCGCCACTACTGCCAACGCCGAGCCAACACCAAACAGTACCAGTTTCCCACCCAGGGCATTCCCTTCATTGTCGTGGTTACCGAAATAATCAACCTTTCCTCACTATTCCGAAAGCAGCAACAAGCAAAAAACAGAGGACCTCTCCGCTGCTGGCTCTGCCGGTCACAAAAGGCCCAGGCCGCCACCAAATCCAACCGGAGTCCACAGCAGCACCGCGGCAGGTGGTTCTCTCATTCACACCGCCGTCCAACAGCCGATCCGGCCGCCGCTGCCGGACCAAGATCCATCCACCACCAGATCTGAGGCGGAGAGTCATCACTGAACTAGGGCAAGAAGGAGGCGAAGCCAATCCGAATCCAGCTAGAAGCGAAGAAGAGTAAGCATCAGAGGAAGGAGATACTCACCGGACCAGGTTGCGGAATCGAGGCCGTTTCTGGATTTCGCTGCCATCGTCGACGAGGAGGACTTCGTCCGTGTTTTTTCTCTTTCAGCAAGTGGGGAGAGACACAAGGGAGATTGAGTGCGAGAACTTGTCGACGTTGTCGTTCCGGATCTGAACTTGGAACTTACTTCACTGCTCTGACTTGTTCATCGCCGCAAAACCAGAAGAGAATTTTTTGTCTCTCCACGATTCAGCAAGTGGAAGGTTATTGATGTAACAAGCCCACTTGTTTTTCTCATTTAGTTCAGCCCATCCTCGCTCTACAGCCGAACGAACTCAATAGTAACCACCGGGTATGAACCAGAGATCCAATTGCCGCCACCAAATCATCCTCATTCGTCGTTGTTGCCATCACCACCACCTATAACGCCTATCTCGTCCTCACCACTGTCGCAGCCACTTTCTCTCACCGCCATGTCCCCCGTCCTTCATTGTTCTTTAGTCCAGAAACAAAACCCATCCTGGAAAAAACCCATTTTACCCTTGGGTCAATGCCACAATCCCTAGTTTACCCATCAGGCCTGCAAACCTAGTAACCTGGCCCACTTAGTTTACTTGAGCCCAATTCATATCAGCCCATTAGTTTACCACAAGTCCACAACACACACCTCCAACAGTTCTAGTCCCTCTTTTCAACCTATTTACTCTAAAGGCCCGGACCTGAAAGAAAAAAGAATTTAATTTATTAATTGGTGAATTTCCTTTCTAAGGATTTTTGTCACATTTGGCTCATATCCTTTGGATTTTGGGTCACATTTGATTTTGATTCTTCCGAGAATTAAATATCAGCACGGCAAAATCCTTTTAAGGATCTTTGTCGCCTTGGTTATCCCTTTTCGAAGACTTTGTAGTCTTTATGGCATCACGTCTAATAAGTTTCTGAGAACATCATGGCAAAGTATTCATATCTAAGTCATGATCCCATGAAAAATGACAGATATTACTCACTCTCTCATTATGAGTTCCAACGATCACCTAGGCGAAGTGATGCCCTATACTTTTGGGGTGAAAGCTCCAAATTATTGGATTGGCTGGATGAGATAGAAGATTATTTTGATCGATATGATTTTTCCAACTCTTTATGTATCGTGTTTGCTATTAATCATCTTCGAGGATCAGCTCAGAAATATTGGCAAAGGTTAGAAGACAGCCTAGAACGTCATGAAGAAGAGCCTATCACAAAGTGGTACGAGATGAAAGCAATTTTGAAAGACAAGTACCTTCCATCCTCGTACAGACAAAGAAGAGATTATGACAATTATTTTGATCACCCCTCCTCTAAAGTTAAAGGGTCACATCGTTGCAAGATTTTATCTGTTGAAAATTCAAGCAACACAGATTACTTCACTAGCAACTATGAATACGATCATGGGTATAATTACAATCTGTCTTCAAGGGTTCATCACAAGTTAAGACATCAAGTGTTCAATATCTCTTGCGGAGAAGATCGTTCGACATTCCATGCTCATCGCTCTATGCTAAGTAAAGATCAGTGCATTGATGCATGCAAAGTAGAGGATGATACTCAACTAGAGGAAAATTTAGAGCCAAATGATGAAGATGTTCAAGAAGTTTACCCTCTCGAAGAACTTGCATGGTCAGATGAAGAATTTGAAGACGATGAGGAAGGTGAGCAAATCTTTAAGGATATGCCAAACATGGATGGTGACACTTCAAGTTTCCTTGAAGAGAATATTTGTGATCCAATAGTCCATCATGACAACCCCATGTGTGCAAACTCGGATGTGGCTAGCAGTCCTATCTCCTCTCCGAGTGCTATGTCTCTACCTAAGTCTATTGTGACTGTTCATAAATGGAGCATCCTTTCTATTCACGTTAGCAAATATATCTTACTACGACCTACCAGAGATTTCAATGGTAATGTGCTCTCTCTTGATGGGTGTTCACTTAGAACCCTAGTCTATTGTATAGTGGCACATGCGAGTAATTTGATGACAACCGATGATAATCTTGTTGGCCTCTATCTTGATCATTATTCTTTCAAGACATCGTGTGCCCTTGACTACGACCCTAGGGTTATCTTTGCTCAAGTTCAGAAATTCAGTTTCGAGGCGTACGATTATTTGAACAATCACTTTGATTTCAAGAAAACTTGTTCATGGGCGATAAGACTCTTCATTCAACTTATTTATATTCTCGAGTTGTTTCGCAAAATGGGGAGTCACCTGAAAGCAATGATTTAGGGTATTCTCTTGCTTCTCGAGGTACGATTTGAAAGTATCTAGTGTACTGGAAGGATCACCCATTTTGTTCATCACAACATTTGATTTTGCAACATGTTCTTCGCTGTGAGAATTGTCCGAACTCTTTTCTTTGTGGTGATTTGATGCACTACTTGGTCATATGGAAAGGACGTCCAAATTTTGCTTCACGTGAGCTTACAATTTGGAAATTTCTTGCTCGTTGGAAGAACCGTCCGAAGTCATTGCCCAATAGTGATTTGTCACGATATTTGGTTAAATGGAAAAATCGCCCAAAGATTTCATTTCAGAGTGATTCCTGGAGGTACTTGGTTCAGTGGACCAATCGTCCCAATCAGATGCTTCATGGAGGCGTATGGAAGTACATGATGTTGTGGAAAGGTCGTCCGCGCACATTATTCTTCCTCAAACTCTCCGGAGTAGAGTTTTCTCAGTGGAGGAGAATGATGCGGATAATGATTGAAATTATCAGAAGTTATCTAGGATTTTATTATATTTTGTTTTATCTTGGTTAGGATATTAATTGTTATCAGAATAAGTTAGTAGCTTATCTTTTAGGAGATTATCTTGTTTAGAGTTTTAGTTCAGTTAGGAGTATGTTATTGTTACGTATTTATAGGCCACCAGTTTTCATTTGTTTTTCAGCTTTTTATGATTGAATAAATATCATTTTCCTCCTCACGTTTGAGTTGAGCATTTTTACTGAATCGTTGTGATTCAATTCTTGGTGCATCCTGCATCAATCTCTCTGGCTTGAACTCCTTCGCATCATCTCCCCAAACCTGAAAGTCGGTATGGATTAGAATCACGGGGATTGAAAGTACTACTCCAGCAGGTATGGACAATCCTCCAAGTATTGTTTCCTTAAAAACAGTTCGGCCCATAGAGGTTACTGGTGGGTACAGCCTCATGACCTCGTACAAAATCATTGTCACCTGAAAGAAAGAAAGAAACTCTTTATATTAGGATGTTATTATCCAATACAAGTTTCCTTTTGAGTATGATAAAAGAATTTGTACTCACAATTTTGAGATGACTTAAGCCATCATAATCGGGTTCCTTGTTACCAAAAACCTCCAATACCTCTTCTCTTGCTTTCTGTTGCCAATTCTGATACCTGCTAAGTAAAACCATCGTCCAAACAAGAAGAGACGAAGTGGTCTCCTGTCCAGCAAAATAGAATATCCTACATTCATCAATCACTTCTTTAATGCTCATACAGACATTTTTGTTATACTTTCCGTCATTTTCAGTTGCTCTCATGTTGGACTCCAACAGTATCCCCAACAAATCATCATTGTTAATGCATTCTCCGGCCTTCATTGTCTTAATCCTTCTCGCGATGATACCATTTAGTGACGAGTTTATTTCCGCGTCAATCTGTTTCATCCTCTTGTTCGCCTTTGTGGGCATAAAGCTGTGAGTTTAAGATCACAGGATTGTTAATAGCGAGCCTTTTTAACAAAAATAAGTTGATATGTAATTGCGTTATGAAATTTTACCTCCAACCAGGGATGTAAACTGAGTTAATTGACTGAATAATGTGGCCAGTTAATTCCCTCAGGAGTTGAAATATTATCCTTCCCTCCTCGTAGTTACTGCCAAAAGCAGTACGAGATATAACATCACTGGTCATAGTCTGGAGATCTGGCCAGACGTCCAACATGTTTGATCCTTGATTCACCACAGCGTTCTCCCATTTATTCACCATCTGCTGCAGCTCAAATGGAATGCTGGTAGCATATTCTACAAACACAAGGACATGATACAACCTAGATAAGATAGATCTGAAGTGTAGATTTCACACATGGCCATCACAATAAATAAATGAATATAATACAACTACCATGATTAATTATTTACAGGATACTCAATGACACTAGTTAGAAAGAATCTAAACGTTACACCCATGGAACACAAAATAGGTGAGAATTGTTTCCTGATACCAATTGGAAATTATAATTATGATTATGTATGTACCTTCGACTTCTCCAGATGAAAAGCTGGGTTGATAAGTTTCCTGTGCTTAACCCATTGATCATCCTCATAGCTGACCAGGCCAGTGGTTAAAAACTTAATTAATGGATTTGATACTGGCTTCTTGAAGTGGAAATTCCTTGCCAAAATCTCCTTAACCAGTTCAGGCTCCGTGACAATCACTGCTGGTTTGGGTCCGTCCCAAATGAACAGTTTCTTTCCTGCCAAGTTTGAGATTTAAAAAATTTATTAGCAAATTGTCCAATTAATTATTAAGATACATATTATTAGCAAAATAAAAAGTTTTGAGGAATACATATACCGTGAGTCATGACAGATCTATGGATGTAAGGGATAATCCGCGGCACAATGTCATCAGATATGTTAATGGGAGTGGATTCGGCTTGTTTCATCATCTTAGAGCTATCTTTCTTGTCGCCGAATAAGAGCCTGTAGGAATTGCCAGAAAACCCTTGTTTCCTGAGGTGTTTCTCTAGCTTCTTTGGTCTTAACCATACCCAGTTGAAGGCTCTCCATGCCCAAAACACTAGAAAAATGCCAGTAGCCACCACCAAGGAGTTCATTATTCCTATCTTCATGTTTGAGAGAGAGAGAGAGAGAGAGAGAGAGAGAGAGAGAGCAATAATTATGAGTGATCGAGGAGATATGAAAACACAATCACTTGGGTGACAGACAGAAATGCATGGACGAGAATAATTCAGTTTTCAATGCATGCTCTTATGGAAAATGGGTAACACTTAACACCCAAATCTAGTTTTGGATAAAAGACAGAAGGCGATCTCACAATCATCTCGAAGGGTGCCACGTTACGTAGCGCTGTACAACTATATCTATAATATCGCACTTTACAACATCTTCTAGAAAGCTCAAATCTTGTGAGAATGGATAAGTGGACCTGATTGCATGGTGGGACAGTTTGGGAGGCCAAATGAGAAAAATGGAAGAATCATAGCCATAAACATGCTAGCTTACTTGATTTGTCCAATGCACACCCTTGGTCCCTAACTAAATGGAATATATGAGACGACTTGGTTCTTTGTTGCCTTTGCGGTCCCTAACTAAGGATTTGAAAACAAGTCAATGACCTGGGTTAGGTAGAGAGAAAATAGGGTGAAAATGGATCTATGCCTACTTGAATTGCAACCTCCAACTCTTTGGTTGATTTCGTGGAGGCAAAACCATAACAGAAAATACAGTAATCCAAACATAAACCAGGTTACAAAAAAAGAAGAGAAAGACGAACGTATAAATTGACTGATGAACTTGTAAGCAGAAACTGGTAACAACCAAGCATGCCATATTGAATTTTGTGGTTAAAGCCATGAATTCAGGAAGAAGACAATAGAGCGAGAAGGATTGTGAGATTTGCTTAAAATGAAGAAAAATAATATTTCTTAATCCATTTACACACCGCAAGCTTGTGGTTATAACTCAGTTGGCCAATGAGAGAGTGCCAACTATGCTAATCTATAGTACTCACTAAAAGTGTGAGGGTGTTTTACTGTTTTAGTGTTTTAATGTTTTAGTGATTTACTTAATATCCTATGTACTTTTTAAAAATTGACTATTTAAAAATTTGAAGAGTTGTGACTATTCGAATTAGAATTGTTGTTTAAAATTTAATTGTAGTTGAGTTTAAACATGAATAGTTGTGACTATTCAGTTTGTTCCTTATTAAATGGGTACCTACACCTCAATGTGTCAACCCGGGCCGGCCCATGCTAGGTTCCGAACCGGCCCGCCCTAAAAGCTGCCTAGCGCGGCCCCCAACCCCAGCCCGGTCCGGCCCTACCCGGCCCCAGCCTGGACCGGTTACACTTTGTCCCTCTTCAGCCTGGCCCGGGCCCGTTCGTCCTCCTCAATATTGTACTTTTTGTAATTAATTTATAATATTAAAAATATTTTTTTAATATATTAATGATACACCCAATAGGCCCGGGCCCGGAGGGGTTCAAAATCTCTCCTTGTTGACCCGGCCCAGCCCCCTTTACCACCAGCCACCGGCCCGACCTGGCCCGTTCCCGACCAGCCCTCGCTAATGCCCGGCCCGCACCTGACACCGTGGCCTACACCATTATAAAAGGAACTTTTGAGTACCCAAAATTATCACTACAACTTTCCAACTCGTTCCCCATCATTTTCTTTCAATATATGTTCTCTTCAACGAGGAATTTAGCGATCATTTTTTATGCTGTATCATACATTGGCGGTCTAGCAAGGCTTAAGCGGATCACACTATCCTGCTCAAGTGGATAATGAAGCACTTATCATCGGAGAAATTCTCAAAATCCATTTTCATTGTTGATGTCATATAAGTCTACAAAATCTTTTTGATGTCAAATATTGATTTACACGCATTTCATTTCTCTTACTTTTTTCTTTTTGTTCGAGTTTTATTTCTCATTTCTCTTATTTCTTGTTGATACTCTTTTATATCTAACCTCATTTAAGTTTATTTATACTGTAACGAGTAAAATGTCATGTGCAAAACACGTACTTATAACTAGTAAAACAAAATAGATAACCAAAACTACAATTATTAAAAACAGCACAACTTTGCTTAGCGAAGGACACAATGTTGCTTGAGCAAATAACATCACTTCAATAAGCCCTTATTCGAAATAGGAAACATAGACGACGTACTTAGTTTGATGTGTCTCTAACTTTGCTAATATTTCAATAACACTACTTAGTAGCTTGAACTCCATAGTTGTTTAAATACCCAGTTTCCGAGTTTCAACATTTGACAAGGATCAAATGTGCTCCATGTTGGGGTTGCATAGTCGCGGAAGTAAACGGAGCATGAGCATAAGATGGTGATAGCTCAAATGTGAATCGCTGCAGAATCATAGCAATTGCCATCTTAGCCTCCAACATTGCAAAGTTCTGTCCAATACAAACCCTAGGTCCCCAAGCAAATGGGAAATATGCGACTTGCTGGTTCTTAGTTGCCTTTGAGATTCCTTCTGAGAACCTTTGTGGGTTGAACTCCTTGGCATCGTCTCCCCATATCTCTTGGTCAGTGTGAAGTAGAATTACAGGTAACGTAAGTATTACTCCAGCTGGTATGACCCCTTTGCCTAGTTCTGTATCTTCAAAGGCTGTTCGACTCAGGGAAGGCACTGGCGGGTATAACCTTAAAACCTCGTGTAGAATCATGGTTACCTGAAAACATATAAATGTTATACTAGGTTGTTGTTTCTGAAAAAAGATTCAAGTATGTATAAAGAATGAATACTCACAATTTTGAGGTGATTCAAACCATCATAATTGGGTTCCTTGTTCCCAAACACCTCGAAAACCTCCTCTCTTGCTTTGCGTTGCCAATCCTGGTACTTGCTTAGCAAAATCATTGTCCAAACAAGTAGGGAAGAGGTTGTCTCCTGTCCTGCAAAATAGAATATCCTGCACTCCTCAATCACTTCTTTGATACTCATTCCGACATTCTTTTCATATTTTCCATGACTTTCAACTTCTCTCATGTTGGACTCTAACAATGTCCCCAACAAGTCATCACTGTTTCTATCTCCAGACTTCATTTGTTTCATCCTTCTTTCGATGATAACCTTTAATGATTTGTTTATTTCACTGTCAATATGTTTTATCCTCTTGTTCAACTTGGTGGGCATAAACCTGAAAGATAAAACCATTCGTGTTATGTAAGAAATCACAACTAGATTACTAGCTTCAAAGACAGACAACCATTGTATTTGGATTAGAGACTCAGATGCTAATGTTGTCTGAAGTTGTTAATCTTTCTTAAATCATACCGCCGACCAGGGATGTAAACTGACTGGAAAGCTAATATAGCAAGCTCAGCCAGTTCTCTAAGAAGCTGGAATATTCTCCTTCCCTCCTCGAAGTTACTCCCGAATGCCGTACGAGATATTACGTCGCTGGTCATTGTTTGGAGATCTTGCCAGATATCAATCTCACGCGATCCTTGATTGGCCACTTGTTTCTCCCATTTGGTGACCATCTCGCTTGAACTCAAATGGAATGCAGGTAGCATATTCTATAGTGTCCAATAAAGATAAATAAAGAATTCAGTAATGTGAACTAAAGACTTTTTTAAATGCACATATCCGATTACCTTGAGTTTCTCGATATGGAAAGCGGGGTTGATAAGTTTTCTGTGCTTAACCCATTTCTCATCTTCGTAGTCGACAAGACCAGTTACCAGCAGCTGCGTTAGAGGATTTGATTTCGGCTTCTTGAAGTGAAAATTCTTTGTCATAATCTCTTTTATCTGTTCAGGCTCTGTGATAATCACTGCTGGTATAGGTCCAATCCAAAAGAATGATTTCTTGCCTGTCATGTTATATCCGTAAATGAATTGCATATCCGAAAATGAATTGCATACTAGTGTTACATGTTAAAATATTGTAATATGTACCGTAAGTCTTGATAGATTTATCAAGGAAAGGCACAGTGCGTGGCAAGATGTCATCTGATATTTTTATGGGGGCGGATTTAGCTGCTCTGATCATCTCGGAGCTCTCTTTTGTGTCTCCAAACAAAAACCTGTAGGAATTTCCAGAAAACCCTTGTTTCCTAAGGCGCCTTTCTAGCTTTCTTGGTCTTAACCATACCCAATTGAAAGCTTTCCATGTCCAAAATGCTAGAAAAATACCAGTCATGACAATCAAGGAGTACCATAGTCCCATCACCATGTTAGCCAAGGACTTGAGAGTTGAGAACCAGAGAGAAAGAGAGAGCGAATGAATGAAGGGTGGCAGAGAATGGGAGATAAAAGACAGACAATAACGTTATTACGCCTTTTATGAATTTGTATTTATTTTGAAATATACATGTGTTGTTACAATTTGGCATCAGAATCAATTATTACCATCTAAGTATGATTTTACGAAACTGAAAATACCACATCATACTTTGAATCATCACTTATTAATTAATTAATTACTTAATCTGTTTAATTATTATTAGTTGCCACTAATGACTAGTGATATCTGGCCAAGTTATGTCTTACTCAGGCCTAGATGTATTCAAACTTTATTCTTCTAGTGAAATGTTTAATTAATTTCTATTTGAACTCACCTATCATGTAATTACATTGGCTTGAAAGTGTACAGTTACTGATCGAGGTGCACGCGGCATCAATAAAGAAACAAATAGTATTCGTTTTTCATCCCCCTAAGCCATAATTTTAACCACGCTACCTTACAAGAGTGTAAATATTGTCTAAATTGATCTATTAATTAGCAATAATTTCCCATCTATGTCCATTTAAACTTTATTTCCAATTAGTTTCTCTGTATTTCTATTTAACACCAAAAACAACTCACCAAACTATACGGATTTCTTTGTCATGAAGGAATCCTTTCTTTTTCATGGAATTAACAAGAACTCTAATTAACACAAAAGGTCAAAATAAGGCTCGAAATTGCGTACCTGAATCAAAACGTACGGACTGGTACAATGGAAAGGGAAAGAAATGGCAGTTGAGAACCCCAGTACACTAAGCCCCTGTGGCCTTGGTCAATGAATAATTTTCCCTGTGGGTGGTGTTCATTAGTGGAAAATCAGAGGCCTTAGGTTTACAGTAATTCCTCCCTTCTGCATATTACTTTTACAAGCTATGTTTGGCATGTATGATATCTCCAACTATTAAAATCTGTTTTTTCTCAACATGTGATTGAGATACTCTTTTCATCTCAACTACATGTTGAAAAATAATTCTAATAATCCGAGATCTCTTTGATCTAAAACAAGCCACTTTTTACAGGCTTTATTGCAAGCAGTGTTGTTCGATTGCCAAGTGTTCATAGGCTAACGTACAGTGTTTTTGTTTTCACAGGGTCATCGATGGCACGTTGATTCCGCATGCGACAGGTAACAGGAAAACAACATGAGAAGGTTAGCTTATTCGAATACCATACAAAATCTCTCACGTTCATGTATAAATAATATTTTCACTTGTTCTCTCGTCATGTGACATTAGAGCATGTTAATCAAATGCTAAATTGAGTTAACTCATGTTCGATGATTTAACTTATGGTATCAAATGTATACTAGCCCAATACCTTCCCTAGTGAAGCGCAGCATCAGACAAGAGTACGATATGAGCATGCACAAGAGATACAACTATTGAGAAAATGAATACACGAACAATTGAGAGAAAAAAGACGGAATTGAAGAAGATGGCAAATGAGAGTGCAGACTAGGTCTTATCCCTCTTGGGGAAGGCAAGTGCAAATAAGCTAAAATGCTGAACATAAATAAACGATTGGGTAAGGAGTGAACAATCAGATTGTGCAAGCTGACTCATCCCACTAAGCTAATTACGAGATTAACGTAACTAGAACAAATTTAGTGTCTGAAGCTAATCCTCTGCAACGGCTAGCAAGATCGGACGGCTGATGTTATATCCTTCAACTCATCGTGTGGCTACTGTTGCTCAAGATAGTAATGTTCATTTGGTGAGTAATTTACCAAATGAACAATAACTTGTGAACTTTGGCAACATTATTCCAATATCCCCCCTCAAATTGGAGTGTATAAGCACCACTCCCAACTTGGAAAGCAAGAAATTAAACACACCAGAATGCAGAGGTTTGGTAAGGATGTCTGCAAGTTGGTGAGATGTTGGTGCATGTTGCAAAGCAAATACACCTTTCTGCACAAGATCCCCTACCATATGACAGTCAATGTCTATATGTTTTGTCTTGACATGGAAAATTGGGTTGGCAGCAAGCTACAAAGTTGATTTGCTACCAAGATCAGAAAGAAGATAGGGGAACTACTACACCTCACAAGCAGCAGTGGCCAAACTTCTGAATTCAGACTCTATGGAGCTTCTAGAAATAACTGTTTGCTTCTTAGATCGCCAAGAGACAAGAGAATATCCTATATAGAAAAATGTGCACTGGTAGACTTTCTGGTGTCTAAACAACCACCCCAGTTTGCATCTCAATAGCAATGAGAGTCAAAGGAGAAGCAGTTGAGAAGAATAAACCTTGAGCAGGAGCATTACTCAAATATCTAAGAACATGATGCACAACCTTCATATGAACAACAGTGGGTTTAGACACAAACTGAGACAATTTGTGTACTGCAAAGCAAATGTTTGTTCTTGAATTGCAGTGATAGAGCAACTTCCCAACCCATTTTCTGTATTTGACAACATGTGCACTTGAAAGAATATCTCCTGTGGTAGCAAAGAGCTTCACTGTAGAATCCATAGGGACTGAAGTACGTTTACAAGCACTATATCCACTTTCCTGGAGAATGTCAAGAGCAAACTTTCTCTGGAACCAGCTAATCCCATGTTCTTTTGTGGCAACCTCAAAACCAAGAAAATGCCTGAGAGAGCCCAAATCCTTCAGCTAAAACTTGGTGTTCAGAATCACCTTGAGGTCATTTAGCTGAGACAAACTAGTTCCTCTCAAAATAATGTCATCCACATAGACCGATAGGCCCCCATGAAAGAGGTAGAGGAAGATTTCACAAAGAGAGTAGTCTGTCGTGCATTGCTTAAAATCAAACTCCATCAAGGTAGAAGAAAATTTGCGATACCACTGTCTTGATGCTTTTTTATACCATAAAGTGACTTCTTTAAATGACAAACTGATTTTCGTAAAGAGAAAAGAGGAAGGAGGGACATAACCTTGTGGTGGCAATACCATGTAAACTTGTTCATTGAGGTCGCGGTGAAGGAAAGCATTGTTGACATCTAACTGCAACAAATGCCATCCCTTGATAGTTGGAAGTGTCAAAAGACATTCAGTGTTGGAAGCTTGGCATCTGGGGAGAAAGTCTCTATACATGTATAGTCTGTGCCCTCAATTTGTGTGTAACCCTTAGCTACCAGTCTAGTTTTGTACCTCTCAGTTTCTCTATTAGACCTCAACTTCACTTTATAGACCCATCGCAACTTACTGCATCATGCTCCAGGGGAAAAGTAGTAAATTTTCATTCTGGGTATGTTTAAGAGCTTACGGCTCAGCTTGCATTGCTTGAACCCATTGTGGTTGCTTAATGGCTTCTTGATAATTATCAGGTTCATGAATAACACCAACTGAAGCAATAAAGTGAGAATACAAGGGAACAACACCTTGGGGAGACTCAAACTGAATAAGGGTGAGACAAGCTGACATCATCCTTGGTTTATTAACCATACAGTCCTTCAGATAAACAGGAGTCTTAGTCATCCTTCTGCTTCTTCTAGGCTGCAGTCTTAGTCATCCTTATGCTTCTTCTAGGCTGCAGAAGTGCTGTTGGTGAGGCCACAATTGGAGAAGCAGGAGAATCCACAAGTTCAGGAGTACTGTTAAAGCTCATACCAATTGTACAGTGATGATTGAGGTCTTGTATAAGTGGTGGAGGGAGGACAAGATCATCACTGAAATGAGGTAGAGCAGAGCGAGATGCAGCAAAAGGAAATGTTGTTTCATGAAAGATAACATTCCTTGAGACTAGGAATCTGCATATTATACAACTTATGGCCTTCATCCCGAACAGATATTTAAGAAAACACAAGCATAGTTCTGGCGTTTAACTTAGTTCTTCCCTGTAACAAAGTGGAGCTATACCATAAACAAACAAACACCCTGAGGCTAGCATAATCTGGGATTTCTTTGTAAAGGCACTCATAGGGAGATTTTTGTTTCAAAACAGGTGTAGGGATAAGAAACAGTTAGAACACTTTCTCCCCAAAATCTATGTTGTAAATCAGATTGAAACTTCAAAGCTCTAGCTACTTTAAGTAGATGCTGATTTTTCCTTTCAACTACCGAGTTTTGCTCATGAGCTTCAACACACTAATTTGATGAATGATGCCCTTCTCAAGCATAAAATCCACTAAAGCTTACTATTTTTCCTGATCAGTCCTTGTCTTATTTACCTTCTTCTAAATTGTGTCTCAACCATAACATAGAAATGAGGTACAAGTGTCTGAGCCTCTGACTTATGCACCAGCAAATACACCCAAGTCATCCTTGCTGCATCATTAATGAATGTCAGAAAATGTATATGCCCTGCATAGGCCGGTACTTTATATGGATCCCTTATGTCAAAGTGGATTAAAGCAAAAGGTGTGTGCTCAATCTTACCAATATTAGAAAGTGAAGTTTGTTCTGTTTAGCCTGAGGACAAACCTCACACTGAGAGTTGTCTATGGCATTGTCATTGTCTAACATCTGGTGCAACCATCTCAGTTTGACATCTGAGGGATGACCCAATCTCTGGTGTCGAATTTGATTAGAAAACAAAGCATTAGTCTTATACGAAACATGAGAACTCACCAAAGTCTTGTAAGGTGTGCTCAAACATAGAGACCATTGAGTTTGTCTCCTTCTCCGGGAAGCTGTTTTATATCTCCATGCAGTATCTGACACTGCCAACTGTGTTGTGGAGATCAAGTTGAACTAGAAATCTGGTATGTATAGAACCCCACTTAGCTGAAAAGATGTCAGATGAACTGCGCCTCTATGGGAAACCTTCACCTTCTGAGAAAGTATTCATTGGGGCTAGCCCCACCATTGTGGCATGCATGCGTGGTGGGGCGCGCCATTCAGTTTTCGACAAATATGCAATAGTCAGATGAAACTCACTAAATTTTACTTGTTTGTCAAAAGCTAAATGGTGCGCCCCACCACGCAGGCATGCCACAGTGGTGGGGCAAGTCCCAATGAATACTTTCTCTCACCTTCTTCCCGTTAGGTAGATACACAAAAAACGTCCAGATGTCAACAACATTGACGAAAAAACTTAAATTGTGACACATGTGGTGTGTGGCCCAGTGTTAATGATCCATGTGTCAGTAGAAGCATTAGCACCAATGACAGAGCTATGAAAGCTAGATGGACTCAAAAGTCCACCCTTTAAATTTTGATTATACACGGAATCATTCTTAGAGTACTGACGAACATGACTCTCCATCAAACCAGAATGATTACTATGTGAGGGAGAGCTATGAACAAGACCCGCATCCATTTATGGAATGAAGTGTTTGGCGGCTAAGAGAAAAATTAAGTGTAGCAGAAAAGAGCGTACTAAGGTGGATGAGCAGGAAATATATGATACACAATAACACAATTAGAAGGAATCTAGATGTTACTCATATAAAAGGCAAAATAATAGGGGGGGGGGGGGGGGGGTGAATAGTTTGTTACGGTCATGTGTATCATTGGCCGTCGAATGTCTAGGTTAGGAGAAGTGATACGGGGAGAGAGAGAGAGAGAGAGAGAGAGAGAGAGAGAGAGAGAGAGAGACCAAAACGAACCTAGGTAACAGTAAGGCAAGACTCAGTCAATCTAAACCCAAAGGAGAAAATGAGTTTGGACAAGCAGCCAAAAGGGGTTATTGAATTGAGGTTGAGTATGTGTTCTATTTGCTTTCTATAAGGTGTCTACATACTCAGAAACATGTTGGTCTATTGCCCTTAAAATTCACAGTACTGTGTCTTTGTATTGTTTTTTCATCTTTTTTTCTGTTACTTTACAACCCATAAGTTCTATAGTTGTTTTGGCATAACAGATACAATCCAGTCACAAGATTAACTACCACAATCTAGGATATATGTGAATTCCGAATGTGGTTCGTATATGATTCATTTATAAGCCCCCAATTCAAATGATGAATGTAAAATGGGTTAGTTGGGCAGAGCCAAGTTAAGTGTAAATCCGTTATAAACCCGCTGTAGTATCATGGTCAGGAATTACATCCAAATAGAAAATACATATTTAGATCATTATGGGGAGGATCAAATGTGCTCCATGTTGTGGAGGATCAAATGTGCTCCATGTTGAGGTTGGAGAGTGGCAGGAGTATATGGAGCATGAGCATAAGATGGTGAGAGCTCAAATGAGAATCGCTGCAGAATCATAACCATTGCCATCTTGGCCTCCAACAATGCAAAGTTTTGTCCAATACAAACCCTTGGTCCCCAACCAAATGGGAAATATGCGACTTTCTGGTTCTTAGTTGCCTCAGAGATTCCTTCTGAGAACCTTTGCGGCTTGAACTCCTTGGCATCGTCTCCCCATATTTCTTGGTCAGTGTGAACTAGGATTACAGGTAATGAAAGCATTACCCCGGCTGGAATGACAACTTCTCCTAGTTTTGTATCTTCAAAGACGGTTCGATTCAGGAAAGGTGCTGGTGGGTATAACCTCAGAACCTCGTACAGAATCATGGTTACCTGAAAAAAGGAAAAACGTCATACTAGGTTGCTTTCGATAAATGTTTCTGAGTATGTGAAATGAATACTCACAATCTTGAGGCGACTTATGCCATAAAAGGTGGGTTCCTTGTCCCCAAACACCTCTAAAACCTCTTCCCTTGCTCTTCGTTGCCAATCCTGGTAGTTACTCAGCAAAACCATTGTCCAAACAAGTAGAGAAGAGGTTGTCTCCTGTCCTGCAAAATAGAATATCTTGCACTCCTCAATCACTTCTTTGATACTCATTCCGACATTCTTGTTGTATTTCCCATGACTTTCAATTTCTCTTGTGTTGGACTCCAACAATATCCCCAACAAGTCATCACTAGTGTCTCTGTCTCCAGCCGTCATTTGCTTCATCCTTCTTTCGATGATAACCTTTAGTGATGAGTTTATTTCTTTGTCGAGCTGTTTCATCTTCTTGTTCATCTTCGTGGGCAGAAACCTGAAAGATAAAACCATGTGTGTTACGTTTAAAATCACAACTCAATTACTAGGTTAAAAGACAACCCTAGTATTTGGAACTAGAGACTCAAATGCTTAAATTCTTAATATTTCTAAATCGTACCGCCAACCAGGGATGTAAACTGACTGGAAAGCTAAAACAGCAAGCTCAGCCAGTTCTTTGAGAAGCTGAAACATTCTCCTTCCCTCCTCGTATTTACTTCCGAATGCCGTACGAGATATTACGTCGCTGGTCATTGCTTGGAGATCTTGCCAGATATCAATCTCGCGCGATCCTTGATTGGCCACTTGTTTCTCCCATTTGGTGACCATCTCACTTGAACTCAAATGGAATGCAGGTAGCATATTCTGTAGGAAAAATATCGAACGGAATTAAAAATCCAGTAATCTAAGCTAAAGACTTATCTTAAATGCACATATACGATTACCTTCAGTTTTTCGATATGGAAAGCTGGGTTGATAAGTTTTCTGTGCTTAACCCATTTCTCATCTTCGTAGTCGACAAGACCAGTGACCAGTAGCCCCGTTAGAGGATTTGATTTCGGCTTCTTGAACTGAAAATTCTTTGTCGAAATCTCTTTTATCTGTTCAGGGTCCGTGATAATCACTGCTGGTATGGGTCCAACCCAGAAGAATGATTTCTTGCCTGTCATGTTATGGGGATCGCCAGGAATCACTATCCGAAAATGAATTGCATACCAGTACTTTTACATGTTAAAATATTGTGATATGTACCGTAGGTCTTGATAGATTTATCAAGGAAAGGCGCAATGCGTGGCAAGATGTCATCTGATATGTTTATGGGAGAAAATCTAGCTTCTCTGATCATCTTGGACTCCTCCTTTGTGTCCCCAAACAAAACCCGGTATGAATTGCCAGAAAACCCTTGTTTCCTAAGGCGTCTCTCTAGCTTTCTTGGTCTTAACCATACCCAATTGAAAGCTCTCCATGCCCAAAATGTACCAGTCATGACAACCAAGGAGTACAATAGTATCATCACCATGTTAACCAATTGATGCAGAGATTGTGACCCAGAACCAGAAAGAGAATCAATGAATGAAGAGAGATAGAGAGAATGGGAGAAGATAACAAACAATAAGGATAACACAGAATGATGAAAACGAAGCTTATGGTGAAGTACACGCCCTCCTGGGATTTTCTTTGAATGAGAAATGGACCGCATAGGCAATAATAACCTCTAGATTAGAAGACAAAAATTGCATGTCTCTAGAATGTATGTGGATTACCAGAGCTCGCACAGTTATGAAATTTATATATATAGTCGTATGTAAATTGATAACATAGTCCTCTACAACCAGTTATTGATACTGAGGTTCGTTTATTGACCCGTTTATAATCCCCCAATTTAAATGAAGAATGTAAACCGGTTAGTGGGGCATAGCCCAGTTATGATTATATCGGTTTGTTAAGGGGTTCAACTTCAACCCGCTCAGGTCTAGAATTACATCCAAATAAAAAATAGATTTTATCTAAAATAAGCATGCAACTTATTTAGGAGCTTAAGTTGCTAACATATGCATGAAAGAAATCGAAGATTTCTTGAAACAAATAAACACAGATAGATTGAAACTCAGAAAAACAGCAAAGATTTCATAGATTTCATAACTCAATTTTGGCAGAGCTTCGCTACAGAATTCATCGAAGAGGAAGCTTAAGAACCCTAACGCCACGAGAGGCAATATATACACGGGAAATCAAACGGTCTTATTTATGACCGTTTGATCATCTAAGACAAATCTTAGCCATTCACTGGAATGGCTATTTTACACAACTAGCACACATCTTTCAGTAATTAGAGTGTGGCACAGAGTTTTTGATAGAAGTTGTAAATAGGTATAAGAAGGTTATCAGATGGAACCTTTATCTTTTGAGAAATTAAACTCTGGCCAAGGTTTCTCCATTTCTTTGCAACTAGCTCCCTTCTTCAAAGCTTCAATATCTTTTTCTGCAACTCTTTACTTCAGCTGCAATCCACCATCTTTTTCTGCAACTCTTCAAGCTTTTCTCAGCAACAATCCACCATCTTTTTCTGCAACTCTTTAGGTCAGCTAATACCCTCCCTCAAACTCATGGTGGTTTGTCTTTGATATGATGAAAAGTAGCAGTAGGTAGCCCTTTGGTAAAAATGTCTCCTAGCTGATCTGCAGAGGAAACATATTGAACCAGTAATTGTTTTCTTAAAACTTTTTCTCTAACAAAGTGGTAGTCTAATTCAATATGTTTGGTTCTAGCATGCATGATAGGATTAGCAGACATGAGAATTGCAGAAGTGTTATCACAATAGAGAGTAGGAGTTTCATAAAGAAAAATGCATAAGTCTTTGAGAAGCATTTGAAACCAGTAAAGTTCAGCAGCAGCAGTAGCAAGAGATCTATATTCAGCTTCACTAGAAGATCTAGCAACTGTTGGTTGCTTTTTAGCACCCCAATGTATGGCATTGTTGCCAAGAAATATAACAAATCCACTAGTACTTCTTCTGTCAGTTGGGTTACCAGCCCAATCTGAATCAGAGAAGGCATGCAAGTTAAGAGAGCTAGAATTGTATAAAATGCCATGTGTGAGAGTTCCTTGAAGATACCTGAGAATTCTTTTAGCTCCTAGCATGTGAGTGTTTGTAGGTTGATGCATAAATTGACACAAAGTATTGACAGAAAAGGCAATATCAGGTCTGGAAAAAGTTAAGTATTGAAGAGAACCCAACAATTGTCTATAGGGAGTGGGATCTTCAAGAGTTTCACCATCATTAATATGAAATTTGATACCAGATGCAGTTGGAGTGGAGCAGGGTTTGCAGTTTTGCATGTTGAATCTTTGGAGCAAATCAACAATGTATTTATTTTGATGCATAAAAATACCATGTTGACTTCTTTGAATTTGTAAACCAAGAAAATAAGTCAAGTCACCAAGATCTGTCATTTCAAATTCAGTATGCAATTTAGAAATTAAAGAGGTGATACCTTTGGTGTCATTTCCAGAAAGAATAATATCATCCACATATAATAGCAAAACAGTAATACCATCACAAGTTTGTTTGGTAAAAAGAGATGTGTCAGCACCTGATTGTGTAAATCCAAGAGACATAATGTAACTTGTGAATCTTTCAAACCAAGCTCTTGGAGCTTGTTTGAGACCATAAATGGACTTATGCAACTTGCACACATAATTTGGATACAGTGGATGTTTGAAACCAGGAGGTTGTTGCATATAAACATTTTCTTTCAAATAACCATGCAAGAAGGCATTTTTGACATCTAACTGTTTTAGGGGCCAATTAAAATGTGCAGCTAGAGCTAGAATGGTTCTAACAGTAGCATGTTTCACTACTGGGCTGAAAGTTTCATCATAATCAGTTCCTGGATTTTGATGAAATCCTTTGGCAACCAATCTAGCTTTATGTCTAGATATGGTGCCATCTGGATTATATTTTGTCCTGAAGACCCATTTATTCCCCACAATATTGGCATTGTGAGGAGGAGGAACTAGGGTCCAGGTTTTTTGATGTGTGAGGCTTTGAAACTCATCAGTCATTGCATTTAGCCACTGTGAGTGTTTC
Organism: Linanthus parryae; assembly: GCA_023055425.1. Classification (NCBI taxonomy): domain Eukaryota; kingdom Viridiplantae; phylum Streptophyta; class Magnoliopsida; order Ericales; family Polemoniaceae; genus Linanthus; species Linanthus parryae. Next base: position 25,900,561 of record JALGPY010000005.1, on the reverse strand, counting down.
TTGGCCTCATTGAAACAAGTAGGTTCATAATTGAAAGCAGAAGAGGAATTACCAGTATTAGCTGAGTATCCAAATTGCTTTTTCTTTATGATACCTGACTTGCTTCTGGTCTGCATAGGGTGTTCACTGACAGTAGGAGTGTTTGAAGGTGGTGCAGGTACCATGCCAATAGGTGGCTGCAACTCTGCATTATCTTCTGACACCACAACTGGAGTGTCATGCCATTGTGCTGACCCATGTGCAGTATTGTTCTCATCAGTGTTCATATCATTAGATACAGTAGGTGGCATAGGATCAAGTGTAGTCTGTAATGAGGATGATATTGAACCTGGATCAGAGAAAACAAGAGGATTAGTGTTGTAAGAATTCAAATCAGACATGGAAGATTCAGTAGAGTTATGAGAATCTAGATAGGGAAAGAGTTCCTCATTGAAAATAACATCTCTACTGATGTAGAATTTTTGGTTTGATTTGTCATAACACAAATAACCTTTGTAATTATCTGCATAGCCCAGAAAGATACACATTTTGGTTCTAGGATCAAGTTTAGAAGAAGTGTAATGTCTCAGGTAGGGATAGCAGGCACACCCAAATATTTTGAATCTAGAGTAATCTGGTTTAGTTTTGCACAGTAATTCCCAAGGAGATTTGTTATGAGTGTTCTTACTAGGCATGCAATTAATGAGATAAACAGCAGTAGACATTGCATGATACCAGAAATGTTTAGGCAACTTAGCATGTTCAAGAAGAGTGACAGCAGTTTCAACAATGTGTCTATGTTTTCTTTCAGACACTCCATTTTGTTGGGGAGTGTGTGAACAACTCTTTTGATGAACAATGCCATGTGAAGAAAGAAAAGAAGTAAACAAATAGGAAGTATATTCACCACCTCCATCACTTCTTAAGACTTTAATGGGTTTACCAATTTGTTTTTCAACAAGCAATTTGAATTTAGGAAAAACAGTAGCTAGATCAGACTTAGCATGCAAAGGAAAGATCCAAGTAAATCTAGACATATCATCAATAAAAAGCACATAATATCTATAACCATGTAAAGCTTTAGTACTAGAAGGACCCCAAATATCAGAGTGTATCAGTTGCAGAGGATCACTAACAGCAGTAGTAGACTTCTTATAAGGAAGTCTAGACATTTTCCCTTTCAAACATTGTTCACACATAGCAGCAGAATGAATATCAGAGAGTTGAAAATTATTACAGATAGAAGAACTAGTGATAAAGATAAGTTTCATCACTTCCTCAGAAGGATGACCCAATCTAGCATGCCAGATGGGTTTAGAGATTTTCTTTCCTAAATAAGTATGCTTTGACTTTGACTTTGACTGGTATTGACTTTGACTTTGACTTGGACTGAGACCTTGACCTTGACCTTGACTTTTGAAAGGATGAGTGTAAATGGGGTAAAGGCCATTTTCACTCTGACCTTGGTAGAGAATGGTGCCCTGAGCTTTGTCCTGGATATAGAAGGAATCAGAATCAAAGTAAAAAGAGCAGTTGTGTTGAAGACACATTTGATAAACAGATAAAAGGTTTGCAGATAATTGAGGCACATGAAGTGTATTAGGTAAATGAAAAATAGAAGAAGAGGTTTGAAGAGTAGCAGTACCAGTGTGTGAAATAGGCACAGATTGACCATTACCAACAGAGACTTGATCATTACCAGTGTAGTTATCAACCAGAGAAAGAGACTTTAAATCAGCAGTCATGTGATTTGTTGCACCAGAGTCACTCAACCAATAGTTGTTAACAGCAGCATAATGATTATCAATAGAACCAGGATTCTCAGAGTAAGGAGTGGTTTGAGTTACAGCATTCATAGCAGTTAACTGAGTTGAAGGCTTTTTGCCTTGATAAGCATGATCCATTCTATGCCAACAATCCAGAGCAGAATGATAGTCATAACCACATATTTGACAGGTAACATGAGGCTTTCCATTACCTCTACCTCCTCTACCTCTACCATTTCCAAAAGAGTTGTTATAATTTCCAGCATTGTAAGAGTAATTAGACTGTTGGTTCCCATAACTATTGTTCCAATTAGACCTTCCTCCAGAGGTTTGGCCACCTCTTGAGTAGCCAGAACTGCCTCCCCTAGGGTTGTCAAACCCTAGGTTACTCATTCTGTTCATTCCACGACCAGAATTGAGATTTGGGGAATAGTTAGGGTTTTGATTAAAGTTGTTACCTCTTCCAATCCCATTGTTATAACCATTACCACGACCTCTACCAGTATTAGGGTTGTTAACATGACTCACAAAGGCAGATGCAGACATATCAGAGACATGAGAAACTTGAGATTCAAACATTTGTTCTTCAGCAAGCAATAAAACATGGAGGTCTTCAACAGTCATGAAATCAGTATTAGCATGAATACGCAGAGATGTTCGAAAAGTATTGTATTCAGGAGGCAAACCATTCAGAATATAGACAATCATATCCTCATCATTCACAGGACTACAGGCAACAGCAAGTTTATCTCTTAGGGTTTTCTTCTTTTACTATCAGAGTTCTTTTTCAACGACTGAAGATCAGATTTGAGTTGAATAACATTTGAGCGAGTCAGAGAGGCATACCGATTTTCCAAAGCTTGCCAAACAGATCTAGAAGTGGTCTTACCAATAACTTGTATGAGGGCTTCTTGTGTGAGAGTGGCCGTCAAGAGAGTGAGAACAGCTTGATCCTGAGTAACCCAAGCGACATATGCTGGATTAGGGTTTGGGTCGCCGGTATCCCCAACCGACGGAAGCTGTTCCGGCGGACATGCAATCGAACCGTCAACATACCCATAGAGATTTTGTGTTTTCAACAGAGAGGAAATTTGAAATTTCCAGAGGATATAGTTGGTGTTATCCAACTTGAAAGGAATCAGTTGATTTATGTTTGAGAGGAGGTAAAAAGGGTTCGAAGAACCAGAAGAGGGGTTTGATAGAGCCATGGCTCTGATACCATGAAAGAAATCGAAGATTTCTTGAAACAAATAAACACAGATAGATTGAAACTCAGAAAAACAACAAAGATTTCATAGATTTCATAACTCAATTTTGGCAGAGCTTCGCTACAGAATTCATCGAAGAGGAAGCTTAAGAACCCTAACGCCACGAGAGGCAATATATACACGGGAAATCAAACGGTCTTATTTATGACCGTTTGATCATCTAAGACAAATCTTAGCCATTCACTGGAATGGCTATTTTACACAACTAGCACACATCTTTCAGTAATTAGAGTGTGGCACAGAGTTTTTGATAGAAGTTGTAAATAGGTATAAGAAGGTTATCAGATGGAACCTTTATCTTTTGAGAAATTAAACTCTGGCCAAGGTTTCTCCATTTCTTTGCAACTAGCTCCCTTCTTCAAAGCTTCAATATCTTTTTCTGCAACTCTTTACTTCAGCTGCAATCCACCATCTTTTTCTGCAACTCTTCAAGCTTTTCTCAGCAACAATCCACCATCTTTTTCTGCAACTCTTTAGGTCAGCTAATAATGCACATAGTATAATTATAGGAAACTCGGAGCTCTCTGAGGGTTAATTGAGCCCCATGTTGTGGTTGCAGAGCCAATAGATTGAAAGGAGCGTGAGCATAAGACAGCGAAAGGTCAAAGGAGAAGCGTTGGAGAATGATAGCCTAAGAACCTCTTACAAAATAACTGTAACCTGTGAAATGGTTATTGTTAGAGAGTCACACCAATTTGGAAAAAAAAACTAAAAGTAAGAAACATATATTTACCGTTTTAAGGTGAGCTAAACCAGCGTAGTCAGGTTCGTTATTGCCAAAAACCTTGAAAACTTCTTCTCTCGCTAGTTCTTGCCATATCTGGTGCTTGCTTAATAAAACCATTGTCCCGCAAAAAGAAAACCTTTCATTCTTCAATCACTTCTTCAAAATTCAATACTCATCTCCACCTTCTTGTCGTTCTCATTGTTTTCGATTTCTCTCATGATTGATTCCAATAGGATCCCCAACAATTCGTCATTTTTGTTCCTTTCTCCTGTATGGAATTCCTTAATCCTTCTATTGATGATTCCGCTAAGCGATGATCTTATTTCCCTCTCAACTTGTACCATCCTCTCTTGTTCACCTTAGTGCACAAACCTAAATTATTATCCACCCAAAAGAAGGCATTTCTTCAAAACTCCGATATATTAAGCTAATCAGTAAGTATACCGTATATATGAAAGATTAGTTCTAGCTCTGTTTGATGAGCTTGATTAATAGATTATGAGATCGTAGATTATTGAAATGAGTTGTTGATGCAATTTACAGTTATATATCAATCCTCTGAGCGTTTCTTGATCAAAAGATATACTATGAATATACTTGTATTACATTTTAACAACATAATCGCACCAGATCGAAATACGCACACTGTAACAGGGGATATACAAACTACCTAGTTGCCTCAACTCCATAGCTGGAAAAAGACTTGAGTTTATATTTCTGAACATTTGGCAATGATCAGATGTGCTCCATGTTGGGGTTGCATAGTGGCGGAACTATACGGAGCATGAGCATAAGATGGTGATAGCTCAAATGAGAATCGCTGCAGAATCATAGCCATAGCCATCTTAGCCTCCAACATTGCAAAGTTTTGTCCAATGCAAACCCTTGGTCCCCAACTAAATGGGAAATATGAAACTTGCTGGTTGTTAGTTGCCTTTGAAATTCCTTCTGAGAACCTTTCTGGTTTGAACTCCTTCGCGTCGTCTCCCCATATTTCTTGGTCAGTGTGAACTAGAATTATGGGTATTGAAAGTAATGCTCCGGCAGGTATCACCACTTCTCCTAGTTTTGTCTCTTCAAAGACAGTTCGAGTCATGGAAGCTGCTGGCGGGTATAACCTTAGAACCTCGTACAGAATCATGGTTACCTGAAAACATATGAATGTTATACCACATTGTTATTCCTAAAAACTGCTTCTAGTATGTGAAAAGAATGAATACTCACAATTTTGAGGCGACTCAAGCCATCATAATTGGGTTCCTTGTCCCCAAACACCTCTAAAACCTCTTCTCTTGCTTTTCGCTGCCAATCCTGGCACTTGCTCAGCAAAACCATTGTCCAAACAAGCAGAGAGGAGGTGGTTTCCTGTCCTGCAAAATAGAATATCCTGCACTCCTCAATCACTTCTTTGATACTCATTCCGACGTTCTTGTTGAATTTCCCATGACTTTCGATTTCTCTCATGTTGGAGTCCAACAAAATCCCCAACAAGTCGTCACAGTTGCCATCTCCAGCCTTCATTTGTTTCATCCTTCTTTCTATGATAACTTTTAGTGAAGAGTTTATTTCACTGTCGATCTGTTTCATCCTCTTGTTCAACTTGGTGGGCATAAACCTGAAAGATAAAAGTATGTGTGTTATGTATAAAATCACAACTTAAATTTGGAACTCAGAGACTCAACTGCTAGTTTTTTTCTGAAGTTCCTAATCGTACCTCCAACCAGGAATGTAAACTGACTGTACAGATGAAATAGCGAGCCCGGCTAGTTCTCTGAGAAGCTGGAATATTCTCTTTCCTTCCTCGTAGTTGCTTCCGAACGCCGTACGAGATATTACATCGCTGGTCATTGTTTGGAGATCTTCCCAGATATCAATCTCGCTTGATCCTCCTCCTTCATTGGCCACTAGTTTCTCCCATTTGGCAACCATCTCGCTAGAACTCAAATGGAATGCAGGTAACATATTCTATAGTAAGAAAATCAAAACCTAGTAAAACATCCAGGAACTTGAACGATCTGATCGTAACAAAACCAAATATGAAATGAAAATAAAAATGCCTGATTACCTTCAGTTTCTCGATGTGGAAAGCCGGGTTGATAAGCTTTCTGTGCTTAACCCATTGCTCATCCTCGTAGTCGACAAGACCAGTCACCAGCAACCGGATTAGAGGATTTGATTTTGGTTTCTTGAAGTGAAAATTCTTCGTCAAAATCTCTTTCACCTGTTCAGGCTCCGTGATAATCACTGCTGGTCTAGGTCCAAGCCAAATGAATGATTTCTTACCTGTGTCATGTTGTATAGTTAGAAATCACTGCCCAAAAAAACAATCAAAATGCATACCAATAACACATTTTAGATATAGTAGTAATACATATACCGTAAGTCTTGATTGATTTATCAAGGAAAGGCGCAATGCGTGGCAAGATATCATCGGATATACTTATGGGAGTTGACTTAGCTGCTCTAGTCATTTTGGAGCTCTCTTTCATGTCCCCAAACAAAAACCTGTAGGAATTTCCAGAAAACCCTTGTTTCCGAAGACGCCTCTCTTGCTTTCGCGGTCCTAACCATACCCAATTGAAAGCTTTCCATGCCCAGAAAATACCAGTCATGACAACCAAGGAGTACAATAGTCCCATCATCATCATGTTAACCAGTTACTTCTTACTCTGAGAACCAGAACCAGAAAGAGAGAATGAATGAAGACTGATAGAGTGAATGGTAGATATAGATGAAAATAAACAATAAGGATAACACAGATTGATGAAAACAAAGCTTATGGTGAAGTACACGCCTTCCTGCTATTTACTATTGGATGACAAATGGACCACGTAGGCAATAATAAACTCTAGATTAGAAGACAAAAGTTGTGTGTTTCTAGAATATCACTGGATTAATAGAACTCGCAAAGTTATGAACCTTATATATTTAGACGTATGCAAATTGATAACGTTGTCCTGCACAACCAGTTATTGATACTGATGAGGTTCGTTTATTGACCAATTTGTAATCCTCCGATTCAAATGAAGAATGTAAAACGGGTTAGTCGGGTATTGACCAATTTGTAATCCTCCGATTCAAAGGACTGGGACGATGCATCTGCCCGTCCCAGTCTATGAAGTGCATCGTCCCAGTCCTTTCAGACAATACAGGGACGAGCATCTACTCGTTCCAGTCTCCACACAATATACAACACACATACTGTGACGAGCATACCCTAAACCCTAAACCCTAAACCATAAAATCATTATAAAATGTTTTTAAACCTTGTAAAAAATGTTTAGTGTAATTACTAAACCATAAAATCATGTGAGGTGAACATTTAACCCAAAAATCATGTAATCTTGAACTATTAATCATGTAATCCTAACACTTGGATCATTACCCCTATATCATACAATTGTGAAGTACTACCTTCAAACTAACTTAGGAACCATTACAATGATCACTACAAATAGAGTTCAAACCATGTAAAACACCTCTAATCAATAAACCATGATTTCCAAAATCCTAATTCCAAAAACCCAAGTCTTGTAATCCCTTAAACCATAGATCATCTATTCTAAACCCTATAATTGTAGTCAATAAACACTTAAACCAACTAAATACCATCAATATGGTTACTAAAAATGTAATTCAACCATGTAATACCCCTCTTTTCAATAAACTATGAATTCATATTTCCTAAATCCATAAACCCCAAGTCTTGTAAGCCCTTAAACCATAGATCATCTATTCTAAACCCTATAATTGTATTCAATAAACACTTAAATCAACTAAATACCATCAATATGGTTACTAAAAATGTAATTCAACCATGTAATCCTCTAATCAATAAACCATGAAATCCTAAATCCTAAATCCATAAACCCCAACTCATGTACCCCCTAAACCCTATATCATGCAACCTAAATCCTCTTTGTAAGACCTCCAAGACTGAGACGATGGACAGCTCGTCTCGGTTTTGAGATCCAGACGAGGTTGTTACTCGTCTCAGTATTGGAGGTCTTCCACGTCTTAGTTTTCACTTCATAAACTGGGACGTGCATGTTCACAATACAGGGACGAGTAACTGCTCGTCTTAATCTGTACTCATCGTCGTCCCTGTTTTTTAAAGGTTCTTACTTGCCTTATCTTGCAAGTCACCAGGTGTCATTGTCCCCACACAATGAACAAATGTGACACCAGTAACCCTAATATTGTAAACAGTAAACCCTAAAATGTTACCTATACCCTTAAATCCGTCATTTTTTTTGGAATCTTTAAAATCTTATTTTCATAAATAATTTTTTTTTCATATAATTTAACTTGAATCTTTAAAACCCTAACATTGTAAAAAGTAAAACCATAAAGTAAAACCTAAAACTACTAAGTACATGGGTATGAAAAATATTATTCACTAATTTTAAACCCCTTAATCATAGATTATCTAACGTAATAATGTAAAATGTCAGGAATGCCTCGCAGAGATTATTATTATGTCGTATTTGTGGGTCGTCAAACGGGCATATATACCTCTTGGCCAGCTTGTCAGGAGCAAACGACAGGATATAAGAACGCTTGCTATGTTAAGTATGCAACATACGAAGAGGCTGCAAATGCGTGGTTTGAGAACGAGCAACGCCTGCGTGAAACCGACCGTACCAGACAACGAACTTCGTACGACGGTCCATCCACTTCTCTAGACGTAGTTGCTCATGCGCCTCAAAAAGCTAACTTGTTCCGTGTTCTCGTGATTGGTTTTGTTGTTGGTTTCGATAGTTGCTATATAATCATGTCGTAGGTATGCGTTCGTGTGTTTGTAATTGTTGGTAGTTGTTGCTTGTCCGTTGTTTTCCTATGTAATCAATTAGTACTAATAAAACAAACTTCAAAAACAAAAACCTCATTCAACACCAACAAAAGTTTTATCTCATTACAAGTTTAGTACACCAAGTCCACCTACTTACGCACCATTTTGTCTTTCCTCTTACCCTCTCCATCGCAAACCGGAAAGTGAAAAGGAACCATCCAAATTAAAATACAATAATTTTCCTTCATCTTTTTTATCGCCTTCTTGTCCAGTTCAGTCCAACCCCGAATGGGATTACATTCCATAAGGTGTTCCATCATTCTGACGACATAGAAGCCCGATTCTTTCATCATAGTTGTGGCATATCTCCATTTATCATGGGGCTTGAAGTAGTGCGTCATCGGTAACCCATTCCTTTTAATTAACAACCTGTTTGGCGCTCTGCATTGACCGGACGCTTTTAGCATCTTAGGGAATTCCTTGCGAAGAGCATCAAAGTCCCATTGCTTTTTTCCCATTCCTATCAGTGGATCGAAGACTTGAACAACCATATCTTCCACTTCAATGTAAACGAGCAACCAATGTCCTCCCCCTCCCTTAACTGGCATTTTTGAGAACCATGGCATGAGCCACTTACGTGCTTTCGCGATCTCTGTCCCACGGTACGGCCTACTCCCTTCAAAATAAATAGCCAACTCCTTCCGCCGCGCTTCCTCAGTCAAGTTCTTATTCACCCATGTGTGATACCACTTACCGTCGGTAATGGCGATTTCGGTCCTCGCTTCGCGACATTCCTTCGAGTACAACCGTCTAAGCACATAAGTCATCTCATCCATTTGACCCCATCCCAAAGTACATTTATCCGAAAGTAAATAACGGAAGAATTCTCGTCCCAGTACCTTGCAACCACAGTTTAACCCCTGGTAATCTTGGTATGGATCGTCTAGCCAAGTATAGAATGCTTCACGAAATTCTGGGTCCGGCTTTGTCTTATTCCTCATAGCAAAATCTGGAACATGCACACTAGTGAGCAACTTCTTTGGAATACAACCCTTTTGTTCCAGTGCAACCCCATACGGAGTAGTATCCCAATTAATTCTAGCACGATTACGGCTAAAGTAACGTTCCTCACCATTCTCATAAATAATTTCCATCTCATCCCGGCCGTATATGTCATGTAACTCATCACCTCTCTTATAATCGTAAAGCGATTGGGGAGACCAGCCCTCATCTAATCTTTCCCTTTCAACCGCGTCATACCACCAATCCCACTCCTGAGGTCCAAACTGATCAATGGTAATCGATTCAGGCTCTGGATCTGATTCTTCACGGAGTTCCGAGTAATTATATTTCATCCATTCCCGTAATTCGTCATCGGTGGCTGAATCCTCATCTTCCTCCAACCCACCTGCTTCTGCTGCCATGGACGGTCCTGCTTCGGTTTCTACGATTGGGGGTGCTTGGACTTGCCTGGACCCCCTTGCTTCTGTTTCTGTTGTGGGGTTAGCCTCAACTGGATTGGAGCCATCGGTTCCTTCTGTTTCAGTGACTGGGGATGACTCGAATGTCCTGGAACCTCCTTCCGCTGTTCCTCTAACTGTGGTTGGCTCGATTGGACCGGAACCCCCTGTCGCTGGTTTTGTAACTGTGGTTTGCTGGATTGGACTGGACCCCCCTTCTGGGTTGGAATCAATGACAGCTTCTCTTTCTGTATCCTAACAATAGGATGAATAGATTTATTAGGTCACAATTACCTTAAATTACATAAGTCAAACTCCGTAAATAAGAACAATATGCGTACCTCGCTAACGAACCGAATGCCGAACGTTGGGTCTACTCGAACTTCTTCCCAAGCGGTGTGCAGATTTGTTACCATCTTCTGCGTTGCCTGTCCCCAAACATCGAGCTGGCTCAGTCGTTGGTTCTCTTTCGTGTCGTGACGGTTGATCTTTTCACGTACACGAGTGAAATCATTCTTACATTCATTTTTGAAGGCAACCAATTCTTCCTCCATCTTACCCACCCTATTGCTCATCTCTGTCATTTTCTCACTCAATTGGAGCTGGTTTTCTTTGATAGGAACCAATGCCTCTTCAAAAGCTTTCCGCATTTCCCGCTTCAAGTCTTCTAAGTCAACTCCCACAGTTCTCGAAGGTTCGGGTCGACCGGCAGGTGGAGGTGTTGCAGACACCGAAGGTTGGGTTCTCGGTGGAGATGGAGGTGGGGTTGAGGAAATCACAACTGCACCCTTTCTCCGTCTCGGGACAAGACTAGCATCCTCCTCTTCCTCTTCTTCTTCTTCCTCATCAACAAGAGCAATTTCTTTGCGCCTCTCCGTCTTCTTCTTAGTCTTCTTGGACTGTGGGCCAGGCTCGTCCTCGTTAACTGTGTTTTTCTGCTTCTTCTTCTGCGGCCCGGCACCATCATCCTTTCCAACATCCTTCTTCCTCATCCTCTTCTGCGGCTTTTCCGCAGCCACTACCTCTCCCTCAAAGTTGTAGCTGGGTGTGAATTTCCGATTAGAACTCATGTCATCCTCAAGCACTGTCCTCTTCTCGAACAGAGAAGTCCACCTGGGGTGAAGTGGTTGGTCGGGGTGAGTCCTCCTGTACTCAATGAAGCTAATCCAGTAGTGTTGTTTCTTCTCTTCCTCCGTTGGGACGAGGGTAGGATTAACAGACTTTATCTCACTCCAGCATTCCGCTGCTTCTTTCAAGCCCAATGTGCATCCTCTCCACGTCCAATTAGCCAAACGCGGCAACTTCCTTTCCTCACCTGCCCTCTGTTTTCCCAGCTGATCACCAAGGTGGGGTATGGCCTCGCAAATCCATGCCAGAAATATGTGCGGAAAGTTCAACATGTTTTACTTCCGACGACCGAGGCCATCCGTACCTTTCTTCCAAGCTTCCTGAGCCACTTGCTCAGCGAAACGTGGCCACAAGTACCTGGCCCATCCGAATTTGTTTGCCCATTCAAATTCCGAAAGCAGGCCAAACGGTGTCATGGATATTGTGTCCGCATTGGTTTTCACAAATGTCATTCGTCCAATCAGGCATACCATTAGCAGTCTCGCATAATCAAATTTCTCCTCCTCAGTCAAATCTTTCATTTTGGCCTTCAGGTCATGCAAAACACTTTCAATCTCAGATACATTGATGTTGTTACCGAGCCTGTGATTAGGGAAATACTTTGTAGCCCACGAGTATGCATGCTCTTTATCACCAAAACCAGTTGTTTCGTTGAAGCTCAACCCCGAAACTAAACAAAACTCCTGCAATCCAAACCGAACTGGCATGTTGTTTATGTAGAACCAAAACTCAGGATCTTTTTTCTCCGTGTTCATCAAAGCGTGCATGACAAGATTCACAACCATACTAGGAAAGGTAACGTTGCTCGCGCAATGGATGTCCAACAAAAACTTCAGTTGGGGGAGCCTTTCTTCAATCAATTCCCGAACCTCAGGGCAGACGTATTGCAAACTCTGCTTGTACCCTTTCAAGGCTACCCTCGTAGTGATGTTTCATTTCTCGACTTTTTCCTGGCACAATGGAAGCGGTACATCTCCCAACTTCTCGTCGAACTCCGAAACCTTGATTATTTGCTTCTACAATTCAAATTAAACTTTCATTAATAATGTCAGATAAATAATGAAATAATTCAAACTATTTATAATGGTCTGTTACTTAAAAGTTTATAAGTTTTTTACTTATTATAAGTGTTACTGAATTTTTTTTGAGGGTACAAGTGTTACTGAATTTAGATTCAGTATAAGTGTGTCACATTTTTTTTTACGTGAAGCGTTGATGTGAGATCCATTACTGTTCAAGTTTATATAGATAAATAATTTTAAGTGTTCAAGTTGCAGGACTGTTCTAAGTCTGGAATGAAACAATGGGTTTTTTTTCATCTTCTAACTGCTGAGACGAGCAGTATAAACTTGATATACTGAGACGAGGATGTTGCTCGTCTCAGTATAAGCTGGTCTCTACCGAGACGAGAACATTGCTCGTCCCAGTATAAACTGGTCTTAACCGAGACGAGAGTCATGCTCGTCTCAGTATAAGCTGGCTTATACAGAGAGGAGCGTGAAGTTCTCGTCTCAAGACGAGTAAACTGCTCCTCGGCAGGGTCTTGCTTTATCCTCGTCCCAGTTTTATAGGTTCTCGTCTCAGTATTCATCTCGTGATACTGAGACGAGAACTACTCGTACGAGTTCCAAGATCTAGAACAGGTCATCGTCCGAGTTCTAGATCTGGATCTCGTCCGAGTTCTTGATTTGGTGGAATTATGATCAAATTTTACAGGTGACAACAGATTCAAACTATGACTTGTTTTCTTTGATTCAAACATCAATTACAAACATGTACATCAAATCATCAAGTAAGTTACAGAATTGAGAAAGGGGGTATTTGAAAAGGCCAACATCTTCGCCGACGGTGGGTGTCTCACTGGCGACGGGGTTGGGAAGGGGCAAGAGGGCGGCCGGAGCGGAGGAAGAAGAAGAACCAGTGGAAGCCATGGGTGCAGTTGCAGCGAGCGACGATGAGACTTGCAGAGAAGAGAAAGAGAGTGAGTTGCAGTTGGAGTGATAGTGAATTCGAGAGGGTGCCCCGGATGATGATGTGTATAGGTTTGTTTTAAAAATTTGCCTAATTAAGTGTTAATTTAGTTGATTAAATTGTGTAACCCACGCGTGGGTTACACACGCCAAACATAAGTGAGAGACGGGTATTTTTCAAAGACCAATTCACCAGACGGGTAGGACGCCAATTCTTTCTCTCTTTCTTCCCCTCCCTTATCTCTTCACCCCATCTCTCTGTCTTCTCCTTCTCTTCCGCCCCCTTATCTCTTCGCCCCATCTCTCTGACTTCTTTCTCTTCTCACATCGCACACACCTCTCTAACGCTACAAGCAGTTATCATCGATTCAACTAGTTCCTACCATGAATGAGGCTCGTGGCGCAAATCTGGACAGAGATGTGGTTGTTCTTATGAGAGTGTGGTTGCCCGTCTATCTGTATGGGTAAGCAGAGGAAGCCAATGATTTCAACTTCTCTCTCTACTCGAAACAACCGCTCTCTCGGTAGCCGGCGACATCTGTTGGCTGCAACCAACATTTGTGACGCTGATGATGAAGAAGAACCGATGACGATGATGATGATGATGATGTTGAAGGCCATCTGCAAAAAAATGCAAAAACCGGGAAAACTGGTAAAAACCGGCCGGTTCAACGGTTTGATAAAAACCGGCGGTTTTTTACCGGTTTTGACCGGTTCGCTGCATAGGCGGTTCAATAAGTAAACCGGACCGGTCAAGTACCGGTTCACCGGTCCAACCGGTCGAACCAGCCGGTCCGGTCCGGTTTTTAAAACTATGGTTTTGGGAGAGAGAGGGGTGGAGGGAGAGAAGAAATTACAAAGTTTGTCGAGGGCGAAATAGACTTTTCGTAGATTCTCCTTAAAATCTGTGCCGCTCTATCTTGGAAGACAGAGGGCGAACGGAGGAAGTACTATCTCTGTTTTTTCTCTTTCAGCTTACTTCACCTTTTGACACTATTTACTGGGTCACTTTGATCCGGTGATTTGGTTAGCAAAACGGTACACGAATTTGGTAATCTTCGCAATATCTTGTGAAGTAAACTTAATTCTACGATATTATGAAAAAATTGCTAAAAAGTTATATTATTTTGTAATTCCAAATCACCAAGTCAAAATGATTCAGTTATGGGTAAAAAAGTCAACCACCATTGAAAAAGAAGAAACAGAAATAGTACTATCTCCGTTTCTTCTCTATAGCACCGGTTTGACTTTTAGACTCGTATCCGAGTCACTTTGACCGGGTGATTTGGATAGCAAAACGATCCGATTTTCTAATAACTTTTTCACCGTGTTATAGAGAAATTTTTACTCTAAAACACCATGAAAAATTATCAAAAGATTACATCATTTTGCTATCCAAATCACCGGGTCAAAGTGACCCAGTGAATAGTGATAAAAGTCAAACCGGTGTGATAGAGAAGAAACGGAGGTAGTACCATATATGAAGACACCGAGTTGTGTACATATTCTTGTGGATTTAATGGCCAAGAAATAGAGGACTGGATCAGTGAAGTTAACACGAGTGGACCCATCCCTGTAGTTTCTGATGACAAAGTTCACATGTCAACTTTATGGAAGCCCGTGGCTTTATCTTTCAACTGATCTCATGCATGACGTCATGCTTTTTGAGGTTTCATTTCTCTGGTAGTAGTAGTATGATACTAGTGCAAACTACTGTTTCTTCTCTTTCAACCTAGTTCACTTTTGTCATTATTCACTGAGTCATTTTGATCGAGTGATTTGATCCGCAAAATAATACAAGAATTTTGTATTCTTTGCATGGTCTCGTAGAGTTAACTTTCCTTTACAATATCATAAAAAAATTACTAAAAAATTATATCGATTTGCTATTTAAATTGTCAAGTCAAAGTGATCCAGTTACAGGTTAAAAAGTCAAAATAAGACAAACCTGAAGAAACAGACAAAGTAGTGGATAATCCGTGGGAGTATTAAGAAAATATATCTAAGTTAAATAAATTCAATAAAAAGATAATGAGAAAAAAAAATATACTCTTTTCATCCAAACCAATTCATAAAAACTTCAAATGTTGCTTTATTAGAAAAGTACTTAAAAGTCCATAATACCCCGAAAAGTGAGGGAAATCGCCAAACGTAAATCCTATACTAATTCTACCAATCTTCACCCCTTCTCTCTGATTTAACACACAGACAACAACCATTGTAGCTACAAACATAAAAATCGGCATTCGGTTTATACAAGATCTACAAAAAAACATTCAAGAATCAAAAATCAGAAACAACAAAAATTAACACATCAACATTCAAGATCCGATGGGTGCTTGTAGCATGAATAGACACCCACAACATCCGATCGACATTCCCAAAGATCTGATCGGTCTTGTCTGAATCGTAAGAATCGGCCACCGTAAGGCCTTTGCACGGTTCATTCATGACCAAGCGGCAAAGAACCCTAAATCACACCGGCAGACAAGGATTTTTTGGGTTAGAAGTGGTGTGAATCAAACAAGAAAGCTACAAATAACAATAGTTTTAGGTGATTTGCTAGGGAGGGGCACCCCCCCCCCCCCCCCTCCCCACTTCAAGCGCACCTCTGTATCTACTGAAGCAGAGGCCCGGCAGGCAGGTACAAGCCCCATGAAATTTATCTTTGATTCCATTACTCCGAGGAGGGGCCCGCTACCCGCAGAGAAATCCGACCTATGCCCTACTTCGTAACTCTCGTGTTTACGTACTCTTTCTAGCAAGAAGAAGCTCTTATTAGCTAATAAAGTTATCCTTTTGCAAAAAAAAAAAAAAAAAAAGAAAAAAAGAAAAGTAGTAATAGAGAGTTCAATCCTTCCCAGTTAAACCCGGCGTGTTAGAATTCTGAGTCCGAATGAAGAACGATCAATTAAGAGATCGAGACAGCAAAAGATTCACATAAACCCAGAGAGAGGGATAGAGAATTAGCAAAAGAGAAGAGAGGGGAGGAAAAATTACTCGATCTGCCACTCACCATAGTTGCCGCTCCCATCAATCTGCAGACGACGAAGAGAGGCAGAGAGATGGAGATGGAGATTGAGACGGCGTCGGTCTTCTATCGTCCACCTCTCTCTCTCTCATCGAATTCGTTCTTTGTAGATCTCCAGTTCTTCTTATCTCCGGCGGCGACAACATTGAGGGATGAAGATCTGTCACCATCCTATCCAATATGCCTCTCCCTACCTTTCTTTCTTTGCCTATCTCTATCTCTCTCTCTCATGGGGGTGAAAGAACAAAGAGAAGAAAGTGGCTGATGTTTGATCTTAGGGTTACCCATTGGGCCAAATTGGTTGACAAAGGCATCTATTTTTTGTTTTTTATTTTGATAAAGAAGATACATATTAGGAACTCAGACAAAACACCATTACAATGAGCTAGCTATGCTTCAAGGACACTAACAGGTAGATTTGCTATCTCCAAACTACCACAAAAGCCTTCTCTTCTACCTCAATTAGCTAAAAGATGAGCTACATTATTCACTTTCCTATGAACATAACCTCACATAAAACTTACTATCAAAATTGTGCCGATTCTTCAATCCCAACAAGCAGTTCCTCCATCTCCAGCTGGCTTTTGTAGGATCAGAAAAGGCTTTTACCATATTAATATCATCAGATTCAATAGTGAAGCTTTGGATGTTTTGCAACCAATCCAAACATTTCTTGATCCCCATCTCAATAGCCCAGAATTCTGCATCTTCCACCTCAGTCTTGTCTCTACACTGAGTTTGAGCAAAAATGAATTCACCCTTGTGGTTCCTCCCAATAGCACTGATACTAACCTTCTCTATTCTATTTGACTTCGTTATTGAGAGTCTTATATGTTTGATTCTGAAAATTGTCGTGCCTCGACTTGTGTATTCATTCACCGTATATACAAATTCATACAATACTATTTACACTTCAGTCCTTAGACTACGTATACTATCTCTATTAACTATGTATACTATTGCTATTACACCCCCGCAGTCGGAGCGGGAGATTGATGAACGTTCAGACTGGAGCGGAACCGTTCAAATAACTGACGAGGCAGACCTTTGGTGAAGATATCTGCATAGTGAAAATCAGCGGGAATGTGAAGAACCCGAAGGTGGCCGAGACGAACCTTTTCCCGAACAAAGTCAAGGTCAATCTCGATATGTTTCGTGCGTTGATGCTGAACGGTTTTACCCGATAAGTATACTGCACTAACATTGTCACAATAGCAGAGTGAGACCTTCGGAGGACGAACCTTGAGCTCGAGAAGAAGATTGCGGAGCCAACAGAGTTCAGCCACAGCGTTGGCAACGCCACGGTACTCGGCCTTAGAACTAGATCGAGAGACAGTAGCCTGTCGTTTGGACGACCAGCTGAGAAGGTTACCTCCGAAGAAAGTACACAAACCAGAGGTCGAGCGACGCGTGTCCGGGCAGCCAGCCCAATCTGCATCTGTATATGCCGTGAGACCTGCAGAGGTAGTAGAAGATATGTGGAACCCGAGATCAAGAGTGCCACTCACGTACCGAAGCACGCGTTTCAACGCGCGGAAATGATGCTCTCGAGGATCATGCATAAAGAGGTAGATCTGCTGAACGGCATATGAGATGTCAGGGCGTGTAAAAGTGAGGTACTGAAGAGCACCAGCTAAACTGCGGTAGAGAGTAGAATCATCAACCGGAGGGCCTGAACCAGCGTGAGTTTGGAGCCAGTCTCAACCGGGGTGCTAACGGGCTTACAGCCCATCATCGATGCGCGCTGGAGGATCTCAGATGCATACTGCCTCTGAGAGAGAACCATACCAGAGTCAGTCCGAGTGACGGCAATGCCTCGAAAATGATGTAGAGGTCTAAGATCGGTCATAGCAAACTCATTCGAAAGCTGAGAGATAAGTCGCTGCACAACCGTAGCGGAGGACCCTGTAATGATGATATCGTCAACGTAGAGGAGGAGGTAGACAATATCGGATCCCTGACTATAAAGAAACAGAGACTCATCACATCTACAACTGGAGAATCCCACAGAGCCGGTGAGAAAAGTAGCAAATCGCTGAAACCACGCACGAGGTTCCTGCTTCAGCCCATACAGGGACTTACGTAAGCGGCATACATAATCCGGATGATGAGAGTCCCGATAGCCCGGTGGCTGATGCATATACACAACCTCATCAAGATCACCATGGAGGAAAGCATTCTTGACATCCAACTGACGGATGGGCCAAGAACGCGAAACTGCAATAGTGAGAACTGTGCGGATGGTGGCCGGTTTGACCACGACACTAAAAGTCTCATCACAATCAATCCCAACTAACTGAGACTTGCCATTGGCCACGAGGCCAGCCTTATACCTCTGAAGAGTACCATCAGCCCGAAACTTGTGGCGAAATAACCAGATAGCCCGAAGAATGTTAGCCCCTGACGGGCGAGGTACCAACTCCCAAGTCTGATTCGTGATCATAGCCTGAAACTCATATCAGTCGCAGCTTTCCAGTGTGGGTCCGAGAGGGCAGACACATGGGATTTGGGCAATGGAGACACAATAGGAGGAAGTTGGGCATGCAAAGTGAGACGAGAAATTGGTTTGTGAATACCATGCTGTGCTCGGGTTCTCATTTGAGGAGAGAGGGGTGGGGCTAGTGGTTCAGGAGATACCGGGGGAGAGACCACGACAGGGGGAGAGACCGGGGAAGCCTGAGGTGGGGTTGGGGCAACAGTAAGAGGTGCAACCTGACGACGAGTGTAGTGAAGAGGAAATGGAGGGGTCAGCCGTGAGGGAGGGGGTGGGTTATGGGCATGACCGGACAGATCAATGGGAGGAAGGACATCATCAGGGTCAGAGACAGTGTGCCCGGGAGAAGAGATAGAACTCGAGTGGGCAAAGGGGAAGACATGTTCATCAAACGTGACATGACGAGATATGTGAATGCGACCTGTGGAAAGATCTAGACACCGATAGCCCCGATGATAAGGAGGGTAGCCAAGGAACACACACCGAGTGGTCCTAGGAGCAAGCTTGTGTGGTGACACAGCAGTCAGGTTGGGATAACACAGACACCCAAAGGTACGAAGATGATCATGTGTCGGTAGACGATGGTAGAGGATAGTGGTCGGTATGTCACCGTGTAGGGCTTTAGTGGGAAGGATGTTGTGGAGGTAGACGGCAGTGAGAAGAGACTCCACCCAGAAGCGAGGAGGCATGGAGGCCTGAGAGAGAAGAGTACGAGATATTTCATTGATACAACGTATCATACGTTCGGCCTTGCCGTTCTGAGAGGATGTTTGCGGGCAAGCAAACCGGAAAACAAGACCATTGGACTTGGCAAACGCATGAAAAGCTGAGTTGTCGAATTCCCCCAAAGATCACACTGAAAACACTTGATTACCCTAGAGAACTGAGTACGCACGTATGAGTGGAAGTGTTTGAAGTGAGTGGAGGCATCCGATTTTAGTTTGAGCGGAAAAACCCATAGATAATGAGAGAAATCATCAAGCAGTAGAAGATAATACTTGAAATTAGATTTGCTAGCAACAAGAGATGTCCAAATATCACTATGAATAATGTCAAACGGTGCCACAGTACAAGAAGTGGAAGATGAAAAAGGAAGACAAACTTGGTTGCCAACTTGGCACGCATGGCACAAACCGGCCTGCTCGGTTTTATTAAATGAAATAAATTGACGAGAACTAAGAGAATCTAAGACTTGAGCGCCTGGATGACCTAGACGGTTGTGCCAAACTGGTGCAGGAACGACAGCAAAAGACTGAGCAGACTGACGAGATGGAAGTTGATAGAGATCCCTCGAGCTATTACTCCTGAGCAAAATACTCCCCGTGTGAAGGTCCTTCACAGAAAAACCAGACGGGTCAAACTCAATAGAAACACGATTATCAGTGTTAAATTGACGAACAGACACAAGGTTCTTGACCTATAGTAGGAGTAAAAAGAACATGTTTTAGGTGTAAGGGGCGGGTAGTGGTCTGGATGGTTTGGTTACCGGAACCACACACTGGAATACTGGACCCATCACCAACCATCATATGAGAAACAAGTTACCTGTCTGAGACGTGAGATGTGCAGATGCACCTGAGTCCATGTACCATGTCGGATCTGGAGCAGTCGGAGACAAGCTGGAGAAGTCGGTGCTGAGATCAGTAGGCTGAGGAGACGACCCAGATGTAGCAGCAAAAGCCTGTGGTCGATGTCCTGGTCCGGCACCCAAGACGCCCGCATGAGGAGGACGATACGGAGGCGGTGCCCATCCCGAGCCAGTAGGATATGGGCAGGGTGGTGGAGAGGGGCACCAAACCCAGCTGCCATGAGAGGAGGGATGCTGGGGGGGTGCAGGAGCCTGCTGAGGGCGACCACGATTACCGTTCTGTCCACGATTACCGTTCTTGGACCCATGCTGACGACGATTCTGACCATTCTGATCACGGTTACCGTTCTGACCACGATTCATTCTGACCCTGCTCCGGGGGCTGCATAGACTGAACAGTGGGAGAAGCCATGAGGGCCTGATGAGCACCAGAAGGAGCCGAATCCTGCCGTGCTAGACGACGTTCTTCCAGACGAATCATAGACACAGCGGCGAGATAGGTGGGTCGAGGAGACGTCTGCTGGATGAGCATGGCGATGTGACCAAGAGCAGGAGTGAGACCGTTCGTGAGCTGAGTAATCAGTCGTGCAGCACTGACAGGATCTCCCAGATTACCCATACGATCAGCAAGCGTCTTCAGGGGACTACAATAGTCGTCAAGAGACGAGCAGTGATCCTGGCGAAGGGAGACAAACTCGGTATCGAGTTCAGCAAGGCGAGCTGACTGGTTGTCCCTAAACATGGATTCCAGCTTGACCCACGCCTCACGGGCGAACTGATCCGGTGTGAGAATGGCAAGAACAAGATCATCGGAAATAGTCTGGTAGATCCAAGAGAAGATTACTGCATCAATCGACTTCCAGAGAGGGTCCTTTTTCTGATCAGCAGTAGCATCCTAAGTAACGTGATCAGTGACACCATAAGAATTTGTCTGAAGACGAAAGAAAGTGACCCATTGATCATACTGAACTTTCTCGTTATTGAGAATAAATCTGAATTTCTTCTCGATATTGGTGACGAGAAAAACCGGGTGAAGCTGTTCCTTGGGTGCTGATGAAGAGGCCATTGTAAAGCAGACAAGAAACTGATCGAGAAATTGAAGAAAGTTGACCCACTAGTAAGCAACAGTGACTTCAACCTAAGAAATTCAGTGGACAATAATTGAGGCCCACGACCCACTTCGATGAACAGAGGCAACTGAAGAAAGTTCAGTTTGCAAACAATATATCCAGTTGAGCGGCGGTGGAGACTCAATCAGACCGGGCAATCTGGTGCGACGGAGAAGATGTGAGAAGAGTGCGATCTCGACGGCACGAGAGAAGCAACCAAAACGGGGAGGGAACCCGTCGATTCTGGCGGCGATGATGTCATCGATTAGGGCACAGCGAGCAGACAATTGGTCTGCTCGGTGAACGATTTGATAGGCGGAAGCAGACGGAGAGGACGACGACGATGACCCCAGATGAAGACTTGGACGGCGATGGCGATGGAGGGGACGTTGCAGTCAGGGGTGCGATCGGAGAAAATCAGAGGTAAGGGTACCGCTCTGATACCATGTTTGATTCTGAAAATTGTCGTGCCTCGACTTGTGTATTCATTCACCGTATATACAAATTCATACAATACTATTTACACTTCAGTCCTTAGACTACGTATACTATCGCTATTAACTACGTATACTATTGCTATTATTATATGTTTTGGGCCTAATTAAATTGAGTTATTTTGCTAATCCACTTTAATTAGGCGCAATTGAAATGAGATGGCGTATTTTTATTAGGGGTAAGATGTTATTTTTTTAGTATAGAAACTTGTCATTTTAAGAAAGTTTAAAGAATTGATTGGGACGTCAAAGAAAATGAAAGCTTACCGAATTGATTGAGACGGCTAGAGTATTTAGGTAACAAAGTCCAAAGACAAAATTATCCAAGTTATAAATCAATTTAACCATAATTTCACTACGTGGGTTTGTCATAGAGGACAAAATACAGGCATTTGTTCATTTTATAGTGGGCCACCGATGATTTGCTAATAATGGGAAGATGGTCATGTCAAATATAGGCCCTTCATTTCGACAAAACGTGACACATGTCACTAACGAAAGCAAAAGAAATCAGACAGTTATCTAAGGACAGAGATGCACTCTCTTATTGAAACTGACATAAGGATATGCTAGTAAATAGCTACTTATGCATGTTATAACTACAAGCATTGTATTTCTTGTTCATTCAGAAAGAACCCCAAGTCTTCATTGTTGTTTCAATATCCTTAAGTACTGGAAAGAGGTGGGGAGTGTTCATATTTTTCAACGTTTGAAGAGGATCAAATGTGCTCCATGTTGGGGTTGCATAGTTGCCGAAGTAAATGGAGCATGAGCATAAGATGGTGATAGCTCAAATGAGAATCGCTGGAGAATCATAGCCATGGCCATCTTAGCCTCCAACATTGCAAAGTTTTGTCCAATACAAACCCTTGGTCCCCAGCTAAATGGGAAATATGCGACTTGCTGGTTCTTAGTTGCCTTTGAGATTCCATCTGAGAACCTCTCAGGGTTGAACTCCTTGGCGTCGTCTCCCCATATTTCGTGATCAGTGTGAAGTAGAATCAATGGTATTGTGAGTAATGCTCCAGCAGGAATGACCACTTGTCCTAGTTTTGTCTCTTCAGAGACGGTTCGAGTCAGGGAAGGAGTTGGAGGGTATAATCTTAGAACCTCGTGTAGAATCATTGTTACCTGAAAACAAACAGGAGATTAATAATGATCGTGAATTTTGATAAATGTGGAATGAATTCAATACTCACAATTTTGAGGCGGTTTAAACCATCAAAGGTGGGTTCCTTGTCCCCAAACACCTCTAAAACCTCTTCTCTTGCTTTACTTTGCCAATCCTGGTAATTGCTCAGCAAAACCATTGTCCAAACAAGCAGGCAAGAGGTGGTCTCCTGTCCTGCGAAATAGAATATCCTGCACTCCTCAATCACTTCTTTGATACTCATACCGACGTTCTTGCTGCATTTCCCATTGTGACTTTGAATTTCTGTCATGTTGGACTCCAACAATATCCCCAACAAGTCATCACTAGTGCTGTCAGTGTCTCCAGCCGTCATTTGCTTCATCCTTCTTTCGATGATGACCTTTAGTGATGAGTTTATTTCATTGTCGAGCCGTTTCATCTTCATGTTCATCTTCGTGGGCATAAACCTGAAAGATAGCCCGCATGTGTGTTTAATAATGGAGCTGTTTGTATGAACTGATGTGACCGGTTGAGCTAAAGAATGTTTGCATATGATAGATTATTCGTAAAATACAATAAATTTTAATTCACAATTTTGTTTTACGATTCGGAAATCCCCCTCCCTCCCCCCCCCCCCCCCCCACACACACACACACACATAATCCTGAAATTCCCCAAAAACAATCCGAAATTACCCTTTAAATTTCCAAAAATTCCCCACAAACAATTCCGGATCTTTTGTCGGAGTTCCAACTTTTTTCGGGAATTTCGAAAGATTTGACCGAAAAATCAAGATTTTTGACCTTCCTCTACCTCTAGTTTTAAGTTCATCCAAACAGGTCCATATGTCTAATAATATCACAACTCCAACTAGGTAATTAATTAAAAAGAGAACCCCTTGTTGTATTGGGAGTTACTACTTACTAGAGACTCAAATGCTAATAATGTTCTCTAGAGGCCCAAAATTGTATTCTATCCGTCTCATTCTGTTTGTGTTTTTTATTTTTCACACATATTAAGATAGTAGGAAAAGATGTCAAAAAAATTATACACTGCCACAATTAACCCTACATATTAGTAATGATAGTACGTGTGAATGTGTATAGAAAGACTACAAGCATGTAATTAATGAAGGGTAATAGTGGAAAATGTAGTTCTAAAATGTGGTTGTGTTTAAAAAAAAATGAAACAAGGCAATATGACAAACATGTCAAACATTTTGAGACGGAGGAAGTACCTCCAACCAGGAATGTAAAGCGATGATAAGGATAAAATAACTAGCTCAGCTAGTTCTCTGAGAAGCTGGAATGTTCTCCTCGCATCCTCGTAGCTACTTCCGAACGCCGTACGAGATATTGCTTCGCTTGTCATTGTTTGGAGATCTTGCCAGATCTCAATCTCGCTTGATCCTCCTCCTTGATTGGCCACTATTTTCTCCCATTTGGTAACCATCTCGCTTGAACACAAATAAAATGCCGGTAGCATATTCTATATTATAGATGAAAAGAAGAAATGAATTAGAATTCCAGAGTACTTACTGTTCAGATCTTAAATGTACTCAACAAAATACCTTGAGTTTCTCATATAGGAAAGCCGGGGTGATTATTTTTCTGTGCTTAACCCATTGCTCATCCTCGTAACCGACAATGCCGGTGACCAGCAACCGAACTAGAGGATTATTTTTCGGTTTCGTGAAGAGAAAATTCTTTGCGAAAATCTCTTTAACCTGTTCAGGATCTGTGACAATCACAGCTGGTTTGGGTCCAAACCACAAGAACGATTTCTTACCTGTTGTCATATGTCAAATGAAATTATCACCGCGAAAATATTAATTATCCATGCATATTAGAAGAAGAAGCAGAATATATTGGAGTAATAATGTACTACCGTAAGTCTTGATAGATTTATCAAGGGAAGGCACAACGCGTGGCAAGATGTCGTCGGATATGTTTATGGGAGCGGACATAGCTGCTCTGATCATTGTCATGTACTCTTTCATGTCCCCAAACAGAAACCTGTAGGAATTGCCAGAAAACCCTTGTTTCCTGAGTTGTTTCTCTTGCTTTTTCGGTCTTAACCATACCCAATTGAAAGCTCTCCATGCCCAAAACGCTAGAAATATACCAGCCATGGCAAACAAGGTGTTCAATAGTTGCAGCACCATGTTAGCAAGTTACTTCAGAGATTGAGAACCAGGGAAAGAGAATTAGTGAAGAGGAAAATTGGATAAAGGATACATATACATAAAAAAACACTCCACGGACCGTGTAAAAGACACTTTCACCCCCTCTAGTTTGATGCAAAGACTCTTTCGCCTCTTCTAGTTTGAGAAATGATACTTTTACCACTTTTGTCTGTTTGTCACATTTTAGGATATTTACACTTCTTTATTGTGACATTTTTAGTCTGGGAGTAGTTTTTCTTCACTATAACAGATTCAGGGAAAAATTCGCTATTTTAGTGTATGATATGACACAGTCAGTGGGTGATAGTGTCTTGAAGTTTGGAATATAAAAAGAGTGAAAGTGTCATTTCATCAAATCTGAGGGGTAAAAGTGTCTTTTCATCAAATCTGAGGGGGTGAAATTGTCTTTTACCCTCTTCCAAAAATGTCAAACGGGCGTGGCCCTCGCGGGTAGTAATCACGTGGCATGAGGTAATACAAACGGGTGTGGACCACGTGGGTTAGCTCTGATTCTTAAAAAAAAAAGAAAAAGAAAAAGAAAACAACAACTCTTACCTCAGATTCTGGTTGGTGAAAGGCTCTCTGCCCCAAACTCCACAATCTGAGAATTGGAGCCATCGTTTTGCAAATCCGTGTGCGCATTTTTACAGGTTAGTGTAGTACTCCCTCCGTTCCTCCAGGTTCTTCAAAAACTTATTCGGGTATTATTTGGGTATAGCGATTTGGTTAGCAAAACAAATCAAGAATTTGGTAATTTTTTGTGGTATTGTAAAGCAAAGTTTACTCTACGACACCGTGAAAAGATTACCAAATTCTTAAATCGTTTTGCTAACCAAATCTCTATGCCCAAATAATACCCAAATTATTTTTTGAAGAACCTGAAGGAACGGAGGGAGTATGAATCATGTCTACATTTTAATCAACTTTGCACTTTTAATCTGTCTTAAATTATTTTAAAAAGTTTGGTATGACTTTTGTCTGCGTCAGTTTTTAAATTTTGACTTTTGACTTTTGACTTGTACTGTAAACTGAATTCTGGAAAAAGTTGAGTTTCATAAATTTTTTGGATTTTTGGATTTTGGCTTTTGTACTTTTGCCTTCTCCAATCAAGCCTTATCCTGCAGTTTCAATTTACATATTCCCTGCATTGATGGATTAGAGGGGGTCACATGCTAAGCAATCTTTTAGGCTATGTACATGAGGCAAAGAAAAAAAAATGAAAAAACTAGAATTAGTTTCGCATGTGTGTTAATTTATAAGAAAATATGTGGGAACAGGGAAAGTAAGCAGTAATACAATTTTCCTACAAAATCTTGTGTTTTATGACGATAAAATTCAAAGGAAAATATTTCGTGCAAGAAAATAAAATTGGTGGGTCCTACAATTTCCAGAAGTAATTGAACAAGCATGCAGGAAAACAAAACGGTTTTCATTTTCATTTTCCTTCACTTTCCCTCACTTTTTTGACAAATGACCGCAGCCTTACAATTTTTTGCAACAAACAGGGGACTAATAAATGAATCCTATCCTACACAGGCCAAGAAAAAAAAAAACATGCCTCAAAGGGTGAACACGGTACGAATCGGTAAGTATTGAGGTCGAATTAAATTCGAAATGCGGTTCACATTAGGGCTGCACACGGATCGGACCGGTCCGGATTGAGGTTGAGTTATTCTGATATGCCGGTTTACGGATCGAAACGGATCGGATCCATCAGATAAACGGTTTCGCGGATCGGACCGGATTAATCCGCGGATCGCAAATATTTTAAATATTTTCGAATATCTTCAACTAACAAAGTAAACACTAATATACAATTATCATTTTGTATAATTTTTAGTTAACGTATGAAATATCTTCCTCTTTATATCATCAAAAATCAAAATTATTCAACACAATATTGATAAGTAATGACATTACTAATTTAAAGTTAGCATTAGAACAACTCATATTGATCAAATTAGTAAAAAAAACATAATAATAAGTATAAACAGATCGAACGGATTGACGGACCGGATCGGATTTATATCTTGATCCTATTCCGATCCCGTCACGAATCGGTCCAGACCCAATCCGTCATGGATCGGACGGTTTTGCGAATCGGTGTTGATTGACGGATACGTGTGCACCCCTAGTTCACATATTTAGTTCAATCTGGTCGATGATTTTGCTGATCGGATCAGATTAATCTGTGGATCGCAAATAATTCAAAATATATTGAAACATGATCACTTATACATTAGAAATTAATACATGATTATCTGTAAGTGTATTCTTAGTTAATTAACAACATAATTTTCTTTATATATATATCAAAATTATTTAATGCAACAATGCTTTGTAATTGCATTACTCGGGAGAAGCTAATATATGAACAAATCATAGTGATGAAAGTAGTAAAAACAACATAATTATAAGCAAAAATGGGTTGACGCATCGGTCTGAATTTGACGGATATACTTCTCAATTCTAAACCGATCCATCACAAATCGGATCGTACACAATCTGTCACCGTGCTGTGCTGATTGACAGCCACTTGTGCACCGCGGCCAAGCATCTCGAAACTCTTCATTTCTCTCTCTTTGACTGTTTATTATTTTCACCATTGATAACAATCACTTTCAAGACCAACATGTCAAGGTTCAGATCAGATTCTAGCTCCATCCTTTAATGTAGATATTTTACACCTGTTGGAAGATTAATCTGCGGAAAATAAACAAAACTTAAACGTAAATAAAAGAACTTCTCTGTAACACCCCCAAGATGGCCAAGCCGGAAGTCAGGGAGGGTGTCACTCCATACCTGATAACTCTCTTTTAGGAGTTATTATTATACTTTCTTGTTACTTGTATTAGGCTTACGTCACATAATTTATATGTCATATGTGCACTAAT
This sequence comes from Linanthus parryae, assembly GCA_023055425.1. NCBI lineage: Eukaryota > Viridiplantae > Streptophyta > Magnoliopsida > Ericales > Polemoniaceae > Linanthus > Linanthus parryae. The sequence continues at coordinate 25,872,544 of JALGPY010000005.1, read as the reverse complement.
ATGTGAAATTGATGACTTAAAAGCCTAAGAGTGAGAAGTGTAGTTTCTAGCTTATTCGCGCATGTTTTCTCTCATGTTTGCGATGATAATTGCACGGGTAGTATTTGTTGTGTATCTCAGGTAAAATAGGTTCAATGGAGATTATGATAGGCTTGGAAATGCTTGGAATGAAGATATATGAAGAGGAGAAAAGAAGACGCAAAAACGAAAAAAAAGTTGAAAAGGCAGCACAAGACCAGCCTACACTCTTTTCGATTTTCAGGAAAATCTGTAAGGAATTTTCAAGAAAGGCCTGCGCCACTAGAAATTAGACATCAAGGGCTTTCCCACGATATATGGTAGGCCCAAAGACGAGTCAGTATGATAGAGTAATGGCACGCGCAAGATCAGCAAAAAAATTTGGTCGAGAATTACAAACTAGAGGGCTGAAGTGCAATTTCGGCCAAATTTCATTGAAAACGTGCCCACGCCTTGCGGAACGCATTCTGACTTCTAAGACCTAAAACAAGAGAGAAGCTGCTGGGGAAAGATCGATGAAAATTAGGATAGATGAGGGGCATGGAGAACGATGTCGAAGTCGCTAGAATGTGAATTCGTCACGAGTTTGACTATCCCTCCTATCTTTTCTATCGTTTCTCAATACTTTGAAATTGTTAGCATCAATTTTCGTTATGCCCGAGTAGTTTTCTTTGTTAAATAATCTATGGAGAACTAGGATTTTGATTAGGATTTTCCGGATTATGACTTGATTCAAATTTTTAGCTTAATTCTATGTTTATGTTTTGATTATTCATTGTGTTCTCATTCCTATTTCTATTTGTGCTGGATCCTTCATCGTTGCATGCTAGTTACCTAGTTAGTTGCATGATAGTGAACTAATCTCGGTGAGCTAAGAACACATTTGACATTCTTGTAGTTCCTTGAGACCGAGAGGAGAAAAGAACTTGAGTGACCGAGTATGGGTGGTTTCGGTTGGGATTGGTTAGGTTTTAGTGAAAATGGTGGGCCGACAGGACCCGGTGAGCGGGCCTAACGAGCCAACTGGAGCGGAATGGTGAACAGAGGTGGACCGAAAGGACCCGAAGTTGACCGTATCGCAAATTTACGTGAGTGTGACCCGGTGTAATCAATCATTACCAGAGTGTCTTAAGCGTAGTCCGGAAATTATTAACAATCCTAGGGACCCTAGATTATCTTGTTCTTCTCCATAATAGTATCTTACTACAATCATCTTTTAAATTGAAAAACCTACAAAAATAGTTAACTTAGCTCGTTATTTAATCTACGTCACTTGATTGTGGGTGACGAACTCTTAAATCACAAACCAACTCCTCATGTTATTTCAACTACACTCTTTAGATTGAATCTCTAATTAAAACCTACTATATGTCCTCATGGTATTCGATAACTCGGGGTTGAAATACACTCCACTATATTACTTGACCGTGCACTTGCGCATACGCGTTAAGAAATCGCATCAAGTTTTTGGCGTCGTTGCCGTTGACAGCGGTTTATTTGCTAATTATAAAATAGTTTAGAGAGTTCTATATATTGTTATTATCTATTTTATTATCTCACAGAACTTCTTGAGATCTTTTGTGTGTAGGCATTCTAATATAAGCATGGAGGATGAGAAATATCGTTGTTTTGCGAGCACTATTGAAGTTTGCAACCTTATGGTTTGTGAAGGAGGGCCATGTGGATGGCACTAGAGATAGGGTAGCCGTGGAGATGCAACGATGCAAATTTCGTCCTAATGACCGAACTCCTCCCACTAGCTTAGTGTTCTTCGATGGTTGGATGCTTGAGGATATGATTCCTAATGTTAAAGAATGGTGACAAAGAGCAACAAGAATGGGAATGGAGTCAGCACATGTGGACGCACAATTTGTTCTCCATTCAAATAAAGAGAATGCTCCAACCTTCTTAACGCTTAAAGAAGAGGATAATGAGCCATTGTCCATCCCAAGTTGTCCAAACATAGATTCATGGCTCAAGTCAAGTATAGGGGAGAAGCATAATGAGGGATTTAGTGAGATTGAAAGTTGACTTCAAGGAATCAATGTTGATGAGCTTGACACACCGGTCGCAAATTTGATGGAGCATCTCGAGTTTGAGATCATTGGAGATGAAAAAGATGTCGAGATTGAATTTTTTGATGATTCGGATGCTTCAAACCAAGGAGGCGAAGATATTAAATCAATCACAGTTTATGAGTTGTCTCTTGAAACTTCAATGAAGATGTCACATATTGAGAAGACGGTCAGAGAGGACATCAATCTCTTCTCGACACATGGTATACTTGAGGTTATTTTTGAGACCATAGTGATGTCGATTATTAAGAATTGGAAGAAGAAGATATTTTTTTTGGAGAACTTTCATCTTGGCAACAATGTTTATCGCCGTTGAGACATTCATACTCTTTGAGGTTTGTAAGGTTACTTGAGAAGAGGAAGATGGAGAAAATATGGTGGAAGAAGAAAAAATGGCGAGAAAAACTGCTTTTGAAGCAGCAGGGGTGGTATATGTGGTTTCAGAAAGTGTTCGGGGTACGAGGAAACTAAGTGTTGATTTAACAAGCGCCGAAAGTTCCATCAAAGGACCTTTTTGTTGTTTACAAGCATCGTGGGAGGCATATGCAAATACCAAACTTTCAAATTGTACACACGGTACCCCCAGCATTTGAACACAGCTTTGCAACACAGCTTTTCTCTTTCTCTGTAAATCTCTGTAAACACATAAGCTTCGGACAATCGAGCTAATCCAGAACCCACCAGACCACCACCATCGAAACACCAACATTGCCTCTCTCCGCAACCACCGGTGAAACAATCCCATCTCAAAACCACCGCCCCTATCATCTGCCGCCTTTCCCTAATTCCTCGATCCTCGAACATCACCACAACTCACCGCCCAGATGCATCGTCTCTCTTTGTGTCCTCCGATAGAGAAACTGACAGTCAACCACCATCAAAACCCTTCCCCCTCAGAATCGAACCCAACACCGCAACCCCTACAGATGCCATGATTTCCGGCGACTGAGCACCCCGTTATGGCTCTTCCCCCCTTTTAGCTTATGTCAGTAACTGATCCGCGCAGCAAGCTGAAGCTCCTTCAAACTCCAAACAAACCTCTGGCCTCCTTCTGCAGAAACCCCAACCATCATCCAACAACCAATTGTCGGATACAATCCTCATGTATTGTTCATTATGAGTTGTTGTCAGCTTATAAAAGTATGGGTGGGCTGTGTATGTCCTGTGATGGGTATTGAAAAATAGAAGAAAGAAGATGAAATTATGGGTGCAAACAGGAGAAAATTGCAGGGAGTATGAAGCATGATTGTATTCTATGGTATTCTCAAGTTCGAAATTCAGAGTCATCAAGGTCTACAATGGATCTATTTTTTCTTATATCAGTGAGTTGTGATACTATTTATGAAAGCGGATTAAGGTGGATAGTTGGTTAAGCATGCGTCAGCCAACTATCTTCACCATAATATAGCTCACTGGTGAATGTCGTGTTGATTCTCTTCAATCATGGAGCAGCTCAACTGGATGAGAAGTTTGAAGAAGACATCAACCCTGTGTGCTACTACGCACTCGACCGTTACGGGAACTCACAAAAGAGTTTGTGGATTCTTCGTTCCTTTTTCGTCAACAACGGATCAATTGACCCCGGTGTGTTCCACACACACGACCGCAATGGGAGTTAGCGTTGGTGCGGACAATGTTTGCTTGGGGATTGTTCTTGATATCTCAGTCAGCACATATCGGATTTTTATCCCGACCTTGTGTCTGTTGTGAACACTCTTTTCTCTCTCTTTACTTTTTTAGGCACATCGTACTTGCTTTAGGATTTTATTTTGACCACTTGGTCACGGTGCATAGTCGCCGATGGAAATAGCTGGTAGAATCTTAGGGAATACTTGAGTACTTGCTTAATTTCGGTACACACAACTTTTCATATGCCTGTAGTTTGTTTGAGCTCTAAATTTGCTGAACTACCTTCTTGTGCCATGACTCTGACTCCGAGTAGAATCACCACCCCTCACAATTGAATGTCGAGTCTTCTGGTTGATCTCTAAATTCGTTGAAGACAACGAAGCGCTCAAGTGTGGGGGATTTTAAGCTATTTGGTAGCCATGTCTGTGTCTTGCATCGCCAGTTACATTTAGGTTAGAATGTTGTATATTGAGTCCGTGTCGTATTTGTAGTCCGTGTCGTGTTTTTCTTATATTGTTGTATTGTGCGTTTATTTATATTGCATTGTTTGCACTTTTATGTTATTGAGTCACCTTACCCAAATTTTTTAGTTAATCGAGTTGGCTCAATCATATAGAGTGGGGGGGGGAGAGAAATAAAAAAAAATTAGAAAAATTTGAGAAAAAGGGCAACTTAAGACCTTCAAACCGAAGATAATTCAGTGAAAGAGCTCATAAGAGTAAGAAGCACCATAGTAGAGATACTTTAATTCTAGTATCTTGTGTGCTAGTCTCACGACAGGATGTCCCGGGTATTCGGGAATAGTGAAAGTAGATAACAGACATACTTTTGACTTCTTTAGTGTGCTAGGAGGATTGAGTCTTTAGGTGGTTGAATAATCTGTTTCCCGTGGAAACTTGTGGACCTTCGTGTAGAGTCGGTTAATGTGGTAGGAGTCTTCGTCCTAAGCGAAGCCAGGAAGCGTACACCACAATCCCTCACGATGGTTCCAAGAGAAAATCATAAAAAGCCCACACTCTTAAGCTCTAATGCACGGTTGTAAAAACAGAGGAGGAAATAAAATAAAATAAAATAAAAAATATGAAAATAATTGTGCTTCAAGGAGAAACAACATAATGTGCTTCCGTTTGCGCGAAAAATTTGGATTCAAGCCAATGTGGAGCTTAAGAGGGAAACTAAAATTAAGCCGTATTACACAGTATTTATGTCTCCTGTCAATGGGATAAATTCCATTTCAAAAGAAATAACGGCTAAGAGGGCCTGAAAACCTTAAATAACTTGGCGAAGAAAGACCACTTAGTGACTTGGGATGCCTAGGCCCTCCGAGTCAAAAGTTATGTCGTGTCTTGGTTTGATATGCTGGATGTTTGGGGACCCCTTAGTGAGCTTGTGCATATGAGTATAATATTTCATTTCTCATTGCAAGTCGTGAAATTTCAAAGTGAGCTTGTGAGAATTTGATGATTTCTGTTTATGATAGAGATGTTGCCCGGTCTCAGAAAAAAATAATAAAAAAATGTGTTGTTTAAGTTTTTTCATTTAATATAATTGAGTTGCATTGTATATATCATGTATTTCCATAGTCGTGAAGTCGTGTTGATTCGTTTGCGTCTTGAGTTGGATAGCAAACAGTGATTTACTCGGGACGAGCAAAAGGTAATTGTGGGGGTATTTGATAATTCTCTTTTAGGAGTTATTATTATACTTTCTTATTACTTGTATTAGGATTATTTCACATAATTTATATGTCATATGTGCACTAATATGTGAAATTGATGACTTAGAAGCCTAAGAGTGAAAAGTGTAGTTTCTAGCTTATTCGCGCATGTTTTCTCTCATATTTGCGATGAAATTGCACGGGTAGTATTTGTTGTGTATCTCAGGTAAAATAGGTGCAATGGAGATTATGAGAGGCTTGGAGATGCTTGAATGAAGCTAGATGAAGAGGAGAATTGAAGACGCAATAACGAAGAAAAGTTGGAAAACCAAGTTTGGGAACTAGGTTGACTTTTCTGACTGGAATTGCTTGAGATCGAAGGGATAATCTTAAGGATCACCTTAAATAAAGGATAGGATAAATCCTAGGCCTTATCGTTCCCTATTTATGAAGAATGAATACCAAGCTTTACAGGATGAATTAGAGTCTATTAAAGGGCCAACCAAGTTTGAGATCTAGGTGACTTTCCGACTGGATGGAAGACTACTAGAGATCGAAGGATTTCCTAGGTCAATCAGAGACCCATACGGAAGCGTGGTAAGGCATATGACTTGCGTAGAAGCGAAAAATCCTACACTTATTCTGAGAGTAGACATCGACAAGAAATTCTCACGAGACAGATAGTGAAAGTTTGCGTTGATCCGACAAGTTATTCTCCTAATATGGTAGCGAGAATTACGTTGATTCGCTTGGTAGCATCAATAGTTGTGATGATGGAATTACGGCTCCATTCTCGATAATTGTGACAACTGAATTTCTCAATGGAGAAATCAAAGAGGTGACATAAGGTCAAAAGCACAGAACGTGTGCAAACTAATTAAGTCCATGTGTGGTCTTAGCTAGTCCTCTAGACAATGGTATTTCATCAGGGATCGTTTGCTATATGTTTACGATAAAAAATGAAAACCTCTGTGTATCACTCTCAATAGTAGAGAGTTGATGATCACGTCACTTAATATCGATGTCACACTATTGGCTAGTGGAGCTTAAGGACTGTTCGAGTCCACTAAGGAGTAATTGTACTCCTGTAGCTCAGCGCAAGACATTACGAGCCTAGACATGTTCCCTAAGAGACACCATACTAGATTGACCAGATTACCAGAGTGCCCGATGCAGTAGGACTCTTCTATACACTATAGTGTATACTCAAACCTAGCGAATGCTATGCAATCGGAGGATTGGATTTCAGGATGTTCCCATTTAAGACACTAGATTGCAACCAAAAAGGATACTCTATACGAAGGATCACTTACTATGACTATCGGAGATGACGCTTCGACTAGTCAGTGCTGACTAGGGTGGGGACCTAGATGCAAGTGGATCCACCTCATGCTATTATCCATGCTCGATGATAGACTCGTATGGAACATAAGTGTTGCATGATCGCATTGGACCGCTCCATCGACCATGGAAGCGAAGCACGATTGCCTGTTCTGCCATCGGGCGGAAATGTGTTTAACTAAAGGTTTTTCTGGTAAGCTTATGAGCTGTCAACGAACCAGGTACCATGAGTAGTTCTAGCATACGGTTATAACACTGCGGTAAATTCAAACACATAGTCAAGGGTACCATTTCAGAAAAGGTGAAATGACTACCTGGAGAGTAATCTTGGAGTGGATTGACTACGGGCCAGAGCGTTGGCTCATCCCATTCCTAAAACACTTAAGATTTGTCTTTGTTGGATCATTTTAGAGAATTGGGAATCGGTAGTCCATAACACACGAGACATTTATTGATTGGATTTTAATTGGATTTGTTTTAAGCAACATGTTGTTTGATGCATGTATGATATGCTACATTTCCTGTACTAGCATAGAGCATGTCACGTAGACACTAGGTCGGCTCACTCACACGAGCGATCGCGTTTGTAATATCCTGGATATGTCTGGGTGTGGCGGAAGATGAGACAGAATCCCGATAACCACTGAAAGCCTACGATATGATATGAGATGCCTATCATATGAGGCATAAGGCCTATGATAAGAGCTAGACGTCTATCAGTAGAGCTAGTAGCCTGTCAGACGGACTCAATTGTCGCATTAGAAGTAAGTTCCAAGGTGAGACTGGTTATGGCCAATCGAACACGGTTAATACCACGAACCATGTACAGTCTGTGTAGAGAAAGCCAGATGAGAGAACTGATTGCTGTTCACAAAAGTGTGCGTCGCAGTACTCGGGCTGGTGGCCATAGGGGCTACCGGATTATCATCTGCATAGTGGTCTTTGCAGGATAAGACATGCGCTCTGATCAGAGTTCAAACACTATGGAGCATATTCCCCCTGAATAACGCGCGCTTATGAGTGACCATGATGTGATGAGTAGAATTAGTCCCTAGGATTCCTCATCGTGTGAGCCTCGTCGATCATACAAATATGATTGACACTGCAGACCCTTAGTAGTTTTATCCGTGTTGTGGAGAGACGGGTCGGGTGCTACTTTAGCGTGACACCTTACAGCTATGGATGATTCAGCCTTCCGGACACTACTAGGAAAGCAGCTGATCCGAATCAAAGCAACACAAGGATGGAAAGGAAGATTCTCATTGCATCTCACTTTGTTATTTCATTGGGCCCACCTATAAGATCTGATGGGATCATGTATGATATGAATATGATAAAGAAGATGTGGACTCATTGGAGTATTGCTAACATCTCCCACTCGCTCATGATCCACGAGATGAAAAATCAGAGGAATCTGGGGAATACGAGAGTTATTATTTGCATCGTTTCAAAAAAATGGTAGGGTGCGCCTGCTGCTAGCTCGTCTCGTATGAGTTTAGAGTATGGAACTCCGATTGCAGGAACTCTCACTGGTCACACGCCGCGGCCGCAACAATACTTCTTGTAGATGATAGATAGTTGAGAGATTGATAGAGACTAGATGAACTGTGGATTGTGCAGCCCCACTATGCGAGTGGGAGATGTTAGCAATTGGTGCGCCCATGTGGGGTGCCCAATGTAAATATTACACCCTTATGGGATCAGCTGCAATAAGGCACAAACTTAAATGTTAGTAGCAAAGGCTCAAACCCTAGGGGTTTAGGTGCAAACCGAGGAGAAGTTTTTGCCTAAATAAGGAGCAGCCTCCTACATATTATAATGCTAATAACACAATAAAGTTATTTTGTCCACATTCATTCTCAAGTTATAGATAACCCTAGTCTCTCTGCATCTAAGACCAGTGGGATCAAGATCAAGGTGAAGGCACGTGAAAGCAAACAACAACAAGATCAATCCGCTGCGCTAGGAGCTAAGGAAGAAGAGGTACACATGAAAATTCCTCTTTAATTCATGTTGTAAATCTATGTATGCTTAGATCCTCCTTGCCCTTCACAAGCAAACACGGGACTCATGAGCATTCGTCGCATCCCAGTACAGGGAAAATTTTGTTGGAGAGATCTCAATCGTTTTCATTTTTTGATATTTTTATTTTTCTTTCTTTAAATCAATTTAATTTGTATTAAAATCCACTTATTAACTATGCATATATAACATAGTTAAAACTTAATTTTAAAAAAAACATAGTTAAAACTTGGAAAACTCTAGATAAAAATATAATAACATATAGTTATGGGTATTATGTGAAAGAAGTATTAAGGACACAATGGTCCTTTTCGTCGGTATACTGTCGTTGCAACGAAACTAAAATTTAGGTACTGTCAGTCCTGAAATGGTGAGTATCAAGTTGTAACAAAAGTCAAAAGGTGGGTACTATTCGCCAACATACGGATGGAAAGTCAACATAGAGTACCGCCGTTGCAACAAATTAAAAATATTCGTACCGTAAATGCTGCAATTGAAACAATGAATACTCAATCTAAACAGAAACCACACTATCGATGCCACTAATGCAACTTAGCCAGTAAAAAGTGCATGTTTGGTATCGTTGGATTAAAATCGGACTCTTTTCAACAATCTTCTTTGTTATGCCTGCTGATTTTAATATGATAATCTACAGATTAAAGTAATCTCTGTGCAATTGTAGAATTTCCAAATTTGGGGATTATGCAGTTTAAAATCTCTATTAAAATATTTTTGATACTTTTTTTTTACATTAGCATAATCAGTTCAGTTATAAACATGAGTATTCAATTACTTGACTTGAGAGCTTTTCAAATTTTGTCAAATGGATCAGGTTAGTGATCTATAATTTCAGCTCATACCAAACAGATTGTGATTATGCTGGATTTTCTTTTTAGATTATTTTCAAATGATTATTGAGATTTTCAGCGGGCACCAAACAGGCTCAAAGTCATAGTACCAAACTCACATAATGTTGAAGCGTAAAAACAGTGCAACGGCTCCTAGCGCCACTTCTCGGGAGTCGCAACTGTTTTCTCCGTCCCTCTGTCACATCGCCAACTATCTCATCCGGCCGCCACCGTCGTATGCTAAAACCAGCAAGCTTGAAAACCCCAAATTGAAGCAACCAAAGGGTTCAAAATCGAAAACAACCCCCGTTTGAGTGGTGATAGAGTTGGAGGGTTTAGGTTTGTTGGATGTTGTAGATAATAGTTATAGGACTCTTATGTAAATAATTAGAGGACTAGTTGTATAATTTAGCATTGTATTTTACCTATTTAAGGGTGTAAATAATCAATGAAAATGACGGAAAATTTCTCCAACTTACAACTAGTCCTCTAATTATTTACATAAGAGTCCTATAACTATTAGTAGACTGAGTGTTGTTTGCAGTTTCCTTCACCCATCGATTCCCCCAATGTACGCCCTTATCACTTTTTGTCATATTCCTTTGATGAAAAGATATCGCAATACTTCTTATTCTTCGTATTGAAAAAGAAAAAGAAGTGCTTTGCTGAATTAATTTCGCAGATTCATATATTCTTCTATGGTTCACTCTGATCATAACCTCGCTTCTGTTGTTGGGTCTTGTTTGTATTTTCCTCTGGGGTTCTTTGTCCTCGCCTACAACTGTTTGTGAAATTGCCTGACACAATGTATGCCAATTTATGCAGTCATCTGGTCTTTGCTTGACATTATTAGTAGCAAATGCTTACTCCTGTGGACTAACTGTTTTTCTTGCTTGCAAGGAGTCACTTGACATTTATGCTTTTGTATCGCCGACACCATTACTCATCGGCCAGTGGTTTAATTGCTAATTCTAAACTTTCAAGAAGAAGAAAAAATGAAGTTTCAGCATACTCTGGTGGTCCAGTCATTTTACTTGTCACCCCTTAGATTATACATTTGATTTGTGTTTTATTTTTATTTTTTTTTATTGTACACAGATGCATGTGACTTCATAAGTTGGAGTGCTTGATCTTCTTGCATTGTTCTGCAGAATAAAGTCTGTTTAGCAAGCCAACCCAGTCTCGATTCTTGATGGAAAAAGGTTAGCGTTTTTCATGTCCTCCTCCATTTTTAATATGATCATCAAAAGTATGCTTTTCTTTGAGAAACAATAGTCTGATATTGATGTTGTTTTTTAGGATTATCCAGCTATTTTTCCCTTTTATTTTTAGTTTGTTCTTTATTTGGCTAAGTTGAGATGTGATAAAAATGGATTAAGGCTGTCCCAATTTCTTAAATCTCCCCTCTCCTAGGAACAAAATCAGTCTTAATGAACACCTTTATTTAACTGTAAACGAGTTTTTCCCTTTTTTGCTTTTAAACGGCATTCAGGTTTTTGGGTGACCCTCTGGAAAGTTAATCGTGATTAGTATATTTCACCATATCGTAGACATCCTAGAAATGTCGCAACATACTATGAACCTGGGGTCAGTTACTGTGTTGATGACTTACTTTCACTTCCATATACCACAACTAGACTGAATGGAAGGATAGAAACAGAATCTCAGTGATGTTTTCTAAGTTTGTTTCTCCAATGTTAAGCTGCTCAGGGATAAGTATTTGAACGATGGAAGTTTTCATGCTAGTTTTGCATATACGGATAGTTCCAGTTGACAACTTGACACTTGACAGTTCATGAACTCTGGTGTTTTTGTTGTGAATTGTGATTAATTTACTTATTCATTGTAATTTCCAAAGAATTGACCAGCAGGTAACAGGTTCTTTACTAGTAGTACAGAAAAAAATTGAAATTGCTGCACTCATAGTTGATCATCCTGAAAAGAAACATCAAAATACATCAAAGAACACAGTACACGTAAAAAATATCCAAGAAAAGTTGAACAAGATAAATTACACAAAAACCTCTACAATGTCATAGAATATGAGAATAATAATATAACAAGTGTTCATCATAACCCAAACTATCACAAGAGCCTTTATACAGGCCTGAGAGAACTGTAGAGAATAGTAACGAAATCAATCAGATCAATCTATACTAGGAAACGTAATAGTATCAATGACTAATAAATGAACTAAATAATCTAACAATAATCTGTTGTAATGGTAATATCTCAAAGAGTGCAAGTTAGAGTTTGTGTAGAATCAAGTGAGCTCCATATTGAGGTTGGAGAGTGACGACAGTGTATGGAGCATGAGCATAAGACGGCGATAGCTCAAAAGAGAAGCGCTGGAGTATCATAGCTATCGCCATTTTAGACTCCAACATTGCAAAGTTCTGTCCAATACACACTCTCGGTCCCCAACTGAATGGGAAATAGGAGACTTGTTTCTTCGTTGCCTTTGCAATCCCTTCTGCAAATCTCTCTGGTTTGAACTCCTTCGCATCATCCCCCCAAATTTCAGTATCATGTTGGAATAAGATGGTCGGTAAAGCAAGTGTTGTCCCAGCAGGAATGGACAATTTTCCTACTGTAGTCTCTTTGTAGACTGTGCGTGTCAGCATGGACACAGGTGGGTATAGCCGTAGAACTTCATTCAAAATCATAGTTACCTGAAATGAAGAAGAATATGTGTTGTATATTTAAAACATGATCAGTGCGACCAAATTAATGTATTAAGAAAAATTGCAAACAATTACTTACAATCTTGAGGTGAGTTAAGCCATCAATTGTAGGTTCCTGATTTCCAAACACTTCCATGACCTCTTCTCTGGCAAGCTGTTGCCAGTTTTGGTGCCTGCTGAGCAAAACCAATGTCCAAACAAGTAGTGTCGAAGTAGTCTCTTGTCCAGCAAAGTAGAAAACCTTGCACTCATCGATCACTTCTGCTATACTCATTCCTGCCTTCTTGTTGTTCCCATTGTTTTCGATTTCCCTCATGTTTGATTCAAGTAAAATTCCCAACAAGTCGTTGTCTTTGCCACTTTCCCCTGCCTTCATTTCTTTCATCCTTCTATTGATGAGACTCGTAAGCGAAGATTTTATCTCATTGTCTATTGCCTTCATCCTCTTGTTAATCTTTGTGGGCAAAAATCTGTTTATGCATGCGTTATGTGTTTTAGTTTCATCTTCTGCATGATGTTTCAGCTTGAAAAGTACTCCCTCCGTCTGCTTTTATGTGTCATACTATTTTGACTAAGCTGAAGAACCATTTTGAGAAGGTTATTTAACTAGCCAAATGATGTTAGAACTTGTACATTTTTTGATAATATTGTAGAGTGATTGTAGCTCTACAACATTACAAAAAGATTCACTCATTCTTGTATCATTTGGCTAATTACATAACATCCTCAAAATATTTCGTCAGCTTGGTCAAAAGAATGAGACACATAAAAGCGGACAGAGGGAATAGTAGTAATTGAACTGAAGAGACATAATATGAAAATCTACCTTGAACCAGGAATGTAAAGTGATTGAAACATTTGGATGGCGATATCAGCCTGTTCAATTTGGAGTTGGAATACCTTTCTTCCCTCTTCGTAGTTGCTCCCAAAAGCTGTACGAGAAATAACATCGCTAGTCATTGTTTGAAGGTAAGGCCACACATCCACCTCACTTGATCCTTCAGCTGGTACCATCTCCTCCCATTTGGTCACCATCTCGCTGCAGCTTAAATGAAATGCCGGTAGCATATTCTATACAAGGAGCACGAATAGGGAAATATCAGGTACAAGATTTCACGACGAATGTAAATCCTATAAATACAATTTGAAAACTGGAAGATGATATGGTAATACTTGGATATAAGTATACCTTCAATTTCTCCATATGGAAAGCAGGATTGAGAAGTTTGCGGTGTTTAGCCCATTGGTCCTCTTCGTATCGAACAAGGCCAGTGATCAACAACTGAGCTAGCGGATTTGATTTTGACTTCTGAAAGGTGTATATCTTTGTCAGTATCTCTTTTACCAGTTCAGGCTCCAATATGTTCACTCTTGGTCTCGGCCCGAACCAGGTGAATGAGTTCTTTCCTGCAAATTATCCGTGAATGTCAAAACAACATCATCACTGAAGAGACTAAGTCAGAACAAAGTGTGAGATTTGGCCTAAAATGGAAACAGAAAATGCTGAAATATTAAGAATACATGGGTCAACCTTGTAAATGCGATTTCAAAGGAGGGCTTGAGAGCAAAAAAAGGAAAGAACACCTATGCTGGGGTAAAATCGTTATGATTTATATGGGCCTATCATTGAACTCAAGAAAGGTATAGTGCTATACATGGATGGATGGTTGAGGTTTCATCATGTGACAAAAATGTTATCCAGAGAGATAAGTTGAATTAATGATATGAAACCATCTACATCTAACAGGTTAAAACACCAAATTATGAACACGATACGTACCGTAGGTCGAGACAGAGTCGTGAATGAGAGGCAGGACTCGCGGAACGATGTCCTCATCGATGCCTATGGGGGCAGATCTCGCCTTTTGGATCGAGCGGGACAATTCTTTTAAATCACCATACAAGAGTCTGTAGGAGTTTCCGGCGAACCCTTGTTTCCTGAGGTTTCTCTCAAGCCTCATTGGCCTTAGCCACACCCAATTCAACACAGACCCTATGAACCAACAAATCACAGCAACAGCAACACCACCCACCATGGACGAGAAATAGTTTGAAGTTTCCATCTTTGTGTCTGTTTCCTCAATGAGACAGAAAGTAGAAAGTACTAGTAGTAATGTGTATGATTTGGTGTTTGGGTGTTATTACTGTATTTATAGTCCGTGTGTATTGGCATGATGACGTAGTTGAATGCGTCAGCCTATGAAGAAAGCATCATGTGGAAGATCACAGAACGCAACATGCAATGGATCAAAGAGCTTAACACGTGTGACATGTCCTTGCAAAAAAGTAAAGTATTAAATTATGAAGAAAAATATATGTCAAATGTCGATGTCACAGCAAGGAGAGCGTATCTTGGAGAAAAGTCTATCTTCTAGAAAGACTTGTGTTTATTGCTTGTCCTCTACGATGAAGACCAATCATTGCATGCTCGCTTAATATAGAAGTATTCTAGATTATCTCTGGTCAACTAATTTCACTGTTAAAGCTTAAATGAGTGTCTTAGTTAAGTCCCTAAATTCACTATCTTAGGAATTTTTGCATAATGTATTACAGATAATAAACTACCACGTTAAGATAATAAACTAGCTTTGGATTTTAGATTTGACTGGTTCATCTCTTTACACTTCATTTTTTTAGATAAAATGAACCTAATTAGATATGTTATATTGTCTTTTTTCCCCCAAGAAGATTTTATAGTGTTTGATACGTTAATAACTTTATTGTGCACCGTTGCTCTGGTTGGATAGAAGCTGTTCTAAATTTCAATAGCACCAATTGTAGTTTCAGCTTCTAATCTATTAATATCTGATTCTCAAAAAAAAAAAAAAAAAAAAAAAAGTTACTTCATTGTGTGTGTTGAAATCTTACAGAAATGAATTGTTCTTCCTTCATGGCTTTGCAAAAGCAAACAGAGTTCCTGTTTTACTGTTTGCTGTTTGCTTTCAGAGAGTCCTTTGACATCTATATAGTACCCTACTGCCTTCAATTTTGGTATTGCAAGGCTGTCAGTGATTTAGTTGATAATTCTAAAATTAAAAAAAAAAAAATGAAATAAAGTTACGGTGCGGTCATTTCAGTCATTTTACTCAGCACCCCTTCGATCAAATTTTAGTACTCTGCTCCTCTTCAACTGGATTCCAACCGCTGATCCTCAGGAACTCCATTGCTGTGCCATAGTATCTGAAACGGAGTGCTAAGTTTTCTTGTGTTATTTTGCAGAGTAAAGTCTGATTAAATAAACCGGTCCAGAAAGGCGTGCGAAATATCTCCCAAATTAGAAAGAAAGAATGAGTAAAGGCAAAATCTGATTTGCTGGCTACGTCTATTCTCATTCTTAGGCGGATGATGGAAAAGGTCAGTAACAGTATCTTAGTGATGTTTAAGTTTGCTTAGGAATATGCATACCAGTTCTGTTGTTTTGCATTCATGGAGCATTACAGATTCACTATCTATGAGTTCAGGTTCCTTGAATTGCATTACTTGCTAGTTTGATATTTTGGTAATAATATTTACTTATATATTGTAGTTTTCAAAAGAAACTAAACCTGTACAATGTATTTAAAGGTTTTTATTTAGATTCTTTTATGGACTAGTTACCATTTCGCTCTACTAGTAATTCAATTTCAATCCCGAAAAGTTACTATACCAACGCTCACGGTTCACCTTGAATGAACTCCTTCGAACTTCCACAAAGTAAATCGACCTTGTGCAATGCATGCACGCTTTACCCGTATAGAAAAAAGATTAATATTGTTGTTTCAATCATGTATGGCAGTCCTAAAAGAAACACCAAGCAGAATAAGAAATACATCATAAATAGAAACTGACTAAACAAAACTCAAAAAAATGTTAACATTAAAGGCACAACACTATGAATAGAGCCATAAGATGAATTAGAGCTTGTGTAGGATCAAGTGAGCTCCGTACTGAGGTTGGAGAGTAACGACGGTATAAGGAGCATGGGCGTATGATGGTGAGAGCTCAAATGAGAAGCGTTGAAGTATCACCGCTATGGCCATTTTAGCTTCCAACATTGCAAAATTTTGTCCAATACACACTCTCGGACCCCAACTGAATGGGAAATATGACACCTGTTTCTTAATTGCCTTTGAAATTCCTTGAGAAAACCTTTCAGGCTTGAAGTCCTTCACATCATCCCCCCAAATTTCAGAGTCGTGCTGAAGTAGAATAGTCGGTAAAGCAAGCATTGCTCCAGCCGGTATGGATAATTTTCCTACTTTAGTCTCTGTGTGGACAGTACGAGACATCATTACCACAGGTGGGTATAACCTTAACACCTCATTCAAAATCATAGTTACCTGAAATGAAGACAATTAGACAAACACGTGTGTTGTTTTAGAAACATAATAATTGGTTTGCTAATGGAAATTGCGAAAGTTACTTACAATATTGAGGTGAGTTATGCCATCAATTGTAGGTTCCTGATTGCCAAACACTTCCAAGACCTCTTCTCTGGCGCGATGTTGCCAATTTTGGTGCCTGCTGAGTAAAACCATTGTCCAAACAAGTAGTGTTGAAGTCGTCTCTTGTCCAGCAAAGTAGAATAACTTGCACTCATCGATCACTTCAGCGATACCCATTCCTGCCTTGTTGTTGTTCCCATTGTTTTTTATTTCTCTCATGTTGGATTCAAGTAAAATTCCCAACAAGTCATCATTTCTGCCACTTTCCCCTGCATTCATTTCCTTCATCCTTCTATTGATGAGAATCGTAAGTAAAGATTTTATTTCAATGTCAATTTGTTTCATCCTCTTGTTGTTCTTCGTAGGCAAAAACCTGCCCGTGCAGAAATTGTTCATCTTAGTTAGTTAGTTGCAGTTCTTGTATATTTATAATTGAATCGATAAAATCCGAATCAGTACCTTGAGCCAGGGATGTACACGGAGTTGAACATTTGCATGGTGAGATCAGCTTGTTCTGTTTGGAGTTGAAAAACCTTCCTTCCCTCTTCATAGTAACTCCCAAAAGCTGTACGAGATATAACTTCGCTGGTCATTGTCTGAAGATAAGGCCACACATCCACCTCGCTTGATCCTTCAACGGGTACCATCTTCTCCCATTTGGTCACCATCTCGCTACAGCTCAAATGAAATGCTGGTAGCATATTCTATACGCAAAATACGAATAGATGAAGGCTCTGTTTCAATTATCTTAGAAGTAAATAAATTCAAAGAAAGATTGATGAAGATGTGGATGTAAAATACCTTGAGTTTCTTCATATGGAAAGCTGGATTCAGGATTTTGCGGTGTTTAGCCCATTTGTCCCCCTCATATTGAAAAAGACCAGTAACCAACAACTCTGCCAGCGGATTTGATCTTGGTTTCTGAAATGTGTATATCTTTGTCAGAATTTCTTTCACCAATTCAGGCTCTGATATATACAGTCTTGGTCTTGGTCCGAACCACATGAATGAGTTCTTTCCTGCAAATCATATACTTGTGTGTCAAAACAACAAAATTTATCTCTGATCGAAGGGACTAGGTCAAGAATCAGTGAATCAGGAATATGAATGGCTTGGATTTCAAGTTATAAGTACCAAAAAAGATGTGTACTAGAATGAGTGATGTGGTTAACATAGTGTCACTCCGTAATTGAAAAATACATACCATAAGTGGACACGGTGTGGTGATCGAAAGGAATGATGCGTGGAACAATGTCTTCATCAATGCCTATGGGGGCAGATTTGGCCTGTTTGAGCGAGTTGCAGAAGTCTTTTATATCTCCATACAAGAGCCTGTAGGAATTTCCGGCAAAACCTTGTTTCCTTAGGTGTCTCTCAACCCTCTTTGGCCGTAGCCATACCCAATTCAGCACAGACCCTAATGCCCAACATATTACAGCCACAGCAACAGTGCCCACCATGGACAAGTAATAGTTTGAAGTGATCACCTCCATCTTTCGGCTAGTTTGGGAATGCTGTGGCGGTGGTAGAAAGCTGCTGTGTGAAAACACAGTAGAAAGCTGCTGTGAGTTCTTGATAAAATGTTGTTTGGTAAATATTACGTAAAAGCTGCTGTGAAATATTGATACAGTAATTTTGTGTTTGGTAAAATCAATTGTGAAGTTGCTGTGAGAGGGTAAAATTACAAAAATATATGACATGTGTCATTTCCGAAAAGATAACTATTGATATTTTTAAAAAAATTAAGGTCAAAATCGGTTGTAGATAAATTAATCAAAAGCACTTTCTGGAAAAGCATCTCCCCCCTTGCTTCCTGAAAACTGCTGTGGAACAGCAGAAACTGTACGAAAAAGCAAAAATTTTATTTTTACCAAACACACTAAAACTGCTTCTGCTGTCGAAAAGCAGCTGTGCTGGCAGCATAAGCATTCCCAAACTCACCCTTTGTATCTCTTTGTTTGCTCTCTATAAGAGAGTAGTAGTAATGTAGTAATGTGAATGACTTGCGTTTGGTTATTATTACTGTATTTATAGGCTTGTACATGGTCATGAGCCTCAGACGAATCTTCATATGAAAGAACCTAACTATGGTCCTTTTGGAAAGAATGCATAATAAAATAATTCAACTGCCAAGGTTAGAGCAGAGACGTGCCTTGGAGAAAGATGTTAACTTCTAGAAATTTGAGTGTTTCTATTTTTATATCGGATCAACTGACTAAAAATCTTAACTTCATAGTCGATTAATCTGTAGTTTGAAAGAATCTTTATTAATTTTTCATGTATTACATCTTGTATTTTGAGATATGTTTATCTCTGGCCTCCATTCGTTGTTGGAAGTAAAACGTATCAACTACTAGCAAATATGAATATATAGATAGTAGTATATGATTGGATATTGTGCTAATCAATATTCAGTAAAAAGATTGAATGTTCAAAAATAGACATTAGTTATATAAGTAGTGATGTCTGAAAGGATAGTGAAGACTGATGCTAGCGGCCTAAGGTGGCTGGTCTTGGTGATTGTGGTGGCAGCTGAAAGTGGTGCTAGCATTAGGACTTACAGTCACTGGTGGCGTGAAACTCGAAATGTAAGACATTGTGAAAAGGAGGTAAAGGGATATGAAACTGTAAAATTAAATTAATTTATGCTTATTTGGAGATTTTACCAAATAACATGATACTGATGGGGTATGTTGTGTGTTCTAATAATACATCGGTAGTTGATTGATAATTCAAGCCTGTAATGTATGCCTGTGACTAAATCTTGGAGATTCATAATTTATTTACCGACCCCATTTTATATATAAACTTGAACGCTAAGTTTCTTATGACATTTCTTAGTAGTTTCACTGATAATTTAGACCTTCCCGACTTCCACAAACACCTCATCATTGTTGATTAGTGGTTGCCTTTTCTCACACGGTCAAAGTTCATTGATAAATTTATCGTGTAATTAAAAAAATTATCTGCAAGAAGTTACATGGAAATTGTGAAAATTACTTGTACCACCTACCCCTCGCCACCGGGCTCTATCACCTACTATCACTGACCCTTATATCCACCGCTAGAAGGTATCTTGATTAACATCAATTCTCAATAAATTTTTTGACTTCACTTCTTAGTCAGTAGTCAAATATTGAATGATGGGATGAGCTTGTATTTCTGATTAGAAATTTAGTAACTTATGTTTATCAGTTGATTTAAAGCATTGGTAAAACAAACATCCATAGTTTAATTTTTCTCAAGGAAACATTTCTCTATTACTAAACAAGGGTAAAAGACCATTTCCACCCCTCTATTATGGATTAAATATAATTACGCCCCTGCACTATGGGGAAATACAAATACCGCCCTGTTAGAGACAATATGCCCCCTGTCAGAGTTAGGAGAGTGGACAGATACGACCCTTCAATTACAATCCGTTAGTGAGGGGGAGTAAATTGACTTTTTTTGTGACCATTTTACCCTTACGAATTGTGGACAAATACCACCCTTTTTTGGTTTATTATTTATGTTGATCATTTTCTTGATGTTCTTGGTGTTCTTGAGCGACACCACCACCACCACCAAATCCCCACCAGCAACACCACCACCACCACAACCTGACCTTCAACCTAACTGTGAGGCAGCGAATGAAGGAATGAAGATTACAATTTACAATTCACGACAATACTAATATGTATACACTAATTACAAGTATTTAGAAGGACCGGGAGTGAACTCCAATCTTGGAACGGAATGGCAAAAACAAAGTGCGGGAGAGTGTTTGGTGAGACAGTCCGCTAGTTGATCGGACGACGAGATACTCGATATGCGAAGCTGGCCGGCCTGGACTTGTTCACGCACGAAATGAAAATCAAGTGCAATGTGCTTCATTTTGGAGTGAAAAAGCGGATTAGAGCAGACATAGGTCGCACCAACATTGTCACAGTAGATAACAGGAGCAGAGGAACTCTGAATGCCAAGTTCAGACATAAGAGAACACAACCAACGAATCTCAGCAGTAGCAGTAGCAACAGCCCGATATTCTGCTTCAGTGGAGGAACGGGCTACAGTCTGTTGTTTGCGAGAACACCAGGAGATAGGAGAACCGCCAAGATAAATAAGGTAGCCAGAAGTGGAGGAATAATCATCACGATTACCGGCCCAGTCAGCATCCAAAAAGGCATACAAGGTGCAGGGTCCGCGACGAAGGAGAATGCCTAGATCAGCAGTTCCTTGGAGATAGCGTAAGAGGCGCTTGACTGCATTCCAATGAACTGTAGTGGGTCGGTGCATGAACTGAGAGAGCTTGTTGACGACAAAAGCAATGTCTGGACGAGTGAGCAAGAGATACTGCAGGCTTCCCACGGCCATGCGATATTCTCGCGCATCCGAAAGCGCGGTACCACTCGTGAGTGTGAGGGGGGTGGAGGTGTCCAAGGGAGTTTGAACCGAGTTGGCTGAGGACATTCCCAAAGGCGACAATAAGTCCTGAATGTACTTGTGTTGAGAAAGAAGTAGGCCATCTGGATGTGGAAGAACCTCAACCCCAAGAACATAGGAAAGATTACCAAGATCCTTGAGTGAGAATCTGGTGGATAAATAATCAATGAAGCGTTGCACGACAGAGGAGTCAGACCCTGTAATGATTATGTCATCCACATAGACAAGTAGATATAAAGTAACACAACCCTGCGAAATATAAGTAGCGAGGTATCGGCACGAGAGTTGACGAAACCCTACTGAACAAGAAAATATCTCAGCTCCTCATACCAGGCACGTGGAGCTTGTTTGAGACCATAAATCGCCTTCCTGAGCTTACACACGTGATTTGGAATATCTTGATTAATGAAACCCGGTGGTTGTTCCATAAAAACATCCTCATGCAAAGTGCCCTCCAGAAAAGCATTATTAATGTAAAGCTGTTTCAGGGTCCATCCCTGACTGATGGCAAGTGTGAGAATGAGACGAATGGTGGGTGGTTTGACCACAGGGCTAAACGTGTCATGGTAATCAATGCCCGTGCGCTGATGGAAGCCCTTAGCCACTAGTCGGGCTTTGTACCTGTCAACAGAGCCATCAGGCTGGTATTTTGTCCGAAACACCCACTTATACCCAACAAGATTCTGATGGGGAGATGGCGGTACCAAGTCCCAAGTCTGGTTCCTCAGTAGAGCATCAAACTCAGTCTCCATAGCAGTCCGCCATTTAGGATGTCGAAGAGCCTGAGTAACAGTAGTCGGTTCGGTGTCCGAGGAGGAGGGGGAAGCTCAGCGATGAATGAGTATTTTGTGGGACGAGAGGGAAGTGTCCCATCCTTAGAACGGGTTACCATAGAATGAGAGGGAGGGGAGGAGCTTGCGGGGCTACAGGAGGGCGAGGTCGGCGAGTGAAATGGTGCGGAAAGGGTGCAATAAGCCGCGAGACGGAGGAACCTGAGAAGTAGGTGATGGGGGTGGTGCTCTAGGTGCATGTATCAGTGGCAGTACCAAAGCTGAGGAGGGAACGGGAAGGATAGTGGTGGTAGAAACAATCCAGTAAGAGAGAAGATCGGATGGAGAGGGTAAAGGTGAATATGTGGGCTGACTGGAGAACGGAAACGAGGATTCGTCAAATTGGACGTGACAAGACACGTAGATTCGATGGGAGTCAGGCTCGAGGAATTAGTAGGCGCTTTGAGTGAGCGAATAGCCGAGGAAGACACAGGTAAGAGAGCGGTCATCTAGTTTATCAGAGGAGTAGGGGCGCAACCACGAGTAGCACAGACAACCAAAAACACGGAGTTTGGTGTAGTTGGGCTTGTGACCGAAGATGAGCTCAAAGGGAGAGCGCATTTTGAGAGAGCGGGTGGGAAGGCAATTAATGAGGTAAACTGCAATGGCAAAAGCATGGAGCCAGTAGAGGACCGGAATGGAGGCATGATGGAGAAGAGCTAGTACAGTCTCAACGATGTGGCTGTGACGCCGTTCAGCATACCCATTATGTTCAGGGGTATGGGGTGGAGTGGTAAGATGAGAGATGCCGTTTAGAGCAATGTAATCGCGAAGTGCGATGTACTCTGTGCCATTATCAGAGTAGAGAGTGGTAATAGTGAGAGAGAAGTATTTTTCAACTAAGCGCGAAAACGAACAAATATGTCAGAGAGTTGAGACTTTCGCTTCATAGGATATAACCATATATATTTTGAGAAATGATCAATAAAGACAACATAATATTTTGATCCATCATGAGAAAGAACTAGAGACGTCCATACATCAGAAAAAATAAGTTCAAGCGGTCGAGTAGACCGAAGACTAGAATCATGGAAAGGTAATTTATGACTCTTCGTGCAACTGCACGCATTACAGGACAAAGACTCTGAAGAACTACTAATTGGAAGCGATGATTGATACACCACTGCGTGACATATGGAGCCAGCTGGATGACCGAGACGATGATGCCAGGAAACGAAGGAAGGACGAGACTCATAGACAAAGGAAGTTGGAGAAGAGGTGGACGAAGAAGCTGGCCGCTCATAGATGCCATCTTTAAGTGGACCAGTGACAAGAGGCACCCCCGTAGTGTGATCCCTCAAGAAAAAACCAGAAGAGGAAAATTCAAGAAGAAGATCATGAGACGTACAAAGTTGGGAAACAGATATAAGTTTACGCTTAATAGAAGGAACACAAAGTACATTAGAGCGATGAAAGGTACGAGAAGAGGAAGGAAGAGACACCGAACCAGTATGTGTGATAGGCAGCCCTGTCCCATCACCGATCATGACATCCTCTGACTGAGAAGAGGGCTGATGTAAAGACAGATTCTCCAGATTTGTAGTGATGTGGTGAGTGGAACCACTGTCAAGCAGCCACGACGGAGGCTGTCGTGCGGTCAGAGGTGTTGTAGCAAAGAGTGCTCGCGGCTGCCATGGGGTGGATCCAGAGGAGGACAATCGAGACACATGGAGCGGAGCGCCCTGACCAATCTGTGGGCCCCCAGGTTGCTGAAGGAGCCAACCAAACTGTGGACACTGTCGAATGCGATGTCCCTGAACTCCACATCCCTGACAACGACCCAGAAAGGGGCGCGCGGGCGCCCGCAGTGAAGGAGTCGGGTACCTAGCCGAAGGTTGGCTGAGAACTGAGATCGTGTCAATAGGCGACTGAGAGGGCTGATGGGTTTGCTGAGGAGCACCACGACCTCGTCCGCGGCCACGAGGCGGACCAAAAGTAGGATGAGCAGAGATCGGTGTGTGAGTCCCAATAGCAGGCGTTGTCCTTGCGAGAGCAAGTTCCTTATGAGTAAGTTTTTCAAACAACTCCTCGTAACTGATGTTAGTTTCTCTGGCCTTGATAGCCTCCACGACAGGTAGATACACCTCATTTAGGGTGAGTTTGGGAATGCTTCTGCTGCCAGCACAGCTGCTTTCCCACAGCAGAAGCAGTTTTAGGGTGTTTGGTAAAAATTAAATTTCTGCTTTTCCGGACAGTTTCTGCTGTCCCATAGCAGTTTTCAGGAAGCAAGGAGGGAGATGCTTTTTTAGAAAGTACTTTTGATTAATTTATCTATAACCGATTTTGACCTTACTGTTTTTTGAAATATCAATGGTTATCTTTCTGGAAATGACACGTGTCATATATTTTTGTCATTTACCCTCTCACAGCAACTTCACAGTTGATTTTACCAAACACAAAATTACTATATCAATATTTCACAGCAGCTTCTACGTAATATTTACCAAACAACATTTTATCAACAATCCACAGCAGCTTTCTACAGTGTTTTCACACAGCAGCTTTCTACCACCGCCACAGCATTCCCAAACTAGCCCTTAGCCCATCCAAAATACTGTCAACAAGGTCAAGTTCATCCATGGGCCGTCCAAGCAAGGACAGTTCGTCAGCTTTCTGCTTGACGAAGTGCATAAACTCGGCAATTGTCTGATTGCCCTGTAGAGGGCGTCGGATATGCTCTCTGATCTGACTGATGTAGCTACGGGACGACTTGGCATAAATATTGTGGAGAGTTGTCCATATTTGTGTTGAAGTCTCAGCCCGAGAGACATGGGGTAGCATGGTTGACGACAAGGTGCTAATAAGAAACGCAAAAACCAATTGATCCTGACGATACCACGAATCATACGCTGGATTCAGAGCAGGTTGCACATCGTCAGTAAGTAGAGAAGATGCAGAGGCATCAGAAGTGGCAGAGACATTGGTAGGCAGCGGTGTAGTCGGTTTGGGCACCGTAATGACCTTTGAAGGGGGAGGGACAGTACCATCGACGTAGCCAATAAGCCCATGGACACGGAGGTTCGCCTAAACGTGGAGCTTCCAGGCCATTAAATTGGTCGGTTGCAACTTGTGGACAGTGGGAGGGGCGTTAATGACGATGAGGTGCTTGGTGGAATCGGAAGGATCGGGAAGCATCGTGGGTGCAGCAGCCATTGTTCTATCGTACAAGAACTGTTACAAAGGTTGAGGGTTGTGTGTGGCTTGCGGGTGGACAAGTGTCATTGGTGCTGATGAAGAAGCAAGACGTTGAATCCGGCCGTTGGAGGTTTAACGGCCTGGAAGAGAGTTGTCGATCGGCGAGCAGGATGTAGGCGGGCTGTTTGATCGGCATGCCGTGAGTGCGTAGTGTTCGATCGGTGCACTGGATTGCGAGATGAGAGATGAGGAGAGTTGACGCAGTGAGCGACGGACCGAGAGATTGAGATCGTCGACGGCTTGAGCGACGACGGTTATAGGGGGATCGTGTGCTCTGATACCATGTGAGGCAGCGAATGAAGGAATGAAGATTACAATTTACAATTCACGACATTACTATTATGTATACACTAATTACAAGTATTTAGCCGTGGGGGCAATTGTGCAAATTCATAAACTATGGGTGTCCTACACTAACATTTCACTGTTCCGAACTCATTCAACACCACAATCATCATACCCAATACTCCAACAAGAACACCAATCATTATCAACACCTAAGCTTAAAACACCACAGCTACCTATTAACCACCATTCCTCAACGCAACAATCACCTGCACATTCCCTCAAACTCGACAGTACCATTCACCTCCACCTGCACCTCCACCTCCACCATCACCCTGTCAACCAAACAACCACTTATCCAATGCCACCTACATAACCAACCTGTCACACCCTTTGTATATTTAACAACAAAAATCCCACCATAAGAAACCAACATCAAAACCGGCCCAGACCACCATGACACCATCCAACTCCATCAATGCATCCATTAACCAACACCCCGCTACCAATTCATAAACGACAACCTAACCTCCACAACCATTACTTGAACCCACCTAGAACACCCATAACCAAAACCACCGATCCTGCAATTCCTAATCATCAACCAAAACTATCATCTCTGCCTTCACCCTAAACATCACCAACCTGCCTTCTTCACCCCCATTATCATAAACTGCTATCTCCAACCAAACCTAGCCATCGCCATTACCACCACCCTCCATAACAACCACCGAACCAACCTTCACCCATTAAACCCAACATCAATTCAGACCCAATACACCAACTGGATTCATAACCACAACCTGTAAACCACCATCAGCCAATTGCGCAAAAAGAAACCGACATAATCACTGCAAATCCTCGCCCAATTACTTGGGTTCATATGAGGCAGTTAAAGAAGGAGTGATCTAAACTGCCTGTTAGTATTATGGACGGATACTTTACAATTTAAAATGCTTAGTATTAGTCCAGTTAAGACAGTGTATGTGAAGTGTAATTTAAGTGGCCATAGGTTAAGGAGAAGAGGCAATGAATATTGATGGGCAAGTGGTGCTAAAGAAGGATAAGTTTAAATATCTTGGGTTGATACTAAGTCGTGATGGAGAAATAGATAATGATGTTACTCAAAGAATGAAATCGAGGTGGAGGAAGTGGATGAGAGATTATGGAATGCGTGTGATAATAAGATCCCGACTAGGTTGAAGGGTAAGTTTATAGAAGGGGACATGTATGGGGTGATTAAGGAACAAAACAACAAAAAACGAATGTATTATATATGATAATGCTAAGTCGATGAGTGTCGTAACTAAGAAAGGTAGGATACTCAATGAAACACGTAGATGGACTTTAGACGTATATAAAACTAAATTATAGAGAACTATTCAAGGTTGTCTAGTCATGTGTATCATACGACGTTGTATGTTGTGGTTAGAACATGGGAGAGATAATATGCAAAACGGCTTAGTCAAATTAAACCTAAGGGAGAACATGAGTTTGACCAAACATAACTTGATCAATATCGTGATACTATAGAACTTGGTGATTGTATTGATTTGAATATAGAGAGAGTAAGAGTTTATATAGACACTCCTTAATGGTACATGTGACATCTAAAAATTATTACAATAGCAATACTATTACACTGCTATTGCCATTATGCTATTTATCTCCTATACGCTCTCGCAAGATAGAGGATCTGGAGGAGAAACCAACCTTGGTCTTCAAAACATCGATAGTAGAACGCGGAAGAGTCAGAGTGGTTGTGTTGGTCTGGAAACATAGATTTCGATGCTATTTAGGCGTAGGGGGGTTGGTTGGCGATGACCGACTGTGGGTAAAGCAGCGGCTGCGGCATACTGTCTTTTAGGGTCGACATAAGAAAATTGGCAGCTTGACCCGTGTGCGACAAGCCTGGAAAAGAGGCCTAGTTGGTGAACAACAACGACGGCGTAGGTGGTGGTGGATTTCTTGTGCGATTTCGGGTTCGAATGGAATTGGAGGGTTTGGTGGCTTGACGCAGGTGCGACGAGCATGAGAGGAGAATCCGGCGAAAAGGAGGATGATGCTTTTCGACGTTCTTAACAACGACAACACCTAGGGTTTCCGAGGATATGTGGATTGCCAACTATGGATGGGCCGACACTGATGATGGCGGTTTTGTTCCTATGCGAGCTTCAGTTTGTGTTGATTTGGTGCCTTGAATTGGTCAAAGGCGGCCAAACTCTTTGTTTCCAAATTTGATTAGGAAACATTGGAAGTCAAAGGCAGTGGAGGATTAGTTAGGAAACAAGTTATTTCCAAATCGGATTTGTAAACTTTAGGAATTTCCCAGCACTAATAAGAAACCCAGTAGTCACATTATTAGGTATGCAAAAACATTCTTGTATTCTTGTTCGTCTTAGTGAAATAAATGGTGCTTTTCCGCCGTGGAGGTAGTCAGCAAATATTTTGCTAGCGAACCACGTAAGATCCTCGTGTTCTTCTTTTATTCGTTCATTGTTCGTGAGGTTGTTTGTCGTAACAGTTTTGCAGTGGGTTGAGGGTTGACGCAGTGCGACAAGCCCAGATGAAAGAAGATGGAAGAGGTCTAAAGTCTATGATGGACATCGACAAAAAAAGTAGTGCTTTCTGACATACGGAACGACAACATCGACTAGGTCAGCTGAGGGATCAAAACTGCGACGATCTGTTCTCTTAAGGAAAAAACAGTGTCTTGTCAGCGGGTTGATGAGTAAAGCGCTGATGATTGATCGGTGATGGACGAGCCTATTGGTGACAAGCTCAGTGGAAGATTTTGGGGCAGTGTGCGGCGAGTGGTCTTGTTGCTGTGAAGGCTGCCTTGCTAGGGAAACAAATCTGAAAACAGTACCGGTGGTCAAGCGGGAGATTAGTAGTGGTGCCGCCTGCCAGATCAGCAAAAATGGTGCTAGGTCATCAGGAGTGATTTAGCTCTGATAGCATATTAACTTGGCAAGTGTCTTGATTTTGAATATTGAGAGAGTATCCCTCAAAAAAAAAATTGAGAGAGTAGAAGTTTATATAGACACTCCTTAAAGGTATTGATAGCGAGATGCTATCGGGTTTGAAGGATTATAGATCCTCTAGTCTCAACACGACACAAAACACACACGAAAATACGACACTAATCTTTGATTATTTAATTTATTAATTGCTAAATTATGAAAATACAACTAGTTTAAATAGAAAAGTGCTAACCCTAATCTAAACGGTTCGACTCTAGGGGTCAGGAAAAGAACCGGCAAGAAAACGAGGTTTGTTATTTAACAAAATAATGTAATTAAGATAATTGATTACTGACAGTAATAAAATAAATAAATAAATAAATACTAACTTATTGCTATGATGTTGGCGTTGCGCGTGGGTCGGATCAGTTGGCATGTACAAACTCCCCGCGCTTGAAAAAAGCACCTTGTCCTCAGGTGAATGTGTGAAAAATCCTGATTTGCATACGTTTGCCCGAATCAAATTAACGGCAAACTGCCTTGAGAACACCACTTTGGAGGCCGAATCCGGAAAAAGTGAGGCTGGAAACGTACTCGAAGAGTCGAAAAACCCTAGGAACCGGTCAGAGCTGGGTTAAATCCGGAGGACAGCAGCTGAAAAATGAAGTTGTGGCTCAAAATGGCTAAAACGAGCCACTAGGAAACTGACGGCTGAGAGCGAGCTGGACGGAAGCCAGAAGCTGAGGTCGAGTCGACCGAAAGCCGACGGCTACGACGGCTCGAACTGAGTCGAATGCCTTTCTACAGCTATATCCAGCCGGCATTTAGCCTCATGCAACCCGATGGCAAAATTGAGTCGCCCCTGGTTTTTCAAGCCCAGTAGCTGGCTGTCAGGAATACAGAACTGTAAGGGCAAAATGGTAAAAATACCTGTGTCCACGTAGATAGCTGGTTTCTTAGACAGTTACGAACCAGAACTTGTTTAAAACAGAGCTCATGCTCTGTTTTGGGTTTCCATCGAAGATTTAGTTGATTTTCGGTCTCTCTCTCTCTAAATTCTTCATCTCATCTTCTAATTTCTGCAACAAACTCCATTAACAAACCATTACGAGCTGGTTAGTTACTGAATTACCCAATTCTAGGGTTTAATTCGTAACAATTGGTATCAGAGCAAAGAAAACTTACCAATCACAGATGGTAACAACAAAATCCATGGCGGAAGCAAGCAAAATCACTCAAATGGAGGACAAATTGTATCGTCTCACTCAAGAACACGCCCAAATGGAAGCAACCCTACACACAGTTGATGACAAAATCGAAGTGATGGGTCTCCAATTAGAGAATATTCATCAACAAACAGAGAAGTTTGAGAGCATAGAAGCTCAATTGAAAGGATTAATACAAAGTTGTCAAGATCTTGAAGGAAGATTGTTCAAGAATGGGGCCGTACCTATGCCAGAGAGCTCCAATAGCTCTCACCAGGAATCAATCTTGAAGACACCAGGAATGGGAGAGACCAGACCAGAAAACAGAAACAATCACAAAGCATCAGAGACTTACAAGAACCAAGAACAAGGAAACAGATCTGCAACAATGGGAACAAGGAGTGAAGGTCACAACCACAAGCAATACATGCCTAAGGTAGAGTTTCCAAAATTTTCTGGCAATAATTACTTGTCATGGATCAAGAATGCAAACAGATATTTTAGAATACATCCCTTAGAAGATTTCCAGAAAGTGGTTATTGCATCACTGCATTTTGAAGGAGAAGCAAAGATGTGGTGTGATAGTGATTTTGAAACATTTGAGGGTGTTTCTTGGTCTGAGTTTGTGGATTTAATTGCGGAAAGATTCTCAGAAGAAGGGCAAGAAAGCATTATCATGGAATTTAATAAACTCACTCAAACAGGCACTGCACAAGAATATCAAGCTAGATTTGAAGAATTGAAATCAAGAGTTTATGAGTTTAACAAGGGTACTGAATGGTATTTTGTGCAAATTTTTATGAGTGGATTAAAAGAGGAAATCAAAGGAGATGTGCAGATGCATTTTCCAAAAACCATGAAACAAGTCAGAGCTCTAGCTAGGATGAAGGAGAGGAACTTACAAATGCCACAAGGAAATAGAAGTATCAGTTCTAGCAACAAACACTCCAACACTCATTCCAGCAGCAGCAACAAGACAAAAGAAGGGTTTCAGAAATGGCCTATCAAGAAAATCACTCCTGAGGAAATGCATATCAGAAGATCAAAAAATTTGTGTTATTACTGTGATGAGAAATTTACTCCAGGACACAAATGCAAATCAAGACAATTATACATCATACAAGGTGTAGAAGAAGAAGAAGAAAGTTCGACTTTACCTGAGGATGATGAATTAGATGATCTAACCCAAATTGAAGCAGATCCAGAAGAAGTAGCCATCTCAGTTCATGCTCTTTCTGGAAATGTGAACCATGACACTCTGAAATTGGTGGGAAGGATAAAGAGAACCCATGTCACTGTATTGGTAGATAGAGGGAGCACTCATAATTTCTTGGATCCACAAACTGCCAAGAAGCTGGGGCTACCTGTACAAAAATCAACAACAATGAGAGTAGTGGTGGCTGATGGAAGTGAAATTGAAAGTTTGGGAGCTTGCAGCCGAGTACAAATCAAGTTTGGAACACATACAGTCACTGTTGACACAAGATTACTACCTCTTGGGGGGTGTGATCTAGTTTTGGGAGTACAACGGCTAAAAGAAATTAGCCCCTTCTGCATCAATTTGAAGACATTACAGCTATCTTTTGAAGAACGAGGTCAACAGATATTGCTGCAAGGAGTAACTAAACATGGAGAATTAAAGGAAATGTCTGCTCTAGCTTTTGCCAACTACTGTGACCAAAATGAAAATGCAGTAGTAGCACAGCTGCACACCATTGGTACCATTACAAAAGAGACAGAATTACCACAAACAAATTCAAGAAGTGTTGAATCAGTTTGAAGACATATTCAAGGAGCCAAATAAGTTGCCACCAAAAAGAACAATAGATCATGCTATTGTACTCAAAGAAGGCAGCAATCCAGTGAGTCAGAAACCTTACAGATATCCTTTTATTCAGAAAAATGAGATAGAGATACTAGTTCAAGAAATGTTGCAAGCAAGAATCATATCTCCAAGCACCAGTCCTTTTTCTTCTCCAGTTTTATTAGTCAAGAAAAAAGATGGGAGTTGGAGGTTTTGCATTGATTATAGACCTCTCAACAAGGTGACTGTAAAAACTAAATTTCCCATACCTGTCATTGATGAGCTCTTGGATGAACTCAATGGAGCAACAATATTTTCAAAGTTGGATATGAGATCTGGGTATCACCAAGTTAGAATGAGGACTGAAGATATACATAAAACAACATTCATCACTCATGAAGGGCACTATGAGTTTAATGTGATGCCTTTTGGCCTCACTACTGCACCAGCAACATTCCAAGCATTGATGAATCAGGTTTTTAAACCCTATCTCAGAAAATTCATACTTGTTTTCTTTGATGACATTCTAGTTTACAGCCAGACAGTAGAAGAGCATGCTAAACACTTACAGTAAACATTGGAAACCATGAAACTGCATGAGTTGCTAGCTAAGAAATCAAAATGTACCTTCCTTCAACCATGTATTGAGTATTTGGGCCACATTATTTCTTGAGAAGGAGTAGTAGATGACAATAGTAAGATAGAATGCATGAAGAAATGGCCTATTCCAAGTAACATCAAAGCCTTAAGAGAATTCTTGGGATTAACAGGCTATTACAGAAGATTTGTCAGAAATTATGGGATCATAGCTCAACCATTAAACAACTTGCTCAAGAAAGGACAATTCACATGGAGTGAAGAAGCTACTGTAGCTTTTGAGAAATTAAAAGCAGCTATGTGCCAAACTCCTGTGTTGGCATTACCAGACTTTAATGAGCAATTCATAGTAGAAACAGATGCCTCTGACTTAGGCATTGGAGCTGTTTTGATGCAAAGAAATAAGCCTCTTGCCTACTACAGCAAAAGCCTGGCACCCAAACACATGAAGCTGTCTACTTATGAAAAAGAATTATGGGAAGAAGTTCAAGCAGTACACAAGTGGAAGTCATATTTGGAAGTAAGAGATTCATTATCAGAACTGATCATAGAAGTCTCAAGTATTTCTTAGAGCAAAGAGTACACACACTTATGCAGCAAAAATGGTTATGTAAGATGATGGGGTTTGATTATGAGATCATGTAAAAAAAGGGAAGTGATAATCCAGCAGCAGATGCATTGTCTAGGTTCTCAGCAGAAGTACAAGACAACAATAACACGGAGATGGCATGAAGGGGCAATGCAGTACCACCAGATCACAAACTGAACCATTATGGATGAGTGACATTCAGAAATCTTACAAGGAAGATGACTTTGCAATCAACATAATTCAACAAAGTATGTTACAACCTGGAAACCAAAGTGAGTATACAGTAAAGAATGGAGTCATCTGGAGAAACAAACAAGTGTATGTAGGCACACATGGACAAGTCAGGGAGAACATCATTAAAGAGGTACATGATACAAGTGTGGGAGGTCATTCAGGAGGTCTGGGAACATATAAAAGAGCGGTGCAGTATTTTTATTGGCCTCAGTTAAGGAAGGATGCCAAAAGTTGGGTCAAGAAATGTGAAACATGTCAAAGAATGAAGACAGAAAATGTGCCTTACCCTGTTCTTTTACAACCATTATCCATTCCAGCTCAACCATGGAAAAGCATTTCTATGGATTTTATAGAAGGGTTACCAAGAGCTGAAGGAAAAGATTGCATTATGGTAATAGTTGGCAGATTCACCAAATTCAGTCATTTCATCAGCTTAGCTCATCCTTACACAGCTGAGAGCATAGCTCAACTGTTCTTACAAAATATATACAAGTTACATGGAGTGCCAGAAGAGATAATATCAGACAGGGATCCAATCTTTGTCAGCACATTTTGGACAGAATTTTCAAAGCCATGGACACAAAGTTATGCCATTCAAGTTCTTATCACCCACAGTCAGATGGACAGACAGAAAGGGTGAATCAATGCTTAGAAGTTTACTTGAGATGTATGGTGGCAGATAGACCCAAGAACTGGGTTAAATGGTTAAGCTTGGCAGAATATTGGTACAATACCCACTACCACTCAGCTTTACAAATGTATCCATTTGAAGCTTTATATGGGTATGAACCACCCATGGTAAATTTCCATCAAATCATTAAGAGTAATGACAATGCAGTGCAGATTTTTTTACAAAACAGGAGCAGAGTAGTACAGCTTCTCAAGGATAATCTACACAAAGCACAAAATAGGATGAAGCAAAATGCTGACAAGAGGAGGAGTGAGAGAACGTTCCAAGAAGGGGATTTTGTGTATCTCAAGCTGCAACCATACAAGCAAAGTACAGTGGAATTCAGGCAATCTCACAAATTGGCTCCAAAATATTTTGGGCCGTTTAAAATTCTACAGAAGATAGGAACAGTGGCATACAAACTAGATCTTCCAGCTTCATCAAGGATTCACCCGGTATTTCATGTATCACAATTAAAGAGCAGTATCGGAAATCATACCACGGTGGATCTCAGGCTACCCGGAGTCGGAGAAGAAGGCCAGCTTCAGGTAGAACCTGTGGCGATTTTAGATCGACAACTCGTAAAGCGAAGGAACACCGGAGTGGTTCAGGTGCTGGTACAGTGGAGTAATTCACCAGCGACCGAAGCTACGTGGGAGGATTGGGACAAGCTTCATCAGAGGTTTCCGGAATTCGTCGAAGGGAATTGAAAGAATTAGAGTTCGGAGCAACCAAACGCACAATTGAATTGGGGCAAAACTGTTCAACTTCAAAGACAAATTAAGAGTCAGCCGTGAAAAGAATTAAATGTTAGAGGGTTAGCTTGTAATTTTTTAAGGGGAGTGGAATGTCAGGAATACAGAACTGTAAGGGCAAAATGGTAAAATTACCTCGTGTCCACGTAGATAGCTGGTTTGTTA
Source organism: Linanthus parryae (assembly GCA_023055425.1). NCBI lineage: Eukaryota > Viridiplantae > Streptophyta > Magnoliopsida > Ericales > Polemoniaceae > Linanthus > Linanthus parryae. The sequence continues at coordinate 25,838,129 of JALGPY010000005.1, read as the reverse complement.
GACAGTTACGAACCAGAACTTGTATAAAACATAGCTCATGCTCTGTTTTGGGTTTCCATTGAAGATTTAGTTGATTTTCGGTCTCTCTCTCTCTAAATTCTTCATCTCATCTTCTAATTTCTGCAACAAACTCCATTAACAAACCATTACGAGCTGGTTAGTTACTGAATTACCCAATTCTAGGGTTTAATTCGTAACACTGGCGAAAACCACCGGCTGCAGTGCTGAAGCGACCCATTTCTGGTCCTTGTGGCTGCACTGTCGGGGTTGGATGCCATTGCGGCATGGCGGGGCAGTGGCGGTGGTCGCTGCTGCTGTATCAGTGGAGTGGAGTCAGCGACGGTGGTGGCGGTGGTTCCTGCAGGTTGGCTTCCGCGGTTGGTGTGAATCAGATGTTCTCCTGGTTTCCTGACAAGCCAGGATTGTGTCCGGGTAACCTCGCATACACGAGAGGCCTCGCCGGCTGAAATCCTGATTCTGGTTGCATGTGCTGCAACAGCAATCTGGGCGGTGGCGTAAGAAACTGCTAATTGTTTGTCTCAAGGCCAGCAAGCCTAGTCTGGAGGCTGGCCAAACCAGAGTCCATTCGAGCTTCCATGTTGTCCAGCAGGGTTTCTACTCCCGCGAAAGGTAGTTAGCAATTGTTTTCCCAAATCTTTGGAGATTTCTGTCGGATTTGTCATAGTTCATCAATTGGATGGCAAAAACCAATGAAAGCCCCACTTGATAGATTGGAAGGATTCGAGATCCTCTTGTCTCCACACGACATGAAAAACACATGAAAACACGAAAGTACGACACTAATCTTTGATTATTTCATTCAGTTGGTTGCTAAATTGTGAGAATACAACTTTTATAAATCGAAAAGTGCTTACCCTAATTTAGACGGTTCGACTCTACGGGCCGGGAGAGAACCGACAAGAAGACCTGATTCGTTTTTAACTAAGTAATGTAATTAAAATAATTAATTACTAGCACTAATTAAATAAATAAATACCAACTAATTACTACGATGTTGGGGTTGTGCGTGTGTCGAATCGGTTGACCCGTATCAGGTACACATGGAATCTGAAAATTATTACGATAGCACTACTATTACCAGGCCGATAGCTATTTTATTTTTCTATTTTCCCATTCTTTTTAATTATACTTCATTTGGCTAGTTTGAGATGTCACGAAAACGTTGGGAAGTCTGTCTGAAATTCTCTTAAATCTGGGCTCTTTGTTGAACAGAATTAGCTTCTAATGAACACCTTTTTCTTAGTTGGAAATGAGCTTTCCCTTTTTTACTTATTTATTTTTGGGTAAACAAGCTCAAAGCTGCTGGGGATCAATCACAATGATGATGACTAACTTTAATTTAACTTACTGTAATTTCCGAAACTGGCCAGACTATCATGCTGTTTACTAGTATGCAGAAAGAATTTGACATTGTTACACTCGAATTAGATCTTTCTAAAGAGAAACATCATAATAGAATAAAACAAACCGTACAAGTAAAAACAGCCAAAAAGTTCAAAAGTGTAAATTACATATAAACCAACACAATCTGAATAGTGTTATCAGTTAAGTTAGAGCTTGTGTAGGATCAAATGAGCTCCGTACTGAGGTTGGAGAGTGATGACAGTGTATGGAGCATGAGCATACGACGGTGAAAGCTCAAAAGAGAAGCGTTGAAGTATCATCGCTATCGCCATTTTAGCCTCCAACATTGCAAAGTTCTGTCCAATACAGACTCTAGGCCCCCAACTGAATGGGAAATAGGAGACTTGTTTCTTCGTTGCCTTTGCGATTCCTTCTGAAAACCTCTCTGGTTTGAACTCCTTCACATCATCCCCCCAAATTTCAGAGTCGTGTTGGAGTAGGATAGTTGGCAAAGAAAGCATTGTCCCAGCAGGTATGGATAATTTTCCTACTTTAGTCTCTTGGTGGACGGTACGATTCATCATGGACACAGGTGGGTATAACCTTAGAACTTCGTTCAATATCATAGTTACCTGAAATGAAAAAAATATAAATATCCAGGATAATTTAAGATTAGTTTCTTAATGGAAGTCGCGAAGTTAAATTACTTACAATCTTGAGGAGACTTAAGCCATCAATTGTAGGTTCTTGAGTTCCAAACACCTCTAAGATCTCTTCTCTTGCACGCTGTTGCCAGTTTTGGTGCCTGCTGAGTAAAACCAATGTCCAAACAAGTAGTGTCGAAGTCGTCTCTTGTCCAGCAAAGTAGAAAACCTTGCACTCGTCGATCACTTCTGCAATACTCATTCCTGCCTTCTTGTTGTTCCCATTCGTTTCAATTTCCCTCAAGTTGGATTCAAGTAAAATTCCCAACAAGTCGTTTTTGCCACTTTCCCCTGCCTTCATTTCTTTCATCCTTCTATCGATGAGACCAGTAAGCAGTGACTTTATTTCACCGTCTACTGCTTTCATTCTCTTGTTAATCTTTGTGGGTAAAAATCTGCTCATGCACGAATTGTTGATTTAGTTAAATGTATTGGATCGTCTTTTAATTTGAATAGTAGTAAATCAATCGAAGAGACAGAATATGAAATATTACCTTGAACCAGGAATGTAAACTGATTGAAACATCTGGATGGTGAGATCAGCCTGTTCAATTTGGAGTTGGAATACCTTTCTTCCCTCTTCGTAGTTGCTCCCAAAAGCTGTACGAGAAATAACATCGCTAGTCATTGTTTGAAGGTAAGGCCACACATCCACCTCGCTTGATCCTTCAGCGGGTACCAACTCCTCCCATTTGGTCACCATCTCGCTGCAGCTTGAATGAAATGCTGGTAGCATATTCTAAACAAAGAGCACGGATATCGAAATATCAGGTACTAGATTGATTTCATTTGGCATGTAAATTGTAGAAACAACAATTTAAAAACCTGAAGAAGATATGGTATGCGTGGGGATATAAGTACACCTTCAATTTCTCCATATGGAAAGCAGGATTGAGAAGTTTGCGGTGTTTAGCCCATTGGTCCTCTTCGTATTGAACTAGGCCAGTGATCAACAACTGGGCCAATGGATTTGATTTCGGCTTCTGGAAGGTGTATATCTTTGTCAGTATCTCTTTCACCAATTCAGGCTCCAATATGTTCAGTCTTGGTCTCGGACCGAACCAGATGAACGAGTTCTTTCCTGCATATCCGCGATGTTAAAAAAAGTCGAGAAAGAACAGTGACTCTTGCCTAACATGGAAATGGAGTGAAATGCATAGATACAGAAAATACTGAAATATTAAGAATCTATGGGTCCAACTTGCACTTGGGAATTCAATTGAGGGCTTAAGTGCAAACAAAACGAAAGAACCCCAATACAGCCGACAAAATTGTAATGCTGGAGATGGACCTACCATTGAACTCAGAAATGGTGAACTTGGATGAATGGTTGAGGTTTCAGCATGTGACAAAATTGCATCCACATAAATAAGTTGAATGAATAATATGGAATCATCTACATCTAAAAGCTTGTTTGGTATGTGCTGGAAAAAAATGTTTAAATAAAAAGTACATCTGACAACATTTAAACTTTCTGTGATACTGTACTAGAATGTTGTTGTGTATACAATTTATATCAACACATAATTGCTAGTTTGTTCATTCATTAAGGATAAGGAGGCGCTCAGCCTCCGAAATTATAAAAAACACAAAAAAGCTAAAATTGCTGATTTCAAACTAGTGTTTACCAATTTTTGTTTTTAAACATGCATGCAAAACACTGCTAAATACAGATTCAATAAGAAACAAGAATACCAAACAGGCACTGACAAGTTCTTGCAAGAACTAACTATGATCTTGATCAGTTAAAATTTCACTAATAATTATGAAGAGAACAAGTACCGTAGGTCGAAACAGAGGCGTGAATATAATGCAGGACTCGCGGGACGATGTCGTCGTCAATTCCTATTGGGGCAGATAACGCCTTTTGGCGCGAGCTGGCGAAGTCTTTTAGATCACCATACAAGAACCTGTAGGAGTTTCCGGCAAAACCTTGTTTCCTGAGGTGTCTCTCAACCCTCTTTGGCCGTAACCATACCCAATTCAACATGGACCATAATACCCAACATGTTACAGCCACAGCAACACCACCCGCCATGGACGAGAAATAGTTTGAAGTGATCATCTCCATCTTTGTATCTCTTTGTTTGCTCTCTATGAGAAAGTAGTAGTAGTAATGTGAATGACTTGGTGTTTTGGTGCTATTTCTGTATTTATAGCCTGTGTGTATGGGACATGAGGACGTAGTTGAATGCGTCACCTTAAGAAGAAAGCAGCATCATGTGAAAGATCAGAGAACCCAACTTTGGTCCTTTTGAAAAATCTATATTAAATTATGAAGAAAAGGATAAATGAAAAGTCAATGTTATGAAGAGACGTACCTTGGAGAAATATCCAACTTCTAGCCTTGAATTCAAGTGTTACTTGTCCACTAAGATAAACACTACTAAGCGGTTAAAGCGGCAGCTTAGAGTCGGTAGAGTTGGAAAGCTTCAAATTCTAGAAAGATGGGATGATTTTAAGGACACTTTAATATTTCATAGATGAGATCATTTTAAGGACGGTTTCATACTATATATATTTTTCTGTATCAGGGTCACTTTGACCCGGTGATTTGATTAGCAAAATTTTACACAATATTTAGTAATCTTTGCATGATCTTTATAAAAAAATTGTCAAAAATATACATCGTTGTGCTATCCAAATCACAACTCAAAGTGGCCCAATTATAGGTTAGAAAGTCAAAGGGGGTTGTAAGAGAAAAAACAGAGGTTGTATTTCACATATAATTTTGCTAAAGTAAGATTTCGTAGGATTTTTTTAAGGTACCTTATACATCATTCTCTTTGCAACATTTCACTTAAAATAGTCGTTCTCATGAAATATGTACGAGTAAATTTTGACGAGAGAAATATAAAACACACATGTCAACCCGAATTTAACACGTGTGATGCACAAAATGCCCCCAGTGCACTACCTTTTCAATACAAAGTTTGTTCATAAAATGTTTGTGGGCTCAAATTTATTTGTTCTTGATTTAGGCCACAAAAATTCCAGAAACAGCCATAATAAAGACCATTCATTGTAGGATGCTTTAATGTAAAACTAATTTAGATTATCTCTGGTCAACCAATTTCGTTGTTATAGCTTAATTAAGCGTCTTAGTCTTGGTCAACCGATTTCGTTATTAAATCTTATCTAAGCGTCTTAGTCCTACGTTTCAATATGTATAATGCACTGTCGTTTATTTTTGTGGAGAACTTGTTCATGAGGGATAGGCAAGTACCTTAATGCACTCCAACCTTAAAAATGTATAAAATGTACGAATTTAAATAGTTTGTATTTGCCTTCTTTCCCCAAGAAGATTTTATGGTTTTTCTTAATTGTGTTTATCGAAATCTTATAGAAATGAATTGTTCTCCCATCATGGCTTTGCCCAAGCAAACAGATTCAAGGTATTACTGCTTTTGTTTGCTGTAAGAGTCCTTTTCACATATGTTAGTGCCCTGTTGAAGTTTTGGCATTGCAAAGGTGTTCGGTGATTTAAATTAATTAAGTTGATATTCTGAAAATATTTTTTGCAATGTATATGGAACATCATTACAAGAAAAAAATTAATGAGCATGCAACTACTGGATTCAAACTTGAAACTGCATCCCGGCTACTAATGCTCTTCTACTGAGCTAGCACCCATTTGAATTCTAAATTTTAAGAAAAGAAAATGTTTCAATGCAGTCATTTTTGTCATCTTACTCAGTTTTCATTTGATTAAAATTTACTAGTTTGCTCCTCTAGTCTTCTCTATCAGCTAGATGCCTAGATTCCAACCGCTGATCCTCTGGCACTCTATCTACTTTTCTAATTAAGAGAGCTGAGTTAGCTGAGTTTAATATCCTTATTCTGCAGAGTTAAGTCTTTTTAGCAAGAGATCAACCTGAGGGACTTCTCAGAGTGCGACTCAGGTCCGGAATGGCATGTGCAGTGTCTCCCAAACCAGAAAGAGAGAAAGAGTGAAGGAAAAATCAAAATTGCAGCCTACTGCATGCCAGTCTCGTTCTTAGATGTATGATGGAAAAGGTCAGTAAAAGTATCTTAGTGATGTTTGCTAAGTTTGCTTAGGAATATGCATGCCAGTTCTCTAGTTTTGCATGCATGGAGGATTACAGATTCACATTCCGTGAACTCGGGTTCCTTGAACTTTATTACTTGCTTGTTTGATATTTTGGTTATAAATTTATAATATTTACTTGTATATTGTATTTCTCGAAGAAACTATTAACCCGTATAGTATTATAGTTAAAGGTTTCTATTTAGACTCTATTCTGAAATTAGTTAGGGTTATTCCCTCCGTCCCATTTAAAGAAGTTTACCCACATTTTCACTTTATTGCTCTACGAATTTTGTTAATTTTCAAGACAAAGTTATATTTGTGTAAAGTATTTCTTTTAAATTTGTGAAAAGTCCACACAGACTATTATTCCGGGGTGGAGGGAGTAGTAGTATAGAAAAGATAAAATGACCAAACCAGTTAAAAATATTACATAAAACACCAATAGAAAATGCCGAGAAAAATGAAAAATATTACAGCATAAAACAACCATTATTTGAATATGGCCACAATGTGAGTTAGAGTTTATGTAGGATCAAGTGACCTCCGTACTGAGGTTGGAGAATGATGACAGTAAAAGGAGCATGAGCATACGACGGCGAAAGCTCGAAAGAGAATCGTTGAAGTATCATCGCTATCGCCATTTTAGCCTCCAACATTGCAAAGTTCTGTCCAATACACACTCTCGGTCCCAAACTGAATGGTAAATAGGAAACCTGTTTTTTCGTTGCCTTTGCAATTCCTTCAGAAAACCTCTCTGGACTGAATTCCTTCACATCATCCCCCCAAATTTCAGAGTCGTGTTGGAGTAGGATAATTGGTAAAGCAAGCATCGCTCCCGCTGGTATGGATAATTTTCCAAGTTTAGTCTCTTTATGAACGGTACGACCCATCATTACTGCAGGTGGGTACAACCTTAAAACCTCGTTCAATACCATAGTGACCTGAAAATGAACAAAAAAGCGTGTTTCAATTAGAAACATGATCATCGTGAACCAATTATTTCGTATATGGTAATTGCAAAGTTAATTTGCTTACAATCTTGAGGTGAGTCAAGCCATCAATTGTAGGTTCCTGATTCCCAAACACCTCCAAGACCTCTTCTCTAGCGCGATGTTGCCAGTTTTGGTGCCTGCCGAGTAAAACCAATGTCCAAACATGTATTGCCGAAGTCGTCTCATGTCCAGCAAAGTAGAATAACTTGCACTCATCGATCACTTCTGAGATATTCATTCCTGCCTTCTTGTTATTCCCATTGTTTTCGACTTCTCTCATGTTGGATTCAAGTAATATGCCCAACCAGTCGTTTTCGCCACTTTCCCCTGCATTCATTTCCTTCATTCTTCTATTGATGAGACTTGTAAGTACAGATTTCAAGTCACTGTCGATTCTTTTCATTCTCTTGTTGTTCTTGGTAGGCAAAAAACTGCTCATGCAAATATTCTTTTTATCTTAGTTGCATGTCTTGTACGCGTACATTTCTAATTTTCAGATTCTTAAAGAATAAACTAGAGTTAAAGAGATTAAAATCTGAATCCTTACCTTGAGCCAGGGATGTACACCGATCGCAGCATCTGGATGGTGAGATCTGCTTGTTCTGTTTGGAGTTGAAACACCTTTCTACCCTCTTCGTCGTTGCTACCAAAAGCAGTACGAGATATAACGTCACTGGTCATTGTCTGAAGATAAGGCCACACGTCCACCTCACCTGTTCCTGCAGATGATATCATCTTTTTCCATTTGGTCACCATCTCGCTACAGCTCAAATGAAATGCCGGTAGTGTTGTGAAAAACGAAATATGCAGAAAGAAAGAATCAAAACACACAGATTTACGTGGTTCGGCAAAACATGTCTCTCTTTTCGGGTCGTAGCAAAACAAGAATCGGGTCGATTCATAAAACGGGTCGCCCATGAACCAGGGTTCCAACCCAACAATTCTCCCACTTGGAGACTGGTTCAACATCATGTACCAGAACCACATCACCTAACATAATAAAGCTCCATCCCTGCAACTCAACTCATTTTCTTCAAGAAAGAAGACCCACTGAAGCTGCGCACAGCTTCAATTTCTCAACAGTAACAACCTTTGTGAACATGTCTGCTGGGTTCTCTCTTTCACAAATCTTCTCAAGTTGTACCTGACCATCATCAAGTAACTCACGGATGAAATGATACTTTGTCTCAATATGCTTGGTCTTAGAATGGAACGCTGGATTTTTAGAAAGAAAAATAGCACTCTGACTGTCACTGTGAAGCGTGTCATTCTCCTGTATCTTCCCCAACTCTCCTAAGAATCTCTGCAACCATACCATCTCCTTTGCAGCTTCCGTGATAGCAATATACTCAGCTTCCGTTGTTGAAAGAGAAACAACCTTCTGCAAGTTAGAACCCCATGACACTGCTGTACCACCCAAGGTGAATACATACCCTGTAGTACTCTTCCTTTTATCAAGATCACCAGCAAGATCAGCATCAACAAAACCCTTAAGTTTCAAAGCATCTCCACCGAAACATAAGCACGTGCCTGAAGAACCTCTCAAGTATCTTAAGATCCATTTAACTGCCTCCCAATGTTGCTTTTCTGAATTACTCATGTACTCACAACTCCCACTGCATGGGAAATATCTGGCCTAGTACAAACCATAGCATACATCAATGAACCAATAGCTGAGGCATATGGAGTCTTACCCATGTGTTGCGAATAGAAAAAATAATACTTTAAAGTTAACTTGAAGAAACTTGGGGGGAGAGATATGGATATATAATACCTTCAATTTTTCCATACGAAAAGCTGGATTCAGGAGCTCGCGGTGTTTAGCCCATTGTTCATCCTCGTATTGAACAAGGCCAGGGCTAGCGGATTTGATTTCGGTTTCTGAAATGCATATATCTTTGTCAGAATTTCTTTCACCAATTCAGGCTCTGATATATACAGTCTTGGTCTCGGTCCAAACCACATGAATGAGTTCTTTCCTGCACATCATAGTTGTGTGTCAAAACAATTGATCATTGAATCAATAGGCAAAAATCACAGTTTAGGAAGGGCTTAATTGTTCTGGTAAAGAATGTTGGAATAGATGCCCTAGAGGCAATCATAGATTTAGTATGAACAATGTTTTGGCTAGAATATTCATTTATTATTTATGGCGATATTTAATATAATGAAGTCCTTAGATAAAATGTGTTATTTATCTTAAATATCCCTAGTCCATTATATTGATTAATAGGACAATCAAATATAGACTAGTGTGTGGATAGATTGATATGGAGATATCAAGTCTAAACACATGGGTATGCATTAGGAGTAATGGATGCTGGATTGACCCACGACGAAAAGGATACATTAGATTATGTGAAGGCACAATCGCTTTTCGTAGTGCTAATATTATTGCAATCCTTGGACTTGAAGTCACTAGATACTCTAGTTGTGAAATATTGCGCTTTGATGTTATCAAACGTTACACCGTAACTGGGTAATCATAAAGGTGGCTATCGGGCGTGATAGGAAGCAAGCTTAGAGATCGTAGTGATGTAGATAGGATTTGTCCCTCCCACATAATGGGGGTAAATATCCACGACCACTCGAGGGATGAGGCTTATTGAATGTCTGGCCAGACTCAGATAAATTAATATAGAGATATTAATGTTATCTGCAAGTATAAGCATATTCCCAGGATCGAGGAACTATGGATTGGGTATACGAGTGTGACTATTTATGTCTCGTGTCCAATCCGGATAAGGAGACAAAGGGATAATGCAATATGACATATTGGGCACAAATGTTTGTCGGGATCACTGACTATTTCTATGGGTTGGGTGGCATGGATGTGTTGCTAGACACCGCTCCATGTTAGTAATAGTTACTACCAACTATATAGAAACCTTTGGGGTCACACGTCAAATAGAGTAGAGCTAGATTTGGGATTAATTAATATAGATTAATTAATAGAAGGATCATTGTGCAACACCTTGCAAACTTAGTAGGACTAATTTGCAAGGAAGGGAATAGTTCTAGTCCTACTAGAACAAGAAAACTCTAATATGGAAACAACAAGGAGTTGTTGGAGTATATATATAAGAGGCTCTAGCTTCCTTCCCATAAGATTGTTATTAGACATAACATAAGGAGTGGGAGAGAGCAAAAGAGAGAGCAAGACAAGAGCTAGGCCGAAACCTAGCCCCGTCCGCCCCCTCTACCCGACGGCACAAGGAGGGCCGAACCTCCTTGGTTCCTTTTGTTGCTTTGATCTTCTTCCCTCTTCCTCCGGGTTCAAGCTAGCACTTGTTTGAAGGAAGAATCTAGATCTAACCTCTAGACGTGGATCAACCGTAGAGACGAGGACATCATTCTTCGTGTGATCTCACAAATCAAAAGGTACACATCTTCTATGACCCTAATCATGTTATGATGTCTCTTCATGTGATCCTTGGTGGGCTTTGAGTAGGATTATTTTTGTTATTCCGCTGCGTTACCTACGTCAAAACCCAACAGTGGAATCAGAGCCACAGGTCGTAGAACATAACATGATCATATGTGTTTACGATTTCAGTTCATACACCGTATTATTGTTTATTACGCGAAAACTGAAAAATTGGCATAGTAGATGCAATATTGAATTTGATTCAATCAAACAAGACCAAATTTAACATTGGATGTTAGAATTGGTGAGTTTAATCACATAGGATGTGAATAATTTGGTTCTTGAAAAATTAGGGTTCATGGGCACATGATTGAAAAGGGGTTTTCAATTATGGAAACAAATTTATGGAAATAAATCCATAAGGAAACAACCTTGCTTGGGCAACAAGGAAGAGGGAAGGAGACTAGGGCCGAAACCCTAGCCGCCTGCCCCTCCCTTGGGCGCCAAGCAAGGCCGCGGGCCTCTAGGCGTGCGGCGGTCCTAGGGTTCGGGCCACTTGTTGGCTTGGGCCCTTTGGACCGTTGTAAAACCCTAGTTACCCAATTTCGTTAAAATTAAACAAGCGCGTTAAAAAATAAGTTTTAATTGTATTATGTGCTTTAATGCATGGTGGATGGATATGGCCTAGGATTGTGGATGTTTATTTTTTTGTGGTTTGGTTTACGGCCTGCGAGCTGATCAAATTAATGTAATAATTAATTAAGTTTTACGGCCTGCGAGTCGTCTTTTTCTCCTCGACATGTGAGGCTTTTATTATTTATTCTAGATGTTAGGCTAGAATTAGAAATATTTAGATGATAGCCAAGAACATGGAGAAGAAGACCGGAGAACCAAAGGAGCCAAAAGACATCCCTAGGCGCGCAGCTTTGGTGGAGCACATGGAGATGAGCTCGGCACTTTAGGGCAATTAGATATTATCATTGGCTTGATAATATCATTAGTCTAGGGGCCATATCCATGCCCCGTTTTTTTTTGTTTTGTGGATGTTTATTATTCATGCCTTGTTATTTATTTTGTGTGTATGACGTTACTAGCAAAAGGATAACAAGATAATAATAAACAAGGTTGGTCTTTTATTGTGGATGGCCCAATCCAAATAAGTAGACCATGTTGATAAGATCAACCAAACAACTTAAAAGAAATCCCTCAAATAAATATTGCGTTTTGCCTTCTCTTGCCAAAACACCCTTCATGATCATGGCCTATTAAAATTCGGGCTTGCCAAAGCAAGACGATTTTAATTTTTCATGATGTGTTGCGGACGACGCAAGCTAGTAATGCGTGTATGTTGAAAACAAGAGGTTGGACGCAAGTAGGCAAGAGTCAATTGGATTGATGAGCTTAGAGGCATGAAAATTAGGAGTTATCCACTGGATAAAGAATAAAAAGGAATTTATTCACCTAATTGGATCAAGAGTTGCATGGGATGCAATTGGAATGGTTCCTACCTAAATAACCAATTCTTGGGTGACTTGCCAAAGCAAGCTCAAGAAGGAGTGAAAAAGGGATCTTGGACCCACTAGAAAGTATAAAGATATTTTCCGCTTTAATAGTGAGGGCTATTAATCCGAAGAAAATAGTGGGAGCTATATTTAATGATCTAGCCATTGTTAAATATAGTCAAATTGTTCAAAATACTAAATTGCATACTTCTCGTTTTGAAGAATTCCAAATGGCAAACAACAACGCATCGAGTTCATCCCTACGATTTGTCCTTGAGAAGGATAAATTGTCTGGAACAAATTTCATTGACTGGTACAGAAACTTGAGGATTGTCCTCAAGCAAGAAAAGAAGCTGTACGTCTTGGACACTCAGATTCTAGACCCACCACAAGATGAGTCTCTACTAGCGGAAGTAAGGGCACGTCAGAAACATATTGATGATTCTAATGACGTGACTTGCCTCATGCTTTGCACCATGACTGGTGAGCTTCAGAAGCAACACGATAACATGGAAGCCTATGATATGATCAGACACTTGAAACAATTGTTTCAGGAACAGGCAAGGCATGAGCGCTATGAGGTGTCTAAAGCATTATTCAAAAGCAGTCTTGCAGAGGGGAATCCAGTAGGCCCTCATGTACTCCGAATGATCGGGTACATAGAGAACCTTGAGAGACTGGGGTTCCCACTCGGCCAGGACTTGGCGACTGATCTCGTCTTGCAATCGTTGCCTGACAGTTATAATCAGTTCATTATGAGCTATAATATGAATGAGATCAACAAGTCTTTGCCAGACCTATTGGACATGCTAAAGACAGCTGAGCAAAGCATCAATAAAGGCAAGGGCAAAGCCATAATGATGGTCCACAAGAAGAAGGGCAAGTCAGTTGCATCTACTTCAAAAGGAAAATGTAAGAAAGTTGCGAAATCCAAGGAAGCCCTAAAGCCTAGTGGAGGCGTGGCTAAAGGTGAATGTCACTACTGCAGCCAGCCGGGTCACTGGAGGAGGAACTGCCCTAAATATCTGGAGGATAAGAAGCTTGGAATAGTGATTCCACCACCACCAAGTATTTATGTTATAGACGTCAATCTCTCTATTTCATCATCCTGGGTATTGGATACCGGATGTGGTTCTCACATTTGTCGTAATGTGCAGGATTTGAAAAGAAGTAGAAGATTGCGAAAAGGGGAGATAGACTCGCGCGTAGGGAATGGAGCAAAGGTTGCTGCATTAGCTGTAGGCGTTTATGAGCTATCTTTGCCTTCTGGACTTATTTTAGAATTAGACAATTGCTTTTATGTGCCTGCTATGAGCAGAAACATTATTTCCGTTTCTTGTTTGGACGAGAAAGGTTTTTCTATTTAAATAAAGGACAAGTGTTGCTCCATTTATTTTGATAGTATGCACTATTGTAGTGCGCATTTGTCTAATGGATTGTATATCCTTGATCTAAATAATCCAATCTATAACATAAATACTAAAAGGATTAAAACTAATGATTTAAATCCTACATATCTATGGCACTGTCGTTTAGGCCATATAAATGAGAAACACATATCTAGACTCCATAAGGATGGACTTCTAGACTCATTTGATCTGGAATCATATGAGACATGTGAATCTTGTTTATTAGGAAAAATGACAAAGTCCCCTTTCAATAAGAAAGTCGAGCGGACTAGTGAGTTATTGGCACTCATACATACTGATGTATGCGGACCATTCCCCACGCCTGCCAGAGGTGGTTATACCTACTTCATCACATTTACTGATGATTTCAGTAGATATGGATTTGTATACCTTATGAAGGCCAAATCTGAATCCTTTGAATTGTTCAAGGAATTCAAGAATGAAGTAGAGAAGCAACTTGGCAAGAGTATTAAAGCCCTACGATCGGATCGTGGAGGAGAATACTTAAGCCAAGAGTTGGATGATTATCTTAGAGAGTGTGGGATAGTATCCCAGCTCACTCCACCCGGAACACCACAATGGAATGGTGTATCTGAGAGGAGGAATCGCACTCTATTAGATATGGTGCGATCTATGATGTCTCAAACAGATCTTCCGATATCCTTTTGGGGACATGCTCTAATGACGGCAGCTTTTACCATTAACCGTGTTCCATCCAAATCAGCCATGAAGACGCCATATGAGATATGGACTGGGAAGCGTCCCATAATGTCGTTTATGAAGATTTGGGGCTGCGACGTCTATGTAAAGCGTTTACAAACAGACAAGCTCGGGCCTAAAGCGGATAAGTGTAAGTTTGTGGGATATCCTAAGGAGACTAAAGGATATTACTTCTATAACCCTACCGAGAACAAAGTGTTCGTTGCTCGGACCGGCGTGTTTCTAGAAAGAGAATTAGTCTCTAAAGAAGCAAGTGGGAGGGTTGTAGAACTTGAAGAAATTCATGAACCACAAACCACTGAACCAATAATGGAACATGAACAGGAACCACAAGAAGTTGTGGAAGAACCTGTTCAGGTAACACAGGAACTCCGTAGAGCAGGAAGAGTGCGTCATGAGCCAGAGAGGTATGGACTTCTCGTGACTGAGCCCGATGACGTACCACTCATGGAAGATGAGCCTGCAACCTATGGAGAAGCCATGAGTGGCCCAGACTCTAAGAAGTGGCTAGAAGCCATGAGATCCGAAATGGATTCCATGTACACCAACAAAGTATGGACTTTGGTGGAACCACCCGAAGGGGCTCGACCCATAGGGTGCAAGTGGGTCTTCAAGAAGAAGACCGACATGGATGGAAAAGTATTTGCCTATAAGGGCCGATTGGTGGCCAAAGGTTATAGACAAATTCATGGTATTGACTATGATGAGACCTTTTCACCGGTCGCCATGACCAAATCCATTCGAATCTTACTTGCTATTGCAGCATACTACGACGATGAAATTTGGCAAATGGATGTCAAAACAGCGTTCCTTTATGGGAACCTCCTTGAGGATGTGTACATGACACAACCAGAGGGTTTTGAGGATCCAGAGAATGCCAATAAAGTCTGTAAGCTGCAAAGGTCCATCTATGGATTAAAGCAAGCTTCTAGGAGCTGGAATCGACGTTTTGATGACGCGGTCAAAGAGTTTGGCTTCATCAAGAACGAAGATGAGCCTTGTGTTTACAAGAAGGTTAGTGGGAGCTCTATAGTATTTCTAGTCTTGTATGTGGATGACATACTAATCATTGGCAATGATATTCCTACTCTGCAATCTGTTAAAGATTGGCTAGGAAAGTGCTTTCCGATGAAAGACTTAGGAGACGCAGCCTATATACTTGGTATAAAGATCTATAGAGATAGATCTAAAAGGTTGCTTGGCCTAAGTCAGAGTACATATATTGACAAGGTGTTGAAGAGGTTCAACATGCAAGATTCCAAGAAGGGATTCTTGCCCATGTCACATGGAGTCACTCTTTCCAAGAATGATTGTCCCTCCAATGAGATGGAGAAGGACCGCATGAGCAGGATACCCTATGCTTCGGCCATAGGATCCATCATGTATGCCATGCTATGTACTAGACCAGACGTATCATACGCATTGAGTATGGTGAGCAGATACCAGTCCAATCCGGGTGAGAGTCACTGGATTGCTGTCAAGAACATCCTAAAATACTTGAGAAGAACTAAGGATGTATTCTTGATATTTGGAGGTATGGAAGAGCTGAGTGTAAGAGGTTACACTGACGCGAGCTTCCAAACAGACAAGGATGATTACAGATCGCAGTCTGGATACGTGTTTTGCTTGAATGGAGGAGCTGTAAGCTGGAAGAGTTACAAGCAAGGAACAGTTGCTGATTCTACAACAGAAGCTGAGTACATTGCTGCTGCGGAAGCGGCAAAAGAGGCAGTATGGATAAAGAAGTTTATCGCTGAGCTCGGTGTGGTCCCTAGCATAGTGGATCCCATAGAGTTTTATTGTGACAACTCTGGGGCAATCGCACAGGCGAAGGAACCAAGATCGCACCAAAAGTCAAAGCATGTACTTAGGAGATTCCATCTTATTCGTGATATGATCGATCGAGGAGATGTGAAGATGTGCAAGATTCCGACGGATGACAACGTGTCAGATCCGCTCACGAAACCTCTTGTGCAGCGAAAGCATGAAGGGCACGCCAGATCTATAGGCATACGAGATGCGCCAGATTGGCTCTAGTGCAAGTGGGAGACTGTTGGAATAGATGCCCTAGAGGCAATCATAGATTTAGTATGAACAATGTTTTGGCTAGAATATTCATTTATTATTTATGGCGATATTTAATATAATGAAGTCCTTAGATAAAATGTGTTATTTATCTTAAATATCCCTAGTCCATTATATTGATTAATAGGACAATCAAATATAGACTAGTGTGTGGATAGATTGATATGGAGATATCAAGTCTAAACACATGGGTATGCATTAGGAGTAATGGATGCTGGATTGACCCACGACGAAAAGGATACATTAGATTATGTGAAGTCACAATCGCTTTTCGTAGTGCTAATATTATTGCAATCCTTGGACTTGAAGTCACTAGATACTCTAGTTGTGAAATATTGCGCTTTGATGTTATCAAACATTACACCGTAACTGGGTAATCATAAAGGTGGCTATCGGGCGTGATAGGAAGCAAGCTTAGAGATCGTAGTGATGTAGATAGGATTTGTCCCTCCCACATAATGGGGGTAAATATCCACGGCCACTCGAGGGATGAGGCTTATTGAATGTCTGGCCAGACTCAGATAAATTAATATAGAGATATTAATGTTATCTGCAAGTATAAGCATATTCCCAGGATCGAGGAACTATGGATTGGATATACGAGTGTGACTATTTATGTCTCGTATCCAATCCGGATAAGGAGACAAAGGGATAATGCAATATGACATATTGGGCACAAATGTTTGTCGGGATCACTGACTATTTCTATGGGTTGGGTGGCATGGATGTGTTGCTAGACACCGCTCCATGTTAGTAATAGTTACTACCAACTATATAGAAACCTATGGGGTCACACGTCAAATAGAGTAGAGCTAGATTTGGGATTAATTAATATAGATTAATTAATAGAAGGATCATTGTGCAACACCTTGCAAACTTAGTAGGACTAATTTGCAAGGAAGGGAATAGTTCTAGTCCTACTAGAACAAGAAAACTCTAATATGGAAACAACAAGGAGTTGTTGGAGTATATATATAAGAGGCTCTAGCTTCCTTCCCATAAGATTGTTATTAGACATAACATAAGGAGTGGGAGAGAGCAAAAGAGAGAGCAAGACAAGAGCTAGGCCGAAACCTAGCCCCGTCCGCCCCCTCTACCCGACGGCACAAGGAGGGCCGAACCTCCTTGGTTCCTTTTGTTGCTTTGATCTTCTTCCCTCTTCCTCCGGGTTCAAGCTAGCAATTGTTTGAAGGAAGAATCTAGATCTCACCTCTAGACGTGGATCAACCGTAGAGACGAGGACATCATTCTTCGTGTGATCTCACAAATCAAAAGGTACACATCTTCTATGACCCTAATCATGTTATGATGTCTCTTCCTGTGATCCTTGGTGGGTTTTGAGTAGGATTATTTTTGTTATTCCGCTGCGTTACCTACGTCAAAACCCAACAAAGAAAACATTCCTTTGTGTTTTAAAAGTCGTGTGTAAGAAGTGCTGGGAGAAGGCTGATGTAGAAATTCATTTAAAAAGTGCTTGTTAAACTTAAAGTATAACCTGTTTTGGAAAAGCATTTGTTTGCAATTTATGTTTGGTAATTATCGTAACACTTGTATGTGTCAAAATGACAATGTTAGACATGGTAGAGTTTTAATGCAATTAAATACATAAATTTTTGGCATGAATAAAGAAGTCTATAAATAAAATTATTAAAAACAAGATCCGAAAAAACAACCTTTCTCTGCCTCTCAAATGCAAGCAGTTGTTGTCCAAAATGCATAAAATAATAATTTACCAAACACATTAAATACTGATTTTGGTATCAGAAAACAGCGTTCTGGAAAACAAAAGTATTACCAAGCTCAGTCTAAATATGGAGAGAATATATACCATAGGTGGAGACAATGTTGTGATCGATATGGAGGACGCGTGTAACGATGTCGTCGTCGATGCCAATGGGAGCGGATTTGGCCTTCTGCATTGAGCTGGAGAAGTCTTTTAGATCCCCGTACAAGAGCCTGTATGAGTTTCCGACAAACTCTTGGTTTCCTGAGGTGTTTCTCAACCCTCTTTGGCCTTAGCCAGACCCAATCCAACACGGACCATAATGCCCAACATGTTACAGCCACAGCAACACCGCCAACCATGGACGAGTAATAGTTTGAAGTAATCATCTCCTTCCTTGTGTCTGTTGTTTGCTCTTTATCAGAATGTAGTAGTGATAGTAATGTGAATGAATTGTGTCTGGGTGTCACGGGATTTATAGTCTATTGTGCATGTGCGCATGAGGAACGTAATTTTGAATGATGAAACATCCTGTCATCGAACCCAACTTGGTCCCTTTGAAAAAACTAGTAGAATGCACGTGCGTTACACGTGAAGAAATATAATATATATTTCTGAAATAGGAGAGATACTATAATTATTTTCAATAAAATATTGATTTTGTAACTTTTAAGGATAAAGTATGTCGTAGATTTGTTAGCAAGTTACACATGACATGGGCATGTCAACCAAATGTTGATTCCATAAGCTATTATATCTTAGCATTCTGTGGCATTTTGCTTTTATCTAGGCTGCTTCATTATCCCTCTCGTCTTACAAAGGCATTTCAATCATTTTTCCTAATTGATGATATCTTTTTTGATGAGAGGAGAATACTATAAAGAATAAAGGCAGCACTCTCAACTTAGGAAGACTAACTCCACGCAAATTATGGAAAATTATATCTCCAAAAAACATGGGAGAAGATAAGAACCAAACAAGAGATAATATGTTTGCAAAAAAAAGTGAAACACAATAGAAATATCAAAAGAGGGAGATTGATGCTGGTCTGGGTGCCTTCTCGGCAAGAGATTTGTGCAACTTTTGTGGTTCTTAAAGTTGAAGTTCAAGTTAATACAACACTGCAACGATTTGCATTTACAATCTTTGTGAATTAATGTTTAAATAATCGGATAATTACCCTGAAGTTTCCAATACATGCAACAAAAAGTGACTTTAAGAGTCGTGAAAGATTGGTACGAAAAAAAAAGAACTATTTTCATTATTTTACATCCTGTTAGCATTATGTGCGCCCATGTGGGGTGCACAGTGCAATTAACCTGAACTTATGGGTTTAGGTGAGACAAGCTCAAACCTTATGGGGTTAGTAGCAAGGACAAACCCTAGGGGGTTATGTTGCAATAGGTTATAAGTCTGTCTATATAAGGAGACAGCCTCCTATTATTTTATACACAATACTGTAGAGATCATGTGCTGATCATAATACAGTAAACCCTAGACTCTCTCTTCAACTAGCCTCCATTGCGTGGAACTTGGTGTGGATCAGAGCTCTCGTCCTAGAGATTCGAGCCAGATTGTGGGAGCAAGAAGAGCACGTGAAAGCAAGCACCCTACGATCATCCGTTGCGCTTAGGAGCTAAGGAAGACAAGGTAAACGCATGAATATTCCGCTTTAGTTCATGTTGTAGATCTGAATATGTTAGATCAAGTACGTCCTTCATTGGTATCAGAGCCTTAGGCTTGTTTTTCGTGCCTAGTTATGCGTTCCCGAATCAGATAAAAAATTCGAGTTTTTGAAATTTCATAATCTGCTAGTGAAACCTACATGGTTAGATAGGGTTTTTCACAAGGATTCCAGAAATATAAATTTAGTAATTTTTGGACGAACAGAGAATTAGTTATGATTTTTCTAAGATTCGAAACAGTATAAATCTGGACTGTTTAATCTGAGCAGTAAAAAGATTTTTTCAAAACATGTTAAAATTGGGTTTTGAACACATAATCTTGATCTACGTGAAACGACGATTCCAACGATGTAAAGATCGCCGGAAACGGAGGCCGGGAAGGCGGCGCGTGGGCTTCACGCGCCACCGACGCCGCCTCCAAGCGCGGCCACGCGCCGCCACGCGCCGCACGCGCCAAAGGGCGGCGGCGGACTTGCTGACGTCAGCTAGGGCTGACGTGGCACGATGACGTGGCAGGTGACGTGGCAGCCACGTGGGCTGCTGACGTGGCAGGTGACGTGGAGGGCTGACGTGGCTGCTGACGTCAGCACATGGTTGACGTGGCATGCCACGTGGCACGCTGACGTGGCACTCGGGCCGCGTCGGCGCGTGACGGAGGCGGACTCGCCCACGCGCGGCGGCGCGTGTGGGCGCGTGAGCCCTCCTCCGGCCACTATTTTTCACCAAATTTTTTTCTACATGCTCAGAATTAAATTTCCTATTTTCTGGGATTTTTTCATAATTTTTGGAAAAACAGAAAATTTTATTATTTTCCAGATTAATTAATTAGTGTTTAGCACACTTCCCGAGGCAATTAGACGTCCTTAAACACACTGTTTTGAGCCCAAATTTTTTCTGCAGACTTAGGATATTTTTCCCTACCTTATGAGATAGGAGGTGAGATCCTAGGTAGTTGGGAGCGATTTTCGATCTTATTAGTTGATTGATTTATTGCTTATTAATTTCCAGTAATTATTCTTTAATTCTGGAAATTTCTTGAAAATTCCAGTATGTTTATATTATTATTATACATGCTGTTGTGGGTTGAATGGATGTGTTTGATGCATGGATGTGGCTTAGATGGTTTTATATTTGGTTTTGGATATGTAATCAATTAAAATACGGCCTGCGTGTCGTGCCTCTCTACATACTCTATTGTCTTCTCTTCTCATCTAAATCGCCTATTAGAGGTTACTTCTTAGAAATAAGATATTTAGTGAAGATTGAAGAATAGAAGCTTCAAGAGAGGTGGCCAAACCAAAAAGCTATGGCGCGAGGTGCATGGAGCAAAGAGACGAACAGGGAAGCTTCAAGGAGCACTCGAGATGAGGCGAGATCCATGAGGCGAGAAGTTCAAGACTTGCTCAAGAAGTACTCTCAATAGTGGGAGTGCACCTTAGGGGCCACATCCATTGCATATTTATTTATGCTTATGCTTGTTTTACGTTATAACTGCGTGTGATTGGATATATATGTATAACCTCGCATGCTAAGGAACTAAAACAAAAGAGCTCACATGGTTATACATGATTGAAACTAATAGGGAATCATAAGTGATGACATTTGATTCCTAGAATTGCCACTAGGTTTTGGTGGAGTCCTTATGATGAACTATGAAATTTTAATCATATATCATGTTATTTCGGAGCTAAGTAAATGCTGGTATTAATTTCCTATGCAATGTCTCAAGATCAATCGTGTCTAATTCGAAACTGTAAAGGCTAAAATAATGACAATAAACGATATGACAAGTCATCGTACTATGTAACCAAATCGTTGGACATAGTTTGTCAAACCACCTACAAGTATGGTCGAACCTGTGATGAATAGTTGTCACAGCAGCACATGAACATTATCTTTAGGCTAACCAATAAGTGGGAGGCAGTCAAGATAAATTTCATAGAGCGTGCTATGCCAAGGTGGGGAAATGACCTCATCAGCAAGTTCAAGACCACTTTGAGATTCAAAGATTGTAGGAATAAGCCAAAGAAGAATCTTGGATCCACCTTAGCCATTTACCTCATTAAAAATTGTGAGTAATGACTCATAAATCCCACCTTAAACTATCGTGTTTAAGTTATCCGATTAGCAATTCGTTGCTATCTCTGCCACGTTTCATGAAAGTGCCATGGAAACGTTATATGACACACTTTGAAAGTGTCAGGATGTTTGGATGAGACCAAACATCACTCCGTTCTAGGATCTAAGCAATATATGATTGCTAAGTATACTAGTTCAGCATACTTTTGAAGTCTAAGCAATATATGATTGCTAAAGGCCATGGATGAAGTATGATCGGCAGATTTAGTCCCTACTCCGGTATTAGGACCGTGGAAGAGGTGGGGCAAGGATAAGGGAATGAGGGCGAAATATTGGTACATGACCAATATCCCAAGACAGGCAAATGCAAAGGAGGAAAAGGATGTTTCCCTAAGACTAGAAGGCCAGACATGGCACTAGCTTCTCGTCTAAGGATCCATGAGATTATCTTTGAGGGAGTAGCCACCAAAATTTGTTTTGGTTACAGTTTTACTTTGGAATTCGTCATGTTATGTATGGTTATGCACTCTTGATTTCTAGCATGAATAACGCCTCAGGATCTTTGGATATCAACTCTAGGGTTGTGCCTTAAGATTCTGATATGTGGCGCGCTAGATTGTGACACACTACATCAGGAAAGGATGTTCAGGCTAGCTAAGGTAGGCCTGCTTGGAATATGCCCAAGGTACCCTTACCTGTGTGTGATTCTTGCCTTACACGAAAGGCGAAAGGCAAACCATCCAGTAAAGCAGTAAGGATTATTGAGTCTTTACATATTATTCATTCTGTTATTGTGATCCATTAAAAGTTAAAACTAAGACATGGTGCTTACTGTTCCATCACATTCGTAGATTATTATACGCATCTCAACTATGTGTGGTTGGGCCACATAAGTCTGAGGCACAAGGGTGCTTGAGACAGGTATCTACAAAAGGTAGAAAACCGTCTGGATAAAAGGATATGTCCTTAGCCAGAATGAGATTGCGAGTATCTATCTTAGCAAGAGCTATGTGATGGAGAGTAGTTAGGCAGTTGGCTGTTCCCATGCCCTGCAGCAGATTGCTGTGGCGGATAGGAGGAATAGGATACAGCCTGAGATGGTTCGAGGTATGATAGTACGTGCAGAGTATAAGTTCCCTATCTTGAGGAGACACTTTGTTAAACGTCTGTCGATTTACTCAACCAAGGACCCACCAAGTCTGTAGCCACTACGCCCTACGAGATGTGGACCAAAAGGCAACCTGTATGAGGTCACCTTAGGCCATAGGGATCGGCAACTTATGAGCTAACTAATTTTCCTAGTCAGGGAGAAGCTCGTGGAGATGGTATTCTCTACGAGTAAGAGGAACCACTAGATGACACTCAATTCACCACTACTCAAGAGGAATTTGTTCCTATGTATCTTGAGAACAGTGGGAGTGCCTTACCTAGTGAGCAGCCTATCGTATATGACGATAATGCTGAAGAAGAATCCTCTTTGCGTAGGAACGCTCGATGGAGCGCACCCCGTCGACGATTTGACATCGAAGGGGAAGACGTGATAGTCACCACGCAAGATGTTGATGAACCTAGGATATTGTCCCAGGATATTTCATCACCTGACAAGAAGGAATTAAGACCCTAGATGGAATAAATGTATCTTCATGGAGTAACATGTCTTCCCATACTATTCGGAGTACTCTAGGGGGTTGCGTATTCGAAACGCAACAGCTGATTAGTAGTATAACGCAAATGGATTCACAAGCTATATGTTTTCTCTTAGGAGATACCCATAGTTAAGGGAATGTTCGTAGAGATGATGATCTCCGCGAGCATGGAGGAACCGCTAGAAAATACCCTGTTCCTTAGTCCACTATGAGGAATTAGTCCCTCAAGGATCCTTCGGACAGTGGGAGTGATTTTCTAAGCAGGTGCCCATCCATAGGGGTGAGAGCAAATTATGATCCTCCTATGCAAAGGAACTGCTCATAGGAGCATGTCCCATCGACTATTTGAGATCGAAGGGATGATCTTAAGGATCACCTTGCATAATCGATAGGATAGAATACTATGCCTTATCGTTCCCTAATTATGAAGAATGAAAAGTAGGTTTTATAGGAAAAGTTAGAGTCTGTAAAAGACCAACCAAGTTTAAGGCTAGGTTGACTTTTCCGACTGGATGTTAGACTATTGGGAATAGATGTATTTCCAAGGTCATTCAGAGTGACACAGGCGGAAGCATACTAAGGCATACGACTTGCAGAGGTATCGGTAATAGTTGTGATGATGGAGATAAGGCTCCATTCTCGATGAACGTGACGACTGAATTTCTCGATAGAGAAATCAGAGAGGTGATCTGCATGACTCGGCCACAGGGTTTCGAGATGTAAGATTGGATGCACATATAGGTGCAAGCTAATTAAGCTTATGTATGATCTTAATTAGTCCTCTAAGTCAGCAGTATTTTATCAATGGATGAAAACCGCTGCATATCACTCTCGGTCGTAGAGAGTAGATGAACGCGTCACTTATTATCGATGACACACTATTTCCAGGAGAGTCTAAGGACTATTTCACATCCACTATAGGGTGGTTATCCTTTCGATTTGTGACGAAGGATATTAGTAGGGCGAGATGCACTCTCGTTCGTTCAAAAGGACTTCTTATATTGACGCATAAGGCGGACAACAAGAAGATACTCTGAACGATTCCATGTAATGGACCCAAGGACATGTGATACTCCTATAGCTCGCTGCAGGATTTTACGAGCCTGAATATGTGCCCTAAAAGACACCATACAAGATTGGCTAAATGACCAAAGTGCCCGATGCAGTGTGAGTCTGCTATATACTATGGTATATACTGAGACCCCACAAACCTCATGCAATCGGAAGAGTGGATTTCAGGAAATCTAACTTAAGACACTAGATTGCAACCAAAAGGATACTCGGTACGAAGGATCACGTGTTATAACTATCGGAGATGATGCTTCGACTAGCCAGCTATGTATGCTGACTAGGGTGGGGACCTAGATACACGTAGATCCGACTCAGGCTATAGTCCATGCTAGATGACATCGCATGGAACAGGAGCATATGTGTTGCAAAATCGTATTAGACCGCTTGATAACTCTATATTAGAGTTATATTTCTTCTACGTTTGTGTACCGTTTTGTGTAGTTTCCGGGTTGAATATAGTAGAAATACACTATGAACTTGAGGAAATTGGATAAGTTTAGCTTTGAGTGATAAATTATTAATCCGGGCGTTTTTCACATTATTTACATTTATTTTGTCACTTTTGATCGCACGGGGTGTTTTCGTGTTGTGTTGCACAGGAAACGGAGCTCATGGATCAAGAGGAGGAGGAAAACGAACTTCGGAACATATGCGGAAGCTTGGGGGAGAAAGAAATTGGAAGAAAAGAGGACAAAGATGGAAAAAGGGGGTCAAAGTGTCATTTGAGAAAGTTTGAAGTGTAGGATCAAAAGTTGATCCTAGGATCAAAGCAGATCGCACGATCAACTTTCGTGATCGTACGATCTGCTAGTGTGGAGAACTCACTGACTTGTAGGATCTGCAAGTTGATCCTACGATCAACAAGCAGATCGCAGGATCAGCTTTGGTGATCCTACGATCAGACAAAGATTAGAAGCACGCACAACAAGCAGATCGCACGATCAGCAATAGGTGATCGCGCGATCTGCTAGCAGACCCAGCGCGTCAACGTGAAAATAAAAGGGGAACTAGGGTTATTAATTAACAATGTTTTGATTATTAATCAATAGACCCTAATATTAAAAGAGGGGAGACGGGAGAAGAAGAAAAAACACGTGAGGGAAGAGGAGAGAGACGCACGGCAAGAAGAGGAGGGCTCCTCCTCCATTGAAGACTCAAGTTTGATTTCTTCTTCTTCTTCTTCTTCTCTCAATCTTTCTATGGAGAAACTAGTAAGTCTTGTTTGGTTGATTATTATTAGCTAAATACTTTGCTAGGCATCTCTTTGAGAGCCTAGGGTTTATGTAAACGATGATATTTTTCCGGATTTGATCTTTGCTTCATGATTTCTTGATTTCTTCTTTTGAATCAAGTCTAGTTTCTTGTTTATGTTAGTAATCCTAATTGAGTGACACGATTAGGAGATTAAACTAGGGTTCAAGAACTAGGGTTTCACTCAATAGTTGAATTCAGGCTTAAAGTTAGCTTATTTTTATTCAATTGTTCTTGTTCTATGCTTTATCTTTAGTATGAATGGAGTAGCTACCCGGACATGCTAGCTAATTAGATGAGTGCACGACAGTGACTCAACCTAATTGTGTAGAGAACTTGAACATCAATCCCGTATCACTGAGACTGAGAAGAGACGTGTTAGGATTGGCTAGTGTGGGTAGATTCGGTAGGTGAAATTCGACTGTTTCGTGCAACGGTGGACCGACAGGACCCGTTTTCGTGCATGTCGTTAGCCTATTAGAACGGACCGGTAGACACAAGAGACCGATAGGAGATTGTAGTGTACCGTGAAGTAGAATGACTTGAGACCGATAGGAGATAGTCAGTGCTGTTACCCGGCTTAGTTAGAATATAGTTAACGTGTTGCTCAGATAATCCGTAAATCGTTTACAACCCTAGGTGATCTAGAGATTGCCTAGTTTCTCCATATCTTTTATTAAATATAAAATAAAAATACAAAAATATTAGATTAGTTGTTATTTCAATTCTTAAATAAATTAACTCTTTCCTCCTGCACCATACTCTAAATTAAATAACTAATTAAATAATCTCAAGCATGTCCTCGTGGGATCGATAACTCGGGGTTGAAATATCACCCCTATATTACTTGACCGTGCACTTGCGCATACGCGTTAAGAAATCGCGTCAAGTTTTTGGCGCCGTTGCCGGGGACAGCGGTAGATTATTTTGTTAGGAGTTATTTTAGAGTACTTTTATTTTAGTTTGATTTTAATATTTTTATTCTATATCTCTGTGCTTCACGGGTGTCTTGTGAGTTTGTTTCTCAGGAACGCAGGAAGCAAGAGACAATATAAGCATGTGGAGCGAAGACTGTTATTCGGGTCCCCCCTACTGTTTCCACTGTAGGGGTAACCATGAAGACGAGGAAGCATGCATAACTTGGTGCTACGTATGCGGCATTTGGCACGAACGTAGAGACTCATGTCGAGTACATGCCCCCCAGCTTCATCAGCACCAGGAAGACTCATCAGCGGATATGGCAGAACGGCGTAGTATTATGAATGACATGGAAGTTTGCGCCAAATTTTTGTCCATAGATGCACAATTACCACAAGAGCATTCAGCCACAGGTAGGGAATACGTGAGGGTGATGTTGGAAAGGATAAAGAAACGAATAGAAAAACTGTCAACAGCAGGGGAATCAAGCATTCAAGAGCCACAAGAGGAGCCCTTGCCACATGACAGTGAGCCTCACATTGAACCTTCATCATCCCCACCACAAGTGGAAGAGGAGATAACTGAGCCGAACGAAGACTGCAGTGTCCAGGAACCATTGGTGGACTCTGCCATATATGAGGACTCAAACTCTGATTCAGACTGGGGTGGACATGTGTGCCGAAGATGGGAAGATCTGCCGTATTGCGAGCCAAGACCGCAGGTTCCCTCACATCCTTGGTATGAATGGGAAGACACCGAAATTGGAAGTCTGTGGTGTGCCGACGATGAAGCTGGTGAAACACTTGTGCTCAGTGCTATTGAGGTAAAAGCCCCAACTCTTATTAATGATGAATTCTCCGAATCCTATGTCACGCAAGTCTGCGATGAGCTGGAACAATTACTGTATGGGGATTCGTATGGGGAAGAATGTGATGAGAACCTCCCAATCTCTTGTTCTATGGGTGATTCTATTGATCATCCATATGCCATAGTCAAGGTGTTGGAAGTCAGCAAGTGTGGGGGTGTGGATGAATTGCATGGGTCATTTGAAGAGCATATAGCATCAAAGAAGTACTACTGGGATGATTTTATGGCCAGAGATTCATTTAAGCCCAGTGGTACTTGGTGGAAGTTTCTCAAGAAGATCAATTGCAAAATGAAAGGAGTCAGCTTCCACAATTGTCCACCCTCTTCAGAGCACAGGGGTGCACGTGAAGTTATTGAGAAGAGATGGTGGAAGAAGAAGAAGTGGAGGGATAAAGCAGTCTCCACTATTCTTTTCGGTTGAGGTAACCAGGTCGGGCCGTCGACCTTAAATTACAAGCGCTGCTTGGGAGGCAACCCAATGTAGAGTAGGATGCAAGTTGTTTCTGTTTTTGCTTTTAGTTCTCCATATTTGATTTTGAGGGGTGAGAGAGAGTTTCTTTAATACTTTCAATCAGTGTGCAGGGACACAGGTACAAAAGACGCTCCGGGTTCCCCTTCTTGATGCGTGTGATAGAGAATGTGAGTAGGCGCATCGGAATCCGGACGCGAGGTGATTCTTTTCCGGAAACTGTCAACGGTCCACAAGACCCCTTCTTGTTGCAGTTTCGCGGCAACGGTTCCCATGTAGGTCCGGGCACCCCAGGTACCTTTAACTCTCTCTCTTTTGTTTCTACGTTTTGAGCGGTAATTGTGGAGATCCACCGCCTACACATTTAAGCGATTAGTCCTCTTATTATATCTCTAAACTCGTGGAGGACAACGAAACGCTTAAGTGTGGGGGGTTTGTGTATATTTTGCTAGCCATGTCAGTTATGCATCGCCAGTTACATGCAGTTGTGTCGTATTGTGGAGTACATGTGGTTAGTGTAGAGTGTTTGATATAGTGTCGTATTGTGTTAGGATTGTTAGCATGCATTTTTTTTAGCACTTTTACTTTATTGAGTCCCCTACCAAATCGTGTGATTAGTCGAGTTGGCCATTGCATATAGAGTTAGGAAATATTGAAAAAAAAAATCATAAAATTTTAAACTTTTGAGGAAGGGCAATCGAAGAGAGTGAATGTGGAGAGGGCTTAATGATAGAATTCCTTAGGAATATGAAAATCTGGGGTGAGGTAGACGCGAGAATCTGGAGTAGGAAGACTTATAGGGCTAATGCACATTAGAAATGCGAGTAGCTGCCTCTCAGACTAGTTATCCTACTAGCGCTACACCACCGTCACTTAGGTAGTCGTCAACCCTCCTCGTAGTGGCAACGGAACAGCTGTGCGAGTGATGTTTATGGGGGCCTCACGTCCCGTCTCCATCTCCTAGGTCCACTAGTTACCCCTATTGATCCGTTTACCCCTTTTATTCACAGCCTCTAGCCTAGGAAGCCTTTCATTGTGACTTTCATCACTTGTTAGAATGGTCCTTTCCTATGCGTCATGATAGAGGGAGTTGAGTTAGGGAGGTTTGATGAGGGTGAGTTGATTTGATACATCTTACGTGGATTCTCTTACATGTCGTCTTTTGAGGGGATGTGAGGGTGAGTTAGAGACGGTAGCACACTTCGGTGTGGCGGTGAGTCGTGTCCTTACACCACGATCACAGGTGGAGTACCGTAGTGCGTGATATTTCTTCCGCACGTCATGGGGTGGGGGTTGGTTGATCTTATAGGAGGTCGTGCTTATGCTTTATTTATATTCTCTATATCTTAGGTGATGAGGAGGATCGGTTGGAAAAGCACGTTTACACATTGACTACTGGGTTCGTGATTTGCTTTGCATCAAGTGTGGGGGTGTCGACATCTATGTTATTACATCACTAATTTGACACATTCCACCCCCATGTTATCTAATTTTGACATTTGATCTCCTTGGATATTACTATCGTATTGTCGGCTCCGGGTGCTTAATGTTATTGTGTGGAAATGAAAAAAAAAGAGAAAAAAAAAGAGTAAAATAGAAAGTGAAAGTGAAATTGAAAGGGAATAAAGGAGCAAGCTTGAAAGTGAAGACCGGGGAGATTAGCTATTGTTCGAGATCACTTCTTCACATTTGTGGCCGCGAGAACGGCGTTGCACCAAGATTGAGGGAATGAGGGCCGGAGTAGTGAGATTCGGTGTGGTTCCTTGGATTTTGGTGAGGGAGTGTGAGAATCGGGTTTTGTGAGTTAGATCATGACGTCTAGGACAACGCTTCTAAATATCCTATCCTACCCGTCCTAAACCGTCAGCAATTTAACCCGTGGATAAATAGCTCGGAAGGTAAGTGCTAGGGATACGTTTGATGAGTGTGCGGAAGCAACATTTTTTGTGTTCGTGCCCGTTCTGTCTAACGAAACTGGCCGCAAGTTCTACCGATCACCAAAGTTATAGAACTTCCGAGGGAATATGAGAGCCTTATGACTTGCCGGTTTACTTTTTGAGATTGCCCAATCTCTAACTAAAAAGAAAAGAAAGAAAAATTTTGGTGTTGTTTCGATGTTTGCATTGTGAAATAATCGAGTTGCATTGTATAGTCATGTAGATTGCATGGGTGTGTGTGTTGTTTGTGTCACATGGCTAGTGAAGTTGGATGCAATTCGGTGGATTGAAAATCATAGTGTGAGAAGTGTTTTTGATTTTGCTCGGGACGCGCAAAAAGGTAGTGTGGGGGAATTTGATAACTCTATATTAGAGTTATATTTCTTCTACGTTTGTGTACCGTTTTGTGTAGTTTCCGGGTTGAATATAGTAGAAATACACTATGAACTTGAGGAAATTGGATAAGTTTAGCTTTGAGTGATAAATTATTAATCCGGGCGTTTTTCACATTATTTACATTTATTTTGTCACTTTTGATCGCACGGGGTGTTTTCGTGTTGTGTTGCACAGGAAACGGAGCTCATGGATCAAGAGGAGGAGGAAAACGAACTTCGGAACATATGCGGAAGCTTGGGGGAGAAAGAAATTGGAAGAAAAGAGGACAAAGATGGAAAAAGGGGGTCAAAGTGTCATTTGAGAAAGTTTGAAGTGTAGGATCAAAAGTTGATCCTAGGATCAAAGCAGATCGCACGATCAACTTTCGTGATCGTACGATCTGCTAGTGTGGAGAACTCACTGACTTGTAGGATCTGCAAGTTGATCCTACGATCAACAAGCAGATCGCAGGATCAGCTTTGGTGATCCTACGATCAGACAAAGATTAGAAGCACGCACAACAAGCAGATCGCACGATCAGCAATAGGTGATCGCGCGATCTGCTAGCAGACCCAGCGCGTCAACGTGAAAATAAAAGGGGAACTAGGGTTATTAATTAACAA
This sequence comes from Linanthus parryae, assembly GCA_023055425.1. Lineage (NCBI taxonomy): Eukaryota > Viridiplantae > Streptophyta > Magnoliopsida > Ericales > Polemoniaceae > Linanthus > Linanthus parryae. Next base: position 25,807,290 of record JALGPY010000005.1, on the reverse strand, counting down.
TGTTTTGATTATTAATCAATAGACCCTAATATTAAAAGAGGGGAGACGGGAGAAGAAGAAAAAACACGTGAGGGAAGAGGAGAGAGACGCACGGCAAGAAGAGGAGGGCTCCTCCTCCATTGAAGACTCAAGTTTGATTTCTTCTTCTTCTTCTTCTTCTCTCAATCTTTCTATGGAGAAACTAGTAAGTCTTGTTTGGTTGATTATTATTAGCTAAATACTTTGCTAGGCATCTCTTTGAGAGCCTAGGGTTTATGTAAACGATGATATTTTTCCGGATTTGATCTTTGCTTCATGATTTCTTGATTTCTTCTTTTGAATCAAGTCTAGTTTCTTGTTTATGTTAGTAATCCTAATTGAGTGACACGATTAGGAGATTAAACTAGGGTTCAAGAACTAGGGTTTCACTCAATAGTTGAATTCAGGCTTAAAGTTAGCTTATTTTTATTCAATTGTTCTTGTTCTATGCTTTATCTTTAGTATGAATGGAGTAGCTACCCGGACATGCTAGCTAATTAGATGAGTGCACGACAGTGACTCAACCTAATTGTGTAGAGAACTTGAACATCAATCCCGTATCACTGAGACTGAGAAGAGACGTGTTAGGATTGGCTAGTGTGGGTAGATTCGGTAGGTGAAATTCGACTGTTTCGTGCAACGGTGGACCGACAGGACCCGTTTTCGTGCATGTCGTTAGCCTATTAGAACGGACCGGTAGACACAAGAGACCGATAGGAGATTGTAGTGTACCGTGAAGTAGAATGATTTCTTAACGCGTATGCGCAAGTGCACGGTCAAGTAATATAGGGGTGGTATTTCAACCCCGAGTTATCGATCCCACGAGGACAGGCTTGAGATTATTTACTTAGTTATTTAATTTAGAGTACGGTGCAGGAGGAAGGGTTTGATTGATTTATAAATTGAAATAACAATTAAGCTAATATTTTTATTTTATATTTAATAAAAGATATGGCGAAACTAGGCAATCTCTAGATCACCTAGGGTTGTAGACGATTTACGGATTATCTGAGCAACACGTTAACTATATTCTAACTAAGCCGGGTAACAGCACTGACTATCTCCTATCGGTCTCAAGTCATTCTACTTCACGGTACACTACAATCTCCTATCGGTCTCTTGTGTCTACCGGTCCGTTCTAATAGGCTAACGACATGCACGAAAACGGGTCCTGTCGGTCCACCGTTGCACGAAACAGTCGAATTTCACCTACCGAATCTACCCACACTAGCCAATCCTAACACGTCTCTTCTCAGTCTCAGTGATACGGGATTGATGTTCAAGTTCTCTACACAATTAGGTTGAGTCACTGTCGTGCACTCATCTAATTAGCTAGCATGTCCGGGTAGCTACTCCATTCATACTAAAGATAAAGCATAGAACAAGAACAATTGAATAAAAATAAGCTAACTTTAAGCCTGAATTCAACTATTGAGTGAAACCCTAGTTCTTGAACCCTAGTTTAATCTCCTAATCGTGTCACTCAATTAGGATTACTAACATAAACAAGAAACTAGACTTGATTCAAAAGAAGAAATCAAGAAATCATGAAGCAAAGATCAAATCCGGAAAAATATCATCGTTTACATAAACCCTAGGCTCTCAAAGAGATGCCTAGCAAAGTATTTAGCTAATAATAATCAACCAAACAAGACTTACTAGTTTCTCCATAGAAAGATTGAGAGAAGAAGAAGAAGAAGAAGAAGAAATCAAACTTGAGTCTTCAATGGAGGAGGAGCCCTCCTCTTCTTGCCGTGCGTCTCTCTCCTCTTCCCTCACGTGTTTTTTCTTCTTCTCCCGTCTCCCCTCTTTTAATATTAGGGTCTATTGATTAATAATCAAAACATTGTTAATTAATAACCCTAGTTCCCCTTTTATTTTCACGTTGACGCGCTGGGTCTGCTAGCAGATCGCGCGATCACCTATTGCTGATCGTGCGATCTGCTTGTTGTGCGTGCTTCTAATCTTTGTCTGATCGTAGGATCACCGCTCCATCTATCATGGAAGCGAAGCGCGATTGCCTATTTTGTCACCGGACAGAAACATGTTTGGATAAGAAGGTTTCTGATAAGCTTATGAGCTATCAACCAACCTGTAGTACTAGCGTACGGCTACAGTACTTTGATAAGGCCAAACATATAGAAGAGGGTACCATTTCACAAAAGGTGAAATGACTACCTGAAGAGTAATCTTGGAGTAGATCGACTACAGGTCAAAGTGGAGGACCCTCCCATTCCTAAACCACATAAGAATTGTCTTTGTGGATTGCTTTAGAAAATTGGGACTCGGTAGTCGATCACTAGCGATATGATTGATGAGCATATGAGACATTGATAACTGGACTTTAATTGGATTTGTTATGCTACATGTTGTTTACATATCCTGTGCTAGCATAGAACATGTCGCGCGGACACTAGGTTGACTCTCTCACACGAGCAACCGCCTCTACAACATCCTGGATTGTCTAGGTGAGTAGGAGATGAGACAGAATCCCGACAAGCGCTAGAAGCCTATGATATGATGGCTCCTGTCATATGAGGCACATGGCCTATGACAAGAGCTGGACATCAATCAATAGTGCAAGACCCTGTCAGACGGATTTATTTGTCGCATTGGAATAAGTTCCAAGGTGAGATTGGATTATGGCCATTCGAGCATGGTTACTACCCCGAACCATGTATAGTCTGCGTAAGAAAGCCAGATGAGAGAACTGATTTCGATTGCATATGTGCAACACTCAGTACTCGGGTTAATAGTCATATGGGCTGTTGGACTTACATCTGTATAGTGGTCCCTATGGGATAGGACATGTGCTCTGATAGAGTCCAAACACTATGGCGCATATCTGATGAGATAACGCGTGCTTATGAGTGACATGAGGTGGCGAGTAGAACTAGTCCCTGAGTTTCCTCGCCGTGTGAGCCTCGTCGATCATATAAAGATGATTGACACTGTATACCCTTAGTACTTTCATCCATGTCGGGGAGAGACGGTTCGGTGGTGCTACTTTAGCGTGACACCTCACGGCTATGAATGATTCGGCTTACCAGGACATTGCTAGGAAAGCAGCTGACTCCGAATCAAAGCGACAATGGATAGAAAGGAAGATTCTAATTGCATCGCTCTTTATCATGTTCATTGGGCCCACCTACAAGATCTTATGGGATCATGCAGGATATGAATATAATAAAGGAGATATAGACTCATTGATGCACGACCTTCGGGACAAGGTAGGTGCTCATGGTCTATGAGATGGCAATAGACAGAATCTGGGGGATACGAGAGAGATATATATATGTATTGCATTATTTCTTAAAGGGTTGAGAAACGCCTGCTGCTAGCTCGTCTCGTATGAGTTTAGAGTATGGATCTCCCGAAATGCAGGTTCTCTCACAGTCACACACCAAGGCCACATAACACTTTGGCAGATGATAATAGTTGGAGATTGAGGGAGACTAGAACTACTGTATTTGTGCAACCCCACTGTGCGAGTGGGAGATGTTAGCATTATGTGCGCCCATGTGGGGTGCACAGTGCAATTAACCTGAACTTATGGGTTTAGGTGAGACAAGCTCAAACCTTATGGGGTTAGTAGCAAGGACAAACCCTAGGGGGTTATGTTGCAATAGGCTATAAGTCTGTCTATATAAGGAGACAGCCTCCTATTATTTTATACACAATACTGTAGAGATCATGTGCTGATCATAATACAGTAAACCCTAGACTCTCTCTTCAACTAGCCTCCATTGCGTGGAACTTGGTGTGGATCAGAGCTCTCGTCCTAGAGATTCGAGCCAGATTGTGGGAGCAAGAAGAGCACGTGAAAGCAAGCACCCTACGATCATCCGTTGCGCTTAGGAGCTAAGGAAGACAAGGTAAATGCATGAATATTCCGCTTTAGTTCATGTTGTAGATCTGAATATGTTAGATCAAGTACGTCCTTCACATCCGAACCTGAGCAGTGGTCCAATAGCATTCACAAGCAAAACATGCCAGCTCGTACATAGCAGTATGCTTAGCTACGCCCAATTTGCTCGACGAAGCTACTAAGACTACCCACAGCAGTTGGTTCCCCTTCACCCACCTGACCCATCCTTATCTCACTATTAATTATCTTAATATTTATACACCTACAATAGTTAAAACACTCCCTCCACTTTTATTATATTTTATTACTCCAAAATAGATCCCAACATTTCATTTCAAAAAAATAAAATAAAAACTCAGGTCTACAGAGGTGGCGTGGGCCAGGCGGGCAAGCCCGCGACCTCCACCCCCACCTCCCCTGGTGCTTGCAGATTAGCGCCTCCCCCTTCCCCGCCTTGTTGAAGCATCTAATCGCAGTCTCGTGCTCACCCAAACCAATTGCTACGGGTAGACTAAGGAAAGCAACATGCTTGCTATTTATTTTAAACGGGCATTGAGATGAATTAATAGACACCCATAAAAATTCAATTAAAAAACTGGTTATTCTGATCTTCTAAAATCAGCCTATGAAATAGTCAATTAAATTCATGTTCAAACGTGAAAGTGATGTTTTTATAATGCAAACTGCGAGTCTGATAAGCCTCAGTTGTATACCAATTGTAATCTATTCAAGTGCAGACACATCTATAGCACTCAAGCAATATATGATTGGTTACTTAAAGTTGAAGTTCAAATTAATACAAAAAATCTTTTCAGTCCATCAAGATCCTAACCCAGAGGAATTAGTCACAAATTTAGTACAACAATAATTATGATCTAATTCCTTCCAAACTCAGATATTCTTGGTTGTGGAATGCTTTATTACTCAGGAGATTTTTGTACAAGGCTACGTTACAACACTGTGCCCCCAAGTATCCATAATACTTAAAAATTATTACATAGTCTGTCTCAACCCGCCACAAAACTTCTTAAGTCCCATGAAACCACCAAACACAAGCACTTAAGTACCGACTAACAGGCATCTCCAGTTCCTTGGCAAGCTCCTACACACACATCATTTTAGTAATGCGTTTCTCTTATTAGATAAAGTAAGGCTATAATAAATAAAACCTTTCATTCAGCTTCAGTCTTTACTCATGAATGTTCTCTTTTTCTGAATAATAATGAATGTATAAAGCACACAAATCTATTGAAACAACAAAAGACAAGCTTTAAACCCGATTCACCTTGAAACCAAAAATACTCGTCTTCTTCACCAGGGCAGTAATTTGACAAACATTTGGCATGGAAAAACAGAGAACAAAGCCAAGAAACACAACAATTGTCAGAGAAGCATGTTAAATGGTATGTGTCAAGATAAAAAAAAAAAAAAAAATGAAGATAACCAAATCGGATTATAGGTGAGTCTTATGTGGCAAAGGCAAGTTAGCCCTTCTTCTATTCACCAGGTTATACCAACAACATATTAAAGGTACAATTGCACTCTATAGTACCAAAATGAAGACACTTACATTTACCCATATACCACGACAAAATTGAATTTCTTCAACCAGTTACTATTCATATTCAGACAACATTTTATTCTATCATTTGGTTATTGGTAGGCAGGCTAGGGAAAAAAGTAGATACCTAATGAGTCGTAAACATAACACAAGTCGTCTACTGTTGAACTTGGCTACTTGAACTGGAAGCAACAAGGTTTAAATAATTTAAATTGCTAAAAGCATTTCTAAGCCTCGATTCACTATACATAGACTGAATCACACAAGAGAGTCAAGCACCCTTTCTACGATCAATCAAAAGATGGTAGTGCCATTTGTTATGACAAACCACCTTACGAACAATGAACGAATAAAAGAACAACACGAGGATCTTACGTGGTTCGCTAGCAAAATATTTGCTAACTACCTCCACGGCGGAAAAGCACCCTTTATTCACTTAAAAGGAACAAGACTACAAGAATGTTTTTGCATACCTAGTAGAGAGACCACTAGCTTCTTTATATAGTACCCTAGAGGAAACCCACAGGCCAAAGGTTTCCAAAACCAAATTGGAAACAAACTTGCTGCCCATAAGTTTCCATCTTTGATATGGAAACAATTCCTAACAATTGCTACCTCATTATTCCACCGCCTTTGACTAATTCAATACATTCAAGGCACCTCCTCAACAAATCTCCACCTTGACTTAAATTCTCTTGTCAACAGCAGCTGCTCCTCTTCTCGTAAACAAAGCTACGTCTTCTCCGCTCCCAATTGTCTCTCGTCACAGAGACTCACTGGACCCCCACTGGGTCCGACATGCCCCGAAGGGCTTCACTGGCTCAAGATGTTGAGTAATTCCAGACAATTCTGGAACTTGTTCCCCGGAACCGGCTTGGTGAACATATCCGCGGGGTTGTCAGCAGTCCCCACCTTCATCACCTTGATCCTGCTCTCGTTTCTCAGAAAATGATATCTGACGTCGATATGCTTGGTCCTTTCATGATGAACCTGGTCCTTAGTCAAGCAAATCGCACTCAAGCTATCACAGTAGACTATCGCCTGATCTTGAAGTAGCCCTAGATCATTGACCATTCCCTTCAGCCAAATTGCCTCCTTTGCTGCTTCCGTTAGAGCCATGTACTCCGCCTCCGTGGTGGACAAAGTCACCGTCGGCTGTAGCGTCGCCTTCCAACTCACAACAGATGCTCCCAGAGCAAATACGTAGCCTGTCATTGATCTTCTACTATCAATATCCCCTGCATAGTCCGCATCCGAGAAACCAGCTACCAAGATGTTTTCACTAGCCCCATAACATAGGCCAGTGTCTGACGTACCCTTAAGGTACCTGAATATGCGCTTCATCGCCTGCCAATGGTCCCTACCCGGATGAGCCATAAAACGACTAACCATACTAACAGCGAATGCTATGTCCGGTCGAGTGCAGACCATAGCATACATGAGACTTCCAACTGCGCTAGCATATGGAACCTTGGACATGTACTCCTTCTCCTCCTCAGTCTGAACGGTGTACATTCCTAGCTTGCTGTTAGTTGCCATAGGAGTATCTATAGCTTTAGCTGATAACATCCTGAATCTTGCCAAGATCTTCTTGATGTATCCCTGTTGTGATAAGAAAAGCTTCTTCTTCTTCCTATCTCTATAGATCTCAACTCCCAATATCTTCCGAGCAGCTCCCAGATCCTTCATCTCGAATTCCGCACTAAGGGACCTCTTCAGTTCTCTAATGTACTTGATATTTCGAGTTTCAATCAAAATATCATCCACATATAGAACTAGGTAAATACGTGATCCACTATGCAACTCTTTGTGATACACGCAGCAATCATACTCGCACTTGTGGTAACCAATCTTCAACATGAAGATGTCAAACCTTTTGTACCATTGCCTCGGCGACTGCTTAAGTCCGTAGAGAGATCTCTTCAGCTTGCACACGTGGTTCTCTCTTCCGGGAAGTTGGAACCCCTCTGGTTGGCTCATGTATATTTCCTCCTCCAACTCTCCGTGCAGGAAAGCTGTCTTGACATCCAATTGCTCAAGCTCTAGGTCGTGGTGTGCCACTAAAGCTAGTAACACCCGGATAGAAGTATGTCTAACCACCGGTGAGAAGATCTCGTTGTAGTCAACTCCTTCTTTCTGACTGAACCCTCTTGCAACTAGCCTCGCCTTATACTTGACGCCCTCTATAGATGTAGTTCATTCCTTTCTTGTGAAAACCCACTTGCAGCTGACTATCTTCCTTCCCGCTGGCAATTTAACAAGCTCCCAAGTCGAGTTCGTGCTAAGAGACTCCATCTCCTCTCCCATTGCGGCAATCCATTGTGCTGACTCAGAACTAGATATAGCGGCCTTGTATGAGGATGGCTCGTCCTCTTCCGCTACCTGTAATGCATATCCCTTGCCGGCGGCTTTATTACTCTCCTTGGTCTTCCTTCAGCAATACTTTGATGAACCGGTTCCTCTGGTGTAGACGCATCCTCACTATCAGACTCTTCTGCTTCTTCCTCTTCTGCTTCTGGCGGCGGTGTAGGGATTTCGGAATCCTTAGGATCAGTAGGATCCGACTCTCCCTCCACCTTCTTCTTTGCACCCCCAAGCTCCACCTCCACGGAGTTTTTCAACATATGAGTCTCACCAAAGACTACAATTCTGCTAAGTATAATCTTGTTGTCTGCCCATATCTTGTACCCCTTCACACCTGTTCCGAAACCCATGAATACTCCCTTCTTAGCTCTTGGTTCTAGTTTGCCATCATCAACGTGATAATAGGCAACACAACCAAAAACTCTCAAATCCGAGTAATCCACTGCATTACCGGACCAGATTTCCATAGGAATCTTGCATCCTATACCTGTGTGCGGGCTCCGATTTATGAGATAGCATGCCATGGAAACTGCCTCTCCCCAGAAACCTCTGGAAAGACCTGCATTCGAAAGCATGCACCTTGCTTTCGCTAAAAGTGTCTGATTCATTCTCTCGACTACACCGTTCTGCTGCGGTGTGTGCCGAACTGTGCGATGGCGTGCTATTCCCTGATCCCTTCAGAATCCATCAAACTCTGATGAACAAAACTCAAAGCTGTTGTCCGTGCGCAGCCTCTTCACCTTCTTTCCCACCTGATTCTCTACTAGTTTCTTCCACTCCTTGAATCTTGCGAAGGCTTCACTCTTGTGCTTCATCACGAATATCCAAGTCATCCTAGAGTAGTCGTCTATGATGCTCAAAAAATACCTATACCCGCCAATCGCCTCGACTCGAGATGGACCCCAGCAATCCAAATGGATATAATCAAGAGTACCTTTCGTTCTATGAACCGCCTTAGGGAACTTGCTACGGTTTAGCTTCCCATACACGCAGTGCTCACAAAACCCTAGGCTCTTGGGCGCATGCCCGGTGAGATACCCCTTCTTGTGAAGTTCCTGCATTCCACGTTCACTCATATGACCGAGCCTCATATGCCACAGCTTGGTTAGATCAGCTTCCTTAATCTCGGCTGAGACAACTCCAGCAGAACCTGTGATCTTCGAACCTTGCAACATGTACAAATTCCCGCTCTTGACTCCCTTGAGTATCACCTTAGAACCTTGCAGACTTGTAGATCTCCACCTTCACCTTTGAAACTGTATCCTTTGCTGTCGAGTAGACTCAAGGAGATCAGATTCTTCTTAATATGTGGTACATGCCTGACTTGCTCTAAAGTACATAACTTCCCTTCATTCGTCTTCAATCTAACTGAGCCGCTCCCAATCACCTTACAGACGGCTCCTTTTGCCATGTAGACAGACCCTCCATCTGTTTGGTTGTACGTCGAGAATAGCTCCCTATTAGAGCAAATATGATAGGAAGCTCCGGAATCAAGGACCCACGCATCCTGAGAGTGCGTGACAACATCCGCCATTAGAACGTAATCATCCTCAGACGAGTTACCTTGTTCAGCTACGGCTGCGGATCCATTCTGCCCCTGTTGACCTCGTTTCGGGCAATCTCTCTTCCAGTGCCCCTTTTCCTTGCAAAAGGCACAGACATCCTTGGGTAACTTAGAACCTGAGAACTGCTTCTTCTTGTTCTTCTTACCCTTCTTGCTTCCCCCGGTTGCCATCAGTCCGGAAGCATGGTCCTCTTTACCTGTGCCTGCACCCTTATGGCGCAGTTCCCTAGCATGGAGTGCCGATCTCACCTCCTCTAGGGATAAGTCGTCCTTGTTCACAATGAACGACTGCACGAAGTTCTCATATGATGGAGGTAACGAGATCAATAAAAAAAGTGCAGCATCCTCATCCTCCACCTTCTCGCCAATATTACGCAAATCTAACAGAATTGTGTTCAATTGATCAAGATGGTCCTTGAGAGCCGTACCTTCGAGCATCCGCAGGGTGAAGAGCCTTTTCTTTAGCATCAACTTGCTAGTGAGACTCTTCGTCATGTAGAGACTCTCCAACTTGAGCCAGAGATTCGCTGCTTCCTTCTGATCTGCGATCTCGATTAAGCACAGCATAACCGTTGCGTGTGCCTTCTCCTCTATCGCCTTGAACTCCTCTGATGCAACATTCATGCCTCCCTTGTCCGCGGTCAAAGGTTCCCACAAGCCTTGCGATTTGAGCAAAGCCTCCATCTTTATCTTCCACAAACTGAAGCTGTTCCCTCCAGTGAACCTGTCGATCTTCAACATCGATCCGGACATCGTTCTTGGTGGATCTTGAACCCTAGTCGCGTGCTCCACCTAGATCGCAAAATTCTAGCTTTGATTTCACCAAGTTGTGAAACCCTAGCTTTGCTCCGCCTTGATCTTGATCTTGAAATACCGCCAAACCCGAGCTCTGATACCAGTTTGTTATGACAAACCACCTCACAAACAATGAATGAATAAAAGAAGAACACGAGGATCTTACGTGGTTCGCTAGCAAAATATTTGCTAACTACCTCCACGGCGGAAAAGCACCCTTTATTCACTTAAGAGGAACAAGACTACGAGAATGTTTTTGCATACCTAGTAGAGAGACCACTAGCTTCTTTATATAGTACCCTAGAGGAAACCCACAGGCCAAAGGTTTCCAAAACCAAATTGGAAACAAACTTGCTGCCTATAAGTTTCCATCTTTGATATGGAAACAATTCCTAACAATTGCTAGCTCATTATTCCACCGTCTTAGACTAATTCAACACATTCAAGGCACCTCCTCAACACCATTCAAAATGTTTTTGAAAACATTATAGTAATCACGATGATTCACTACCAAGGAGTTGTTCCAAAAGTAAAACTCCACTAATTAAGGAGTTGTTTCAAAAGTAAAACTATGAATTCCAATCGTAGATCAAAAGCTGAGAGTACCTTGAAATTGCTCTCCGACTTCTGTTCCAGTAACCTAGGCGTCGCCCCAACGGGTATTTGAATTCCCAGCCACTTCCTTCACTTGTGATGCAACCGTTGATGATTTGTAGGAATATCGAACTGAATTGATTCGACCGTAGGAATAGTTAGAAGCAAGCACACAAGCGATCTGATTGATTCAACCATTACTTTTGTCGCCTGAAGGTAGCACTACGGCCTACAGGGCCACGTTTCTCCCTCAGTACGGTGTTGCTTCATTCCTTGCCCGCCTTGCCGTCATACTCCACGCATAAAAGCGCAATCATCAACAACTGAAACCTTAACAGCGCTGTAAGAACTGTAACCAGACTTATATCACAATCCATCTGAAATTGGCCATCATGAAGTAGTGCGGCCTTGGAGTGGTCATGATGGCGTTGTTTCTATCGACATCGGTGACGGAATATTCTCATGCCTCAAGTTCGTCATATTCTGATCATATTAGCGTTGGTTCTAGGGTTACCAATCCTGACATCTACCTTGAGTTTGCTAGTATTTTTATCGTGCTTACAAGCAAACAACGAGACGCGTCTGTTCACTATTTCAATTAGTCCAACTGACAAGGCTATAGTAGTAATTATAGCTCTTTTAAATAGAGGTATTTTTGTCAATTCAAAAAGGTTATGAACAATAAAAAGTTAGGAACACTATAAACTTTTAAGTAATAGATAGATATGATAAAATAATAAAACAGTCAAATAGTAGAGAACAGAGACGTGTGCCTTGGAGAAAAAGACATTTACTTCTAGAGTTGTGATTGTTTTCTTCTTTTCTTATTCTGATTAGTTGACTAAAAAATCAGAGTACCGAATCATCAAAACTTGGAGGCCAGATTTCTTGTGACATTTCTTGGGAAGTTTCATTCATATTTTAGTCCTTCGTGACTCTCACCAAACACCTCTTCCTTGTTGATTCCGTAATATTCAATGCGCATCAAAGGTTATTGTTAAATTGTGTCATTCAAACGTTTTTCGGCAAGTGACACCTAAGTACGTGCTATGTTTTTACCAAATATTATGTCGATATTTAGGTGAGCTTGTTTCATTAATACTAGATTACTAGTAGTATATCATAGCCAGCACTTGTTTGGAGGCATTTTTCACATCCCCAGACAAGAAGACTCTTAGGCCTAAGCCATACCCAAATACAAACCTATTGCCCAGCAAAACTAGGCACAATGAACATGAAATGGTCCAGTAATCTCCATCTGTGTTTCATTGCTCTGCAAATTAGAAACTAGTTTGAATGGGAAACTAACATGCATTGTTCCTATGAACATGTTAGGATTCCAATACGCGAGAAACAAGAGAAAGCAAGAAAAGAAAAAAAAAAACAAGATCAAGAACACAAGAAATTACGTGGTTCACTAGTTTTGAGACTAGCTACATCCACGACCAAACCAACCAATTTATTGATGAGAAGCCAATACCAATTACAAGCACACACCAAGTCATGACTCTAGCATCTACTTATATACTAGTACAAGACTTGGAGCCCAAGTAATGTCCAAAACTAATCCGAGACAAACTAGGAAATAATTCCTAAATTGTTTCCTGACCCAATAAGGACACTACCAAATATATTAGTCAAAGTAGACCCCTACAAGGAATCAAAGAGATTCATTGTTGCCAAAGTAATGTAATTACTTCCAAAAACTACCATTTGACCATTCCATGCTAGGATTTTGAATCAACCAAAAATCCCAACAAACCTCCACCTTGATTCAAATCCCATAGCTACTGAACCAATTCTTCTCATCAATCCAATGAACCCAATCCGAGTTTATTCCCAATATGCGGAATTGAACACACTCCCAATGCGCCCCAACAAGCGCGTCTATGCGTCTTCAACAAACACAAAGACTTTGCGTCCCAATAAACGCTCCACTAATGCACCATGACACAATGCATACCCCAACGTTGCGCCAATGACACTTAGTGACAAAAGTGCCTATCGAACAATGTCATGCCAATTTGCGCCGCCACCCGCACCAATGCGCAAAACCGATAACCCGATGCGCGCCAATCCAAGATCCAATCGCGCCACCAACCAACGCATGCACGATAACACGCCGCCAACCCCGCGTGCCCAATAACACGCTCCCATGCTCCATGCCAGGAGCCCAAACCGCCCTCAAGGGGCCTAGAGATCATCACCAACCTTGAGCGCCTCTCCTCCTCCACCTGAAGCGAGATCTACAGGTGCACGATTCTTCGGACACTCCCTTTTCCCCTGATGTTTCTCCCTCAATTCGCTAGTTGATTCGAGTCGCCTCCACTTATACTTGAATCCTCCTAGTTGCCAAATCCAGATATAGATCCAGATCACTCGCCGGGTTGAGCACGCCATATCGATTGACGCATGCCGGAACCGAAAGCGTGCCGGATGTACTAAAAATAGATCCACAATTCCAATGCTCCACAACAAGAGCCCGATAGCTCCCACAACAAGGAACCCAATAGCCTCCCAACAAAGGCTTGGTGTGCTTGCACCCCCTGTTTCAGAGGCCAACCAGCGGAAACCCAATCTTCCCATCAAACCTGACAGATCTTGATCACAAACTCGCCATTGCTTCTTTTGAGACTCAAGGAACCAGGCTCTGATACCACTTGTTAGGATTCCAATACGCGAGAAACAAGAGAAAGCAAGAAAAGAAAAAAAACAAGATCAAGAACACAAGAAATTACGTGGTTCACTAGTTTTGAGACTAGCTACATCCACGACCAAACCAACCAATTTATTGATGAGAAGCCAATACCAATTACAAGCACACACCAACTCATGACTCTAGCATCTACTTATATACTAGTACAGGACTTGGAGCCCAAGTAATGTCCAAAACTAATCCGAGACAAACTAGGAAATAATTTCTAAATTGTTTCCTGACCCAATAAGGACACTACCAAATATATTAGTCAAAGTAGACCCCTACAAGGAATCAAAGAGATTCTTTGTTGCCAAAGTAATGTAATTACTTCCAAAAACTACCCTTTGACCATTCCATGCTAGGATTTTGAATCAATCAAAAATCCCAACAGTACAGTCTGTAAATCATGAAATTAATTGCAAAAATCTTTTGAAACTCGTAGAGAATTGAAATTTGGGTGCTGGGACAAGTCTTTTTACTCATTCTAGGCCGTCAAAGCAACTGCTTAGAACCACGAAATTTGAGGATCTCATACGCCATCTATATCTATATCTATATATATATATAAAAGCAGAGAAGTGATCAGAATTAACCACGGTATGCCATTTGGCAACTCACATCTTCTCATGTAAAGACATGTAATCAGCTTATTTGGACACCCATACCAATAAGAATCATCCACATGTCATTTTATATAAATAAATGTACAACTTGGCACATTACTCATCATGTAACTTCCAAATTATTCATTATTAGGTTATTACTCCTTAATAATTCCCATTAAGATGCATAACCATTTGAGAACATGATTTTATCAAGGCTTTTAACTTTTTCATTATTTCCACAAAAGTGGAAGTTCCATAACAACTCACTCATATCCAATGAAAAATTCCCATGGTGTGCCTGTCATATGTTTAATAAGTCGTCCAATAAAAAAAATACCATGCCATGTAACTGATGATTAATGCCGGAAGTAAATGAGAGGAGCCAATACCACTATCACTGGAAGGCCAGTAATGTTTTACAATGACTTCCAATGTACCAATTCATACAAAAACGGAACTTCATAATCATTGCTTTAAATTCTAGATCTTAAAGAATTAATGTTTTTCGTTTTAAGAATAAAACGTTATTGGAATATGAAAAAAGCTAATGTCTCAAACTAAGAAATAACGTTGTTCAGTACTTCAAGATTAAGAGTTTTCTAGGAAGCACAATCTAATTCCAACATCTTCAACAATCGTGATCTCAAGCAGAGAAAGTAAGAAAAAAAACAATGTCGTTGTGCATACACTATAGAGAAAATGCACATGCCAAGCGAATTGGGTCCTCAAGCATTCAGGAGAGGCTGCAATTACTTTACATAGACAAATGTAAGCAATTTTTTGATTATATTATCTGCAAATAATTTTCCCACGTTTCTCACTTTTCTTCTCTCAGTTGTTGTTATAGTATATTTTACATGGGTGTAAACGTTTGTTGGATGTGCTTTCGGCTGAGATCGTTCTATTGAAAACGTATTTGACATAATTCTCCACCAAATATTTTATTTTTCATTTTATTCTACCCTACAGATACATTGTTTTTTTCTTGGGTGTAATTACTCAGTGTTCATAGTAATCAATCAATTTTGTGATCATATTTTGTGTATTTATCATTTAAGATGTCAGGTTTGTCGCATATCATGGATGAAACTGTGGAAATCAAAATTTGTTAGCCTTCTAAAAATTAAATTTAGTTCAAGAAATTCTCATTTCATGCGCGAAGAACAAAAATAAGTTCAAGAAAAAAATTAGAAAATGTTTGTCATACATAGTTGCCAAAAAATGAAATAATGTTTGTAAATCTTATATAAGCCACTGAAGCCAAACATACCAGAAGAACACATCTCAAGGAGCAAGTGAGAGATATTAACTCATGACTGGAACATTTTTTCTCCACTGGGTTAAGATGACCGAATCAATGACTAATGTCCAATATAATGAAAAAGTTTAAGATTTCAACATGATACAATGGCTCAGTCATTGAATGGAAACATTTAGTTCTTTCACCAATATACAGGAAACTTAAAAAGGTTTTTTTTAACTATTTTCATTGCAATACAATGGACAAATTGGATGATGACATGTCATGAAAACTTATAACTTGGCAAGACTTGATTGGCATTTACATGCCACATATATGTCACTTCAAAAATAGCATGACACATGTCATGTATGTGAGGCTCCATAAATTCTATGTGGCATGCACAACGAGAAGGCTCATCCCTTGTTTTAACATATATATAAAAATAAAGATTATATGCATTTTTTAGACAAATACTTGCATGTATTTGATAACATAAGCAAACTCTGATTGTGTGTTTGATACTTTGTTCCCTATGATTGTTTATTAGCAAATAATCTAAAACAACTTGCACCAGATCATTTCTATCTTACTAAACACATTGTATAGGTTTCACGTTGGCCTTCCTTAAAATCATTCATAGGAAAATTTGATATTTGCAGGCAATCCAACAGAAGGTCTGACTGATCAGTTTGTTATTTTTGTTTTTGATAATTCGTAAGCAGATCGTAAGCTAATGTTCCAAGAAAATCATTAGCTAAGGGTGATAGTTGTTTTATTTAAACTACAATTTTAAATAAACATGAAAGATTTCACTAAAAGTCCATGATTACTTTAGTATAGAATATGTCGAAAAGTTATTTCCAAATAGCACTTCAATTAATTACATCCCTAATAAGTTATATATCTACACTTTTGTGATGGTAATGTTCCTAAGAATGTATGATAATCTTATTTGTATATTTTTTCTTTTGACCGGCCATATACTTATTAAAATGTCAGTTTAAATTACCCACATTATTACTTCTTCTTTTTGAGAATTACCCATATTATTACTTTGGTGAATGTGTATACTTTCATTCGCTTTATAATTGGATCCTTATGAGTATTGGCCACGGCCTAAGATCACGAGTTCTTATCCAATAGAGAGAGAGGGAATTCTTGAACCAGTTTTTCTTTCTACTAGGAAGGAGCATAAGATGGGTTCGAAGCAGTATGAGTACTAATAGGAGAAAGAGCTTTAGTTATGTCCATTCCCAGTAATAACTCGAATTGATTGAATGAAAACTTTTCAAGTATTTTTTTTTCTTAGCAAACGTATAAACCGGATTTAAATGAAAATTGGATTCATCTGTTTATCACAAGTCCGCGCTGTAGCGCGGGGTCACGCCTAGTTTAAAATAAAAATTATTCTGTTTTTATATGTCATGATTTTTAACTGCGTACGACCTAACATTTCGAGGAGTTTATTTTCCTAGCCAATCCATGTTTGCAGAATTTGTAATTCTTTTTTATATGATGTCGTAGAGTGATTGTACGGAACTATTGACTCATTCTTGTGTCTTTTGGCTAATGAAATAATCTCTCCAAAATGCTTTGAAATATTAAAAAACACGACACACAAAAGCAGATGGTGGGAGTACTTAAATATCACCTATAAGTATCAAGAACAAGCACCACAAAAGCAGATTGTACGGAACTATTGACTCATTCTTGCATAGGTTGTGATATAACACAAATTCAAAGTTATTATAAGCATCAAGAACAAGCACCACATAAATACATTATTCGCACATAAATATCACCTACATAGTAAAAATCGACCCTGGTTAAATGTTGACATCAATGTTTTCTAAAGTGAATGCAAGATCAAGTGAGCTCCATGTTGTGGTTGCAGAGTTATGACATTGAAAGGAGCATGAGTGTAGGATGGCGAAATCTCAAAAGAGAAGTGCTTTAGAATCATCGCCATTGCCATCTTCGCTTCCAGCATTGCAAAGTTTTGTCCGACGCAAATCCTCGGCCCGTACCCGAACGGGAAGTAGGACACTTGGTTTTGAGTTGCCTTTGAAACACCTTCCGCAAATCTCTCCGGTTTGAACTCTTTCACATCGTCTCCCCAAATCCTCTGATCATGGTGAATAAGAAGGGTCGGCAAGGTAAGTTCGGTTCCAGCAGGTACGTAAATGTCCCCTAATTTTGTCCTTTCACGAACTGTCCGGGTAAATATAACCAGTGGCGGGTACAGCCTCAAAACCTCGTAGAAAATCATAGTTACCTAAATCGACACACGAAGGGGTTATTTATAGTTCTAGCACGGTTTATTCTTAGTGCATGTTTGGCAACGCATTAATTCAAATTAGATTAAAATCTACATGAAGTTGAAAATTTGCAGATTAAAATAATCTCAAGACAATTGTATAATCTCTAAAATTGGGAATTTTGCAGCTGAAATATATATATTTTTTTTAGCACGATCAGTGTATTCAAGTTGTTGACTAAAACGCTCTTAAAATTTTGTGAAACTGATCAAATTAATAATTTACAATTTTAGCTCATTTCAAATATATTTAAATTTTCAGTTCAACTTGATTTTCACCCAAATTGTTTTCAGCTGATTTTCATATCTTCAGTTGATACAAAACAGGGCCATACATCTGAAATAAAATTGCAAAAAACTTACTGTTTTGAGATGATTTAAGCTGTCAAAATCAGGTTCCTTGTCTCCAAAAACTTCCAAGACCTCTTCTCGTGCGCGTTGTTGCCAATCCTGATGCTTGCTCAACAAAATCATCGTCCAAACAAGCAAAACAGAGGTTGTCTCTTGTCCGGCAAAGTAGAATAGCTTACACTCTTCGATCACATCGTTAATACTCATGCCTAAATTCTTGTTGTTACCTCCGCTTTCGATTTCTCTCATGTTTGATTCCAATAATATCCCCAACAAATCATCGTTAACTTTAGCTTCCCCCGACTTCATGGCTTCAATCCTTTTGTTTATGATAGCTCTCAGTGAAGATTTCACCTCTCTGTCGATTTCTTTCATCCTCTTGTTCGTCTTCGTTGGCAAAAACCTGTAAGACACCGAAAACGTTTATGGGGGCAATCAGGAGTTGTCTATGGATTTAAGGGCTCAAAGAATGTAGAAATTCATGGGTTCCACCTCAATACCAACGGACAGTGAGGAGAATAGTAGATAACACATTTTTTTTGAACGTTCAATGTAGGGAGAAAGTATTCATTGGGGCAAGCCCCCCACCACTGTGGCATGCCTGCGTGGTGGGGCGCGCCATTCAACTTTTGACAAATATGCAATAGTTAAATGGAACCCACCAAATTTTGCTTGTTTGTCAAAAGCTGAATAGCGCGCCCCACCACGCAGGCATGCCACAGTGGTGGGGCTTGCCCAAATGAATACTTTCTCCAATGTAGGACCTGTGAACAACAGACACACTTTAGAATCATACCTCCAACCAGGGATGAAGACGAAGCGTAGAACTTTCATGATGTGTCCAACTTGTTCTGTTTGAAGTTGAAATATTTTCCTCCCTTCTTCATAGTTACTACCAAATGTGGTACGAGATATAACGTCGCTGGTCATCGTCTGAAGATAAGGCCACACGTCCAACTCGCCCGATCCATCACGAGGGACAACCTTCTCCCATTTTTGTATCATCTCGCTACAACTCAAATGAAACGACGGCAACATATTCTGAAATACGATGAAAAAATTATACAATTATATTCATTTGGTAGAAAGAAAACAAAGAAATTAATTTATTTAAATTAAGAAAAAGAGTGTGACCTTGAGTTTCCCCATATGAAAAGCAGGGTTGATGATTTTCCTGTGTTTAGCCCATTTCTCATCTTCATAGGTTGCAATTCCGGTGGCTAACAATGCAACAATTGGGTTTGCATTGGGCTTTTTGAACTTGTAATTGTTTGTCAGAATCTCCTTCACCAGATGGGGCTCTGTGATGTTCACTCTCGGGTTCGGCCCAAACCATGTAAATACCTTCTCTCCTGCACATAACACAATTTTGCATGTCATTTTCAGTATTTGGCCTTAAAAGATACTACCTCTGTTTCTTCTCTTTCAGCTTACTTCACTTTTTGACACTATTCACTGGGTCACTCTGACCCGGTGATTTGGTTAGAAAAACTATACACGAATTTCGTAATCTTTGCATGAACTTATAGGGTAAACTTTACTCTACAATACTATAAAAAAATTGTTAAAAAATTACATCGTCTTGCTATCTAAATCACCGAGTCAAAGTGACCCAGGTACGGGTAAAAAAGTCAACCGCCATTGAAAGAGAAGAAACAGAGGTAGTATATGTGAACAAAAATTGTGTTCAAATTCTCCAGTAAACTTAATTTGCAAAAAAAAAAAAAAAAAAAAAAAAAAAAAAAAAAAAAAACTCTCTGGCCAACTTAGCTGATCGGCTGAAGCATAGTACTTCATCCGTATCGTTTCTTTCTCATCGGAGAGAGAATAGGCCCATAGATTAACAAAATATTGCATTTTACTTTTTTATCCCTTGTTCACACACATAATTACATGGTGAAGTCCACTCAATTAATGTTGTGAGATACTTTTAAGGACAATTGTGTCATCTAACTACAAAAAGTTCCAGAAAAAGAAATGTTGAGAAATAGAAAATACGCCCCAAGATGGAAAATATATAGAAAAAAGTGATACGGAGGAAATATGAAATGACTAAGGGGTCTCGATCCTCCCCTGCTGGGGATCCGGACCAAACATACCGTGGGCCTTGATGGACTTGTGAAGGAAAGGCAGGACACGGGGCACGATGTCGTCGGAGAGGCTTATGGGAGTTAGTGAAGCCTCCTTGGAAACCTTGGAGAAATCTTTCAGGTCACCCATCAAAGGCTTGTATGAATTCCCTGTGAAGCCTAGTTTCCTCAGCTCCCTCTCCAGCTTCTTTGGTCTCAACCATACAAAATTTAACACACGCCAACATCCCCACAATAATAACACTACAACAATAACAGAAGCAGCAAAAAAGTAGTAGTTCACTGTCTCCATGCTACTGGTAGTTTTTTATTGAGAGAGAGATTTTGTATTTGAATGGATGTAACCAAGCCATAAGGCTCAAATCTCCATTTATCTTTCATCTAAGATCCATTTTTTCTTTGGAGGAAACTTCATGGCAAGTAGACTGAAAAGATAAGTTTGAATAATGGATGTCACTATCATAGTTTAATCTTGTGGATCTGAACTCTTCTCCAGGAGAAATGTTTTGTTGCTGCATCCACACCCCTGCTACAGCAATAGTACGTACTATATCTGTTTATTTTCTATGATACTAGTTTGACTTTTTTACTCGTATCTGATTCACTTTGACTTGGTGATTTGGATAGGAAAACAATGTGATTTTTTGATAATTTTTTCACCGTGTTATAGAGTAACTTTATTCTACAACACCGTGAAATAATTATCAAAAACTGCATCGTTTTGTTAGCAAAATTACCGGATCAAAATAAACTAATAAATAATGGTAAAAGTCAAACCAGTATTATAGAAAAGAAAAGTCAGACTGGTGTCATAGAAAAGAAACGAATGTTGTAATAAATTAAGCAATGATAATAAACTGAGTGCTACACTTCTATAAAAAGCAAAGCTACATAGAGATGAGACTATTCTTCTTACCCTGGCTCATTTTTTATAATTCTATAGTTTTATAACATTGGTCTTACATTCATACAGATGGCACCAATCTTCCACAGACACATCCATAAAGAATGAAACATCTACCAGATGTTGCACAAGTCGTCATCATTCATTTTTATCGAAGTTCTGGACCTATTATTTTGACAATGAGGGAAAGAAACACCATTTTGGACCAGGTCATGGAGCTTTGCTTATAGTATTTCCAAAGTTTTGGTAGATACTCGATACAAACCTTTTGTAGAAACCCGAATGGCAAGAACGAGGAGACTTGGGTAGTTGAGGTTATTTGGTTGCCTCCCTTCAGAAAACCTCTATGGTTTGAACTCGTGTTCATATAGTCTCCCCCAAGTTCCCTTATCACTGTAAATAAGGAGTGAATTCAGGATGAGGTCGAGACCGAGACCTATTGGAATACAATATTTCCCCATTCTTCATTTCCCTTCCCCCTCCCCCCACCTGTAACACCCCCAAATTTTCATTACTGAAAGTCTGGGCGTGCCCTTCTCATGGAGAGTTACCCACCATGATCAGGAAAAGGATCTTTGCTTCGGATTCAGAAAAACATACTTCAATACATAAAAGCGTTCACAACCTTGTTCAGAGTTATTACAAACCAATATCTTACAAACAGTGGAAAATAGTGAGATTACTACTTTATTTAGGCTAGGTGATGCTTGCGCTAGTACTCGACGTTCCCATCCCCAGCGTAGGCCTCTCCTGTGGTGGTTTTACAAAACAAGGACACCACAGTTGAAAAGTCAGTGAAAACTGAGCGAGAACGTATCACAACACGTAAACAAGAATGAGGCACAACAAGTTATTCCAAATTTATTTATTCCGAAAAAGCAGCTTAATTATTTAATCAGGATGATCCATAACCAATATCGTATCCAGTGTGGACGACGAAGTAATTCGCGTGTCCGAACCAATTCCACCTTGGCAACTAGACCTTAAGTGTCGACACCCCCTACGAGGGAAGCTTTTGTCCCAAGAGAGTAGTACTAGAGCCTTACCCTGTGCTAATGTGCCCCAGGGGTACTCATAGAGTCACCTTCGACTCATGTCCCAAGCCTTGCTTGGTCTACCATATTAAGTCCCAAGCTTTGCTTGGTCAACCATGTAAAATTCCCGAAATATTTAATTTGAACGTGTTAAAGAATGTAGATCAATTAACGAAATGAAATATTTAGTAAACACAAGTATTAAGTAAACATGATTTAAAAACATTTACTATCCAAGTCAAAGCAAGTAGAGGCATTATAGTTAAACACGCGTTTTGAGAGTAAGGGTTGAGCCTACGAACTCACCTACACGTCCGTTTGTGGTTCAAACGTACTCGACGTAGCCTTCGTCGGTAAACTCGGTGTCTACAAATAAGGATAAACCCTAATTAACACTTAATCGCTTAATATGCAAGTGCTAATATAATATGTATGATATGCGTGTTGATCCTAGTTAATGATTAGGCACGTGACCTACTTAAGTCTTAACGGTGTTCCTCTAATTAAAATCTTATGACATTTTTATTGGTCCAAAATAGTTAATATTTATTTATTTATTTAATTACTAAACTAATACTAATCTACACGTCTTAATCTTAGTTTAATAACTCTAATTATTTAAATGCTAACCACTAGTCCTAATTTTAATTAACCTTAGTTTACTAACCAAGTACTAAAATAAAACAAGGGTAGTCATTTGTATTTATAGGAAAGTATGGGTAGGGTAGGAAATAGCACATTTACCCTTAAAGTAATCAAATTCTCAAAAACAAGTTGTTGCTAGTTTCTTAAAAGACACTTTAACCCCATTACAAAACATTATTTTTTTAACTTTTCCGATTTCGACGAAAATAACGTGGGTGGTTCCCGGGACACCAATTATCATTTTTATGTAAAAATATATGGACGGTAGTTTCAAACACTGCTCTTTTTAGAGCGTTTAATTCCTAAAAAATTGACTGAAAGTAATTGTAAAAGACAACTACTACCCCAAAATATGAAATAATTAGCTATGACGATTTCTAACGTTCCGTTTTCGACCAAATTAACATGGATGACTCTAGAGACATGTGTGAGCAAGAATATGCAAGAATATGTTGAATGCGAAGTAAGGTAAGGAAGTTGTACCGATTTTTCGCTAAAGTAGGCGGTGAAATGGAATGAGCTTTTGGGACCTTGTGAGTCTCTGCGGATACTTGTAAATGAGTCTATGGAGTGTCACGAAGTGATTGGTAGTAACCGTGACTTAAACGGTGGTCGTTGGCGGTGTTGGTGAACAAGACAGTTGTGTAGTGCTCTCGGAAAGTCACCAAAGCTTGGTGGCTATGGAGTTTTCCGGCGAGGTGAAGGGGTTGTGTTGGTGGAGGTGGTGTTGGTGTTGGAGATGGAAGAGTTGGTGGTGATGATGGTGGTGGTGGCTATGGAGTTTCTGAAGCTCTTGTTATGGCGTTGTTGGTTTTTGCCGTGAAGTAGCAATAGAGTTTGGGTCATATTTATAGGTAGGAAATGATGAAAAGAAATAGGAAATAAAGGGTAAAAGTTGTCAGAATGTGAATGTGTTTTTCACCTAGGCAAGATCCATTTTATAGGGAATTAAATGTTTGGCAAAATTTCTTTGATGCAGTTGAACTTTGCATAAAATAATCTTACCGACATGTTGTAAATAATCGGGTGTGATGATTGTACCGTAATAATAGGCATAGCACGATAAAAGTCGCCACGTAAAATATGTGATACTATAATATGTACACGTTATCAAATATTATTGTGGTAGACATATAGCACCATGTTATTTTTATTAGAACTTAGCATTATAAAAATAATACCACCAAATATTAAGGTCAAGGTGTCAGTTTACACTCTATATTACCATGAAACATGCATATTTATTCTTAAAATACGCAATTAAATTTCGGGTTGTTTCATCCTTCCCTCCTTAAGATCAAGCTTCGTCCTCGAAGCGCAAAGATAATATCTCATAGAGGTAAATGTAATGATAAGAATGCAATGTATGTAATGTAGTATGAACGTGTGACAATAAAAGTGCAACGATCTCCTCCCCCTTAAAGGAGTGACGTTCTCGTCACTCGAGTTAGTACCTGGTCAAATAAGTGTGGATATCGTTGTTTCATGTCGGCTTCAGCTTCCCAGGTGACATTTTCAGTCAGATGACTGTTCCATAACACTTTGACTAACGTGGTTGACGTGGTACGAGTCTTTCTAGTTTTTGAGTCTAGGATTTTAACAGGATGTTCTTCGGATGTAGGAATAGGGTCTAATTCCAAGGGTTCAGGATCTAGGATATGTGATGGGTCTGGAATGTATTTCTTAAGTTGAGACACATGGAAGACATTATGGACTCGACCTAAATTGGAAGGAAGATCTAGGCGGTAGGCTACTTCTCCTATACTGTCCAGTACGTCGTAGGGACCGATGAACTTGGGACTGAGTTTTCCTTTCTGATTGAAACGAGAGACTCCTTTGGTCGGTGATACCTTCAGGAAGACCTTTTCTCCAACCTGAAACTCCACGGGTCTTCGTTTCTGGTCAGCATAAGACTTCTGTCGATCCTGAGCTGCTTTCATCCGCTGTTGGATGATTCTGACCTGACTCATCATCTCCTCAATCATTTGTGGCCCTAATACTAGCGTCTCGCTAATGTCGTTCCAACACAAGGGTGTCCTACATTTTCGCCCGTACAGTGCCTCATAGGGTGCCATCCCTATACTTGCGTGGTAACTGTTGTTGTACGAGAACTCTATTAGTGGCAACCGGTCAACCCAAGAACCTTGGAAATCCATGACACATGCTCGTAGCATATCCTCCAGGGTCTGTATGGTTCGTTCTGTCTGTCCATCAGTAGCTGGGTGGAAAGCGGTACTGAACTTTAGCTGAGTTCCTAAGGCTTTCTGTAATGCTTGCCAGAAATGTGACAGAAAGTTTGGGTCTCGGTCTGACACGATTTCCTTTGGCACTCCATGGTATCGAACGATATTTTTAATGTATGCGTCCGCTCGCTGTTCCATATCCCAAGTGTCCTTCATTGGGATGAACCTTGCCGTCTTTGTCAATCTGTCCACCACAACCCAAATCTGGTTGAGGCCATTCTTCGTCACAGGCAAAGCAGTCACAAAGTCCATCGAGATGGAATCCCATTTCCACATGGGTACTTCTAAAGGTTGCACCAAACCTCCTTTCCTCTTGTGTTCGAACTTCACCTTTTGGCAAGTGAGGCATCGAGCTACAAACTCTGCAACTTCGTTCTTCATCCTTGGCCACCAGAACTGCTTCTTCAGGTCCTTGTACAATTTATCACCTCCTGGATGGACTGAGTATGGCGTGTTGTGGGCTTCCTTCATTAGTCGTTCCTTAACCTCCGTACACTTCTGGGGTACACACCATCTCTCTTTGTACCTTATGCTCCCATCGTCGTGTACTCGGAAGTCCTTGGTCGATCCATCCTCGATCTTCTTCCTGATCCTTTCTAGCTTTACATCTCCTGGTTGTCCTTTCCTAATTTCTTCAAAGATGTCTAGGGTGGCTACTAAATTGCACAACACTTCTTCCCTTGCTCCGTTCTTATTGATTTCAATTCCTAGTTTCTGAATGTCATTTCGCAACTCCCTCGGTAAGATTCTTAACGCATTGATGGTATGGCTCGTCTTTCTGCTTAAGGCGTCTGCAACTACATTTGCCTTTCCTTCATGGTATTGGATTTGCAGTTCATAGTCCTTGATCAAATCCAACCATCTCCTTTGCCTCATGTTCAAGTCCTTTTGGGTAAACAAATACTTAAGGCTTTTGTGGTCGGTGAAAATCTTACAGGTTGCACCATAAAGGTAGTGTCTCCAAATTTTCAACGCGTGGACAATCGCGGCTAGCTCTAGGTCATGAGTTGGGTAATTCTCCTCATAAGATTTTAGCTGTCGTGAAGCATATGCAATCACCTTCCCTTCTTGCATTAGAACACATCCTAACCCGTGTTTCGAAGCATCACTATAGACCTCAAACTCCCTCGACTCTGATGGTAGGGTCAGAATAGGTGCTGTGGTTAGCCTTTCTTTTAGGGTTTGGAAGGCTTCCTCACATTTCTCATCCCAATGGTATTTGGTGGTTTTCTTCATCAGATTGGTCAGTGGTCTGGCTATTTTGGAAAAATCCTTCACGAATCTCCGGTAATAACCTGCTAGTCCCAAGAAACTACGGATGTCTGTTGCACTCTTGGGTCGTTGCCAATCCCTAACAGCGGTTATCTTTCCTGGGTCTACAGAAATACCCTCCTTAGATATTATGTGTCCCAAGAAAGGTACCCTATCAAGCCAAAATTCGCACTTGGAGAACTTAGCAAACAACTGTTCTTGCATCAGGGTTTGCAAAACTGCTCTAAGGTGTTCCTTGTGTTCTTCTTTCCCCTTAGAGTACACCAAAATGTCATCAATGAACACTACCACAAAGCGGTCCAAGTAAGGTTTCATGACCCGGTTCATCACATCCATGAATACAGCAGGAGCATTGGTTAGACCAAAAGGCATAACAGTGAACTCGTAATGCCCATATCTGGTTCTAAAGGCAGTCTTAGGGATGTCCTTCTCAGCTACCCTTAACTGGTGATAACCTGACCTTAAGTCGATCTTGGAAAAGGTATCGGCTCCCTGTAGCTGGTCAAAGAGGTCATCTATCCTTGGAAGTGGGTATCGATTTTTGACGGTCACATTGTTAAGCTCCCTGTAATCAATGCACAGTCTTAAACTACCATCCTTCTTCTTGACAAACAAGACTGGTGCCCCCCATGGTGAAACACTCGGCTTGATATACCCCTTATCCAAAAGCTCCCTTAGTTGTTCCTTCAACTCTTCTAGCTCTATTGGCGCCATCCTATAAGGTGCTTTGCAGATAGGTCCTGTCCCTGGTACAAGGTCGATGGTAAACTCGACGGCTCTTTGAGGTGGCATTCCTGGAATCTCGTCGGGAAATACATCAGGAAACTCATGAACAACTGGGATGTCCTCAAGTTTCATCGTTCCCACACTATCGTCTCGTACAGAACATAGATAGGCTTGGTGACCCTTACTTATGGCTTTAACTACAGAAAGTGCAGACACAATCTTGACATTGGGTTTCTCGGTGATTCCTATGTGAGAGATTCTGTTCCCATCTGGTCCTCTAAGGCTTATTTGGTTACGACAATCTATATGAGCATGGTGTTTTCCTAGCCAGTCCATTCCTAGGATAACGTCAAGGTTTTGTAGGTCGAAGAGGATTAAGTCAGTGGGTATCTCACTTTTCTGGATGGTTATGAATACTCCCCTTATGATGGAATCACAATTTACTACCCGTTTTGCAGGTGTAGATATAGACACAGGGTTCATAGGAGAGGATTGAAGTCCTAGTTTTCTAGCAAGAGATGACGATATGAAAGAATAGGATGCTCCACTATCAAAGAGTACGTAAGCAGGAGTGTTGTGAACTAAGAATGTACCAGTAACCACGTTCGTCGCAGCGTCTGCTTCCGTCTGGTTCATGGCATAGATTTGCCCCGCGCTCCTCGGGTTTCCGTTCCCCTTGTTGTTATTGCTCCCGTTCCCAGCTGGTTGGGCATTCCGGTTGTTGCTTCCTGCAGGTGCCTTGTAGTTGTTCCCTTGGGTTTTCCCTGCCTGATTGTTGATGTTTCCACGACCATTTCCTCCGAATTGGTTATTGTTAGGTGGGTACTTGTTTCCATGCTGGTAGTTCGGGCGAGGGTTTCCCTGGTTCTGTCTCGGGTATCCGCTCCCTCCTGCCCTACCATTCTGGAGATCAGCTTTCTTAGCGTTACACTCAAACACTCGGTGGCCACGCTTCTTACAGTAGAAACATTCCACGGTCTTTCCTTCGCAGTCAACTCCAGGGTGGTCTCTACCACATTGCTTGCAATGGTAGTGACGGGGTCGTCCGTTGGCGTCAGTGTTGTAGTTCCCGAAGTTAGTGCGGTTCATTCCACGGTATCCCTCGGATGTGTTGGGTTTGGACCTCTTGTTCGCATGGTTGTGTTCCTTGGAGTTGTTTACTTCTTCCTCCTTCCTCTTGTTGGCCCGATTCCCTTGCACTCCCTCGACTTCCCCAATGAGAGCTGCAACTTCGTACGCCTCCCTTAGGTTAGCACTCCTAGCAGGAATCACGTCCCTCTGGATGCCGTAGCGAAGTCCTTTGACGAAGCGTCTGACCTTCAATTCTTCGGTTTCCACCAGTGCCCCGGCAAAGCGCGACAATTCTGTGAACTTACTGTAGTATTCCGACACCGTCATGTTGCCTTGCTTCAGGGTCAAAAACTCTTCATACTTCAGGTCCCTAACATGGAAGGGATAGAAGCGTTCCCTCAGTGCTTCCACAAATGTTTCCCAGTCAAGGTTACCATGGGCCATCAACCTGTCCTTATTGAGGGTCCACCAGGTATCTGCCTCTTCGTCGAGGTAGAGTGCCACTATATCCACCTTTTGGTCGGGTGGGCAACCGACAGAGATCAGGATTTTCTCCATTTTTCGGATCCAGTTCTCGAGGGTTACTGGGTCCTCTTGCCCCAGGTAGTAGGTTGGGTTTCTCTCGGCAACTCTCTTAGCCCAGTTTGTCCCGACATGTTCCCTTTGTTCTCTCTCTTCTCTTTCCCTCTCTTCTCTCCGCGCAACGAGATCACAATAGTGTATGAGTAGTTCCTCCATTTGGGCGCTCCTCCTTGCTGCCGACATTTTCGAGTTCCTATTACAATAGCGCAGTTAGATTAGTTCACTCAGGGAAAGGCTAATGGTAACACGTATCTAAGCATTATAAATTAGGGGTTACAATATCTATGCTGTGTTCCCTGATGTGTTGCCAACTAGGTCGATGGTCAAACATTCGTAGTCAAAATTCTCAGTGGCATGGAATAAGGAGACAAGTTTACGATGCACTCTTCTTAGTTTGCGGGTATGGTTCCCCTAACAGTTCTTCTTATTGCCTATATTAGACCTTCACCTCAGATAGAACGTACCACACCCCTCCTTTAACTCATTTTCTAAGTTGGTATGGTCCTTTAGGCATCGCCATGTCTGAGTCTCCCACAAGGACTCCCCCTCCTTCTCCGTCCTCGTGGTCCTTAGCTCTTCCGAATCCCTCGGTGCCTATACCAGAGCATGAGCCGGTGTGCGTTATTTCGGAGACAGAGGCTATCTTTGGTATTTCTTCTTTCCATAGAGATTCGTCAGGTCCCCTCCCTTGGCTATGCAGCATCCCAATGCCATATCCAACTCCACCTTCGGCACCTTCGGTGCCGAGCTCATCCTCAATTTTGCCATCTCGACCAGTGGGTCGGCCACGTTTCGCTGCTCGTGCATGTTCGGTCATGCTCTCAGAAGAGGTTCACGTTCGCCTGGGTCAATTGGGGCGGTTGCTTAGGCTCCACAATGACACCCAAGTTATTGAATGGCTTTTTCGGCACGCTCGTCATGCTATTCGGGATCTAGCTGATCCTAGAAGACAGACACGTAATGAAGGGTCACAGAATGCTCGTTCCTAGATAGTCCATGGTCATATTCAGTGTTGTACTATGTGTCTCTAAGTGTAATGGTCTCGGCATTGTATTTTCTCCGTTCTTAAGGAAGTAATGAATTATTAGTCCTAAGCATGTTTAGCAGAATATTATTATTATTATTAAATGACCTAATTGTCCCCCAACGGTTATAATTACAGAAAAGGAACATTTTTTTTTCCTCCAACGGTCAGCAGTCCCTCCAACGGCTATAAAAGGCTAAAAGTCAATTATACCCTTCAACCTATGCGTATAACGGCTAGTAGGGAGGTTAGAAACGTAAATTGATGTCCTTGGGGTTTCTATAAATAGAAGCTTCGTACCATACGACTCCCACAACTCAAACATATATAGAAATGTCTTCGGAGGGTACTATGGCTATTATGGCACTAATCCTTACGTTGTATGTGGTGGTCCTCTTCGTGCGACTCGGCTTCCCCTTCATCAATCAGCCATTGCTCCCTTTCCTTCTGATTTGGTTGTTCGGCTTCATTCTCATGTTGGTAGCATTTCGTTGGGAAAAACAGGAGACAGCGATGTACGAAAGGATGAAGTACCAGTGATGTAGTTATTTCCTATTTTTCCTTTTTGAATAAAAGTCACATTTTTTTTGCAATGAGTTACCAATATTTCTAACAAGAAGTCTTTTATTACAAGATCAACATGACTACGTAGTACGAGTACACACAACAAGATCATTAAGGCACACCACATAATTATTCGCACACATAATACTTAGGCATCATAATAACACGCTTAGCTAGACCCAACCATTCACTTAGGCAAACCTGGGCGGGCTAACACACTCTTCCTCGCAGTTGTTATTCTGCATCTCGGTCTCGGTTTGCACTTTCTACGCCTCCTATAGACATTACCAGAAAATCTTCGTCTCTCCCAGTGCTCCTTGACTCCTAGCATTAGGTCTGGAAGTGTTCGTGGACAGGGTATGAGGGGGTACACATAGGGGTTCGGGAAGAAATTGCCTGTGATGGCATCTTGGTATCGCTCCTTGAGTAGGATCCAGGGTTGTCGATTGGGTAAGGCCGCTAGCATGCAGTACGTAATGACCTTCGGGTTCAAAAATCTGCTCTCGGTGTAGCCCTCATGCATGTCCACCCAATCGGAACATCGGTCAATCATACGCTCGAGGTAGTCGGTAAAATCCTCCCCATCACCCAAGGTGGTGTTGACCGGGTGGTCACTGTCTAGCTCGCGACTCTTCCAGATTTCCATCTAGAAAGGAATTACACGTTTAGTGTCCTGTTATACCACGTAAATAGAGCATGCTTCTCACATTATCGTTGGTACCCTTTTTTTTCCCCGTTCTCATTCCTTAAGTTCATATTTTATCTTTCCCTAATCCATTTTTGTGAAAAAGATCTTGCGTTTTATTTTTTTTATTTTTTTTCAGAAATCGATTTCCACTTTAATTAGGGTGTATTAAACTTTGAATCCAAAGATGCTCTGATACCAACTGTAACACCCCCAAATTTTCATTACTGAAAGTCTGGGCGTGCCCTTCTCATGGAGAGTTACCCACCATGATCAGGAAAAGGATCTTTGCTTCGGATTCAGAAAAACATACTTCAATACATAAAAGCGTTCACAACCTTGTTCAGAGTTATTACAAACCAATATCTTACAAACAGCGGAAAATAGTGAGATTACTACTTTATTTAGGCTAGGTGATGCTTGCGCTAGTACTCGACGTTCCCATCCCCAGCGTAGGCCTCTCCTGTGGTGGTTTTACAAAACAAGGACACCACAGTTGAAAAGTCAGTGAAAACTGAGCGAGAACGTATCATAACGCGTAAACAAGAATGAGGCACAACAAGTTATTCCAAATTTATTTATTCCGAAAAAGCAGCTTAATTATTTAATCAGGATGATCCATAACCAATATCGTATCCAGTGTGGACGACGAAGTAATTCGCGTGTCCGAACCAATTCCACCTCGGCAACTAGACCTTAAGTGTCGACACCCCCTACGAGGGAAGCTTTTGTCCCAAGAGAGTAGTACTAGAGCCTTACCCTGTGCTAATGTGCCCCAGGGGTACTCATAGAGTCACCTTCGACTCATGTCCCAAGCCTTGCTTGGTCTACCATATTAAGTCCCAAGCTTTGCTTGGTCAACCATGTAAAATTCCCGAAATATTTAATTTGAACGTGTTAAAGAATGTAGATCAATTAACGAAATGAAATATTTAGTAAACACAAGTATTAAGTAAACATGATTTAAAAACATTTACTATCCAAGTCAAAGCAAGTAGAGGCATTATAGTTAAACACGCGTTTTGAGAGTAAGGGTTGAGCCTACGAACTCACCTACACGTCCGTTTGTGGTTCAAACGTACTCGACGTAGCCTTCGTCGGTAAAATCGGTGTCTACAAATAAGGATAAACCCTAATTAACACTTAATCGCTTAATATGCAAGTGCTAATATAATATGTATGATATGCGTGTTGATCCTAGTTAATGATTAGGCACGTGACCTACTTAAGTCTTAACGGTGTTCCTCTAATTAAAATCTTATGACATTTTTATTGGTCCAAAATAGTTAATATTTATTTATTTATTTAATTACTAAACTAATACTAATCTACACGTCTTAATCTTAGTTTAATAACTCTAATTATTTAAATGCTAACCACTAGTCCTAATTTTAATTAACCTTAGTTTACTAACCAAGTACTAAAATAAAACAAGGGTAGTCATTTGTATTTATAGGAAAGTATGGGTAGGGTAGGAAATAGCACATTTACCCTTAAAGTAATCAAATTCTCAAAAACAAGTTGTTGCTAGTTTCTTAAAAGACACTTTAACCCCATTACAAAACATTATTTTTTTAACTTTTCCGATTTCGACGAAAATAACGTGGGTGGTTCCCGGGACACCAATTATCATTTTTATGTAAAAATATATGGACGGTAGTTTCAAACACTGCTCTTTTTAGAGCGTTTAATTCCTAAAAAATTGACTGAAAGTAATTGTAAAAGACAACTACTACCCCAAAATATGAAATAATTAGCTATGACGATTTCTAACGTTCCGTTTTCGACCAAATTAACATGGATGACTCTAGAGACATGTGTGAGCAAGAATATGCAAGAATATGTTGAATGCGAAGTAAGGTAAGGAAGTTGTACCGATTTTTCGCTAAAGTAGGCGGTGAAATGGAATGAGCTTTTGGGACCTTGTGAGTCTCTGCGGATACTTGTAAATGAGTCTATGGAGTGTCACGAAGTGATTGGTAGTAACCGTGACTTAAACGGTGGTCGTTGGCGGTGTTGGTGAACAAGACAGTTGTGTAGTGCTCTCGGAAAGTCACCAAAGCTTGGTGGCTATGGAGTTTTCCGGCGAGGTGAAGGGGTTGTGTTGGTGGAGGTGGTGTTGGTGTTGGAGATGGAAGAGTTGGTGGTGATGATGGTGGTGGTGGCTATGGAGTTTCTGAAGCTCTTGTTATGGCGTTGTTGGTTTTTGCCGTGAAGTAGCAATAGAGTTTGGGTCATATTTATAGGTAGGAAATGATGAAAAGAAATAGGAAATAAAGGGTAAAAGTTGTCAGAATGTGAATGTGTTTTTCACCTAGGCAAGATCCATTTTATAGGGAATTAAATGTTTGGCAAAATTTCTTTGATGCAGTTGAACTTTGCAGAAAATAATCTTACCGACATGTTGTAAATAATCAGGTGTGATGATTGTACCGTAATAATAGGCATAGCACGATAAAAGTCGCCACGTAAAATATGTGATACTATAATATGTACACGTTATCAAATATTATTGTGGTAGACATATAGCACCATGTTATTTTTATTAGAACTTAGCATTATAAAAATAATACCACCAAATATTAAGGTCAAGATGTCAGTTTACACTCTATATTACCATGAAACATGCATATTTATTCTTAAAATACGCAATTAAATTTCGGGTTGTTTCACCACCCCCCCCCCCAACAAAGCAAAATGAAACTTAATTACTACCGGCAAATGGGTGCTAGCTCAGTAGTAGAGCGTTTGAAACCCTTGCATGAGGTCTCGAACCAGGCTAAGATGGTCGGATACTACCTCATGCGCCGCCGCGCATCGGCAGTCTGGCCGTCAGCCACACGACTCCAAGTCACGTCAGCCCTAACTAACTCGAACACCTACGTTGCTGCACGGTCAGAGCCATGTGGCGTTACACATCAGTCTCTAGGCCGACTTTGTAAGTCATGTCACCTAAACACGTCATTTCCTTGTGTGCTACTGTTGGGTTTTGACGTAGGTAACTCAGCGGAATAACAAAAATTAATCCTGCTTCAAAGCCCACCACGGATCGTCAGGAGGAGACATCATAACATGATAAAGGACATAGTATTGTGTACCTTTTGATTTGTGAGATCACACGAAGAATGATGTCCTCGTCTCTACGTTGATCCACGTCTAGAGGTGAGATCTAGATTCTTTCTTCAACAAGTGCTAGCTTGAACCGGAGGAAGAGGGAAGACGAATCAAAGCAACAAGGACAAGGAGGGGTTCGGCCCTCCTTTGGCGCCGACGGGAGAGGGGGCGGACGGCCTAGGGCGGTCGGCCTAGGCTTGTCTTCTCTCTCTCTTTTGTTCTCTCCCACTCTCTTTTGTGTTGTGTCTAATAACAAATAACAATTTTTTTTTTTTTTGTGGGAAGGAAGCTAGAGCCTTCTTTATATACTCCAACAACTCCTTGTTGTTTCCATAAAGGTCCTTCCTAGTTCTCCATGAACTTGGATTAGTCCCTTCCTTGCAAATTAGTCCTACTAAGTTTGCAAGGTGTTGTACAATGATTCTTCTTATTAATTAATCATATTAATTATTCTCAAATCTAGCTCTACTCTATTTGACGTGTGACCCCATAGGTTTCTACTTAGTTGGTAGTAACTTTTACTAACATGGAGCGGTGTCTAGCAACACATCCATGCCACCCAACTAATAGAAATAGTCAGTGATCCCGACAAACCTCTTGTGCCCAATATCTTATATTGCACTTTCCCTTTGTCTCTATATCCGGATTGGACACGAGACATAAATAGTCACATTCGTATATCCAGTCCATAGTTCCTCGATCCTGGGAATATGCTTATGCTAACAGATAACATCAATATCTCCATATTGATTTATCTGAGTATGGCCAGACATTCAATAAGCCTCATCCCTCGAGTGGCCGTGGATATTTACTCCCATTATGTGGGAGGGAGAAATCCTATCTACATCAGTACGATCTCTAAGCTTGCTTCCCATCATGCCCGATAACTACCTTTATGATTACCCAGTTACGGTGTAACGTTTGATAACATCAAAGCACAATATTCCACAACTAGAGTATCTAGTGACTTCAAGTCTAAGGATTGCAATTATATTAGCACTACGAGAAGCGATTGTGACTTGACATAATCTAATGTATCCTTCTCGTTGTGGGTCAATCCAGTATGCCATTACCCCTAATGCATACCCATGTGTTAGACTTGATATCTCCAAATCAATCTAACCACATACTAGTCTATATTTGATTGTCCTATTAATCAATATAGTGGACTAGGGATATTAAGATAAACAACACATTGTATCTAAGGACTTCATTATATTAAATATCACAATATTTTATAAATGAATATTCTAGCCAAAACAATGTTCATACTAAATATACGATTGCCTCTAGGACATCTATTCCAACAGCTACCACGTCGACCACCATGTCAGCACATTCCCCCAGTGTGTGCACCACGTCGGTGCCACATCATCCATAGCTTATGTCGGCCACCACGTCAGTAGCCGCAACCAACCTTGGAGCGTGCGGCTCGTGGTTGCATCGTCGATGGGCGATGAGTGCGTATGCCCCACACGTCTCCTTCCCGTGCTCCGTTTCCGACGAGGCTTATGTCCTCCGATTCGATTTTCCATCCTGATCTCAACTGTTTATTCAAAATCACGTTTCGAAAAGTTTGAAAATACTGCTATTAAATTATAGATTCGATTTATACCGGTCAGTCTAATAGCTTATAACTTTTTACTCGTCTATTCAAAAACTACAAATCATATATATATCTGTTATCGCAGGAAAAAAATCTACACACAAGTATATAGTTTCCATACTGAAAAATATGACACAAACGAGGTATTAAAAGTAGGCACGGGGTTCACGCATTACGAGGCACGAAACAGCAACTTATGGCTCTGATACTGATGTTGGAATATCTACAGATAAACCCTAGATTAATATCATAGCGGAAGGGAAATGTTTATCTCTTATAGCGTGATCATCATGAGACGACATCCCGGATCTATGACATTAATGTTCATGTGCTTTAGCTCTCAGCAGAAACGCAAACCTCTTGGGCGAAACGTTGATATATCCACAATTTGAATGTGTGAGAGAGAAATATTGTAGAGAGAATCGTGTGAAGACTTATTAATATGTGTAAAATAGTCTGTATACATAGACCGAATTTCTACATATTTGTAACATAACCCTCTCCAAATTTGCAATGTTAATCCCTTGAGTTTATAGAAATTACAACGCAGCCCCTTTAACGCATTATGTAATATATCTAACATTACCGTTTTTAAATAGGTACCATGCAGGCTATGAGCACTAATGAGCCCTGTCTCTCTTACTGTTGATACTTACTTCTTGAGATTGTACACTAAATAAATAGTAGGGAAAACAACAGAGAGATTACACTTTAACTTATACCACTAGTCTTAAAGATAGCACCAATCTTTCACAGAAAGATCCATAGAGAATGAAACATCTACGAGATGTTGCACAAGTGATGATTTATTGCTTTGACAACGAGGAACGGAAACACCAAATTTGGACCAGGTCCAAACAGAGAGAACACAATGATGATGACGATGATGATGATGATGTTCTAAAGTGAGTGCAAGATCAAGTGCGCTCCATGTTGAGGGTGGAGAGTTATGAAAGCTGAAGGAGCATGAGTGTAGGATGGTGAAAGGTCAAAAGAAAACCGCTTCAAGATCATGGCCATGGCGAGCTTTGCTTCTAGCATCGCAAAGTTTTGGCCGACACAAACCCTATGTCCAAACCCGAATGGCAAGAACATCGAGGCTTGGTTATTCGTTGCCTTGGAAACTCCTTCTGCAAACCTCTCTGGCTTGAACTCGAGTGCATCGTCTCCCCAAGTTTCCTTATCGCGGTGAATAAAGATAGTATTCACGATGAGGTTGATACCTGCTGGAACATAGCCTTTCCCGAGTTTTGTCCTTTTGTGAACAATACGAGCAAACTGGGGCCCCGGTGGGTATAGCCTCAAAACCTCGTAAAGAATCATGGTGACCTGAAGAGTCAACAGCCATCATCATCAGTATATACTTGTACACTTCATATAACTTTTGTTTTTTTTTTTTCTGAATCTTTCCAGTTGACTTTTTGAGTATTATTTTGACTTAGAATACTGAAAAATCTAGCCCCCAACAACAACAAAATT
The DNA here is from genome assembly GCA_023055425.1 of Linanthus parryae. NCBI lineage: Eukaryota > Viridiplantae > Streptophyta > Magnoliopsida > Ericales > Polemoniaceae > Linanthus > Linanthus parryae. Next base: position 25,770,273 of record JALGPY010000005.1, on the reverse strand, counting down.
AAAGAAAGAAAACTTACTATCTTGAGATGACTCAAACTATGGAAGTCGGGTTCTCTGTCTCCGAAAACCTCGAGAACTTCTTCTCTTGCTCGTTGTTGCCAATCCTTGTGCTTGCTTAGTAAGATCATCGTCCAAACAAGCAAACAAGCGATGGTTTCTTGCCCGGCCATGTAAAGTAGTCTGCACTCCTCAATAACATCTTCAATGCTCAGAGTAGCTATCTCGTCGTTGTTAGAAGATTCCAGTAGCATCCCCAACAAGTCGTCTTCAGTTTTAGCTTGCCCTGACTTCTTCTTCATAACCGCGATCTTCTTACTGATGATACGTCTTAGAGAAGATCTAACCTCTCTGTCGATCTTTCTCATTCTAATATTCATCTTTGTCGGAAAAAATCTGTCACACAGAAACGCCCAACATTAGGGTATATATATATATGCGTATGATTTTAATTACAACTAACCGTGCATATATATTTAGAATATGATAGATGCTCGACGATGATTACCTATAGCCAGGGATGAATGACAACTTCAGGGCATTCATGGCGAGGCTAGCTTGTTCCCTTTGAAGCTGGAATATTCTACAGCCTTCCTCGTAGCTGCTACCGAAAGCAGTACGAGAGATAACATCACCAGTAAGTGCCTCAATATAAGGCCAGACGTCCAACTCGCTTGATCCTCCTTTACGGGGTATGATCTTCTCCCATTTCTTCATCATCTCGCTGCAACTCAAATGAAATGCCCGAAACATATTCTACAAACCCAAATGGAAAGAAAAAGAAAATATTACATGTTTACTGTCACTGCCATGCCATGGTTACACCAAACCATACTCCCTTCCTCTCTCCATCCCAGTTTACTGTCATATTTGATTTTTTCACGCGGTTTAGGATCCTAAGAAATACGTGATGGAGGGGCCGAAACTGTATTTTACCTTTCATAGTTCCACATATTTTTGGTACGGGAATATGAGTTCTAAATAAATAAATAAAAACGGATAAAATCCAAGCTATACTAACGTCATTTGGACAGAGATATATTTTTGTAGAGAAAATGTAAGTTCAGGGTTGGTTTTGAGAAATAAAAATACAAGATTGACTTTAATTTCTAAGCTAGAGTTTAATGGAGTAGACTAAACTTTTACCTATTAAATTTTTTGAGGATGAAAATTTTACCTATTCTTATTAACTATTTAGCAAATCAAATGTCGTATCAGATATATGTAAAATATACGTGAGAGCGAAAGTATTACATGCAAAATATATGTGGCACTGTATATTAATTAATTTCATATGATAACTTAAAAAGGTGAACAATTATCATTAAATTATAATTTTAAAAATCTCAATACGTTTGCATACAACGAAAAATGCAATCATAAAAAGGAATATGAAATGAATTTAATGAAAACTTTAAACTAAAAGAGATTTAAATTTTGAAACTGGAATGATAATTACAACATTAGTATTTCCTGAAATTAAAATATGAAATATTAAAAATAGTACGATATCAGTTTAATTTTTTTCTAGAATCTAAACAATATGTGTGTGTGTATTTACCTACTTTAAAATGAGGTTTTAAGGTTTTGAAAATTACTTTTTTTAGACTTATTGTTTTTGTCATCTGCTGGGTTTGAACACAGGACCTCATGCAGAGACTTTAAAAGCTCTACCACTTGAACTAGCACTCATTTGCAGAATCGTGTTCTTACAGAATGTCATTCGGCATACTTTTTATTCAAAAAATAATTTATGCGAATTAAAGAAGTTAAAGGGTTACTACCGAAATTAGACTCTTAGATTTTTTTTTTTAAATAATTTCAATACATATCACCCAAAAAAAATAGGACCCTTATTTTCCACAGCCCTTGTTGTACCAGGAGCTCCTATTGTCTTTTTATGTGGCTGAAAAAAGGCAGTAGAAATCGGTGTCCAAAAAATATGTATAATACAATCAATGTCATCGTATTAATATCAATACTATATACGATGAGTTTTTGGGTTTCTCTTAGAGAGTGTCACATAACACTGTATATTAGTTAATTTCCTATCATAATTTGAAAAGGTAAACAACAATTATCATTGAATTATACTTTTTAAAATATCAATATATATGTTTGCATCTACTGTAAAATACAATTAAAAAAAAATAACTTTAATGAAAACTTCAAACTAAAAGAGACTTAAATTTTTTCTATATCTCCTCAAAAAAATATATATCACCAGAACAAGGAGAGAGAGTTGTGATAGAAGGGGAGACCTTTAATTTCTCGGGGTGGAAAGCAGTTGTGATAATTCTTCTATGAAGGGTCCATTTCTCACCATCATAGGACGCGAGTCCAGTGGCTAGAAGCTCCATTATTGGATTTGCCTTGGGATTTGTGAACTGTGAGGTGTGTCTCAACATCTCTTTCACAAGTTCGTGGTCCATTATGTTCACTGATGGGGTCGGCCCAATCCACATAAATGATCTCTTGCCTACAAAAATGGTGGTAGTCACATTTAGAAAAAACACCCCAAGAAAAAGCAGGAGAACATGAATGCCATAAATATATGGTAGAGACTTGGAGAGTTTGTGAGGACCTTTTTACCTTCTTTTTTAAGACCAGTCTTCCCAATTTATTTTTCAAAAACATTTTTGAAGTAAATATGTTGTTCCTAAAATAAGTGAAAAATGTAAACTTGCCTTAATAGTTCCCCCATCTATTTTTCCGTAACTTTTTCTTTTCTAGCAACAATGCAATGTTTGGGATTATTTTGATCTATCGGTGTAGAAGATATCTCCGGGTCAAATGTGCTCTTTTGCTATATAGATGTATTTAAATTTTTCTTAATAGTACTTTATATTTTGTGTGGTCTAAAATGTGCGAGAACACAAAAAAGTTGTGGCCCTAGACAGTTACTCTCAATACTCTCCCCACAAGCAACAATGTGATCCCTAGAAAAAAATTGTGAGTACTAAAAAGTAGGGTGTGTGCGGTTTGGTTTGGTACGGTTCGTGCGAAAACTATAAACTAAACTGAATACATCGGTTTACTAATTTTGTTCCCAAATCAAATAATTTGAAATGATGAACCGAACCAAACTATCAGAAATATCGGTTTGGTTCGGTTCGGTTCGGTTTGGTCGGTTTGCATAAACGTTACTAAATGAATATTATAATATTGCATTGTCAACAAATTATAAATTTAAGAGAGAAAGAGATTAAATAGACATAAAAAAAACTTGCACGACTATCGTTTACGATGGAACTGAAGAGAAATAGAAAAAGTTAAGATTAATATGATAATTTTAATTAAATCTTTCTACTTGTGTTCTATGTTACATATCGGTTCGGTTCGGTTCGGTTTGTTTTGGTGCGGTGTGATATTTTTACAAAACGATAACCGAACCGATTGGACCGGTTTGTGTGAACTTGAACCATAAATAAACCAAGCATCCAAACCGTCCAAAATCAAGGATTTCGGTTTGGTTCGGTCTGTTGGACCCGTTTATTCGGTTTTTCTTACACCCCTACTAAAAAGGTTACCTACTTATTTTTAAAAAACATTTCTAAAATTAAAATGTGGTCCACAAAATGATCAGAAATTGTAATTTGACTTAATAGTTTCTCCCTATACTTTTTTAAAAAACATTTCTAAAAATAAAATGTGGCGTTAGTCTGAGTCATCTACACAAATTCATTTTTTGTGTTCTTTGACCCATTCTATTATTTTTTGGGAGCCATGGAATGCTCGAAATAAAGCTATTTTTTAAGAAAATGTGATGTCGGTTGACCCGACTATTCGTCGAGTATTTGGATGGATAAGAGAGCTTTTACCCATTTCCTCTCCTTCTAAGGAGATACGTATGCACGATCAGATCTCGTTGCATGCTTTGTGTCTTCCTGTCTTCCAGTCACCTCTACAAAGAGGGTCCTGGATTAGTTGGACTAAACCTGGCATGGGGTTAACTTCTCTTCATTTTGATGGCTCTGTTCGAGAGAGAAATGGTGCTGGAGGAGGGGGTTTTCGAGATCACACATGTCATCTTTTAGCCGCTTATGCGTGTTTTTTGGACCTCGCACTTCGATTGAGGCGGAAGCATCGATTTTGCACTCAGGACTAGCGTTGGCATACATGCTCGACATATCTATTGATTGTATTTTTGGTGATTCTATGCTAGTTGTTCTGGCTGTTCAAGGAGAGGTTACTTCTCCATAGCGGATCTTTCCGATTGTGGAAGACCGTATGGGTCTGCTTATGGGGAGGATCTCCGACGCTCGCACCGATAAGGCAACATGGTTGTTGATGCCTTGGCCGCTTATGGGCATCAAACTGAAAGTTTTCAGAGTTTCTTATTTGCGTGAGAGCTTCCTCAATGCTCAAAATAAACCGATCTAACATGAAATATTGTGCTTAATACATGGAGGTTACATTGTAGCTTATTTTTTCAGTAAAATATTATCTAAACAAATGTGAATTTAATGTTCATAATTACAATTTAATTGGGCAGATGAAAGTGCCAATATGATAACTTATGTGTATTAGTAAAATGACATTTGACTAATAATTATTGGCCAAGTGTCAGCTGGGCATGACAAATGACGTTTTAAGGATAATTGTGTACTGACAAATGGCGATTCAAAGTTGAAACTGGGCACTTTCCTGTTTTTATATTATATATAGACATTTTTGGAAAATTGGGCAATTACATATTTATACTTAGTTTCTTTCCACAAATGTACATGAAATATACTTATTGGATTTCTACTTGCAAAAAAAAAAAAAAAAAAAAAAAAAAAGATCGCCATGCTGGAATTAAAATAGTTGAAATTGACATTTAAAACTGAAAATATATATCTAACTATAATGAATGAATGAAAATAATGATTTGAATGATAAAAAAAGACTTTGCAAGAAATTTAAAATTCAAGATTCTACATGAAAGTGAAAGTAATTTTTTTTTTTTTTTTGAGAAAACCATTTATTTCACATTAGGCCTCAGCCTCTTCAAAAATTACAGCTTTTGCCCAAATGGGCTCTTCTAGATACCAGTAGCTGCTAGAAGCCAGCTGGACCGCACGTTTAGCAAAACCGTGTGCGCAGAAGTGAAAGTAATTTTCCGTTAAGTAATCCATTATATTGTATTGGATTAATTTCTCCCCACAAAAAAAAATTGAAATGATGGTCAAGACGAAAATAAAATTGTCAAAATAAACCTTAAAAATGAAATCCATGTGTGTGTGTGTATATATCATAAATTTATAATAAAAAAATAATGGACATTCTAAAATAATTTTAAAATTTAGATATCTTGACTGAAACTGAAAAATAATTATTTTTTTGTTAATTTGAAATATAAAAATAAATTCTTTCAAAAAAAAAAGAAATATCAAAGAAATGGTTGTATGATTTCAAGAATATTTTTATTTATTATTAAAAACGTGAAAATATTAAAAATTAAGAACTACTATTATGCTAATACTATCATCTACAACTTGTTATCATAATATAGTGAATCATTATAATCTAAAAAAAATATAGTGAATCATTCTGTGCACCCCTTACTTCATTTTAAAAAAGAAGCAATGTTTGAAGCAGTGACCTCATACAGGGGCTTCCAACTGCATTAGACTTTACTTTTATTATAGGGTACCATGTTATATAATTTTCTTACAAAACTGATTTATAAGCAATTAGTAACATAAATTTCGCGCGACTACAAAAATAGATACTGTAGATTTTTTGTGTTGAAAGAACATAGAGAGTCGCCTACCGTGGATGATGGTAGATTTGTGAAGGAAAGGCATGACGTACGGCACAATGTCGTCGGAGAGGTTGATGACAGTGGTGGAAGCTTCTTTGGCCATCTTTCCATATTCTATCATGTCGCCGACCAAGAACCGGTAGGAATTGCCGGCTAAACCTTGGCTCCTGAGCTCTCTCTCTAGCTTTTTTGGTCGAAACCATGCCCAGTCCAAAACAGACCAACACAGCCACAAAATCACTACCACAAGAGCACTACAGCGAACCAAATAGTTGTAGTCACCGAACAATGCAGCAGTCTCCATCTTACTAGCTACTCTTTGGAAAACCAACAGAGGGAGAGAGATATGAAATGAAGCATGAAACATGAAACATGCAAATGGGGTGAAATTTATAGATACATTATGTCAATTACTAAAATATTATCTGAAATATTTAACGGGCGTGGACAACGAGGTCCACGTGGGTAGTAATCCCATGGCTTGTGATACGTAGAAAGTCTGCCACTATTTATTTGACGTGTGTCACTAATTTTTCACTATTTTTTTTTTAATCACGTGGATACGAAGCTACTCTACGGGTGCTAATGGATAAATCCATTCTATAATGTAATGTCTGCAAACTATACTAGATATTTAAATCTAACTTACAATTGAAGATATCAACAGACATTCTTAAATTCTTCCAAATTTTACTTTCAAAAACCCAGACAAAACACTCCAAAACTTAAAAATGTGAAACTCAACTACATCTCGAATGATATCACTATCTTATTCTATTGGTCAGATGTTCATTGTACTTTTCTCTAAAACTATAAGTATTGTCATGTTTGTTTGAAGGAGAAAAGTATTTAAGTAATTAAAATATTAAAGTTATTAGAGTATCTTTTTACACATATTTAGTCTAGTATGACCTTTTCAAAGTGCAATAAGTCGACATAAAAATATACCAAGTGCATGTTCGGTTGGAGATTTAGTCTAATATGACATTAAGGCCATGTTTGATATCAGTTGAAAATATGAAAAATGAGTTGTAAAAAACCTGGGTGAAAAATTCAACTGAACTCAAAATCCAAATCCATTTGGTATGAGCTGAAATTTTAGATAATTAATTTGTTCCATTTGACAAAATTTAAAAGAGATATATAGACAATTACTTTAATACTCCCACTTATAAATGATCTACGATCATGTTAATGTGACAAACACACTAGATTATTTTTTCGCAGATTTTTCAGTCGCGTAGTCAATTTTGATGATTCAACAATTGCACTGAGATTATTCTAATCTGTAGATTTTCAACTTAAATTTTTTTATCATGACAACCGAATTAAGTTAAAGTGACCGACGTTAATCAAAACGGATTAGAATCCGAGTTACCAAACATGCACTAAAATCGGGCAAAAAAATTTATTCTTGTTTGTTCGTAAATTTTTTGAGTCAGATTTTATTTAAGTTGTATAATCTCCTATTTGGAGACTTTTTATGCATACCTTCTGAAATACTATACTCTACCATCTCTTTATGCATGAGTTACTAATTGTGTCAATGCATAACATCTTAGCCGCTCATAGGTTCAAGTAAAAAGTCATAAATTTGTTGCAAAATGCACTTAAATATTAGTGCAGATTTTTATTACGTGTCATACAGTTTTCAGATTATAATTTCTGCCAGCTTATTCATCTCGGATTATTTTTATCGGATTTTTGAGATTTAAACCGGAACCAGACAGGCTTTAAGCATTTTATTATTTACAAATCAATTACTATCCAGTAAGGTACATTTAACTTTCTATCCATATGTTTCATGAATGAGAATGAGAGAAATCATGATATTATATAACGTAGAAATTAAGAGAGAAAAAATAGATAATGTGTGTGGAATTGATAAAAGAATACTAAATACATTCTGAGATCAAACATGGGTTGTCACTACATAATTTAATAATTATTTTTTTTCTCTAAATTGCGAACAATAAATGTGTTATAGGAAGTAAAAATGTTTCACCAACATTATATCAGTGATTGCATATATTATTAGTATAGGTAACTCAAAGTGAATGGATTCGCAACTTGCTTATATTGTTGGATTATGCCTTAGAGGCAATCTATTTCTCGTGACATTTATATGGACTTACTATTTATTGTGTTATCGGTATGGAGATATGTTAGCATAAATGAAGTCCTTAGAATATAAATGTTACATTCTTAAATATCCCTAGTCAAGTAATACCGGTAATTAGGACGACTGTATTGCGTCGAGACTACTATGTGGGTAGAATGATATGGTGATATCAAGTCTAACACATGGGTACGCATTAGGAGTAATGGCGTACTTGATTGACCCGCCATGATAAGGCTACATGGGAGTTACGTGAATGTCACAGACACTTCTCATAGTGTCATTGGTGTTATGATCCTTCGACTTGAAGTCACTACATTCTCTAGATGTGAATTATCATGTTTTGATGTCGTCAAACGTCACACCATAACAGGGTGATTATAAAAGCTATAATTGGACATGCTATGAAGCATGTTTAGAGGTGTGAGTGATGTAGATAGGATTTGTCCCTCCTACATAACGGGAGTAAATATCCACGACCACTCGATGAGTGAGACTTAGAGAAATGCATGGCCATGCTCGAATAAAACTATATGAGATATTGATGTTATTTGTTTATCTAAGTCTACTTACAGACCGAGAAACTATAGATTGGATATACAAGTGTAACACTCCATGTCTTGTATCCAATCTGGATAGATGTGACAAATGGATTATACGACACGGTAACATTGGTCACATATGTTAATCAGATCAATGACATTCCTATTACTTGGGTAGCATTGATGTATTGCTAGATGCTGCTAAATGTTTGTAATTATTATTACTGCCAACGTAATTAGGAACCTACAGGATCACACAAAAGAATAGATCAAACTGGAATTAGTTGCTCATTAGTTGGACTAAAGAGCAATAATGAATATTGGATGAAAGTGTAAACTGTGCTCATTAGTTGGACTAAAGAGCAATTCTGGAATAGAATGCAAACTAATCCAAACTGTGGAATTAAATGGCAAAGATGAATTCCTCCAGCTATAAATAGTATTTATAGGCTATGAAAATTCAGCATAGATTCATTCATACTCCTACACATAAACTTAGGAGTTAGAGAGAAAAGAGAAAAAGAGAGTTGGACTCTCTAGGGTTCGGCCACACCAAAGGAGCCGCCCCATTCCCTCTCTCCCCATGTTTGGGTTGGACCCGGACAGCGTGCGCGTCCAGATTCATCATCTTGTGAGACAAGATCCTCCTTCTTCCTACGATTGCTAGCACCATTGGAGAAGAAGTCCAGTTCAGATATGTTCGTGTGGATACTGTAGAGACGCCGTTCTTTTGGTCTGCGTTAGTGATCGTCACCACTCAGTTTCACAGAGGTAAACTTCTAATCATCAGATTATGCTCATTCACATGGGTCCTGCAAATTAATTTTTGTATTTCCAATGCGTTTGATTGCCCAAAACCCAACATATATTCTAGTGAGTTTGAAGTTAATACAATAAAATAAACCAACTTCTCGGGCTTATTGTTTGGAATTATTTGTCGACTCGAATTATCATCGCAACGGAAATAAAAACACGCCAAACGATCACACACTACACACGCGCAATTAAGGAGAAGAAAAACGACACACAAAAATTTAACGTGGTTCGGCAAAATTGCCTACGTCCACGAGAGTAGGAGAATTTCACTCTATCAATGAGGGAATAAATTTTAAGGGAGAGACAACACAATATGCTGAACACGTCGACGCGGTACTCTCATCGTCATAGACTACATCTATGAAAACTACCTCTCACACATCCGCTCAAAGATATCTCTCACCAATTATCTTGTCTCAACTCGCCTCACTCCTCTTTTAGAGCCGCCCATTTATAGGCCAATTACTTGCTCTCCAAGTAATCCTAACACCACAAATATCAGGAAATAACCTCAATTATGAATACTGGTATATTCCATATTTCTTCTATTTTCTAAAAATAATAATTTCCTAATAGTTCTAAATCGCATAATCAAGTCAAAAACCCAACATTTCCTCCATTTGGTAATTATTATTCATTTATATTTTCAGGAGTTCGATGTTGATTTATATTTTTGTTAAGTTAATATTTACATCTATCCCCAAATCAGTCACATACATAATTTGTTCTACCATTGGAAGTCTGATTAGTAATTTATGCACTTTTTGTTCTTCATGAGTGAAGGGAGTAAAATGAAACGTAGGAGGTTTTGTGCTATAGTAACTCTTTAAATTTTGATGAAATCTTTGTAACATTTGGCCAAATTAGCCTACAGTTGTGGGAATCAATCCCTTCATTTGTTTCCAATTCAGAATCTGCAACGTTGTTTTGCTGAATATGATTAAAGTGACTGTTGAAAGCATAAAAAATTAATTGCACACAATGAGTTTTAAGTTGAATCGTCGGGTTGGTTAAATGCTTTTACATTTTTGGTAATAGTGGTAGTAGGTGGTAATTCATTGTTAACGAAGAAAGGATTTTATTGACGTTGGCATTTGTTATAAGAACGATGTTATAATCTGATTCAGATTGTGCTTGACATTAACGGCTTCTTATTAATATGTTTTATGTCATAGAGACCTAACATTTTAGATTCGAACTTTATATATGAGGAGTTTATGGTTTCGCACCCAGATCCCACTCTCATGACTCCTTCCGGGGCAAAAAATCCTTGTGTGTTCAAACTCCACTTTTGCAACAATCCCCTTATCCGGCTCTGGACGAGACCGGGAGGGTGGTGGTTAATAGAAGCGGCGGATATCAAACACAATATAATACACAACACATACTTATTTTATTAAACAGCTACATTAAACTTTAAGTCTTACACACTAGTTGATTACTGTTACACATTAATTAACTAATACTACTATATGAACTACTGGTAACCTTCATAGTCTAAGTGAGTCACGCGCCATTCTATTCCAAGATACCCAGCTCCTAGACATGCGGTAGGATGAAAAGTGTGAGTACTAGATGGAACAGTACTCACATCCCCTTAATAAGCAAAAGGGTGAGTACTAGACCTTAAGTGTTGCAACACCCCCTTAATAAGCAAAAAGGTCAGAATGGTGAGTACTAGATGGTAATCTAGCCAACAAGGAGAAGATCAAATTCCAACAAAGTGTAGGGTTTTGATGCAGGTTACGCAGGGGAATAACAAATTAATCCTGCTCAAATCCCTCGAAGGATCACAGGCAAGCCATCATAACATGATAAGGGCATAATAGATGTGTACCTTAGTTTGGGAGATCACACGAAGAATAGTGTCTTCGTCTTTACAAGTGTAGATAGTGCTTTCTGAGCTGACAGATCTTGGCCACGTGGCAACCATCCAGCACACCATATTGTGCTCCACACACACTGGATCACCAGCCGAGCTGATCCATGTGGGGGCTGCGAGACAGAGCCCTCGCATACCACTGCACGGGACTTGTAGGGACTTAGTGGTTTGGAGGCTAGAGTAAGCCCTGTCGCCTGCGAGCCAAGCCCGCACGCGACCTTTAGTAACTGTTTTGAGAGATCTGTGGCACGAGCTCCATAAACCCGGTCAATCCGGTCAAACCCGGTCAACCTCGTAACGGTTCCGGTATTCGCGCACCACGTGCTGTAACGGTCCCTATATACTCGGACGAATGTGCCGTTATGGTTAAGCTAATTAAGCCGCCATTAATGGGCGCATTAACCACACTACAACGGTCACGTTCTCTGCTATATATAGGACGTTACCCTTTCCATACAAAGGAGAACACACTTGCCATACGCGGAAGCTCTGCCAAACCTCTGTCTCTCTCTCAGACATTGCTACTGCCTTACTCTCTCCCTACACACAACCCCTCTCTTCCTGTGCGATCCCTGATCCACTACATACGGTGTACACGGAGGTCTCCCCGCCGGAATCTCTTGTGCACATTTTGGTGAACCCGACGTGAACTTACCAACAAAAAGCAACCATGTCTCAGGAGGATGATGTCAGCAACAGATCGCCCTCCACCGAAGCCCCCTCGGGAGACGAGACCCGCCGTACTCCTACGACTCCCGGCGAGACACCGACGCTAGAGTCTTTGGATGCCACTGTTCAGAGTCAGGCGAAAGCTCTCAAGGCTCAGTCTGCGCAACTAGAGCGGATCTTGGCCGCTCTGGGAAATCTTGCGCCAAACCCTTCATCAGCCACCGCTGTCCCTCAAGGAGGAGGAGCCCCTACCGCTCCAGGATTGGGAATGTCAACCACACCTCCCAACCCCAATCTGCAGACTCCACCGGCGACTACGCAGCTGCCTTCGATTCAGGGGTCAACGGCTCAGATGTTGCCTCTTGCTGCTCACACTCCTCAGCCCTCGGCTTTGGCGTCTAACCCAACTCCGCAGTACCCTTTGCCTCCCCCAACGGCGATCTGGGGGAATGCGGGTAGTCAGTATACTCCCAATCCTTCGACGACGTATGTGTCGCCCCCACCTGCGGCCGCCCCTCCGTCAACTACCGAGGGGAGCATTCCAGAATGCATGACGTCCCTGCAGAAGCGCGTGGACACTATTCTGGCTCATCAGTCATTCGCGGATACCATTATCCCGAAGTTAGACAACGATCCACCTATTCCACGAGAGATCTATCTCATGCCTAACCCGGCGGGGTACAAGGCTCCTAAATGGGATAAGTTCGAGGATGTCAATGGAAATGCTCATGAGCATGTCATGTGTTTCATTGATGTCATAGGTCCGTACGGAGCTGATCCCAAGCTGCTGATGCGAGAGTTCCCAAAATCTCTAGGGAACGTAGCATACAAATGGTACCGAACATTGGAAGCCGAATCCGTGAAGACTTGGGACGACATGGTCCAGAAGTTCTATACCAAGTTCTTCCAGATGGAAGAAAAGGTGACGATGATCCATCTCTCGCGGATGTATCAGAAGCGCGAGGAGGACGGAATCACTTTCATCAAGAAATTCAGGGCGAAATCCTTGGAGTGCAAAGATCCAATGCCCGAAAGCCGGCTCGTAGAGATATGCCTGCAGTGCATGCGAGATGAATACAAAGGTATGCTCATCAATTTGCAAACACCTACGTTTTCAAAGCTAATCGAATGCACGAAGAACATCGAGCCTATAGTCGAAAGACAGAAAAAGAAGAGCGCTCCGGAGCGACCTTCGAGCGGCACTACTTACAAGATCGGGAGATTTAGTTACAAGAGGGGACGCGAAGCTGAGGTCAATACAGTTTCGCCCCAGAAGCAAGCGAAGGTTGCGAACTTCGATGTACCGCCTCTGCCATGCTCAGTAGAGGAAGCAAGCGACCTCTGCAGACAGTGGCGCAAGGACGGCGTCCTGCCACCGCTTGAGAAGACACCCTCCAAGGAGATGGTGAGGGACCCTAAGTGGTGCGAGTACCATGGCAAGGTCATGCACCCCACGGCGGAATGTAAAAAGCTCAGGTTTACATTCGACCAGAAGATGAAGAACGGCGAGCTAATCGTCAGTGATCACAGAAAGGACGTGCGCAACAACCCACTTCCTGCTCATGCGGAGCAGGGCCCGAAAGGCAAAGAGGTCGCCATGATCTCGATTGTTGAATTGGAAGAAGTCGCAGAGGATGGTCTACCCATCGTTGCCGAGATCCATGAAGACGAAGATTACAGCATGGACACAGAGGATGAGCGTGCCGACCGGATGAAAGGGTCGCATGGCTTTAGCAGATTCTTCGACGAGATGAATTTCTCGGAGAAATGGCGGACAGATATGACGAAAGCGATCTTGAGAATAGCGGAGGACTACGAGGAGGACCTCGTAGTCTCCAACGGGAAAGTCATCAGGGCGTCCCGCTCTACAGAAAAGATTATGACCTTTTCTGCCAGCGACAAGAAGACGGATGCGAGCCACCAGAGACCTCTGTACGTGACCGCCATCATCAATGGCGTCGAGTTCAAACGGGCGTTCGTCGATGGAGGAGCAGCGGTCAACGTCGTTTCGCTCCACACACTGAAGCTAGCAGGAATCCCCGAGCACAAGATCGTCAGGCGTCCATCTCCGCTGATGGGATTCGGAAGCGACTCTAGAATGACGATCGGATGGATCCGCCTGGGCGTTCAGATTGGCAAAATCAAGTGCTCAGCAAAGTTCTATGTCATAGACGCGAACACTACATACCACATGATTATTGGTCGAGCCTGGATTCATCGCTTCGATGCGGTTCCTTCAACAGCTCACCAAGTTATGAAAGCTATCTGGAATGACAGAGTAGTCGAGATACCGGCTTCGACGAACCCATTCAACCTGGACGAAGCACATCTCAGTGAGGCGGTGTGGTACACCGAGATGGCGGACGAGCAAACGCCTGGACCATTCAACCCTACTCCTTTGCCTCTCTGGGAGGACATCAAGGACCAGTCACCTGCGGGAGTAATGGTGACAAGGGAAGATGCAAAAGAGAAGCCGCCTAGACGCGAAGAGGCGCCGCGTATCGCATACCATCGAAAGAATGTGTATACTCTGAAGAGAATCGCAAAGCATGACCCTGAGGGCAAGGAGATAGAGAGCTTCTACGCCAATGGGAAGAAATGCTATCGCATATGAAGGTGCGCGGGGATGTCCTCACACGGGCATGGGGATATCCCTGGGCAAATCAATCAAATCGAGCAAATTGCGCTGACGGAAGAGCCAACACAGGGCGCTCCAGACGAGAAACTCAAAGAAGCACCTGAATGCATGGAAGACAGGCCCAGACCACAAAAGCAAGAGCTAAAGGAAGTGTTCCTCAGCCCGAACGAGGAAAAGAAAAGGCCAGTCTTTCTAAGTGCGGACCTCACAAGCGAAGAGGAGCAAGGGCTGCTACAACTCCTAACTGAATACAAGGATGTGTTCGCATGGGAATATGATGAGATGCCAGGTCTGGATACAAGCATCACCATGCACCGTTTAGACATCATCCCGGGGTCTAAACCAGTAAAGCAGAGTACAAGGAGCTTCAGGCCAGAGCTTAACGTGAAAATCAAGCAGGAGATTGTCAAACTCCTAGATGCCAAGTTCATAGAACCGAATCATCATCCCACATGGCTGGCCAATATCGTGCCAGTAGTGAAAACGAACGGACAGCTCCGCATCTGCGTGGACTTCCGAGATCTCAATCGCTTCTGCCCCAAGGACGATTTCCCACTGCCCAACATCGATTTGCTTATCGATTCAACAGCGGGCCATCGCATGTTCAGCTTCATGGACGGCTTCAGCGGGTACAATCAAATCAAGATGGATCCCGAAGACGCGCGGAAAACTGCATTCATCACTCCGGTGGGGGTGTTCAATTACACTGTGATGCCATTCGGTCTCAAAAATGCGGGTGCAACCTATCAGCGAGCCATGATGGCTCTGTTTCACGACATGATGCATAAAGAAGTGGAATTCTATGTGGATGACCTGGTTGTCAAATCCAAGCACGAAGCAGACCACCTCGCAGATCTACGAAAGGTGTTCAATAGATGCAGATGTTTTCAACTGAAAATGAATCCCATGAAGTGCGCATTCGGGGTAACATCAGGGAAATTCTTGGGATGCGTGATTCATCGCCAAGGGATCGAGCCTGACCCTGCGAAAGTATCAGCTATCACCAGCATGACGCCACCCCATAACCAGAGTACCTTGAAAACATTCTTGGGAAAGCTATCATATCTGCGAAGATTCATCCCAGCGATTGCAGAAATCACCTGTTGTTTTAGTGCTCTTCTGAAGAAGGACGCCGCGTACAACTGGGCTCCGGAGCACGAAGCCGCATTCGAAAAGCTGAAGGATTTACTGACGTCCTCAAAAATAATGATCGCACCTCAACTGGGATCACCGCTTCTGCTATATCTGACATCAACAAGGAGATCTATAGGAGCGCTCTTGGCTCAGGAGTATGAAGGCCAAGAGAGGCCTATCTACTACATCTCTCGCATCATGCAGCCTGCTGAATCAAGGTACACAGACATCGAACGTCATTGCCTTGCCTTATTCTTTGTGATAGAGAAGTTGAAACACTATTTTGCATCGCACAAAGTAGTAGTGGTCACCAAGAGCGACCCTATACGATATTTGCTGACTCACACTACTCCGGGCGGGATATTGGCGAAATGGTACATGACCATCTCTCAATACGATATCACATGCGTGCGACCGCGAGCAATCAAGTCGCAGGCGGTAGCAGATCTGTTAGCACAGTTCCCCGACAACAGCCACGAACCCGTGATCGAAGAAGAGCTCGAAGGCCCTGAAATCTACGCAATCGACGTGCCCTATTGGACCCTCCACTTCGACGGTTCGTCAACCAGGAAAGGCGGAGGCATTGGGATAGTCTTGACAAAGCCAGACGGGGAAGTCATACAGATGTCCGCAAAGCTCAACTTCGCAGTCACAAACAACGAAGCGGAATATGAGGCTCTCATCGCAGGGCTCCGTGCGGCGAAAGCTTTGGAAGTAAGCAACTTAACGGTCATGGGAGATTCCAAGCTGATTGTTAAGCAAGCCTCGGGCGAGTATGGTTTGAAGGAGATCAACCTCATGTCTTACCGCACCCTAGTACAAAAGCTGATGCAGCAATTCTGCGATGTGAAGTACGAGCACAAGCCCCGAGCAGACAACAGGCATGCGGACGCTTTAGCAACCTTGGGATCTAAGGTCAGCACTGACAAATGTCCCGCAAAGATCTCTATTGAAGTGCGAACATCGTCGGCATTGACAGAGGATGCGTGCGACGACGAGCACATGGATGACGCAGACTGGAGGAAGGCAATCCGGCAAGCTATGGCGGAAGGCACAAGCAGTGAAAGCTGGGCACTCACAAAAGGGTACTGCATACATGACAACACCCTTTACTACAAGGGTCCTGGCGGAATACTCATGCGATGCGTCTCCGAACGAGAGGGACAACGGTTGTTAGAAAAGATTCACCAACATGCTTGCGGAGAAAGCGAGGTGTCAATCTACCGGAAGGCCCAGAGATATGGCATTCATTGGCCGGATATGTCAACAGCTGCGGCCCTGATACAAGGGAAGTGCGAGAGTTGCGCACTAATCAAAGATTCTCTACTCATCGCTCTAACCGACGATGACACAGATTGGAGGAAGCCGCTCTTCGATTATCTCACTCGGGGCACCCTACCCGAATCAAGAAAAGAGGCCGAGAAATTGAAAAGGAAGGCAGCTCGATACGTAGTACAAGAAAACCTGCTTTGGCGAAGAGGTCATGAAGGCAACCTGATGCGGTGTCTAGACGGCAGAGAAGCACAAGAAGTCATGGACCTTTCCCATCAGGTAGAGCATCAAGGAGGTGCGAAATTATGCAGACATCTCCTCTCAATCGGGTATTTCTGGCCCACGATGGAGGTCGATTGCCGCACCAAAGTGCGACGCTGCCAGGAGTGCCAATTCAAAGGGAACCTAGTGCACGCTCCCGCCGTGGATCTACATGCATTAGGGACGCCATGGCCATTTCACACATGGGCTTTGGACTTCATTGGTCCCATCCGACCAACGTCGCACGGGAATCATTTCATTCTCACCGCAACTGAGCTATTCACCAAGTGGGTGGAAGCAATACCACTGAAGACAGCAAATGCGCTGGCTGTGGTCAACTTCATCCAGGAAAGCATCATATGCAGGTTCGGAATCCCAAACACCATTCTTTCAGATAACGGTACTCCTTTTGTTGATCGCCAGGTAGCTGCGAAATTAGAGGAGTACAATATCAGGCAGATATGTTCTACCCCTTATTACCCGAAGGGGAACGGGCAAGCTGAAGCGACCAACAAAACGCTGTTGAGGATTTTGAGCAAGATGGTCGCGGATGACCACAAGAAGTGGGCTGACTCTCTAAGCATAGCTCTATGGGCTTACCGAACTTCTCCAAGGACACCCACGGGGGTCTCACCGTTCCTAATATGCTATGGAGCCGAGGCCGTAGTACCTGCGGAGGTTAGAGTCAATTCGGCAAGGCTGGCCTTCCATGCACTCTATGAAAATCGACGCGATCATGACTTAGTTTTGCTGGAGGAAAAGCGAGAACAAGCCAAAAGGACCAACAAGCGGTACCAGGAAAGAATCGCTCGCGCCTACAATAAGACGGTCCAGCGAAGAGATTTCGCAGTCGGAGACTTGGTCTTGCGCGCATCTGACCACTGTATGCGAGAAGTGACTCACCCGAAGTTCGCAGCCAATTGGGAAGGACCTTCGAAGTCACAAAAGTCTTTGACAGTGGCTACTGCAACATACGAAGGTTGCACGGCACAACCTCAACCCCGAGTTCAGTCAACATGCGCTGGATAAAGAAGTACTATCCCTAACTTCTTTCATTTCGTGCGTTTTATTACAACGTCGGTTAATGTCTTGTATGATTACGATTTGCACAATCTCCTCTCCCATATGAGAGGATTGTAATCCCATCTCTCCCATATGAGAGCATTATAATAAGAAAAGTTCTCTCAAATGAGAAACTTCGTATTTCTGCATGTCAATTTTACTTTATTTCAGTTTGTTATAACTATTAACGACGAGTTATCCGCTACAATAGCAATCCGCAAACGCGATCTTAATTGATCCTCTAAGCCTATCTGTCACGATAGCAGCCTATGCAAATGCGATCTTAATTGATCCTCTAAGCCTATCTGTCACGATAGCAGCCTATGAAAACGCGATCTTAATTGATCCTCTAAGCCTATCTGTCACGATAGCAGCCTATGCAAATGCGATCTTAATTGATCCTCTAAGCCTATCTGTCACGATAGCAGCCTATGCAAATGCGATCTTAACTGATCCTCTAAGCCTATCTGTTACGATAGCAGCCTATGCAAATGCGATCTTAATTGATCATCTAAGCCTATCCGTTACGATAGCAGCCTATGCAAATGCGATCTTAATTGATCATCCAAGCCTATCTGTTACGATAGCAACTCATTCGCAAAACGATCTTAATTGATCTAGTAAAGCCTATCTGTTACGATAGCAACTCATGCGAAAATGATCTCAATTGATCTTCTAGTAAAGCCTATCTGCCACGATAGCAACTCGCACCACTTAACGATCTTAATTGATCTACTAAAGACTATCTGCTACGATAGCAATATTGTGAAAATGATCTTAAGTGATCCACAAAGGCCAATCACAAGCCCATCTGCCAGGATGGCACAGCTGCGAAAATATGATCTCGAACGATCTAGTGAAACATCTGCGAATTCATATGGCAGATAGCAAATGCGAAAGCATTACATAGCATTATGCAAGGCGAAATATGCCGAAACGCATGCGAAATTGTATTTTGTTGTAAAGACACAGCAGATAACAAAGGCTATTTATCAATATGAGTCAAAAAAGACTTGCACTTTATCTGTCTAGATAGCAGCTTACAAGCGAAAAAGCTCGAATCTAACTACGCAGCCAACATGGCTTACAATACATTCGAAAAGTAGCTGATAAGCTAGCAAAGTAACACATCGCGGGAATCCCGACTGAAAAAGGATGAACCCACCGGTTCTTGACACCGGCTATGCAATACACAGATCTGCGGCCAAATATCTATAGCAAAAGGGATGCTGCTGCAAAGAGATCAACTCGTCATTTGTTACGTCCCTAGTGGCAAGATCCGACATATGCTACCCTGCGAAACAGGCGAAGCAGTTATTCCTCTGGTGATGGACTCCTTGTCATGATAGACAAGGGCATTGGCAAGCCCCCTGAGTTCAAGAACGAAGAGGCAAGAAATCCTCCTCCAGGGATGCTGGAGGAGAATTCCGCCGTTCATTACGAGACGGTAGCACGGTCACTTCGGCGCTGCACCTCACCACGAGGCGGCCGGAAACATGACCTGCAAACATAATACACGAAGAAAATTCTTCGAACACACATGAGATATCATCTCCATCTTCTTTATGATGGTTATAAAGAGCAATATTCCTCATAAAGTGGATCTTGGAAACTATTTCTATAGCACGAAGCGCAAACTCAGGATTCAAAACTTGAAGTTGCCATGAATCAACGAAAAACAAGCGTTGAAGCCAGCAGTCGTAAGGACTCACGGCAAAGCACATTTTTTTGGGATGAAGAACCTAAATAGCGAAGACAGGGTTTATATAGACCCTGTGGAGACTCTTCAGTTGCCAAAGATGAGTCAGCAGAATTCGAAAAAAGGGTAAGTTCAATCACTTACGCCTTGAAAAGCGGTAACAATCAATTACCCTACTAAAGGCTATGACGATTCAATTGCGTATCCTAATAAATGACGGATGGTCATGATTCGGATGGACTTCCCAACAAAAGCGTGCTTATCTGCTGAGAAATTAGCGCGAAAATCAAGCAGAGTATCAATTGCTGATGTCATAATTGGATATGCACAGAGATATCCTATCAAATCCCGGAAAGGGCAAAACGGGCAAATTCATTCGTGTTGTTAAAAAAAAAGGGGGAGAAACCCTAGCAACATTACATTAATGTTTCAAACATTACATTAATGTTTCAGCTATTTTCTTGCTATTTTTCAAAATTCGAAAAGTCAAAGCAAATTCTTGATCAGGGAGTCTTGGGGTTCGAACTGATGGCTCAGCTTCTCTACCTGTTCCACTTCTTGCTTCAGCTGCTCGCACTTGGCATTTATCTCATGATAAAGCTTCAGAGCTTCATCAACCTTTTGCTTTTGCTGCTCCACCTTCTCCTTCTCAGCTGCGAGATTCTGGTGGCCGAGTTTCAAAGTTACGGCTGCGCGAATCAGCGTGACTCTGTTCATAAGAAATTTGAAACCCAGTCTGCCCTGGACTTTGGTCAGGAGATTTTGGCACATGCCACATAGCAATTCAGCACTCTGGACAGAAATGGTCGCAGGCGTAGCCGCAGACAGCTACTCCAAAATCCAAATGGCTTCAGTAAGAAACAGCCTCCTGTCAAAGGGCCCTATCTCCAGAGATCTCACAAACAATTGGGGGTAGGTGAGGCGCATTCGAACCACCCAGTCTACATCGGTTGGCTTCAAACCTGAAGAGATGTCAAAACTAAGTTATGATGTCAAACTCGCAAGTAAATAATGCGAAATGCGAACCGTAAAGCTCTGCTTACCAGTTCCTTCCAGAATCTCATGAAGAGAGGGAATACGCGCTGCCGGGGTGGTTGAAGACTGTCCTCGCTCCATAGCTCTCCAAACAGCTGCGAGCTCCAACCTCTCGTAGTCAGGAGGAAGAGTGTAGGCCGCACCAGCTGCGACTGCATTCCCAACCTGCGAGCCCCAAAAGCTCCACGCAGGAATAGGTGCCACTGGCTCAGTCATCGCCGGAGGCGAAGGGACGGCCGAAGTCGCTTGGCGAAGGACGCTCTCAGATGCGAAAGCATTAGCAGCACTTGTCCTTACTTCCTCAGCACCAGTATGGACATCTTCATCCATTAGCACAGCATCTGCTTCAACGTCATCGGAAAGTTCGATGACGTCCTCGAGAGGCTCACTTGCGTGTTCAGCAGTTGCGACAGGCTTCTCGGTATGGGAGCTTGGAATCGGAACATAGGACGCAGAAGGCTGACTTCTCTGCTCCAGCACAGGTTCCTCAGCATGGCCTGCGATATTAAATGCGATAATATGAGGTAACTTGTGTTATAAGTTATTTCGCTATCTTTACTAAAGCTAAGAGTAAGCAACTCTACGCGAAGGTGGGATTGAGGTATCTTCATCATACACTAAGGACGTGGAACCATGTCCTATTAGTGTCTCCTCACTAAGCAAGTCTTTAAAAGGAGCGTTACCTGGGATGCAAAAAAACCAGTCATGATCCTGTTTCAAGCCACTCAGGTCTAGCACATGCATATCGCTTAAATATTTACCTGAAGGTTCTCCGCACTTGTCTACTATCCAACGGCGGATGTCAGTCTTTGACACACCATGCTTTAACGCACCCACAATAACATCTCTATAAGTTACTGCGAGATTGAAGATCTCACCTTTATCGCCGCCTGCGATTTCCTCAAAGTCCGCCTGGACTTGCTCCAGCGCTGCTGCATCCTCTTCCGGAACCGCATCTTCCTCCTCCGCCTGGGGAACCATTTCTTCGGGAAGCTCATCTTCCTCGCTAGCTGGACTCACTAAGTCGTCAACATGTTGTTCTTCGAGGCTCCGCTGTCTCACACGCTCGAGCTCCTCCTCTTCCCGCTGTCTCCTTCTATCAGCAGCCTCCGCGGCTGCCTTCCTGGACTCAGCAAGAATGTCCTCGCTTATGGGATCGTCTGGAATGCCAGAATGGGTATCTCTCTTTTGTCTCTTGGCCAAAAGGCCACCAATGGTCTCATCATCATCATCTGCGAAGATATGATTGGTTTAAGAAAAGAAGTGCAAAGAAGTTACGATAATGGGAAAGGAAATGCGACGGAGGTACCTCCTGATTCTTCCTCATGCATCACAACTGTTGCTTCTTCTTCTTCATCACTTTCTCGGGGCTCCTGCCTCTCTCCCTCTTCCTCTTGGTTGAATGGAACGAAAGACTCAACTGCGAGCTCTTTCCGCACTTTGCTGGGCATGCGACCTTTGCCTTTGTCCTTGACAGAAAGGGACCTCACCGGAGGAGAAGCTGGAGCACTTCTGGGGGAAGAAATTGTAATTCCCTTTTGCCTAGGTCTCTTCACTCTCGGCGCCGCAGTCGCTGGAGGGGACGGATCATCTCCAGGAGGAGACGAAACGGGAGCATTGTCTATCAGCGAGTCAGCAAAAGCATTCATGACTGCGCGAATCTTGGTTTCGACCTCAGGGTCCATCCTCCATGCCAACCGAAACGACTGCTTTTGTCTTCTGGTGGCAACAATGGTGTTAACCAATGACTTGGAGCGATCACCAGATGCGAATCTCCGCACATGACACTACAGCAAACAGCACGGAATAAAGGTGTCAGCATAAGAAAATCAAGAAGCTTGACGCACGCGAAGAAATTGCTTACCTCAGCAAATGCCTTGCTGTATCTGACGACATGCGTGTCGCCCTTCTTAACTGCTGCGACCTTCTCCTTCAGAATGAGGTCAGGACACAAATGGTTCTCGCGATCCAACAGTGAGTAACAACCGTACTCAGATTCGCTAAGACTGCAATTGGGGCGAAACGGAAAAGAGTTTCTTTTGATCAAGGGAGCTCTGCTTGACTGCGCGGCCGACTGCGTCTCAATCCTCGTTTGCTGGGCAATCCAGTATGCGAGCCAGTTTTGGGAACAACCACCCTCGCGGGTTCCCGCAGGCTGTTCAAAGGGAAGATTGTTCATGAAGACCGTCTTGCACTCCTTTGTTAGCAAGCGCTTATAGCACCCTCTGATAATGGACTGGGGCCAGATTGATGGGGCCACCGCATCAAAACCGAACTGAGGAGAAACTCGAGTGGGGTCAACGTCCACGGTAAGCTTTTCATACCTTGGTGCGAGCTCACGAATATGCTCTGCGAGGGCAGGAAGGAAACCTCGCAGACACCAGCAAAAGAACTCGCGGTAGCGTTCATGGAAATGCGGTCCCTCTTCGAAGAGAAGCTCTTCTGAGAAGACAACACCCTTGGAAGGGTACAGCTTGGGAAACCATCGCACGTTCTCGACACGCGTGGCATAGGGCCTGACGGTAAACTCTTTCCGCTTGTCGCATATCAAACTCCACACGAACTTGGTGTTGCTCGCTCCAAACCACCTCGCAGCTCTGCCGCTCTTACGCTCTTCGGTCTCGCCTGGGGGACACCACTTGTCAAGTTTGAGAGCAGTTGGAGCATAGGATGGCCATCGCTCGAAAACCCACATTGTCAAAAAGGAAATATTGACAAAAGTCAATACATCGAGACGGCCGCGCGACTCTTTCATGGCCAGGACCAGTTGATCCAGCCTATAGTATAGCGTACCCAAGACCAAGGGTCCGAGTGCGACTCTCTGGCCAAGGGCGAGCCTCACAGTAAGTGGCAAAACATGGTAGAAGACCCCGTCATGGGGGTGACCATCAATTAGGTACCTCGACAGCCAAGCACAGAGAAAAGCACAAAGGGTCAAATGATAGCCCTTACCCTCTACATAATTCTCGGCGTCTGGGTTCTCACTCAGAAGTTTCTTGGTGATGCTGCTGTTCGCATAGTCTCGAAAGAAATACTGCAACCATTTGTTCCAGGTATTCTTCGCAGACGTATCAACCAACTGCCAGTTCGGAAGGGGCTTTGTAGTGGTCCACCGGGTGGAGATTTTCTTTACCTCTGCCAAGCACTCCTCCATCTGCGTGTACAAGGCAATCTCCGCAGGCGTCCTCAAAGGACTCAAAGGGTCTACCTCGCCCATGGGGGAAAGTTCGTACAGCATTTGCACGTCCTCGAGTGTAGGAGCAGCCTCGAACTCAGCAAAATGGAACGTGTGAGTCGCAGGTGAGTAACGGGACAGAAGGTCTAGAAGCATGGACTGATCCAGCTTCACGGCAGCACCCTTCATAGCACGAACGGCGAAGTATACGCCAGCCTCATCAAGAGTCGCGGCGTGATGGTCCAACACGTGGTCAATCCACTCATCCATATAGTCCAATTTCTGGACGAACGCCTGGGTAGAAATCGCAGTATAGGGGAAGTGCCCGTTCTCGATTCCCAATCGAACCACATCCTCGGAACCAATCAACTCGAGCAAGGCTGAGTTAACTGGGCGAGTCAGTGTCAGCAATCGCTCAACCGGGACAGGATCAGGCATCCTCTTCGCCTTAACCCTCGCATGGTAGAAATCTTTGCCGCCTAAATAGGGGGCTTTTCGCCACAAGGCCTGCGGAAGGTCGGATATCTCTTCATCTTCCTTGACAGGTCTGGTTCCTTTTGTCTTGGCCATTCCTGCGGAAGAGCAAGAAAAAAGGGGGGAGAAATACCACACTTCAGTTTGAATTTTGAAATTCAAGATCTATGCAAAGGAAGACGAACAGTTTCTGGTATCAATTTCAGAAATCAGGGAGTTGCAAGATCTCATATTGTTGAAGGATTAAAGCAAAAGTGGGTTCAAAGATCAAAGCCTCTTCACAAATTCCATGGGTTTACAGATTCAACGCAGTTCAAGGCAAACGCTGGTATCTTAAATCAAAATTAAACGAGGCCAACCTTGTTTTCTTGAAGCCTGCTTGGATATGCACAATTGAAGAACACGATTTGCAGTTCTGAACTGGTGATTGATTATCTGAATCTGCTCTCGAAGATCTCCGGGTACCATTCACTTTAAGAGAAAGAAGTGATGCTTTGCAATAATGGGAGATACAAAGTATTTATCCAAAACAATGAAGGGCTGCGTCCTTTCGGTAGTCGAATCGCAACCGTCACCGTCGAATCGCGCAATCACAGGACAAGCTGACGTCACGCCTAAAACCCTAAAGGCCAGACGGCACGACTCTAAGGGTTTTAGGTCATAATGACACGCACGGGGGCTGAACTTACCCATATTTGAATTGGTGCGTGGCGGCAACGCGTATGCTGGTTTTCGCGCATGGAAGTCTATACAGCTATGAGTCTTCACGCGCAGAAAGGGGGCTAATGTAGATAGTGCTTTCTGAGCTGACAGATCTTGGCCACGTGGCAACCATCCAGCACACCATATTGTGCTCCACACACACTGGATCACCAGCCGAGCTGATCCATGTGGGGGCTGCGAGACAGAGCCCTCGCATACCACTGCACGGGACTTGTAGGGACTTATTGGTTTGGAGGCTAGAGTAAGCCCTGTCGCGTGCGAGCCAACCCCGCACGCGACCTTTAGTAACTGTTTTGAGAGATCTGTGGCACGAGCTCCATAAACCCGGTCAATCCGGTCAAACCCGGTCAACCTCGTAACGGTTCCGGTATTCGCGCACCACGTGCTGTAACGGTCCCTATATACTCGGACGAACGTGCCGTTATGGTTAAGCTAATTAAGCCGCCATTAATGGGCGCATTAACCACACTACAACGGTCACGTTCTCTGCTATATATAGGACGTTACCCTTTCCATACAAAGGAGAACACACTTGCCATACGCGGAAGCTCTGCCAAACCTCTGTCTCTCTCTCAGACATTGCTACTGCCTTACTCTCTCCCTACACACAACCCCTCTCTTCCTGTGCGATCCCTGATCCACTACATACGGTGTACACGGAGGTCTCCCCGCCGGAATCTCTTGTTCACAACAAGTATCCACACCTTGGATTCTTGATTGAATTTCTTCCCACCATGTAATGCTAGCAACGGAAGAAGGAGGAAGATCACGCAAAACAAGGCAAGGAGGAGCGGTCTTCCTTGGTGGCAGACGGGGTGAGGGACTGCAATAGGGGGGCTTCGGCCTCCTTATTGTTGCTCTCTCTCTCTTGCTTTGTTATGTTTCTCTCAATAATGACACTAGTGAGAAAATAACAAGCTATAGTTCCTTTATATAGTAATAACTCTTTATCAACTACATAAAATCCCCATACTAATCATGTTCTTACATGGATTAGTCCACTTGAAAATTAGTCCCACTAACTTTGCTTGTGGTTGCATTATGATACTTTTATTAATTAGCCCAACTAATTAATACCCATATCCAATTCAATCAATCCGGTGTGAGACCCCATGGGTTTCTACTTAGTTGTTAGTAACTATTTACTAACATGGAACGGTGTCTAGCAACACATCCATGCCACCCAACTAATAGAAATAAGTCAGTGATCCGACAAACCTTGTGTCCAATCCATGTATTTTGTTATCCCTTTGTCTCCATATCCGGATTGGACACGAGACATAATAGTCACACTCGTATATCCAATCCATAATTTCTCGATCACGGGAATACGCTTATGTGAGCAGATAACATCAAAATCTCCATATTGATTCATCTGAGTCTAGCCAGACATTCTAAAAGCACCATCCCTCGACTGGCCCATGGATATTTACTCTCATTATGTGGGAGGGACAAGTCATGTCTACTTCACTACGATCAATAAGTTTGCTTCCTATCATGCCCAATAACAATCTTTATAGTTACCCGGTTAAGGCGCAACGTGTGATAATATCAAAGCACGATATTTCACAACGAGAGTATCTAGTGACTTCAAGTCTAAGGATTACAATATCATTAGCACTACGAGAAGTGATTGTGACTTCGACATAATCTAACGTATCCTTCTTGCCGTGGGTCAATCCAGTATGTCATTACTCCTAACATACCCATGTGTTAGACTTGATATCTCCATATCAATCTACCCACATACTAGTTTATAGTTGATCGTCCCGTTAATCAATATAATGGACTAGTGATATTTACGATAAACAACACATTGTATCTAAGGACTTCATTATATTAAATATCACAATAAATAATAAGTGAATGTTCTAGCCAAACATTGTTCATACTAAATATAGATTGCCTCTAGGGCAACCCCAAATCTTCATAAATGACACTATGGGATGCTTCCCAGTCCATATCTCATATGGTGTCTTCATGACTGATTTGGATGGAACATGGTTACTGGTGAAAGCTGCAGTCAATAGAGAATGTCTTCAAAATGATACTGGAAGATCCGTTTGACACATCATAGATCGCACCATATCCAATAGTGTGTGATTCCTCCCCTCGGACACGTCATTCCATTGTGTCGTTCCAGGTGGAGTGAATTGGGATACTATCCCAGACTCTCTAAGATATTCGTCGAACTCTTGGCTCAAGTATTCTCATCCACGATCCGATCTCAAAGCCTTAATACTCATACCAAGTTGCTTCTCTACTTCATTCTTGAATTCTTTGAACAATTCAAAGGATTCGGATTTGGCCTTCATAAGGTATACAAATCCATATCTACTAAATTAATCAGTAAACGTAATGAAGCAGGTGTAACCACCTCTGGCAGGCGTGGGAAACGGCCCACATACATCAGTATGTATGAGTGCGAGTAACTCACTAGTCCTTTCACCTTTCTTATTGAAATGGGACTTTGTCATTTTTCCCAATAGACAAGAATCGCATGTCTCATATGATTCCAAATCAAATGAGTCTACAAAATCCATCCTTGTGGAGTCTAGATATGCGGTTCTCGTTTATATGGCCTAAACGACAGTGACATGGATAAGTAGGATTTAAATCATTAGTTTTAATCCTTTTGGTATTTACGTTATAGATGAAATTATTTAGATCAAGGATATACAATCCATTAGGCAAATGCGCACTACAATAGTGCAGACTATCAAAATAAATGGAGCAACACTTATCATTTATTGAATTACAAAAACCCTTCTTGTCCAAAAAAAAGAAATGGACATAATGTTTCTGCTCATAGCAGGAACATAATAGCAATTGTCTAATTCTAAAATAAGTCCAGAAGGAAAAAATAGCTCATATACGCCTATAGCTAATTCAGCAACTCTTGCTACATTCCCGACGTGCAAATCTATCTCCCCTTTAGCCAATCTTCTACTTCTTTTCAAATCATGCACATTTCGACAAATGTGAGATCCACATCCAGTGTCCAATACCCAATATGAAGAAATTTAACTATTCCAAGCCTTTTATAGTATTCCGAGCCTTTTATCCTCCAGATACTTGGGGCAATTCCTCCTCCAGTGACCCGGCTGGATGCAGTAGTGACAATCACATTTAGCCACTCCCCCACTAGGCTTCAAGGCTTCCTTGGACTTTGCAACTTTCTTGCGCTTTCATTTAGAAGTAGAGGCAACTCCCGTGCCCTTCTTCTTATTGACCATCATTATGGCCTTTCCTTTGCCTTTGTTGATGCTCTGTTCAGCTGTCCTCAGCATGTTCAGCAAGTCTGACAGAGTCTTACTGATCTCATTCATGTTATAGTTCATGATGAACTGGTTATAACTATCAGGCAACGATTGCAAGACGAGATCAGTTGCCAACTCTTGATCGAGTGGGAACCCAGCCTCGTGTGGTTCTCTATGTATCCGATCATTCGGAGTACATGAGGTCCAAATGAGTTCCCTTCTGTGAGATTTCTATTGAACAATGCCTTGGACACTTCATACCGCTCATGCCTTGTCTGTTCTTGAAAAAAATGTTTCAAGTGTTCGATCATATCGTAGGCTTTCGTGTTCTCGTGTTGCTTCTGAATATCGGAGGTCATGGTTCAAAGCATGAGACAAGTCACATCATTAGAATCATCTACATGTTTCTGATGTGCTCTCACGGCAGCTAGAACAGTGTCATCCTGGGGTGGTGCTGGAACATGATTGTCTAACACGTACAGTTTCTTTTCTTGCTTAAGAACGATTCTTAAGTGTCTGTACCAGTTAAGAAAATTTGTTCCAGAAAACTTGTCCTCCTCAAGGACAAATCGCAGGGATGAAGTCGTACATGTTGATTGTTTTCCATTGGACTTCTACAAAAACAAGAAGTATGCAATTTCAGTATTTTGAACAGTTTAACTATATTCAACAATGGCTAGATCATTAAATATAGCTCCCACAATTTTTTCTCGGATTAATAGCCCTCACCATTAATGCGGAAAATATCATATATATTTTCTAGTGAGTCCAAGATCCATTTTTAACATCTTCTTGAGCTTGCATTGGAATGTCACCCAAGAATTGGTTATTTAGGAAGGAACCCTTCCAATTGCATCCCATGCAACTCTTGGTCCAATTAGGCGAATAATCCCTTATTCATTATCTTTTAGATAACACCTAATTGTAATGCCTCTAGGCTCATCAATCCAATTGATTTTGCCCAGTTGCGTCCAACCTCTTGCTTCAACAATCACACATTACTTGCTTGTGTCGCCGCAATTACCAAGGTGAATTAAAACGCCTTGCTTTGGCAAGCCCGAATTTAATGGACCTTGATCATGAAGGGTGTTTAGGCAAGAGAAGGCAAAACACAATATTTCCATTGAGGGATTTAATAGTCATTATCTAATTGTTTCTCATCAACATGATCTGCTTATTTAGATGAGGAAATCCATAATAAAAGATCAAACTTGTTTATTATTATCTTGTTAACGTTTTGCTTGTATCATCCATACACACAAAATAAATAACAAGACATAAATAATAAACATACATAAAAGAAAAATTAATGTGGCATGGATATGGCCCCTATATCTAAGATATTACCAAGCCAATGATAATATCCATATGCCCTAAAGTGAGAATATCATCTCCATGTTCTCCACCATAGCCGCGCGCCTAGGATGGGAGCAATATCAAGAGAAGGAATAAGAGTCTTATTGCTTTCCTCATTAAAGAGGGGTAGGGGCTGGCGCCAATGACTCTCCATAGCCGGCTCTTTTTTGCTAGAGTCACGTAGAGCAAGTTCCTCATATAGTTGTTCCAATAAAATGTATTCCTCCTCATTCGGTGTGTATGCCTCCACACCAAAACACTACTAACTCATCGCATAAGCGGCAAACTTCATAGCTTCAAAGACGTTGAAGGCAACTTTCTCATCATTGATCCTCGTCGTCAACTCTCCATTAGCTACATCAATAATGGTATTCCCAGTGGCTAGGAATGAACGGTCCAAGATAAGGATAACATCATCATCGACCTCCATGTCTAGGATCACAAAGTCAGTTGGGAATATGAGTCCATCAACTCTCACTAGTATATCTTCCAGGATGTCCTTTTGACGTTTAATAGTGCAGTCTGCCATCTGCAAGCACATCCTAGTCGGTTTTGGTTCTCCCACACCAAGCTTCTCAAAAACTGATGTGGGCATCAAGTTGATGCTTGCGCCAAGATCACACAATGCCCTACCATGAAAATCATCCCCCGATGTCAAAAGAATGATGAAACCGCCCGGATATTTCATCTTTTTAAGCAACGCCTTTTGCACCACGGCGCTACAATCCTCATTTAGAATCACGGTTTCAAAATCATCCATGTGCCTCCAATTCGAGAGGAGGTCATTGAAAAATTTCGCATACTTGGGAATTTGTGAGATTGCTTCCGCAAAGGGAATATTGACGTGTAACTTCCTAAAGATATCCACAAACTTCTTGAAGTGCTTAGCATCCGCTTGGTCCTTCAATCACTGCGGGTATGGAACGCGTATGCTATACTCCTCCTTTGGCTTAGATTTCTCCTCCGACTTCCTACTCGTTTCCTTAGATTGGGGAATCACGGTAGGCACGGGAATTTCTTCGTCTAACGCTTTTTCAGTGGCCTTGGTCGCCTCAGCTCGCGCGTGGGTAGGATAGGGAAGATCCTAAGTGGTTGTCCCACTACGAGTAGTAATAGATTTCAACTGCTCAGTTGGAGTACTTGTGTTAGAAGGAAGCATACCAGGTGGGAGTCTAGTGTTTTGATTGGCAATTTGCCCAATATGTGTCTCATGACTCTTCATTGTGACTTCCATAGAGATAATTTTTCTCTCCATTCTATCTTGATTAGCCAGCAGTTTTCTCAATAAGGCATTCATCTCTTGGTATCCTGGTTGCTGAGTCTGTTGCTGTGGATCTTGTCTCCGCATTTGGTATGGGACATTAGGCTTCAAGCCGGGTGCATATAATCCACTTTTTGGATTGGCATAGCTGAAGTTTGGGTGATTGCGGTTATTAGGATGATAAGTCTTGGATAACTACTTCTGTCGTGGTTGACCCATGTTGTTCACATCTTCGAATGCATTGGTGTATCCCTGATTCGCATCCGCCACCATCTCTCCAACAGATTTCACATGTGTCGATGGATTCATGCCGCTGAAAGCTGAAGTCATAACTGCCCTTTGCTGTTCGAATTTCTGCTCCACTATTGTTTCAATCTTGCTGACTAACGCCCCATCGGATTTTGAGTTCCTACCAGTCTCAAACCTCGTAGATTCCCTTTTTGCCACACTGTTAAGCAAGTCCTGGCATCTCTGCACTCCCAAGCCCATAAAATTACATGAGCCATCATGTCCAGTTCATTTGCTGTTTCTCTATCTAGGGCATTATAAAAGTAATGCGCACTGGTATATAGGTTGAGTTCTAAAAATATGGCACGAAACGAGGTAGTAATAATAGGTACGGGTTTTGCGCATTACGAGGCACAAAACATCAACTTATGGCTTTGATACCATTGTTGGAATATCTACAGGTAAAACCTATATTAATATCATAGCGGAAGCGATAGGTTTGCCTCTTGTAGCGTGATTTTCCTCGGACGATCTCCCGTATCTATGACATTGGTGTTCACGTGCTTTAGCCCCAAGCAGCAATGCAAACCTATTGGGCGAACGTTGATATCCACAACATGTTCCGCTCCTTGGATGTGTGAGAGAGAAATATCTTAGAGATAATCGTGTAGAAACTTACTATGTTGTGTAGAAATAGTCAGTATATATAGACCAAATTTCAACATAATTGTAGCATAATACCTCTAGGTTTTGCGATGTTTATCCCCTTAAGTTTATGAAATTACAGTGCAACCCCCTTTAACGCATTATGTAATATATCTTACATTACCGTTCTTAAATAGGTACGATGAATGCTATGAGCACTAACTATATAAGGCCGGTCTCTCTTACTGTTGATACTTCTTGAAATTGCTACACTAAATAAATAGTAGGGAAAATAGCATAGAGATTACTCTTTAATTTATACCGATAGTCTTACTATAGATAGCACCAATCTATATCTTTATCTTTACTAAATCCGTTCTCTCTCTATCTTCCATGTTTGACTTTTTCTTCCGTGACTCGGTTACTTGGATAGCAAGATGACGTAATTTTTTGATAATTTTTTCATAGCGTTATAGAGTAAAGTTTACACTACAACACCATGCAAAGTTTACCGAATTCTTGCTTCGTCTAACTAATCAGATCACCAAATCAAAGTTACCCAGTGAATAGTAGTAAAATGCAAACTTGGAAGATAGATAGAGAACATAGGAAGTACTATTTAAAAGTTTGTAGAGGTTGTAGTTGTTCCTAATTAAGTTTCTAACGTAAATTACCTAAACTACCCCTGAGTAGTCACTCATTAATACCTAAATTCCCCGAGCAAACACCCACATCTATTGCCTATACACATCTACATTGCCTCTTCTCTCTCCTGTGGAAACATACTCCAGGCATCGCACGCATACTCCAGACGTCGCTTCTCCCTTTGTTCACAATCTCTACCGTTAGACAAAAATATAGATATGTGGATTCATCTTTGGTTACTGGTGAGTAACGTTTAGTTTCTTTGGATTCAATTGTTTTTTTTTATCTCTAGGACTTGAAGCAAACCCTAACTATCTATCTTCACTCTCCAGCGGACACATACTCCGGACCACGCCAGAACCGACAAACGCATATTGCACATTGCCTCTCCCTTTGTTGATAAAAATATTGTTTACAAACAGCAGGTACGTGGATTCAACTTTGGTTATTGATGAGTAATGTTTTTTTTACTATATGGGCAACTTTTTGTGGGTGGGTTTGTTCGTCTAAAGGTGAAAAATGTCTGTCAATCGCCAGCTCCTACCTTTCCTTCAATCAAAGGATGGAGACGAATCGGGTGAATCTGAAAGAAATCATGTTAGTTTCTAGGTTTTAGGAAGGGTTCACCATTGATGACGTCGCTCATGTGGCATCAAACAAATATAACGTCACTTTCTCCTGCAATTTCAAGACTTTGTTTTTCGTAGATTGATATTATGATGCTTCTAATTTTGAAGGGTTATGTTGAAATTGCTTGATCGAACCCAGTTTCTCCCATCACTTTAATGGCTATGGGTGATGGTGTGTACTTTTTCTAAGAGCATTGTTATCTAGATTGTGTTTAGAATAAATTCATGGCACCAAAGACCACTCTTTTCCGGATTCTCTCTCTGTATTCTGATTTTCCTCTTTCTGCTAGATAATAAACTTGATTTAT
Organism: Linanthus parryae; assembly: GCA_023055425.1. Taxonomy (NCBI): domain Eukaryota; kingdom Viridiplantae; phylum Streptophyta; class Magnoliopsida; order Ericales; family Polemoniaceae; genus Linanthus; species Linanthus parryae. The sequence goes on along the minus strand of JALGPY010000005.1, from coordinate 25,736,694 downwards.
TTTATTGTCACATTTTTTAATGTGGTACTAGTTTCTAGAATATGTATTTCCAAGTACCATAGCTTATCTAGTTGTGGGACTTGAACCTATTAAATGAAGTTGGTGGGAGATGCACCAATTTAAAGTAGTAGTTAGTGGGAGGATGAAAAGTCATAGAAGGTACTAGATGCATGAGCCTATGAATCATATAAATACCCATGTACATAAGCATTTTTCAAGTCAAGCAATAGAGTGAAGTTTTGTTCTCCATAAACTAGTTTGAGTTATCTTGAGTAGTCCTCTTTGATCCCAACAAAGTGGTATCAGAGCCACGGTTGACAAAGTAAGTCAGGGCTAATGGATTTCAACCTCCTATACATTTGCTCACCGAGGACAACTATTACTTTGAGTATATACGCATGAAAATGAAGCTTGCCTCCCAAGATGTGTGGGACATCGTCGAGAATGGATTGGCGAATCCACTGGTTGAAGGTTCTGAGAAGACGGACCAAAAGGCCCTTATGATGATTCATGGGTGTCTAGACGACACTATGATGACGAAGACTGCCAACTTCTCCACTTCAAAGAAGGCGCGATATGTCCTTCAAAGTACCTTTAGAGGTTTTGATAAGGTTAAGAAAGAGCGCCTTCAAAACCTACGGGGAGAGTTTGAGTTGTTGCACATGAAGGAGTCCGAGTCGATTTCGGACTATTTTACAAGAGTCTTGTTAGTTTTAAATCAACTAAGAAGATTTGGTGAAGGCGTGAAGGATAATTTGGTGGTGGAAAAGGTTCTTAGATCCTTGACCTCCAGTTTCGACTACATAAGTGTGGCAATCGAGGAGTCAAAAGACAGAGACTCCATCACGGTGAACGGGCTTATGGGTTATTTTATTGCCGATGAAGAGAGGCTAAAGAAGCCGAAGAAGGATCCATTGGAGAAATTGCTTCAAATAATACTTTCTCTAAAAGGGAAATATGGACGGTACGAATCCAGTTCAAGAGGTCGAGGACGAGGTCGTGTAAGAGGGGGCCAATCTTCCTACAATAAGGAGTAAAGAAGCAAGAGAGCGATTCCTCAAGAGAATGTGGAAGAGGAAGAAACTCAAGACCCAATGAAAGAATGTATGACAAGTATAAAGTTGAATGTTATAATAGTCATAAATTTGGGCATTTCTGTTAGGAGTGTAGATATGCCTCAAATGATGTTGATCAGAAGGCAAACTACATGGAGGAGAAGAATGAAGAGGTAGATCCAACTTTGCTATTGGCCTACAAAGGATATTCCAAGGAGGCGACCACTACTTGGTATCTTGACACTGGCGCAAGTAACCAAATGTGTGGAGACGAGAACACGTTTCTTCAGCTTGATGAGAAAATTTTGATCCGTTCAAAGAATGGAAAGCATCGATTCATCTCCAATGTTTATTATGTGCCTAATATGATAAGAGATATTTTGAGTTTGGGCCAAATTTTAGAGAAATGTTATGAGGTTGTTATGAAAAATAATTGTTTAAGCATTAAAGATGAATGTGGAGGTTTGCTAGCCAAAGTTGCTATGTCTAAGAATTCGATGTTCTTGTTGAATATTCGAAATGTCTTTGCTAAATGTTTGAAAGCTTGTGTGATAGATGAATCTTGGATTTGGCATATGCGAATTGGACACATGAATTTTTGAGGCTTGAAGCAATTGAGCAAAGAGAAGTGGTGAAAGGCTTGTCGACCATCAATCACCCGGAACAAATTTGTGAATGATGCCTATTCGGAAAGCAATCAAGGAGGAGTTTTTCAAGGGAATCCTCTTCAAGAGCAAAATTCCCATTGGAGCTTATCCATTCAGATGTTTGCGGTCCAATCAAGCCGGCGTCCATGGATATGAACAATTACTTCCTCCTCTTTATTGATGATTTCAGTAGCAAAACATGAGTTTATTTTCTCAAGCATAAATCGAAGGTATTTGAAGATTTTAAAAAAAATTTAAGAAGGTTGTTGAGAAACAAGGTGGCTATGAAATCAAAACGATAAGATTCGATAGAGGAGGTGAGTTTACATCAAATGATTTTTATAAATTTTGTGAAAAAAATGGAATTAGGCATCCTTTAACCGTTCACCACAATAAAATGGGGTGGCGGAGAGAAAGAATAGAAGCATTCTCAATATGGCTAGAAGTATGTTGAAGAGTAAAAATATGCCAAAAGAATTTTTGGGTTGAAGCCGTTGAATTTGCCGTTTACTTGTCTAATCGGTGCCCCACTAAAAGTGTGGAATCTAAAACTCCTCAAGAAGCTTGGAGTGGAGTAAAGCCCAATGTTTCTCACTTGCGGGTATTTGGTAGTGTTGCCTATGCCCATGTGCCGGATGAGAAAGATCAAAGTTAGCTGATAAAAGTGAGAAATTTATTTTTGTTAAATATGATGCAAGAACCAAGGGTTATAAAATCTACAGTCCCGAAATGAAGAAGACTATCATTAGTCGTGATGTTGAGTTTGATGAAGAAATTTCATAGATTGGAGTTCTCCTGATGATAATTATGTTTTCTTTCCATTTTATGATTGTGATGAGGTTAAAGTTGATCATGTGGAAGAAGATGATGTGTTGCAGCCCGCTAAGCCTCCTCCATCACCCATGCCATCTAATCATGGACAAGAAATTTCATCATCTCAAGAAGAAAGTCCACTTGAAGGGCCACGTGAGACAAGGAATCTTTGAGATTTGTATGAAAGATCCGAAGAGGTATTTCCATGTTTAGATGATTTAACTTTTTTTTGTCTGCTTGGTGATTGTGAGCCTCTAGAATTTAAAGAAGCGGTCAAAGACAAAAAATGGAAGAAAGCTATGGATGAGGAAATCATGGAGATTGAGAAGAACTCTACATGGGAGCTTTCCACACTTCCCCAAGGTCACAAACCCATTATAGTGAAATAAGTGTACGAGACCGAGTTGAATGCCAAAGGAGAAGTAGAAAGACACAAGGCGAGATTGGTGGCCAAAGGCTACAAGCAAAGATATGGTGTTGATTATGAAGAGGTGTTTGCGCAGGTAGCACGTCTTGAAACAATAATGCTATTATTTCCATGGCGGCTCAAAACCATTGGAAAATCCATCAAATTAATCTGAAGTCGGCCTTTTTGAATGGCTACTTGGAGGAAGATGGCAAAGCATTTCGAGATGACGAATATGGGCATCATGTCATATTACCTTGGCATTGAAGTGAAGCAAAAGAAGGAAAGAATCTTCATTTCTCAAGAGAAATATGCCAAAGATGTTCTCAAAAAGTTCAAGATGGAGAAATGCAACCCCGTGAGCACACGCATTGAGAATGGAGCAAAACTATCCAAGCATGTTGAAGGCGAAAAGGTATATTCCACTTTGTTCAAAAGTCCTGTTCGAAGCTTGCGGTATTTGACTTGCATGATATTGGACATACTCTACGGATTTGGACTTGTTAGTCGTATATGGAGGTCCCCACTACTTCTCATTTGAATGCGGCTAAGAGGATTCCTCGCTATATCAAAGGTACTACCGATTTTGGAGTTCTTTATTCTCCGACATCTCATTCCAAACTTGTGGGATATTGTGATAACGATTGGGGAGGAGACATTGATGATAGAAAAAGCACTGCCGGCTTTGTATTTTTAATATGAAATTGCGCTTTTACTTGGATTTCAAAGAAGCAACCAATTTTGACTCTTTCTACTTGTGAAGCGGAATATGTGGTGGCTAATTCTTGTGTTTGCCAAGCTATTTGGATGAGGAATTTATAGAAGGAGCTCTATATGCCGAAGAGAAGCCAACCGAGATCTTTATAAACAAGAAGTTCGCCATTGCCTTGGCCAAGAATTCGGTGTTCCATGAGAGGAGCAAGTATATTGATACAAGATTCCGTTTCATAAGGGAGTGCATTGAGAAAAAAAAAGGTGAGACTCAAGTATGTGAAGTCTCAAGCCCAAATTGTCGATATTTTTCACCAAGCCTCTCAAGTTGGACGTTTTTCGCATGATGAGGATCTCCCTTGGAGTTACCAATCAAGTTTAAGTGGGGGTGTTAGACAATAAACTTGAATTATTTTATTGTCACATTTTCTAGTGCGGTACTAGTTTCTAGAATATGTCTTTCCAACTACCATAGCTTATCTAGTTGTGGGACTTGAATCTAGTAAATGAAGTTGGTGGGAGATGCACCAAGTTAATGTAGTAGTTGGTGGGAGGATGAAAAGTCATAGAAGGTACTAGATGCATAAGCCCATGAATCCTATAAATACCCATGTACATAAGTCTTTTTCAAGTCAAGCAATACAGTGAAGTCTTCTTCTCCACAAACTAGTTTGAGTTGTCTTGAGTAGTCCTCTTTGATCCCAACACTGTCAGTATATCAGTCGTTGATTGATAATTATGAAATTGGCGGAGACAGAGCATTCAGTGAAGGTCGTTCAATGGGCTGCCAGATACACGTCTGGAACTCTCGTTCTCTCTCCCTTCAATTTCTTCAGAAGGTACTATGATTTTCACCCAATTCATCACCTTTTACGTGATTTTGTTTGTGGATTAGGAGTAAACTCATGTTCTTGGTTGTGGGGATTGTGGTTGCTGGAAAACATGGGATGATGATGATGTGAGGTTTAAGATTCACTTTTGTCGGATTTTCCGCTCTGATCTTCACTGCGTCAAGAATGAATGCGGCATCACCAGTTATCCAATCGTCCCTGGGTAACATTATTCTTTTTTGGATGTGTTTGTTTGTTATCAGTCTAGGGTTCCATACATTATGGAAACTAGTAGATATCTATAGGTGTAGACAACAAAACTTTAAGCTATTGCAATGATGTGGTCATGAACGAGCGATTCTTGGTCAAAATCAACAATAACATGCCGATCCTGATGAGAACCTACAGCCTGTTGATATACTTTGGACTCAACAAACCTGGAATGAATGTAGGAGTGGTCAGTCTAGGTGGGCTTGACCACGTAGCTGTCATGTTTTCCAAGGCTCTTGGTGCTAAAGTGACTGTGATTATCACCTCCATTAGAAATAAGAAGGAAGCTATCAAGAATTTAGGTGTCGATTTGTTTTTTGGTTAGCTCTCTTTCTCAGATGCAGGTATTTACCCACATTTGTGTAACTTACCTCAATTGTGATACTTAAGGGTGAGAAAACATGAGTTTTACCTCTATCAGACCCCGTGTATTTTTTTCAGCAACTTCTCAATGCACGTTTGTTCCACGTGTGCATTACTCTAGGTACTAAAATGATTTCCCATTTAATTCCATTTCCTCAATGTTGGAGAACATCATATATTCAAGTTATATGTGATGTTATAAAATTAAGAACACATAGCATGTTTATTTATTTATTTCATAAACATAAACATTACTGTATACATTATTTATCCGGTAAGAATTTCAATTTTGAGATTTCATTAATCACATACAATCCAAGGCCATAATACATTATAGTTTTCATATCAACTGTTGGTTTTGATGGGGAGAGCATAAAGAAGAATATAACAGATAGTAAGTTTTGGCTATGAAATATGATGATGTTTTATTGATCATGAATACCACTTATTTATACAGCAAAAAGTGTAACAAAAAGCATGAAAAAGGGAGCTAAAGATGATGCTGCTGAGCAACAACAAATCCCTAAAAATCTGCAAGGGAATAGGTCAGCCAAAACAAACTTTGACTAACTCAAAACCAGCATGTGCTTTATTAAATCGTAGCAGCTCCTGTGACAATATTAAACACTCCTCCTTGTCTCTGGAGCTGCGAAAATTATTTGGAAAATAAAAGTAGGCATGAGTCATGACATGGCTTATGGAGCATATGTCATTGGCATTGGTATTGACTTGGGTATGGTTATGGTTATGGGATATGGGTCATGGGCGTGGTTATAGGATATGGCTTTGAGTGGAGTTAAAATAACTCCTCTTCTTGTTCGATATTCATGGCAGTTTTGACATCAGTTTGTTTTTTGCAAACTTTCTCAATATGACCACTTTCTCCACATCTATTGCATTTGACATCTAGTCTCCACCAACACTAGTATTGTGGATGATTTGTCTTCTTACAATAAGGACATGCATTGTGATTATCACCAACTGACATTGCTCGAAGAGCCCCTTCCGCCGTGCCTTCTGTTCTCATGAGTCTTCTATGTTCTTGAGCCTGTAGTGAATTCAACAACTCTGCTAAGCAAATACTTGACACATCTTTTGAATTTTCTAGTGCTGATATTGTAGCTTCAAAATTTTCACGAACCGTCACAAGAAATTTTTGAAAAATTATAGAATCAGAAAATTCAGATCCAAGAAGTTTTAATTTATTTGCAATATCAAGGAGTTTGTCAGAGTAATCCTTGATTGTTTCTGAACTCTTAATTCTTTGCATCTCGAATTCTCTGATTAGGTTTAGAACTTGCATGCATTTCACCCGTTCATTTCCTTCATACTCCTTCTTCAGGAATTTCCAAATTTCGTGTGCAGTCTTCAGAGTCATGATCCTGGTGAAAATGGAAGGTGAAATGGCTGTGTTGAGGAGGTGCCTTGAATTGAAAGTCAAAGGAAACTATAGAAACAAATTTGCTTGAGTTGAAAAGTCAAAAGTAGCAATAGGTTAAGAATTAATTAGGTAACAATTGAATTAGCAATTGGAATTGGTTCCATATCAAGATTGGAAACATAGGGCTGGCACATGTAAGTGGAGCTTTTCTTAGTACTATATAAGTACTACTTGGGCTCCTAGTTTCATATGCAATAATCTAACTGTAATTGTTCTCTTAAGAGAATAAAGAGTGCTTTTCCGCCGTGGAGGTAGCTAGTAAATATTTTGCTAGCGAACCACGTAAAATCTCGTGTTCTTCTTTATTCGTTCTTCGTTCATGAGGTGGTTTGTCATAACAAACTGGTATCAGAGCCAAGGTTGACGGTGTTTCAAGATCAAGATCAAGGCGGAGCAAAGCTAGGGTTTCACAACTTGGTGAAATCAAAGCTAGGGTTTCGCGATCTAGGTGGAGCACGCGACTAGGGTTCAAGATCCACCAAGAACGATGTCCGGATCGATGTTGAAGATCGACATGTTAACAGGAGGGAACAACTTCAGTCTGTGGAAGATAAAGATGGAGGCTTTGCTCAAATCACAAGCCTTGTGGGCACCTTTGACCGCGGACAAGGGAGGCATGAATGTTGCATCAGCAGAGTTCAAGGAAATGGAGGAGAAGGCACATTCAAACATTATGTTGTGCTTATCGAATGACGTGATCATCAAGGTCGCAGATCAGAAGGAAGCAGCAAAGCTCTGGCTCAATTTGGAGAGTCTCTACATGACGAAGAGTCTCACTAGCAAGTTGATGCTAAAGCAAAGGCTCTTCACTTTGCGGATGCTCAAAAGTACGGCTCTCAAAGACCATATTGATCAATTGAACACAATTCTCCTTGATTTGCGTAATATTGGCGACAAGATTGGTGATGAGGATTCCGCACTCTTGTTATTGATCTCGTTACCTCCATCATACGAGAACTTCGTTCAGTCGTTCATAGTGAACAAGGAGGACTTATCCCTAGAGGAGGTCAGATCGGCGCTCCATGCTAGGGAACTGCGCCATAAGGGTGCAGGCATAGGTACAGAGGACCATGCTTCCGAACTGATGGCAACGGGAGGAAGCAAGAAGGGTAATAAGAACAAGAAGAAGCAGTTCTCAGGTTCTAAGTTACCCAAGGATGTATGTGCCTTTTGCAAGGAAAAGGGGCACTGGAAGAGAGATTGCCCAAAACGAGGTCAACTGGGGCAGAATGGATCCGCAGCCGTAGCAGAACAAGATAACTCGTCCGAGGATGATTATGTTCTGATGGCGGATGTTGTCACGCACTCTCAAGATGCGTGGGTCCTTGATTCCGGAGCTTCCTATCATATTTGTTCTAATAGGGAGCTATTCTCGACGTGCGACCAAACGGATGGAGGGTCTGTCTACATGGCAAACGGAGCCATCTGTAAGGTGATTAGGAGCGGCTCAGTTAGATTAAAGACGAATGAAGGGAAGTTATGTACCTTGGAGCAGGTCAGGCATGTACCACTTATTAAGAAGAACCTGATCTCCTTGAGTCTACTCGACAGCAAGGGATACAGTTTCAAAGGTGAAGGTGGAGATCTACAAGTCTGCAAGGGTTCTAAGGGGCTTCTTAGGGGAGTCAAGAATGGTACTTTATACATGTTGCAAGGTTCGACGATCACAGGTTCTTCTGGAGTTGTCTCAGCCGAGATTAAGGAAGCTGATCTAACTAAGCTGTGGCATACGAGGCTCGGTCATATGAGTGAACATGGAATGCAGGAACTTCACAAGAAGGGATATCTCACCGGGCATGCGCCCAAGAGCCTAGGGTTTTGTGAGCACTGCGTGTATGGGAAGCTACAGCGTAGCAAGTTCCCTAAGGCGGTTCGTAGAACGAAAGGTACTCTTGATTATATCCATTCGGATTGCTGGAGTCCATCTCGAGTCGAGTCGATTTGCGGGTATAGGTATTTTCTGAGCATCATAGACGATTACCCCAGGATGACTTGGATATTCGTGATGAAGCACAAGAGTGAAGCTTTCGCAAGATTCAAGGAGTGGAAGACCCTAGTAGAGAATCAGGTGGGAAAGAAGGTGAAGAGGCTGCGCACGGACAACGGCTTAGAGTTTTGTTCATCAGAGTTTGATGGATTCTGCAAGGATCAGGGAATTGCACGCCATCGCACCGTTCGGCACACACCGCAGCAGAATGGTGTAGTCGAGAGAATGAATCAGACACTTTTGGCGAAAGCAAGGTGCATTCTTTCGAATGCAGGTCTTTCTAGAAGTTTCTGGGGAGAGGCAGTTTCCATGGCATGCTATCTCATAAATCGGAGCCCGCACACAGGTATAGGATGCAAGATTCCTATGGAAGTTTGCTCCGGTAATGCAGTGGATTACTCGGATTTGAGAGTTTTTGGTTGTGTTGCCTATTATCATGTTTATTATGGCAAACTAGAACCAAGAGCTAAGAAGGGAGTATTCATGGGTTTCGGAACAGGTGTGAAGGGATACAAGATATGGGCAGACAACAAGATTATACTTAGCAGAAGTGTAGTCTTTTATGAGACTCATATGTTGAAGAACTCTGTGGATGTGGAGCTTGGAGGTGCAAAGAAGAAGGTGGAGGGAGAGTCGGATCCTACTGATCCTAAGGATTCCGAAATCCATACACCGCCGCCAGAAACAGAAGAGGAAGAAGCCGAAGAGTCTGACAGTGAGGACGCGTCTACACCAGAGGAACCGGTTCATCAAATTATTGCTGAAGGAAGACTAAGGAGAGCCACAAAGCCTCCGGCGAGATACAAAGATGATGGTATGGTGGGATATGCATTACAGGTAGTGGAAGAGGTAGAGGACGAGTCATCCTCCTACAAGGCCGCTATATCTAGTTCTGAGTCAGCACAATGGATTGCCGCGATGGGAGAAGAAATGGAGTCTCTTAGCAAGAACTCGACTTGGGAGCTTGTTAAATTTCCAGCGGTACGGAAGATAGTCAGTTGCAAGTGTGTTTTCAGAAGAAAGGAAGGAACTACATCTACAGAGGGCATCAAGTATAAGGCGAGGCTAGTTGCAAGAGGGTTCAGTCAGAAAGAGGGAGTTGACTACAACAAGATCTTCTCACCGGTGGTCAGACATACTTCTATCCGGGTGCTACTAGCAATGGTGGCACACCAGGACCTAGAGCTTGAGCAATTGGATGTCAAAATAGCTTTTCTACATGGAGAGTTGGAATAAGAGATATACATGAGCCAACCGGAAGGGTTTCAAGTTCCCGAAAGAGAGAACCACATGTGAGAGCTAAAGAGATCTCTATACGGACTTAAGCAGTCGCCGAGGCAATGGTACAAGAGGTTTGACAACTTCATGTTGAAGATTGGTTACCACAAGTGCGAGTATGATTGCTGCGTGTATCACAAGTCGTTGTGAAGTGGATCACGTATCTACCTAGTTCTATATGTGGATGATATTTTGATAGAAACTCAGAATATCAAGGACATTAGAGAACTGAAGAGGTCTCTCAGTACGGAATTTGAAATGAAGGATCTAGGAGCTGCTCGGAAGATATTGGGAGTTGAGATCTATAGAGACAGGAAGAAAAAGAAGCTTTTCCTGTCACTGCAGGGATACATCAAGAAGATCTTGAGTAGATTTGGGATGTTATCAGCTAAAGCTATAGATACTCCTATGGCGACTAACAGCAAGTTAGGAATGTACACCGTTCAGACTGAGGAAGAGAAGGAGTACATGTCCAAGGTTCCATATGCTAGCGCAGTTGGAAGCCTCATGTATGCTATGGTATGTACTCGACCGGACATAGCATTCGCTGTTAGTGTGGTTGGTCGTTTTATGGCTCATCCAGGGAAGGACCATTGGCAGGCGGTGAAGCGCATATTCAAGTACCTTAAGGGTACGTCAGACATTGGCCTATGTTATGGGGCTAATGAAGACATCTTGGTAGCTGGTTTCTAGGATGCGGACTATGCAAGGGATGTTGATAGTAGAAGATCAATGACGGGCTATGTATTTTCTCTGGGAGCATCTGTTGTGAGTTGGAAGGCTACGCTACTGACGACGGTGACTTTGTCCACCACGGAGGCGGAGTATATGGCTCTAACGGAAGCAGCAAAGGAGGCAATTTGAATCAAGGGAATGGTCAATGATCTAGGGCTACATCAAGATCAGACGATAGTCTACTGTGACAGCTTGAGTGCGATTTGCTTGACTAAGGACCAGGTTCATCATGAAAGGACCAAGCATATCGACGTCAGGTATCATTTTCTGAGAAGTGAAAGCATGATCAACGTGATGAAGGTGGGGACTGCTGACAACCCCGCGGATATGTTCACCAAGCCGGTTCCGGAGAGCAAGTTCCAGCATTGTCTGGAATTGCTCAACATCTTGATCCAGTGAGGCCCTTCGGGGCATGTCGGACCCGGTGGCGGTCCAGTGAGTCTCTGTGAAAAGAGACAATCGAGTGCGGAGAAGACATAGCTTTGTTTGCGAGAAGAGGAGCAGTTTCTGTTGACGAGAGAATTCAAGTCAGGGAGGAGATTTTTTGAGGAGGTGCCTTGAATTGAAAGTCAAAGGAAATTATAGAAACAAATTTGCTTGAGTTGAAAACTCAAAAGTAGCAAAAGGTTGAGAATTAATTAGGTAACAATTGAATTAGCAATTGTTAGGAATTGTTTCCATATCAAGATTGGAAACATGGGGCTGGCACATGTACGTGGAGATTTTCTTAGTACTATATAAGTACTACTGTAATACCCCGTTTTATCACAAAGGGTAAATTGGTAATTGAGACAAGAAAATTTAATTTTAATTTTGAACGATGAGTTGGTAATTTTTGGGTTGAAAATATACTCGGGAATTTCGTATAATAATTCTATAGAAAACGGTATCTTATTGTGTATTTTATTTAGCTTTTTATGTGATTTATTTAACTATACCAAAGTATGTACCGTTAAATTCTGAAGGGTAAATTGGGTAATTGAGAAATAAGATTCAATTTTTATTGCGAGTAATGAGTTAGATTATTTTTGAGTTCAAAATATAGTCGGAATATTTTTGCAATATTATTATATTTTCCTACAAAACGATATTTTAGTTGTGTATTTGATTTGTTAGCATTTTATGTAGTTATTTAAATAAAGTCTCGTGTGTACCCAACCCACTAGTTGACTTTTCCTGTTGGTGCACCTAAAACACTAGAATTATCTAGCAAAGTGTGCTCCCAACACACTCTAGCACAACCAATTTAATAATGAAAAAAAATGTGGGGCGGTGGTAGGAGAATCACTTCTCCACGTAAGCTCTTTTATTTAAATGTTTTATCTCCTCTCTCTCTCACATCAGACCCCATTATTTCTCTCTCTCTCTTGCAAAACAAAACACTTCTCTCTCTCTCTCTCTCTTTTTGCAAACCCATGGAAAACACCACAACCACCACCACCGTGCCTCCATCACCACCACCCGAACCACCACCACACCAGCCACCTCTTCTCTCCCTCTCCTCTCCCTCTCTGCTACGCCACGAGCAGCAGCAGCAGCAGCTTCCCTGACGAGGAAGCCACCAGCTGCCGCCGGAAAACCACCCCGACGGGAAGCAAAAATCGCCGCCACCTCTGCCTTCTCCCTCCCCCACTCTGTTTTGGACTTTAGCCCTCTTCTCACCTCTGTTCGAAATCAAGAGCAGCAGCAGCCCCGAAGAGAAGGCCGCCAGCCGCCAAGGAGGCAGCCGGCGAGCCACCCGACGGAAACAGCCACCACCACCTCTGGTTTCCCTCCCTCTCTCTCTAAATCGACCACCAAGTTGCTCTCCCTCTCTGTTTTGACACATAGAGCAAACCAGCAGCAAGACCCAGCTGCAGAACACCCAAAACCGCCACCATCGCCGCCGCCACCATACTTTCCGGGGAGAAGCTCGGAGCTAACCGGAGTGACCCACTCTTTGATTTTGGTACCATTCAACTCCTGGAGGTCCTAGAAGTACTTTAGCAACATCAAACAGAGCCCTCAACGTCCGATTCATCGCCGGTGTTCATCACCGCCGAACGCCACCTTCGGAGACGTAACCCGCTCCGTTTCTTGACCGTTTCTCGCGATTTTTCGCGTAGGTGAGTCCTAAATCACTCTCTAGTTCATTTCTAATCATCAAAATCGCATCTTGATAGCTCTAAATCGAATCGGGTATGTTGGGTTGAAGATGTATGCTTGTGTTCATAAAGGGGGGTTGTTTATGTAGTTTCTGAAAATATGAGGGTGAGATGTTAACTGCATGTTTTGTTTCTCAAAGATTGGGGGTGATTTGTGTATATTATCAAACTGCATATTTATATAAACTTTAAAGTGTTATTTTTGGATTAATGATATATGCTAATATTTCTATATATTATTTTGACTATATAAAAGTAAATAAGTTGTTAAAATTACATAGAACTATATTTATGTGAAATATTGTTTTTTTTATAACCAAGATAAAATGTGTGATTTGGTTTAATTGTATAATTTCGGGTTGATTAATTAAATATTTAAAGTGCTTGTAAACTAGTGTTTTGAGTAAAAGAGATTATTTTGTCAATATTGATAAAAATAAATAGGTTGGAAGTTAGTTTGTGAAATAATATTAAGTATACTTTTAGATAAAAATCCATATTACTATTATTTGATATTACTTAAATATTTTTCATAGATATTAGAAATTATTTATTTAACATAAGTTTATAATTATATATATGACTTGTTTTATTGAAATAAGCATTTTGTGAATTTTATTTGAGTATTTAATTCTTATATAGTATATATATATTTTCTAATAAATAAATAGCTATAATTGAATTAGTGTGAATTAACTTTTATAGTAACTTATGAATAAATAGTTTGTTTATTAAATTATTATTTCCTATAAAATAAGAGTGTATAAACTTAATATTAGTTTTAATACTCAATAATTTTATGAGCTTGTATTTGTATAAGTTACAATATTTTTATGAGGAAAATATAAGTGTTAATTAAATAATTGTTTTTATGATATTGATTAATGGGGTTAAGGGGGATAATTTCAAATGAGAAATTAGGAGATATAGCATTTTTGCATACTATACTTGCATAATTAGACTAGTAATTAATTTAGGAATTTTAAATTGTAGGTGACGAATTCGTAGGCAAGGGCTACGTGTATCTGTAGGGGCGTTATCGTGATATTTGTCGTGCTACTCAAGGTGAGTAAATATGCCTAACCTAGTGTGCCCGTCCTCCTTTCGTTTCCAAATACTTTTATGACTTTTACGTCTCGAATGTGATTTGTGATTTACGTGTTTAACTTGATATTTCAATTACGCGTCCAACTATTTTTATGATTTATACGCTTCAAATGTGAATTGTGAAATACGTGCTTGACTTGGAATTTCAACTACTTGTTTATCGATTCGTTTGGAAACTATCACATGAAAACTAATAATACGTAATAATGTAAAGTAGAAACAATTGTGCGGTGGAACCATATGCGGATTCCTATTTATTGTGATTATGATATTTTGCTCGGTTGCAATTGCCCCGGGCTGCTCCATGTACTCACCTCTCTGGCTGCAAGAAGTCTTAGAGGGATGCCGGCACTTAAGGTCTTGGATGCATGGGATATGGTTGGATCTATATTGTTGGATTGGTTCGTTCCCCGCTACAACTAAATAAAAATGTGAATTTTGAGATGTGGACTGTGGATGAATACTGGATATTGGGAATTTCATAATTGGGACAAATATTATGGATTGGAACGTTTCCTTTGGATAAATGTCTATTTGGTACTGTGATGATTTGAGAACACATTTCTGGAAACAAAGAATTAAAAGTCTAAAAATATATTTCTTTTCTCACATGAGAAAATATTTTTTTACTTCTTACATATCATCCTGATTTCTTAAAATAAAAACATGCCTCTTTCCGATTTACACGTTGGGGTGTTTACTTACTCAGTATTTTTGTGCTGACTTTGGAAAAACTGCGGTCTTTGTTTCTTTCCCCCGCAGGTCTAGGTGAAGGGAGCTCAGCTTAAGGGGAAACGCGGACTCATCTAGTTGTGATTAGTACTAAATATCTGAAACACTTAGATAATGTTCCATCATGTTTAATAGTATGTAATGTTTCACTTTTGAAGACTTATGGTTTGTAGTAAATAATTATGCGATGTTTGTTTTGCTTACCATTCTTTCCCCTCGCACCCGGGAGCGATCTCGGGCGCGGGACGGCATTCCCGCATTTCTCCCCACGGCAAAGTGCGGGGTGTCGCAGGTGGTATCAGAGCTGGCAATCCAATAAGGGATTAAAACCTGTAGGGCAACTTAAAATTGATATTGGAAAAAAATAATAAAACCGGAAAAGCCGATCGGGTTATGGGTAGTCTAAGTGCTGGTATCGTTCCCACCCATGTTCCCTCTTGCTAATTGTTATGTGATTATATGGTGCTTGGATTACTTTTTTGGATTGGTAACCTCATTTAAGATGGATTGACTTACTTGTTTTACCCTTGTGGTGGAGAAAATATGGATTATTAGAACCAAACTTTGGATTACAAGTGATTTGAAAAGATGGGTTATATGCGAGAATAACTATATGTTGCATGATGTGACCTCTATAAAGGTCGTTGATACTTGGATTATTTGGTGTCTTCATTTTGATTGGTTGCTAGATAAATAATTTTCTTAAAATAAGAGGGAATTGATTATGAGTTATATAAATTGGATTGTGAGTAATGAATGTTGCATTTTCCTATTTGAAAATTGATATGTTGTGTATGAGATTCAAATGAATTGCTAAATGTGACATGATATTTATGCATTTATAAGATGAATTAAAATCCCTGAGACCAGGATAGAATAAATCAATAAGTGAATACATGAGGATGTGACTTATAAACCATTGCGGTAATACACTAGGAGGACCCGATAAGGATAGACGGTTCAGAGCAATACCCACATGGAGTAATTCTTCATTCGATAGTAATGTTTGTAGAGATACTAGACTCTTGTGACAACTCTAGGGTAGAAATATTAGATTCCAACTATTGGAGACTTTGGGTTAAAAAGACGTAACGGAAATGTTGAAATATTTGATTGGTGAACCGTAGTTTCATTTACAAGATATGTGAAGACTTTAATGATACATGTGTGGTACCGTTTGAGATAGAATCAGTGGTCGAGAATAAATTTATTTTAAGAGTCTTTTCTGGTGATCAAAGAAAATTATTCGAGGAAATGTCCCACCCACCCACACCTGAGAAACTATGAAGTCAACCCATTGAATTTTGACTCGTTTCATACACAATTTTACAGTCTTGGTTATTAAAGGAGTTATGATGTGATAATGACTGATTGGAGTCTACTCCTTCATTATTTTAGAATTATGCTATACTATTTTTTCATTTGAGGGTATTGGTGATATATGACTATTTGAGGTGTTACTTTTGTTCCGAATATTGTAATGTTACTTGATGGGTGGGATGTCTATTCGGTTACGTATTACTTTCGGAATTTTAGGATTCACTTGGGAGAAATGGCAAGTAAATTTGTGAAAGAAGTATTGCTAGTTCCTTGATGGTCGTTTAAAATATATAGACGCACCCTATGACAGATAAGTCGGTTTATTATGAAGTTACACATTTAATGTTGCATTGGAGTTCTGACTTAGCTTTTGAAATTCATGTTTAGAGCCTAGTAAATTTATTATTTGGAGCCTCATAATTTAATACGGTTGCTCGGAAGACATTATTTTATGAGTAATTATGGAAGTTTCATATATGTAACTATTGCATACTTGGAGTTTCGTCGCAATACTGTTATTCACGATCGGGGAATGTGTTCAGTTATGAATTGTCTCTAAGGGATGTTTATTTTGGCATATGTCATTCTAAAGTTCTAACGTTATGTTGGGTTTAGGAGAAAAGTTGTACATTCTTCAACTTCACGTTATTTGGTTTAGTGGGTGATACGAACTTTCTGGAGATGATAGTATCAGTTACTTAAGAAGAAGATGTTAAGAAAAGCTTGGAGTTCGTGTAGGAAATTGGAAGTCTATTACAGTTTTATGTTTGGAGATTTGTTTCAATATAGGCATAACGACAGTGTTTCAAGTTATTTGGTTGAATTTGCATGAATCCACAATTTGAGTTACAAACTTTGAGTAAGAAGAGTTATGGATTTAAATGGTTGATTGGGGTCAATTAGAATACTCGGTAGAAGCAAATGGGTAATTAGCACCAAGTCGGATATGAAGACTTTAGTACCCTTTATGTACAACGCGTAGTTATCAAATTACTACCCTAAGTTCTCTTAGCTACTGGACACATAGAAGAACATATCATCATAAACTTAGCTCCGGAGAAGACCATAGGACATAGTTAGAATCTTAGAGAGTAATTTCTTGGTGCTTGATTAGATCAACATGACTTGAGGTGTATTTGGGTAACATGCAATCAAAAGGAACTCTGTCATGTGGGATTTTGGAGGAACCTCGAGGAAACGTTGGCAGTTGGACCAAATGTCAGAAGACCAAACCACTAAGTTTTAGATTCCCTAGACTAACTTTGGTTCGGAGACACTAAGTTCAATTTTAAGACGCCTATTTGGAGTTTTATTAATTAAATCAACTACCCTTAGAAATCTGGATATTGATGTGGTCGCTAATTCCCCATAATGTGTGAGGACTATCAAGTTTGTGAGCCTTCTGGAGTTATGTAATAGAATGATATGTTTCGGCAGCCTTACTTTTCTTTATTTGGGGGAACAAACTCCTCCCATAATTCTTAATTGAGATCTTGTTGTTAATACTTTGTTGTGGTATAAATTTTTTCGCTTCATCGAGGTTGGGCTATGAGGATTAAATCATAATAAGTTTCTTGAGAGTTCGTCTTTCGAATCGAGTCTTTTCTAATCATTTGAACCAGTATTATGGGATCCCTAAGTGGCATCGTGAAATTTGGGTCGGTAGCTAG
This sequence comes from Linanthus parryae, assembly GCA_023055425.1. Classification (NCBI taxonomy): domain Eukaryota; kingdom Viridiplantae; phylum Streptophyta; class Magnoliopsida; order Ericales; family Polemoniaceae; genus Linanthus; species Linanthus parryae. The sequence continues at coordinate 25,719,185 of JALGPY010000005.1, read as the reverse complement.
ATTTCAATTAACAAACAGAACTGTATATTGTGGAGAATTATTCACTATTTTCTTAAAGTCATGTTTGGGATAAGTAAAGCGCTTGAATGTGTAAGAAGTTGATAGTTTCTTCGTCGTTGCTGTATGAAATTTTGTCACTTGAACACACCGGAGGAGCATAAATTTTGAGTCATGAATTACTGTTGGAGTCACGAAAACAGAAGGATTATGTGTTATGTATCAGGGGATTACATTTTAAGGCCTTTGTTGATTTACGTTCTGGACTACTGGTAATACCAAGTACGTATAAAAGGTGAATTTAGTAGTTTATCAGGATTTTGGAAGTTTAATGAAATGTTTCAATTACTTGGTGTAATTAGGCTACGTCTATCGAATTATGGTACAGATTTAGACTTCATATAGTTAGTAAGATTCACCAGTGCCAGTGTGCAAATGGAGTGTTATCGCTAAATAAATATTTGGGTCCATGGGACGCCTGTTCTCTTATTGACTATTTTTGGGTGTTACATAAGTTTACGGGGTTACTCTAAGTTTTATTTGTTGAAACAAATGTTATAAATTTTCTTTAGCAGACCTTGTGAGACTAGTTATCTAGAGAAAATTGGGCTAGTGGAGACGATATCTTACGTGGTATTCGGGTGAAGCAACCTCCGACTGGATGATCATGTGCGAATAAACTATACATGTTCCAATAAGAAATAGAAATATCAAAACGACTTCTAATTGTCATTTATAGCCGTATGATCTTGGAGGATACCTTAATTTTCGGCTCAGCTTATTTTGGAAGATAGACCTAATTACAAATAAGGATTTACTTTGGAACAAGAGTGTTACGGTTCATATGCTACAACTAAAGAAGTTTACCCACGACTTGAATTTCCAGGTATGACCATCCATCGTGGTAAGTTATATAGAGTTTCGGGGACGTCACTTCTCTAAGGGGGAGAGGATGTAACCCTTCGTTTAGCACCCTTTGTTTAGAACCACTACGTGAGACTGTTACACGATTAGAACCTCAATATCATTATATCGGGTCTTGAATTTTCATTTTTGTAACTAAAATGAGTTATATAATTACTTGATATTTCACATACATTTCATATTACAATATGTGAGTAAAATGGAAGTTTGTCGATTATGAGGGATTCCATGTTTCTAACTACAAGAATTAGTGGGTGGTTGTGTGGTTTTAGCATCACATATATTTGTTTGATTTTAGCTTCGAGGACGAAGCTCTCTTTAAGGGGGGGGGAGAAAGGATGTAATACCCCGTTTTATTACAAAGGGTAAATTGGTAATTGAGACAAGAAAATGTAATATTAATTTCGAACGATGAGTTGGTAATTTTTGGGTTGAAAATATACTCGGGAATTTCGTATGATAATTCTATAGAAAACGGTATCTTATTGTGTATTTTATTTAGCATTTTATGTGATTTATTTAACTATACCAAAGTATGTACCGTTAAATTCTGAAGGGTAAATTGGGTAATTGAGAAATAAGATTCAATTTTTATTGCGAGTAATGAGTTAGATTATTTTTTAGTTCAAAATATAGTCGGAATATTTTTGCAATATTATTATATTTTCCTACAAAACGATATTTTAGTTGTGTATTTGATTTGTTAGCATTTTATGTAGTTATTTAAATAAAGTCTAGTGTGTACCCAACCCACTAGTTGACTCTTCCTATTGGTGCACCTAAAACACTAGAATTATCTAGCAAAGTGTGCTCCCAACACACTCTAGCACAACCAATTTAATAATGAAAAAAAAAATGTGGGGCGGTGGTAGGAGAATCACTTCTCCAAGTAAGCTCTTTTATTTAAATGTTTTATCTCCTCTCTCTCTCTCTCTCACATCAGACCCCATTATTTCTCTCTCTCTCTTGCAAAACAAAACACTTCTCTCTCTCTCTTTTTGCAAACCCACGGCAAACACCACAACCACCACCGTGCCTCCATCACCACCACCCGAACCACCACCACCACAGCAGCCACCTCTTCTCTCCCTCTCCTCTCCCTCTCTGCTACGCCAAGAGCAGCAGCAGCAGCTTCCCCGACGAGGAAGCCACCAGCTGCCGCCGGAAAACCACCCCGACGGGAAGTAAAAATCGCCGCCACCTCTGCCTTTTCCCTCCCCCACTCTGTTTTGGACTTTAGCCCTCTTCTCACCTCTGTTCGAAATCAGGAGCAGCAGCAGCCCCGAAGAGAAGGCCGCCAGCCGCCAAGGAGGCAGCCGGCGAGCCACCCGACGGAAACAGCCGCCACCACCTTCGGGTTCCCTCCCTCTCTCTCTGAATCGACCACCAAGTTGCTCTCCCTCTCTGTTTTGACACATAGAGCAAACCAGCAGCAAGACCCAGCTGCAGAACACCCAAAACCGCCACCATCGCCGCCGCCACCATACTTTCCGGCGAGAAGCTCCGGAGCTAACCGGAGTGACCCACTCTTTGATTTTGGTACCATTCAACTCCTGGAGGTCCTAGGAGTACTTTAGCAACATCAAACAGAGCCCTCAACGTCCGATTCATCGCCGGTGTTCATCACCGCCGAACGCCACCTTCGGAGACGTAACCCGCTCCGTTTCTTGACCGTTTCTCGCGATTTTTCGCGTAGGTGAGTCCTAAATCACTCTCTAGTTCAATTCTAATCATCAAAATCGCATCTTGATAGCTCTAAATCGAATCGGGTATGTTGGGTTGAAGATGTATGCTTGTGTTCATAAAGGGGGGTTGTTTATGTAGTTTCTGAAAATATGAGGGTGAGATGTTAACTGCATGTTTTGTTTCTCAAAGATTGGGGGTGATTTGTGTATATTATCAAACTGCATATTTATATAAACTTTAAAGTGTTATTTTTGGATTAATGATATATGCTAATATTTCTATATATTATTTTGACTATATAAAAGTAAATAAGTTGTTAAAATTACATAGAACTATATTTATGTGAAATATTGTTTTTTTTATAACCAAGATAAAATGTGTGATTTGGTTTAATTGTATAATTTCGGGTTGATTAATTAAATATTTAAAGTGCTTGTAAACTAGTGTTTTGAGTAAAAGAGATTATTTTGTCAATATTGATAAAAATAAATAGGTTGGAAGTTAGTTTGTGAAATAAATATTAAGTATACTTTAAGATAAAAATCCATATTACTATTATTTGATATTACTTAAATATTTTTCATAGATATTAGAAATTATTTATTTAACATAAGTTTATAATTATATATATGACTTGTTTTATTGAAATAAGCATTTTGTGAACTTTATTTGAGTATTTAATTCTTATATAGTATATATATTTTCTAATAAATAAATAGCTATAATTGAATTAGTGTGAATTAACTTTTATAGTCACTTATGAATAAATAGTTTGTTTATTAAATTATTATTTCCTATAAAATAAGAGTGTATAAACTTAATATTAGTTTTAATACTCAATAATTTTATGAGCTTGTATTTGTATAAGTTACAATATTTTTATGAGGTAAATATAAGTGTTAATTAAATAATTGTTTTTATGATATTAATTAATGGGGTTAAGGGGGATAATTTCAAATGAGAAATTAGGAGATATAGCATTTTTGCATACTATACTTGCATAATTAGACTTGTAATTAATTTAGGAATTTTAAATTGTAGGTGACGAATTCGTAGGCAAGGGCTACGTTTATCTGTAGGGGCGTTATCGTGATATTTGTCGTGCTACTCAAGGTGAGTAAATATGCCTAACCTAGTGTGCCCGTCCTCCTTTCGCGTCCAAATACTTTTATGACTTTTACGTCTCGAATGTGATTTGTGATTTACGTGTTTAACTTGATATTTCAATTACGCGTCCAACTATTTTTATGATTTATACGCTTCAAATGTGAATTGTGAAACACGTGCTTGACTTGGAATTTCAACTACTTGTTTATCAATTCGTTTGGAAACAATCACATGAAAATTAATAATACGTAATAATGTAAAGTGGAAACAGTTGTGCGGTGGAACCATATGCGGATTCCTATTTATTGTGATTATGATATTTTGCTCGGTTGCAGTTGCCCCGGGCTGCTCCATGTACTCACCTCTCTGGCCGCAAGAAGTCTTAGAGGGGTGCCGGCACTTAAGGTCTTGGATGCATGGGATATGGTTGGATCTATATTGTTGGATTGGTTCGTTCCCTGCTACAACTAAATAAAAATGTGAATTTTGAGATGTGGACTGTGGATGAATATTGGATATTGGGAATTTCATAATTAGGACAAATATTATGGATTGGAACGTTTCCTTTGGATAAATGTCTATTTGGTACTGTGATGATTTGAGAACACATTTCTGGAAACAAATAATTAAAAGTCTAAAAATATATTTCTTTTCTCACATGAGAAAATATTTGTTTACTTCTTACATATCATTCTGATTTCTTAAAATAAAAACATGCCTCTTTCCGATTTACACGTTGGGGTGTTTACTTACTCAGCATTTTTGTGCTGACTTTGGAAAAACTGCGGTCTTTGTTTCTTTCCCCCGCAGGTCTAGGTGAAGGGAGCTCGGCTTAAGGGGAAACGCGGACTCATCTATTTGTGATTAGTACTAAATATCTGAAACACTTAGATAATATTCCATCATGCTTAATAGTATGTAATGTTTCACTTTTGAAGACTTATGGTTTGTAGTAAATAATTATGCGATGTTTGTTTTGTTTACCGTTCTTTCCCCTCGCACCCGGGAGCGATCTCGGGCGCGGGACGGCTTTCCCGCATTTCTCCCCACGGCAAAGTGCGGGGTGTCGCAACTACTTGGGCTCCTAGTTTCATATGATATAATCTAAGTGTAATTGTTCCTCTTAAGTGAATAAAGAGTGCTTTTTCCCCGTGGAGGTAGCTAGTAAATATTTTGCTAGCGAACCACGTAAAATCTCGTGTTCTTCTTTATTCGTTCTTCGTTCGTGAGGTGGTTTGTCATAACAGGCTGCAAACAATCTAGCTTTCTCCTTTGATTTTCTCTGTCTCATCTCCTTTTTGTTCTTCAATTGGGACATGGTTGGATCTTCCGGCAATTGGGGTTTCATAATCCGTGAAATTCATAGCTACGGTTTCGCGATCAAGGTGGAACACGCGTTCAGGGGTTACGGATCTGGAAAAGGAGCTGCAGAGAAGATGACTTGGGGGATGACCAAGATCGACAAGTTCACAGGGAGAAACAGCTTCAGTCTTTGGCAGATCAAGGTATGTGCTTTGTTGAAGCAACAAGGCATGTCGTTGCCATTAGCTAAATAGGAGGGGGTCGATACAACCACCGCTGAGTTTGAGTCTCAGCAAGAGGGGACGCAGCACAGGGCTGCATATGGCGGTTCAGACAGTCAGAGTTCCGGCGCGATGATGGCGGCCAAGGGAAGCTACGTGACGTCTGTTCAAACGGTAGAGAAAAGAGACACCGGTGGACGAAGGATGAACTCAGGATCTGCAGGTTTGGCTGCAGGTGGAGGGTACTTCGGAGGACGGTCTAGTTCTCTAAGCCCCGTTGGGGGCATGGAATATGTGCTCTTGACGAGGAGACGGATTTGGCATGGGGGATTCTATGACGAGGGACACGACACATGTGAGATGTGCAAGGGGGTTTGTAGGAGGCGCGCAAGGGGGCGATGTTGCAGGAATTCGGTGGGAATTGGAGCAATCTCGCAAAACGTTGCAGGAATTCGGCGGGAATTGGAGCAACGTGCTGGGGGGTTTGTTGTAGGGACTCGGTGGGAGTTGGAACAACAAACGAATTTGTTGTAGGAGCTCAGTGGGAGTTGGAACAACGAACAGGGGTTTCGATTGCAGGAACTCGGCCGTAGTTGGAGCATCAATAGGTTTCGATTGCAGGAACTAGATGAGAGTTGGAGCATCGTTGGGGGCACTCGTTGCAGGAACTTGGCGAAGTTGGAGCAACTTGTGACTTGAGGGTTTTGCATACAGCTGCGAAACATTTGGGTTATTGAAGAGAAGCATCGGTTCAGGTTCAGGTTGCTGAGAATGATTCAAGACAAGGTGGAGATTTGTTGGTGTCTTCAATAACAAGTCAGCAACAAGGAAACAAAAGACACAAGAAAAGTCAAAGGAAGAATTGGAAACAAATTGAAGGCGGTGGTTTGGCAATTCCACCGCCAACTAAATGTGTATAAAAGGGGTGAAAGTCTTTGACAATAGAGCACACACAAAAAGGGGAATAGTTGAGAGATTTTGTTGAGAGCTTTTAGCTAGCTAGGTGAGAGTATTTTTTCAGTGTGTGTCAAGTGGTTGTACCGGGTGCGTTTCTCTCTAATAAAATTGGGGTTTCGGGTCGTGGAGGTAGCTAGCTAATAACTAGTGAACCACGTTATAATACTTGTGTTCTTGTGTTATCGTTTCTCATCGTTCTCAAGCTAGGTCCAGATCATAACAAACTGGTATCATTGCTTAGGTTGCGGTGTTCCAAGATCAAGGTGGAGCTATAGAGCCAGGGTTTCATAATCCGTGAAATTCATAGCTACGGTTTCGCGATCAAGGTGGAACACGCGTTCAGGGGTTACGGATCTGGAAAAGGAGCTGCAGAGAAGATGACTTGGGGGATGACCAAGATCGACAAGTTCACAGGGAGAAACAGCTTCAGTCTTTGGCAGATCAAGGTACGTGCTTTGTTGAAGCAACAAGGCATGTGGTTGCCATTAGCTAAATAGGAGGGGGTCGATACAACCACCGCTGAGTTTGAGTCTCAGCAAGAGGGGACGCAGCACAGGGCTGCGTATGGGGGTTCAGACAGTCAGAGTTCCGGCCCGATGATGGCGGCCAAGGGAAGCTACGTGACGTCTGTTCAAACGGTAGAGAAAAGAGACACCGGTGGACGAAGGATGAACTCAGGATCTGCAGGTTTGGCTGCAGGTGGAGGGTACTTCGGAGGACGGTCTAGTTCTCTAAGCCCCGTTGGGGGCATGGAATATGTGCTCTTGACGAGGAGACGGATTTGGCATGGGGGATTCTATGACGAGGGACACGGCACATGTGAGACGTGCAAGGGGGTGTGTAGGAGGCGCGCAAGGGGGCGATGTTGCAGGAATTCGGTGGGAATTGGAGCAATCTCGCAAAACGTTGCAGGAATTCAGCGGGAATTGGAGCAACGTGCTGGGGGGTTTGTTGTAGGGACTCGGTGGGAGTTGGAACAACAAACGAATTTGTTGTAGGAGCTCAGTGGGAGTTGGAACAACGAACATGGGTTTCGATTGCAGGACCTCGGCCGTAGTTGGAGCATCGATAGGGTTCGATTGCAGGAACTAGATGAGAGTTGGAGCATCGTTGGGGGCACTCGTTGCAGGAACTTGGCGAAGTTGGATCAACTTGTGACTTGAGGGTTTCGCATACAGCTGCGAAACATTTGGGGTTATTGAAGAGAAGCATCGGTTCAGGTTCAGGTTACTGAGATGATTCAAGACAAGGTGGAGATTTGTTGGTGTCTTCAATAACAAGTCAGCAACAAGGAAACAAAAGACACAAGAAAAGTCAAAGGCAGAATTGGAAACAAATTGAAGGCGCTGGGTTGGCAATTCCACCGCCAACTAAATGTGTATAAAAGGGGTGAAAGTCTTTGACAATAGAGCACACACAAATAGGGGAATAGTTGAGAGCTTTTGTTGAGAGCTTTTAGCTAGCTAGGTGAGAGTATTTTTTCAGTGTGTGTCAAGTGGTTGTACCGGGTGCGTTTCTCTCTAATAAAATCAGGATTTCGGGTCGTGGAGGTAGCTAGCTAATAACTAGTGAACCACGTTATAATACTTGTTTTCTTGTGTTATCGTTTCTCATCGTTCTCAAGCTAGGTCCAGATCATAACAGAAATGTTGAAGGGGATAACTTAATTTATTGCTAGACTAGCAAATGACCTGTGCCCGTAGGGCACTTTGATATTATCCGACTTATATTTAGTTTATTCAAAAATAAATTGAGATTATAAATAAATACGAGTCTAATTTTTGTTGTCAATAGATAATTAACAAAGATTAAATCAAATACTTAATGAGATAAGATCGATATTTTTTTAATCATACTTGTAGATAATATCTTATCTCTGAGTTACTTTAACAAAATCTTTATTTCTAGTGACTTGTGCAAGAAAAATAAATGATTAATCAAATCAACACACCAAAATGTCTCAAGACATTTTTAAAGAATAATGGCTATGATGTTCTCATTCATATTATTTGGAGTGAAACACCTAGCTGATTTATTATATAGATGGTTGAACAAAGTCATTCCATACTATGCAATGTCGTATTTCTCCCTATTACTGCTAAGAGAATGTATGTCTTCAACAATTGTCTAAGAACTCTTGGGAAAACTTCGATTTTTCTCACCGTTTCGTGTAGTAACTAGCAATGTTTTTAGTAGATGTACGTATGCTGCTTAATTTTGTTCTCTCCAGGTAATGGAACAGCTCGAGAGGAGAAAAGAAATGTCTATTTGTTCGTAGACATTGCACTTTGTAAGTTGTTTGTAATTAACTTGACTTTACTTGTGTTTTGCGTTGTACTCAAACAATTGGGAGGTCATGAATGAATATTTGCCCTTCAGGTGCTTCGAAGTGTTACATATATGGTGGTATTGTTTCACAATGAATAGTAGAGAAGACTTCAAAGTTTTAATGAGTTCTATATAGTCGTATTAATAGTTTCTTTCGATTCAATGTTACAGTATTAAAAAATGTTGCATCGTAATTTAATAAAGTTTGAGTACGTAATAACACACCACGTGGTGATCTCAAAAAAAAAATAAAAATAACACACCACGTGTAACGGACGTATCTAACTAGTATTTCATATAAACATCCATAGAGAATGAAACATCTGCTAGATATTGCACAAGTGATGATTTATTGCTATGACAATGAGGAAAGGAAACACCAAACTTGGACCAGGTCCAAACAGAGAGAACACAATAATGACGATAATGTTCTAAAGTGAGTGCAAGATCAAGTGAGCTCCATGTTGAGGGCGGAGAGTTATGAAAGCTGAAGGAGCATGAGTGTAGGATGGTGAAAGCTCAAAAGAAAACCGCTTCAGGATCATGGCCATGGCGAGCTTTGCTTCTAGCATCGCAAAGTTTTGGCCGACACAAACCCTATGTCCAAACCCGAATGGCATGAACGACGAGGATTGGTTGTTCGTTGCCTTGGAAACTCCTTCTGCAAACCTCTCTGGCTTGAACTCGTGTGCATCGTCTCCCCAAGTTTCCTTATCACGGTGAATAAAGATTGTATTCACGATGAGGTTGACACCTGCTGGAACATAGCCGTTCCCGAGTTTTGTCCTTTTGTGAACCGTACGAGCAAACTGGGGCACGGGTGGGTATACCCTCATAACCTCGTAAAGAATCATGGTTACCTGAAAGTCAACATACATCATCATCAGTATAAACTCATACATTTCATATAACTTTTGCTTTCTCTGAATCTTTCCAGTTGACTTTTTGAGTGAGAATCATTTTAACCTAGCAAACAGTGCAAGGGAAATATCCAGCCCCTAACAACAGCAAAAAAGAAAGGAAACTTACTATCTTGAGTTGACTCAAACTATGGAAGTCGGGTTGACCGTCTCCAAAAACCTCGAGAACTTCTTCACGTGCTCGTTGTTGCCAATCCTTGTGCTTGCTTAGTAAGATCATCGTCCAAACGAGCAAACAAGCGGTGGTTTCTTGTCCGGCGATGTAAAATAGTCTGCACTCCTCAATAACATCTTCAATGCTCAGAGCAGCTGTCTTGTCGTTGTTAGAAGATTCCAGTAGCATCCCCAACAAGTCGTCTTCAGTTTTAGCTTGCCCTGACTTCATAACCGCGATCTTCTTACTGATGATACATCTAAGAGAAGATTTAACCTCTCTATCGATCTTTCTCATTCTAATATTCGTCTTTGTGGGAAAAAACCTGGCCCAATTTAAAGGTACAACATTAGGGTATATGCGTATGATTTTTATTACTACTAACCATAGATAAATATTTAGAATATGATAGATGCTCGCCGATGATTACCTATAGCCAGGGATGAATGACAACTTTAGGGCTTTCAAGATGAGGCCAGCTTGTTCCCTTTGAAGCTGGAATATTCTAGAGCCTTCCTCGTAGCTGCTACCGAAAGCAGTACGAGAGATAACATCACCAGTAGCTGCCTCAATATAAGGCCAGACGTCCAACTCGCTTGATCCTCCTTTACGCGGGATGATTTTCTCCCATTTCTTCATCATCTCGCTGCAACTCAAATGAAATGCCGAAAACATATTCTGCAAACCCAAATGGGACATGTTTACCGTCACTGGCATGCCATGAAAAAAAAAAAGAACATACTCCATCCCTCCATCCCTCCCAGTTTACTGTTATGTTTTTGACTTTTCACGCAGTTTTGGATCTTAAGAAATACGTGATGGAGGGGGCGAAAGTGTATTTTTCCTGTCGTCATGCTTTCAAATATTTTTCCTCAAAAAAATATATATCTGGTAAGGAAATATGAATCTATTCTATAAAAGAGCATGGTTTAACACTTATACTTTTTTAGTCTTAGATGCCTTAAATCCTCCCCAGCCCTTAGATCCCACCTACCCCCGCTTAACTACACACTACTTAGTTATCCACTACTTGAAAATTTACCCTCTCTCTCGGATTAATTTACGTAAATTAGTGGGGACGCCATTATTATATTCTCCTCCAGCAAAATCGTGTTAAGTGTGAAAACTGTTTTGTAACCTAGTCTAAATTAGAGGGGCTTACAAGCAATTCATGTATTACTATCTCTATATAAATTAACCTATCTCTAGGGTTAGGGTATCACATCACAGAGAGAGGCTGAGAGATCTTTTGTACTTTTCATTCATTCATCATAGTGAAGTGGGTGTGGACCGTGGATGTAGCCAATTTGGTGAACCACGTAAATCGTCGTGTTCTTGTTCGTGTGATTTCGTTTTGCTTTTCGTTGCGTTGTTATATCGCTCCGAGTCGATCCTAATAACTGGTATCAGAGCCACGTCAAAACGGTGCAGAGAATCGGAAACAAAGCAGCAGCAGCAGGGTGGTTGATCGCAAGAAGACGAGTACTAAGTTGAGTAAGCGGCGACAAAAAGGGTTCGCTTTTGTTGACTCGGAGTGCGCTGCTCGTGCGGGTAGAGATCGGTCGTAAGTGGCCGCAAGAAACAAACCCCAGGTAATTAATTCAATTGTGGGTCAATATTTGCCATTCAATTGGTTTGTTAGTTGGGGGAGGACACTTCGCGTTGTAGGCTTGGTGTGAGTTTTGCTTGTGGACCCGTGAGGAAGCACCAAACTGGTGCCTTGTTGACTTGCTGCTACTGTGCGTGGAAGAAACACCAAAACAAGTGGTTGTTCCTAGAGAAGCGATCAAGTGCTTCTCACACACACTGCTGGAGAGTCTTGATTGCGCGTATTTGGTCCGAATTTTGTTTTGGACGTTTTTTGGTGTCTAGGAATCCGATTGACTTGAAACAGGAGTCAAACTAGGGGTTTTTGGACGTTTCGGATCTGTTGGTCAGGTCTGTTTGTTGAGATTCTGCACGGTTTGAGTGGGAGTGATGGCGGACGACGGAAGATTCAAGATTGAGAAATTCGACGGGACGAATTTCAGCCTATGGAAGATGCAGATAGAAGACTATTTGTATCAGAAGGACTTGTACTTGCCGTTGGACGGAGTTGAGAAGAAACCAAGCGAAATTAAAGACGAACAGTGGAAGATTTTGGACAGAAAAGCTCTAGGACTTGTGAGATTGAGTCTCGCATCGTCAGTTCTGTTCAATGTGTCGAAAGAAACGACGACGAAGGGTTTGATGGATGCTCTCTCACAAATGTATGAGAAACCTTCAGCAGCGAACAAGGTGTTTCTCATGCAGAAGCTCTTTGACATGAGGATGACCGAGAGTGGTAATGTTTCCCAGTACCTGAACGAGCTGAACATCGTCATAAGCCAGTTGGAATCCGTCGGGATTACATGCTTTGACGACGAGATGAAGGCACTGTTGGTTCTGTCCGGGTTACCCAAGAGTTGGGGTGGCGTAGTGACTGCTGTGAGCAATTCTGCTGGAAAAGACAAGCTAGGGTACGACAACGTGGTGAGCACGGTACTCGGTGAAGAGATGCGCAGGAAGAGCAGTGGATCTAGCAAATCCTCTGATGGTGCGTTGTATGTCGAGCAGAGAGGGAGATCAGCAGACAGGAAGAACGGAAACAAGGGTCGAGGTCGATCTAAGTCAAAGTCAAAGTGGAAGAAAAAGGACATTAAGGACATCGAGTGCTACAACTGCGGTGAAAGCGGACATTTTGCAAGGGAGTGCAAGAATCCGAGCAAGAAGAAGTCAGACAACCACAAAGGTAATGATTCTATTAATACTTCTGAAAGTGATCCTGAAACATTAATATTATCTGTATCCTCAAAGGAGGATGTGTGGGTGGTCGATTCTGGTGCTTCGTTCCATGCGACAGGTAGAAAGGATATTCTTTATAATTACGTGCAGGGTGACTTCGGGAAGGTGTATCTCGGAGACGATGAGGCATGTAAGATTGTTGGGAAGGGAGAAATCCAACTGAACTTGGATAATGGAACAGCTTTGCAGTTGACCGATGTCAGACATGTTCCGATGTTGAAGAGGAATCTTATCTCGGTAGGCCAGCTTGCAGCATCAGGTTGCAAAACTACTTTTGGAGTTGATTCCTGGAAAGTAACAAGAGGATCTATGGTGATCGCTCACGGTAAGAAGGAGGGTACTTTGTATGTGACTTCAGGAACGGACAGTACCATAGCTGTCGCGTCTTCTGATATTGGCGCAAGTACCTGGCACCACAGGCTAGGACACATGAGTGAGAAGGGCATGCAGATAATGCTCAAACAGACAAGCTCAAGGGTTTGAAGGAACTTGATTTGGAGTTTTGCGAGGATTGTGTCTACGGGAAGCAGAAGAGAGTCAGCTTCACCAAAGTTAGCCGCGGTAGAAAGCTCAACAGGTTGGAGTTAGTGCATACAGATGTATGGGGTCCAGCGAATATAGTTTCTAATGGAGGTGCGTCTTACTTTGTTACTTTTATTGATGATGCCACTAGAAAACTATGGGTTTACTTCTTGAAGCACAAATCAGATGTGTTTGATGTGTTTAAGAAGTGGAAGGCTACTATTGAGAATGAGACAGGTCGGAAACTTAAGTGTTTGAGATCTGACAATGGTGGCGAGTATTGCAGCAATGAGTTTGAGGAGTTCTGCGCAGAGAACGGCATCAAGAGACAGAAGACAATTCCAAACAAGCCTAGACAGAATGGAGTTGCAGAGCGCATGAATAGAACACTCACAGAGCGTGCAAGGTGCATGAGGATACACGCTGGATTGCCTAAGTCATTTTGGGCTGAGGCAGTGAACACAGCTGCATACTTAATCAACAGAGGTCCATCGACAGCACTAGATTTTGGATTGCCTGAGGAAGCTTGGACAGGAAAACAGGTATGTTTGTCGCATTTGAGAAGCATGATGGTTCAAAGAGGTACAAGGCTAGACTGGTGGTGAAAGGATTTCAGCAGAAAGCAGGCGTAGACTTCACTGAAATCTTCTCTCCAGTTGTGAAGATTTCCACCATCCGCACAGTACTTAGCATTGTGGCAGTAGAAGATTTGCACCTTGAGCAACTAGATGTCAAGACAGCCTTTCTACACGGGGATTTAGAAGAAAACATCTATATGGTACAGCCACAAGGGTACAAAGCAGCGGGTAAAGAGAATATGGTGTGCAAACTAAGGAAGAGTTTGTATGGCTTGAAGCAGGCACCGAGGCAGTGGTACAAGAAGTTTGATAACTTCATGTCTAGGCAAGGATACAAGAAGTGTCAAGGGGATCACTGTTGCTACTTCAAGAGGTTCAAGAATTCTTACACTATTCTCTTGTTATATGTGGATGATATGCTTGTTGCAGGATCAAGCATGGGGGAAATTCAGAAGCTGAAAGAGAGCTTATCTAAGGAGTTCTCAATGAAGGATTTGGGACCTGCGAAGCAAATCCTTGGCATGAGAATCAACAGGGATAGAATTGGCAAGAAGCTAGTTTTGTCACAAGCTGATTATGTTCAGAAAGTCTTGAAGAGGTTTAACATGCATGATGCTAAACCAGTGCGTACTCCGTTGGCGAGTCACTTCAAACTTTCGAAAGACCAGAGTCCAGCTACAGATGAGGAGAAGAACTACATGGCTAAAGTTCCTTATGCATCTGCTGTGGGAAGCTTGATGTATGCTATGGTGTGCACACGTCCAGATATTGCCCAAGCAGCGGGAGTTGTTAGCAGATTCATGAGAAATCCCGGTAAGGAGCATTGGAGAGCTGTGAAGTGGATTTTCAGGTATCTGAGAGGTACACAGGATGTAGCTTTGTGCTATGGAGGGTCAGAGATCAGTTTGAAGGGGTATGTTGATTCAGACATGGCTGGTGATGTGGACAGAAGAAAGAGCACTACAGGCTATGTGTTTACACTTGACAGTGGAGCAGTCAGTTGGGTTTCGAGGTTGCAGAAAATTGTTGCCGTATCTACTACTGAAGCCGAATATGTAGCAGCTACGGAAGCGTGCAAAGAGATGGTTTGGCTACAGACTTTCTTGAGGGAACTTGGGAAGAAGCAGAGGAGTTGTAAGCTGTATAGTGACAGTCAGAGTGCAATTCATCTGGCGAAGAATTCCACTTTTCATGCAAGGACGAAACACATTGACATCAGGTATCACTTCATTCGTTCATTATTGGAGAAAGACGTGATCAAATTGGAGAAGATTCACACGAGCCAGAATCCTGCGGATATGTTTACCAAGGTTGTGACCTTGGAGAAGCTGAGAACCTGCTCGGCTTCGGTTGGCCTAGTTACATGATGAGAGTCCAAGTCCACACTCATGGAGGATGTTGAATTGAAGCTGGGAGAAGTACACTCAGAGTTAATCAGTCTTCAAGTGGGAGATTGTTAAGTGTGAAGACTGTTTTGTAACCTAGTCTAAATTAGAGGGGCTTACAAGCAATTCATGTATTACTATCTCTATATAAATTAACCTAGCTCTAGGGTTAGGGTATCACATCACAGAGAGAGGCTGAGAGATCTTTTGTACTTTTCATTCATTCATCATAGTGAAGTGGGTGTGGACCGTAGATGTAGCCAATTTGGTGAACCACGTAAATCGTCGTGTTCTTGTTCGTGTGATTTCGTTTTGCTTTTCGTTGCGTTGTTATATCGCTCCGAGTCGATCCTAACAAATCGATTATTAAACGTGTTTTTTGGGTAGTGCCTTCGGACACGGACAATTCCCTAGTTTTAAATAAATAAACATATATTATAAAATCTTTTTTACTTTTTGATTGGTTTGGGAAAAGATTATGCTGGTACGCATGATTACCGGTTATAGTGGTAATGTCGGATCAGTCTATGAACTTTACTAGCAGTGTTAGCTTCTGTAAATGAAAATAAAGTTTCTAGATCACTAGAACAAGAAGAGAAGGAGAGGGAGCGACCTTTAATTTTTCGGAGCGGAAAGCAGGGGTGATAATTCTTCTATGAATGGTCCATTTCTCGCCATCATAGGACCCGAGTCCACTGGCTAGAAGCTCCATTAGTGGAGTTGCCTCGGGAGTTGTGAACTGGGAAGTGTTTCTCAACATCTCTTTTACAAGTTCGTGGTCCACTATGTTCACTGATGGGGTCGGCCCCATCCACGTAAATGATCTCTTTCCTACAAAAATGGTGGCAGTCAACACATTTTTAGAAAAAAATAAAAAAATAATAATAAACAGCCTAAGAAAGTTTATGCCAGAAGTGTGTGGTGGTGACTTTGGAGATTATTTTTTTTTTAAGTCGACTTTGGAGAATTTAGTGAGGACTTTTGGACTCTTTTTTAAGACTTTTGGACTTTTTAGGCTATTATGGAACTAATAACCCGTGCTCTCAAGTAGACAAGTACTACCAAACTAACATCAAATATTTGTAATTTTTTGTAAGTTCCTGAAACTTGAATTTTAATGCATTGTAATTAGATTTTTCTTATATTTTATGGGGTCTAAAATTTGGAGGAACATTAAAAAATTGAGCACCTAAGAATATCTTCATGGATTATCACTGTAAAACTCCTCAAAAAAAATATTATCACTGCAAATACACTACTAACAACGTGGTCCCCCGCCCCAGTTATTTTTCAAAAACATGTCTAGAAGTAAGAGTCCGTTTAGAAATGTTTTTTCTTTTCAGAACGTAACACAGTTTTAAATCGTATTTATGTGTTTAGTAAATTTTATTTTTCTTCGTTTTGGAAAACAATTACTTCCCCACAACCGTTTTTGAAAAGTATGAGAAATTTTACTTTTCGGGACAAGCCTTTTGATAAATGTATTGTTTGACATTGTTATCAATTAATAAATATCAATAATTTTTCTATTGTAATAGTATTATTTATTATATCATGTCTGATGATTTTTTGACACCAACAACAATTCATAAAACACTAATTACCAAACACAAAACGTCAAAAGTGTTTTTTAACATCATGTTATATACAGAGTTTACGAAACATTTTTTTGTGTAGATTTCAAGAGCAGGTTTCTCACAAATACTTCCTATGCAGCAGCTTTCCAAAACACCACAACATTCCTAAACATACCCTAAATATGTTATTTGGTCCATAAAATAATTTAAAATTGTAAACATGCATTAATAGTTCCCTCCCCCCCCCCCCCCCACATTTATTCAAATTTTCATGCAAATTTTACGTAAAATTATAATTATGCATTTTGCATGTCACTAAATTTCATCACCAACTCCAGTATTGGCATCTAAAAAGTAGGCATATCAATTAAATTTTAATTTTTTTTTCAAAAATATCTCAACAATACTAAAAACTACTATGTTAGAAAATCACACCAGTTTGACTTTTGTCACTATACACTGAGTCACTTTGACTGGATGATTTGGATTGCAAAACGATGCAATTCTTTGATAATTTTTTCACCGTGTCATAGAACAACTTTTTCTCTATAACATGGTGACAAAATTATCAAGAAATCGCATCGTTTTGCTATCTAAATCACCTGGTCAAAATGACGCAGATACGAGTCAAAAAGTCAAACCGGTGTAATAGAGAAGAAACAGAGGTAGCAACAGCAAACCTAACAAATAGGAAAACAAGATGTAGAGACAATTTTATCGCCAAATTTGGCCAGATATATGCATGACATCTATTTTGCATTTGCGGATGCATGTTCTGTTGGACTACACTTTTTACCCAAGACATTTATATGTTGCATAAACAACCAGTTTTGCATCACCTGCAGGAGGATTCCGGACTCCGAAACCGGAATTCCGAATTTTCCAATTCGGAATTCCCCAATCTCAACCATACATCAAATAATCTATCAAATATTTATTTTTCCCAAACTATCCCCCTATTTCAAGAACAAACGTGTCCAATTTAGGGTAGCAGTTGTGAGTTTCCCAAAAAAAAAAATGGAAGTCTAGAAAGCATACCGTGGATGATGGTAGATTTGTGAAGGAAAGGCATGACATACGGCGCAATGTCATCGGAGAGTTTGATGGGAGTGGTGGAAGCTTCTTTGGCCATCTTTCCGTATTCTATCATGTCGCCGACCAAGAACCGGTAGGAATTGCCAGCTAAACCTTGGCTCCTGAGCTCTGTCTCTAGCTTTTTTGGTCGAAACCATGCCCAGTCCAAAACGGACCAACAAATCCACGAAATCACTACCACAAAAGCACTACAACGAACCAAATAGTAGTAGTCCCCGTACACTGCAACAGTCTCCATCTTACTAGTACTACTACTCTTTGGAAAACCCCACACAGACAGAGAGAGATATGAAACATGAAAATTGGAAGTGGGGTGAAGTTTATAGATAAATTATGTCAGTAAAATATTATTACAATCTGAAATGTTTAACAGTCGTGAACCACGCGGACCACGCGGGTAGTAACCACATGGCTTGTGATCTTGGAATGTGGAAGTCAGCCTGCATCTATTTCTTGCAAGTTTGCCACTTGTTCTTCCTATGCTAAACTATCACTATGTGTTTGTTTTTTATGTTTTTCTCCATTTTGACTTTTACCATTATTCACTAGGTCAATTCGATCTGGTAATTTGAATTACAATATAATTTAATATTTTGATTATTCCTTTGAGATATTGCAGAGTAAAAATTTATCTATAATAAGGTGACAAAATTATTAAAAAATCATATCATTTTTGCGATCCAATTCACTCGGTCAAAATGACTCAGATACAAGTCTAAAAGTCAACATGCGGACAAGGAGTGGTAATCAATAAGTATACTACCCTATGTCACTATTTTATTTTTTTATCAGGTCGAAATTCATAATGAATAAATCCATTCTTTCGCGCAATAATCTGCAAACTATAACAGAGATATAAGTCAATATGCAGCTGAAGAAGCCAACATGCAGTCTTTAGGTTCCCCAAAAGTTTGAATCCAAAACTCTAGACAAACATCCAAAGAAATAAAACTACAAATCCGACCAACTCGGCTACATCCTGAAAGATATCATTGTCTTATTCTATTGGTCAGATGTTCATCATCGTATTACTTTTCTCTAAAACTATATAATAAATGTCATGTTTGTTTGAAGGAAAATTTATGGTAAGTCATTAAAATGCTAAAGTTACTAGAGTATTTTCAGCACACATACTGCAATAATTTCAAAGTACAATAACCCCAGAAAATAAATACTACCTCGTTTCTTCTGAATTGTCCTATCTTGACTTTTCAATCCGTTACTGTGTCACTTTAACTCGGCAATTCAGATAGCAAAACGATATAATTTTTTGATAATTTTTCAATGGTGTTGTAGAGTAAACTTTACTCTACATGTCCATGCAAATATTATCAAATTCTTGTACCGTTTTGCTAATCAAATTACCGGATCAAAGTGAGCCAATGAATAGTGACAAAAAGTGTAATAGGCTGAAAAAGAAGAAACAAAGGTAATACTAGACTATTATTTACATACATTTACAAATCAATTACTATCCAACAGACACGTGTAACTTTTAATTTTTGAACATGGCAAGGATATATTTATCTACTTACATAGGGAGTGGGGGTGTGGCTCGGACCTGAGCCGGTGACCTGGCATGAATCTCCCTTAACCACTTGGGACAGAGGCCGTGCTCCAAGTGTAACTTTCTATTCCAATGTTTCATGAATGAGTATGAGAGAAATCATGATATCACACATAATGCAGTATAAATTAAGGAAAAAAATAGATAATATGAGTGGAATCAATAAAGAATTTGTTGAATTTATGCCTTGAAGCTAGAAAGTATGCCACGAGGGCAACAATAAGGGGGCTGCCAACTCTCGGCACGTTTTAGCGTTCGTATGAATATCATTCGTGCCAAACACTTTGGGTGTTCGTACAAACAAGTCCTAGAGGCGGCAAATAGCGGGAATTGTTTTCTTATCCGATCCTAAGACGTTTTGGAGGGGTTTGGGGCAGTATAAAAGGACCATTTGGGTTCCATTAGAGCTATGCAATCTCTGTAATCGTTTCTCTTGTGAAATAAAGGTACTTCTTCACCTGTGGACCTAACGAATTTTCATTAAAGAACCACGTAAAATTGCTTTGTGGTACTTGTTTCGTTCATCGTTTCGTGAGGGGTTTGTCATAACAAACTGGTATCAGAGGTTGGGTTACTGAAATCCACCAAGAACAATGTCCGAATCGATGTTGAAGATCGATAGGTTCACAAGAGCGAACAACTTCAGTTTGTGGAGGACAAAAACTCTGATACCATCAATAATACTCCCACCTCTCGGTGCTGAAAAGTCCACTAGAAGACCCCGAGACTAATGGGAGCGTCATCCGCTAAGGCACGGGAATGCCCAGCAAGTTTACTAACCCTCACGGCTCTGTTATGAGACATAATTAAAGAACAGAAAAAAGAAAACTTACTTCTGTAGTTTGTATAATATGTTGTAGTGTTCTGAAGTAGACTTCAAGTGACTAGCTAGGCATGGTTTTCCATGTACTCACTTCAAGAGTTATAAAATAGATAAACGAGTAGAACTTCAAAAAATATAATCAAGTAGTCTAATACTTTGAAAATAATGTAAATGGAGTTAAAAATGATTTAATTTTACAACTTACATATTCTCAAGACATTAGCATGTCATAATACCATAGATAAAACAGACAGAGCACTAGTTACTTATATCCCATAGAATCTATAACCTCACAACCTTACCAGCCTAATACAGAGGATTCCAAATTCCACCACCAGAGGGTCGTGAAGACCAAATTCACTTCCGATAAGGAAGGCTTAACCAATTCACCAAGACAAACTAGACCTTAAGTCTGCACACCACCTACTTGATCATTCGTCCAGAGATTAGTACTAGCTGCCTACAGCCGAGCATAAAAAATATTCAGGCTTAACCATTGCATGTAGGCACGGTCCGGGTATCTGAAGACAATAGTAATCATCCATGTATCCCAAGACGTCCTAAGACGATTATATCACATCACATAATCATATTTTCATATAAGTGTGATTAGCTTAGAGAAGTAAAGTAATAGCATAAGCATACACATGCTTACCTGATATCAAGCCTAGTCTCCTAATTAGCAGAACTGATTTCATATTCTAGCAATCACTACACAATTCAAATATACATGCTATTAACACTTGTCTTCTAAGCGAGGTAGAATGCACTGTGCAGTTGTCATGGTGACTGTTTGACCAAATTTACTATTTTATATAGGCCTGTCAAACGGGCGGGATGGGCGGTTGGGCCCATTTTTAAACGGGTTCAAACATAAATTAGCCCAGCCTGCCTAGCCCGTTAACCATGCATCCGCTAAATGGGAGGGCTATGATGGGTCAATACAAACCTGTGCCCGCCCATTTAACCCGTTTGGCCAAAAAACTAACCCTTCAGTTTGTATTGTTCTAAAACCACCCATTTCACATACTCTGTGAATATAGATAGACATAGTCATTTTCGAAGTAAACCAAAAAAGAGATTGGGAGATAAAGTGTGTGTGTGAGAGAGAGAGAACAGGAGAGAACAGGCAGAGAAAGAAGAAGCTGGAGAGGGAAAGAGGAGGACGCCGCCGTCGTTGCCGCCTTTGTCTCCCCATCGCCTCCCCGTCGTCTCGTCCCGGCCTCTCTCTGAGGTGGTCGTGGCGGTGGTTCAGATCGACGGAGAAGAGGATCCCCGATCACCCTGACGACCCAGATCCATTGGATCTTCGTTTTTCTTCACCTTCTCCTCCATATCTGGTTTGGATCTTCATTTTTCTTCACCTTCTCTCACTGTTTCTCTCATCTCTTCTTCTTCTTCTTCTTTCTTCTTCTTCTTCTTCTCTTATTCTGGTGATTCTTGATGTAACTCTTACTGATGTTTTGATTGTGAACAAAAAATCTGAAAAATTGATAGTATAAAGGATTTGAATCTGTTTTCTTATGTTGGTGTTGGTTCTTGTGATTGTTGTTTTCTGTGAAAATCGAAGAGTTACAGTGGAGAAGATGGGGGAACATGGAGAAGGGAACAGAGAAGGTATTGTTGTGAATTGGAAGGGTAAAATAGACTTTTGGACAATTTTCTTAATCATTTCATACGTATTTTCATTAAAATGTGAAAGTATTAAAAATTAATAAAACTGAAGCATGTTAATAAAAATAATAGTGCAGGTTAAACGGGTTCGTTAGCCCGCCCATGCCCGCCCATTTACATGCGCGTTCAAATGGGCTGGGCAATATTAACCCTTTTATTGAAATGGGCGTGTTTCAACCCACTTAAAGGTTCTGGGCACTGGCTGGCAAATGGGATGGGCTGTTTTTGACAGCTCTAATTTTATCTTTAACAACCTAGTCTCTTCAGTACAACCCCTGGTTGTGCCTAAACCCTCTAGTTCTGCTATACAAGTTTATTGACATGCCAACATGATATTTATACCTTCCAGATATAATCAGGTTTGGATTCTACAACTTCAACATAATTGAACTCAGATCCCGCAATTTTGTATGACTACAAAAAAACCCTATAGTTGACTTTTAGTCATTTTCATCCCAGGTACAGATTGATTCCAAACATTGTGAAGCTGATACAGAGGCATGAGGTCATGCCAGGTATAGACAGACTGCAAACATCGTGAAGCTGATACAGAGGCATGAGGTCATGCCTAGAGGCATGATTTGACTGTCCAATTATAGTTATTGCAAAATTCATGGTTTGTCCCTCCTATACAGCTTAGTCAAACTAGGGTTTCTAGAAAGAAAAAATGGTCAATCTTGACCCTTCTACTTAAAATACATTATTTTGAAAAACTTTCCAGAAGGGCATTTTGGCCAATTTGATTGTCTGATAGCTCGACTCAGAATGCCAATGTTAGTGCGAAATTGATTCACATAGTCAACTTTGCAATCAATTTATGACTTATTAAGAAAGATTTGAGAATCTGAAAATTGTGTTTTGAAAATTGAAGCTCAAGTTTTCCAGAAAATATATGAGTTCCTCAAAATTCAGAATACACAAGGAGATAAGTTCAATTAAAGTTTAGTGAAAATCATTCATCAACACTTCCAATATTTTTGACAGTTTTCACAATTTCAAGAAAGCTGTTTTGAGCTTGATTTATGAGCAATCTGTTTAAAAATTTGGAAAGTTCTCATCTATGAATAATTTGAAGTATTATCAACCTGCTTCTTACATGAGAAAGCATAATGAGTGTCATTAAATATTCATACAGTTATGCTTGACATAAGTCCGCTATTTCAACCCACTTTTCATTTTTGAGTGTTAGCTACTTGGAGTAGGATTTCTGTGGAAAACTATTAGGTATTGGAACAAGACTTTTAAAGGGTGATTTGTAAATTTAGTGCCCACTTTGCACAGGAAAAAGAATCACATGATTCTAACAACAAAGCAAGAAGTTGTGACAAATAGAAATCAGCTAGTTGACGAGAAACTTTGATACATAGAATATTTGAGAGTATTTAGCTGAAAACAACTCATCACAGCCACTTTGGAGCCAAACTTGGAGATGACACATTTTGAATAGGGTTCTATCCATGACATGATCTTGAAGCTGAATCTTTATAGAGTACTTAGGATAAAAAGAACCCACTTAGGATAAAAAGAACTAAAATCATAAAATTTTGATCAAGCTATATATTATTCATGAAAGTCAGGCACTTGAGAAGAGTGTTCTGACACTTGGAACATTCGGGTTATACTGAGAGTAAGGAATTCATCATAGCATCTTTGAGGTCAGATTTGACCATGAATTTGATTGTTTCAGTTGAAACATAAAACTTGTAACTTGCAGATTTAGGACCAGAGATAATCCAATTCTAATTTTCAGATTGTTTCATCTAAACATGCTCAAGTTACAATTGTTGAAAGTTGTTCCAATTCACAAGATGTTGGTATGTCAGGTCCAGCAAACATTTTCCAGCAACTTTGAGTGAAATTTCAAGCTAGTTAGAGAGCAATCCATGCCAAAAAAAAAGAGAGTTGCATAATTAGCTAAGGTGAGACGGTAGAACCAATTCTCATTCAAACCCATTAAGTATTGAGAGAGATACCTGGCCATGAAAAAGGACATGTTGGTTCGCAGGAAAAACGCAGAAAAAAGAGGTTAAAGTCTCTCCTGACAGCGCTGGCGTGTTCAAAGGACATAGGTTGTTTCTCCATCATCCAGGGAGTTCATAGCATCAAACAGAAAGAAAAATGACGAAGAATTTAAGGGTTTATCGATAACATGAGATCTATGACCGGGTATGTGTTCACTCTGGAAGGTTCTATTATGAGCTGGAAGGCAACGCAACAGCCGATGGTGATTTTGTATACCACCAAAGTGGAGTACATGGCTTTCAGAGAAGCAATAAAGGATGTGATTAAGCTTAAAGGGTTGGTCAATGATTTAGGCCTACATCAAGATCAAGTGATAGTCTACTATGATATTTTGAGTGTGATATGCTTGACTAAAGACCAGGTTCATCATGATAGAACAAGGCACATCGACGTCATGTATCATTTCTGAGAAACGAGAGTATGATCAAGGTTAAGAATGTGGGGACAGCTGACAACCCCACGGATATGTTCAACAAGTCAGTTCTTTAGAGCAACTTCCAACATTACCAGGAATTACTCAATATTGTGAGCTATTGAAGCCATTCGGGGTTGTCGAACCCAGTACGGGTCCAGTGAGTCTCTGCGACGAGAGACATTGGGTGTGGAGAAGACACAACTCTATTTAAGATGTCCATTAACTACGTCCACGGGCGAAGAAGAACACTTATTTCACAAAAGGAACTATTACAGAGATTGCATAACAAAATTAGTAAACAAAGAGTCTGGAATTAAACATGGGTTGTAACTCACATAATTTAATTAATAATTTTTCATCTTTAAATTGTGGGTTATAAATGTATTTTAGGAGGTACAAATGTTTCACCAAAAATTAGATCAGTGTTTAATGTATTATTAGTATAGATGCTTCAAAGTAAACGGATTCGTGACTTGCTTATATTCAGATGAATTTGAAGTTAAAACAGTGAAAGAAACCAACTTCTCAGTCCTGTATGTATTAGATTAAGTCGGGTGGTTTATCAGCAAGATTCCCACACGTATGAGTACTTGAGCACAATGATCTCTAAGCTTTTAAGAAATTAGTCTTTGACTATCGGCTGAAAGACACAATTGTTTAACTAGTTGTGCCAGTCGGCATCCTGATGAGAGAATTAATTAACCTATAGTAGCAAGGGCGGATCCACACCAGCCCTAGGGTGGGCCTAGGGCCTCCCTCAACTTTCATTATTTACTATTATTTCCCTGAATATTTGGAAATCTCTATTACATGACCCCCCCCCCTAGAATTACAAAAACAACCCCATAATATATAGAAGTGTCACAATTGGACCAATATAACCATAACACACTAGATACCGAAACTCATTGATTTTGTTGGTATTGTATCTCAATTTTTGTAAGTTCTACATTTGTAGCCTTTTAGCTAATCGGTGTTCTAAAATTCGGTTTGGTTTATCCTAAGACATCTTATAATTATGTGATGATAACTGCTCTACATTGTTTCACACAAAAAACTGCTCTGTCATTGAATTTAATTAAAAGGGAAATGCTTGCATATATTGATTTTCTCACGATGAAAGTTTATAATAGGACTTTTTAGCTGTAATTTACTAGCATTAACTCACTAAATATGTTACTGAAAAATGTTATTATAATTGAACAATCTTTAATTTATCACCAAAACTGTAATAAAAAAAATCTTTCAAAAAAAACTGTAATAAAAAATGGGCCCACCCTGAAACGAAATGTTGCGTCTGCCCCTGTATAGTAGCCTATATCCCAAGTTTAAGTGTTACTTAATTTATCACACATTTTTTTTTGTGAAGAGGAGACTTGCATAAAATTAAGAGGTGTTACAAGAATTATTGATCGCGCATATTCTATCATGAACTTGTTGAATTCTACTGCGCTTAACAAACGTAAGAGAAAAAGACGAAAATAATTTAGCATCTTCTCTGACATCTTCCAGAAGGGTTCTGATGCTGAAGTTCTCCGTTGTCCGTTGAAGGTTGAGTACAGTTGTGAGAGAATCAGTATAGATGTTCACATCCTTATATCCATACGAAAGAAGCCATTTCATAGCTTTAGATAAACCGAGGGTTTCTGCTTGTAGAGGGGTTTCAGTAGTAAAGCTAACAAATGCATCCTCCACTAATTGGTCTGGGCGCATCCAGGCTGCTGTACTTGACCCATTTTGTGACCAAGAAGCGTCAAGTAAAAACCGAACCTGAGTGGTTTCTGAGTTTCCTGTTTTCCAAACAATGTCGTCGGTGGCGGAGGATTCAGTTCTTGAGGAGGAGGTACTAGAAATCTGGTTTACTTTTGTAGATAGTGCTTTCTGAGCTAGCAGATCTTGGCCACGTGGCAACCATCCAGCACACCATATTGTGCTCCACACACACTGGATCACCAGCCGAGCTGATCCATGTGGGGGCTGCGAGACAGGGCCCTCGCATACCACTGCACGGGACTTGTAGGGACTTAGTGGTTTGGAGGCTAGAGTAAGTCCTGTCGCGTGCGAGCCAAGCCCGCACGCGACCTTTAGTAACTGCTTTTGAGAGATTTATGGCACGAGCTCCATAAACCCGGTCAATCCGGTCCAACCCGGTCAACCTCATAACGGTTCCGGTATTCGCGCATAACGTGCTGTAACGGTCCCTATATATAAGGAAGAACGTGCCGTTGTGGTTAAGCTAATTAAGTCGCCATTGATGGGCGCATTAACCACACTGCAACGGTCACATTCTCCGTTATATATAGGACGTTAACCTTTCCATACAGAGGAGAACACACTAGCCATACGCGGAAGCTCTGCCAAACCTCTGTCTCTCTCTCAGACATTACTACTGTCTTACTCTCTCCCTACACACAACCCAACTCTTCCTGTGCCATCTCTGATCCTCTACATACGGTGTACACGGAGGTCTCCCCGCCAGAATCTCTTGTGCACGTTTTGGTGAACCCGACGTGAACTTACCAACAAAAGCAACCATGTCTCAGGAGGATGATGTTAGCAACAGATCGCCTTCCACCGAAGCTGCCTCAGGAGAGGAGACCCGCCGTACTCCTGCGACCCCCGGCGAGGCACCGACGCTAGAATCCTTGGACGCCACCGTCCAAGGTCAGGCGAAGGCTCTCAAAGCTCAGTCTGCGCAGCTAGAACGGATCCTGGCCATTCTGGGCACCCTTGCACCAAACCCTTCACCAGCCACCGCCGTCTCTCAAGGAGGAGGAGCCCCTACCGCTTCAGGACTGGGAGTGTCGACCACACCTCCCAACCCTAATCTGCAGACTCCACCGGCGACTACGCAGCTGCCTTCAATTCAGGGGTCAACAGCTCAGATGTTGCCTCTCACTGCTCATACTCCTCAGCCTCCGGCTTTGGCGTCTAACACGGCTTCGCAGTATCCCTTGCCTCCGCCAACGGCGATCTGGGGCAATGCGAACTGTTGGGTTTTGACGTAGGTAACGCAGCGGAATAATAAAATTAGTCCTACTCAAAGCCCACCAAGGATCACAGGAAGAGACATCATAACATGATTAAGGACATAGAAGATGTGTACCTTTTTTGATTTGTGAGATCACACGAAGAATGGTGTCCTCGTCTCTACGGTTGATCCACGTCTAGAGGTGAGATCTAGATTCTTCCTTCAATCAAGTGCTAGCTTGAATCTTGGAGGAAGAGGGATGAAGATCAAAGCAACCAAGCAACAAGGCAACGAAGGAGGGGCGGCCTCCCTTCTTGCCGTCGGGTAGGGGGGCGGACGGGGCTAGGGTTTCGGCCCTAGCTCTTGTCTTGCTCTCTCTTTTGCTCTCTCCCACTCTTTGTGTGTTATGATTAATAACTCATGTAGTGGGAAGGAAGCTAGAGCCTCCTTTATATACTCCAACAACTCCTTGTTGTTTCCATAAAAGAGTTTTCTTGTTCTAGTAGGACTAGAACTATCCCCTTCCTTGCAAATTAGTCCTACTAAGTTTGCAAGGTGTTGCACAATGATCCTTCTATTAATTAATCCATATTAATTAATCCCAAATCTAGCTCTACTCTATTTGACGTGTGACCCCATAGGTTTCTATATAGTTGGTAGTAACTATTACTAACATGAAGCGGTGTCTAGCAACACATCCATGCAACCCAACTAATAGAAATAGTCAGTGATCCCGACAAACCTTTGTGCCCAATATGTCATATTGTATTATCCCTTTGTCTCCATATCCGGATTGGACACGAGACATAAATAGTCACACTCGTATATCCAATCCATAGTTCCTCGATCCTGGGAATACGCTTATGCTTGCAGATAACATTAATATCTCCATATTAATTTATCTGAGTCTGGCCAGACATTCAATAAGCCTCATCCCTCGAGTGGCCGTGGATATTTACTCCCATTATGTGGGAGGGACAAATCCTATCTACATCACTACGATCTCTAAGCTTGCTTCCTATCACGCCCGATAGCCACCTTTATGATTACCCAGTTACGGTGTAACGTTTGATAACATCAAAGCGCAATATTTCACAACTAGAGTATCTAGCGACTTCAAGTCTAAGGATTGCAATAATATTAGCACTACGAAAAGCGATTGTGACTTCACATAATCTAATGTATCCTTTTCGTTGTGGGTCAATCCAGTATGCCATTACTCCTAATGCATACCCATGTGTTAGACTTGATATCTCCATATCAATCTACCCACATACTAGTCTATATTTGATTGTCCTATTAATCAATATAATGGACTAGGGATATTTAAGATAAATAACACAATTTATCTAAGGACTTCATTATATTAAATATCGCCATAAATAATAAATGAATATTCTAGCCAAAACATTGTTCATACTAAATCTACGATTGCCTCTAGGGCATCTATTCCAACAGTCTCCCACTTGCACTAGAGCCAATCTGGCGCATCTCGTATGCCTATAGATTTGGCGTGCCCTTCATGCTTTCGCTGCGCAAGAGGTTTCGTAAGCGGATCTGACACGTTGTCATCTGTCGGAATCTTGCATATCTTCACATCTCCTCGATCGATCAAATCACGAATAAGATGGAATCTCCTAAGTACATGCTTTGACTTTTGGTGCGATCTTGGTTCCTTTGCCTGTGCGATTGCCCCAGAGTTGTCACAGTACAACTCTACGGGATCCACTATGCTAGGGACCACACCGAGCTCAGTGATAAACTTCTTTATCCATACTGCCTCTTTTGCTGCTTCCGCAGCAGCAATGTACTCAGCTTCTGTTGTAGAATCAGCAACTGTGCCTTGCTTGGAACTCTTCCAGCTCACAGCTCCTCCATTCAGGCAAAACACGTATCCAGACTGCGATCTGTAATCATCCTTGTCGGTTTGGAAGCTTGCGTCAGTGTAACCCTTTACACTTAGCTCTTCCATTCCTCCAAATATCAAGAACACATCCTTTGTTCTTCTTAAGTACTTTAGGATGTTCTTGACAGCAATCCAGTGACTCTCACCCGGATTGGACTGATATCTGCTCACCATACTCAACGCGTATGATACGTCTGGTCTAGTACATAGCATGGCGTACATGATGGATCCTATGGCCGAAGCATAAGGTATCCTGCTCATGCGGTCCTTCTCCATCTCGTTGGAGGGACAGTCATTCTTGGACAGAGTGACTCCATGTGACATGGGCAAGAATCCCTTCTTGGAATCTTGCATGTTGAACCTCTTCAACACCTTGTCAATATATGTACTCTGACTTAGGCCAAGCAACCTTTTAGATTTATCTCTATAGATCTTTATACCAAGTATATAGGCTGCATCTCCTAAGTCTTTCATCGCAAAGCACTTTCCTAGCCAATCTTTAACAGATTGCAGAGTAGGAATATCATTGCCTATGATTAGTATGTCATCCACATACAAGACCAGAAACACTATAGAGCTCCCACTAACCTTCTTGTAAACACAAGGCTCATCTTCGTTCTTGATGAAGCCAAACTCTTTGACCGCGTCATCAAAACGTCGATTCCAGCTCCTAGAGGCTTGCTTTAATCCATAAATGGACCTTTGCAGCTTACAGACTTTATTGGCATTCTTCGGATCCTCAAAACCCTCTGGTTGTGTCATGTACACATCCTCTAGGAGGTTCCCATAAAGGAACGCTGTTTTGACATCCATTTGCCAAATCTCATAGTCGTAGTATGCTGCAATAGCAAGTAAGATTCGAATGGATTTGGTCATGGCGACTGGTGAAAAGGTCTCATCATAGTCAATACCATGAATCTGTCTATAACCTTTGGCCACCAATCGCCCCTTATAGGCAACTACCTTGCCATCCATGTCGGTCTTCTTTTTGAAGACCCACTTGCACCCTATGGGTCGAGCCCCTTCGGGTGGTTCCACCAAAGTCCATACTTTGTTGGTGTACATGGAATCCATTTCGGATCTCATGGCTTCCAGCCACTTCTTAGAGTCTGGGCCATTCATGGCTTCTCCATAGTTTGCAGGCTCATCATCCATGAGTGGTACGTCATCAGGCTCAGTTACGAGAAGTCCATACCTCTCTGGCTCATGACGCACTCTTCCTGATCTACGGAGTTCCTGTGTTACCTGAACAGGCTCTTCCACAACTTCTTGTGGTTCCTGTTCATGTTCCATTATTGGTTCAGTGATTTGTGGTTCATGAATTTCTTCAAGTTCTACAACCCTCCCACTTGCTTCTTTAGAGACTAGTTCTCTTTCTAGAAACACGCCAGTCCGAGCAACAAACACTTTGTTTTCGGTAGGGTTATAGAAATAATATCCTTTAGTTTCCTTAGGATATCCCACAAATTTACACTTATCCGCTTTAGGCCCGAGCTTGTCTGTTTGTAAACGCTTTACATAGACGTCGCAGCCCCAAATCTTCATGAAAGACACTATGGGACGCCTCCCAGTCCATATCTCATATGGCGTCTTCATAACTGATTTGGATGGAACACGGTTAATGGTAAAAGCTGTCGTCATTAGAGCATGTCCCCAAAAGGATATCGGAAGATCTGTTTGAGACATCATAGATCGCACCATATCTAATAGAGTGCGATTCCTCCTCTCAGATACACCATTCCATTGTGGTGTTCCGGGTGGAGTGAGCTGGGATACTATCCCACACTCCCTAAGATACTCATCAAACTCTTGGCTTAAGTATTCACCTCCACGATCCGATCGTAGAGCTTTAATACTTTTGCCAAGTTGCTTCTCTACTTCACTCTTGAATTCTTTGAACAATTCAAAGGATTCGGATTTGGCCTTCATAAGGTATACAAATCCATATCTACTGAAATCATCAGTAAACGTGATGAAGTAGGTATAACCACCTCTGGCAGGCGTGGGGAATGGTCCGCATACATCAGTATGTATGAGTGCCAATAACTCACTAGTCCGTTCGCCTTTCTTATTGAAAGGGGACTTTGTCATTTTTCCCAATAAACAAGATTCACATGTCTCATATGATTCCAAATCAAATGAGTCTAGAAGTCCATCCTTATGGAGTCTAGATATGCGTTTCTCATTTATATGGCCTAAACGACAGTGCCATAGATATGTAGGATTTAAATCATTAGTTTTAATCCTTTTAGTATTTATGTTATAGATTGGATTATTTAGATCAAGGATATACAATCCATTAGACAAATGCGCACTACAATAGTGCATACTATCAAAATAAATGGAGCAACACTCGTCCTTTATTGAAATAGAAAAACCTTTCTCGTCCAAACAAGAAACGGAAATAATGTTTCTGCTCATAGCAGGCACATAAAAGCAATTGTCTAATTCTAAAATAAGTCCAGAAGGCAAAGATAGCTCATAAACGCCTACAGCTAATGCAGCAACCCTTGCTCCATTCCCGACGCGCAAGTCTATCTCCCCTTTTCGCAATCTTCTACTTCTTTTCAAATCCTGCACATTACGACAAATGTGAGAACCACATCCGGTATCCAATACCCAGGATGATGAAATAGAGAGATTGATGTCTATAACATAAATACCTGGTGGTGGTGGAATCACTATTCCAAGCTTCTTATCCTCCAGATATTTAGGGCAATTCCTCCTCCAGTGACCCGGCTGGCTGCAGTAGTGACATTCACCTTTAGCCACACCTCCACTAGGCTTTAGGGCATCCTTGGATTTCGCAACTTTCTTGCGTTTTCCTTTTGAAGTAGATGCAACTGACTTTCCCTTCTTCTTGTGTACCATCATTATGGCTTTGCCTTTGCCTTTATTGATGCTTTGCTCAGCTGTCTTTAGCATGTTCAATAGGTCTGGCAAAGACTTGTTGATCTCATTCATATTATAGTTCATGATGAACTGATTATAACTGTCAGGCAACGATTGCAAGACGAGATCAGTCGCCAAGTCCTGGCCGAGTGGGAACCCCAGTCTCTCAAGGTTCTCTATGTACCCGATCATTCGGAGTACATGAGGGCCTACTGGATTCCCCTCTGCAAGACTACTTTTGAACAATGCTTTAGACACTTCATAGCGCTCATGCCTTGCCTGTTCCTGAAACAATTGTTTCAAGTGTATGATCATATCATAGGCTTCCATGTTCTCGTGTTGCTTCTGAAGCTCACCAGTCATGGTACAAAGCATGAGGCAAGTCACGTCATTAGAATCATCAATATGTTTCTGACGTGCCCTTACTTCCGCTAATAGAGACTCATCTTGTGGTGGGTCTGGAATTGGAGTGTCCAAGACGTACAGCTTCTTTTCTTGCTTGAGGACAATCCTCAAGTTTCTGTACCAGTCAAGGAAATTCGTTCCAGACAATTTATCCTTCTCAAGGACAGATCGTAGGGATGAACTCGATGCGTTGTTGTTTGCCATTTGGAATTCTACAAAAACGAGAAATATGCAATTTTAGTATTTTGAACAATTTGACTATATTTAACAATGGCTAGATCATCAAATATAGCTCCCACTATTTTTCTCGGTTTAATAGCCCTCACCATTAAAGCGGAAAATATCTTTATACTTTCTTAGTGGGTCCAAGATCCTTATTTCACTTCTTCTTGAGCTTGCTTTGGCAAGTCACCCAAGAATTGGTTATTTAGGTAGGAACCATTCCAATTGCATCCCATGCAACTCTTGGTCCAATTAGGTGAATAAATTCCTTTTATTCTTTATCCAATTGGATAACTCCTAATTGTCATGCCTCTAAGCTCATCAATCCAATTGATTCTTGCCTAGTTTCGTCCAACCCCTTGTTTTCAACATACACGCATTACTAGCTTGCGTCGTCCGCAACACATCATGAAAAATTAAAATCGCCTTGCTTTGGCAAGCCCGAATTTTTAATAGTCCACGATCATGAAGGGTGTTTTGGCAAGAGAAGGCAAAACGCAATATTTAATTGAGGGATTTCTTTTAATTTGTTTGGTTGATCTTTATCAACATGGTCTACTTATTTGGATTGGGCTATCCACAATAAAAGACCAACCTTGTTTATTATTATCTTGTTATCGTTTTGCTTGTAGCGCCATACACACAAAATAAATAACAAGGCATGAATAATAAACATCCACAAAATAAAAAAACGTGGCATGGATATGGCCTCTAGACTAATGATATTATCAAGCCAATGATAATATCTAATTGCCCTAAAGTGCCGAGCTCATCTCCATGTGCTCCACCATAGCTGCGCGCCTAGGGATGTCTTTTGGCTCCTTTGGTTCTCCGGTCTTCTTCTCCATGCTCTTGGCTATCATCTAAATATTTCTAATCCTAGCCTAACATCTAGAATAAATAAATAATAAAAGCCTCACATGTCGAGGAGAAAAAGAACGACTCGCAGGCCGTAAAACTTAATTAATTATTACATTAATTTGATCAGCTCGCAGGCCGTAAACCAAACCACAAAAACAATAAACATCCACAATCCTAGGCCATATCCATCCACCATGCAATAAAGCACATAATACAGTTAAAACCAATTTTTAACGCGCTTGTTTAATTTTAATAAAATTGGGTAACTAGGGTTTCACAACGGTCCAAAGGGTTCAAGCCAACAAGTGGCCCGAACCCTAGGACCGCCGCACGCCCAAGGGGGGGCCGCGGCCTTGCTTGGCGCCCAAGGGAGGGGCGGGCGGCTAGGGTTTCGGCCTAGTCCCCTTCCTCCTTCCTTGTTGCCCAAGCAAGGTTGTTTCCATATGGATTTAATTCCATAATTTTGTTTCCATAATTGAAAACCCCTTTTCAATCATGTGCCCATGAACCCTAATTTTTCAAGAACCCAATTATTCACATCCTATGTGATTAAACTCACCAATTCTAACATCCAATGTTAAATTGGGTCTTGTTTGATTGAATCAAATTCAATATTGCATCTACTATGCCAATTTTTCAGTTTTCGCGTAATAAACAATAATACGGTGTATGAACTGAAATCGTAAACACATAATATCATGTTATGCTCTACGACCTGTGGCTCTGATACCACTGTTGGGTTTTGACGTAGGTAACGCAGCGGAATAATAAAATTAGTCCTACTCAAAGCCCACCAAGGATCACAGGAAGAGACATCATAACATGATTAAGGACATAGAAGATGTGTACCTTTTTTGATTTGTGAGATCACACGAAGAATGGTGTCCTCGTCTCTACGGTTGATCCACGTCTAGAGGTGAGATCTAGATTCTTCCTTCAATCAAGTGCTAGCTTGAATCTTGGAGGAAGAGGGATGAAGATCAAAGCAACCAAGCAACAAGGCAACGAAGGAGGGGCGGCCTCCCTTCTTGCCGTCGGGTAGGGGGGCGGACGGGGCTAGGGTTTCGGCCCTAGCTCTTGTCTTGCTCTCTCTTTTGCTCTCTCCCACTCTTTGTGTGTTATGATTAATAACTCATGTAGTGGGAAGGAAGCTAGAGCCTCCTTTATATACTCCAACAACTCCTTGTTGTTTCCATAAAAGAGTTTTCTTGTTCTAGTAGGACTAGAACTATCCCCTTCCTTGCAAATTAGTCCTACTAAGTTTGCAAGGTGTTGCACAATGATCCTTCTATTAATTAATCCATATTAATTAATCCCAAATCTAGCTCTACTCTATTTGACGTGTGACCCCATAGGTTTCTATATAGTTGGTAGTAACTATTACTAACATGAAGCGGTGTCTAGCAACACATCCATGCAACCCAACTAATAGAAATAGTCAGTGATCCCGACAAACCTTTGTGCCCAATATGTCATATTGTATTATCCCTTTGTCTCCATATCCGGATTGGACACGAGACATAAATAGTCACACTCGTATATCCAATCCATAGTTCCTCGATCCTGGGAATACGCTTATGCTTGCAGATAACATTAATATCTCCATATTAATTTATCTGAGTCTGGCCAGACATTCAATAAGCCTCATCCCTCGAGTGGCCGTGGATATTTACTCCCATTATGTGGGAGGGACAAATCCTATCTACATCACTACGATCTCTAAGCTTGCTTCCTATCACGCCCGATAGCCACCTTTATGATTACCCAGTTACGGTGTAACGTTTGATAACATCAAAGCGCAATATTTCACAACTAGAGTATCTAGCGACTTCAAGTCTAAGGATTGCAATAATATTAGCACTACGAAAAGCGATTGTGACTTCACATAATCTAATGTATCCTTTTCGTTGTGGGTCAATCCAGTATGCCATTACTCCTAATGCATACCCATGTGTTAGACTTGATATCTCCATATCAATCTACCCACATACTAGTCTATATTTGATTGTCCTATTAATCAATATAATGGACTAGGGATATTTAAGATAAATAACACAATTTATCTAAGGACTTCATTATATTAAATATCGCCATAAATAATAAATGAATATTCTAGCCAAAACATTGTTCATACTAAATCTACGATTGCCTCTAGGGCATCTATTCCAACACGAATACCCAATATGTCCCCAATCCTCCGACGGCGTACGTGTCGCCTCCGCCTGCGGCAACCCCTCCTCCTGTTACCGAGGGAAGCATCCCAGAATGTATGACGTCCCTGCAGAAGCGCATGGACACTATTCTGGCTCACCAATCATTCGCGGATACCATCATCCCGAAGCTAGACAACGATCCACCCATCCCGCGGGAGATCTATCTCATGCCTAATCCGGTGGGGTATAAGGATCCTAAATGGGACAAGTTCGAGGATGTCAATGGGAACGCTCATGAGCATGTCATGCGTTTCATCGATGTCATGGGGCCATACGGAGCCGATTCCAAACTGCTGATGCGAGAGTTCCCAAAATCCTTTGGAAACGTAGCGTACAAGTGGTACCGAACGTTGGAGGCTGGATCCGTGAAGACTTGGGACGACATGGTCCAGAAGTTCTATACCAAGTTCTTCCAGATGGAAGAAAAGGTGACGATGATCCACCTCTCGCGGATGTATCAGAAGCGCGAGGAGGATGGGATAACTTTCATCAAGAAGTTCAGGGCGAAGTCCTTGGAATGCAAAGATCCAATGCTCGAAAGTCGGCTTGTAGAGATATGCCTGCAGTGCATGCGAGACGAATACAAAGGTATGCTCATCAATCTGCAAACACCTATGTTTTCAAAGCTAATCGAATGCACGAAGAACATTGAGCCTATAGTTGAGAGGCAGAAAAACAAGAACGCTCCGGAGCGATCTTAAAGCGGCACCACCTACAAGATCGGGAGATTCAGTTATAAAAGGGGACGCGAAGCTGAGGTCAATACAGTTTCACCCCTGAAGCAAGCGAAGGTTGTAAACTTCGACGTACCACCTCTGCCATGTTCAGTGGAGGAGGCAAGCGACCTCTGCAGGCAGTGGCGCAAGGACGGCGTCCTACCGCCGCTCGAGAAGATACCCTCTAAGGAGATGGTGAGGGACCCGAAGTGGTGCGAGTACCACGGCAAGGTCATGCATCCCACAGCGGAATGTAAGAAGCTCAGGATTGTATTCAACCAGAAGATGAAGAACGGCGAGCTGATCGTCAGCGATCACAGGAAGGATGTGCGCAACAATCCACTTCCTGCCCATGCGGAGCAAGACTCGAAAGGTAAAGAGGTCGCCATGATCTCGATTGTGGATCTGGAAGAGGTCGCAGAGGATGGTCTGCCCATCATTGCCGAAGTCCATGACGACGAGGACTACAGCGTAGACACAGAGGATGAACGTGCCGACCGAATGAAGGGGTCGCACGGCTTTAGCAGATTCTTCGACGAGATGAACTTCTCCGAGAAGTGCCGGACAGAAATGACGAAATCAATCTTGAGGATAGCAGAGGACTACGAGGAGGATCTTGTAGTTTCCAACGGGAAAGTCATCAGGGCGTCTCGCTCTACAGAAAAGATTATGACCTTTTCTGCCAGCGACAAAAAGACAGATGCGAGCCACTAGAGGCCCCTGTACGTGACGGCCATCATCAATGGCGTCGAGTTCAAACGAGCATTCGTCGATGGAGGAGCAGCGGTCAACGTCGTTCGCTCCACACACTGAAGCTAGCAGGGATCCCCGAGCATAAGATTGTCAGGCGTCCATCTCCGCTGATGGGATTTGGAAGCGACTCTAGAATGACGATTGGATGGATCCGCCTGGGCGTTCAGATCGGCAAAATCAAGTGCTCAGCGAAGTTCTATGTCATAGATGCGAACACTACGTATCACATGATCATAGGACGAGCCTGGATTCATCGCTTTGACGCGGTCCCGTCAACAGCCCATCAAGTCATGAAAGCCATTTGGAACGACATAATAGTCGAGATACCGGCTTCAACGAATCCATTCAACATGGATGAAGCACATCTCAGCGAGGCGGTGTGGTTCACCGAGATGGCAGACGAGCAAACACCGGTGCCGTTCAACCCTACTCCTTTACCTCTATGGGAAGATATCAAGGATCAGTCACCTGCGGGAGTGATGGTGACAAGGGAGGATGCCAAGGAAAAGGCGCTCACACGCGAAGAGGCGCCGCGAATTGCTTACCAGCGAAAGAACGTGTACACTCTGAAGAGAATAGCAAAGCATGACCCCGAAGGCAAGGAGATAGAGAGCTTATACGCCAATGGGAAGAAGTGCTATCGCATATGAAGGTGCGCGGGGATGTCCTCACACGGGCATGGGGATATCCCTGGGCAAATCAACCAAATCGAGCAGATTGCGGTCACAGAAAGGCCAATGCAGAGCACTCCAGATGAGAAGCTCAAAGAGGCACCCGAATGCATGGAAGACAGACCCAGACCACATAAGCAAGAGCTAAAGGAAGTGTTCCTCAGCCCGAACGAGGAAAAGAAGAGGCCAGTCTTTCTAAGTGCAGACCTCACAAGCGAGGAGGAGAAAGGACTGCTACATCTCCTGGCTGAGTACAAAGACGTGTTCGCATGGGAGTATGATGAGATGCCCGGACTGGACACAAGCATCACTATGCATCGTTTAGACATCATCCCGAGTTCTAAGCCAATAAAGCAGAGCACAAGAAGCTTCAAGCCGGATCTTAATGTGAAGATCAAACAGGAGATCGTCAAACTCCTGGATGCCAAGTTCATAGAGCCGAATCATCATCCAACATGGCTGGCCAACATTGTGCCAGTGGTAAAGAAGAACGGACAGCTTCGCATCTGCGTGGACTTCCGAGATCTCAATCGTTT
Source organism: Linanthus parryae (assembly GCA_023055425.1). Taxonomy (NCBI): domain Eukaryota; kingdom Viridiplantae; phylum Streptophyta; class Magnoliopsida; order Ericales; family Polemoniaceae; genus Linanthus; species Linanthus parryae. The sequence continues at coordinate 25,680,962 of JALGPY010000005.1, read as the reverse complement.
CTGCCCCAAGGACGATTTTCCGCTCCCAAACATCGATTTGCTAATCGATTCGACAGCGGGTCATCGCATGTTCAGTTTCATGGACGGCTTCAGCGGGTACAACCAAATCAATATGGACCCCGAAGATGCACGAAAGACTGCCTTCATCACCCTAGTGGGAGTGTTCAACTACACGGTGATGCCCTTTGGTCTCAAAAACGCAGGTGCAACCTACCAGCGGGCCATGATGGCCCTATTCCACGACATGATGCACAAGGAAGTGGAGTTTTACGTGGATGACCTCGTGGTTAAATCCAAGCAAGAGGCAGACCACCTGGCAGATTTGCGGAAGGTGTTCAACAGATGCAGACGCTTTCAGCTGAAGATGAACCCTATGAAATGCGCATTCGGGGTAACATCGGGAAAATTCTTGGGATGCGTGGTACATCGCCAAGGAATAGAGCCTGACCCTGCGAAGGTTTCAACCATCGTCAGCATGACCCCGCCGCACGACCAGAGTGCCTTGAAAACATTCTTGGGGAAACTATCATATCTGCGAAGATTCATCCCTGCGATTGCCGAGATTACTTTCTGCTTCAGTAATCTTCTCAAAAAAGATGCTGCATACAACTGGACCCCGGAGCACGAAGTTGCGTTCGGGAAGCTGAAAGAACTGCTGACGTCTTCAAAAATAATGATCGCACCTCAGTTGGGGTCACCGCTTTTACTGTATCTGACGTCAACCAGGAAATCCATAGGAGCACTTTTGGCTCAGGAGTACGAAGGTCAGGAAAGGCCCATCTATTACATCTCTCGCATTGTGCAGCCCGCAGAATCAAGGTACACAGACATCGAGCGTCATTGCCTTGCCTTATTCTTCATAATAGAGAAGTTGAGACACTACTTTGCGTCGCACAAATTGGTGGTGGTTACAAAAAGTGATCCCATACGATATCTGCTAACTCACACTACTCCTGGAGGAAGATTGGCGAAATGGTACATGACCATCTCTCAATACGATATCACATGTGTGCGAACGCGAGCGATCAAGTCGCAGGCGGTAGCGGATTTGTTGGCACAATTCCCCGACAACAGTCATGAGCCCGTGATCGAGGAAGAACTCGAGGGACCTCAAATCTATGCAATCGATGTACCCTATTGGACGCTCCATTTCGATGGGTCGTCATCAAGGAAATGCGGAGGCATTGGGATAGTCTTGACCAAACCAGATGGGGAGGTTATACAGATGTCCGCAAAGCTCGACTTCGCAGTCACCAACAACGAGGCAGAATATGAAGCCCTCATAGCGGGGCTGCGTGCAGCGAAGGCTTTGGAAGTAAGCAACCTGACGGTCATGGGAGACTCCAAGTTGATCGTCAAGCAAGCCTCGGGCGAGTATGGTCTGAAGGAGATTAACCTTCTGTCCTACCGCACTCTGGTACAAAAGCAAGTGCAGCAGTTCTGCGATGTGAGGTACGAGCACAAGCCCCGAGCAGACAACAGACATGCAGATGCTTTGGCCACCTTGGGATCCAAGGTTAGTACAGACAAATGTCCCGCAAGGATCTCCATTGAGGTGCGAACATCGTCGGCGTTGACAGAAGACGCGTGCGACGATGAACACATGGATGATACGGACTGGAGAAAAACAATTTTGCGAGCTATTGCAGAAGGCACAAGCAGCGAAAGCTGGGCACTCACAAGGGGGTATTGCATACATGACAACACCCTTTACTACAAGGTCCCTGGCGGAATACTCATGCGATGTGTTTCCGAGCAAGAGGGACAATTGCTGCTGGAGAAGATTCACCAACATGCTTGCGGAGAAAGCGAGGTGTCAATCTATCGGAAGGCTCAGAGATATGGCATTCATTGGCCGGATATGTCAACAGCCGCTGCCATGATACAAGGAAAGTGCGAGAGTTGCGCACTGATCAAGGATTCCTTACTCATCGCTCTAACCGACGATGATGCGGATTGGAGGAAACCACTCTTTGATTTTCTTACCCAGGGCACCGTACCCGAATCAAGAAAAGAAGCGGAGAAGTTGAAAAGGAAAGCATCCCGGTATGTGGTGCAAGAGAACTTACTTTGGCGAAGAGGTCATGAAGACAACTTGCTGCGATGTCTAGACGACAGGGAAGCACAAGAAGTCATGGACCTTTCCCATCAGGTAGAACACCAAGTAGGTGCGAAACTATGCAGGCAGCTCCTCTCAATCGGATATTTCTGGCCCACGATGGAGGCCGATTGCCGCACCAAAGTAAGACGTTGCCAGGAGTGTCAATTCAAAGGAAACCTAGTGCATGCTCCTACTGTGGACCTACATGCATTGGGAACGCCATGGCCATTTCACACATGGGCGATGGATTTCATTGGTCCCATCCGACCAACTTCGCACGGGAATCATTTTATTCTCACCGCAACTGAGCTGTTCACCAAATGGGTGGAGGCGATACCATTAAAGACGGCAAATGCGCTAGCTGTGGTCAATTTCATCCAAGAAAACATTATATGCAGGTTCGGAATTCCCAACACCATCCTTTCGGATAATGGTACTCCTTTTGTTAATCGCCAGGTAGCCGCAAAGCTAGCAGAGTACAATATCAGGCAAATATGTTCCACCCCCTACTACCCGAAGGGGAACGGGCAAGCCGAAGCGACCAACAAAATGCTGTTGAGGATCTTGAGCAAGATGGTCGCAGATGACCACAAGAAGTGGGATGATTCTCTAAACATAGCCCTGTGGGCCTACCGGACTTCTCCAAGGACACCCACGGGGGTCTCACCATTCCTCCTATGCTATGGAGCTGAGGTCGTGGTACCTGCGGAGGTGAGAGTCAATTCGGCGAGATTGGCCTTCCATGCATTGTACGACAATCAACGCGATCATGACTTAGTCTTGCTGGAGGAAAAGCGAGAGCAAGCTTAAAGGACCAACAAGAGGTATCAAGAAAGGATCGCTCGTGCTTACAATAAGACGGTCCAGCGAAGAGATTTCGCAGTTGGAGATTTGGTCCTGCGCGCATCTGAACATTGCATGCGAGAAGCGGCTCACCCAAAGTTCGCAGCTAATTGGGAAGGACCCTTCGAAGTCACAGAAGTCTTCGACAGTGGTTACTGCAGCATACGGAGGTTGCACGGAACGACCTCAACCCCAAGCTTAGTCAACATGCGCTGGATTAAGAAGTACTATCCTTGACTTCTCTCATTTTATGCGTTTTATTATAACGTTGCCTCATGTATTGTATGGCTATGATTCACACAATCTCCTCTCCCATATGAGAGAATTGTAAGCTCATCTCTCCCATATGAGAGCACTATAATAAAAGGATTCTCCCAAAAGAGAATTTCATATTTCTAGCTGTTAATGTTGCTTTATTTAGTTTCTTATTACTGTTTACAATGGACTATCCGCCGCAATAGCAATCTGTGCAACTAAGATCTTAATTGATCCTCTAATCCTATCTGATACGATAGCAACCTATGCGAAATGCGATCTTAACTGATCTTCTAAGCCTATCTGGTACGATAGCAACCTATGCGAAATGCGATCTTAATTGATCTTCTAAGCCTATCTGTCACGATAGCAGCTCATGCAAATGCGATCTTAATTGATCTTCTAAGCCTATCTGTCACGATAGCAGCTCATGCAAATGCGATCTTAACTGATCTTCTAAGCCTATCTGTCACGATAGCAGCTCATGCAAATGCGATCTTAACTGATCTTCTAAGCCTATCTGATACGATGGCAACCTATGCGAAATGCGATCCTAATTGATCATCTAAGCCTATCTGTCACGATAGCAGCTCATGCAAATGCGACCTTAACTGATCTTCTAAGCCTATCTGCTACGATAGCAACCTATGCAAATGCGATCTTAATCGATCTTCTAAGCCTATCTGTCAAGATAGCAGCCTATGCAAATGCGATCTTAACTGATCTTCTAAGCCTATCTGTCACGATAGCAGCCTATGCAAACGCGATCTTAATCGATCTTCTAAGCCTATCTGTCACGATAGCAACCTATGCAAATGCGATCTTAATCGATCTTCTAAGCCTATCCGTCACGATAGCAGCCTATGCAAATGCGATCTTAATTGATCATCTAAGCCTATCTGCCACGATAGCAGCTCATGCGAAAAATGATCTTAATTGATCTTCTAAGCCTATCTTCCACGATAGCAGTTCATGTGAAAACAGTATTAAGTGATCTTTCAAGCCTATCTATTGTGATAGCAACATATGCCAACATGATCTTAAATGGTCCTTCGAGCCGATCTAATGTGATAGCAGCATCATACGAATGCGATTTAATATTCGTCCTTAAGTCTGATAGCGACATCATGATCTTAAGTGATCTCCAAAAGGTCTATCTAATGACATAGCACCTGCACTTGAATCTGAAGATGAATCACAAGCCCATCTGCAAAGATGGCACAGCTACGCAAATACGATCTCGAACGATCTAATAACACATCTGCGAATCTATGCAACAGATAGCAGATACGAAGTGTGTATATGGCACTACAAAAGGCGAAATATGCCGACACGCATGCGAAATTGTATTTTGTTGTAACAAGACAGCAGATAATACAAAAGCCATTCATCATTATGAGTCGAAAAGACTTACAATTTATCTTTCTAGATAGCAGCTTACAAGCGAAAAAGCTCAAATCTAACTACGCAGCCAACATGGCTTACAATGCATTCGAAAAGTAACTTACAAGCTCGAAGTAACACATCGAGGGAATCCTAGCTGAAAAAGGATGAACCTAACGATCCTAACACTGGCTATGCAATGCACAGATCTGCGGCCAAAGATCTGTAGCAAGTAGGATGCTTCTGCGAAGAGATCAACTCGCCATTCGCTACATCCCTGGCAGCAAAGATCTGGGTGGTTCTACGTCCAAGATCTCAGGATCTGACGAGACCCCTGTCTGATCAAGATATGTACCAGAGGAACTACCTGTTCCGACGTATGCAGTCGTGCAAAACAGGGGAAGCAGTCATTCCTCTGGTACTGGGTTCCTTGTCCTGATAGACAAGGGCATTGGCGAGCCTCCTGAGTTCAAGAACGAAGAGGCAAGAAATCCTCCTCCAGGGATGCTGGAGGAGAATTCCGCCGTTCATTACGAGTCGGTAGCAAGGTCACTACGGCGCTGCACCTCACCGGGAGGCGGCCGGAAACATGACCTGCAAACATAATAGACGAAGAAAATTCTTCGAATACACATGAGATATCATCTCCATCTTCTTTATGTAGGTTACAAAGATTAGTAAGCCTCATAAAGCGGATCTTGGAAACTATTTCTATGGCACAAAGCGCAAACTCAGGTCTCATGACTTGGAGTTGCCATGAATCAACGAAAAACAAGCGTTGAAGCCAGCAGTCGTAAGGACTCACGGCGAAGCACATTTTTGGGATGAAGAACCCAAATGGCAAAGACAGGGTTTATATAGACCTTGTGGAGACTCTTCAGTTGCCAAGATGAGTCAGCAGAATTCGAAAAGAGGGTAAGGTCAATCACTTACGCCTTGAAAAGCGATAACGATCAATTACCCTACTAAAGGCTACGACGATTCAGTTGCGTATCCTAATAAATGACGGATGGTCATGATTCGGATGGACTTCCCAAGGAAAGCGTGCTTATCTTATGAGAAATTAGCGCGAAAATCAAGCAGAATATCAATTGCCGATGTCATAATTAGATATGCACAGAGATATTCCATCAAATCCCGGAAAGGGAAAAACGGGCATGTCGATTCTTTTGTTAAAAAAAAAGGGGGGGAGAAACCCTAGCAACATTACATTAATGTTTCTGGTAACATTACATTAATGTTTCTGCTATTTGTTTTCTACTTTTCAAATTCAAAATTCAAAGTAAATTCTTGATCAAGGAGTCATTAAGGGTGAACTGACGGCTCAGATTCTCTACCTGCTCCACTTCTTGCTTCAATTGCTCGCACTTGGCATTCATCTCATGATAGAGCTTCAGAGCCTCTTCAACCTTTTGCTTTTGCTGCTCCACCTTCTGCTTCTCAGCTGCGAGGTTTTGGTGGCCGAGTTTCAAAGTTACAGCTGCGCGAATCAAAGAAACTCTTTTCATAAGAAACTTGAAACCCAGCCTGCCTTGAACTTTAGTCAGAAGATTTTGGCACATGCCAAAAAGCAATTCGGCACTCTGAGCAGAAATGGTCGCAGGCGTGGCCGCAGATAACTGCTCCAAAATCCAAATGGCCTCGGTAAGAAACAGCCTTCTGTCAAAGGGCCCTATCTCCAAAGATCTCACAAATGATTGGGGATAGGTGAGGCGCATCCGAACTAGCCAGTCCACATCGGCTTGCTTCAAACCTAAAGCAATGTCAAAGCTAAGTTATGATATCAAACTCGCAAATGAATAATGCGAGATGCAAACAGCAAGCCACGACTTACCAGTTCCTTCAAGGATCTCACGAAGAGAAGGAATGCGCATTGCTGGAGTGGTCGAAGACTGTCCACGCTCCATAGCTCTCCTGTCAGCTGCGAGCTCTAACTCCTCATAGTTAGAAGGAAGAGTATAAGCCGCACCAGTTGCGATTGCAGCCCCGACCTGCGAGCCCCAAAAGCTCCACGCAGGAAGTGGCGTCACAGACTCAGTCATCGCTGGAGGCATAGTGGCAGCCGAAGTTGCTTGGCGAGGGACACTTTCAGATGCGGTAGCATCGACAGTACTTGTTCTTACTTCCTCAGCGCCAGTATGGGCATCTTTCTCCATTAACACAGCGTCAGCTTCGGCATCATCAGAAAGTTCGATGATGTCCTCAAAAGGCTCTCCTGCGTATTCAGCAGCTGCGACGGGCTTCTCGGTATGAGAACTCGGCACCGGGACATAGGACGCAGAAGGCTGATTTCTTTGCTCCAACACGGGTTCATCAGCATCACCTGCGATGCAAAATGCGATAGTATGAGGTAACTCGTATTGTACGTTATTTTACTATCTTTGCTAAAGCTAAGAGCAAGCACCTCCACGCGAAGGTGGGATTGCAGTATCTTCGTCATACACTAAAGACGTGGAACCATGCCCTATTAGTGTGTCCTCACTAAGCATGTCTTTAAAATGAGTGTGACCTGGGATGCGAAGAAACCAGTCATGATTCTGCTGAGTTGCTAAGTCTAGTTCATGCATATCGATCAAGTGATTACCTGAGGGTTCACCGCACTTGCTTACTAGCCAACGGCGAATGTCAGCTTTTGACACACCATGCTCTAATGCACCAACAATAACGTCTCGATAAGTTACTGCGAGATTAAAAATCTCACCTTTATTGCCGCCTGCGATTTCTTCAAAATCCGCCTGGGCTTGCTCCAAAGCTGCTGCGTCCTCTTCTGGAACCGCATCCTCCTCCTCAACTTGAGGAGCCACCTCTTCAGGAAGCGCATCTTCCTCATCAGCTGGACGCACTAAGTCGTCAACATGTTGCTCTTCGAGGCTCCGCTGCCTCACGCGCTCGAGCTCCTCCTCTTCTCGCTGCCTTCTCCTTTCAGCAGCTTCCTCGGCTGTCTTCCTGGACTCGGCAAGAACGTCCTCGCTTATGGGTTCGTCTGGAACGCTAGAATGAGCATCCCTCTTTTGTCTCTTGGCTAAAAGGCCACCGATGGTCTCATCATCATCATCATCTGCGAAGAAACGATTGATTCAAGATCGAGTTGAAAAAAGAATTACGATAATGACAAGGGAAACGCGATGGAGGTACCTCCTGATTCTTCCTCATGTATCACATTTGCTCTTTCTTCTTCTTCATCTCCTTCCCTTGGCTCCTGCCTCTCCTCTTCTTCCTCCTGGTTGAATGGAACGAAGGTCTCAACTGCGAGCTCCTTCCGCGCTTTACTGGGCATGCGACCTTTGCCTTTGTCCTTGACAGAAAGGGACTTCGCTGGAGGGGAAGTTGGAGCGCTTCTAGGGGAAGATATTGTAATTCCCTTTTGCCTGGGTCTCTTCGCTCTCGGCGCTGCAGTCGCTGGAGGAGACGGATTATCTCTGGGTGGAGACGAGGCCGGAGCATTATCTATCAGTGAGTCAGCAAAAGCATTCATGACTGCGCGAATCCTGGTTTCGACCTCGGGGTCCATCCTCGATGCTAGCAGGAACGACTTTCCTTGTCTTCTGGTGGCAACAATGGTGTTAACCAGCGACTTGGAACGATCACCAGATGCGAATCTCCGCACATGACACTACAGAAAACAGTGTAGAATAAAGACATCAACATATGGAAACCAAGAAGCTTAACGCACGCGGAAAAAGTTGCTTACCTTAGCAAATGTCTCGCTATATCTGATGACATGCGAGTCGCCTTTCTTAACTGCGACGATCTTTTCATTCAGAATGACGTCAGGGCACAAATAGTTCTCATGATCCAAAAATGAGTAGCAACCATATTCAGACTCGCTCAGACTGCAATTGGGACGAAACGAAAAAGAGTTTATTTTGATCAAAGGAGCTCTGCTTGGCTGAGGAGCCGACTGCGTCTCAAACCTGACGTGCTGGGTGATCGAGTATGCGAGCCAGTTCTTGGAACAACCACCCTCGCGGTTACCTTCAGGCTGCTCAAAAGGAAGATTGTTCATAAAGACTGTTTTGCACTCCTTTGTCAGCAAGCGCTTATAGCAACTCTGATAATGTACTGTGGCCAGATTGAGGGTGCCATCGCATCAAAGCCGAACTGGGGAGAAACTCGAGTGGGGTCAACGTCCACGGTAATCCTCTCATACCTTGGCGCGAGCTCACGAATATGCTCTGCGAGAGCAGGAAGGGAACCTCGCAGGCACCAGCAAAAGAATTCGCGATAGCGCTCATGGAAATGCGATCCCTCTTCGAAGAGGAGCTCTTCTGAGAAGACAGTACCCTTAGAAGGGTACAACTTTGGAAACCATCGCACGTTCTCAATACGCACGGCATAGGGCCTGGCAACGAACTCTTTCCGGTTGTCGCATATCATGCTCCAAACGCACTTGGTATTGTTCGCTCCGAACCACCTCGCAGCTCTGCCGCAGTTACGCTCCTCCACCTCGCCTGGGGGATACCACTTGTTGGGCGTGGAGGCAGTTGGGGCATAAGAAGGCCACTGCTCAAAGACCCACATCGTCAAGAAGGCAATGTTGACAAAGGTCAGTATGTCGAGGCGGCCACGCGACTCCTTCATGGCCACAACCAGCTGATCCAATCTATAGTACAATGTGCCTAAGACCAAGGGTCCGAGTGCGACTCTCTGGCCAAGGGCCAGTTTCACAGCGAGCGGCAGAACATGGTAGAAGACCCCATCGTGCGGGTGACCATCGATTAAGTACCTTGACAGCCAGGCACAGAGGAAAGCACAAAGGGTCAAGTGATAGCCCTTACCCTCCACGTAATTCTTGGCCTCCGGGTCTTGACTCAGAAGCTTCTTGGTGATGCTGCTGTTCGCGTAGTCACGAAAGAAGTACTGCACCCATTTATTCCAAGTATTCTTCGCAGACGTGTCAACCAACTGCCAATTGGGAAGGGCTTTGGTAGTGGTCCACCGGGTGGAGATTTTCTTTACCTCTGATAGACACTCCTCCATCTGCGTGTACAAAGCGATCTCCGCATCCGTCCTCAAGGGACTCAAAGGGTCCACTTCACCCATGGGAGACAGATCGTACAGCATGTGCACGTCCTCGAGTGTGGGGGCAGCCTCGAACTCAGCAAAGTGAAAAGTGTGAGTCGTAGGCGAGTAGCGGGAAAGAAGGTTTAGAAGCATGGACTGGTCCAGCTTCACGGCAGCACCCTTCATAGCACGAACAGCGAAGTATACGCCGGCCTCATTAAGAGTCGCAGCATGAGCGGTCAACACATGGTCAATCCACTCATCCATGTAGTCCAATTTCTGGACAAAAGCTTGGGTGGAAATCGCAACATAAGGGAAGTACCCATTTTCGATTCCCAATCGAACCACGTCCTCGCAGCCAATCAACTCGAGCAAGGTTGAGTTAACTGGAGGAGTCGACGTTAGCAATCCCTCATTGGCGACAGAAGCAGGCAGTTTCTTTGCCTTAACCCTCGCGTGGTAGAAATCTTTGCCACCCAGATAGGGGGCTTTTCGCCACAAAGCTTGTGGAAGATCAGGTATCTCTTCGTCCTCCTTGGTGGGTTTGGTTCCTTTTGTCTTGGCCATTCTTGCGGAAGCCAGAAAAAAAAAGGGGGAGAAATATGCCACACTTCAGTTTGAATTTCGAGATTCAAGATCTATGGAAAGAAAGATGAACAGTTTCTGGTATCAATTTCAGAAATTAGCAGTTGGAAATTGTTTGCATTATCAGGGATTTCAAAACCCTACATCCAAGATCCTTATCATCGAAGGATTAAGCCAAAATTGGGTCCAAAGCTTGAAGCTTCTTCACAAGTTTCAACAGATTATATGTCATGGGTTTACAGATTCAACGCAGTTCGAAGCATATACTAGTATTGGTAAATCGAAATTGAACAAGGCCAACCTTGTTTTCGTGAAGCCTGCTTGGATACACACAGTTGAAGAAGACGATTTGCAGTTCTGAACTGGTGATTGATTATCTGGATCTGCTCTCGAAGACTTCCGGGTACCATTCACTTTAAGAGAAAGAAGTGATGCTTTGCAACAATGGAGAGTACAAAGTATTTATCCAAAAACAATGAAGGGTTGCGTCCTTTCAGTAGTCGAATCGCAACCGTCACCGTCGAATCGCGCAATCACAGGACAAGCTGACGTCACACCTAAAACCCTAAAGGCCAGACGGCACGACTATAGGGGTTTTAGGTCATAATGGCACGCACGGGGGCTGAATTTGCTCGTGTTTGAATTGGTGCGTGGCGGCGGCGCGCATGTTGGTTTCCGCGCATGGAAGTCTATACAGCTATGAGCCTTCACGCGCAGAAAGGGGGATAATGTAGATAGTGCTTTCTGAGCTAGCAGATATTGGCCACGTGGCAACCATCCAGCACACCATATTGTGCTCCACACACACTGGATCACCAGCCGAGCTGATCCATGTGGGGGCTGCGAGACAGGGCCCTCGCATACCACTGCACGGGACTTGTAGGGACTTAGTGGTTTGGAGGCTAGAGTAAGTCCTGTCGCGTGCGAGCCAAGCCCGCACACGACCTTTAGTAACTGCTTTTGAGAGATTTATGGCACGAGCTCCATAAACCCGGTCAATCCGGTCAAACCCGGTCAACCTCATAACATTTCCGGTATTCGCGCATAACGTGCTGTAACGGTCCCTATATATAAGGACGAACGTGCCGTTGTGGTTAAGCTAATTAAGCCGCCATTGATGGGCGCATTAACCACACTGCAACGGTCACATTCTCCGTTATATATAGGACGTTAACCTTTCCATACAGAGGAGAACACACTAGCCATACGCGGAAGCTCTGCCAAACCTCTGTCTCTCTCTCAGACATTACTACTGTCTTACTCTCTCCCTACACACAACCCAACTCTTCCTGTGCCATCTCTGATCCTCTACATACGGTGTACACGGAGGTCTCCCCGCCGGAATCTCTTGTGCACAACTTTAAAAAGAGTCCTTATATTGGTCTGATCAAGGTTAACAAGTGAAGCTATTGGAGTAATGGAACGGTTGTTTTTCATTACCACTTCATTTCGATGTAACCAAATTTGTCGCAGCGTGAGGAGGAATAAGGTCCTGTCCTCAAAGCAGTTCAGTGAGAAGAAAAGATCGTGAAGAAAGTCAACAAAGATAGGCGACAGGCCAGACGGAATATTAAGACCCAAGGGGGAGCCAAACCAGATAGCACAGGAGGACGGGCAATAGAAGAAACAGTGAAAAATAGATTCTTCATGGTTGTGACACCGCGGACAGGTTGCGGAGTCAATGGGGGCAGTTACGGTGTTGAAGTGTCTGAAGAAGTGGTAAGGCATTTGAAAGCAATTTCCAGAAAAAAGTGGTTACCTTAGGTTGAGGCCGCAACCGTCTAATAGCTTTCCAAAGCTTGAGAGCCGACTCATTCATATAAGGAGTAGAGGTATCAGTCGATGATTTGAGCTTCAAATAACCAGATTTGGCCGAGTAGAGGCCGTTTGAATTCAGTGGCCAAATAAGGTTGTCCCTTTGGTCAGTAAAGGGGATGTACAATTTAACAATTTTTGCGGTGAGTTGGGCCCCATAGAACTAATTGAGAAGGTTAACTTTCCAGGTTTTGGTCAGGTGGTTGATAAAATCACTGACCCTTAAGTTTGGAAAATGGTTTTGGAAGGTGTCCGGAAGGGTGAAGGTGGAGTTAGGGATCCTGATATCCGTAAAAGGGTTGATGCCAGTGCCATTACCAACATTCCACTGCAAGTTATCTTTGAGAAAGGATTTGCCCCACATAATGCTTTTCCATCCCCAAGAGGCCGAGGTTGGAGCATTAGAGTGAAGAAAGGTCTTTCGTTGGCAGTACTTTGCAAGGAATACCTTTGACAACAGACAGTCCCGATTAGTTAGAATTCGAGAGGCTGTTTTTGCAAGAAGTGCTTGATTTTGAAGTTGAAGATCCGTGAAACCAAGACCCCCTTCGGACAGGGGTTTACATAAAAGAGACCATTTCTGCCACCTGATGCCTTTACTATTACCACTGGCCCATAAGAATCTGGTAATAAGGCTCTTAATGCAATTAAAGAAAGAGACTGGCGCTTTGAAAACAGAAAGCATATAGGTGGGGAGTGCAAGGAGTGTTGATTTGATTAACACACATTTACCTGCAAAGGACAGTGTGTGAATCTTCCATGTTTGAAGGGTATCTTGGAACCGCTTAATAATGCCATCAAAAATTTCTTTCTTGGTAAGAGTGAAATCCATAATACTGCCCAGATATTTACCCGGGCTAGAGACCAATTTGATGTCAAGGATGTGGCTTAAATTCTGGGCATCAATAGTTGTCATCCCAGGACTGACAAAAAGCTCCGATTTGTTGAAGTTAATTTTTTGTCCAGTTTGATTACAAAAGGCCTCAAGACCCCATTTCAGTGTCCAAGCTCTTGTGAGATCAAACCGTTGGAAGATAAAAGTATCGTCTTCAAATAATAAGTGGCTAACCGAAGGGGCTGAGGGCGAGATTTTAATACCTTGCATTCCACCCTGACTTTCAAGATAGGTAAGAAGTCTTGATAGGTATTCTTGCACAATAATAAATAAGTAAGGGGAGAGGGGGTCTCCTTGTCGAATGCCCGCCGTAGGGTTGAAGAATTCTGAGGGTTCCCCATTGATGAGGAGAGCTGATGAGACCGTTGAAATGCAAGACATAATAATCTCAACAAAGGCACAACCAAATTTCATCTGAATGAGGCATTCTTTGATGAAATTCCAGGAAATTCTATCGAATGTTTTATTCATATCAAGCTTTAGACCGTAGAAGGCAATTTTCTTACTTTTGCGGTGAAGGATGAAATGAAGAAGCTCATGTGCCAATAAAATGTTGTATGTAATCAGCCGGCCTTTGACAAAGGCATTTTGGGGTTCGGAGATGAGGTATGGAATAAGTGGTTGCATACGATTGGCTAGGACTTTTGCAAGTATTTTGTAAATTGAGTTGCAAAGGCTAATGGGTCGGAAATCCGAGGTAGAGAGTGGGTTGGTGACTTTGGGGATAAGATCTATAAACGTTTTGTTACTTTCACGAAGCACATGTCCCGTGGCCACAGTGTGTCGAACTGCCGCAACGATTTGATCTTCAAACGTGGCCCATTGAGTTTGATAGAATTCCATTAGTATCCCATCCGGTCCCGGAGATTTGTTTTTGCTGAAATCAAAAACCGCTGTTTTAATCTCTTCCGAAGAAAAGTCAGCTTCCAGAGTTAGTCTTTGAGCATTGGTAAGCTTTTTTGAAATCAGAAGGGGGATCTTTAGTCCATCCAAGGGGGAGCTAGAAGTTGTAGCTTGCTGATTCGGGCAAAGAAGGGATCGGAAGTGATGTTGGATGTGCGAAGTAATTTGGGCCTGATCCACAAGAAAGGATCCGTCCGCTGTTTGGATTCCACTGATGGTTTTCTTATTTTGTCGAATCGATGCTGCCAAGTGGAAGAATCGAGAATTTTGGTCACCATGAAGAAGCCAATTTTGTTTGGCTCTTTGTTTCCAGAATTGTTCCTGGTCCAGAAGAGCAGTATCGTACTTTTCCCAAGTGGTGGAATCCTCCAAGCATAATAACCGGAAATCTTGTGAATCTATGCTAGTACACCGAGCTAATTTTTGTTGAATTTGGTCTAAAGACAACTGTAGATCCCGAACCCTTTGAGAATGATTGTGGAAACTCAATTTGTGCCAATTGATAAGGTGTTTCATAGCAATTTCTTGTTTTCTCAAGAGTTGAAATATGGGAGAGCCAGAGATAGAGAGATGCATAACCTTTTGTATAATGCTCTGAGCGTCAGGGTGGCGTAGCCAGAATGCCTCCATACGCTTTGGCCGACGTTTTCCCCTTGTGGCTCCATAAATATCCAAAATAAATGGACTATGGTCTGATCTTTGGATTGGGAGGGTTGTAGTGATAGCATTTGGAAAAATTGTGTACCAGTCATGTGAAGTAAAGATCTTGTCAAGACGCTCATACGTTCTATGTGTCCCTTGACGGTTATTAATCCACGTGAAGTAAACACCATGGTTTGGCAACTCAAATAAAGAGTTAGCGATTAGAAAATCTTCAAATTGGTCCATACCCGGACTAGTTCGGGTATTTTTGCTGAGTTTTTCGGATTGATGCAAAATTTGGTTAAAATCACCAAGAACCACTTTGGGGAGTGAGGAAGAAGTAAGATGCATTTGGAGATGGTTCAAAACAGCTTCTCTTTCCGTTGCAATAGGATGTCCATAAAACAAAAAAAGAGCCCATTTTTTCCCATTTGCTTCATCGATTTCCAGATGCAGAAACCATGAACAACTAAAAACCGGAAGGATTGAGACATTACATTCCAAGCTGCTAACAGACCACCTTTAGAGCCATTTGCATCAAAACCAAAAAGAGACGGGAATCCTAGAGAAGTACATAAACCTGAAAGATGGTCCACTGCTTTTTTTGTTTCTACCAAAAGAAGGAGGTCGTTTTTACTATCGGAGCAAAGACCTCGGAGAGCTTGAATTTTCAAGGGATGTCCAAGTCCTCGACAATTCCAGCATAAGAGTTTCATTGAGTTGGCGGAGATTGTTGAACAATCTCCACCTTTTCCAGAAATTCCTTCACTTCCAATTGATTGTAGTACCAGATTGCTTGTAGAAGATAGTCCGTCTCAAAATGGATCCATTGACGAAGCTCGTCTTCATAAGCTTCCTTAAAAATATCCACCTCAGCTAAAGTTTGATCATCCACCAGGAGACTAGGAAACAGAGCTGTTCTTTTCTTTGGTGGCAGGACATCATTCGGCCAAGTGTCATGTAAATTTGTTCTTTTTTCTGGTGATGAGGGTTTGAATGAGGTAGGAGATCTTTGAAGGGAAGATGAGCCAACATCAGTACCTTCAAATCTTTTGCTTGAACCAACTTCTCTAGCCACCCTCCACGGACGGCGGCGGGCCCTGATTGCTCCATGAATAGGGGAGTGATCACCATCATCATCACTGCTGCTGTCTGAACAGTCCACTGGTTGGAGATCCATTTTAGCTTTCCCTTTGCCATCCACTAATTTTGAAGAAGGGGGAGCAGTACCCGATTGGGGTTCAGAGATTCTCACAGGCGGCAACGGCGGAGGACGGGTGGTGAGCGAAGATGGATGAGCAGGAGGCAGAGGCGGCGGAGATGCTGCCATCATGGCTTCAGCAAGAGCATCGAATTCCAGAGAGTAAGCTGCAAACTGATCAAGGTCTTCCTGAATGAGAGAGGGAGCTTTGAGTCCAAAGGAGCTCATAAATTCAGCCCACATTTAATTTTGGGCGTCAAGTTCCTCCGCCGATGGTATGTAGTTTGGGTTGAGCAATTGGGAGAAGAATTCTGTGTGGGCTAACGGGCCTGATCTGATGGCAGCCATGAGTGACCCAAAGTTAAAAGGGCTTGAGCATTGGGCCGGCCCATTAGTAGTTGAGTGGCTCACTTCCAAACTTTCGGTAGTTGACGGGCCGGGTTGGCTGACAATGTGAGTCGGGATCGGATTTGGGTTTGGGTGTGGGATTTGTGGCGGGTTTGGGATTTGGGGCGGGTTTGGGTTAGCAGCTGGGTTCTGGTTTGGATTTAGAGGATTTGGAA
Organism: Linanthus parryae; assembly: GCA_023055425.1. Lineage (NCBI taxonomy): Eukaryota > Viridiplantae > Streptophyta > Magnoliopsida > Ericales > Polemoniaceae > Linanthus > Linanthus parryae. The sequence continues at coordinate 25,664,772 of JALGPY010000005.1, read as the reverse complement.
TATCATCCAGTTCCCAATCTGGTTCTTCCCAAGCCTGTTCGTGAAGGTTAATAAACGAATCAAAATTCATGAGGGTGGGGGGTGGAGGTGAAGTATTCATGGGAACAGGAAGTTGGTCAAGGTTGGGGGGAGAGAGCTCAGAAATGTGGGAGGTTCTCATTGGAGCTGATGGATTGTGCCAGAAAGGGGGTGGTGGAGGCGGATAGTGGTGGTTTCTTTCTGCTAGGACGATGGGTGGGGCACGATATCTGGGTTGTCGGGGTGTTTGACGGAGTCGTGATGCATAAAGACTGACTTCGGGTTCAGAGAGGATTCTAGCATTGAATCTGTCCGCCAAGAATTGGATGTGCTCATCGATTCTTCTAGCTGCAAACAGTGAATGTATTTTGCACTGTCTCATCTTATGGCCCATAACTCCACAAGCGCGGCATAGTCGATACACTCTTTCTGGTTTGCAGTCAATCCAAATAGGGAGACCTTCATGATCTAACAAATAAAAGCCTCCGAGGAAGGGCTCATCAGGAGGAACCCAGACTTGCACTCGGAGAGTACGATTGGGTCTAGAAGAGGCATAATCTGTGTCGATTCGTTGGGCAACACCGATGAGGGAGGCAAAAAGTCCGCCCGCAGCTTGGTTGAAGAATCGGAGAGGGACACCCATTAGCTTAACCCAGATCAAAATTTCAGGGATCACAAGATGTTGGATCGCCACATCAGGGTTCCAGTGGTCTACTGTGAAGAGTGCTCCTTGAATGGCATAAGGACCTCCCGCTAAAACTGCAAGGAGCTCATCATAGTTATCAAAATGAAGAACATAGATGTTATTATACCTGCTAACCACTTGGATGCCAAACATGGGTTGCCAGATTGACCGAACCATCTCAAGGACTTGAGATTCAGAAAAATTTCTGTAATCTTGGATAAGGAGAGTGAGTTTTTGATGGTATGTTTGGGTTCCTTGATTAAAGATGAAATCAGGAGCCGTAATTTCAATCCCTTGTCTCCTTTGATCTGTGGGACGGTTTGGGTGGTCCGGCATACGTTGAATGGCTTGAACATAATTGAATGGACGATTGGACTCATAGAGATATTGAGGAGGTACAGGAGATAGGTTATGGGAGGTTTCAGGAGGGGGAGACTCCTCTTGTGGCGGAGACGCCATTGGGGATGCTTTTGAAGCAAGGAGAGCAAGCTCAACCTTTCTTTTCTGTAGTCTAGGGGATTGGAGGGGTTTTGATTTTTTGAAGATGATATGAAGCTTGGTAATGGCGAATACCAGTGTTAGCCTGGTATTTAAATCGCCTAAGTTCTTCTTATCTTCAGGGGATTTCATTGTGATTCTTGGAAAACATAAAGAATTACCAGAAATGATTGTGATTTCTGGAGAAGGAGAAGAGTGTTGCAGAAGGAATCAACTTCCAATAGAGGGATTGGCAGAAGTCGAAGGGATAGCTCTTGGGACTGCAAGAAAATCTTCCCGCCGGCTAGTGAAACTCCCCTGACGGCGACGGTAGGCAATGATAGCCTATAGATCTTGCTCGCGTGCGGAAAAAACGCCCTGCGTGCCAAAGATTTTGCCGAAGAGCTAATCGGAGAGGCATTTTCCGATGAGACTTCGAGAATTGGAATTCCCCGTGAAACGGGCGCCTCGGAGGTTGTGAGGAGAGAGGAGAGAGCTCTCAAAGTTTAGAGAGAGAAATTTTTTTCTCACACATTTTTTGTTGTTTATTTATGTAGTTCAGCTACAGCTGACCAGGGTTGAGTGCGGACCCATGTCCAGAGATGTTGCTAACAGTTTTCTTTCTTGCAGAATCTTAAACCCCAAAGACTTACCACTAGGTCGTCAGTCCCACAATTTGATACGAGACTTGTTAATGTTAAAACTCTTATTTGATCGATCTAACAAGGGTAATTTTTACTTGCACCCTCTCACTTTTGGTTGATCTTCACTTACACCCCTTCTAGTTTAGAAAATTTTACTTACACCCCTTATGAATACCAAACATTGTTGCCACTAACACCCCTACGTGTATTTACTCTATTAGTTAGTAGTGTAACTTTTCAAATTTAGTTTTTCGGACAGATTTACCTTGCAAATGCTATAAAGTTCAATCCATCCTTTATTTTATAAAATCTACTCTACCTCGAGTTAATCCTAATATTTGTTTGTACTAGCTGCACCATATTCAGAAATGCATATGAAATATGTGATATAATATTTTGCATGTGTTAAGAATATACATTAGGCTGGATTGACCTTAATTTGCAGCCTCTGCAAATGTAAGTTTGTCCGAAAACCAATTTTGAAAAGTTACCATAACAACTAGGAGGGGTGTAAATGAAGTGAAGTTTGCCAAACAAGGAGGGGTTTAAGTGAAGATCGACCAAAACTGAAGGGGTGTAAGTGAATTTTACCCATCTAACAATAGTAGAAAACCCCTGAAAAGGAAACAATAATTTGAAAGGGATAAATTACACCACAACCATCACAATTTTATCTGAGCTAGCCTTATTGATCATCAGGCAAAAGCAGCTAGAGTTTGTGGAGTATCAAGTGAGCTCCAAACTGTGGTTGAAGAGTGATGACAGTGTAAGGAGCATGAGCATACGAAGGGGATAGCTCAAAGGAGAAGCGTTGGAGTATCATCGCCATGGCCATTTTAGCTTCCAACATCGCAAAGTTCTGGCCAATGCACACTCTCGGTCCCCAACTGAATGGGAAGTATGATACCTGTTTCTTCACTGCCTTTGATATTCCTTCAGAAAACCTCTCTGGCTTGAACTCCTTGGCGTCGTCCCCCCAAATCTCAGCGTCATGTTGGAGTAGGATGGTCGGTAAACCAAGCATCGCTCCTGCTGGAATAGATATTTCCCCCAGTTTGGTCTCTTTGTTGACAGTCCGAGTCAGCATAGTGACAGGCGGGTATAGCCTTAGAACTTCGTTCAAAATCATTGTTACCTGAGATAAAAATAAATAAAAGTCTCCTCAAAATATATAATCACATAGCATACCAGCTAATTTCTGAAAAAGCTATTGTGAAATTTAGATAAAATGTTACTCGGTAAATATTACTAGTACTTCCCATGTTTCTCCTGAAACTTTTCTGTTGACTTCTTTCACCCGTAACCATGTCACTTCGACCTGGTGATTTGGTTGGCAAAATGATGGAGTAATCTGATATTTTTTCATGGCAATGTAGAGCACCATTTAAGATTATCAAATTCTTGAATCATTTTGCTAATCAAAACTAGGAAGTTTCTCTCGAAACGGACTAAGTACATGAAAGCTGCGGTGAAATAATGATACAGTAATTTGAAATTTAGTAAATCAACAGTGGACCTACTGTGAGAGAGTAAGATGACAAAAATATATGAAAACATATTTTCCATAAAAAAAATATATGACCATGTATAAATTTTCAAAATTGCGAGTTTAAAAACCCCATATAGAAAAATAATCAAAAGCAAGTTCTAAAAAGCATCCCCCTTGCTTTCTGAAAGTTGTTGTGAGACAGCATAAATTATCAAAAAAGTTGGAAGAAAAATATGTTTACTAAGCGCAATAAAAAGTGCTTCTACTGTCAAAAAACAACTGTACTGACAGCAGAAACGTTCCCAAACTGGCCATTAGTTACTTACAATCTTTAGGTGCATTAAGCCATCAATTGTAGGTTCCCGGTTACCAAACACCTCCAAGACTTCTTCTCTGGCGCGTTTTTGCCATATTTGGTGCCTGCTGAGTAAAACCATTGTCCAAAGAAGTAGTGTTGAAGTAGACTCTTGTCCAGCAAGGTAGAACACTTTGCATTCTTCAATGACTTCTTCGATACTCAACCCAGCTTCCTTGTTATTCCCATTGTTTTCGATCTCTAGCATGTTGGATTCCAATAATATCCCCAAGAAGTCGTCGTTCTTGCCACTTTCCCCGGCCTTCATTTGCTTCATCCTCCTATTGATGATATCCTTGAGCAAAGATATTGTTTCGGTGTTGATCCGTTTCATCCTTTTGTTATTCTTCGTAGGCAAAAACCTGTCCCGCACGCATATATGTTAATCGATTGTTTTTTCCATTAATTCCTTGGATATTCCAAGATTGAGAACTAGTTTGGGAATGTTGTTTTGGTGTGGAAAGTTGTTGCGTGAAAATTACTGTAGGAAAGCTACTGTGAATTTTAGGGCTAGTTTGGGAATATGGAAAGCTGCTGCATGAAAATTACTGTGAAAAGATTGCTGTAAATTTAGATAACATGTTGTTCGGTAAATAATATGTAAAAATTACGGTGAAAACAGTTGTGCTAAGCAGCAGCAGAAGCATTCCCAAACTGACCCTGACTACCTTTAAAAGTGAACTCTATATACCTTGAGCCGGGGATGTAAACAGATTGAAACATTTGGATGGTAAGATCAGCTTGTTCTGTTTGGAGTTGGAGCACCTTTCTACCCTCTTCGTAGTTGCTACCAAAAGCTGTACGAGATATAACATCGCTGGTCATTGTCTGAAGATCAGGCCACACGTCCAACTCGCCTGATCCTAATTCAGACGGTATCATCGTCTCCCATTTGGTCACCATCTCGCTACAACTCAAGTGAAACGCCGGTGACATATTCTACACGAAGAAGAACTCGTACACATTAGACGACTTTAAATAGGAAAATTTCGAAAAAAAAAAAAAATAAATAAATAAAGATTTGGGGGATGATGTAGTATAGGGAGTATATACCTTCAACTTTTCCATGTTGAAAGCCGGATTGAGAAGCTTGCGGTGTTTAGCCCATTGGTCCTCCTCGTACTTAACGAGCCCAGTGGCTAAGAACTCGGTTAGAGGATTTAACTTAGGCTTCTGGAATGTGTAAGTCTTCGTCAAAATCTCTTTAATCAGTTCAGGATCCTGTATGTTCACCCTTGGTCTCGGTCCAAACCATATGAACGAGTTCTTTCCTGCAAAAATTATCCGTTCATGCCAGAATCAAATAAAATGACAATGACATCAACTTAACGGTAGAGAATTTGCAAATATGAACCTTACGAGGTAGAAATTATTGCTCATTCCAAGAACAAATTCAACGCAGTGTTCTTAACTTATACAGTACATAACATGTTGAATATGTAGAAAATCAGTTGTCTTTTGCCTGTCATTCATTCTCTTTTTTTAAATGTGAATATGAAAGTTACAAAAGTACCGTAAGTTGAGACAGAGTCGTGAACGAAAGGAAGGGCACGTGGAACGATGTCGTCGTTGATGCTGATAGGGGCAGATTTGGCCTTCTGGACCGCGACGCCATAGTCTTTGAGGTCACCAAACAAGATCCTGTAAGAGTTGCCTGCAAAGCCTTGTTCCCTCAGGTGCTTCTCCACCATTTTAGGCCTTAACCAAACCCAGTTGAAGACACTCCATGCCCCCCACACCACAAGCCCAACCCCAGAAGCCACCAAGAATGAGTAATAGGATACCTCCATCATTGTTGATTTCTCAGAGAGAATAGTTTTAGTAGTACAAAAATCAAACACCTCAATGAAATGAAGATGGCACATATCTATTTTATATCTACCCCCTATAGAAAGAACCAAAGGGTCAATGGTGTCACATTTAATGTTCCGAAACTACCCTCAGTCAAATTCTTTTTAGTACAATTAGGGTAAAAGACACTTTCACCCCGTCAAGTTTGATGCGAAGACACTTTCAACCCCATCCAGTTTGGGAAAGGGCATGCTCATCTCTTCTTTGTGCCAAATTTCAAGACACTTGCACTCCCGAATTGTGACGGTGATATATGGACGATGCGGTTCCGTCATTCGTAGAAGTTTCTAGAACAACTTTGTCATCGTAGAATATGGAATGACCTAAGAGGTGTAAGTTTACTAAAGTTGGCACGTTAAAGGGGTAACAGTGTCATTTTTAAAAATTAAAGGGGTGAAGGCATCTTTGTGTCAAACATGTGAGGCTGAAAGTGTCTTTTGCCCTAACAATTATAGTTAAATCGATATTGGCCGCCTCACGGTCGGCCGCCTCTTGTATCTTTTTCTTTATTTTTTTCCTTTATCGTCCCGCCTCATGTATGAGGGCTAGACAGTGACGACGACTCGGTGGATTTGACTATAATTTTGAGTTTAAGACGCATTTGATTATTCTTTGGTTCAGTGTATGAGATACAAGGATGAGCCAAACAATTCACAAGAGATTGATACTTATTGACGTAAAAATTCACTTAACATTAATATCAGGTATACGCAAAAGCACAAAGTAAAATTTGTTTATTTACTGCTGCAATAGCTGTTGATAATGTTCTTCATCGATCATGGATTCATGGTAGGGGTACACAAGGAGATGTTAACGATTAAAAAAAAAAAAAAAACAAAAAAAAAACAAATTGAAGATTATTTATTTTTCATGGTAAGTGTTGCTATTATTAAAAGATTATATAACAAATGAGTGTCGGCTCAGCGGTAGAGCGTTTGACGTCCCCTCATGAGGCCCCTTATGAAAAAGATTATATGACTTAATTCTCAGAGAAAATGATTATATAAGGTCATATCTCTATAAAACATCATCTTAGCTTCTTTTTTTTTTGATGAATTCCAAATTTTATTGCATAAACTAGTTGGGGCTATCACCCCATACACCAGAAATAACACAGTCGGGTAGACTGGAACAATCTAGCAAACCAGAAAAAACATTTTCAAACCCCCATTTAGCTATAGTGTGAGCTACTTGATTTGAATTCCTTCTACAGTGTCTGAAGACTATGATTTTCTCTCCTAACAGTTTCATCAAGGCTTCAATCCTAGTCTTCCAGCTCCATTTTGCTTTTGAAGGATCCTTGTAGCTGTTTATCACCCAAAGGCAGTCAGATTCAATTTCAGCTAAGTTCCATTGGGAATTTGCAATTTACAGACATACATTCTTCACAGCTCTAAATTCAGCATTTTCACAGTCTTCACGAACAACCTCAGCAATTAGAACTTCGTTATTTCACATCTGGCCACATAAGCCGCAGCACATTTCCCTTTTTTGAAACTTGCATCACAGTTGAACTTTATGTGGTTGTTTTGAGGTTTCTCCCATTTGTCTTCTTGGATTGACGGGTTGTTTGGGACTTCATCATCATCACTTCAATTTTTATGTTCCCACCAAAGAGCCCATATATCTTCCACCATCTTCTGGCAATGAAGGACACCATTTTTGTGAAAGATTTCATTTCTCTTAAGCCAAATTCTTTCCATTATGATGGCACACATAAGCCACAGATCATCCTTGCTCCAAGGATAGGACCCCTGTAGGGTGTGCTGGAGTAACTTTGCCACATTTATGTCTTGGATCTTGTCTGTTCTTACCCCCCAAAATGCATAACCAAAGAGATCTAGCAGCTGGACGTGTAAGAAAGATGTGGTTTACATCTTCAGCTTTAGAATGGCATAAAGAGCATAGATTCTGTGAAGGGGTGTTCTCAGGTAGCTTTCTCCAAACATCATTTTTGACAGGAAGACAATTAGACACAGTTCTCCAAATCATCACATTTAGCCTATTGTGAATCTTTGGTTTCCACATGTCTTGCCAGTTAAAATCATCCTCCATGTTGCTATGAGTAGTTATGGATTGCCAGAGATACATGTCTTTAACTGAAACATTCCCATTCTTGCCAAACTTCCACATCCACCTATCTTTGACTTTACTGGCTGGAATGTGTAATTTTTGAATTTCAGCATATTCAATTTCATCCATCCACATTTGTAATTTATTCACATCCCAACCTTGACCATCATTTCCAAAGAAATCACAGACATATTTTGGAGCATTTGTGAGATCCCAAGGGGGGTGGGGGCAGGTTTTTCATTTACCAGAGTTGGCACCCAAGAATTCTGACAGATATTAATGTCTTTTCCATCCCCAATCACTTTTATGGCTTCATTGGAGATTAAATCCCTCAAGCAAAGAATTCCTTTCCAAAAATAAGAGTCAGTGGTCTTCTTCTCAATTCTATTAAATTCAATCTGAGCACAATATTTCTTCAGTAGCAACTGCACCCAGATGCTCTCCTTTTGAACCCATAGATCCCGGGCTAGCTTTGCCAGTAAGGCTTTGTTTTGAGTTTGATTGAAAGAGATTGTCAAATAAAGATTGAAAAAGATTGCCACAAAAGTCTTATCCCATTGTACTTCAACCGGGGGGGAGGTTGATTGAAAAAGATTGCCAAATAAAGAGCAGAATTCATTACCTATCTTCTTGCTATCTGTAATGACACTTCCATTCTCTTTAACAAGGCTATAGATGTAGTTTCTATGACCTCTTATAGCAGCTGCAGTGTGGAAAAACCTGGAGTTTGCATCATCTTATTTTATTCAAGAGATCTTGGATTTTTGCTTCCAGCTGACTTCTTGTCTTCTGTATAATTCTTTGAGTTTGTTTTGAATAACCTTTTCTTCCATTGCGGTCTCAAGTTGATTTTGAACTAACAGCTTCTCAAGCTCTTTTTGAAGTTCTTTGATTTGGTGTTGTACATTGCCAAAGTGGTCCTTGTTCCATTTTTCAAATATTTCTTGGTGTTCCTCATCTGCAGAAACCAGTTAGACCCTGGTCTTCTGCCTTTCTTTTCATTCCAGGCACCATAAACAATCTCTCCACACTGTTTATCCCTAATCCACATTGCTTCAAACCTGAAAGGTTTGGTTCCACAAGAGGGGGTAGGGTTTGTATCTAAAATGCGTACCTGGTGGTCTGAATAGCAGGCTGGGATATGAAGGACTTGAGCTTTTGGGAACTGGATTCTCCAATCATTTATGCAGAACATTCTATCTTGCCTTTGTTTGATTGTTCTTCCTTTTTCCAACCATTTGACCAGGTGAACTTTGCTCCAATAAACCTGCATCTATCCAGCCTCCATTATGGATCAAGTTTGATAGACCTCCTTTGAAAGATGGAGCAACCATTCTGCTACCTTTTTTATCCTCTTAAGTTAAAACTTCATTGTAATCTCCACTAAAAGGGCGAGGAAGGCAGCTAGCATCTTTAATGTAGAGTAATTCCTCCCAAAGAGTGTCCCTTCCTTTCTTTGAAAATGGAGCATAAATGTTATTCATAACCCAATCACTACCACCATCTTCGCCATACACCATCACATATATTAAATTGTTGTGACTCAACAAAGTTCACATTGGACATTGTCATTCCAACAAAATAAGATACCTCCACTCAACCCTCTTGGTTCAACAACTTCGAAATTTTTGAAACCAATACTTAAGAACTGCTGGATATAGTTCTTTCAAATTACCTTAGTTTCTGACAAGAAAACCTCGCTAATATTTTCTTGCCTTATTAAGGACTTTACATGGCGAATTACCGGGTTTGTCCCAACCCCCGACAATTCCATACGATGCCTCTCATTTGGAGTTGGGGGGGCGTGGTAAGGGCCGCCTCCTCAGCCATGTAGTTGTTGCTTTCATCTTTGCCCCTTCCATCCTTCTGCAGTTCCTCAAATCGTTGCACACTTCTGAAAATACCATCTGAATCTCTGATAATCATCTTTTTCCTTGGCAACATTTTCAATTTCAGGAAGTTTTGCTTTGTTGCATCATCAAAACATGGAATTTCAGTTACCTCCATATCGTTGGTTACTGCTTTAGTGTGGCCATCCTCATCAGCAACCATCCTCCTCTTGCTGGTCTTTGCAGTTTTGTTGCTAATGCTCTTGAATTCTCTTTTCAATTGGACTTTTATGCGGAAGTCCTCGGCCATGATCTTTTTGACCACCAACCGTCTCGTATCCTCCTTGAAGGCGTGCATATCCAAGGTTTGAGAGCTTGTTCCTCCCTGTAACTCCTGAATTTCTTTTTCCTTTCTGTTCTCTGCATCTCCATAGTCTTCATCGTCTGCAGATATTCCTTCTAGGGTTATGATATTGGAGACAGGTACCTGTTTTGTTTCTTCATCAGAAGTTCCCAATTCATTCATTAGTCTAGACGACGTCGTGTCCTCTTGTGATTTAATTTCCTCAATAATTGGGCTTGGGATGTGGGCTGCACCAGCTTTATACATAATATTTGGGCATGCTCCTCTCAAAAGGGGTTATTTAGTACTGGGGTATAAAACTTCAAGCCCATTTCTTGGAACTTCTCAAAGCTGGCCCAAAACGAGTTGTCTCCTTCATTGTGATAAACACTAGCCGGTTCTTCCCGTTGCCAGTTCTCCAGCTCATCATTCCGTACCACGATGGTGCCAGCACGAGCTCGTTGTGGTAGTACCGTCGTGGCGATTTCCTTGTACGTTGCAATATTCTCTTTGTAATCATCCCTCAGCGACAATCTCCTCGTGGTCTCCACGCGCCTGCCAACAGTCCCTTCAGGCCGTGTTTTTGGTAGCTTTTCGCGCGCCGTCGTCAATCTGTTTCTGGGCGATTGTGTCTCTGTTCTTCGTAAATCAAACTCTGCACTATTCTTCTTCATTTATTTCCCTGATCCGAATCACTTCCCTTTTGTAGTCCCGAGATAATTTTTGTAACCTGAATTTAATCCCTCCACCTGAGACAGAAATTTTCACTCGTCCTTTTCATGACCCAGACGGTCGCATATGTAGCAGTAGTTCGGAAATTTCTCGTATTGGAATGGGATCCATTCCGCCACTCCAGTTCTCATATTGAGGAAAAAAAACCCCTTTCCAGAGGATTTTTCAGATCGATATTGATACGGATCCTAATTGGATCTAGAAGGGTCTCTTCCTCGTTTTCTTCATCCTATGCATCGATTTCAATGACCTCTCCGATTATGGCTCCAATCCTCCTTGAATTTTTTACAGTTAGCTTCTCCAAGGGGAGTCGCCAGATCTGGATCCAGAACTCACATGTTGAGAAATCCATATCCTCCGACCTCATTTCTGGTCAGAAACGGCGCAGAACCATCGTGTTGTTCTCACAGACCATGGTGTGACCTTCCAGACTTTATTGCAGTCTTCCTCCTTCTTGAAATTGAAAACAAATAGGTTATCCCCCCTCGCAGTGACTTTGAAATCATCACGGATTTTATAGATTAACCGAAAAGTTGCTTCTACACTTACCGGTCGAATCTCTCTTTTCGCTAGGATTTTGCCATAGAGGCATAGTTTGGTGAGATTTTCTATCGCTTGTTTACCGTTTTCGAGAGACAGGGTGGTCGGAATTTGAGAGATTTCCATCGGCAAGGGAATCGATGACTATCCTCAACAAGAAAAGCTGGATGAACAATACCACAAAACGCAGTAGTACACTAAAACCTTAGATAAGACGAAAATCAGGGAGAAAAAACCTCTCTAAAATGTTCTCTCACTAGGACTGTTGGTAACATCATCTTAGCTTGTTAAAGGGTCTAAAGTGCTCGGCTTATCTCTAAGCCCAGGAAGCTGCAAATTAAACCGAGTCTGGTCCCTCTTCGTTCCTAAAAATCCTACCTAACTCCTTATTAATAAGACTAGTTGGGGAGATTGTTAGCCTTATCGGAGAAACAACCAGAAATGGAGTTGGAGGGGAAGATCCGGCGCTCTACCACTTCTGATTCGTAAAGTTTCGACGACTACGAAAGACGACTGAATCAAACGATGTGTTTTATGATTAATATAATACTATTAATCGCGATTTCTTCCTATGAGATCTTGTAAATCTTAACCAGACCGAAATAAAACCGGAGTTCAAGTTGCAACCTAGCAAAAATAGGTAATTGACACTTTTACCCGCTCAAGTTCGATGCAAAGACACTGTCACCCCTTCTAGTTTAGGAAATGACACTTTCACTCCTTAGCGTGCCAAACTTTATGACACTTGCACCTTCTGATTCATGTCAATCCGTTCTCTAAGAGACCAAATGTGTCCCAAAATATTACTAGTACCAGTGATGGACCAACGACATCACAATTAGGGGTGTTAGTGTTGTGAAATTAGTCAGACTAAAGGGGTGGAAGTGTCATTTCCTGAATTAGAAGGGTGAAAGTATCTTTCAACCAGTAAAAAAGTCCAACGTTTTTGTGACGTGGCGGGAAGGCAGAACGAACATCCCACGTTCCTTCCATAAATAGCCGTAGAAATCGGGTCAGTTGCTTCTCTCTCTGTTCCTTCCATAAATGTTGTTTGTTTGTTTGTTTGATTAATTTTAATTTACTGTTCCTTTGAGTCTGAACATCATCATCTTTCAGATCTTCACGACTTTTTCTGCTGCAGGTGCGTATACACATTAGGTCATGCTTGCAACTTTTTTATATCATTTTTTAAAAAATTAATTTCAATTTTCAAATTTCCAAGAAGAATTGTTTCCTTTCTCCTCTGCAGAGATTGTTTGATCTTCGTGTTTGATAATTGGATTAATTACATGATGATCTCCTCCGGATGAGAACAGCTTCTTCGTTAATGTTTTATTATTAGATGGTGGTTCCTTTCATGGAGTTGAGGCCATCTAAATGGGTACGTAACCCTAACCCTAGCCCGCCCGCCCAATTCAATCTTCGCTCTTGTTTTAATGGTGTATTGTACCGCAATAGAGTGAACAAACGATTCTTCGTACTGTTATTAATTTTGTGATAGAGTGAACAAACGATTGTTGAACGTGTAATTTTTAAGGTTTTGAGTTACTTCCCACGTGGCCAATTGGTCGATTTTGTTTGCTGAACTGCATGGACGACTCATAGCAATTGTATTATTGTGATGGGTCAATATGTATATTTTTGTCTCAATTCGCAGTGTTGAAATTACTACCTCAAAGTGTAAAACCCCAAGAAATGAAAAGCCATCTAAGTTTTAATCAATACATGCATCGATTAGGCACACGTAGAAACACAAAAGAAAAAACAGTACAATGATATTTATCATTCTGAATGATTAGTGTCTGGCTGTTGGCTGTTGGACACTGCTGGCTGGTGCAAACTAAACAACAAATTTCTCCAAAATGTAGAGATTAATTTTCAGTATAAGGTCTTATTTGAGACTCTTTTATCTACATGCATTTGGATTATAATTTGTTTTCTTTGCAGTTATCTCGTATATCAGATACAAATAGTAGTAGGAGATCGTGCATCTGCAGTCTTCTACTCGCCGCTTCTTTGCCTTGTCTACTGTTGTTCATGGGAACCGTCTTTCTAGCACAAGACAATAAAGAGGTTTTTCACTTTGCAGAGTTCTGAGTTTTAGGTAGTATGCTGCATTTGGGAAACAATTAACACAGTTTCAATTGCACAGAAATTGCTCAAATGGGGGTTAGGGTTACATGCCAAAGAAGCACAAAGTATCCAATGCAAGGTTAGTTCTGGGGGGGTTTCCGAAATCAAAACATTTTAGCCACCACTGGTTACAATTTTTCTTTTATCTATAATTCGTGTTTACCATGTTTTAGAACCAGTGCATGCCTCCAGGAAGTGAATCATTGCCTAAAGGTATCGTCTCCAACACTACTAACTTGGAAATGCGGCCGTTATGGGGCTTTCCTAAGGTATCTTATCGTCATGTGATATGATTTTGTGAAGAATGTTTTTTCCATCTAAAATAATTTTGAGTAAAAATGACGAGATGCTAATGATCAATTTTGCTTCAAATGAGCTAATTAATATACTTTCGAAATTGCTTCTTTTGGTGTTGATATGATCATAGATTGGTTTCAAATGTTATGGGACAGAAATCGGAAAACACTACAAGTTTACTCGCAGTTGCTGCCGGAATCGAGCAGAAGAATTTGGTAGATAAGTTGGTTAGAAAGGTACACACAGACTGAAGAAACCTCCCTAGTTTACGCTTGATTAGCATAATAGCTGAATGTTACTTCAATTTTTGGGATTTCAGTTTCTCTCTAGTGGATTCGTTGTGATGGTTTTCCATTACGATGGCGTCGTGGACAAATGGAGGGACTTAGAATGGAGTGATCGCGTCATACATGTCTCTGCAGTTAATCAAACTAAATGGTAACTCGGTTAGCTCTTCAATCCAAACGTCTCGTTTAGTTCTTTTTTTTTCTTCCATTACTAGATTCACTAAGAAAGTTTCTTATACTGTGTTCATTTTAACGTTGAAGCCCATACGTAGGCAGGGGCGGCACTCCCACCCCCCCCCCCCCCCCAACACATTTGAAAAACTCCACAAATATTACTAATTTTGAATAATTTAGTAGTGGTACGAGTTTAGTAACTAGACAAATGCCCTGGATGATTCCAAACCCTTGTGGTAATGCCCCTGTTATTGACTTTATATTGAACTTTGACTCAGTTGTTCTTAATTTCTGACTTCGCCGTTGTACATAGGTGGTTTGCCAAAAGGTTCTTGCATCCAGATATAGTTGCAGAGTACGACTACATTTTCCTTTGGGATGAAGACATTGAAGTTGAAGATTTCCATCCTCAACGGTACGTAAAAAGCATCTTATTTTTAACAGCTTCCCGAGATTTACCTCATCTTTCAAGTGGGCTACAAGAAATTCTGGAAATAGCCCTGTTTGAGCTGTTTTGTTGCTTACAGATATCTGGAAATTGTGAAAGGTGAAGGCCTTGAGATATCGCAACCTGCATTAGATGGCAAATCCGAAGTTCATCATCAAATCACTGCGCGTAGTAGAAGAACTACTGTTCACAGGTTAGAAATTATTGCACATCGCATAAGTTGTTACAATCTAGGTCGAAGGGCGGATCCACACTATGGGTTGTGGGGGCTATAGCCCCCACTCAACTTTGTGAAATTGATTTTTCACCATTATTTTTTTATTTTCCCATTTTAGCCCTACATAAATCACACTATAGCCCATACTCAGCTTTATAAAAGTTAAAATTTTACATATACCTTGATTTAATTTTTTATTTTAACCCCCAACTGTAACAAATTCCTGTATCTGCTCCTGCTTAGGCCCCGAGTTATGCTTGTTATAAGTTGTAATCTGTTTTCTTTTTCCTTTCTGCAGGAGGATTTACAAGGCTACTGGTAAAGCAGATCAATGTGATGGAAACAGTATGTCTCCTCCATGCACTGGGTAAATAAATATAACCCTCCTTTGTTTTCTCTTCATCTCCTAGTTTCAAAAATGACTTCAAGTAATAAGTTAGATTCGCATATGTTGGCGCCTCTCTTGTTTCTGGCGTTTGGCCTTATTTGAATGCGCGAATGACAGATTATCGCCTGGTAGATTATTTAAATGAATGGTTGTAGTTAGTAGACAACACCATTCTAATAACTATCATCCCATAATATGCCATTCCCTTATCCAACACCCCCTTTATATTGGGACTGATCCAGTTATACTATATTCTGAAATCTGTAGGTGGATAGAACTTATGGCTCCCGTGTTTTCAAAAGCTGCATGGCGTTGCGTGTGGTATATGATCCAGGTTTGCAGTATCCTGTGAAAAACATTTACTACCTCTGTTTCTTCTGAATCTTCCCAATGTATTGTTCACCGGGTCAAACTAGGTAACTTTGACCGGGTAATAACTCTACAAAACTATGAAAAATATTATCGAATTTCTGCATCGTTTCTTAACCAAATCTCCGGGTCAAAGTGGCCATTAAAAAGTCAACTGGGAAGATTCAGGAAAAACAGAGGTAGTACTTCATCTATTCTCTCTGAATCTTCACCCTTTTCATTTTACCACTATTCACTGAATCACTTTAAATCTATGTTTTGATTAGTAAAACGATGCAAGAATTTGATAATATTTGCACGATGTTGTAGAGTAAACTTCACTCTACAACACCATCAAAAATTATCAAAAAATTGCATTGTTTGGCTATCCAAATCAATGGGTCAAAGTGACCTGATTACAGAAGAAAAAGTCAAAAGGTGAAGATTCAGAGAGAATGAATATAGTATAATATATCTACAGTTTCATTCAAACTGCATTCATCATATATTATTCTTTAAACGAGATTTTTGACAGAACGACTTGATCCATGCTTGGGGACTGGATATACGGCTTGGTCACTGTGCGCAGGTAATCTCCCATTTGAAGCTCCAAAGTGGTCTTAATGATGCTGCTATAGTGCTATAGCCTATAAGTAGTACTACCTCGGTTTCTTCTAGAATGTCATGGTTTGACTTTTTTCTCTGTAGTTGCGTCACTTTGACTCGGTGATTTAGATAGCAAAACGATATACTTTTTGGCAATTTTTCATGGTGTTGTAGGGTGAACTTTACTCTACAACACCATGCAAAGATCACCAATTTTTGTATCATTTTGCTAATTAAATTACTGGGTCAAAGTGAACAGTGACAAAACGCAAAATATGTTGTTTCTAAGAAACAAAGGTAGTACTTTCTTTTGTTTTTGGTGATACTTTCTCTGAATTCTTCATTATTGCAATACCTGTGGGTTTCTTTCAGGGTGACCGAACTAAAAACATAGGAGTCGTGGACTCTGAGTACGTTGTTCATTATG
This sequence comes from Linanthus parryae, assembly GCA_023055425.1. NCBI lineage: Eukaryota > Viridiplantae > Streptophyta > Magnoliopsida > Ericales > Polemoniaceae > Linanthus > Linanthus parryae. The sequence continues at coordinate 25,648,411 of JALGPY010000005.1, read as the reverse complement.
GCCTGCCTACCCTTGGAGGCCATAAAGACAAGGTTAGTTTCCGATACCTACGTAAAAGAACATCACGTATTTCTATCGTACGGTGTTTCTACGTTAAAAAAAAACAGAATAAAAACAGCTCAAGAAAGTGTTTCACGGCTGTTACATACAAAAAACAGACTTAAGAACAGACAAAAAGACGATGCTTTCAAATGCCTTTCCAGAAAATGTAATGCTTTTGTTTAAAAACAGAGTTGCCAACATGCACTAAATCACATTTTACTGTTTATTCTTTCAGATAAATTCGACTACGGGCACGGATGATGAACCGCCGCCACACGTCGAACCTCCGGTATTTTTTCCTTGACCCTTCAGCGCTTTCGTCGCATTTCTAATCTTACATTTGAATATTACTCTGACGTAGATTGTGCATTTGCAATTAGCCTCGCTGAGTTTCGCTATTGTTCATTCTTTCAGACGAATGCTTTGGATGGTGCAAATACCTGCGACTCTGACGACAACCTGCACGTGGAAACTCATGTACTTTTCTCGAAATCGTAATTGTCCTCAGTAAAGTTCCGTTTTGCATTGAGACTGATTTGCTCTGCTTGAATTGCAGCCTTTGTCCAAGTCTCGAGCAATCAATTACCGCGTTGAAGTAAGTCCTCAAACAATTCTTAAAGTGGTTTCCAAAAGTGATATTTTCTTTGCTAAAAGAATCCTGGGGTTCCTCTTCAAAACCAATCGACAATGTGAGGTAGCCTTAGTACCTTATTAGGTGAAACATACAGAGTTTTGACGTGGGACGAACAATAATTCTCAACATTTTGAAACACAAGCATCATTTATTCCATGTCGTTAGTGTTTTTCTTAACCGATGCGAAAAAAAATCATTGTGCAGATAAGGAGGCAGTCGTATAGGGAATTGAAGATATTCAAAAGGAGATGGAAAAATGCAATGAAGGGCGATGAATGTTGGGTTAATCCATATCCGGAGTCAATTGGGCAAAATATTTACTAAACCTGATATATGAGAACTCTCTGAAGCTCTTAGAAATGTACATGGCAGAAGATAATGATCATCATCACATCGAGATGATTCCTTATCTGGTATCCTTTTGGAGGAAATTGTTCACGGTCGCCTTTGTCGCGACTTAACTAGTGTAATGTAATTTTATGAACTCGATTCAGTCGTAAATGTGTAACTAGTGTAATTTTATAAACTCAATTCAGTCGTAAATCGGTGTAAAAGCAGTGCTTAATTTTTGAAGTAACATATTTCTTAATTTTTTAATCTGACGCGTTATTTACCTTGGTCCGGTTTAATTTTATGAAAGATGTCTCCAAAATGACTGCGGATACATTCATCGATTAGTTTGATAAGCTTTGCACTACAAAATTGAAAATAATTAAGAAAATGCACGCCATATGAAGCAAAACATCAACGTGAGCTTGATATGCAATGTATGTATGACTCAATATGTCACCTGGATTACATATATAATATATTTACTATGGCGTTTAAAATTTAACATAATTCATCTTTTTTTATAGAATTACATCATATTGCTGGGTCTGAACCCAAAACTTCAAACGTTATACTACTGAACTGGCACACATTTGCAGCATAATTCATCTTATGTTAACATAGTATGATTCTTTTTGTCGTTTGAAAAAAAGTTAATGTGTATTTTCTTGCATGTAACGAACAAGACTATAGCAATCACAAAATTTTTTTGTGAATACAAAGTTATTGGACCATTCTTTATTTACTTTGTTGAATGCGATGTTGCGACGGTTCTGAATTCAGATTAAGGGGTGGAGTTATTCAATGTTCAGGAATCACCCCGTCCCCCCCCCCAGACACACACACACACCTAACCTCCGAAACTCGCCTTTGCTAATTATAGAAATTGTCTGGCTAATTCCGAACTCTTACACTGATGTCTATGTTATCGACTTAAAAAAAAAAAAAAAAAAAAAAAAAAAAAAAAAAAAAAAACGACTGTTCCTAATTCTGACTCTGTCACTCACTGTTCATACCGTAGATGAAATTATACTAAGATGTTCTTCACATTTTTATCTCGGTGTTACGCTAATAATGTCTCTACAGAGTGACAAGTTGAGCCAACCCAAAAAATTTAAAAATTAAATTTTACCCTAATTATGGTTAATATTTTCAGTTTAACCTCATAAAAATTCCACTCAACTTTACAAAAGTTGACCTTTACACCCATTTTGTTTCAAACAAATCAATTTAGCCCCACTAAAACTAATTCATCTGACTTTCACCAGTGAAGAGTTCATTCGTTGCAGTCAAATTAACAGAGGAAGCCTCTTCGTTCTCTCGTTACTGAAACTCCGACGCCGGCGTGAATCGGAAGCTACACGATGGCGAAACCAGCGAGCGGTTCTCGGAAACGGAACGAGTCGGTTCTGACTCGGTCGGTGAACTCAGTCTTCGCCTTCGTTCGGTTGGCCGAGTTCGAGATCCTCTTCGTTCTCTTCTTCCTCATAGCCTTTATCATCTTCAAAGATCTGGTCAGTTCATTTACGGTTCTATTCGATTTTACTTCTTCTGGCTTTTGTCTCTGTTATGTTACTTTCTTCCGATTCAAACACAGATCTAGGTCATTAGATGACGAATCCCTTCGCTTGATAATAATTTGGTACTTTCATGTTCGGAAGGATCAAAATCACAATAAATGGAATAAAGCGTCCAATTCTTTCAGAGACTCATCGAATTGCATTAGAAATTACTCCTCTCGTTACCAGATATTGATGTGTTTCTTCAATTGTTTTGTTAGTGTCTTTATGGCATTTATGCGTCTGTGTAGAGAAGTTTTACTGGTAGACAGAGTTTTATGCCGGAATGTTCATAGTATTTCTGTTATTCAATTTGATAAAATTTGCGAAAAAATCTCAGTGGAGGAAACAAGAGGTAGGTATGGTTGTGGTTCAGCCACCAGCACCGATTTTATGTTGAAAATATGTTTCTTAGGTTTGGTTTACGTCTGTGAGAGTGAAATTATAATTGTAATTAGCACGGTGGTTATGAGTAGTTTGTTCGATCAATATGATATCAGTGTTTCCGGAGGAGTGCATGTATCAGTGTCCTAGTATAGGCATTGCATTCGACTCCGCAATGTAAGTGCCAATGTCTGAGGACACGGGGAACAAATCATAACATCGCCAAATCTGAAGTTGTCGAAATTCAAATTCTTTCATGATCGAGCTGGATTCTTAACTACTACTACTACTCTACTTCATTTAAGTTAAATATATCAGATTTTTTTTCTTACTTATGACTATATTCACTCGAGAAGCTCATCTGAGGGAGTTGTTGTTTCATGCAGTATTACTGTTAAAACATACAAAGATTAGATGGGATAGGTGGAGACTGGAGAGGGAAGAGAAGGGGAGGGAGGATATCTTTGATGGACTCGATAGGGAAAACAACTGGAAGGAAAAGAGATAATAGGTTGGGAGTTACAGAGATGTGAATGAAGAATTAGGATGACATAAGAATGAGAGACCTGTAAAGGATCTCTGCCTATATTGCTGGTGGTGGCTGTTGGACTAATTAGCTCTTATGATTTTTCACCTCATGTTGGATGAACATTCTGTTAACTTAACATTATTAGCATAATCTCCTTCAAATGATCTTTCATAATGGCACAAACACAAGGAAAAAGTGGAACAAATCGTGAAGATCTTATTCAGAGTACATCAATTTCAGATGATAATATAGAAGAATTTTAATGATAGGGACATCATATATTCATGACTCATGTGTGACCTGGAAATCAGTGATAGCTTGAAGGACTGCTAACGACGATAGGTTGTTGTTTTGGCTGCATCGTATCATGTTATGTTCACGTGACATTGCCAATCCTTTGAAAGTGTTTGGTCTTCTTATAGTTTCAACTTTCAAGACATGAAGGACTAGTCTCTTATAGCTTTGGAATCATGTGTAGATGGAAGGTATCGGAGGGATGGGATGTCCTCCTATGCTTGCTAGCATCTTGACATCTTTTTCTTAGTTTTCCTCACAAGTGTTACTATGAGTCATCACGACATTAAGCACTAGTCCTTTATAGCTTTGGGATCATGTATAGATGGGAGGTGTAAGAGAGATAAAAGTGGAATGTCCTCCTATGCAATTGACATCTTTTTCTGAGGCTTCCTCACAAGTGCATTATGAGTCATTACGATGCACTAAGATAGTGATATGAAGCCGATTAGCCAATACGACATTGTTGAGGCACGTCTAATTGATAAAAAAAGATGCAAGCAAAGGGCTGGGCTTTTGAGATCTTCGGGAATAAACCCTGTACAGTCTTTAAGCTAAGCATGTTGTCATAAGTGACTCCAAATTGATATTGCTATCAACTTGAGATGGATTTTCCTTTTATTGCTATTCCAGCCTGACCTGGAAAAGTTAAAAGTCTCAAGGTACTGATCTCACTAAGGGCATCTCCAACCCCATGGGGGGAGGGGGAGGAGGAAGGGGAAAATCGTATAAAAATATGGTTCATGTCCAATCCCATGGGGGGAGGGGGAGGGGGAGGGGGAGGGGGTGCATGGGGATAAATTTTGCCTTGGGTGAGGGATGGTTAGGACTTAGGGGGGATTTCCCCATGGACATCCCCTCCCCCTACATGGAATGATTGATTAATTGAATATTTGATAATTTTAATTACACATATTAATATTTATTTTGTGATTATAGTATGCATTTTATTATTATGATTAATAAATTTTATTTTGTATTATTTTTTAAAATTAAAAATGTATTCACGATTGTTGGAGATTATATTTACGAAAAGTTGCCGTTATCGTATTTTTTTGAAATTTAATAAAACTTATTTTTTATACTGTTAACAATTATAATTTTAATAATTAAAAAACACGGTTAAAAACGTCAAATTTATTCAATGATAACGATACAAATTATAGCATTTAGATACAAAGCAAATGACGTCACTCATAATTTTTCCCTTGTGCATTCCAAACATGTTCAACTAAGTCATGACGACTTTTTCGTACTTGTAATCGTTATTTTTTCGAATAAAAGTTTTGTTTGTTAATATTATTTTAATTATTATTAGTATTAATATCATAATTATTATTATTTAACATATTTTTTTGTGTGTATGTGTGTGTGTGTGTATTGGTAGAAAAATTTGCACTTACTTTTTTTGGTATTAATAATTCATTTTTAAATCATTAAATATATATTACAAATTAATTTTTTGGGTGGGGGGAAAGAAATGGGTTGGAGACGATTAGTAGTTTGGCGGAAGGGGAGGGGGAGAGGGAGGGGGAAAATGGTGGGCCCGTGGGGGGAGGGGGGGGGAGGTGAGGGGAGGGGGGAAAAGCCATGGGTTGGAGATGCTCTAAGTGAGTTCACTAGTATGTCCTTGGCTGTTGTTGAATGTCTTGGTGTGATGCTATTCAGATGCCTTGTCATGTGATTTCTGCTTATAAGGGTCATAGCTGTCCTTGGTCGAAAAGTAAATGTTAATTCCCTGCATGTAAAGTTCTCTCAGACTAGCAGAAATGCTTCTCCCGTATTTCTGGCAGTTCTGTGACAAGAAAATGTATATCAACTTGTTCAGTTTGTGGTTGTTCGTGTACCCACTCACTGCTTTCATTTTGAAAAACAGTTAAACTGGAAAAGTAACATTGACCTGTCTTCTTGGTTAAGTCTATACATGGTTTCTCTGTTTGGTTTTTCCTCTTAGATTTGGTTCATCGACCCTTTGTTATTTGACCTGAAAGGAACCCAGGGCCTGCCTGTCTATTATTTGAAGAACCAATAGTCTGATTTATAGTTGGACTCGCATGTACGGATACACTATAACCTGAGTAAGATATATAGTAGTGTAGTTATTGTTATCTACTACTAGTATTTACTTGAAATATGCAAGATATATATATATATATATATAGTTAAATATTTAGATATCATTAAACCGCACTTGTGAACCCAAATATTAAACAAAAACACCCGGCACTGTATGATGTTTAGTTACAAATCATTTAAGGTCGGAGACCAATGTAGGTACCATGATCCTACACGTCACCAACCAAACATACTATGGTCTAGGTGTAATTGGAAGGAAGAACTGGAGATGTAACTTTCACTATATATACAGTTGTAGTGTGGTGTCGACACTCAGAAACGGGTGCTTCACCATAAATTACTAGTCCAAGTAACAGAGATGTTCAATTTTAGTAGGCTACTGCTGCTATGGCACTGAAACTACTGGGGTTCTCTGAAGACATCATCATAGCTGTTGCTGAAAGACCAGTTTATAGTGTTATATACAGATCCATTAGGATGTCATTATAAGGACTTTCTTTGAGCTACTCTGTTTACGAGTCTTCTTTCTTCTCCGGCCAATAATAAAATATGGAGAGGAGAGTTGAACTGATGATAATCACAAACCCAAGTCCTTACCGTTTCTTATTTATTTATTTTTTATATTTGTTGAGCAAGTCCTTACTATTTCTAGGTTATCCTTCTACTCATGACACGCCATCACTCTACCACTCTGAAATCATTGGAGTTTGGATTATTCCGATCTTTAATTAGTGAATTTTATTTATTTGTTGCAGACTGCGAGACCAGAATATAATCAGATCCTTGTGAAGAAGCCTGGTGGGCCTGATTGGTGGTCTCATTAGGTGGAAGATAACTGCAAGAAAGGTGGAAGCATTCTCATTTCTTATGAAGACTAGAACGTAGTAGAAACAATCTCCTCCTCCTGGTTACCTTGCTCTACCAAAAAGTTGAAGTTGGAATGTTGTGTTGTCTATAATAATAATGGCCTGTTGTTGTGATGAATGTTGTGTAGAGATCTGACAGATATGGATATGGAAAAAGTTTAATTTTGGCGCATCTTTCTTCTTTAGCAGTTAGATTTCATATTTGTCAGATAATCATCGATAGCTTTTATGAAGCCACTGCAACCTCAAACTTTAATAATGGCCTTTTTCCAGATCCGAGTACTGTCTTAATGTGATATCTTGTCTCATTGTTGCGCGCACACACCTCACATCACATAGAGAAGAGAAAAGAAACCGAATTCCCCTTCATACCCTGAAACACAAGGCTTCCAAATAATGTGGAGTTTGATTTTACGGTTTTGGATTGCTAAAATCTGAAGTGTTCGGGTTAGCGTTATAATTTTCTAGGGTTTTAGGATGATCCGGTGGACGGGCACAAAAATAGGGCACCGGGGTCTCACCAAACACGTTGCCGGATACAGTGGCGGAGCCACATGAAGACAGGAGGGGGCTATAGCCCCCACTCAATGTTTAAAGTTTTGTTATTTCACCTTTGAATTTTGTATTTATTTCAATTTAGCCCCCCACAAGTAATCTAAATTAATCCTTATTGTCCTCGTAACTTAGAGTTTAGCTTCCACTAACTCACCCATTTTTTCATAATTTCTTTGCTCAGCCCCCACTCAAGCATTTTCTTGGATCCGCCCCTCGTCGGACTCGGATATGTTATTTATTATTTGTTTTGATCTTTTTCTTTGCTTAGTTGTAAGGGAGGCACTGGATTAACTCATTCCCTTGCAATTCTCATATTAACGTAAACTAAATCTGAAAAGATTAACTGGTTCCTACATCAGCGGCCTATCAAAGATCAAAATGAAACAATATCCTCAAGGAAAGAAAAAAATATATATCAAAATGAAACCTTTTCAAATACCGTGAAGTCATCCTCAAGCAAACCAGGTTAATGAAATCTCCATTTCCCAGCTACTGCAAACTTGGCATTACCAGGTCAAAAAAAACGCTAATGCAAACTTAGAACAATTTTATTGACTATTAATCATATGAATCGTATGTACATTCCAAGTTTCCAACAAATGGCAAATGAATTTACAGACAACACTGGTTTTTTCCCAGAAAGTGTGTTTACAAGGAGAGCAGCTGCTGCCACTGTTTGGCGGCATAGCGCTCATTTATCAGTATTATTACTCTTATTAGCTTCGCCGGAAGACATTTGCCTAGATTCTGGTCGGGAAACACGTCTTGGGTCTGTTATTATGGCTGCTTGAGTGCTGTGAGCTGCTGAAGACGAAGCTAATGCACTTACTCCAGAGGATGATGATGAAGCCAGAAGGCGGCGTACTAGTGGAGCATCAGCTGTAGATAATGCAATGTTGGATGTGAATACTCCAATTGGGTGATCAAATTTGCAACTTGGACCAAATTTGCAGATTCCATAGCGAGAATAGAAAATGCACAAGGGCACTCCCTGTAGAACAGCAATGTTAGATTAAAGTACGTTGTCTATTGTGTTTCTCCAAGCATAACCTTTGTGTTATCTTTGCACTACAATCACAACACACCCACAGGTAATCACTCTAAAAGTTTTGGGTTTTAACGAGCATACAAACGTGTAGGGAAATTTTAACTATCGCGAAAAAAGCAGAAGTCTTTTTTCGCCTGTGACACTTGAGGTGCAAACAATTGCTCCTTATTTGCAATGGTAGATTGTCTCTCCAAGTCCAACTACTTATTGGACTTGCAAGGATGCTGCCTAATTCACTGGTGACATCTTACAGCTTCATGGCTTCCCATGAATTCGAATCGCTTTAAGTTCAGATCTCGCACATTTGCAACCATAAGCAGATTATTCAATGTTTGCAACCCTCCAAGTGTAACACTCTTTTCTGTTGCAACTTCTACTTCATCATTTACATACTAACATAAGAGAGAAAGATGCTAAAAGCCTTGTGCATATTCAGGACATTCTCTCCTTCGACTTCAGATCATTTATCTTTTGGAAAGTACTGGTTGTCAGGTTGGTCAGACTTTACTATCTTAACTCTCATAGATAAAGAAAAATCATGCAAATGTCACTCATACAAAATCTTAGATTTTTTATTTTTATTTTTGGGGGAAAAAACCTCTTCAGAAATGGAAGAATCAATGAGCAGATTAAAGATAAGAAGGTAGCAGTTTGTCTTGCTGAAGACCAAGTAAAAATATACCTTGCTTTGAGAAAATCGGAGAAAAAGGTAATCAATGGCTTAGATATTATTTATGTTTCACTAATATTATAGCAAACAGAGTTATCTAGGTTAGACTAACTAAAAGAAAGTGTGCAAAAATGGAAGAGTGTTTCTCTTACGAGCATCAAAACCTAAGTGGAAGTTAATGAAAACAAGCATCAGAACCGAGTATTCAACAGAAAAAACTTACTGAACGTAACGGAAGCCCAATTGGACTCAAGATGCCGTCTGGTTCAGAAGCTAGTTTATGTGTAGGAGGATGATGGAACCTACAAGTAGCACCAAACTTGCAATCTCCATTCTTCATATAAAACTGGCATTCAGGTTGTCCAGGCCTCTGAGGAAATGCATTCTTCTTTCGCAATGCATAACCTAGAGGACCACTATTCGGTGTTTGCTGATGACCCTCTGATATAGCGGACTGGAACTGACCCTAGAAAAGAAATTTTCAATTATTGAGGTCAATGTTACATCTACAGTAAAAAAAACAAACAAACCAAAACTTAAACTGGTAAATAATTCACTTCCTAGGTAATTACTATCACGATTGTAAACATGCTTCCACGATTTAGAAAATTGTTAGAGAACCTGCAAACTTTAAGTGACGAGTAAGTAACCTTTTGCCTACAGTTCATATTTTAAGTTCGCATGGGAAGTTGCATCTTGCAAGTCACAGGAGTTGAAATAGATTCAATATACACACTCCATAAAAGTGGAAAACGTCGACCAACCAAAGTTTTGTGCATATTAAGTTAACAATCTCCATACTCCAACCCATGTGATTTAAAGCACTTAGTTTTCACCAAAATCGTAGCAGCCAACTACAGCAAGTGATGAATACCTTGCAAGTTAAGCTGTTTCAGTTTGTTTACTCGTTCATGTCTTCCAATATGGCAATGGAAAACTAGTCCATCAAATTACCAAATGAAGTTGAGAAAACTAAGGTTCATTTGGATATAACGAGAAACTTGGTTAATGCATGTTAAACCATTAGGTTCACACACAAAAAAGCGGATCATTCTGGTTCAAAAGCTTTAACAGCTCAACAACTTGGTTGGACAGGTTAGCACACCAGCTCACCTATGAAAGCAGTACATTCGGTTCATTTTCTATAACACCAAAATGAGAGTGCACTCCTCGATCATTTCAGTTTTGATTTCCTTTTCAAAAATAAGTTTAAACTATTCTCAATGAAATTCAAGTCCTGGTAATTACATTTATTATTGCCCAAGTCCCGATCAAGATTAAAAGAACAAAGATATGCGATCTACACAATGAGTATAATATAAAGGAATTAATCTTCATGAATACAAATGCCAATCAAGTCATATGTTCTAATTTAAGGAACTAATCTTCTTTTTTTTAGAAATTGTTTTGTCGTCAACCGGGTTTGAACCCAGGACCTCATGCAGGGGCTTCCAACGCTCTACCACTTGAGCTACCACCCTAGCTGCTTTAAGGAACTAATCTTCATGAATTCAAATGCTAATCAAGTCATCTGTTCTCAGAAGAAAGAAGTCAGTTGCAGAACCCTATTTCTTACCTATGCTACTTCATAAATTAAGGGTCCGGTAATTACTTAAGAATCATTCTGAGGGGAATGAATTAAATTACCCGACCACGTCAGTTCCTTATGTTCAGGAAATTCAAAGAAAAAGAAAGGAGTTGGCTACCCAATTGCCCTGACTGATTGAATTTCCCCTAAAAAGTGGTATCACTACCACCAATTCCTAATTTGGTAAATACATGACTGCAAACCCACTCTAGACCAGAAACAGTGGTTATCACCCCTAACCTACAACTAGGGATGCAAACGGTTCGGTTCGGTCCGGTTTGAAGAGAAAAAATTCAAACCTCGACGGTTCGGTTTAGTCTCGGTTCGGTTTCGCCTCGGTCTCGGTTATGGCGGCTAGGTTCGGTTAAAGCCGGCGGTTTGCATATTAGTACACAATGAAACTTAAAAGTGTATTTTAACTAAAAAATGTAATAAATATGTAACTTTTTTTCAAATATTAATGAGTAAAGTATACTCAATTGAATATACAACCGTTTTCTTGATATTATAAGAATGTTTTACGAAAAAATCAAGCAAGAACTACATGAATATGAATGAAGCTTCGATATTTTACATGAGAAAATAATAATTCTATATTTTGGGTACATGAATTCTATGAAATACGGTTTAAACGGTTTATTACGGTTTAATCGGTTCGGTCCGGTTTGGTTTGTCTTTTAAACGGTTTGTGCTCGGTTCGGTTTATATCGGTCCGGTTTAGCTCGGTTCGATTCGGTTTGCGGTTTTTCCGGTTTGAACTTGCACCCCTACCTACAACCAACATCAATACTACCCCCTTCCGGGTTCCTAGTAGAATATTTCAATAAGACATGGAAATAACAGAAAGAGATTCAGATATCCACATGTACCACATGTCTATTAACTTTAAGGGGATTTCGGATCAAATCTAACTGATCATCTTTACAACGTGATAGAACTCCAGGGGTAAAAGTGCAAAATAAGCTCCTGTGCTGGGGAGTTAGGGGAAATAAATGAAATTAGAGGGATTGGGTATGTTATTAGGGTCGTATTGTTCATAAAAGGAGGGGAAACGGAGGTCAACGAATGCAGATTTTGAGACTAAGTTTTGTGAGGGGCGCCTCAGTACGCGTATCCGTTTGGTTCATCTTCTTTTTCTTGTACCCTAATCAAGTGAGATAAACTTTCATATACCATCATCGCGGGAATGCTAGTTTACCAGTCTTATAAGAGCACTCAAATTCTGCACAAAGAAATGAATGTGACTTCACTCAAGAGGCCCTTTTCCAGTTCTCCTACCCGAGAGAGAGAGAGTATTAATGAACATGTGTAAGCGACACCAAATCTCATTTCATCTCTTCTCAATCTACCTCCTCTCAACTGCTTTTGCAACTTTCAAGAGATACAAGGTTCTTTCAGGGGCACTCCCTGCGGTTATCATTTCCAACTTACACATTTTTTATAAGGTCTTCTTAAAAGAGATAAATGATCACATTTCGTGGCAACAATTTTTGGAATCTACAATCAGATATTGTCTATCATCTTCTTCAGAATGTTTAAGAAAATGCTCAACATATTCCCTCAAATACGAAAGCAGACTAATTAATCCATAGAACTTGCATTACAAAAGTGAAAAGCTTACTCTGTATGCACTCAAGCCTGGGATAGGCAATACACCTTTAGGTAGGACCAAGTGAGGATAACTTGAAGGGCCTTGCCAGCGTGGGCTAGGAAGAATAGAAGATCGAGACAAGGGCAAGCTTGTTAAGCTCCCAAGTTGTGACTGCTGACCACGCAGTGAGGCAGTCGTGTTTGATGAAGGTTCAGGATGGTGGAACTTACAAGTGCTCCCAAACTTGCATTCTCCTGTTCTTAAATAGTATGAACAATCAACTTCGTTCTGTAAAAAAGTGAAAAATATCAGAATTAAAGACCAGAGTTCACTCCTGAAACAATGCTACTATGTGGAATAAACAGATGCTGCATGATAGTCATTAAAGACCATCCTGTAAAGACCACACCACATTGATAACAATTAACTGATACAAGTATGAGACCGTAGAGGGCACAACCCAATTAACCCCAGGATTAGACACAATGAGGCTCCACTGCGGTTAGAGCAAATCTCTCTTGCACTTACAAAACCAGATAACCCCATGTCGCCTATGGACCAATATGCTGAACATGAAAATCCTATCAAGAAATGTAAACTAAACAAAACACAATGTTGTGAAAAAACGAAATATGCAGAAAGAAAGAATCAAAACACACAGATTTACGTGGTTCGGCAAAACAGCCTACTCCACGGAGTTGCAGAGATTTCACTAAAACAGACGAAACGTCTCAAGGAGAATTACAAGCGAAATCAGAACGCTCAACATAACATGCTACGAACCCTAAGAACTCTATAAATAGACAACCTATCAAACCGGGCCGGATCCAAGCCCAAACGGGTCAAAACGGGTCAAGCCTTCGCTCCACGAATCATGCCTCCCTTTTCGGGTCGTAGCAAAACATGAATCGGGTCGATTCATAAAACGGGTCGCCCATGAACCAGGGCTCCAACCCAACACACAATGCAAAGTACAACCGCGACAATCAAAGAGGACTGAATTAAGTTGAAACTTGCCAAATTGACCGAGTAACATACTCAAATAATGAACATTACATTTGCTAAAGATGGTGATCACAGACGATGACGGAAAAACAATGCCAACCCCGCCAAGAGTAGTACCAATAGCATTAAGAGAAGTTCTCTCCATCACTAATTGCACACTGTGGAGCACCATCCCCAACCACCCTCACTAACCAGCCCCCAAGACCAGCGTTTGCAATCACTCCTACTACTCCTCTAGCGGCTGCTCCATACCTCAATTAACTGGAGATGAGCTACACAAATTGGGGAAATGTTTGGTGAAGAAGTTATTCAAACACCAAATTTTCATCCAAAACAAAATCCTCGTGCCAACATCCAGCTCTAAATCTATGACAATCCTCACTCAAACTAAGCCCGTACGATATTGTGGCCCTTCAAACATCCAAGATCTCATCCCCCCCCCCCTCCCCCAACCCAATCATAACTCCGACGACCTTCTACCACAAACTGTCTGTCTATCCATCAACCTAAACTACAGTGACAACAAAGCAGCATGCCCGATCTAATAAGAAAGGTTGTAGGATACTCAACCCAGATCCGACAGTGACGCTAAACTATTCCACACCCAAGGATTGCGTGGTTATACGGTTTCCAACTTACAAGCCACCAAAACTGGGTAACGGAAGGCAACAAGTAACTAATTGTAAGGCTAGAAAGAGTGCTCTTGATAGCCCTCTTAGCAAATTGGCTAAGTCTGCAAACCATGCAACCTTACTCCTCTAGGGATGGCAACGAGGGACTTGCCATGTATGGCCCATAAGGCTATGACATCCCACTCTCTATTCAAATCCTTCATCCCATCAGAACTCTCATACACACACACACACACACACACACACACACACACACATATATTTGTTCCCCCACCTCTTCCCATCATGTTCATTGTTTTGTTACGAACAGTCAAAACCAACATTTGAGCTCCAAAGTTTTGAACTTTCGCCAAAGAACAATGCCAATTCTGTTAACCAATATAATGAAAAACTCAGAGAATAAGCAGACAAAGATACTGAGAGGGTGGCTCAATTTCAGATGTTACAGATGTTCCAATACATATATAAAACACATAGAAGTCATCATATGTGTAATCCCAAAATGCTTAGGGTGATAAAGATATATAATATACACACACACACACACACACACACACACACACACACACACGAACATGCGTAACTGCAACTATCTTTATGATTTAATGAGGATATAAAAGGGATGGGTTAAGGTAGGTTTATCCACACAGTAACAAAAGCATCCCGGTACTTGAACATATATGGTATTTGATATTCAGCTAAGACATATGTCACTAACCCATAAAAGCTATCACATCCCCACCTAATTAAAGAAGATTTTGGTAGGTCTCCATTGGTATCAGCCTTCAGGGTATTTCCATCACTGGACACTACGGAAAAAATTCTTATCCCAGAGCATCGTCTACTTCCGCCTTGTTCTAATAAATTCAAGAAACAAATAAGCCTGAGTTGCAATGCACACAACAAATACGAGTAAAACCTAACATGATGTTTCTTACACTTAAGAATACTAAATTGCCACTAAACTAGGCACCACTTCAGAAATCGTGTAACCCATCCATGACATTCAAGCATGAATATGTGTAATGGTTGCATGGAACCTAGCCTAAGTACCGGATTCCATGGTATCTTGTCCACCCAAAGTTCCGGTGACCACTTTCTCTCCCTTGACCTCTGTTTCTCATCTACTCTCCTCCTCCACCTGTTCAACTTCCACTCTGTAACTTCTGGCTCTCTGAACTGAGCTCTCACTCTCTTTGTTGTCAATCAAACTGCCAGACCCAAATTGATTACCTCCAATTCCGCTCCCAACCTCAGATTTTTAGTATAGTTCTTCATCCTATGAAAGGTCTCCCAAATTATGAAATCACCCAACTCGTGTTATTCACTTAATCTCAACTACGAACCCCAGAAAAAACAACAAACCATGGTTAAATTCCCAATTCTGATTTCTGATCTGAACAAATCTAGCAGAAAATAGATGTTTTGTATTAAATATAGCTATTAAGTGTCAGTTTCTTTGTCTGCTCACTGACATTTCGTCGTTCTCTTCCAAAGGCTGCTCTTCACTATCCATCAGAGAGCAACCTGCAATTTCGTTGCTATCTCAAACAAATACCCCATATAAAGCAGACTAGAATCTCATTAAACCAAGTGTTTACTCTCAGTTGCCCATGGGAACTCTAAACCTATCACCCTCCTCCAACCAAAGACAGCAACGACAGATTCAGTTTCAGTCATTATTTCTAGCTAATATTTTTACGACTATCAACATAAAACTGTTGGCGTGTACAGATCAGAATCACTTACAGCGTTTGTGTTCATGCAATGTAGCATTCAACCATAAAAGAGACTTACAAGCAAGAAATAGGAACAACCAATAAATGACATAAAATAAACATAGGATCAGAAAATAAATACGAACCGGGCGAAGCGGATAGCCTAATATATTTAAAGGAACCCTCCCAGTAACTCCAGCCTTGTCTCTAGGGTGATTAAACTTGCAGGTCGCTCCAAACTTGCATGTTCCAGTCTTCAAATAGTACTATGAAACAGGGAAACATAAACATATAAGAATATGGGCAGAAAATAATGAAACTATAATCTAAAATTAGTATAAAGGACACAAATATTGAGAAGTATAGAATGCTAATACACAGGACATCCGAATTAAAATTAACTGAATTCATGATCAGAATAGAATGTGCACAATAACAATTATGTTTCCAGAAATAAAGATAACACGGAGAAGTTAAAGAATCAACGCCAGATAAAAAACCAGCCGTCCTCGGAACAAAAGTCACTTCACCTAACACCATTGAAGCAAAAGCCATCCAGCACAGGAAACAACGCCAAATTACAAACTACTGGGAGCTGATTTGAAAAGAAAATTAGCAATTTTGGAGATTTGTCTTCAAGAAGATTCAACACGTAATGAAAAGCAATACTATAGAGAACCTTTTTTTTTATCAAATAAGGTTTGCGTTGTCAAGTTGAAAAGTAACTTATATTGCCAAAAAATTTAACCGTACTTGTTCAACGAGCAATTTCAAATTAGAGTTGGTTTTCTTATTTTGGTTCGTGAAGGATCAATGAAGTTAAAGCTCCACTGGATAAAGCCTATAACAACCCATGATTGTTAAAATCTCAGGAGATTTATTTTAAAGGCTCAAGCAGATCAGCGTGCAATGGATGTTATATATCTTGGAAGGATTCTGTAAGGCACCGAGTCGATTTAGGTGAAAGAAGTATCGATATATTTTTGAGAGAGATCACATTAGAAATCCCCGTTTCGAAATGGAAAATAATGGTGATCCAGAGTGATCCAAAAAAGCTTTAACATGGTTGTTTCCTTGAGAGTTTGAAACTAAAAAATGGACATGCAAAAACAGATAACAAATGCAGTGGTCCGACATGTGCATTCCAAGACTTGCTACTGATAAGATTCAGTATAACAACCCTTTACATTCGATGCTAAACCTTAAAGAACGAACTGAAATAAGCAACAAAACAAAAGCTCAAATCTGGCAACGGATATTAGCACATGACCGCCGAATGCATCCTGATATCATTCTATCTTTGAGGTCATGTAGAATAAAGAAAGACATATTGCAGATGAAGTATAAGAGTTTGTCTGATAAGACATTTATGGTTTAAGAGGTACATTGAGGAAACAACAAACTCTGACTGTTAATAGGCAATGGAAATAAATGCATACCTCACAATCAGGCTGTCCTGGTCTTTCTGGGTACTCGCCTCTCAATGTGGCGGTGGCAATAGCCTGGAGTTCATAAATAGTTTGTTAGAAGCTTAAATTTATCAAACAAGGTTTATTCATGAAGGCACATATACCATAAAATTTCAGCCAGTGACAGACTCGGGATTGTACCCTACTAGGGGTCAACTTATATTAGCTTCCAAAATTATGAACTAAAATTAACTATCTCATGGTGTGTATAACGGTGATTTTTTGAAAGATATTGTACTAATGATTCTAATAGATTCGCATTCAGAACATTGTAACAAAACTTTTTCATAAGCAAGAGTTGAATCACAGAAGTGAGGAATGTCACACTGTAGTTACTGAAAGGTATAGATTAATGTTTATTTCCGAAATTGGGAGGGACCAAGTTTATTACAATTATACTTTGAAGGGGCTAGCACATATTACTTTGGTGAAAATACTCAATTCTTTGCAGGGGACCGCCTGTGTACGCTGCTGGGTCCAGTTTTGAGTAAAAAAATGATAAGAGATGAAAGGAAGTATAAGTTCACCTGTACACCAGGAAAGACTTAAGTT
Source organism: Linanthus parryae (assembly GCA_023055425.1). Lineage (NCBI taxonomy): Eukaryota > Viridiplantae > Streptophyta > Magnoliopsida > Ericales > Polemoniaceae > Linanthus > Linanthus parryae. Next base: position 25,630,869 of record JALGPY010000005.1, on the reverse strand, counting down.
TACTGTGCTGTGTGTTTGCAAATGGCCTCAACTTTTAACAACCATGTCTTATATGTTTGCAGATTACCCCCGAAGATTTTTAACCAAAATAAGAGTACCAAGAACATCTCACCGTACTCAATCAAAACTTAAACACCAAATGACCTGGCTAACAGTGAATAGAGCCCTAAAAAAAAGTACCAGCTACAGATTTCTGAATCTTTAATCAGTACCAGTGGTCTATTAGGAGGATGATTAAATCGACATGTCGCACCAAATCTGCATAGTCCTGTTTTGATGAAATAAGCACAATCAGGTTCTCCTTCACGCACAGGATAAAATCCAGATTCCATTTCTTCACAAGTTCTCAGGTTCATTTGCCACAGTGCACCTGAAATGATACTTGAGCAATCAGTTTAGGAGTTTGAGTATGTTGAAGAAAATAGATATATCTATGACTAACAAAGTCTGTTTCCAGCAAGGAAAGCTCGAAAAGAGTTCTGCTGACCGCAATCTCCACATACACCCACTGAAATTACCATTTGTCAATGCATGAATACTCCAGCATTAGAAAAAGAACAACCAAATTCATTGGTCTTCTTCAATCTAGAAATAATTGAATACTAGATATGTGATAGCGAAGCTTCCATTTTGTCTCTAGAATAATTCAGACAATGCAATGCACAAAATGGGAGATAGGGAACTGGTATTGCTGTGAACAAATTCATCATCAATATGATTCTGACTGGGTGAGACCACGTGATGAAGGAGAAGTGTAAGTGAAGTTAAAGCAACCAACCACAACAACTGTTCCGTGGACCTATGTTGCACAAGTTCTTCATTTTGGAGCCGAATCACGCACCGGATACGTATGGGTGCTTGGGTACGGCTGGGTGTGCCATGGGTGCTTCAGGGGTGCAAGGGTTGATTTAATATTATTTTCAAACTTCTGGGGTCGATTTCTAGCATTTCCAAAACTTTTTTATAAAAAAATAAAATACAAAACATTGCCTACCAGTTCAGCCCTAGACCCGTACTGAGAGAGATAGAGACTTAGAGAGGAGACGAACAGAGTCGACGTTCGTCGTTTCCGTCGCGTTCACCATCGCCCTTTGATATCGAGCTCATCAATCTCAAGTTCTTCTCTATCTGTATATATATACATATATGTATAAATATATATTCATATATATATATATATACATATATATATATATATGTATAAATATATATTCATATATATATATATATGAATATATGATAAATAATATAAATTTAAATATAAATAAATTCATCGCACCCTTGAATTTTGGAAATTCGTCGTACCCGCACCCAGTTCCCGCACCTGCACCCGAAACGCACCCGCACTTGTGCAACGTAGCCTTGGACGTTTGTCACATTCCATCAAGGTTCTTTTCAGGATCCGGACAAATTGGTAGAAATAGTCAAACAGTCCCCCTCCCTCTTAGTATGAAACATGTGTCCTGCCCAACGGCCTTACAATAGTCTATATTTTTATTACTGATACAAAGTGGATAGTAAATGTTCTTATAAAGTTTTGCATTGGCTGATAACCCTGTGTTTTCATAAAGCAAAGGAAACATATATTTCTCTTCCTGATGTAACTGAAAGGACCTATAATGCTCTCCTCCCTGTCCTCTCAAACCAACAGGAAGAGAAACATGATGAAAAGATACATTTACGTACGTGTCTTTTCATCTAATTCCATGTAGTTTGTACCTTACATGAGATAAGAACTCGGAGCATGTAACCAGTTCAGAATCATTATTCATCTCAGTATCGGGGTTAGTCTCTTGTATCTGCGCCTAATAAGATCCTACATTACTCCTCACATCGCCAATTGCTGTTGAGGAGGAACCAAGAACCAAGAATTCTTAACTTAAACCATTGTCCTCTTTATAATGAAATTAGTATACGTCGCACCAGATCATTATTTACCATTATGATAACAAGGAATAACAATAGTGAAATGCTAAACGTCACCCTTTTATTCTTCACCCTTTAGATATCTTCTCCTATGTGGATGTTTCTGATTGGTGATATGATTATAGAAATATCTTAAAACAAATAGTTATCAACAATCATATCTTGACACATAGGAGGTGAAAATAAAGGGTGAAGAAAAAAAGGGTGAAGCCCTCATAACGATATGATAGTTTCAACATTCTCGCCCACATGTAGCCACTAAAGTACTGTAATGGTATCTATCTGACACCTACATCGACTGCCAGAAAAGATTAAATTTCAAAAAAAATGCCTAGAAGAACACGATTGCTAGAGATCCCACCACTCATCTCCCACATTCCTTCCACACAGATGCGCAATCATGACAAATGAGTATAATGTTGCCAGTTTAGAATTTGAGTGTGAGATGAGTGGGAGATATTGGTGAAATCTCTAGCATATTAATTATATTTTTTTTTCTGAATGTCCGATGTGGCACTTCTCAACACGCTCCCTCACGTGTGGCATTCTTTGGCCTACACGTGGATATTTTCGCCTACGCGTGACGGTGAGCACGTGGGTTGTTAGATCATTCACATGTGTACGCCCGAGGCTCTGATACCATGTAGGAATCCATGATGTTCCACCCCAAAACCAATTGGCACTGAAGGAAGTATCTCATTAATTATACTTTTTCTTCTTGAATGTCCGACGCGGGACTTGTCAACATTTCTCTTAAACAAAATATCATATTAAAATGTATTCGATCCATAGAATTAAAAAAACCCAAACATAGCAAAAAGGATTAAAATGTGTACATTTACGAAAGCAGAAACAATTGAGAAAATAAGAATTGTTCTTGGTCTAGGTCTAACCTTGATCGAAAGGTTGAGAAGGGTCGGTTCGAGACTTGAGAATTCTGGCGTCTAGTTCTGAGAAAGGCAGAGATGTTTTTCACTCATCAATTAATTCCTTGACATCAACGACCATGGAATTCCCATTTCCGATACGACCCTCTACCGAAATGTTCAGTCTCCGGCGAGGGATTGTAGTGAAAAGAGTTCGGAGATAGAAACATTGAATTTGGGAGAAATTATACCAGAGAGAGAGAGGTTGGGGAATGCGGAAACAATCTCTCCCCTCCACAAGCACAGAGAAACAAGAAAAGCCAACCATCCAATACCGACTAACACGCACGCGCGCACTCTGATGAAATCACCCCGCGTTTCGGGAAGCTTCACGCTGCTTCGTGATCACCAGGTCAGAATCAGCACCTCATTTTGACACAGAGACACTTGTACCCCCTTCCTTGTCTGTGAAAGGATACTCAAAGGTGTTCAGGTGACTTTGTATCAAGTTTAGGGGATCAATAATAAAGGCAAAAGACAATAACCACCCTCGAGTTTAGGTAAAAATAATCCTGGGTCCCCTGTGTTTCGTATAATTCCACTTTGCTCTCTCGTAACTGACGGCCCCTAACGGACGGGGGTGAAAAGACAATTTTACCACTAGCATTTATGCAAAACTACACCACTATATAACTCATTTCTTGGGGCAATTGGAAATATGCCAGTCTGTGAATTGGTCTTAGAAAAATGCATTCGGGTGAATTGGTCTTTGAAAAATACCCTCCTTTTTAAACACTAGGTAACAAGTGGTTGTTAGCAGGGTAGTGGGGTCATCTGTCTCTCTCGTCTCCATTCTCTCTCTCTCTCTCGTCTCCATCTGCCTCTCGTCTCCATCTCTCTCTCTCGTCTCCATCTGTCTCTCGTCTCCAACTCTCTCTCTCGTCTCCAACTGTCTCTCGTCTCCAACTCTCTCTCTCTCGTCTCCAACTGTCTCTCGTCTCCAACTCTCTCTCTCGTCTCCATCTCTCTCTCTCTCGTCTCCAAAGACGGTATGTCTCGTCTCCAAACAGAATAGTTAAATGACTCTAAAAACAAACCCTAAAAACTCGTACTCTCTCTCTCTCTCCAACATTGAATTGTTTCTATCTACCTCAACCTACCAAGTACAGTTGAATTTACTTCAACTGTAAACTTTATGAATGTATACCTTAAACTCCTCAAGAATATGGCTCATTTGTCACTCTCATTGGCTCCAGTTCTCCCATAGAAGTATCCCATTTGTCTGTACAAGTCTCTCTCTTTCCTCACTTTTGTTCTTCAGCTACGGTAAAAACTTAAACTCTCATCTCTCTGCTTTTGTCCTTATTATATGTTGATCACAGTACTCTGAAATGTATGGTATTTTCATTTTTTACTTTCATCCTTACAATATGTTCATCACATTACTCTAAAATGTAGGTTACGTTCATTACATTTCTGCTCTGTTCTTCATTATTATTGGTTTGATGTGTGTTGTTGTATGTGGAGAGACTGTGACGAGTATATTCATCGTCTCTGTCTTCTCATAAGACTAAAACTGAGACGTGAACTATGCTCGTACCAGTCTTCCCCATGCACAACTGGGAAGAGCAAGGCCTGCCAGACTGGGACGAGAAATCTCTCGTCTGGCATTCAAATCACAGACGAGGACTCGTCCCGGTCTGGCATTTGATAGACTCGTGGGACGAGTAATCTCTCGTCTGGCCTTCAAATCGCAGACGAAAGATCACTCGTCCCAGTCTGGGGTGTGATAGACTCGTACGAGTACGATACCCAAAGATGACAAGACAGGGACGACAGAGACGAGCATACCTTAAACCCTAAACCCTGAAATCCTCTCTTATCGTGAAAAAATGGTATTCAATATTAAAAATGTAAATTGTAAGTCTTAAACCATATAATAATGTAATTTAAACTATAAACTCAAAATCATACAATCATCATCTCTTAATTATGTAAAGCCTAAACCTTATACATACCATTAAAGCATATATCATCCAAACAAAATCCTACATTTGTGGACACTAAACACTAGAACCAACTAAGTATCATTCCTATAGCCACTAAATGTTAATTGTAAGTCCTAAACCATATAATCATGTAATCTAAACTATAAACTCTAAATCATACACTCATCATATCTTAATCATGTAATGCCTAAACCTTATACATACCATTAAACTGTTGGAATTGTGCCCTAGAGGCAATCAATTAATTGTGACATTTATGGATTTACGATTCATTATGTTATCGATATGGAGATATGTTAACATGAATGAAGTCCTTAGAATATAAGTGTTATATTCTTAAATATCCCTAGTCAATTATAATGATTAATAGGACAATCATCTATAGACTAGTATGGGGTTGGATTGATATGGAGATATCATGATCCAACACATGGGTATGCATTAGGAGTAATGGCATACTGGATTGACCCATCTCCGAGAAGGCTACATACATGTTATGTTAAGTCACAAGCGCTTCTCGCGGTGCAATGGTATTGTCATCCTTAGACTTGAAGTCACTAGATATTCTAGTTGTGGATTATTGTGATCTTGGTAGCGTTAAACGCTACACCGTAACTGGGTAGTTATAAAGGCGTGTACTGGATACAATAAGAAGCAAGCTTAGAGATCGTAGTGGACGTAGATAGAATTTGTCCCTCCCACATAACGGGAGCAAATATCCTAGGCCACTCGAGGGATAGTGCTTATAAAATGTCTGGCCAGACTCAAATAAATCAATATAGGATATTGATGTTATTTGCACGAATAAGGCTATTCCCATGGATCGAGGAACAATGGATTGGATATACGAGTGTGACTTGTATGTCTCGTGTCCAATCCGGATATTGGGACAAAGGGATGAGACAATTACTTGCACAAGGTTTGTCATGATGACTATTCTATTTGTTGGCTAGAATGGATGTCTTGCTAGAGGCCGCTCCATATTAGTAAATAGTTACTACCAACTAAATAGAACCTATGGGGTCACACGCCATATAGGGGTGAACTAGACATGGGAAATAATTAATTAATGTGATTAATTAATTAAAAGGATCAAATCGCAACAACTTGCTAACTTAGTAGGACTAATATGCAAGTTGGACTAATCCATGTATAGACATGATTAGGATTTGCCAAGGTGGCCTAATTCATGTAGGGACATGATTAGGATTAATTTGCAAAATAGAACTAATCCATGTATTGACATGATAAGGACTATTTTTGCAAAAGGGACTAATCCGAACTTGAGTAGGATTATGAGGGGTTCTTTATGTAGTAGGACAAGGAGGTGTTGGACTATATAAAGAACACTCCTAGCTTATTTTTCTCTCTACACACCACACATCTATTTGATAGAAGAAAGGAGAGAATAAAGCAAGGAGAGAGCAAGTCCCAATAGAGGGCCGAACCCCCCATTGGGATTGCCGCCCCTACCCGTCGGCCAAAGGGAGCCGCCCCACCTCTTGGCACTCCATTGTTGGCGATTCCTTCTTCCTCCTCCATTCTTCCTAGCTAGCACAAGGGAATTGGAGGGTCTAGATCTCACCTCTAGGCGTGGATCAACCGTAGAGACGTGACACTATTCGCGTTTGAAGTCATCAAGGAGAACCCAAAGGTGTGTTTATGATTTCTAACCCTTACCATCGTTATGTCTCTTGACTTGTGATCCTTGGAGGGTTTTGCATGGTTTTAGGTTTGATTATGCTTCCGTTGCGCAATCCATGAATCAAAACCCTACAGTGGTATCAGAGCCACAGGTCGTAGAGCATAAACGTGGTTTATGTGTTACGTTTTAATTGTTTTACACCTTAAATTGATTGTTTATCGCGTAAAACAAGACAAATCAAGCATGGGATGCAATTTGTCAATAATTAATCATAACAAGATCTAATTTTTGCATTGGATGCATGAATTGGTGAGTTTGAGAAATTTTAGGATCTTAGATCTAGGGTTTGGGCATCCTTGGGGAAGAAGGAGTTCTTTCCATACAAGGAAACAACCAAACTTGGGCACCAAGCAAGGGAGTTGTTTTGGAAACAACTCCCAAAGGAGGTTCGGCCCCCCTAGGGGACCGCCCCTCCTTGCTTGCCGCCCAAGCAAGGCCGCCCTAGGGGCCGGGGCAGCCCTAGCCCGCGGCCTAGCCGCGTGGGCTAGGGGCCGGGCCGGCCCTAGGGCCTTTTGGTTCATCTTTTTGGGCCCGGGCAATTGGATTGTTGGGCCCATGGACCGTTTTAACCCTAGAACATCCTAAAATCAATTAAAATTGACCAAGCGCGTTAAAATTGGATTTTAACTGTTTATGTGCAATTCGCATGGTGATTGGATATGGCCTTAGGATGTGGTTTGATGTGGATGTTTAATTTTTGTGTTTTGGTTTACGGCCTGCGAGCTGATCAATTAATTGTAATAATTAATTAGGGTTTTATGGCCTGCGTGCCATTTTTTTTTTCTCAACTTGTGAGATTTATTTTATTTAGTATAGAAGTTAGCTAGTGCTAGATAAAGTAGATTGTTAGCCAAGATTGAAGAAAAGAAGCCCAAAGCCAAAAGGAGCCACAAAAGATGGAACATGGAGCATGGAGGATTCCACAAGACTACGAAGAATGGACCAAAAGATCAAGACGCATGGGGATGTGTTTGCTTTTAGGGTTCATAGATGATTCCATTGGCTTGGAATTATCTTAGTCTAGAAAAGGCCATATCCACATCACGTTTAATTTCTGTTTTGTGGTTGTTTAATTTATTGTCTTATTATTTTGTGGTTGGTGTATGGTTGATGCATGCAATTAGGATAATAAGATAATTAGACAACCCGGATCTATTATTTGGAGTTGTGCCCAAACTCAAATAGATAGACTAGTTGATATTGATCAACAAAAACAATTAAAATTTGAATTTAAAATCCCTCAAAATTCAAATATTGTGTTCTTGCCTTCTCGTTATTTAAACACTCATGATCATCATTATTTATCAAGTTCGTGCGTGCCAAAGCAGGGCGACTTGGTTCATAATGATGGAATGCGATGGCACGTAACAATGTGCAATTGTTTAGGTAAGAGGTTGAACACAACTAGGCTATTAATTTGATTAAGAAACCTAGAGGCAATCAATTGGGATTATCCATATGGATGGATAAATAAGGAGTTATTTGCCCGATTGAACCAAGAGTTGCATATGGGATGCAATTGGAATTGTTCCTACCTAAGAAGTAGTCGAATTATGGGTGACTTGCCAAAGCAAGCTCATAAGGAGATGAAAAAGATGGATCTTGGCCCACTAGAAAATATAAGGATATTTTCCGCATTAATATCTTGAGGGTTATTAATCCGTAGTAAAATAGTGGGAGCTATATTTGACAATTTAAATCCTTGTTGAATATAGTTAAACATCACAAACTTTGCATAATCCTATTATGTTGAATACCCATGGCATTAAACAAATAAAAACGCGACTCTATCTATTTCCTAGACTGGTATAAAACTGAGAATTGTTCTCAAATAAAAGGGAAATTGTTGTACATCGTAGAACATAAAGTTCTCTTCCACCGACTACCAAAAACACACCAAAACCTATGAAAGGAACACCAAAGAATGGTTCTTTGGTTATGACTTGTCTCATGCTAGCTGCCATGAACTCTGAGCTTTGGAAGCAAGAAGAGAGACATGGAGAAGTATGATATGATCATACATTGAAAGAAGCTCTTTCAAAAGAGGGAGCTAGACATGAAAGGTTTGAAGTGATGCTCCACTTTTGGGTTATGCAAATATACTAATTCAATATGATTGAAACATTAGTAAATATGCATTATCTATGAGATAGATAAAGAATAAAAGGTTATTCACCCAAGTGGACCAAGAATTGCATTGGATGCAATTATAGTTTTGTTTTAAAAGTTGATTTACTCAATATGATTAAAAAATCACTAAAACAAAACACTAATAATGGGCATGGGCAAAGCTGTTAAATAGTTAACAGCATGGGTAAGGGCAAATGGTTTGCGCCAACCCCATGGGTATAAAGCAAGCCTGTTGCTAAAACCAAGTTGCCTTAGAATTCCATAGATGGTGTAGAGGAAGAGAAACTACCCAAAGTACCTGGAAGTAAATAATAAAGGAATTATGAATTCCAATATAGGTATTTTGTTATAGAAATCAATGTGTCTATCTTATCATCATAAGTATATGATACTAGATGAGGATCTCACATTTATAGAAATGTGGTGGATCTCAAGAGACGAAGACAATTGGATAAGGAAGAAATAATCCTACACGTGGGGCTATGAAGCAAAGGGTTGCTGAATAAGCCGTGGGGAATTATTTCTACCTTTAAGAAATTGTTCATGAATTAGACAAAAGCGATAATGTCCCTACTATGAGTAGGACCATTATCATAGTTTCTTGTTTGGACAAGAAATCTCCTTATCATAATAAAAGGACAAATGTTGTTCCATTTATTATGGTATGCGTTATTGTAATGCAATTTTGTCTAAGTGGATTCTATATCCATGATCATGATAATTTCATCTATAACATTAACACCTAGAGGTTTACATATAATGATATGAACTTCACTTATCTTTAGCATTATCGTTTAGGCCTCATAAATAAGAGATACATATCTAGAACTCCATGAGGATGGATTTCTGGAACTCACTTGATTATTGAATCATATGAGACATGTAAGACTCATTAGGCAAAGATATGATCTTTTGGGGATCATACATATCGATGTATGAAGGCCACTAAGCACAAATGCTAAAGATGGTTTTCAGTACTTCATCATATTTACTGATGGGATCAGAGAAAATATGGTTTTGTGTATCTTATGAAGAAACAAATCGGAATCCTTTGAATTGTTCAAGGTATTCAGGAATGAAGTAGAGAACCAGCTTGGTAAAAGTATTAGGGCTCTACGATTGGATCATAGAGGAAAGTACTTGAGCCAAGAGTTTGACAAGAATCTATGGGAGTATTGGATATGATCTAAAACTCGCTCCACCTAGCACGCCACATGGGTTTGGCGTGTCTAGGAGGAGATATCGAACCTTGTAGGACACGGTTCGGTCCATGATGAGTCAAACAGAACTTCCAGTTTACTTTTGGGGCTATGTTCTAATTACAGCAAATTTCGCCCCTAACCTTGTTCCACCAAAAATGAAATATGAATAACGCCATATGAGATATGGACTAGGAATAGTCCTAGTATGTCATTCATAAAGATTTGGGGTTATATAGTTTATGTAAAAGGTTTACAAATAAACTTGGACTCAAGTCGGATAAATGTTTTGTGGGATATCCTGAAAAGGATATTATTTCTACAACCCAATCGAGAACAAACTGTTTGTTGCTCAAACCACATTGTTTCTAGGTAGAGATTGTCTCTAAAAGAAACAGTGGGAGGACAGTAGAACTTGAAGGAGTTCGAGAACCACACTAGAACATTGATCCTCTTGATGGAACATGAGTAGGATCACAAGGTGTTGTGGAGAAACCTACTCAGAAAAACACAAGAACCTCGTAGGTCAGGTAGGATATATCGAGGGACTAGAGAAATAAGGATTTCTCACAACCAGTGATATATTGCTCATCGAGATGAGCCTATAACCTATGAGATGGCCACGTGTGGCCATACTCTCAGAATTGGCTTGGAGCTATGAGATACGATATGGAATCCATGTGTACCAACAAAGTATAGACTTTGATGGAACCACCTAAAGGGTAGGACCCATAGGGTGCAATTGGGTTATGAGGAAACCAACATGGATGGTAATATGATTACCTTTAAGGGAAAATTGGCAGGAAAGGGATTTCATGTAAGTTCATAGTATAGACTATGACGAAATCTTTCCCAGTTGTGATGCTTAAATCCATTTGTATCTTGCTTGTAGCAATCTATTTAAAAGATTGGATGAAGCTTCTAGGAGTTGGAATCTTCGAATTGATGATGTAATCAAAGGAGTTTGATTCCATCAAAATTGAAGATGAGACTTGTGTTTACAAGAAGGTTAGTGGGAGCATAGTTATTTTTCTGGTCTTGTATGTGGAGACATACCTAATCATTGGGAATGTTGCCCCTACTTGGCAGTCTTACGTAGATTGACTAGGGAGTTGACTTTCTAATGGTAGACTTAAGCGAAGCAACTTGTGAAGATCTATTGAGGTAGATCAAGATGGTTGTATAGCTTAGGTCATAGTACATAAATTGACAAAGGTGTTGAAATGGTTCAACTTGAAAAGAATATTGATTCTTACCCATGTCACATGGAATTAGTCTTTGGAAGGCTAATTGTCTTACCAATTAGATTGGGAATGGACCGTATGAATTAGATTCACGAGATACGCTATGAGATGTACTAGGCCAGACGTGTCATATGGTATGACACAATGATACCAGTCAAATCCGGGTGAGAGTCACGGGATTAATTATCAAGATTATCCTTTAGTACTTGAGAAGCACTAAAGATGAATTTTTGATAAATAGATAATATGAAGAGTTTACTGTAAGGGGTTACAGTGATGCGAACTTCAAATCTGAAAGAAGATTCAGATTATAAGTCGAGTTTTATGTTCTGTCTTAGTGGGAGCGACTGTGAGCTGGAAAAGTTCCAGGCAAGATTCAGTCACTGATTCTAACACAGAGGACTGAGTAAATTAATGCATAAGATGCATTTACTCAGAATATTCAATCTCAATCAAATTGTTGATGGAGGAGATGTGAATATTTGCAAGGTACCAGCATATGTCTCGTCCCTACGCAGTGTAAGCGTGGAGGGCCGCGCTAGATCAATAGGCATATGATGCAGGAGATTGACTCTAGTGCAAGTGGGAGACTGTTGGAATTGTGCCCTAGAGGCAATCAATTAATTGTGACATTTATGGATTTACGATTCATTATGTTATCGATATGGAGATATGTTAACATGAATGAAGTCCTTAGAATATAAGTGTTATATTCTTAAATATCCCTAGTCAATTATAATGATTAATAGGACAATCATCTATAGACTAGTATGGGGTTGGATTGATATGGAGATATCATGATCCAACACATGGGTATGCATTAGGAGTAATGGCATACTGGATTGACCCATCTCCGAGAAGGCTACATACATGTTATGTTAAGTCACAAGCGCTTCTCGCGGTGCAATGGTATTGTCATCCTTAGACTTGAAGTCACTAGATATTCTAGTTGTGGATTATTGTGATCTTGGTAGCGTTAAACGCTACACCGTAACTGGGTAGTTATAAAGGCGTGTACTGGATACAATAAGAAGCAAGCTTAGAGATCGTAGTGGACGTAGATAGAATTTGTCCCTCCCACATAACGGGAGCAAATATCCTAGGCCACTCGAGGGATAGTGCTTATAAAATGTCTGGCCAGACTCAAATAAATCAATATAGGATATTGATGTTATTTGCACGAATAAGGCTATTCCCATGGATCGAGGAACAATGGATTGGATATACGAGTGTGACTTGTATGTCTCGTGTCCAATCCGGATATTGGGACAAAGGGATGAGACAATTACTTGCACAAGGTTTGTCATGATGACTATTCTATTTGTTGGCTAGAATGGATGTCTTGCTAGAGGCCGCTCCATATTAGTAAATAGTTACTACCAACTAAATAGAACCTATGGGGTCACACGCCATATAGGGGTGAACTAGACATGGGAAATAATTAATTAATGTGATTAATTAATTAAAAGGATCAAATCGCAACAACTTGCTAACTTAGTAGGACTAATATGCAAGTTGGACTAATCCATGTATAGACATGATTAGGATTTGCCAAGGTGGCCTAATTCATGTAGGGACATGATTAGGATTAATTTGCAAAATAGAACTAATCCATGTATTGACATGATAAGGACTATTTTTGCAAAAGGGACTAATCCGAACTTGAGTAGGATTATGAGGGGTTCTTTATGTAGTAGGACAAGGAGGTGTTGGACTATATAAAGAACACTCCTAGCTTATTTTTCTCTCTACACACCACACATCTATTTGATAGAAGAAAGGAGAGAATAAAGCAAGGAGAGAGCAAGTCCCAATAGAGGGCCGAACCCCCCATTGGGATTGCCGCCCCTACCCGTCGGCCAAAGGGAGCCGCCCCACCTCTTGGCACTCCATTGTTGGCGATTCCTTCTTCCTCCTCCATTCTTCCTAGCTAGCACAAGGGAATTGGAGGGTCTAGATCTCACCTCTAGGCGTGGATCAACCGTAGAGACGTGACACTATTCGCGTTTGAAGTCATCAAGGAGAACCCAAAGGTGTGTTTATGATTTCTAACCCTTACCATCGTTATGTCTCTTGACTTGTGATCCTTGGAGGGTTTTGCATGGTTTTAGGTTTGATTATGCTTCCGTTGCGCAATCCATGAATCAAAACCCTACATAAACCAACTAACATCCTCCCAAAATCCTACATTTGTAGACACTAAACACTATAACCAACTAAGTATCATTCCTATAGCCACTAAAGATGTTAATTGTAAGTCCTAAACCATATAATCATGTAATCTAAACTATAAACTCAAAATCATACACTCATCATATCTTAATCATGTAATGCCTAAACCTTATACATACCATTAAACCATCTAAGTATCATCTAAACACTAGAACCAACTAATTATCATTCCTATGGCTACTTAAAGTGTTATTAAATAATATCAAACATGAATCCCTAAATCATAGAACATCCAAGCATTTTAAGTAAACCCTAAGATTGTACACCTAAGACTGGGACGAGTATACTCTCGTCCCAGTTGTAAATACAGGGACGAGTATTCTCTCGTCCCAGTTGGAAATACTAGGACGAGCATTTACTCGTCTCATTATTGGAAATACTGGGACGAGCATTTCCTCGTCCCATTATTAAAATAAATATGTTGTCTGAGATGGTGGTGGTCCCTCTCCTCCCTGAAAAAAGTACAGAACATTCTGTTACCCATCATATGGTGAGAGAAAACCTTTTTTCTTTGTCAGACCAAACCCTAATTTCATCCAAACCCTAAAATCATTCACTCTCTTTCTACTATCCGAACCCTAAAACCTAAAATCATTCTCTCTCTTGACATGTAAAAATGGTGAGAAATTGATGTTCCGTGCTGTTTGGAATGGTGAATGGACGCGTGCCGAAGGTAGACACATATACATAGGTCAGGCAGTGAAGAATGCAGTTTTCAAGATAATTCAAGGCATTACCGTGGAATCTGTCCGCCTACCAAAAAGGTTGTCTTATGTTATCATTTCCAATTTCCAGATGCTAACCTGATCGAGCCTAATATCCTCACTAAAGATTTAGAAATCAAAGATATCTTTGATACTACGGAATAGGGATCTATTGTAACCATGTACGTCACGTTAAAGGATTTGGTGGATCAACCATACATTAATGCTGACGTTGCTGACTAGGATTTGATGGATCAAACTGAAACCCTTAACAATCAGTTGGTTCCTTTGAGCCCCCCCCCCTTACATACCGCGAGGATTACTTTCAGGGTTTAGAGATACTCGTCGAGGAACATGACGAAGACAGGGTAGCATATAACGCAATAGATCTCACTCCGTCTCCGGTTCACTGTAACAACATTGTGCAATTAGCTGACAAAGTTATGGTTGCCACTAATGAGTCAATGGGGCAAACTAATCTTGCATTGGCAACTGTTGCGGTAGATTGTACAGAGAGTCGTGGACAGACTGGTGTGGGAAGGCTAGACGGTCTGGAAATAGAGATGAAAGGTTTGTATACTGGGAGGGCGTTGTCCCACCATATCAGAACGGTTGCAGGTTTGAAGAGATGGACTTTTTACGTTTATAAGCGAGACCAGACTCGTATTATACTGCGGTGCTTGAATCGGGAATGCAAATGGATGCTTGGGGCTTACAAGCAAAAAGATTCCGTGCACTACCAGGTGAAGAAACATAACCCCATTCACACATGTACGGCATGCAGCGTAGATGGGAAGCACCGTAACATTAATAGCGAAGTGATCGCGCATGAATTGCTGGGAATGATGGGCCAAACAAAAAAGGCACCCACAATCAATGAAGTACAGAACATCGCCTTAAGAATGGGAAGTAGAATATCGTACTGGCCGGCATGGTATGCACGTCAAAGGGCCAAACAGATGATCCAGGGTACTCGTGCTCAAAATTACGCCGATCTTCCCGTGTTCATGTCATTATGTGAAATCCTGAACCCCGGTACTAAATGGGATATGGGAGTGGACGAAGGTGGTGTTTTCTTGTACTATTTCCTTGCGTTCGGGGCACAAATTCAGGGGATACCGTATATGCGACCCGTAATTATCATCGACATGTCGCACATGAAGAAAGAACCCCTGCAATTGGTCGTATGCACAATGGTTGATAGCCAGAAACAGTGCTATCCCATTGCATGGGGACTAGTGGACAAGGAAAACACCGCTGCATGGACTTGGTTCTTACACAGACTGAGGTTAATTGTCCAGGATCATGATGAGTTGACGTTCGTTTCAGATCGGCACCAGGCTATCATCAATTCAGTCAAGGCCGTGTACCCCTTATCCAACCACGTCCACTGCTATTACCATTTTAAAATGAACGCTCTGAAGCATTACAATACACAAAAGTGGGTGCCTCATTACCACGATGCGGCCTATACATTTGATAAGGATGCGTGTCAGTCACATCTGATAGACATGGGTATTGAGTGCGACCGTGTAAACAGCGTTAACGACAAGACCGTCGAACGTTACTTCCGGGATGCCGGTCTAGAGAAATGGGCAAGGTCCCATTGTAAAACAGCACGGTTTGAGATGCTTACATCCAACTATGCTGAGTCTATTAACTCGTTCCTGCTGCCGACCAGGTCTGACAAAGCTTTTACAATGTTCTCCCAAATATGCGACCATCAGAGCGAGTGGCACCTTAAAAAACGAAACCTCGGCTTTGACATGGGCAACACCTACCTGACTGCGAAAATGGAGAAAAGAATGTTGAGTCGTTCTATAAAGTGTATAGATTTTCGCGTGCGACCAATTTCAGAGTCTCTGTATGAAGTCCGCGGTAATCATCTGAAAACTCATATCGTGGAATTCAAACCTGGACATTGCCTCAGAACCTGCACGTGCGACAAATACCAACAGATGTGGTTCCCGTGTGTACATGCGTGTGCTTGTGCAAAAGAACTCAGAAAACTTGGTCGTTACAATGCCGACCATGATATGAAGGTCATGTACGACCACACCAGCAGGTTCTACTCACTGGAATTCTACAATTTGGCTTATGCAGGTACAATTAAGACTCCTCCCAACCCAGCAACGTGGAGCACAAGCGAAGTCACAAGCGAAGTACCTGCACACATAAGAAACATTCGCCCACTTCCACCGAAGAAAGTGGTAACAGTTGGGAGGGACAAGGAGAAAAGACACAAGCCAATGGTCGAAACCGTTCGTGAAAAGAAGCGAGGAACGGGAACGTACGGATGTAGCCATTGCCATGTAAAAGGGCATACCAGAAAGATTTGCCCTCAATTGAAAAATTAATGTTGTGATAGAAGTCGTTGTTCTTCGTTCTTTGTAATGTAATTCCAAGTTCGCAACCTTTTATGATGATTGCGCAAACAATATATCTTTTGTTTCGATCAATTATTGTGTTTTTTAATATGAATATGCATTTTATTACATAAATAAACAATATATCTTTTGTTTGGATCAATTATTGTGTTTTTTAATATGAATATGCATTTTAATACATAAATAAACAATATATCTTTTGTTTCGATCAATTATTGTGTTTTTTTAATATGAATAAATTGTTTATTACATAAATAAACAAATTATTTTTTAAATTTATTGGCAAAGAGGAAAACTTTGATACATTGTACAACTGTTACATGTTTTAAATTTTGATACATTTCTTACAAAAACTGTTACATTTTTCAAGAATGTATCAAAATTATTACAATTTCTAGAAAACATACATGCATGTTTTCTATAAAATGTAATAATACCCGGCACATGAACCTAAAATCTCTCTCCGTCTCTTCATCTACCCAGGAAGCATCTACAAAAGCCACTCCCCTGTTCTCTCCAAAACTCACCACAACTGAAATGGCAAAGAAGAAGATACCAAAGGAGTGGGAAAGCGACGACGAGGATAGTGAAAGGTCAAAGGAAGAGGACGAGGAAGAGGAAGAGGAGACAGAGGAAGAAGATGAAGACAGAGAAGAAGACAGTGACGAAGACAGTGAAGAAACTGACAGTGATGCAGAAATCACAGCCTCTTTCATGGAAAAAAGGGGCTCCGAAACGACTCAGTACACTGAAGATGAAGAGAAGGAAGATGATGATGACTCCGTGGACTGGCCGCCATCTCCGCCATCTCCGCCGCTGAAGAAAAGAAACAGAGACGACAGCAGTGAAGAAGAAGATCCGGAGCTCTGGCCTCGCAAACCTAAAAAACCCAAAAAAATGTAATCGTTCTTCAATGTTTTTATGTTTTTAATGTAATGAAATGTTTTGTTTCTGAACTTGTTCATCTTTAAGTTATGACTGTTCATCTTTCTCAAGTTGTTTCGTATTTTTTCTGGAAAAACACAGTTTTTCTGTTAGACGAGCAGTTGCTCGTCCCGGTTTTTACTGCTCGTCTTAGTATCAGTTTGACAATATAATTAGACGAGCAGAACTCTCGTCTCAGTATATTGCCACACTGAGACAAGGGAATACAAACAGGGACGAGCATTAACTTGGACGAGAAACAACTGGGACGAGCACACAAGTCTCACGTCCCAGTTGTTAAGAAGAGAGAAGAGAGAGTTTACATTTAAAAAGATACTTAATCAAAAGATAATTGAATTAGTTACAATGGTTAACCCTAAGTCAGGTCAACAAATAAACATAAGTGATAGATGGGTATTTTTCAAAGACCAATTCACCAGACGGGTAGGACGCCAATTCTTTCTCATTTCTTCTCCTCGTCCTCTGATTTCTAACCCCAGCAGTCATTTCTCTTCCATTCCTTCTTTCTTCCCTATATATGTGAACACAGAAGCAAATTCCTCGGAGGACCAAGATTCGACTAATGGTGTACGCACAAAGCCAACCATACGCTCTTTTCTCTCTCGCTCGCTCTCTCTCTTGAACGGGGAGGAAGCCGCATCAGTGTCTTCGGACACCGGCAGTGGTAGTGAACCAAAGGGAGTCGTACGCCACCAAGCCCAGCCAGTATGTCTCCTCCCCCGGTATCCTCCTCTCCTCAAACGCCCCACCGAATTGTTGTCGTTTACCCCGGCGTATTTCTTCTTATCTTCTCTCTCGCTCCCTCCCTCCCCATCTCTCTCTCTCCAACCTCTATCTTCCTTGTCGTCGATTACGATGATTGGGTTGTTTGTGGGTTGAACGCAGGGGGTTCATCACTATGATTTCCTTAGTTATAAGCTTCAATCAAAAGATCAAAACCAAGAGAGAAAGATTTGCATATTCTCGATTTGGATTTGGAGAGGTTCGATTTGGTATTTTGGTTCATCTTGGTTTATCTTCTTTGATTCCTCATGGGTTTTATCTGTAAATCAACCAACGCACTTTTGGTTTGATTCGACTGGATTTTGGTCGATTTAGGTGGTCGGTTTGGGTTTATTTTCGTTCGATTTGGGCTTTATTTTTGTTCGATTGGTTTATATTTTCTTTGATTCTTCATGA
Source organism: Linanthus parryae (assembly GCA_023055425.1). Taxonomy (NCBI): domain Eukaryota; kingdom Viridiplantae; phylum Streptophyta; class Magnoliopsida; order Ericales; family Polemoniaceae; genus Linanthus; species Linanthus parryae. Next base: position 25,612,343 of record JALGPY010000005.1, on the reverse strand, counting down.
ATTTTATTTGCAAATCAACCGACTCACTTCTGGGTTTGATTTGATTGGGTCTTGGTCAATTTAGGTGATCTACAGATCTTAGGTGATGGCTGACGAGGGAGAATCAAAGGAGACAGAGAGATGGTTTGTCTATTGGGTTTCTGAGGTTCGGAATTTGTGTGGCTTCGGTTTGTTTGTGTCTCTTGATTTTCCCCCTCTATGAGGCGTTGATGATAAATTTTTATCTATTGAACTTAGTTGATGATGCATTGATACTTTTCTGGAGGGAAATTAGTTTTTGCAGCCGTGGTAATGTAATCATTTATTGCCTGTTTTTTCAATTAATATATGAGCCTCTTGTTAAGTTTTGTTCTTTTTGTTGTTGTGTTGTTGTTTATTTGTTTGTCTGTTTTTACTGTTGATTTTGCTAGTGGGGATTTGGTCGCGGTGGAGGCGGTGGTCGAGAACACCAAGAACACCATTGATGTTTTTCGTGACCACTGGATACCGAGACCTGATAGCTTCAAGGTGAGTACCCGTCTTCTTTCCTCATAACCTATTCCGGCAAAGCAGTTGATTTTCACATACACCAAGCAATAGGATATGGCTCAGGTACAATCTCCTTTAACGAGGGAGATGTCAAGGAGGTCGATTCTATTATTTTACCGGTAACACAACAAACCGACTCTTGGGCATGGTTTTTTGATGGAGAGGGAAGTGATGCGCTTTCTAGCGTGCCATTCGCAAGTATACGAATCAAGTAATATAGAGAGTATTTTCGACTCGGATTATCGATCCCGCAGGAACTTTGCAGGTTTTCATAGTAATCAGTTTTAACGAACAAAGTGTAAAAATGAGGAATATTTTGAGAGTTTGCTTACTAACTAAGTACTGAAAGTAAAGACTAAAATTATTAATCTTTTTGTGAGAATTTTCTGAATAATTTTAGGGTTGTAAAACTAGGGTTTGAGATACTAGGTCCCGGGATCCCCTAGGGTTCTTCAGATTTTCGTTCTTTGTTTGACATGAAAACACACAGCAGTCTCGTTATCTGTGCCACGTACCAATTGTGCAGTATCTTTTCTTTTCCTGCACGTTATCACAATCCTGCAGACTGTCGGATTCCTGTTAAGCTGCCTAAGTCTGCAGTCTCGTTCTAAGTCTGCTAGGGTTTCTAACCTGTCCTGATGGCCGGGTCAGATTCTCTAACAGTTGGTCTCAACGATTTCAGGCTAGTCCTAACTTCCCTTCGCTAGTCGGCCCATCGGGGTAAAGTGATAAATTCTGTCTTCTCTTCCTAACCCTAACCAGACATTTTCACCTACCGGCTCGGGTCTGTAGCAATCCTGGTTAGCTACTTCGATCATGCATAAACACTCAAATTCAAAGACAGAATAACGAATAAAGCTGCTGAATTAAGATAGTACGATCATGAATTCATAGTCAAAACGTAGAACTAATCTCTGAAAACGAAACCCTAGGTTCACCGAGAACCTAGGTAAAAGTTTAGCTACTGAAATTCATAACGTAAATAACACAGTTTTTGAATGAGAGAGAAGAAGAGCAAACGGCTGTCTTGAATCTGGATTCACGTTTCCGTGCTCTCCGGGGATGCTCCAACTTCTCTGTGGATGTGTTGATGTGTGTGTTCAAAACTAGTCTGGACGAGTCTTTAAATAGTGCTGTTTTTTCCCGAAACACTGTGCCAGAATTTATGAAACTGCCATCGGTCCACCGACTCAAAAAAGTCAACCTGCCTGCTTATATACGCAACAGGCTGCGTATATAAGCAAACAGGGGCCCACAAAGTCAACTCCCTCTCTCCTGCCTGCGTATATACGCAAGCCCCTGCGTATATACGCAAGCCCCTGCGTATATACGCAGGCAGGGGGCTCCTGGTGCCCTGGCTAGGTCCTCTGCTGGGCCTGGCTGGGTCTTCTGGGTCCCACAATTCTGCCTGAAATCTCTACTTTGCCCTCCTTGGTGTCTTCCTGCTCTTTTCTGCCTCGGCATGCGTTTTGACCCGAAACTTGTCCAAATTACCAAAATACCCTTGGGTCAAAACCGCTCCAAATTCTGCTCAATCCTGACTCTGGCCCTAGAAAGACTGCTGACTGAATCTGGGCGCCAAAATCCAACCTCGACTTCCGAAAACCCGGGCGCGGTGTCAAAATGACCAAAATACCCCTGGGTCAAAATTGTCCCGGAAATCGTCACAAACCTGAAATAGCTGCTCACGACTCCAAACACCGGAAACCGAGACTCCTTAATCGGACGTGGCCTGTCCGGGACCCACTCTTGACGGGAGTCGGTTTTTCGGCCGGACTCCGTTTCAGCATTATAACCTGTTTTCGGAAAGCCCTTGACGTCTCCGTTCTTTTCCCCCTGGTTTCACTTCAAAATTCCAAGTCAAGCTCAAGATATTGTCAACCGAGCGCCTCCTGGTGATTCTCGGTTTTGGCATTTTCGACTTCCTCGGTCGGTTTTCACTGCTCGTTTTTCCTCCAGTCTTTCTGTTTTCCATTCCACTCTAATTTTTACCAGTCTCGGTCAAATCCTGCTCCGAGCATTTTCTGCACGTTTCCGAGGCGATCCCGGTTCTGTCTCGGCACGCATCCCAATGCACATTTCGAACCTGTTCCTGTAAAGACAACATGAACAAACCTGCGATCATATCCAATAAAAGTACGAAACATGCAGAAATTTACGAAGAGCAAATAAACGTCTCGTTCCTAAAATCGAGGCTTTCCGAGGGTGAATTCTGGCTAAAACACGGCTTTCCGACACGATGGTACGTCAAATCAGGCTAAAGATAACCCCTAATTGGGCGTTATCATGAAGTTACATTGGCGTCGAGTAAATGACAAGAACTAAGTGATATGGTGAAATGACAATGTATCAACAAATTGTCTAAGCAATTAACCAAAGTTTGAAACCTGTCAATTCCAAGAAGGGTCATGTTTACAATATAGCGTGCATATCATTCGTCACTACTTGCAGCAGGTAATCTTGTTCGAAGGGGCTGCGATATTCCGTTTTGTTGTCCGATGGGCGGTAAGGAGGTGGAAACAAATGTTCATGTGTTTGCTCGATGCAAGGTCACGAGAAAAGTATGGGATCTTTTTATTTTCCTCTGTACCCATGGCTTCGGATGTCGAGAACATACAAGGATGGTTTGAACTTTGTTGGGATGGATTGTCAAAAGCGAAGGCGGTTGAGTTTGTGGTTACTATATGGGTGTTATGGAGGAGGGGGAACTTGCAGATTTTCGAAAACGTTCACCAAGACGAGTATACAATCCTCAAATGGATTCAACATCACAAACCTACCAGTGTACCAACTAAGGATGAAGGAGAACCATTAAGGGTAATGACTGACACACCGATTTTGTGGGCGCCACCCACTTATGGTTGGCATAAACTGTTGGGTTTTGACGTAGGTAACGCAGCGGAATAACAAAATTTAATCCTACTCAAAGCCCACCAAGGATCACAGGAAGAGATATCATAACATGATAAGGGACATAGTAATTGTGTACCTTTTGGTTTGAGAGATCACACTAAGAATGATGTCCTCGTCTCTACGGTTGATCCACGTCTAGATAAGAGATCTAGATTCTTCCTTCAACAAGTGCTAGCTTGAACCGGAGGAAGAGGGAAGAACGAATCAAACAACGAGGGAGAAGGAGGGGTTCGGCCCTACTTTGGCGCCAACGGGAAGGGGCGGACGGCCTAGGGGCGGTCGGCCTCTAGGATTGTCTTGCTCTCTCTTTCTTGCTCTCTCCCACTCTCTTGTGTTATGTCTAATAACATTAACATTAAGTGGAAAGGAAGCTAGAGCCTCCTTTATATAGTCCAACAACTCCTTGTTAACTACATAAAGGTCCTTCCTAGTTCTACATGAACTTGCATTAGTCCCTTCCTTGCAAATTAGTCCTACTAAGTTTGCAAGGTGTTGCATAATGATCCTTCTTATTAATTAATCACACTAATTAATCCCAAATCTAACTCTACTCTATTTGACGTGTGACCCCATAGGTTTCTACTTAGTTGGTAGTAACTTATTACTAACATGGAGCGGTGTCTAGCAACACATCCATGCCACCCAACTTAATAGAAATAATCAGTGATCCCAACAAACCTCTTGTGCCCAATATCTCATATTGAACTATCCCTTTGTCTCCATATCCGTATTGCACACGAGACATAAATAGTCACACTCGTATATTCAATCCATAGTTTCTCGATCATGGGAATATGCTTATGCGAGCAGATAACATCAATATCTCCATATTGATTTATCTGAGTCTGGCCAGACATTCACTAAGCCTCATCCTCGGAGTGGCCGTGGATATGTTCTCCCATTATGTGGGAGGGACAAATCATCTCTACATCACTACGATCTATAAGCTTGCTTCCTATCAAGCCCGATAACTACCTTTATGATTACCCAATTACGATGTAACGTTTGATAACATCAAAGCACGATATTCCACAACTAGAGTATCTAGTGACTTCAAGTCTAAGGATTGCAATTATATTAGCACTACGAGTAGCGATTGTGACTTTAACATAATCTAATGTATCCTTCTCGTTGTGGGTCAATCCAGTATGCCATTACTCCAAATGCATACCCATGTGTTAGACTTGATATCTCCATATCAATTTACCCACATACTAGTCTATATTTGATCGTCCCATTAATCAATATAGTGGACTAGGGATATTTAAGATAAATAACACATTGTATCTAAGGACTCCATTATATTAAATATCACAGTATATAATAAATGAATATTATAGCCAAAAACAATGTTCATACGAAATATTAGATTGCCTCTAGGGCATCTATTCCAATAGTCTCCCACTTGCAATAGAGCCAGTCTGTCGCATCTCGTATGCCTATAGATCTGGCGTGCTCTTCATGCTTTCGCTGCGCAAGAGGTTTTGTGAGCGGATCTGAAAGATTGTCATCCGTTGGAATCTTGCACATCTTCACATCTCCTCGATCGATCATACCACGAATAAGATGGAATCTCCTAAGTACATGCTTTGATTTCTGGTGTGATCTTGGTTCCTTGGCTTGTGCGATTGCCCCGGAGTTGTCATAATACCACTCTATGTGATCCACGATGCTAGGGACCACACCTAGCTCAGTGATAAACTTATTTATCCAAACTGCCTCTTTTGCTGCTTCTGCAGCAGCAATGTACTCAGCTTCTGTTTTAGAATCAGCAACTGTCCCTTGCTTGGAACTCTTCCAGCTCACAGCTCCTCCATTCAGGCAAAACACATATCTAGACTGCGATCTGTAGTCATCTTTGTCGGTTTGGAAGCTCGTTAGTGTAACCCTTTACACATAGCTCTTCCTTTACTCCAAATATCAAGAACGCATCATTAGTTCTTCTTAAGTACTTTAGGATGTTCTTAACAGCAATCCAGTGACTCTCACCCGGATTGGACTGATATCTGCTCACCATACTCAACGCGTATGATACGTCTGGTCTAGTACACAACATGGCGTACATGATGGATCCTATGGCCGAAGCATAGGGTATCCTACTCATGCGGTCCTTCTCAATCTCATTGGAGGGACAGTCACTCTTGGAAATAGTGACTCCATGCGACATGGACAAGAATCCCTTCTTGGAATCTTGCATGTTGAACCTCTTCAACACCTTGCCGATATATGTAATTTGACTTATGATGAGCAACCTTCTAGATCTATCCCTATAGATCTTTATACCAAGTATATAGGCTGCGTCTCCTAAGTCCTTCATTGCAAAACACTTTCCTAGCCAATCTTTAACAGATTGCAAAGTAGGAATGTCGTTTCCAATGATTAGTATGTCATCCACATACAAGACCAGAAATACTACAGAGCTCCCACTAACCTTCTTGTAAACACAAGGCTCATCTTCGTTCTTGATGAAGCCAAACTCTTTGACTGCATCATCAAAACGCCGATTCCAACTCCTAGAAGGTTGCTTTAATCCATAAGTGGATCTTTGCAGCTTACATACTTTGTTGGCATTCTCTGGATCCTCAAAACCCTCTGGTTGTGTCATGTACACATTGTCGAGGAGGTTTCAATAAAGGAACGCTGTTTAGACATCCATTTGCCAATTCTCATAGTCGTAGTATGCTGCAATAGTAAGTAAGATTCGAATGGATTTATTCATGGCGACTGGCAAAAATGTCTCATCATAGTCAATACCATGAATCTGTCTATACCCTTTGGTACCAATCGCCCCTTATAGGCAACTATGTTGCCATCCATGTCGGTCTTCTTCTTGAAGACCCACATGCACCCTATGGGCTGAGCCCCTTCAGGTGGTTCCACCAAAGTCCATACTTTGTTGGTGTACATGGAATCCATTTCGGATCTCATAAATTCTAGCCACTTCTTAGAGTCTGGGTCTTTCATGGCTTCTCCGTAGGTTGCAGGCTCATCGTCCATGAGTGGTACGTCATTGGGCTCAGTCACGAGAAGTCCATACCTCTCTGGCTCATGACGCACTCTCCCTGATCTACGGAGTTCCTGTGTTACTAGAACAGGTTCTTCCACAACTACTGTTCATATTCCATCATCGGTTCAGTGATTTGTGGTTCTTGAATTTCTTCAATTTCTACAGCCCTCCCACTTGCTTATTTAGAGACAAACTCTCTTTCTAGAAACACGTCGGTTCGAGCAACAAACACTTTGTTCTCGGTGGGATTTTAGAAATAATATCCTTTAGTTTTCCTTAGGATATCCCACAAATTTACACTTATCCGCTTTGGAGCCGAGCTTGTCTGTTTGTAAACATTTTACATAGACATCGCAGCCCCAAATCCTCATAAACGACACTATGGGACGCTTCCCAGTCCATATCTCGTATGGTGTCTTCATGACTGATTTGGATGGAACACGGTTAATGGTAAAAGCTACCGTCATTAGAGCATGTCCCCAAAAGGATTTCGGAAGATCTGTTTGAGAAATCATAGATCGCACCATATCCAATAGCGTGCGATTCCTCCTCTCGGATACGCCATTCCATTGTGGCGTTCCGGGTGGAGTGAGATGGGATACTATCCGACACTCTCTAAGATACTCATCAAACTCTTGGCTTAAGTATTCTCCTCCACGATCTGATCGTAGAGCCTTAATACTTTTACCAAGTTGCTTTTCTACATTCTTGAATTCCTTGAACAATTCAAAGGATTCGGATTTGGCCTTCATAAGGTATACAAATCCATATCTACTGAAATCATCAGTAAATGTGGTGAAGTAGGTGTAACCACCTCTGGCAGGCGTGGGGAATGGTCCACACACATCAGTATGTATGAGTGCCAATAACTCACTAGTCCTCTCTCCTTTCTTGTTGAAAGGGGACTCTGTCATTTTTCATAATAAACAAGATTCACACGTCTCATATGATTCTAAATCAAATGAGTCTAGAAGTCCATCCTTATGGAGTCTAGATATGCGTTTCTCATTTATGTGGCCTAAACGATAGTGCCATAGATATGTAAGATTTAAATCATTAGTTTTAATTCTTTTAGTATTTATGTTATAGATTGGACTATTTAGATCAAGGATATACAATCCATTAGACAAATGCGCACTACAATAGTGCATACTATCAAAATAGATGGAGCAACACTTGTCCTTTACTGAAAAAGAAAAACCCTTCTCGTCCAAACAAGAAATGGAAATAATGTTTCTGCTCATAGCAGGCACATAAAAGCATTTGTCCAATTCTAAAATAAGTCCATAAGGCAAAGATAGCTCATAAATGCCTACAGCTAATGCAACAACACTTGCTCCATTCCCGACGCGCATATCTATCTCCCCTTTACTCAATCTTCTACTTCTTTTCAAATCCTGCACATTTCGACAAATGTGAGAACCATATCCAGTATCCAATACCCAAGATGAAGAAATAGAAAGATTGACGTCTATAACATAAATACCTGGTGGTGGTGGAATCACTATTCCAAGCTTCTTATCCTCCAGATATTTAGGGCAATTCCTCCTCCAGTGACCCGACTGGCTGCAGTAGTGACACTCACCTTTAGCCATGCCTCCACTAGGATTTAGGGCTTCCTTGGATTTCGCAACTTTCTTGCGCTTTCCTTTGGAAGTAGAGGCAACTCCTTTGCCCTTCTTCCTATGAACCATCATTATTGCCTTGCTTTTTTCCTTTGTTGACGCTCTATTGCGCTGTCTTTAGCATGATCAACAAGTCTGGCAGAGTCTTACTGATCTCGTTCATATTATAGTTCATGATGAACTGATTATAACTGTCAGGCAACGATTGCAAGACAAGATCAGTTGCCAAATCTGGGCCTAGTGGGAATCCCAGTCTCTCAAGGTTCTCTATGTACCTGATCATTCGGAGCACATGAGGCCCTACTGGATTCTCCTCTGCAAGACTACTCTTGAATAACGCTTTAGACACCTCATAGCGCTCATGCATTGCCTGTTCCTGAAACAATTGTTTCAAATGTATGATCATATCATAGGCTTCCATATTCTCGTGCTGCTTCTGAACCTCAGGAGTCATGGTGCAAAGCATGAAGCAAGTCACGTCATTAGAATCATCAATATGTTTCTGACGTGCCCTCACATCCGCTAGAACAGACTCATCTTGTGGTGGGGCTGGAATTGGAGTGTCCAAGACGTACAACTTCTTTTCTTTCTTAAGGACAATCCTTAAGTTTCTGTACCAGTCAAGGAAATTTGTTCCAAACAGTTTATCCTTCTCAAGGACAGATCGTAGGGATGAAGTCGATGCGTTGTTATTTGCCATTTGGAACAAAACGAGAAATGTGCAATTTTAGTATTTTAAACAACTTTAACTATATTCAAAAATGGTTAGATTATCAAATATAGCTCCCACTATTTTTCTCGGATTAATAGCCCTCACCATTAATGCGGAAAATATCATTATATTTTCTAGTAGGTCCAAGATCTCTTTTTCACTTCTTCTTGAGCTTGCTTTGACAAGTCACCCAAGAATAGGTTATTTAGGTAGGAACCATTCCAATTGCATCCCATGCAACTCTTGGTCCAATTAGGTGAATAACTCTTTATTCTTTATCACATGGATAACGCCTAATTGTCATGCCTCTAGGCTCATCAATCTAATTGAATCTTACCCACTTGCGTCCAACCTCTTGCTTCAACATACACACATTACTATCTTGTGTCGTCCGCAACACACCATGGTAAATTAAAATTGCCTTGCTTTGGCAAGTCCGGATTTTAATGAACCCTGATCATGAAGGGTGTTTTGGAAAGAGAAGGCAAAACGCAGTATTTAATTGAGGGATTTAATTTTCTTAATTTGTTTTGTTGATCTAATCAACATGATCTAATTATTTGGATTGGGCAATCCACAATAAAAGACCATCATTGTTTATTATTATTATGTTGTTAACGTTTTGCTAGTATCGCCATACACACAAATATAAATAACAAGACATAAATAATAAACATCCACAAAAAAAAAACGTGGCATTGATATGGCCCCTAGACTAAGATCTTATCAAGCCAATGATAATATCCAATTGTCCTAAAGTGACAAGCTCATCTCCATGTGCTCCACCATAGCCGCGCGCCTAGGAGGGTGTCGTCTTTGTCTTTTGGCTTCTTTGGTTCTCCGGTCTTCTTCTCCATGCTTTTGGCTATCATCTAAATATTTCTAATTCTAGCCTAACATCTAGAATAAATAAATAATAAAAGCCTCACATGTCGAGGAGAAAAGACGACTCGCAGGCCGTAAAACCTTAATTAATTATTTCATTAATTTGATCAGCTCGCAGGCCGTAAACCAAACCACAAAGCAATAAACATCCACAATCCTAGGCCATATCCATCCACCATGCAACAAAGCACATAATACAGCTAAAACCAATTTTAACGCGCTTGTTCAATTTTAATTAAATTGGGTAATTAGGGTTACAACGGTCCAATGGGTCCAACCTAAGCCTAGGCCGAACCCCAAGGACCGCTGCCCGCCACTTGGGCACGGCCCAAGGCCGGCCGCCTCTTGTGACCCGCGCCCTTGCTTGGCGCGCAAGGAAGGGGGCGGAAGGCTAGGGTTTCGGCCCTAGCATCCTTCCTTCTTCCTTGTTGCCCAAGCATGGTTGTTTCATTTTATGGATGTTTCCGTAAATTGTTTCCATAATTGAAAACTCCTTTTCAACTATGTGCCCATGAACCCTAATTTTTTTCAAGAACTCAATAATTCACATCCTATGTGATAAAACTCACCAATTCTAACATCCAATGTTAAATTAGATTTTGTTTATATTGAATCAAATTCAATTTGCATCTACTATGTCAATTATTTTAAGTTTTTGCGTAATAACAATAATACGGTGTATAAACTGAAATTGTAACACATAAAATTATGTTATGCTCTACGACCTGTGGCTCTGATACCACCGTTGGGTCTACGGTTGATCCACGTCTAGAGGTGAGATCTAGATTCCTCCTTCAACAAGTGCTAGCTTGAACCGGAGGAAGAGGGAATAACGAATCAAACAACGAGGGACAAGGAGGGGTTCGGCCCTCCTTTGGCGCCGACGGGAAGGGGCGGGCGGCCTAGGGGCGGTCGGCCTCTAGGCTTGTCTTGCTCTCTCTTTCTTGCTCTCTCCCACTCTATTGTGTTATGTCTAATAACATTAACATTAAGAGGGAAGGAAGCTAGAGCCTCCTTTATATAGTCCAACAACTCCTTGTTAACTACATTAAGGTCCTTCCTAGTTCTACATGAACTTGCATTAGTCCCTTCCTTGCAATTTATTCCTACTAAGTTTGCAAGGTGTCGCATAATGATCCTTCTTATTAATTAATCACACTAATTAATCCCAAATCTAGCTCTACTCTATTTGACGTGTGACCCCATAGGTTTCTACTTAGTTGGTAGTAACTTATTACTAACATGGAGCGGTTTCTAGCAACACATCCATGCCACCCAACTTAATAGAAATAGTCAGTGATCCCCACAAACCTCTTGTGCCCAATATCTCATATTGCACTATCCCTTTGTCTCCATATTCGGATTGTACACGAGACATAAATAGTCACACTCGTATATCCAATCCATAGTTCCTCGATCCTGGGAATATGCTTATGCGAGCAGATAACATCAATATCTCCATATTGATTTATCCAAGTTTGGCCAGACATTCAATAAGCCTCATCCCTCGAGTGGCTGTGGATATTTTCTCCCATTATGTTCGAGGGACAAATCCTCTCTACATCACTACAATCTCTATGCTTGCTTCCTATCATGCCCAATAAATACCTTTATGATTACCCAGTTACGGTGTAACGTTTGATAACATCAAAGCACGATATTCCACAACTAGAGTATCTAGTGACTTCAAGTCTAAGGATTGCAATTATATTAGCACTACGAGAAGCGATTGTGACTTTAACATAATCTAATGTATCCTTCTCGTTGTGGGTCAATCCAGTATGCCATTACTCCTAATGCATACCCATGTGTTGGACTTGATATCTCCATATCAATCTACCCACATACTGGTGCGTGGAAGGATTACGAAGAACGCAGAGGATTCGAGGCTGTTATTCTAGATGCAACCGGGGCCTGGACGACAACAACAACTGGCCCGTTTCCGGACGTGAAATTGACAGGTTTGGCAGAGGTCCTAGCTCTCGGGAAAGGTTTGTCACAACTTACTTGTGATACCATCGGGTGTATCTAAGATTGTCATCTAAACTGGTTATCAGCGGATAGTCAAGGATATGGATGCGGGTTGACCATCACGTTCGCCCTCCGGGTTGGTGGTTGAGGATTGTAGAAGACTAACACATTGTTTTGAGCAAGTGATTGTGCAATGGTGCCCAAGGAAAGTGAACCTCTCGGCACATCAAAATGCTGCAGTAGGATATGCGCTTCATGTTGTGAATGTTTGGATGTGTTGTACTCCCAATTGGAGTCATCTTGATGTAATTGAGTTTGGGTATTCCCCACCTGTTAATTGAAATGGAGCATTCACACGTTTGAGTTGATTGATATTACTCTGTCTCTTCTTTTCATCCCCACGTTGACCTTTCGATTCGAATCTGATTCACTTTGATCGGGTAATTTGGATCCTAAAACGATACAATTTTTGATAATTTTTTCAGCGTGTTATAGAGCAGCATTTACTCTACAACATCATGAAAATATTATAAAAAATTAAATCATTTTGTTATCTAAATGACCGGGTCAAAGTGACCCAATAAATAGTGATAAAAGACACAATGTGGGGAAAGAGAAGATAGAGAGTGGTAAGTTGTAAATATCAATTAGTTTCTACTACTCCGCAACCCTCCACACAAGTAACCCCAAAAGGGTTGGCAGAGTTGGCAACCACATGGGACTTAAGGGTGTGCTTCCCTTGGAGCATCTCCAACAGCAAAACTGTCGTTGGACTAAATTTGTACTTGCCCTAAATTTTCCACTAGCACTTTTTGAGTTGTTGCTCCAGCAGCTAGCCTAAATATAGGTCACCTGCATTATTTTATTATGTTATAGTTTTCATTATTAAACAATTATGTGACTATATCTAATAATTTTCATACTTTATAAATGCAATATCGAAATAATTAAATTATTATTATTTTTGAGAAAAGAATTAATTAAATTATTGAAGCGAGTTGAAGGTAATTTTTGATTTATTTTTTTATGTTTTTCACTTTGGTTGTAGATAAATTTTTTATACATTTTTTAAATTTACCGTTGCTTTTGGTGAATCCGGATGTTGGAGGATCTCAGGAGGAGGATCAGAGGAAGAACAGAGCAATGAATCAGAGGTTTTTATTTTTTACACCAGCTTCAACTGTCATGTTAGGCTAGAACTGATCTAATTATAGGTCTGACTCAAATTTATGCCAAATTTTGCACTAGTTGTTGGAGCTGGTTTTTGGGCAAAACTAGCCTAAATTTGTGCCAAAGACAGAGATGCTAAGTTAGAGATACTCTTAGGTCCCAGGTTCGAACCACACGAACGCCAATTTTCTTGAGGCCATTGGGGATGGATTAGCTGAGATGCGCGCAAGCTGGCCCGAACCACACTTATTAAAAAAACACTCCCCACACAAGTCGGAAAAAGAAAAGAAAAACAAGAGCCTTAACCCACTTTGACTCCTCTCCTTCCTCTCCCTCCCCTCACCTTCCTCGTTGCGGCACAAGTTCTGGGGATGGTGCGAACCCATCTCTCAATGCCATAGCAAGCAATACACAGCTCTCTCTCTCTCTCCCTTCACCGACAACCCCCCTTGATGACCAATTATTCACCCAACTAGATCCGATCCCGATCCCTGAGATCTCCACCCGTCCCTTGCAATTCTCCGTTTCAGATTCGCCATTGGATCCAGACGTTAGAGCAGAGACCTTGCAATGGGTTTGCGATCAAACCCTTTTCCTAGGAGGGTCCTTTGCTTCCTCTTCATTGCCCTCTTGGCCACAACTCGCGTCTCTGCTCGGGTAATCATCATAAACCCTCTCTCTCTTTTGTCGTCGTTTGCTTTTGGGTGTGCCTGAAATGCATAGCTTTGACTTGTTTGTGAAGGGGTTCGTCGACGAAACTGACAAGGAGGACTCCAATGGATCGAATACCCACCTTGACCTGACCAGCAAAGTGAGTGTTAGCTCAATGAAATCGAATTTGATGTGTTAATGTAGTGTTAATTATGGGTTAATTCCGTAAAGGGTTGGTTTTAGTTTTATTTTTTCTGTGCAAAATTTATCATATTGACTTCAATTTGGGGTTGCTAGTATAAATAAATTCTCCTGCATTTTAATGGTACAGATTGGTTTGGGTGAAGTTGATGAATCTTTAAGCAGTATAAGTTTCAGCTTAGATCCCGATGGTCTCGGGATTTTCGATGCATTCTTTGCAAGTTTTTCCATGATTCTTGTCAGTGAGGTTTGTGTTCTCTCAATCTGGAAACATTCACTTGTGCTCATTGTTCATGCTTAGTGAAGAACTGTAAAATGTTTGTGATGACTTCGGATCAAGTATAAGCGGTTTCTTTTGCTTTTTGGAATTCCTAATATATGTGTTGATTTTACACTTTGTTGATAGATTGGGGATGAAACTTTCATTATAGCAGCTCTCATGGCGATGCGACACCCTAAATCAATTGTGTTGACCGGTGCTCTCAGTGCCTTGTTTGTGATGACAGTATGTTTACCTTTCTCCCTCATTATCTGAGTTTGATTCAAACCTATTTATACTGGCCTGTCTGTTGACTGATATGCTCTATATTATTCAACTTAGAGCCCGAAGCATATCTTTTGCTATGTTGAATCTCTCTGATGCACTTACTGTTATTTTGTTACATGAATTAGGTGCTTTCCACTGGGCTTGGCAGGATTGTGCCAAATCTAATTTCGAGGAAGCATACAAACAGTGCTGCTACCGGTATGTATTCTGGCTGTTTATGAGTCATATTTTGTTCGTCTAGTGCTAGTGAGACCTTTATTGTCAATATGGTGTAGCTTATCTTTATATTTGGTAAATTGTTGGTTTTGCCTGCTAATCATAATGACATCGCACGGGCAGTGCTTAGTATCAATCAAAAACCCTTTCATGAGATCACCGTGGTCTCCAGATGTGCTGATTGTTAATGCATTAGTATTATTTAGAGCAAAAAAGAGGGATTAATAAACCACTTGGAGTAGCCTAGGGATAATGGCACATGTTTGCAACTTGTATGGATGACACTAGGTCGATTCTTGTTCCTGCAAAAGCAGAGTTTGCTCCGGAACAACTAGTTCTGATAAATTATCATCCTCTCTTTACTTTCTTTTTGATTCATGCTCCTGTGCCTTTTTCCATTGCGTGACACTGACACCCATAAGGTTTTCTAATATTTCATTTAGGCACCGTTTGGTTGGTGGTAAAACATTTTCCTGTAAAATGTTTTCCCTTGTTTTGGTGTTTTGGTGCTGTTTGGTTGGAAGTAAAATGTTTTCATGTAGAATGTTTTCCCTCAAATGATGTAAAATGATTTACACATTTCAAATCCGTAAGCCATTTTCCAGAGAGTGAAGGACTTACTAACAACTCCACCACCACTACCACCTACCTCTACCACGACCCATCACCGCCACCCACCCATCACTGCCATTTCCGTCACGGCCCACTGTTTTGGCAAGAGTCAACCAAACGAGAAAATAACTGCAGGGAAAGCTTTTTCACACAAAATATTTTAAGCGTAAAATATTTTCCCTTTTAAAACATTTTACTGCGAACCAAACAGAGCCTCAGTCGTTTTGTCTTTTCTTTGGCCTTTTTTGCGATGGCATTTTGATGTTTGACACTGAGTTCCTAGATGAATAGTATCTTATTACAAATGAGAAGGTTTCTAGAATATTGGTTCAAAATATCATTTTTATTTATTTAGATTTTCATGCCTGATATGGATTCATTTTCAAATTGAATCTCTTCAAATATTGTTGGCTTTGTTTTCCTTGCAGTGCTCTACGCCTTTTTTGGCCTACGGTTGCTCTACATTGCATGGAGATCAAGCTCGAAATCATCTCAGAAAGAAGAAATGGAGGAAGTATGTCTACTATCTGGTTATCTTTTGTTCTTTTGAGCTATGGTGATTGTTATTAGATTCTCACTTTAGTGTTCACTTTAGCGATAAAAATACCCTGTGAAAGTATTTAGGCAATTGAAAACATCCGAAAATCGATATTGATTGAAGGAAAGAAAGACTAGGAAGAAATGAATCTGTCTCTAGTATTGTTCTACGTTGACATTTGTCCAACATCCCAGGATTGTCATCCCTCAAAAGGCATTATTGAAGTTGTGACCCTTATGGAAAGTGCTTATACCAGAAGTTCTAATACGTCACTAATCCTGGAATATGTTAGTCCTATGGGATATTTATTTAGAACCCAACAATGGCGAGGAGACTCATAGCTTGTTAAGGAAAGCAGTGAGGGCTGAGAAGGTGGAAACAGTAAAGTGTTTCTGGTTCCCAGGATATTTTTTTCTTGAAGTACCACACATTTGGACTTGTCTTGGTAGCTCGTGCTTTAGTATGTTTTACATCTCTTTACAAGAATGAATTGCTGATCATAAAGTAGTATATGGAGGGTTCTGGCATAATATCGGTGATTGAAGAAAGCAATTTGAAACGCCGTGCACTGAAATCGGATAATCACGAACTTCTCCGCATGGTTTAGCTTGATAACACGAGATTCGTGTATGTTCCCTAATGGAAAATTGTCCTAAGAAGCAGAGACCCAAACTAATACCCCATTGTTGGCTCTGAAACTTCAGGAGATTATTCACAATAATACTTATCCATAGCAAAGTAACCACAACAAGCTTTACAAAGTCGGATGATAAATAATTGGGTTTATAGAATACGTCCCATAGTTGTGTTAGCATGTATGACATGAATAGAAATGTAGCTGTTTGAAGATGGGAACAAAAAGAGACTTGCAAGGAATAAGTGAGGAGTCTCAGGTCCTTGAAGTCATATTATGAGAAAAAGATAAGGATTGAGACAAATAGGATATAAGTCAAAATGTAATAGGTAAATAGTTTAGTCTATTTCTCCTTTTAGATTGGTTTTCTTACTTTCGTTGTTTCACCTGGCAACGAAAGACATTTTCTTCGCATAACATACAAATAGTACAGCATGTGTCTGTTTGTCTTACTCTGGGACTTCCAAAGCTTTCTATACAAACATTATCACCTTCAACATGTCGTTTGTGAATTTATAAATTCTTTTTTCTACAAACTAGAACTCTAGATATATTCTTTGGGCACTTTGGGAAGAGAGGTCCGATGCGTAGCTATATATTTACCAAATTTTCAAGTTTCAATTAATGTTATGTGATATGGCAATATTCCTAAATCATGTTTGATTTCATTACTGAAGAAAATGGGTCTGAAGTCGGAACGTCAAAATTCATTCAGTGTACGCTTTGTTAATCTCGAATTAGGATACAATGAGCTAGAAAGAAAGTTATTAAAAAATTAGGTATCAGAAAGTTAATGTTGGCAACTTGGCACGACCATCTCCCAAGTCCCCATCAATTTAGGTAATAGTGTCATTATTACAAAAACGTATAGAGGAAGTTGACATTTTCATGTCTCTCAGTGAATGCCAATCTCTTGTTTTAAATCCATTGGAATGGAACATGCAAGAAATGAACAAGTTTTAGCAGCATTTAAAAAGAATCAAATCAATGCAAGTCTGGTAAGATGGCTTGTAATGGTAAAAACTAAAAACCCTGCAATAACCAGTATTGACTATATTTAACATTCAATAAATTGGACAAATATTGTATTTATGCTTTAGAAAGTCTAAATCTCCAAATGTTCAGTTTGATTAAAACATAGCATGTTACATTTTGAAGGAATTCGGTTGAATAATGTGGCCATACTGCATAGTGTAAGCAGTAAAATGAAGTTTGTTTCTTTATGATTCTGGATAAAGTAAAGATAGTCTTTATTATAGCCTAGGACGTGTGTTCAGTATAACATGCAAGTTTTCTAATCAGATGTTTTAACTTTTGTAAGTACTTGGATGATCACTCCCATCCCCCCCAAAACCTCTTCCACTACACAGTACTGGCACCCCTTTTTGTTCCCTTCTATGTGAAATTTGTTACAATATCACGCTTGACCAGCTCCTAATGCCATGTTTTCAGGTGGAAGAAAAACTCAAGTCTGGGCAAGGGAAAACAGCAGCTCGTCGATTCTTTTCTCGGTTATGTAGTCCCATTTTCTTAGAGGTATGTCTTGTATTCCAATATATTCCTGTTTGTATGTTACTTTATTTGTTTAATTAATAACCTAGTTTTTGAAATGGCTGGCTGATTTCTTCTGTCTCTTCACCACAGCCAACCATTTCAAAACCAGATTGTAACCAGTAATGTAGTATCCAAACAAGCCCAATTCTGTTTCTTTGATATCCCTAAGTTTGGATATGTTTCTTAACATTGCCTTACATTACCTGTCTCGAGTTCCGACTGTTGCTTATTTCTTGAGTGATCATTGACTTCTGTGTACTGTCGGAAATGTTTCTTGTTTGCAGTCTTTCATTTTAACCTTTCTAGCTGAATGGGGCGACCGCAGCCAGATTGCCACAATTGCTGTAAGTTGATGTTCTTGCCTACACTTTCCTTAATAGAATATTGAGCATTTGGCAACGAATTCCCTTGTATTCCTGAAAGGGCAAAATCACAAACTTAATTGCATTGCAAGTTTTTAAATTTCAAGATGCATTTGTTCACATTCATTTAAGCAATTATAATGATTCTTAATTACAAAGATTTGCGGATATGATATGGATACTGCTGAAGACCTAATCTAAATTTCTTCTCGCAAATCTCATTTCATTTTGTTAAAATTGCACTCGTTGGATGGTTTTGAAGAAAAATTACAGCTGCTGCCTGGCTTTGATTATCTGTTAGCAATTTCATCCAGTGATGCAAAGAAGTTCAATCCCAGAAATTAAGTATTACTTGTTTGACTATTAGTTTTTTGCTAATCGCTATTATAATAACCACGAGGCATATACATTCGCTAGACTTCATAGAGCTTTCTCTAGAAACAGGATTTTGAACCCCCTTTTTTTGCCACCATGAAATAAAATGATTAGAACATGTTAGAACCGTGGGGTTACCAAATTTCTTAAGCCTGTAGATTATCTCGCCCACCAGTTGTCTTAAGGTGGTTTTGTACTTGTTACTTGCTGCAGCTGGCGACGCACAAGAATGCAATTGGAGTAGCCATCGGCGCCTGTATAGGACACACCATATGTACTTCGGTAGCCGTGGTTGGAGGAAGCCTCCTTGCATCCAGAATCTCCCAAAGAACAGTTGCAACAGTTGGTGGTCTACTCTTCCTTGGGTTTTCTTTGTCATCATATTTTTATCCTCCTTTGTAACCTCAATATTATTTTAGGAAAACCCAGCTTGATGATTGCTTTCTCTTCTACAGTAATATTATTATCATGTATCCTCCTTCCTCTTCAATGTTAAACCCAGAAAGAAAGAAATTTTGAGTTAGTACCGGACCAGACATGGGAGTTTGGTGATATTATTGTACTATTTTGTAGTATGGGCTGGTAAAGAATAGTAGTATAGTTTGCAGATTTTCTCCAAAGCCCTTCAATGGCAAATGTTGATAGAAAGTGAAATTTATAAGTGATTGTTGACAATTTCTTGGTGTTTCTTTCCAGCTAAATGGTTGGTGATCATGGGTTTGTGACTGAAGGCAGTTGTGCATGTGCAACTTGCATTATGTTTAATGGAATTCTTTGCTTCAGTTTTGGGTCAATATTCTGTTTTTGAACTACTCTCTCAGATGCCTGTTACAATCATCATTCTTTTTCCCCATGTAAAAGTGGGTAGAGTGCAAAAGTGATGCAATGTGACGAAAAGATGCAATATAAAAGTTTTAGTAGTTCTGAATTCTGATGCAAAAAAATCGTAGATAAGCTTAAGTTGTAGCAGTTTGAAGCAGAAAAAAAGTTGTAGCAATCTAGACAAAAGTTTTGCCATGATAAAATTAGTTCAAGGACTTAAGATACTTGGAGATTCAAGAAAATGTTACATGTAAATGCACCGTGTCTTAATTAACATGGCCACTACATTTGTTACATAGATCAATCACTTGAAGGAAATGGTGGTGAATCATATATAAAGCAGTCGTGACAGATTGAGTTGAGATTCTAAGGTCTCTATGTTTGTACATTGCATATTGGCGAATTATATAGAACTGTCCCGACAGCTAAGATCTCTATGTTGGTACGTGTCGAGTTTGATATTCAAGGGAGTGAATTTAGTGGGGGTGATCTTTCAACAAATGATGATTGTCAAAAGTTGATTTTAAGAAAACCTCATTGTCAGTACAAACTACAAACTGATAGATTTTGACAAGTGATAATTAGTTTGTTTGTGTCATATGGTAAGATTGATATGGGGGTGGTTTTAAGCACTTGCACTGAGTTACACATACCAGTTCTGGGCTCCACTGAATGTTTTGAATTAGAATTTTCAATTTCACACACCAAAAGTTGATTGTTGTCTACTCCTTCTCCATTCAAATTAGGTATGCAGTGGACCATGGCCATCCTCCTCAAGAAAAGGAGAGAGAGAGAGAGAGAGAGAGAGAGAGAGAGAGAGAGAGAGAGAGAGAGAGAGAGAGAGAGAGAGATTTGTAAGTAGAAGCAAACTGGACACACGAAGAATTAAAGGCCACTTGGAATAGAAAGACCTTTGCCTTAATCTCTTTGTACCAAACTCACGGTTTGGTGTGTGGAGTTTCTATTCGTGGAATCATGTTAACTTAGCAACAAAGCCAGCCAGCCACCATAGATTACCCATAACAATAGCACTCATCTTCTCAATTGTTTTTTCCCTTAGCTAGCTATCTAGCATCAACAACCCAACCCGTTCTCTCTCTCTCTCTCATATAATGAGAGACATAGTAGTAGAGAGACTCTTGATGCTTCCATTCTCATCAGGTTGTGTCTCTGCATCAGCATCTAGTGTGGCTGTCACAATGGCAGAAGATCAAGATGATCCTCCTCCTCCTCCTCAGACCTCGTCGCAACCCCTCCCAAACTCATCTTCAGGTCTCTCTCTCTCTCTCTCTCTCTCTCTCTCTCTGTGTGTGTGTGTGTGTGTGTGCGCGCGCCCGCGTGTAGAGAACGAAACCAAAATGTGAAAGAGTTCCAGAAACACTCTACTATGAAAGTTTGCCAAAATTACTCTTTAGAGGTTAAAACTTCAACACGGTGTCTAAACTTCAACACTAAAAACACTATACTAGCTAGTTTGGTATTTTTGGAGCAAACTTACATATCATGGTAAGAACTTTTGACATATAATCCCAAGCAGTACATGTTCGTTAACAGTGTGCTACATGCATTATCAGAATTGATAGATGATCCCTATGCAGTATTAATTTTACTGACACCTCGCACCAAAGTTTGTAATTTTACTGACATCACGCACCAATAATATGATAACGGACGTATGTTTCTTGTGTGAGATGTCAATAAAATCAACACTGGGTGGTGGTTATCTGTCAACTCTCATAGCGCATATATTACACTGTCAGCAGACATATATTGCATGAGTGTTACATGCCAAAAGTTCTTATGGTAAATTTTCTGTGATCAACATCCATATTGTGGCTCCTCGCTCCTCGGTAGTGTTTTGGGGGAAATAGGGCTAATCTTTGGGTTGCAATAACGATTTTGAAACAGGAAAGCAAGTAGAAGATGAAAATGAAAGCTCATCAAGCACTGTGAGAACGACAAGTGCTAGTACTGGCAGTTTGTATTCGATCGGGTTTTGGAGGCTCCTCAAGGGATTCAAAACCATCTCTCGCTTGTTCGGTAATTCATATAATTCGTTCCTTCGTTGTTATACATGAGAACACACAATAAGCCAATTATGTCTCATCATTTTCTCACCTATTTTCACAGTTTACAAGCTAGAAGACATGGAAGAAGAAATGGAGATGGAGATGGAAATAGGGTTTCCAACAGAGGTGAAACATGTCACACACATTGGTGTTGATTCTGCAACTACTACCATTCATAATAACAACAACAACCTGAATGATGATTATCATCATCATCATGCGGCTGCCCAAGAGTTCCTCTCCACACCTAATCTTTTCTCTTTGGCTCAATTCCAGTTTGCTATGGATCATTCATGAATGTCTTCAGCTTTCTCGTGTCGATCTCATGCTAGATTTAACAAAAGGGGTTATGATGATTTTTGTTTATAAATTTTGATTCAACGATTTTAACCTACGTACGTACGTGTGATTGTATCTATTCGGGTTGGGAAATAGTAACCAAGTATCTTCTTAACCTTGTATGTAATACTACGCAACAGTTTGGGAATTAGAGGATCAATCAAAACTCCACACACAGTCTCTTACTTAAAGACAAATAACTGTTATACTCAGATTGTCGTTTTCAATTTTGAGAGCGATGCCAGGAATTTCATTACTGCATGTAGTTGTCTGTCAAATTGAATACTGAGTGTAGCAGTGTTGATTCGAAGAAACTGTAAGTATAGTACCTCTGTTTCTGCCGATCTTGCCACTTGACTTTTTTCCACTATTCGCCGGGTCATTTAGCAAAACGAATCAAGAATTTGGTAATCTTTCATGGTGTTTAGACTACAACACTATGAACAAATTACCGAAAAATTGCACCCATTTGCTTTCGAAATTACCATGTCACCGTAACATGGTTACGGGTGAAAAAAGTCAACTGGGAAGATCCTGCAACAATAGAGGTAGTAGTTAACTGTCAGTTGTTCCTCAACAAAAGCAAAAAAATAACAACAGCAGACATGTAAGTTATATTATCTTAGATTAGTTAATGTTAACTGTCAATTGTTTCGAAAAATTAATGTTATCCTCCTAAATAATAATAATAATAATAATAATAATAATAATAATAATAACAACAACAACAACAACAACAACAACAATAATAATAATAATAATAATAATAATAATAATAATAATAATAATAATAATATTTTAAGTTTATTATAGTATGTTACTCGCATAGTCCCAACAAACAGGTTATATATCTATGGTCTCATAATCTTCTTCTTCTCTAAAATATAGCATTCATCTCTTTCTCTCTCTCTGGATGAAGATGGTGTATGGTGGTTTCATTTCAATCAGTAGTTACAGTTTTTGTGGCATGATAAGCCTGGTTGTGATTTTGTGGGCACTATGGTCTTTAATGGATTGGGTATGGCTAAGGCCAAAGAAGATTGAGAAACAACTCAGGAGGCAAGGTTTCACAGGCAACACTTACAGGCTCTTGTTTGGGGACACCAAAGAGATCTCCAAGATGATGAAAGAAGCCATGTCCAAACCCATCAATCTCTCCGATGAGATCCTGCCACGTGTAGCCCCCTTAGTTCATCGGACGGCCAAGAAACATGGTATTAGACTCGCCCTATGTTAATTTTGACTAGTACTAGTTCAATAGCCCCTTTTACACTTGTGTTCTTCACCCTTCATCCAATCTCCTATGTTACTCTTTGATTGCCCTAGCACCATTGATGATAAAATCTATTGATTTGATAATACATATACTCCGATAACGTGACATCTCTGATTCGGTGATGTGGTCAACGACACTGAAATCGGTGTTTTTCTATAATAGACAATAGATTTGGTCAATTTATCAACCAACATCACATCACTAACTGTAACCGAAAATATTAAATTTCCCCGTCAAATTGCAAATGTGCAGGCGGCGCTTTGAATAAGACAATTATATATAAATCCTAGTATAAATAAAACAAAATATACAGCTCATTGTTTGTTATTTGTGTTTTGTCTTTTAGTACCAAGGTTTTGATTTCTTTATGTCATGGTTGGCTACTTGGGACTTGAAAGACCAACATCAATACTGCAGGTAAAAATTACTTCATATGGTATGGGCCAACACCAAGGTTGTACATTGAAGACCCACATATTATAAAAGAAGTGTTGTTCAAGCATTTCAACTATTCCAAGATTAAATCAAACCCTCTAACCAATTTACTTGCCAATGGCATAGCCAAATGTGAGGGTCAGAAATGGGTTCAACACAAAAAGATCATCAGCCCAGCCTTCCACATGGAGAAATTGAGGGTACAACTTTCCTTTTTTGTCTCTTTTGTCTTTTATTTACTGCGGTAACATTTTATTACTGTGTGCCCCTGTTAATCTCTTTTCGAACTGATTTGACACTTTCTTACAGTGTATCTTGTTAGTTTTTACCGTGTCTTCAGACTGCTGAACAATGTTAAAGACAAGTTGGGTTATCTTTTGGAAAATGTTTGCTCTTTTTGCAGCATATATTACCCGAATTTCACAGGAGTTGTGTCGACACGGTTAGTAAGTGGGAGGATATGCTTTCGTCCTCCACCAACGGGTCGATTGAGATCGATGTTTGGCCCGAGTATGAAGCATTGAGCGGTGACGTCATTTCACGAGCAGCGTTTGGTAGCAACTACAAAGAGGGCAAAAGGATATTCCAACTCCAGAAAGAGCAGTCCAAATACGTAATCGAGGCCTTGAGTTCATTCTACATTCCAGGGTCGAGGTAAACCTAAATTTTCTATTTTGAGACTGTTCTTTGAATTGAATAATTTTCAAATTTCAACCAAAACCAATAAACCTAACCAACAACTTTCTTGTCTTTTTAGGTTCTTGCCCACAAAAAGGAACAAGAAAATGAAAGAAATATGCAGAGAAGTGAACGATTCAATGAAGAAACTAGTGGATAGAAGAGTGAAGGCAATGAAAGAAGGAAATCCTACTCAAAATACCGACTTATTGGGTGTTTTATTGGAGTCTAATCTTCGCGAAATGGAACAAAACAAGAATCGCAAGACTATCGGACTGAGTATCAAGGAAGTGATCGACGAATGCAAGCTATTCTACCTTGCCGGTCAAGAGACTGCTGCTTCTACCCTTGTCTGGACATCCGTTTTACTCGCCAAACATCAAGAATGGCAACAAAGAGCGAGAGAAGAGGTTTTCCAAGTTTTTGGGAAGAATAAACCGAATTTTGACGGTTTGAGTCAATTGAAGACTGTAAGTATACAATCCGTTAGTATGTGAAAATGGTTCTTTAATATCTTGTCTTAAAAATTGACAACTCTCCCAGTGAAAGTGGTGCCAAAGGGCCGGCCGGGTTTGGACGGAAGGGGACTGGGCCAGTTTGGAGGCTCGGGGGTGGAGGGGGGTGGGCTTGGTCCGAGCCAGTGGGGCAAAAACCTGATCCCATCCAATGCTGGGTCTCAACCCCACAGATTAAGGGGTTAGGAGGGCCCGGAGGCCGGGTTGAATAAATAATAATATTATATTAATAAATATTTTTTTAGTATTAATATATATATATCCCCATTTTTTTAATTGGCTTAAATTTGTCAATTATGTAATTTTTAAATCAACGTGTAGCGGGCGGGCTAAACTGGAGTAGGCCAGGGTGGGAGTGGGCGGTCCTAGCCGGGCCGGTTCATAAGAGCAATAACTTGGTCCGGTCCGGGTTATGGCCAAAATGAGGGGGTCGGGATGGTTGGGGGGTGGGAGGGGCGATTCAAGGCCGAGCAAGGGTGGATCCACCCCTATGAATGAGGGGGCAATAGTCCCACTCACTTTTTTAAAATTCTTGTTTACCCTTGTTTCAAGTAGATTTTCCAGTTTAGTCTTAGAAAAGTTGCACTATAACTCCTACTCAATTTCTAAAACTAAAGTGAAATTTTTTCACTTATTTTACTATTTTTTTTTAAGTTTAGCCCCCCACTGTATCAAATCCGCCCCTGGGGCCGAGTTATGGGGAATTACGGCCGGGCAGGTCCTGTTTGCACCTGGGCTGACCCTATTGACACCACGATGTAGGAGTATGCATGCCAGTATTCGTAAATTCTGAAGTATACACACACACAAAAATCTTGCCTTACTATATTATTCTAAAATTCATTGGCAGGTAACTATGATTCTGTACGAGGTTATGAGGCTGTACCCACCGGTTGTGGCAGTGAACAGAGTCCCTAACCAAGAGGTGAAGCTGGAAGGAGGGTTGGTTCTACCGGCTGGTGTGCAGCTATCGTTCCTGGCCCTTCTCAGCCACCGTGATCCTCAGATCTGGGGAGACGATGCCAACGAGTTCAAGCCAGAGAGGTTCTCCGAAGGTGTTTCAAAGGCTACGAAGAGCCAACTCTCGTACTACCCCTTTGGATGGGGTCCAAGGATATGCCCAGGACAAAACTTTGGAATGGTCGAAGTTAAGGTGGCTATCGCCATGATCTTGCAGAGGTTCAGTTTCGAGCTCTCGCCACTTTATGCTCATGCTCCTTACGCATTGATAAGTCTCCAACCACAATATGGTGCCCATTTAGTTATTCACAAACTCTAAACTTTGTACAATTTATTATCACTCTGTCCAGCTCTTTCTCCTGGGTCACTTTGATCTGATTTGGATAGAAAAATGATGTTTTTTTTTATAATCTTTTCATGACGTTGTAGAGTAAAAATGTTTTTAACTTGGCAGTAGATTATAGAACCAATCAGACTGGTGTTGGGTTCACGGATTTAGTTCCATTTTCACTTCGAAAGGTGCAAGGCTGCTGGTTCAAGGTGTTTCGTAGAAACCCAGGTTCACAACGAACCAAGTTACTTAGATTCCTAGCACTACTACATTGTCATTTTTCCGATAGACAAACTACTAACATACAAGTATTGTAGAAATCTACCAATTAACAACTACATACATATTTATAGCATAACTATCTGTCGACATCTAAATACATACTATTTATAGCCCCAAATGACTGTGTTTTCAATTCCGAGCGCGATGTCAGGATTACTCCATTCTAGAACTGTAAAGTGGTAACTCTCAATTGTTCCTACAAGAAAGCAAAAACAAAATAAGAAGAGCTAATTAATGCTATCTTGGATTATGTTATCTTAGATTAATCATAGACTCACACAGTCACACACACATACATATTATATATCTATGGGCTCCTAGACTCATAGTCTTCTTCTTCTTTCCTCTGCAATATTGCAGTCATCTCTCTCTCTCTCTGGATGGAGATGTTGTATGGTGGTACCATTTCAATCAATAGTTACATTTCTTGTGGTATGATAGGCCTGGTTGTGTTGATGTGGGGAATATGGTCTCTATTGGATTGGGTATGGCTAAGACCAAAGAAGATTGAGAAGCAACTCAGGGAGCAAGGTTTCACAGGCAACTCTTACAGGCTCTTGTTCGGGGACACCAAAGAGATCTCCAAGATGATGAAAGAAGCCATGTCCAAACCCATCAATCTCTCTGATGAGATCCTGCCACGTGTCGCCCCCTTAGTTCATCTGACGGCCAAGAAACATGGTATCAGACTCCCCCTCCGTTAATTTTTGACTAGTACTAGTTCAATTGGGGATGCTCTTACGAGCGTTCTTCACTCTTCATTCAATCCCCTTGTGCCATCCTTTGATTATCTTTCCTACCTCCATTGTTGATAAAGCCCATTGTTTTATACTACCTCCGTTTCTTCTCTATAGCACCGGTTTGACTTTTTGACTCGTTTCTGGGTCACTTTGACCGGGTGATTTGGATAGCAAAACGATGCGATCTTGTAATAATTTTTTCACCATGTTATAGAGCAACTTTTACTCTACAAACCATGAAACAATTATCAAAAAATTACATTATTTTACTATCCAAATCACCGGGTCAAAGTGACCCAGTGAATAGTGGTAAAAGTCAAACCGGTGTGATAGAGAAGAAACGGAGGTAGTAACACATACTGATGCGATGACATCTGATTTTTTAATGTGGTAATGACTTTGAAATTGGTGTTTTTTTTGGAGTAAATAGTAGATCTGGTGCATTTGTCAAGCAGCATCACATCACTAGTAACCGACTGCAATTGAGAATACTAAATTTCCCCATCAACTTGCATCCGTGTAGGTTGTTTTCTTAATAAGACAATTATTATGAGTCCCAGTAGTAGTATAACAAAACATAAGATTACATCTCATGTTTGTTATTATTATTATTATTATTTTATTTTTTTTGCTAATTCGGAAATTGAAATTAAACGTTCACGAGTACAACACAAACAAAGTTCGCAGACATACAAACCAAAGTAAAACACACCCTAAATAAACATGCCAATGCCCATCATGTCGGTGATGAGCAGACCTTTCACACCATCCGGGACCGCGGTGATAAGCACCATGCTCTCGTTCTGCTCCGCACCCAAATTGGCCATAGCATTTGCCACCTCATTAGCATCTCTCGGAACATAGTTGACCATCCCATTCATTCTCATGTTTGTTATTTGTGTTGTCTTTCAGTACCATCTTTTGATTTCTTTCTGTCATGGTTGCCTAATTGGGACTCAAGGAAATAACATCAATAATGCAGGTAAATACTACTTCATATGGTATGGGCCAACACCAAGGTTGTACATTGAAGACCCACAAATTATAAAAGAAGTGTTGTCCAAGCATTTCAACTATTCAAAGATTAAATCAAACCCTCTCATCACTTTACTCGCCAATGGCATATCCAGATGTGAGGGTCAAAAATGGGTTCGACACAAAAAGATCATCAACCCAGCTTTCCACATGGAGAAATTGAGAGTAAAACTTCCTTTGATTGTCTTCTACTTAATTTGGTTTCATTTAATACTGTGTGCTTGTTGTCACATGTTGCTTGTTTTGCTCCTCAAACCCGAGGGGCACTTCGTCGATGCTTTCTCTCGATCTTCGAAGTCAGCCTTCCAACATTCAATCTGTTGGACAATTTTTAGATTTTACAGTGTCTTCTGACTATTGAAGACACTGTAATTCTATTTAAAACTACTGGAGAACGTTGAAGTCAAGCTGAGTTATTTACTGTAATTCGTTTGCTTTCTTCCATAGCATATATTACCAGAATTTCACAGGAGCTGTGTCGACACTGTTAGTAAGTGGGAGGATATGATTTCATCATCCACCAACGGGTCAATTGAGATCGATGTTTGGCCAGAATATGAGGCATTGAGTGGTGACGTCATTTCACGAGCAGCGTTTGGTAGTAACTACAAAGAGGGAAAAAGGATATTCCAACTTCAGAAAGAGCAGGCCAAATATGTAATTGAGGCATCAAGTTCATTCTACGTTCCAGGGTCGAGGTAAACCTAAATTTCCCTGTTGAGATCTAATTCAAATCGATTTGTCAGAAAAATTCCAATGAACGCAAGCAACAACATTTTAATTTTTCAGGTTCTTTCCCACAAAGAGGAACAAGAAAATGAAAGAAATATGCAGGGAAGTGAATGATTCTATTTGGAAAATAGTGGATAGAAGATTGAAGGCAATGAAATAAGGAACAGCTAATCAAGGTACCGACTTATTGGGTGTTTTATTGGAGTCTAATCTCCGCGAAATTGAAGAAAACGAGAATCACGGTATTATCGGACTGAGTATTAAACAGGTCATCGACGAGTGCAAGCTATTCTACCTTGCCGGTCAAGAGACTGCAGCGGCTACTCTTGCCTGGACATCGATTTTACTCGCCAAGCATCACGACTGGCAACAACAAGCCAGAGAAGAGGTTTTCCAAGTTTTTGGGAAGAATAAACCTGATTTTGATGGTTTGAGCCAACTGAAGACCGTAAGCACAATCCATTAGTATTGTGGAAAGGGTCCTTAATTTAATGTCTGGTCTGGTCTGGTCTGGTCTTATTATATATTCTCAAATTTGTTTGCTGGCAGGTAACTATGATATTGTACGAGGTTATGAGGTTGTACCCACCAGCAGTCGCAATAAACCGAGTCCCCAACCAAGAGGTGAAGCTCGAAGGAGGGTTGGTACTACCGGCTGGTGTGCAGTTATCGTTCTCAACCCTTCTCACCCATCGCGATCCGCAAATCTGGGGAGACGACGCTAGTGAGTTCAAGCCAGAGAGGTTTTCTGAAGGCATTTCAAAGGCTACAAAGAGCGAACTCTCCTACTTCCCCTTTGGATGGGGACCGAAGATGTGCATTGGGAAAAACTTTGCAATGATCGAAGCTAAGATGGCCATCGCGATGATCTTGCAGAGGTTCAGTTTCGAGCTCTCGCCATTTTATGCTCATGCTCCTATCACAGTGATAACTCTACAACCCCAGCATGGTGCCCATTTGATTCTTCACAAACTTTAAACATGTCTCCCAGCTAAAAACTTTGTTTAAATACTGAAGACACGCCCTGACCACTACTGAGGCAGGCATTACCCATTTACGTACTCCATTTTGGGTGTTTAATGTACTTTTTGTCTGAAGGCTACATACTCATTGTTTGCCTTATGTACCCTAAAGGTGCTTTCATCTGCCTAAAGGTTTGGATTAATTCTTCTACCAGACCAAGAATGCTTGTTTGGAAACTAGTACACAAACTATCCAAGGTGTTCATAGAACCAAGTTAGATTCTTAGCTTCTCAAACTTCTTCACTAGATACTACAGGTTTCAATGTTTGTTTCATAATCCCTGCTCTGCCAGGTTGAAAATTGACTGCTAATGTTTTCAGTTGGCTTGATTTTGTTTGTTTTCAATTTTAGTTAAATGCAGTAGTTTACTACTTCTTCCTCTGTTTCTCTGGATTCCTACTTCACTATTCCCGAGTCAAAGTGACCCAGTGATTTGGTTAGAAAAATGATGCAAGAATTTCATAATTTTTTCATGGTGTTGTAGGGCAAAGTTTACTCCACAACACCATGAAAAGATAACCAAATTCTTGCGTTGTTTTTTATTCAAAATCACCGGGTCAAAGTGACCAGGGAAAGTCAAAATAAGAAGCAAGAGAGGAAACAAATGAAG
This sequence comes from Linanthus parryae, assembly GCA_023055425.1. Taxonomy (NCBI): domain Eukaryota; kingdom Viridiplantae; phylum Streptophyta; class Magnoliopsida; order Ericales; family Polemoniaceae; genus Linanthus; species Linanthus parryae. The sequence goes on along the minus strand of JALGPY010000005.1, from coordinate 25,581,995 downwards.
TATGTGAGATAGCTGCTACTTTCCCGATGACAGGAAAAGATAATGCCATTCATCATTAAAGGGTTCATAGACATTCAAGAAAGTATGTGTTGTCTAATCAATAGGATCGGCACAGAAGTATATCGACAATGATCCATAAGAGCTAAAGACTAGAGACTACTATACACACATAATTGGCTACCAAGGTGAGATGCAGACTCCCTATCCATCCCTGCTCCCTTCAAAATCAAACATAAACATGTAGCAAATAAATCACCAGTATTCCAGGTTAGTCATTCCACTGAGGATATTGGAGAGTCCCAAATTAAAAGATCTATAACAACTCCATGTAACAAAGCTGGACCTCAGTGTCGTCAACCTGATAACATGAAACATCAAGTCTGGTAAATTCTAATGACACACAGGAATGCGACTGTAATATGAGTTGAATGCATTCAACAACATTGAGGATCCTCCAAACCACCTCGGAAACAAGAACCATGACTTTTCTCTGGAGTACAGAGTATCAGTTTCCTTTCCACATCTTGTGCCTCACCTTAGAAACCAGAGCTCATAAAATCCCATACTGCAACTTTTCAGAACCGAAACTAGGTCTTCCGTAACTTAACTACATAATATTTTGGTGTCTCCACTTCAAATATTCAAGGACAGAACTCATTCCCAAGCGAATTGTTTTTCTAATCAACAATGAAGTTGTTTATCAAAACCTGTGGGTTATATTGGTGTTAAGATTATGGCTTTTGCCTATTAATGACAGTGGGAACCTGTCCTCAGGTTGCTTTTAGCTTTCTATTTATTCCCACTAGTATATTATAAAGTTGTAGATACTGTGAGCTCTCCCAACCCTCCACCTCATGATCTACACTGAATAAGCATCAGGAGCGGACAGCTTTACCAAAATAAAAATTATGGATTTACTTAATCCAAAACACTTGAGCAGGGGTACAGTTCCAGAGATTTCAAGATTTAGATCCATCATGTTCAGAAAATACACAGACAAGCTTCCTTCTTGCAAGGTAGTCGGCAGACTCAAGTAGGTCTGGGTAACAATGTTCCTGCCCATCCAACTCCTTTATCACTTTAAGCATCAATTCAACACTTATCCATGCAACCTACCTAACAAATCTGTCCATACATACGCACAAAATTCCATCAATCCACTTTTTTTCTCCACCATTCAATGTGGGGCTCCCCTAAATTGTTAGATTCTTCGAAACCGTTACACAAATCCAACTACAGAGGAAATTAGAGGACTGCATTTCCCACGGATGAAACAAAGAGATCAATTGAACAGGACAATGTGTAGAGAACGCACTTACAAAGGCCACACCGCCACACATAACCACAAAATGCACAATCAAATCAAACAGCCCGTCCCCAACCAAGTTAAAGAAGCCAATTAGATCTAGGTAACAAATAACATGAACTCAGCTCCTAGTACAATTGCAATGGTCATTGAGAGTACCCTAATACGATTTGCATCTGTAGTTACCACCACAAACCACAATCAGGCTACAAGTTGTCACACCCAAACAACAAGGCCATCCCACTGTACACTAGAACACCCCCACCATAAACTTCTAGCAGCTGAAATAGCTTTGCATATCATCCTCAAGATAAGTCTACACAGTAATAACTAATTTGTTGAATCTAAAACAAAAACATGAGTGCCATAAACTACGATTTCTACTGAAAGCAATCAATCATGAAACATGATTACATCTGTCATAGGCCGGACATAAGAGAACTTAACACGATTACATTTTTTTTCGGTTAAGTGGTCAGGAAATTTTCAGTGAATGTGCCCCTGATCAAGCCTTCTGCAACTCCAAAATGCACAAATATAACCACCCCATTAATGGCAACAAGGTCTGTTCTTCACTAGATTCCAACCTCAAACAACTAGCAGCACCAACACCAGTTAATACAAAGCAGAGGGGTTTTGTGATCTGGATAAAAACTACAGACTAGGGTTCATTTCAACCCTAGGCTTTTGCAACTGATCAAGAAATTTTCACTTAAGGTGGCCCTGATCAAGCCTTTTGCAACTGAAAAACACAAAAATATAAGCAAATACATGTGCAGCAAGCTCTGTTCTTCCCTAGATTCCAACCTCAAACAACTATCAGCATGAACATCATCAGCTAATGCATAACGGAGGCATTTGTGATCTGGATAAAAAGTTAAAAACTACAGACAAGGGTTCATTTCATCCAGATCAATCATTAAAACGTTGGCTTCTACTATAAAAATCAGTCAAATACAGAAGCAATTAAATGTATTCATGTTCATGTCCATGTGCTTAAAATGTTGCCTTCTACTCTAAAAATCAGTCAAAAACAGATGCAATTGAAGTATATTTATGTTCAAGTGCACATGCTTATCTATAGAACAAAGACAAGAAAGGCATGGAATTGCCACACTTCCATACAATTCATTCATCTAATAACCATGATCGAAGTATCATCATAATTCATAACCATGAAAACAACAGTAGTAGCTAAAAAAGTAGGCACGAAAAACTTAGATTACCATATACTGGAGATCATCCATAATAAGCAGACGAAAGAAACGCATCAAATCCAAACCCCATCACACATAAAAAAACACAATTAGAACACAACATCTCGCATAAACAAATACTATTACTTCTTGTTAAAACTTTAATTCCCATGAAAACCTCTTTTATTATTTCTTCAGGCTGCCGCGGATACCAGGGCGGACCTTGGAGGAGGACTCGGCGACGACGGCGGCGGCGGCGGGAGCACTGGCGTGGAGGTTGATGAGCTTGTCGCCCTCGAAGGGCAGCTTCGGATGCTTGGCGTCGTGGTGAATCTGCATCGTCTTGATGTCCGGCGCCGTCGTCTTGCAGAGAGGGCAGGCCAGCTTGGCGTGTCCGCCTTTCTCGAGCCCGGTTCGGTCGACGAGCCCGGCCTTGCCTCCGCCGCGGTTGGTGGTGGCTGCGTCGAGCTTTGCTGCTAGCTCCTTGGCCGTGTGCTTCTTCGGCTTCGCCTTTCCGGTCATCTTTTGGGGGGGGGGGGGGGGGGGGGGTTGATCGGAGGAGATGGTTTTTTGGGTGGGAGAGGATGGAAACAAACCCTAGTTTTGGACGCCGCGAATGGAGAGGGGTGAGGGGATAAATTGGGGGTTTTGATGCTATTGCCAGGGCAGAATTTGCTATTGCCAGGGAAGACCCCGTAGAGTTATTGTAGTTCAATTAATTCAATTGCCATACCCAGATAATATGGTTAATTACCCAAAATCTCCGTTCATATAGAAAGGATTGTGTACGGGTCGGTTTAGTTCGGTTTTGATTTATCTTTTTCACGGTTTGGCTCGGCTGGGTTAATCTCGGTTCAGTTCCCGTGGTGCCATTTCTTTTCGAGTTGTCGTCTGCGAGTGTTGGCTAAGTACTGGTGTGAAACAACAATCATATTTCACTACATAGTGATGAAATCAGAGCGTGTCAACAATATACGCCAAAGTAGGTTAAATGTGTGACAGTGTGTCATTTCTTGAAATATGATATTGAACAAAACAAAAAATCAACATATGTGAACTTACATAACGACTCAAATTAACATACCACAATTTACTCGAATTTCCAAGATTTTTTTTAATATAAACCCTAAAGATAAAAACTATGAATAAAACTATATGAAATAGTAAGCATTTATGCTTTGGTAAATAATTTTTGTGCATATCGGTTTGAATGATTTCATTCCATTTAAGCGGTTTGGTTCGATTCAATTTACGTTTTCACAATTTAGTTCGGCTTATATTGCTTCAATTTCGCTTAGTTCAGTTCAATTTGAGGCTTTTATCGGTTTGAACTTGACACCCTGCCGTGCAGTTTGACATTTTGGACATCCATCCGCACAAGGGCGGATCTAGGATTTTGGTACTGTGAGGGTTAAACTATTAGAGTATGTTGGATTCAGATAATAGTGTGTTACCGCTCCTCTACGTCCCATTTTATATGTCATGTTTCTTTTACTAAGTTCACGAAATATTTTGAGAATGTGTTTAACTGATCAACCGATACAAGAACGATGAATATTTCCGTAATCCTTCTATATCAAGGGAGATTTTGGGTAAGATGGTTAATTAACCAAAATCTCCCTTGATATAGAAATGATTGTGTACCGGATGCAAACGGTTCGATTTTGTTCGGTTTGATTTATCTTTTTCACAGTTTGGCTCAGCTCGGCTAATCTCGGTTCCGTGCCGGGTCGATCTCGGCTTTATGCGGGTTGGTTCAGTTAAGCCTATAATTTCATATAAACGTGTTTCATTTTTTTTTTGCTTGGTCGTGTGCGAGTGTTTGCAGAGTAGTAGTGTGAAACAACAATCATAGTTCACAACATTGCGATAAAATCAGAGCGATAAAGCAGGTGTAATGTATTGTGTTTTATTTCTTGAAATAAGATATTGAACCAAAAAAAAGTAAACATATATGAACTTACGTAACAGTTTAAATTAACGTACCACATTTTTTTTGAGAATTACATCATATAGTCGGGTTTTAACTCGGGATCTCATGCAGGACTTCAAACGCTATACCGCTGAGCTAGCAGCCCTTTGCCATTAACGCACCACAATTTACTCGAGTTTCTATTTTTTTTTATATAACCCTAAGTAAGAGATTTAAAAAGCTACGAACAAAATTATATGAAATAATAAGCATTTATGGGTACATAACTTTTGTGCATATCGGTTTGATTGGTTTCATTCCATTTAAGCAGTTTGGTTCGATTCGGTTAAATTTCATTGTTTGGTCCGCTTTCGCTTACTCCAGTTCGTTTTGTGGTTTCCATCAGTTTGAATTTAACGCCCTGTCGTGCAGTTTGATATGTGGACATCCTTTCACACAATTGCAGATTTAGGATTTTGATACAATGAGGGTCAAATTACTGGAGTATGTTATTTTAGATAATAGGGTTTTGCCGCTCCCTCCGTCCCATTCTATATGTCGTGTTATTTAACTTTTCACCAAGTTCACAAAATATTTTGAGAATGTTACTTGATTGATAAACCGAAACAAGTATGACGAATCTTTTCGTAATGTTGTAGAGCTGCCATCACTTTAAAACACTGTCTAAAGAATTTTAAGTTCTCACACCGTCTGGCCAGTTTATCAAAATGTTTTGTGAACTTGATTAAAACAACATGACACATAAAACTGGACTGATGGGGTAGTAAACTTTAAGTTTAACTTCCTTTTGCACCGTGCTTAGCTATTTATGTGAAAACCCCCTGTGGTTCGAAATGAAGCAACAAAACCACCCCGTAATTTCGTCTGTGATCCACGAAAATACCATACCCCATCATTTCCTTTTTTTTGGTTGCCCATGCTCTACTCCCAAGAGCATGGGTTGAGGGAACTCGAACCTGAGCCAATGAACTGAGGCTTCTTAAACCACCGGAACAACCATCAAGTTCTACAAAATTAAGAACTTAGTATTTGCTATAATCTGCTGTTCACTTCTTTCACTACTTTTTTTAGAAAGTTCTTTCACTACTTTCAAGACATGAGAGTGGGCCACTCTCGATTTTAACTCGATGCATGATATATGTACAACAAGTTATATTTGGTCACTCTTTCTCTTACTCATTGGATCCATGTTTTATTTTGTACCCCATCTGTCTCACATTATCCGTCTTATACTTAACTTCTGGCCTTATCTAAACAACCATGTTCTATTTTGTACCCCACCATCCCACATTATCCGTCATATATCACGTTTGGTCTTATCTTAACTAATCATCTTAAGTTTTCAACATGATAAAATGTGTCATTCTAGTACTTGAATCGACTAGTCAAAGTGAACTCAAAAATTAAGAGTAAAAGACACTTTCCACCTCAGTTTTTTGGTGAAAATACACTTTAATCTCATAACGTTTGAACAATACATCAGTGCACCCTTGTAACGGAAGAACGTTTGGACACTTAGCACATTTCTGTCATGTTCTGTTCATGAAGTCATTTTTTTACATTTTTATGACAATTTTGCCCTTGCATGTGTTGTTCTTCTTCATGTTTCTAATGTTCTTGGTGTTCTTACTTTCAAAAAAAATGTTCTTGGTGTTCTTGTTCCTACTTTTCCTTAACCAACTAATAAAATTACACCACTCGCCAACAAACAATAGAGCTTAAAGGAGGTTCAAATATGTAATTGAAAACATGCATAGTATACCTACCATGACTGGAAAACAATTGCCTGGCCAAGAAAGTAACAACTTCATAACAAGTGATTTCTAAAAATTATAATCACCATGGCCTAGAGAGGAAGTAAATCGAGAGACACTATTGTAACCATGACTGCAAAATCATTTGCCTCCCAAGAAAGTAACCAACATATCTGCGTTCAACCCTTTTACAACAAAGTAAAATCAGACACTGTTGTAAGATGACTTGAGTTCAACACTTTCACAACAAAGTACTCCAAATCACTCATTCCGTTGTTCTGTTGCTTATCCATCATACACCCACAAAGCACCCCACGATTAAACACAGAAAAATCAAAGAAACAATTGGGATTTTCCAGCACCAGAACCAGAAAAAGGGTTCGGTGAACCCAGAGAGAGAGACAACATATCCGAGCTTGTCTCCAATACATCACAATTACACTGAAATCAATTTATCCCAAATCAATGACGGAGGAACTGGAGGCCAACTCAACTGGGTTGAGGGAGAGAGAGAGAGAGAGAGAGGAGGAGGAGGAGGAGGAGATATGTCAAAGAACAAGCCGAAGGAGGAGCAGGAGGATTGGGCTGTAGGTGGTTTCGCCGTTGTTCCAAACGCCATAGGTGGTGGTTGCGATTGTTGTGGGTTTCATACAAGGCTCTAGTGGGTACCATATGTTGGAAAAACAATATTTTGGGTCGACTTCTAACCCGTTTTACGACAAGTCGGGTTAACGGTTTGGGAAACCGAAAGTGGCTATGGAATCCTTGCGACTAGGAGATAATCCTACCACTTTGTTTCGTCCAAAATAATGGTCGGATGAATGAAAAATTCATGTGTGAAAGTGGGATGTAGAGATGTTGGAATCACTTGAAGATAAGTGTCCCACATCTTTATGAAGAGCAACAAAGTGTTGCATAAATATTCAAAGGTTGCACCTTAAGGGCACGCCCTTTGGGTGATACACATTTTGTGTAGGAGGGAGGACCTAGACAAAGGTTGAACCACCACACGCGCGCCGCCGCCGCCGTCCGTCCGGCCGGCTCGGCTCGGTCTCGGGTTCGGGCACGGGCCGTGGCGAGGTGTGGTGTGGTGTGGGCTGATTTGTTAGTCAAGCCCATACTTAACTTTTTGGGCCCAAAACCAACTTTGGAATTTATTTTTCAGTCCAGACTTTTACATAACAATTTTTTTATATTCAAACCGAACGGAATTTCAAATTCAAAACTGAACGGTTGCAACCGTTATTGAACTGTCATAAACGGTTACAACCGCAATTCCAACACTGCTATAAATAGCAGCCGTCCCCAACGAATTTTACTCACTTACCAGATTCCAGAAACACAACACACAGCACTTACCCAACAAACCCGTAGCCTTTTCCAGAGAGAGTTCCATACCATTGCGGTTCGTAGGGTGCAGCGAGTGTACTGACAAACTGCACGGTGAGGCGATTATCCTGCGAGGCGTTTGCTCCATAACAAGCAGTACCGTAAGGGGCAAATAAGCCTTAAGGACATCGAGTCTATGCTCGAGATCGTCTCCGATTTAATCTGCAGATTCTCTATACTCTGTAAGTATTTATTTATTCTGCATTTCTTTAACAGTTTCTTTTCTGTTCTTATTCTCTTCTTCTTCCCTTCTTCCGGTCCAGTTTCGATTGTTAGTCAACAATCTTAAGGCTTATTTTTGTCGAAACTGGTTTTACCAAACTTCTATACTGCTTTATAAAATCTGTTCATAATCTGAGAGTTTTAATAGTACTCACAGATTACTGTTTTAACGAGTTTTTGTAGTACTTATTAAAACAGTGTTGCAAAGAGTTTAATAGTACTCATTGCGTTACAGTTTCTGACTTTTGCTTTGCAAATTTCAGCGATGGCCGAAACTGGGAGTACCAGTCAGTCCACCCCTGCAACGGGCCCGAACATGATCAATGGCCATGGGGAAAAACCGTAACGGTTCAATGGGAAGGACTTCAAGAGATGGCAACAGAATATGCTGTTCTACTTGACGACCTTGAACTTGGCGAAGTTTCTTCGGGAAAATGCTCCTGCACTACCAGAAAATCCTGACAAGGAAACTGCAGCAGCGGTAGATGCATGGAATCACTCTGATTTTTTGGCTAAAAATTATGTACTTAACGGTTTGGACAATACTTTATATGGTGTATATTCGGTGGCCAAAACCGCTAAGGAACTATGGGAATCACTAGACAAAAAATAAAAAACCGAAGACGCCGGCGCCAAGAAATTTGTGGTTGCCAAATTCCTGAAATTTAACATGGTTGACAATAAGACTGTAATCAGTCAAGTGCAGGAATTGCAGGTCATCCTCCACGACATCCATGCCGAGGGAATGACTCTCAGCGAGTCGTTTCAGGTTGCGTGCATGATTGAGAAGTTGCCTCCTTCTTGGAAGGACTTTAAGAACTATCTCAAACATAAACGCAAGGAGATAAAGATGGAAGAACTCATTGTTCGGCTAAGGATAGAGGAAGATAACCGCAACTCCGACAAGACAGTAATGGTGCAATCCAAAGCTAACGTTGCGGAACATGTCTCCAAGAAAAATAAAAGGAAGGCTCGCGACTTGGACACCGCCGACGCGGAAGATAAAGACTTCAAGGGAAAGTGCTATAATTGCGGGAATATCGGGCATCGCCGAAGCGAGTGCAAAAAGAAACGGAAGAATCCAAAGAAGAAATCCGAAGCCAATATTGCTGAAGTCGAAAAAGATGATGGTATCTGCCTATCCGCGGTGGTCTCGGAGGTGAACATGATTGGAAGCAACCCTAAGGAGTGGTGGGTCGACACCGGCGCAACCCGTCACATATGCTCGGAAAAATCAATGTTTACCAACTTTGAACCGGTGAAGGACGGAGAACAACTTTACATGGGAAACTCTTCATCCTCTACCGTCGAAGGCAAAGGAACCGTCACCCTCAAGATGACTTCGGGGAAACTTCTCACGCTTAACGATGTACTCTATGTTCCCGAAATTCGCAAGAATTTAGTGTCAGGGTCTGTGTTAGTCAAGAAAGGATTCAAACTTGTTTTCGAATCCGAGAAAATTGTACTAGTTAAGAGTGGCATGTACGTAGGCAAGGGTTACCTTAGCGATGGAATGTTTAAGTTGAATGTAATGACTGTGATGCCTACTAAGGCTATAAATAAAGATGCCAATTCTATTTATATGGTTGGGTCGTCTAAATTATGGCATAGTAGACTAGGTCACGTCAACTACAACTCTATTCGGAAATTAATGTCTATGGAACATCTTCCAAACGCAACTATAGATAAGTCTCATAAATGTGAGACTCGTGTTGAAGCTAAGTTAACAAAGAAATCATTTCGACCAATTGAAAACAAAATTACTACGCCTCTTGAATTAATCCATACAGATATTTGTGACTTGAAGTTTCTTCAAACAAGAGGTGGAAAGAAGTACTTCATTACGTTTATAGACGATTGCACACGATATTGCTACGTCTATCTTCTACGAAGTAAAGATGAAGCAATTGACATGTTCAAACACTATAAAAATGAAGTGGAAAATCAATTAGGAAAGAAAATTAAAATGGTGCGTAGCGATCGTGGTGGAGAATACGAGGCACCACTTAAGGACATATGTCTAGAAAGTGGAATTATCCACCAAACTACGGCACCCTATTCGCCTGAACAAAATGGCGTAGCCGAGAGGAAGAATAGGACTTTAAAAGAGATGCTAAATGCATTACTCCTAAGTTTGGGACTACCACAGAACTTGTGGGGGGAAGCCCTATTAACGGCCAACCACATCCTTAATAGGATACCTCGGAAAAATGTTGGCAAAACTCCTTATGAATTATGGAAAGGAAAACCGCCATCTTACAAATACCTCAAAGTGTGGGGGTGTCTCGCAAAGGTGGCGATACCATTACCTAAAAAGGTGAAACTTGGACCGAAGACAGTAGATTGCATCTTTATCGGGTATGCTCATAATAGTAGTGCATATCGATTTTTGGTTATCAAATCAGAAATCGAAGACATACACGAAAATACTATTTTTGAGTCATGCAACGCATCATTCTTCGAAGATGTATTTCCATACAAAGAGAAGAATGAACAAAGTTCTACTAAAAGAACACGGGAATTAACATCCCAAGAGTCCGAAACAGAAAACGAACCTAGACGTAGCAAGCGGGCAAAAGTTGCTACAACATTTGGCCCGGACTTTCTAACCTACTTGGTAGAAAATGAGCCTCAAACCTACAAGGAAGCTATGTCTAGTACCGAGGCGTCGTATTGGAAAGAAGCAGTGAATATGGAAATTGAATCCATACTTCAAAACCATACTTGGGAATTGGTGAATCTTCCACCAGGAAGTAAAGCGTTAGGCTGTAAGTGGGTTTTTAAGCGGAAGCTTAAACCTGACGGTTCAATTGACAAGTATAAGGCTAGACTTGTCGCAAAAGGTTATAAACAAAAGGAAGGTATTGATTATTTCGATACCTACTCACCAGTTACAAGGATAACGTCCATTCGCATGCTTATAGCAATTGCAGCTATAAATAATCTTGAAATTCACCAAATGGACGTTAAGACTGCATTCTTAAATGGTGAATTAGACGAAGAGATTTACATGGAACAACCTGAGGGTTTTATTGCTCCTGGGCAAGAAAATAAGGTATGTCGTTTGGTGAAATCTCTTTACGGTCTCAAACAAGCTCCGAAACAATGGCATATCAAATTTGATAATACCATGTTATCAAATGGATTTCATATTAATGAATGTGACATGTGTGTTTATAGTAAAACCACTCGTGATGGATATGTCATCGTGTGCTTGTATGTTGATGATATGTTAATTATGGGAAGTAATTCAACTATCATTAAAACAACTAAGAAAATGTTGACAACAAATTCGATATGAAGGATATGGGTATTGCTGAAGTTATTTTAGGGATGAAAATCACTAGAACGACAAATGGATACTCATTATCCCAATCGCACTATGTTTGGAAGATTCTTGAGAAATTCGACAAGAACGATGGCAAGATAGTTAAGACTCCCGTGGATCTTAATTTACATCTCGCCAAGAACCATGGTGCAAGTGTAAGACAAGTCGAATATGCTCAAGTAATTGGCTGTTTAATGTACCTCATGAATTGTACAAGGCCCGATATTGCTCAAGCAGTTGGAAAATTAAGTCGATTCACTAGTAATCCAAGTGATAAACATTGGAAAAGAGTGACTCGGGTGCTAAAATATTTAAGATATACTTTAGCATATGGCCTACACTATACCAGGTATCCTGCGGTACTGGAAGGGTATAGTGATGCCAACTGGATATCGGACACATTGGACTCTAAGTCCACAAGCGGGTATGTTTTTACTCTTGGAGGAGCAGCCGTGTCTTGGAAATCTTCTAAACAAAATTGTATTGCAAGGTCCACAATGGAATCGGAATTCATTGCATTGGATAAAACCGGAGAAGAAGCCGAGTGGCTTCGTCAATTTTTAGAAGAACTTCCTATGTGGCCAAAACCGGTGCCAGCTATCTGCATTCATTGCGATAGTCAATCGGCAATTGGAAGGGCCCAAAGCACCATTTACAATGGTAAGTCTAGACATATACGTCGTAGACATAATATCATTAAACAATTGCTCTCAAACGGAATTATATCGATCGATTACGTAAAAAGTAAGGAAAACTTAGCAGACCCGCTAACCAAAGGGTTAAGTAGAGAGCAAGTTTTTAGTTCGTCAAGGGGAATGGGATTGAAGCCTATCTCACCGAGTTGCACGTAACGGAAAACCCAACCTAGATGACTGGAGATCCCAAGAACTAGGTTCAAAAGGGACAACCTAATTACTGTGCAAATATAGTCACTGTAGGAAATTTTATTTCCAAACCCATTCCAAGGGCGACGCCGAGTGACGCTTGCATTGGTAAGGATAAGCAATTAGCTTTTAATGAGCTCATACCTTGGGGATGAAATCAAGTGGAGTATGGCAAGATACTCTTTATGAGACTCACCTATATGAGTGGGAACTGGCGGCCGGTTCTAGGAGAATGACGAGGCTAAATTCTCTAAGACCACTCACGAAAGCAAGAATAAGTGTTCCAGGGCCAAAATGGACACAACAATGAGAACCTAATATGGAAGGATGATAACCGTGTGGGTACTATTGTCTAGGTATACAATACGGAAAGCAGTTCAAGGTGCTTCACCACTGACAATCCAGTATATCCGATAGTATTCCACTAGGAGAGGTTCAAAGTCTTTGACTACCTTTCTCATGCGATTATCGTTCGCTTGGTAGCTCTCTCTCTCTCTTCCCTGATAATCCGGCTCCTAAGCCAATTTTATCATTCATGTGGGGGATTGTTGGAAAAACAATATTTTGGGTCGACTTCTAACCCGGTTTACGACAAGTCGGGTTAACGGTTTGGGAAACCGAAAGTGGCTATGGAATCCTTGCAACTAGGAGATATCCTACAACTTTGTTTCGTCCAAAATAATGGTCGGATGAATGAAAAATTCATGTGTGAAAGTGGGATGTAGAGATGTTGGAAACACTTGAAGATAAGTGTCCCACATCTTCATGTAGAGCAACAAAGTGTTGCATAAATATTCAAAGGTTGCACCTTAAGGGCACGCCCTTTGGGTGATACACATTTCGTGTAGGAGGGAGGACCTAGACAAAGGTTGAACCACCACACGCGCGCGCGCGCCGCCGCCACCGTCGTCCGTCCGGCCGGCTCGGCTCGGTCTCGGGTTCGGGCACGTGGCGAGGTGTGGTGTGGGTTGGGCTGATTTGTTAGTCAAGCCCATTGGGCCAAAACCAACTTTGGAATTTATTTTGCAGTCCAGACTTTTACATAACGAATTTTTGATATTCAAACCGAACGGAATTTCAAATTCAAAACTGAACGGTTGCAACCGTTATTGAACTGTCATAAACGGTTACAACCGCTCTTCCAACACTGCTATAAATAGCAGCCGTCCCCAACGAATTTTACTCACTTACCAGATTCCAGAAACACAACACACAGCACTTACCCAACAAACCCGTAGCCTTTTCCAGAGAGAGTTCCATACCATTGCGGTTCGTAGGGTGCAGCGAGTGTACTGACAAACTGCACGGTGAGGCGATTATCCTGCGAGGCGTTTGCTCCATAACAAGCAATACCGTAAGGGGCAAATAAGCCTTAAGGACATCGAGTCTATGCTCGAGTTCGTCTCCGATTTAATCTGCAGATTCTCTATACTCTGTAAGTATTTATTTATTCTGCATTTCTTTAACAGTTTCTTTTCTGTTCTTATTCTCTTCTTCTTCCCTTCTTCCGGTCCAGTTTCGATTGTTAGTCAACACCATAATCGTGGTGTAGTTTTGCTTCGATGTTAGGGGCAAAGTAGTCTCATTATTTTAGACGTTAGGGTCTGTTAGTTGCAAGCGCGGTGTGATGTATTTTTCAAATGTCGGGAGACCAAAGTTTATTTTCACCAAATTATAGGGGCGGAAAGTATCTTTTACCCAAAAATTAAACATTTTGACTGATAATTTTAGAGAACACGGTCTCTTCCTTTTGAGAGAAGAGCCTATACTTTTAAACCAATATCTTTGGATATCACATTAGTGTGGATGATCATTACCCACAATAACAATGTACTCATAAAATGTGCATTAGATAAGAAGAAGATGGTACTTAAGAATTTTAAGATATGTACACTTTAGGAGGTGATGTAAAAAAAACATACTATGTGATATCATGGACGTTGAGAAGAAGATCCACTACTCTCTTCCACAGGAAGAAGATTGTATCCACCAAGTCAACAGGAGAAGTTAACAATTTTTGAAGAAAGAAGAAAGAACAAAAATCCGTATATAATAGGTAGCCCAAAGTAGGTAGGTTTCATCTCCCTGATTCTCTGTCTGCTCTAAACTGAAGGAATTCCGGGTTTCTGTATAGTCGTCTCGTTATTACTGTAAACCAAGCGTCTCTTCTTAAAACCGTAACCTTGGTAGCGGTATATGATGCTGTAAAGGCAATGCCTCAAGCACTGCCCGTCGTATGCCTCGAGAAACCTAACGTCCGTTTCCCTCCATTTCGTTCCAGCGCATCGCTGGTACTCTTCCACCACGGCAAACGAACGCCAGCTTTGCAGCTTCCTCAGGCACCCAACAAGACAACCAGTCCGATGCTGCAGCAATGAAAAAAACAAAAACAAAATCATCATCATATAAAAACCCTTGAATTCTCTACTATTTCCTCAAGACCATGGAAAGTAATCACTGTAGTTAAAACATAGTATGGACAATTGGACACGATGCCAAGCAATTTTCAAATCCATCAAATAATGTAAAATGCACTTGTGCAACTTAAGTGGCTGCTTGAGACTAGGTAACATTGATTCTAAGCAATGGGGATGACGTCGCGTGGAAGATGCTACTTATGACACTATTAGGGCGAGGCATGTGCAGGGCCTTGGTTTGATCTGATCTACAACGCTGTTCAAGATGATGAAGCTTCTCTGTGAAGACTCAAGAAGATTGATCCTCTTATACAGTAGAGGGACAAAGCTCTTTGTTGGGTTTCAAACTGGTAGGCTAGAAAAGGAATTATGTTCGGACAAAGGGGTCATCGGCTGATAGGGAAACTCTAAAACCATACCTAAAAACAGTTACAAGTTACTCTAACTAACAAGGACGATGAACCAATCAAGACAGCATAAGCCGTTAGAGACCAAAGGCAGCTACGTACAAGGATATGATCTATGACATAATCTATAACAGCTGAACAAAAGTAAGGGCGTGTAGCTAACCTTTCCACGCCTACAGTGGATCAGAACTGGATGATTCCTGACATCTGAAAACGTTCAAAGAAAGAGCCACTTAGTATAAGAAAGTGATACAAAAAGAGCCGATCATCGTCAGAGGAAGAACCTAAATAGAAAAAAACAAACATAAGAACACAAAGCTGAAAGGCTTGAGAAAATTCAGTACCAAGCAAGACTTTCAGAGCCTCGGTGACAATATCTCTGGGAATAGCCACAGAAGGCTCCTGCACATACACATTGATACTAATATAAATACAAGTCGTGCTACTATCTATCACCTTTAACAATGAACCACATCCGAAAAAATTGAAAAAGCCATTGATGCCAATTCAGAACTTCTATAAGCTTAATGGATATTCATACAATTCATGCTACTATCGACAAACGTAAAACCCTAGGAACTGGTGAACCCTAAGTAAACACATACATAAGAGGATGGTTAATCCGATTGCCATGGACAAAGATGCAACAGAAATTAATAACACAATGATCAAAACTTTTTGGATAAACCCAATATCATACTAGCAAAACGGGGTTTTTATCGAATATTCCAATTTCACATTCATTGAATCAGACATCCATATTGGGTTTTTGGATAAACCCAATATCAAACTAGCAAAGAAGGTTTTTTTTATAGAATATTCCTTGAATCAAATATCCATATCATACCATCATACAGCAGCAAATACCCACAAAATTGATAGCCAATTTATACCCAAAAAAAACTCAGTAATTATACAAAGAGTGGTGAAGACAATAATAATATACCTTAGTCCCATCAATCCCAAATTGGAAGAGCTTGATGTTGTGGGACTTGAGAAACTCCAGATTCTCACGAGGGTAAGGCTCAGGACACAAGTATCTGCCCCAAAAAAAAGGAGATTCAGAATCATAAAAAAAAAAAAAAACCCTCATCATCAAGAAACAAAACCCAAAAGCAAGAAAGAGAAAAATCTTTACATGATGGATCCAAGATTGAGGGTTTCAAGATAGCCAAAGTTGTCGATTTGAGGGAACCCAGATCGGTAAATACCCTCTTCAACCATGGAGAAGTTGATGGGTGGAACCAGAACGGTCTCTTCCCTTCCTTCTTCCCCTTCTTCCTCCACAATCACGCCCATTCTCAAGAGGAAGACGAAGGGAGGGGTTTGGTTTGTTTGGATGATTCTTTAGGTCGACAGAGAGAGAGAGATATAGAGAGATAGAGAGGATTTGAAGGAGGGTTTTTCTCCTGATTCGGATTGGGATTAGGATTGGGGATTTGTAAAAGAGAGATTCAATGAGGATTCATTACAAAATAAAACTCCTTTTATTCTAAAAGGACTTAAGTACTGCTGCTTCCGGATGGATTGCGAGTCAAAGTACACCTAAGATTTTGGATGTAATTATCTTTACACTCCCTGTAGTTCCTAACCTGTCCTACTTTAGCCCATTCATTTTCCTAATTGGACTAAACTATGCTCATGATGTGATGTAGTGATGTTTTGTGGGCTTCTCAATTTTTTTTCCTGTGATCTGTGTAGAAAACAAAGAAAAGCTTAGCTTCTTTGGTATCTGTTTAAAAACAAGAAAAACAATATGATGCAGATTACATGTTCTCTGCCTTCTCTAGTGAGAGAAAGTTAGAGAGAGAAAGTCTTGTGATTTTGTCACGAGAGTTACTTCTTTGCTCTGGCAAAGATCGGTGTTCTCTGGTTCAACCATGAGTAAGAACGATGAAATTGCGCTCATCGAAGGATTTAAACAAGTGGACATCCAATCGGAGGAAGGAAGCCAGTCAGAGGAAGAGGTGGAAATAGAGCTAAGCGACGATGAAGTTGAGGACAGAGTTTCGGAATACTGCTGCAGTCTAGTTGGAAAGATTGTAACTCAGAAGACAATCAATCTAACTGGTCTGAAGAAGACAATGATGGAAGTATGGGGAAAGCCGGATAAGTTCAAGATTGAGCATTTGAGTGGAAAGTTTTATCAATTCTTCTTTGGAAACGAAGCAAACCTGGAGAGGGTTCTAGCGGGGAGTCCCTGGTTTTTCAAGAACAATTTGCTTATCCTACATAAATGGAATCCAGACCTCTCCATTACTGACAAGTGCTTCACCATAACCCCTTTCTGGGTGCAGGTGTGGCATTTGCCGAATATCTTTATGACGGATAAGATCTTCAAGAAGATCGGTCAAAAATTTGGGGGAACGTTAGAGTCGAAAGTGGTGCAGAAAGCCACAGAAGCGGGAAGAGTAGTCAGGCTTAAGGTTTTGCTAGATGTGAGCAAACCAGTCATTAAAGAAGCTAAGCTTAAGCTTCAAGAGGAGAATGTCACAAAGGTGGAATTCAAATACGAAAGACTTCCAAGTTTATGTGATATTTGTGGTACGATCGATCATAACGATGAGACCTGCAAGTCAATTAAAGGAGGAAGGTCTTCTTCCTTTGATGTTAAAAAGCTTAGAGCATCCCATCTGTTGGATTTATGGGGTGGAGATCAAAATCATGATGAGGGGGATAACGGTGAAATTTTAAAGCCTGGAAATGCTAATCAAATTCTAGTCTTCCCAAAATCTCTGGTTAAGAAGATTTCTGATGCTAAAGGCCTAGCAGCTCGTCGGCTGATTGCAGATGCGCCGTCTCCGTCGCCGGTTTCTGGTCGATCGCCGGAGGAGGAGAATACGAAGAGTCTCATGGAAAACATGTCCATTCCTAGTGGAGATTCCTCGGAAAAGCAAGAGAATAATTTATTTATTACAAGCATAGGAAAGGAGGCTGAGGCGTGCTGTAAAGCACTGCAACATTTTTTGAAAGATGGGGAAGAAAGCAAGAAGGCGGGAAGAGAAGGCAACGATTCAGTTACCCAAACTGGATTGGAAAAAAATCTTGATTTATTGGGCCAAATTAACGGGCCTGCTTCTGAGGAGACAGGAGAAGTTAGCCCGATTGAGCCCAATGTTGCTTTGGAGGAGTCCAATGAAAGTCAGTCTATTCCAAAAGTCAAAGCCAATTTACTTGAGGGTAGCACCGTCTTTTCACAATCGAACACAACTCAGTCTCATTTGGGGGTTGAAGGAGAAGGTTCAGAAACCCTAATTGAGATCGAGAGTAAGACTGAGGAGAAGCAAAAAGCTCTTCGGAGATGGAAGAGACAAGCCAGGGACCGGCAGGGGGCCTCTTTGATTCAGCACTCATCGGAGAGGAGAAGTTTGAAGAGAAGGGAGGAGGACTGGATGGAGGTTGATGCAGTCTTCGATATGAACCCAGATGGTAAGAAATTGAAAAACACTTTTGTTGATGCTTCTTCAATTGTTGATCGGGTGGAGGAAACCAGCCCTAACTGGTCCCAACTACCCCAATGAGGATTTTGGCGTGGAATTGTCAGGGTGCTGGTAGAGCTCTGACAATTCAGCAGTTTAAAAGAGCCTCCACCTCTTATGAGCCAGATGTCTGGTTCTTGAGTGAAACGAAGAGGAAGAATGGTTTTCTTAATAAAAAATACAGAAGTAGAAAGTTTCCAAATTGTTTTTGGGTTGATGCTCTTGGTAAATCAGGAGGTTTGGGGATTTTGTGGAAGGAAGAGGTGAAGCTGAATCTGGTTAAATATTGCAATTTCTTCCTTCATGTAAGTTTTGATTTAGATAAACATGATAATTGGAGTTTGATCTTTGTCTATCTTTGTCCTGATGACAATGTTAGAGCCTCCCAGTTGGATTTCATCTCTAATTATCTGGTTAATTGTTCGAGTAAAATTTGTATTCTGGGAGACTTCAATGACATTGTTCATCCAAGATAAAAGAGAGGTGGCAACATAAGATCTCTGAACTCTTGCACCCCCTTCTTAATTTTTTGAATCACAATAAATTGATTGATCTTGGTTATCATGGCTATCCTTTTACTTGGTGGAACAGAAGAATGAGTTCTGCTAATATTGAAGAAAGGCTAGATAGAGGGGTAGCCTCTGCTGAGTGGCTTCATTTGTGGTCAAATGCATCTATTCATCATGTCACAGCCTCAGGGTCTGATCACTGCATGTTGTTGCTAGACACTAATCATCTTAGTGTTTCAAAATCCCCCTCAATTTTCAGATTTGACTCAAGGTGGTGTAAGATACCAGAAGTCAAAGAAATTATAGCTAAAGTTTGGAGCTCAGATACTGATGGCAATCCAATGTTCTCTGTTATCTCAAAGCTGAAGAGGTGTAGAGCAGAACTGAAGAAATGGAGCAGAATTAATGATAGAGGCCTTACAAGAAAGATTAGAGAAAAAGAGGAGGCTGCTAAAAAGATTAGAGAAGATGGAGAAAATGCAAATATTGAAGAGCTCTTCCAGATTGAAGCAGCTCTTGAAACTCTTTGGATGGAAGAAGAGGCTTTGTGGAAAGAAAAAGCAAGGGCTAGCTGGCTGCAAGCTGGTGAAAAAAACACCAAATTCTTCCACTCTTTGGTGAAGCAGAAAAGGAGAAGAAATTTGATTCCAGGTGTCACCAATAAGGAGGGTTCTTGGTCCAGCAGTAAGGAGGACATTCATCATCATTTTGTGTCCTTCTACAAAGAGCTCTATTCTGAGTAAGATAACAGAGATGCAAGACCAGTCCTAGATACTGTCAAGAAGAAAGTTTCCAGAGACATGAATAGATTCTTAACCCAGGAGTTTTCTGAAGAGGAGATCAAAGATGCCTGCTTTGACATCAATCCAGATAAATCCCCGGGGTGTGATGGCTTTACAGCAAAGTTCTTTCAAGCTTATTGGGACATTATAGGAGCTGACATTTGCAAGGCCATAAAGAACTTCTTCAAATCAGGTAAAATGTTGAAGAGCATAAATCAAACACACATTTGTTTGATTCCAAAAATTCAGAATCCGTTGCATGTTAAAGACTACATGCCTATCAGTTTATGCACGGTTCTCTACAAGATTTTGTCCAAGTGTCTTGCTGCTAGGCTAAGTGCTGTTTTGGACAAGGTGATTTCACTCAATCAATCTGGCTTTGTAAAGGGGAGAGTTATTGCAGACAATATTATGATAGCCCAAGAAATCATGCATTATCTGAAGAAGAAGAGACAAGGTAGTGGAGTGATGGCCATTAAGCTTGATATGCTTAAGGCTTTTGACAGAGTTAGTTGGGGCTATCTTGAAGGTATGCTTTTTAAATTGGGTTTTTGTGGTAAATGGATTAACTGGGTTATGTCTTGTGTCAGAAGTGTCTCTTATAAGATTGTTATCAATAATGATCTCTCTGATTTTGTCATCCCCTCAAGGGGGCTGAGGCAGGGAGACCCCCTCTCCCCCCTCCTCTTTGTTATTTGTGCTGAGGGGTTCTCCTCATTATTGAGACATTTTGAGCTTCAAGGCTGGCTTTCTGGGATTAAAATTGCAAAAAATAGCCCTTGCATAAATCATTTGCTTTTTGCGGATGATTCAATTTTATTTTGCAAAGCTACAATGACTGATGCCTCTGCAGTTAATACTTTATTGAAAATTTATGAAAGTGCTTCAGGGCAGTCAGTAAATAGAGATAAATCTCAAATTTGTTTTAGTCCAAGCACAAAAGCTTTGCTGAAAAATTTCATCAGTTATTATATGGGGATATCTAAAGATCTCAAGGAGGGCACTTATCTGGGTCTCCCTGCTATGATTGGCAGATCAAAGGCTGCTACATTGAAGTTTCTCAAGGAAAAATTTCAATCTAGACTCTCAGGTTGGAGCTCTAATTTGCTTAGCTCTGCAGGTAAAGAAGTTTTTTTGAAGTCTGTGCTGTCTACTCTCCCCAATTTTGCTATGTCAAGTTTCTTGCTCCCTAAAAAGTTATGCCAGGAGCTATCACAAATTATGGCTAAATTCTGGTGGGGATCTCATAATCAGGAGCATAGAAAGATTCACTGGAAAAGCTGGGGGTATTTATGCAATTTGAAGGAAGTTGGGGGTCTTGATTTCAAAAACCTTTTTAATTTCAATTTAGCCCTCATTTCTAAGCAATCTTGGAAGCTTCTTAATAACAGCAATTCCCTTTTCAAAGCAGTTTTCAAAGGGAAATATTTCCCCAATTCCTCCTTTTGGCAAGCCACCCCTTCTCAAGGTTGCTCTTGGGTGTGGAGAAGCCTCCTTGAAGGGCTGAAAGTTCTTAAAAAGGGCTGCAAATGGAGAGTAGGGAATGGTTCTTCAATTAGGATCTGGGATGACCCCTGGATCCCTAGAGATCATGACTTCTTTGTTTCATCTACAAGGCCTCCTGACAGCAGAATCACTCTGGTGAGTGATCTTATTTTGCATGATCAAAGAAAGTGGAATATGGATCTTATTTATGGGATCTTTTCAGAGGAAGAGGCTGATTTAATTCTCTCTTTGCCAGTGGGGAGCTCTGTTTGCAAAGATAAGCTTATCTGGAACTACTCTTCTAATGGTGATCACAAGGTCAGCTCTATCTATAAATTTCTTGAATTTGGAGATGTTTCTGAGATACCTTCTTCTAGTCATGGCCCCTCTTGGAAGATGTTGTGGAAAGTTAAAGTTCAGCCCAAAATTAGACATTTCTTTTGGAAATGTCTCTCTGGAGCTATCTCTTCACTGTCTGCTCTTGATGAAAAGGGAGTTCAAATTGATAATATTTGTAATTTATGTGGAAGTGGAGCTGAAAGTATGTTGCATCTTCTCAAAGAATGTAGTGTTGTGAAAGAGATCTGGCTCTGCTCCCCTCTTAGATTGAGTCCTATTTCCATGGATGCCTCTCACTTTCAGGATTGGTGGAGTCAAGTTATTGACATTGCAAGCACTTCTCCAGATAAGAACTGGTTTCTTGCCCTGTTTCTGAGTATTTGCTGGGGAATCTGGAAGTTTAGAAATGATTGGATCTTCAACAAAGTGAAATGGAGGCCAGATCAGGTTTGCTCCAGAGCTGTGAACTCTTTGTTTGCCTTCTGGGTTTCTAATGATTCTGGAATGAATAGGGAGACATCTGTTTTGAAGAAATGCCCTTCTCCTCCAACTCTTTCAGAAGAGTTTAATATTTTTGTTGATGCAGCCACGGATTCCATTGCTAGAAAAGCTTGTGTTGCTGCAATTTGTTTAAAGGCAGATGGAGTTTATTTTGACAGTGTCAGTGAAAGTATTAAAGGTGTGTGTAATCCAGCTGTGCTTGAAGCTTGGGCAATTAGATCAGCTCTTCTTTGGTGCTTAAACAAAAACTGGAAAGCTGTCAACATTTTTTCAGATTGTGAAGGTGTTGTGAAGCAAATTAAGGGCACCCCCTCAGCAAGAGCTTCTAGTGTTGCTACAATTTTAGATGATTGTGATCATTTGATCCCACACTTTGATGTTGTTAATTTCCTTTTTATTTCTAGAGATTTTAACTCTTTGGCCCATGACTTAGCCAAGAGTTCTGTTTAGAGGAATTGTTGTTCCTCCTCTTTGTACTAATCTCTTTGACGAATGAAAGCTTTCTTTTCCGGGAAAAAAAAACAAGAAAAACAATGGAAAAAAACATATAAAAAACACGTTTAAAAACAAAATATTAAAAAATTGTTTGGTATCCGTTAAAAAACAGTATTTAAAATAAAAAACACGTTTAACAATACAACTAAATTTTAATGTTAATTTGCTTAAATATCATTTTTACGTACAATACCGACATATATTTGATATTTTTTGCATCTAATCATAGTTGAAATGTCTTTAAACACCAAGAGTGTGGAAAAAAACACCAAAAAAACACCACATTTGCTGTTTTATTAAACAGCTGTTTTTCAACATGTTTTTGTTTTTCAACAGATTAAAAACAGGCATACCAAATGAGTTTAAAAAAAAAACCATGTTTTAATCAACATTGATTAAAAACATGGATGCCAAACATGAGTTGTTTGGTTCCAGGTTACAATTTTTTAATCTGGAGAGATAATTTAACTGAAAACAAAATTTGAAAGTAGTCTGATGTGTATTGAAAATTTAAGTTAAAATATTTAACAGTATTTGACAATCTTTGAAACTTTTATCATAAAATATAATATGACTGTTTGGTTGAGCTGAAATAAATGAGAGATTGCGCTTAAAAGCTTATTTAATCTCTAGTGTTTGAACGTTGTGGATTATTGTAGACTAGAGGACAGTTCGTGCTCGAGGGAACTACCCCCCCCCCCCCCCCCCCCCCCCCCCTCCCCCAAAGAAAAAGATTACAATGGTTCATTAATTATAGAGCACCTTAAGAAAGTTAAAAAATTAATCTGTTTGTGAACAAAAGTACAAATAAAAATTGAAAAGTATGTATGATTATTACATGAAAAGTATGTATGGTTATTAGCCTTTAATTCGACTCTTTTTACGGAGAGAGAGGGTAAATTTCTAAGTAGTTGGTAGTTATATCTATATATAGTGGGGTTCTAAAAGTGATAAAAATGTGAGTTTTAAAATCATCCTTAAATTAAGTGGGTGGTAGGTGAGATCTAAGGGTTGTAGTTGATTTAATCTAAAAACTTATTGGTAACTATTTTGATATAGCAAGGTTTGAACACGGGACAACATGCAGAGGTTTCAAACACTTTATCACTTAACTAACACACATTTGCATAACAAACCAGAAATCACCCAAACAATCTAAATTTGCGACAAAAAATCGGGAACTATGGGATTTCAAGCCGAAATTCCGGACTTTTCTCGGAAACTCGGATTTTTTTTTTGAGAGGTTTGACTAATTTTTTCAGTTTTTTAATTCTTCATCTCCTCCCTACTTCCGCTCATCCAAACAAGACCAATATATTAATGCAATGGCGGACACTGGGAGGGGCCGGCAGGGGAAGGGGGGGGGGGGCACGACCCCTCAAAAATTTTGTATTTGTATTTTATACCTCATTAAGATTTGGATACTTTTTATGAAGTACATGATGTTGGCCCTCTCAAAATTAAAATCCGTTCAATTCAGCCCTTGCAATTTTTAGAATTACATGTTAATCTAATTCAAGGGTGTATGTTTATAGCCCTATATAATTTGATTTGATGTAAAAAATAATTATAACTTTCTATTTTTTTTTAAAAAAAAGTACATATGCTTCATTGCAATTACATGGTGATAATAATACTATTTATTAGTGTATTCTCTTTTCAGAATTAATAATTTACTCACAAAACGAATATGATTAAATTAAAAATTCTTGCTTCTCCTCATTAGTCGGCCCTCGCCGGACAAGATTCTTGCGTCTGCGACTGTATAAATGTGCTTAACTAAGTGTTATGTGTTCGGACAAATTGACGATTCATATACCAAAAATATAGTAGATATGGTATTTTCACTAATTCATGACTAAAAATTTCTAAAATAGAGGATTGTAGAATTTGGGTATTAAAAGTCGTGTTCAAATAAAAATATGTTTTTTTCTCAAAAGAACAAAAATAATCTAATTTTAAAAGAGACGAAACAAAATAAATTCATTTTTGGACATATTTTAATCTCGAAATGAAAATCTTGAACCAAATAGGTACATAGGACCAGCTTGAGAATGTTGTTGCGGTGCGAGAAACTGTTGTGTGAGTACACAGCGGGAAAGTTGGTGTAAATTTAAATAAAATGTTGTTCGGTAAATATCACGTAAAAGCTACGGTTAAATATTGATATAATGATTTTGAGTTTAGTAAATTTAACTGAGAGAGTAACACGTAAAAATATATGACATATATTTACTCTGTAAGGATAAAATAAAGATAGATATTATAAGTTTGAAAATTTTATATTATAATCAGTTGTTGATAAATGAATCAAAAGCAGGTTCCGGAAAGGCATCTCTCTTCTGCTTCCTCATAACTAATGTGAGAAAACTATACGAATATTAAAAAAAACAATTTTTTTTATAAAAGACATTAAAAATTGCTTCAGCTCTCGAAAAACAACTGTGTTGGCAGCAAAATCATTACCAAACTGACCCTTAGTCTGGTCAACTTTCATGCAAAAGCTAGCTTTGTGGTAATAAATAATATGAAAATAAGTTTTTTTGAGATAAAATGAGATAATAAGTTGGTTAAAAATGTAAAGGAATTGGGCCATTTTGGGAATGCTTTTGCTGGCAGCACAACTGTTTTTCGACAGCAGAAGCAGTTTCAGTATGTTTGTTAAAATAAACTGTTTTTTCGGACAGTTTCTGGTGTTCCACAATAGATGCTTTCAGAATGCACTGGAGAGATGCTTTTCGAGAAAGTATATTTGATTAATTTATCTACAACCGATTTTAACCTCACAATTTTTAAAAATGTCAATATTTATCTTTACAGAAGTTAATGTATCATATATTTTTGTCATTTTACCCTCTCACAGAAAATTCTCAATTGATTTTACCAAACACAAAGTTCTTATATCAACATTTCACTACAACTTTTACATAATATATCAACATTTCACTGCAGCTTTTACGTAATATTTACCAAATAATATTTTATCAAAAAATAACAGTAGTTTTTCCACAGTGTTTACACACAGTTGCTTTCTAGCACCGCCACAACATTTCCAACCTAAGAAATCTAAAACCAAATAATCTTGAAATATAAGATTTTATTTGAGTAAACAATAATAAGATAAGTCAAAAAGATTTAAACTAAGAAATCCAATTAAATCCAACACGTACTAATAGAATTAAATTAAAAAGATTTAAAGTAAAAAAGATTGACTCCGATGTTCCCAAGTAAACTCCTAGAATACATATTGACAAAAAATACTCCTACAATACATGAGCTTTAAAAGGTAAGTTTTTTTTGATGAACTAAAAGGTAAGTTAGATTATTACTAAACTTTAGGTGCTGGTTTGTAATAATACAAAAGGGATTGTACCGGTCAAATTTGATCATCAAAGGCTGCTGAGAAGAAGGGAAGCAAACGACTAATCTTTTTGTACTGTAGTAGATAAGAAACACCCGCCCCCTTCTTATGTTTACTGATATGCATATTTAACTCAGTGCATATTTGTCTCATATTTTAATCTCAGCCAAATAATTTAGACATTTGAATAGATTTGAATTAAGAATTTTAATTTGAATTCAAAGTAAAGATTGTGTGTGCGATTTTGTTTCTGAAGGACGAACATGACCTATCACATACAGATCTACAACATGAATTATAGCGGAAGATTCATGTGTTTACCTTGTCTTCCTTAGTTCATATGCACATCGGATGATCGTAGGATGCTTGCTTTCACGTGCTCTTCTCGCTCCCACAGTTTGGCTTGAATCACTAGGACGAAAGCTCTAATCCACACCAAGTTCCACCCAATGGAGGCTAGTTAGAGAGAGAGTCTAGAGTTTACTGTATTATGATCATCACATGATCTCTACAGTAGTGTGTATTATTATGTCTCTAGCACACATAATAATCTAGGAGGCTGTCTCCTTATATAGACAGACTTATACCTAATTGCAACATAACCCCCTAGGGTTTGTCCTTGCTACTAACCCCATAAGGTTTGAGCTTGTCTCACCTAAACCCATAAGTTTAGGATAATTGCATTGTGCACCCCACATGGGCGCACCAAATGCTAACATCTCCCACTCGCACAGTGGGGTTGCACAAATACAGTAGGTCTAGTCTCCCTCAATCTCCAACTATTATCATCTGCCAAAGTGTTATGTGGCCTTGGTGTGTGACTGTGAGAGAACCTGCATTTCGGGAGTTCCATACTCTAAACTCATACGAGACGAGCTAGCAGCAGGCGCACTCAACCTCAAGTAATAATGCAATACATATATATATCTCTCGTATCCCCCAGATTCTGTCTATTGTCATCTCATAGACCATGAGCACCTACCTTGTCCCGAAGGCCGTGCATCAATGAGTCTATATCTCCTTTATTACATTCATATCCTGCATGATCCCATAAGATCTTGTAGGTGGGCCCAATGAAAATGATAAAGAGCGATGCAATTAGAATCTTCGTTTCCATCCATTGTCGCTTTGATTCGGAGTCAGCTGCTTTCCTAGCAATGTCCTGGTAGGCCGAATCATTCATAGCCGTGAGGTGTCATGCTAAAGTAGCACCACCGAACCGTCTCTCCCCGACATGGATAAAAGTACTAAGGGTATACAGTGTCAATCATTCTTATATGATCGACGAGGCTCACACGGCGAGGAAACTCAGGGACTAGTTCTACTCGCCACCTCATGTCACTCATCAGCACGCGTTATCTCATAAGATGTGCGCCATAGTGTTTGGACTCTATCAGAGCACATGTCCTATCCCATAGGGACCACTATACAGATGTAAGTCCAACAACCCATATGACTATTAACCCGAGTACTGAGTGTTGCACATATGCAATCGAAATCAGTTCTCTCATCTGGCTTTCTCTACGCAGACTATACATGGTTCGGGGTAGTAACCATGCTCGAATGGCCATAATCCAATCTCACCTTGGAACTTATTCCAATGCGACAAATGAATCCGTCTGACAGGGTCTTGCACTATTGATTGATGTCCAGCTCTTGTCATAGGCCATGCGCCTCATATGACAGGAGTCATCATATCATAGGCTTCTAGCGCTTATCGGGATTCTGTCTCATCTACTACTAACCTAGACAATCCAGGATGTTGTAAAGGCGGTTGCTCGTGTGAGAGAGTCAACCTAGTGTCCGTGCGACATGTTCTATGTTAGTACAGGATATGTAAACGTATCATACACGTATGGAAACAACATGTAGCATAACAAATCCAATTAAAATCCAATTATCAATGTCTCATATGCTTATCAATCATATCGCTAGTGATCGACTACCAAGTCCCAATTTTTCTAAAGCAATCCACAAAGACGACTCTTATGTGGTTTAGGAATGGGAGGTGCCTACATTATTGGCCCGTAGTCGACCTACTCCAAGATTACTCTTCAGGTAGTTAGTTCACCTTTTGTGAAATCAGTACCTCTTTCTATATGTTTGGCATTGTCAAAGTACTGTAGTCGTACGCTAGCACTACAGGTTGGTTGACAGCCCATAAGCTTATCAGAAACCTTCTTATCCAAACATATTTCTGTCCGGTGACAGAACAGGCAATCGTGCTTCGCTTCCATGATCGATGGAGCGGTCTAATACGATTGTGCAACACTTATGCTGCTGTTCCATGCGATGTCATCTAGCATGGACTATAGCCTGAGTCGGATCTACGTGTATCTAGGTTCCCACCCTAGTCAGCATGCATAGCTGGCTAGTCGAAGCATCATCTCCGATAGTTATAACACGTGATCCTTCGTACAGAGTATCCTTTTGGTTGCAATCTAGTGTCTTAAGTTAGATTTCATGAAATCCACTCTTCCGATTGCATAAGGTTTGTGGGGTCTCAGTATATACCATAGTATATAGAAGACTCACACTGCATCGGGCACTTTGGTCATTTGGTCAATCTTGTATGGTGTCTTCTAGGGCACATATTCAGGCTCGTAAAATCCTGCAGCGAGTTATAGGAGTATCACATGGCATTGGGTCCATTACATGGAATCGTTCAGAGTATCTTCTTGTTGTCCGCCTTATGCGTCAATATAAGAAGTCCTTTTGAACGAACGAGAGTGCATCTCGCCCTACTAATATCCTTCGTCACAAATCGAAAGGGTAACCACCCTATAGTGGATGTGAAATAGTCCTTAGACTCTCCTGGAAATAGTGTGTCATCGACCGAGAGTGATATGCAGCGGTTTTCACCCATTGATAAAATACTGCTAGACTTAGAGGACTAATTAAGATCACACATAGGCTTAATTAGCTTGCACCTATTTGTGCATTCGATCTTACATCTCGAAACCCTGTGGCCGAGTCATACAGATCACCTCTCTGATTTCTCTATTGAGAAATTCAGTCGTCACGTTTATCGAAAATGGATCCTTATTTCCATCATCACAACTATTACCGACATCTCTGCAAGTCGTATGCCTTACTATGCTTCTGCCTGTGTCACTCTGACTGACCTTGGAAATCCATCCATTTCCAATAGTCTGATATCCAGTCGGAAAAGTCAACCTAGCCTTAAACTTGGTTGGTCCCTTACAGACTATAACTTTTCCTGTAAAGGCTACTTTTCATTCTTCATAATTAGGGGTATGCTCCTGTGAGCAATTCCTTTGCATGGGAGGATCATAATTTATGCAAGGTGATCCTTAAGATCATCCCTTCGATCTTCAAGCAGTCGATGGGGTATGCTCCTATGAGCAATTCCTTTGCATGGGAGGATCATAATTTGCTCTCACTCCTATGGATGGGCACCTCGCTTAGAAAGTCACTCCCACTGTCCAAAAGATCCTTGAGGGACTAATTCCTCATAATGAACTAAGGAACAGGGTATTTTCTAGCGGTTCCTCCATGCTCGCGGAGATCATCATCTCTACGAACATTCCCTTAACTATGGGCATCTCCTAAGAGAAAACATATATCTTGTGAATCCATTTGCGTTACACTACTAATCGGCTGTTGCATTACGAATACGCAACCCCCCTAGAGTACTCCGAATAGTATGGAAGATATGTTAGTCCACGAAGATACATTTCTTCCATCTAGGGTCTAAATTCCTTCTTGTCGGGTGATGAAATATCCTGGGACAATATCCTAGGATCATCATCATCTTGCGTGGTGACTATCATGTCTTCCCCTTCGATGTCAAATCGTCGACGGGGTACGCTCCAACGAGCGTTCCTACGCAAAGAGGGTTCTTCTTCAGCATTATCGTCATATATAATAGGCTGCTCACTAGGTAAGGCACTCCCACTGTTCTCAAGGTCCATAGGAACATATTCCTCTTGAGTAGTGGTGAATTGAGTGTTGTCTAGTGGTTCCTCTTCCTCGTAGAGTGACACGCTCCAACTGCAAGTGCACAGTTGTCGGTGCAGTAATAATCGGAAAAGTCCGGATTGTCGAACCCAAGGGACTTCGTGTAACTAACTATTAAGTTTGTTCTTTATGTGGGCAAAACGCAGTTGTTTTGTGGTTCCTAATTCTACTAAAAATTCAAATAACAATTATCCCCAAATAATTCAAAGAATTATTTCAAGATTAACGAGCACGAGTTAATATTGATGTTTATCAAGTTTGATTAAATTCAGGATATCTCTACGGATCACTAGGAATGTCACACTACGTTGGATTTATGTTTTACTAACACGATAATTTCTTATTCTAGTTAAACGAGCAATTGTATATTGAAGATGTCTCAACCAATAACTATGCCTAAACTATCGTAACTGATTCCTCTAGCTTACTCAAGTTCAAACACGCATTACGATACTAATTTCTACTCTTGTTCTTAGCTAACTAGCAAGATTCCTCAACCCTAGATACGGCTAGTGTGTATTTCAATTTTCCGGGCAACGAACGTAGATTCCTCTATCGTTCATAACCTAGCACAATCCTATTAACACGTCTATCAATAGAAAAGATAAATTAGAAACATAAAATACACATAACTAAAGAAGAAATCATCAATTAAGCTCAAAAGCATGAGAGTAAATCCATAAACCACAAGTTGTAGTGATCAAACCCTAGTTTCCTACGAGATATCCCAAAATAGAGGGTTTAGCTACTAAAACACATGATCAAAGTACAAAGTTTCAATGATCATAAACAAAAACTAGAGAGGGGAAGAAGATAGAAAATCAAACGATGGTCTCCAAGCTCCAAGAATGCTCCTGCTCTCCAATGGCGTCCAACAATAGATGAGTCCTCCAAGCCCTAGGTCGTTCTCCTCTTAAAACTCGTCACTTTTTGCAAGTTTTTAAAAATTACACTTTTTTCCCCTTTTCTAATCACGTCAGATTTAATAATGTGATCTTGGGATCACAATTTGTGATCCTAGGATCACCTTTGTAGTTGTAGAGTCACGTTACTCTTCTATGTGATCTTGCACTTTGATCTTGTGATCATAGGATCACCTTTGTAGGATCACATTGATCTTCCATGTGGTCTTGCACTTGATCTTGTGATCACAATTTGTGATCCTCTACTTCCAGTGAGTTGCTTCTTTTCACTCCTCTTGAATTTTTGGCTAAGTCTTTTTCTCCTCTTAGCTTCTCCTCTTCTTCTATTCTCTCATGCATTCCTTGAGTTTCTTTCTTTCCGAAGTTCGCTTCCGCTCCAAAATCCGCACTCCACGCTTCCGGTTCCTGAAATTCACAACACGAACAAATACCGGAAGATCAAATGCGACAAATAAAGCATAAAACATGCATAAAACGCCCGGATTACACCATGAAGTCCAAACACTCAAGTATGCTCAAAACTATCAAAACTCGGCCTAAAACACACATAAATGCATCGAAAGTACGCGAAACGACAAGTAATCACAATAGAATATAACTCCAACTATGGAGTTATCAAATATCCCCACACTTACCATTTGCGCGTCCCGAGCAATCTATCAAAACTGGCCATCATCTCCAAACTTTCTCCCCAACAAATCATGGTACGAGTCTAACTAATTGCATACTTTTCGAAACACCACTTGCATACAAACCAAGACTAGCCGACTCGACATAAACACGACTCAATACATGACTCAACTATGCAACAATATGAAAATGCAATATATACAATGCACATAACAAAATAACACATTTTTTTTTTCTTTTGCGAGATTGGGCAATCTCAATTAGCTCAAACCGGATCTCATGGAATGATGATCAATCTAGGAACAAGACGTGAATTGCAACTAAACTCGACAACGAGAATTTCCCCTAGTTAGTATAGAGAGCCTAGCTTTACTAAGTGTAAGAATAACCTACCTCTTCGCGTGTGCCGATAAATAAGAGGCTACGCTAGGCTAAGCCACGTTCAAGGTCCGAGCTCCTACTCCGCTAACGGTTTAGAATGTTGAGGCTTAGGGACAAAAGGATAATTATGTAGTAACAAGTCCTAAGCGTCACATTCTCACATTAAACCCCACATCTCACACACCCTCACCATGATGATAGAAACCGCAACCCGAAACTCACCGTCTCCGGCCCTCGATCCCCTCAAACCCCGGTACAATAACGATCTCCGTGGCCACCATGGTGATACGTGCACGAAATGCAAACCGTCGTCAACGAACTAGTAACTTTCCACCACTCAATTTCCAAAAAGCTCAAATTTACTCCTTTATCATCTCTCCTTTTTTTCTCTCTTTGTTTTTTTTTTTTTTTCATTTTTTTTTTCTTTTCATTTTTTTTTTTTTTTTTCATCTCTCAATATAACAAAATGCCGCAAATCCGAGTGGTCTTCCAAGAATCCAGCAAAGCAAGCATGTTAAGGGGAGGAAATAGACGATCCAATGAATGCATATCACAAGTAAAATTCATCTCCCCCTAACTCAATGAAGTACACAGTGTCACCAAACAAAGCCGCCAAATAGTCAAAGCACGTGTGTAGGGATGTAGTCGTCAGAAGCTCAATCTCGATGTCCGTAGTCAAAAGTCGACATCCCCACACTAGAATGTAAACATGCCCTCTCTCAAGTAATCAAATGTATGTAAGTCTCGTGCATAATCCAACCGATCCTCCTACACCAAGATGATGAAAAGAAACGATACCTAGCACGACCCACCAATTAAGATCAACCACCCCATTGTTGTGCGGATTAGACATCACGCACTCACGGCTCTCCACAACTGTGTCCATGGTGTAGTGACATGGAACACCGCCACACCGAAGTGTGCAAGCCTACTCACTCACCCTCGCATCCCCTCGAAGATATGTAATAATACGCAAGCGATCATGTAGAACTCACAAGTATATGCAGTACAACTCTCCCTCATCGAACCCCCTCAACTACGACCCCCTCGTGACGCACTAAAGTGGTGATTCTAAACGATTTATGATGAAGGCCAAGAATCGTCACCCTAGGTCAAGAGGTTATGAATAAAACCAAGGTTCAAATTGGGCTTTCTAATGGTCCTACAAGGTGAGATCTATCAAGCAGTGAGTGCTCTAATACGCATCCTCGCACAGCTGTTCTGTGTGCCACTACGAGGCGGGCTGGCGACTACCTAAGACGTACACATGAACGTTCAGCTTGTTTAGCTCACACCTAGCTCAACTCTTGTAAAAGAAAACGACACACACTTTAAATTTGCAAATCAAGTAAGTGTACTAAAATAGGTAGACATTCCCGTAAAGGAAGTCTCTCTATACGTACTAGGGGGAACTCAATTTGTCCTTCTCGGTCACAAGTCACGCCCTACGCCTAAAATTCTCACACTCCTCGATTCTACCAAATTTTAAGCTTCTTTTGATTGCCCTTTCTCAAATTTTCTTATTTTTATTTTTTTTCAAATTTTTCATTTTTTTTTTTTTTTATTTATTCTAACTCTACATGCAAGGCCAGACGCGAAAGAAGACTCGAAACTGACTCAGTTTGTTTGGGTAGGTAGACTCAATTAAATAAACGTGCAAGAATCTAACACTAACACATATATATAACTAACATACACATTACGACACTAAAACAAAACACGACACGGACCACGAATACGACGCAATACGCCCTAACAATCTATATGTGACAGGTTAATGCAGACACGGACTGGCTAGTCAAGATTAAAAAATCCTCCCCACACTTGAATGCTTCGTTGTCCTCAACGAA
Organism: Linanthus parryae; assembly: GCA_023055425.1. Taxonomy (NCBI): domain Eukaryota; kingdom Viridiplantae; phylum Streptophyta; class Magnoliopsida; order Ericales; family Polemoniaceae; genus Linanthus; species Linanthus parryae. The sequence continues at coordinate 25,548,443 of JALGPY010000005.1, read as the reverse complement.
TATAGAGATCAATCAAGAGGACTCGGCAATTCTAATGCGAGGCGCGGTGTATCTACTCAAAACCACCGTCATTCTTTGCCTCAACTACTTCTAACCGATCTCATTGCACAAGAAAGTAGCAATTCAAATTTAGAGATTCTATTCGCTACGTGCACGTGACAAGGAGTGTGTACTGAATCAAAGCAAGACACGCAATTTAGCATATAAATCCTAGGACACTAGTCAATCGCCCCCAAACGTCGCAACTAAGCGACAACAATAACAAATTTGGGCTTTTACTCAATGTGCCTAGACTCGATAAAATTAAATTGCAAGAGAGAGATTAGCGATACCTGAAGCCCTGGAGTTCCGTTCACACGGGGCTGAATCGAAAAAATCAGTCAAGTGACGTACGGTCGACTGATTTTTCGATACTTTTCGCGATGTGAGATTTTTAGCTCAATAACTTCTCCTCGTTGTCCCCGTCACAACCCCGCAAACGGTTTAGTCAAATTCCAACCGGTTGATAACGAATTTGCAGATTCGTCTTGAGAAAACCCTAGCTTTCACTTGCTTCCCCACACTAATCTTCGCCAAACCTTCAAAATTGAACACGGGAGGTCGTAGCCGCTGCTGAGACGAGCATAACCCCCCAAAAATCCGGCGAATTCTGGTGATTTTCCGGTCGGCAGCAGTCCTGAGGCGCTGCTGCGTGGGTCTTCTTCGTCATGAGTTTGTTGCGTGGGTCTGGAAATCCGCGGTGAATCTTCACAATCGCCCCACCGCAGGCGGTCGACGCTGCTGAGCCGAGCGATAACCACCAAACGCCGGTGAAAATCCGGCGAGTCTTCTTTCCCGTCGCTGCTCAGTTTCCCGTCGCTCCTCTGTGTTCTGAGTGCTCTGTAAATCGTTGTTCTCTTCTTTTTTTTTTTTTTTTCACCTAATACCGTCAAAGACCAATTTGCCCTTAGTTATTTGAAAGTCAGCGTGGAAGAACCTTGGCTGATCCTGCGATCAGCAAAATAGCCCACACGATCAAATGATATGATCGTGAACTTACAGTATGTCCACGAAATTTTTCTTCATCAATTTTTTCTAAGTATCAGCGTCACTTTTTTTTTTTTTTTTGTTCTGTTCTATTTTTTTTGTTCTTTCTTCTTCTTCCTCTTCTACTTTACTCCTCCGGACTCCGATGCACGCATATAATATACCATCGGAAAGCTCGTTTTGCGCTCTTTCTCCTTTTGATTGTGTTACTCCAAAATTACCGGAGTCAACTTCAGAATTTATGACCTCAAATTTCGTGACTAATTCGTCGCTTTCTCGATTTTTGTGCGTTTCTTCCACACGCATCAAGAAGGGGAGTCCGGACCGCGTCTCCAACCTGTATTCCTGCAGAGACTCAATTCAAAGGTAAGATCCTCACTCTCTCACCCCTCAGCTAAGAAAACTGTATTGAAAAACGCACACAACAGTATTTAAAACACACTCTCTACACTAAAGCATAAAAATACGTTGGGTTGCCTCCCAACAAGCGCCGTGTAATTTAAGGTCGACGACCCGACCCAGTTACCTCAAAAGATGTTAAGGAGGTCTAGCGCGACGCGCCTCCTCCTTCAATTTCTTGCTCTTGATTTTCTGCACCACATCATGTGCACTCACCACATTTGGCTGCTTCTGCGATTCGGGTGGATCGGGATGCAAAACTGTAGGCAACCCAAGAGAAGGATCCACACGATCTTCTCTAAACTTGATCATGGCCAATTTATTCTTCCCCTTGCTCGGAACAAATGCCTTGAACACGAGTGATGAGTCTAGAGCCTTGATAGTCAACTCCTCAGTCTCTAGATCCACATTTGCGCGCATTGTCTTCAACAACGGTCTTCCAAAGATTAGTGGAACATCGCGATCCTCCTTGATATCCACTATCACAAAGTCAGCTGGAAAGACAAATGCACCCACTTTGACTAGCAAATTCTCAATCACCCCATTTGCCGTAACTATAGAATTGTCTGCCAATTGCAGACCCATCTTCACAGGGGTCGGCGCACCAATGCCCAATCTCTGAAACAGAGACAATGGCATGAGATTAATACTCGCGCCCAAATCACAGATACCATGCGTATGATATCCACCCCCAAGAGTGCAGCCTAAGATGACACTGCCTGGATCTCTCATCTTGGGAATGTCTCTTTGTATGACGGTGCTACACGTCTCTGTTAGCTTAACCGTGGCATAGGGTTCTATGCTCTTCTTCCCCCAAAGGATTTCCTTCAAGAACTTCTTGTACCTGGGCATCTGAGCAAGTGCTTCTACAAGAGGAATGTTGATATGCAATTGTTTGAATATATCCATAAATCTCCCAAAGTGTTCCTCATCATTCCTCTTTATTGCCGCCGGATATGGAATCCGTGGCTCATAAGTAGCTGGATCTGGAGTTCTCTTGGACTCTTCTTTCTTCTCAACCGTGTCCTTTGATTGGGGACTCACGGCCTTGGGCAACTCTTCACCCAATTCCTTCTCTGTAGCTTTTGTAGCTTCGGCTCTCGCATGGCTAGGATATGGAGGATCCTGAGTAGTCACACCACTGCGAGTAGTAATAGCCTTCAATTGCTCAGTTGGAGTGATAGTGTTAGACGGGAGTATACCTGGTGGAAGTCGAGGATTCTGATTAGCTATTTGGCCAATTTGGGTCTCATGATTCCTTAACGAGGATTCCATTGCAACAATTTTACTCTCAATCTTGTCGTTGCTAGCTAACAGTTTCCTCAACATCGCATTTGTATCCTGTTCTTCTGAGGGTGGGGCTGAAGCCTGTTGTTGTGGAGCCTGTCTCTGAGCTTGGTATGGAACATTTGGCCTATGACCTGGCGCATATAAACCACTATTCGGATTGGCATAGCTAAAGTTGGGGTGATTGCGATTGTTAGGATGATAGGTGTTTGGCCATTGCTGCTGTCTTTGTTGACCCATGTAATTCACGTCTTCAATGCCATCCCCATATCCCTGATTTGCATCTGCCACCATCTCTCCCACTGACTTCACCTGTGCCGATGGATTCAAATGACTGAAAGCCGACGTCATCACTGCCATCTGATGTTCAAATTTCTGTTCCACCATAGACTCTATCTGACTAACCAATGCCCCATCTGATTTCGCGCTTCTACGAGTCTCAGACCTCGTGGATTCACGTTTTGCTACATTATCTAGCAAATCACGACATCTCTGTAGTCCCATCCCCATAAAATTGCCTTGAGACATCATGTCTAGTTCACTAGCAGTCTCCCTGTCCAAAGCATTGTAAAAGTAGTGAAGAAGTTTATACCATGGCTCTCCGTGAGTAGGGCATCTGCGAAGGAGCTGGTTGAACTTTCTCCACGTGTCACCCAGAGAATCATCTTCCTGCTGTTTAAATGTGGTTATGTCAGCCATCCGTTGAGCAACCTTAGATGGTGGAAGATACTTCCTGAGAAACTCTCTGCTACAATCTGCCCATGTAACTATGCTGCCTGCTGGAAGTTCCATAAGCCATGTCTTTGCCTTTCCCGATAAAGAGAAGGGGAAAAGCATGAGCTTTATCGTCTCGATTGGCACTCTCTGGTCATACATGGTAGAAGTAATCTGCTCGAAGTTGAGCAAGTGCTGATGTGGATCATCACTCGGGGCTCCCGTGAATAAGCACTCATCCCTTACCATATTGATCAACGGTTGGCGAATCTCGAAATGCGCGGCATTAATTTGCGGCCTGACAATGGTGGGCTGATATCCCTCCGGTGTAGTCCTGAAGTAATCCACCAAAGGACGTTCATCATCCTCAGCATTGTTGACTTGCTCTACCACATTCCGACCGTTATTGTTCCGATTATTACCCCCATTGTTCCCATTGCCACCGTTGTTTCCACCATTAACTCCTCCATTGTTCCCATTAACTATTTCTGCACCAGGGAGTTGTTGTGGATTCTGGGGATTCATGCGATTAATCATGGCTTGCATTTCAGCCATTTGAGCCCTAAGCTGCTCAGCTTCCCTTGCTCGATTTGCTGCATCTTCCACAGCTGCAGCTCTAGCTGCTTCCGCATCTTCGAGGCCTTTGCGGAACCTCTCAAACTCAGCTCTCGTTTGCTCGTCCATTTGAACTGAATTTGCTTTCCTCTTGTCTCTATTCTGTGCTCGCAATAAAGATTCCGGGTCTTCAAGTGTTGGATGCAAAGGCTCGTTTCTAGAACGTGACATGCACCAAATGAATCAGACCTGAAACACGGATCGCACACACAAAACAGGTGAGTAACAAATATAAACTGAAAAGTAAATCCCTAAAGAGAAAAATAATAGCTAATTTATCAGAAGTCCCCGGCAACGGCGCCAAAAACTTGACACGCTCCAACTGCAAGTGCACAGTTGTCGGTGCAGTAATAATCGGAAAAGTCCGGATTGTCGAACCCAAGGGACTTCGTGTAACTAACTATTAAGTTTGTTCTTTATGTGGGCAAAACGCAGTTGTTTTGTGGTTCCTAATTCTACTAAAAATTCAAATAACAATTATCCCCAAATAATTCAAAGAATTATTTCAAGATTAACGAGCACGAGTTAATATTGATGTTTATCAAGTTTGATTAAATTCAGGATATCTCTACGGATCACTAGGAATGTCACACTACGTTGGATTTATGTTTTACTAACACGATAATTTCTTATTCTAGTTAAACGAGCAATTGTATATTGAAGATGTCTCAACCAATAACTATGCCTAAACTATCGTAACTGATTCCTCTAGCTTACTCAAGTTCAAACACGCATTACGATACTAATTTCTACTCTTGTTCTTAGCTAACTAGCAAGATTCCTCAACCCTAGATACGGCTAGTGTGTATTTCAATTTTCCGGGCAACGAACGTAGATTCCTCTATCGTTCATAACCTAGCACAATCCTATTAACACGTCTATCAATAGAAAAGATAAATTAGAAACATAAAATACACATAACTAAAGAAGAAATCATCAATTAAGCTCAAAAGCATGAGAGTAAATCCATAAACCACAAGTTGTAGTGATCAAACCCTAGTTTCCTACGAGATATCCCAAAATAGAGGGTTTAGCTACTAAAACACGTGATCAAAGTACAAAGTTTCAATGATCATAAACAAAAACTAGAGAGGGGAAGAAGATAGAAAATCAAACGATGGTCTCCAAGCTCCAAGAATGCTCCTGCTCTCCAATGGCGTCCAACAATAGATGAGTCCTCCAAGCCCTAGGTCGTTCTCCTCTTAAAACTCGTCACTTTTTGCAAGTTTTTAAAAATTACACTTTTTCCCCTTTTCTAATCACGTCAGATTTAATAATGTGATCTTGGGATCACAATTTGTGATCCTAGGATCACCTTTGTAGTTGTAGAGTCACGTTACTCTTCTATGTGATCTTGCACTTTGATCTTGTGATCATAGGATCACCTTTGTAGGATCACATTGATCTTCCATGTGGTCTTGCACTTGATCTTGTGATCACAATTTGTGATCCTCTACTTCCAGTGAGTTGCTTCTTTTCACTCCTCTTGAATTTTTGGCTAAGTCTTTTTCTCCTCTTAGCTTCTCCTCTTCTTCTATTCTCTCATGCATTCCTTGAGTTTCTTTCTTTCCGAAGTTCGCTTCCGCTCCAAAATCCGCACTCCACGCTTCCGGTTCCTGAAATTCACAACACGAACAAATACCGGAAGATCAAATGCGACAAATAAAGCATAAAACATGCATAAAACGCCCGGATTACACCATGAAGTCCAAACACTCAAGTATGCTCAAAACTATCAAAACTCGGCCTAAAACACACATAAATGCATCGAAAGTACGCGAAACGACAAGTAATCACAATAGAATATAACTCCAACTATGGAGTTATCATAGAGAATGCCATCTCCACGAGCTTCTCCCTGACTAGGAAAACTTAGTTAGCTCATAAGCTGCCGATCCCCATGGCCTAAGGTGACCTCATATAGGTTGCCTTTTGGTCCACATCTCGTAGGGCGTAGTGACTACAGACTTGGTGGGTGTTTGGTTGAGTACTTCGACAGACGTTTAACAAAGCGTCTCCTCAAGATAGGGAACATGTACTTTGCACGCACTATCATACATCGAACCATCTTCAGGCAGTATCCTATTCCTCCTATCCGCTACAGCATCCTGCTGCGGAGTGCGGGGAATGCACAGCTGCCTTACTACTCTCCATCACATAGCTCTTGCTAAGATAGACACTCGCAGTCTCATTCTGGCTAAGGACATATCATTTTATCCAGATGGTTTTCTACCTTTTGTAGATACCTGTCTGAAGCACCCTTGTGCCTCAGACTTATGTGGCCCAAGCACACATAGTTGAGATGCGTACAATAATCTACGAATGTGATGGAACAGTAAGCACCATGTCTTAGCTTTAATTTTAATGGATCACAATAACAGAATGAATAATATGTAAAGACTCAATAATCCTTACTGCTTTACTGGATGGTTTGCCTTTCGCCTTTCGTGTAAGGCAAGAATCACACACAGGTAAGGGTACCTTGGGCATATTCCAAGCAGGCCTACCTTAGCTAGCCTGAACATCCTTTCCTGATGTAGTGTGTCACAATCTAGCGCGCCACATATCAGAATCTTAAGGCACAACCATTCATGCTAGAAATCAAGAGTGCATAACCATTCATAACATGACCAATTCCAAAGTAAAACTGTAACCAAAACAAATTTTGGTGGCTACTCCCTCAAAGATAATCTCATGGATCCTTTTAGACGAGAATTTAATGCCATGCCTGGCCTTCTAGTCTTAGGGAAACATCCTTTTCCTCCTTTGCATTTGCCTTTCTTGGGATATTGGTCATGTACCAATATTTCGCCCTTATTCCCTTATCCTTGCCCCACCTGTTCCACGGTCCTAGTACCGGGTTAGGGACCACATCTCATCATAACGGCATGAATCTCAGAAGCTATAGTTGAGTACTAATCTCATAGACTATAGTCGAGTGCTATTTTTTATGATTTGAGTTTGATAGTTTAAGGTGGGATTTATGAGTCATTACTCACAATTTTAATGAGGCAAATGGCTAAGGTGGATCCAAGATTCTTCTTTGGCTCAGTCCTACAATCTTTGAATCTCAAAGTGGTCTTGAACTTGCTGATGAGGTCATTTCCCCACCTTGGCATAGCACGCTCTATGACATTTATCTTGACTGCCTCCCACTATTGGTTAGCCTAAAGATAACGTTCATGTGCTGCTGTGACAACTATTCATCACAGGTTCGACCATACTTGTAGGTGTTTTGACAAACTATGTCCAACGATTTGGTTACATAGTACGATGACTTGTCATATCGTTTATTGTCACTATTTTAGCCTTTATAGTTTCAATTTAGACACGATTGATCTTGAGACATTGCATAGGAAATTAATACTAGCATTTTCTTAGCTCCGAAATAACATGATACATGGATTAAAATTCATAGTTCCTCATAAGGACTCCACCAAAACCTAGTAGCAATTCTAGGAATCAAATATCGTCACTTATGATTCCCTATTAGTTTCAGTCATGTATAATCATGTGAGCTCATTTGTTTTAGTTCCTTAGCATGCGAGGTTATACAGTTATATCCAATCACACGCAGTTATAACATAAAACAAGCATAAGCATAAATAAATATGCAATGGATGTGGCCCCTAAGGTGCACTCCCACTTTTGAGAGTACGTCTTGAGCAAGTCTTGAACTTCTCGCCTCATGGATCTCGCCAATCTCGAGTGCTCCTTGAAGCTTCCCTGTTCGTCTCTTTGCTCCATGCACCTCGCGCCATAGCTTTTGGTTTGGCCACCTCTCTTTGAAGCTTCTATTCTTCAATCTCCATTAACTATCTTATTTCTAAAAATAAGTAACCTCTAATAGGTGATTTAGATGAGAAGAGAAGACAATAGAGTATGTAGAGAGGCACGACACGCAGGCCGTATTTTATTTGATTACATATTCAAAACCAAAACCAAATATAAAACCATCTAAGCCACATCCATGCTTCAAACACATCCATTCAATCCACAACAGCATGTATAATAATAAAATAAACATACTGAAATTTTCTGGAAATTTCCAAAATTTAAGAATAATTATTGGAAATTAATAAGCAATAAATAAATCAATTAATAAGATCGAAAATTGCTCCCAACTACCTAGGATCACACCTCCTATCTCATAAGGTAGGGAAAAAAATCCTAAGTCTCCAGAAAAAATTTGGGCTCAAAACAGTGTGTTTAAGGACGTCTAACTGCCTCGGGAAGTGTGCTAAACACTAATTAATTAATCTGGAAAATAATAAAATTTTCTGTTTTTCCAAAAATTATGAAAAAATCCCAGAAAATAGGAAATTTAATTCTGAGCATAAAAAAAAATTTGGCGAAAAATAGTGGCCGGAGGAGGGCTCACGCGCCCACACTCGCCGCCGCGCGTGGGCGAGTCAGCCTCCGTCACGCGCCGACGTCGGCCGAGTGCCACGTCAGCGTGCCACGTGGCATGCCACGCCAGCCATGTGCCGACGTCACCTGCCACGTCAGCAGCCCACGTGGCTGCTACGTCATCGCCACGTCAGTCAAGTGCTGACGTGGCACTGCCACGTCATCTGCCACGTCAGCCCTAGGGCCACGTCAGCAGCCGCCGCCAGCCCTTTGGCGCGTGCGGCGCGTGGCGGCGCGTGGAGGCGGCGTCGGCGGCGCCTGAAGCCCACGCGCCGCCTTCCCGGCCTCCGTTCTTGGCGATCCTTATATCGTTGGAATCGTCTTTTCACGCTGATCACGATTATGTATTCAAAACCCAATTTTAACATGTTTTGAAAAAATCTTTTTACTGCTCAGATCTAACAGTCCAGATTTATACAGTTCCGAATCTTAAAAAATTCATAACTAATTCTCTGTTCGTCCAAAAATTACAAAATTTATATTTTTGGAATCCTCGTGAACAACCCTATCTAACCATATAGGTTTCACTAACAGATTATGAAATTACAAAAACTTGATTTTTTTTAACTGATTCGGGAACGCATAACGAGGCACGAAAAACAAGCCTAAGGCTCTGATACCAATGAAGGACGAACATGATCTATCACATACAGATCTACAACATGAATTATAGCGGAAGATTCATGTGTTTATCTTGTCTTCCTTAGCTCCTATGCACAGCGGATGATTGTAGGATGCTTGCTTTCACGTGCTCTTCTCGCTCCCACAGTCTGGCTTGAATCACTAGGACGAAAGCTCTAATCCACACCAAGTTCCACCCAATGGAGGCTAGTTAGAGAGAGAGTCTAGGGTTTACTGTATTATGATCAGCACATGATCTCTACAGTAGTGTGTATTATTATGTCTCTAGCACACATAATAATCTAGGAGGCTTTCTCCTTATATAGACAGACTTATACCTAATTGCAACATAACCCCCTAGGGTTTGTCCTTGCTACTAACCCCATAAGGTTTGAGCTTGTCTCACCTAAACCCATAAGTTTAGGATAATTGCATTGTGCACCCCACATGGGCGCACCAAATGCTAACAGTTTCCTCCCTTTCTTTCTAAATTGATTTTTATCACTCTTCACTGGCCACTTTGACCCGACAATTTGAATAGCAATATGATGCAATTTCTTTAGTCATGAGAAATCTAATATGGCCTTAGGTATCATTCAATTTCTATAACAGGGTTAAAGTATCTTCAGCGTTCGAGTATCTTTCAATTTCTGCATCAGTGCTTAGGTCTATTTAAACTGTTACTGACCATATTGTTTGTTGGTGTATCTTGATTCAAAGGCGGCAAAGAGAACAAAAAGTCAAAACCCAAATGCATTAGGAAACTAAGGAGGCGGTGGTGGCTGGCAAACCCACCGCCTCAACTCACATGGGTATTTAAAGGGGCTTTGGCTCTCATAAACATTCACACAAAGAGGGGTCGAGAGAGTTTAGTAGTAAAGGTTTATTGCTTTGTTTCTCTTTCAGTGTGTCGGGTGCGTTGTAATTCGGGTGCGTTTCTCTCTAATAAAATCGATGTTTTGGGTCGTGGAGGTAGCTAGCTAATAACTAGTGAACCACGTTAATATTTGTGTTCTTATTTCATCATTATTATCATCGTTCCAAGCTAGGTCCAGATCATAACAAACTGGTATCAGAGCCTGGTCGGTGTTCCAAGATCAAGGTGGAGCTAAAGAGCTAGGGTTTCACAATCCGTGAAATTCATAGCTGGGGTTTCGCGATCAAGGTGGAGCACGCATTCGGGGGTTACAGATTAGGACAAGGAGCTGCACAGAAGATGACTGGGGGGATGAGAAAGATCGACAAGTTCACGGGGAGAAACAGCTTCAGCTTATGGCAGATCAAGGTATATGCTTTGTTGAAGCAACAAGGCCTGTGGTTGCCATTGGCGGAAGATAAAGAGGGGGCTTCTACAACCAGCAAGGAGTTCAAGAAGATGGAGGAAAAAGCGCACTCAACGATCATGTTGTGCTTGGCGGACGACGTGATCACAGAGGTTGCGGATCAAGAGACGGCTGAAGGACTATGGAACAAGTTGGAGCGCCTCTACAAGACGAAGTCGCTCACCAACAAGTTGATGTTGAAGCAGCAGCTGTTTGGTCTACGCATGGGGGAAGGTACGGATCTAAGAGATCACTTGGATCGTCTTAATACTATTTTGCTTGAGTTGCGAAACAGTAATGAGAAGATAAGTGATGAAGATGCCGCACTGATTTTGTTGGTGTCGCTACCACCGTCTTATAAGAGGTTTGTGCAGTCTGCTTGTGCTGGAAAAGAGACTCTCACGTTGGAGGAGGTGAGATCTGCTCTTCACACAAGGGACATGCGGCGCATGGCCGCGTATGGGGAGTACGACGTTCCGGGTTCGGGCGCATTCATGGTGTCCAAAGGGGGTTATGGTAAGAGGAAGAATAAGGGTTATAAATTGCCAAAAGACGTCTGTGAACTGTGAAAAGAGAGGGTTCACTGGAAGAGGGAGTGTCCGAAGAAGGCATCTGCAGATCTAGCTGTAGATGCAACAACTTCGGAGCTCAACTACGTCCTCTAGGCCTCGTTGGGGGGCAAGGAATCTGGCTCTTGACGAGGAGGTGGATTTGGCATGGGAGAGTCTCTGACGAGGGACACGACACGTGTGAGACGTGCAAAGGGGGGCGCGTATGAGGCGCGCAAGGGGGCGATATTGCAGGAAGTTGGTGGGAATTGGAGCAATCTCGCAAAAACGTTGCGAGAATTCAGGGGTAATTGGAGCAACGTGCCGGGGGTTTGTTGTATGGACTCGGTGGGAGTCGGAACAACAAACAAACTTGTTGTAGGAACTCGGTGGGAGTTGGAACAACATGAAGGGGATTCGATTGCAGGAACTCGGTCGTAGTTGGAGCATCGCTAGGGTTTGATTGCAGGAACTAGACGTGAGTTAGAGCATCGCTGGGGGCATTCGTTGCAGGAACTTGGCGAAGTTGGAGGAACTTGTGACGTGAGGGTTTCTCATACAGGTGCGACACGCTTGGGGGTTGATTATTAGAGAGAAGCATCAGGTCTGGTTCGGGTTGCTGAGATGATTCAAGACAAGGTGGATATTTGTTGGTGTATCTTAATTCAAAGGCGGAAAAGAGAACAAAAAGTCAAAACCCAAATGCATTAGGAAACTAAGGAGGCGGTGGTGGCTGGCAAACCCACCGCCTCAACTCACATGGGTATTTAAAGGGGATTTGGCTCTCATAAACATACACACACAGAGGAGTCAAAAGAGTTTAGTAGCAAAGGTTTATTGCTTTGTTTCTCTTTCAGTGTGTCGGGTGCGTTGTAATTCGGGTGCGTTTCTCTCTAATAAAATCGGGGTTTTGGGTCGTGGAGGTAGCTAGCTAATAAGTAGTGAACCATTCATCGTTATTATCATCGTTCTAAGCTAGGTCCAGATCATAACATTGTTAACTACCGAAGTAGTCATAGGTGGACAAGCTTAGCATAACCAACTCATTGAACTAGCTAGGTACAACTAAAACAACGATTTAGGCTCTAGAGAAATGGAAGTGAAATACCTCATTATCCCACAGACATTGAATCAAGTGACCATGCAGCATAAATGAATGCCTTGAAATCCTTCGAAACCTATTTGATCGACCCTCCCTACTCATTCCTTAATAAGCTCATGCTTTAGATAAATTTGATATAGTTGGCCAACTTGTTGAATTACTTGAGTAAAAGTCAAAGGAGGTGGCAACAAATTAAGAAACATGTGAGGGCGGTTCATTTTGTGGGCTTGGGCTCTTTGTCGTCCATGTACCTATAGGATTTCTAGTACTATATAAGGAAGCTAGTAGGCTCTCTAATAGATATGCAAAAGTGTAATTGTTCCTCTTGTGAAATAAAGGGTGCGTTTTCACTGTGGACGTAGTTAGCAAATTTTCGATAGCGAACCACGTAAGATCCTCGTGTTCTTCTTTTATTCGTATATCATTTGTGAGGTGGTTTGACATAAGAAACTGGTATCAGTGCTCTGAAACAGGAGTTCTGTTACAACAAAATGGTATTAGAGCCTGATTGGCGGTGTTTCAAGATCAAGATCAAGGCGGAGCAAAGCTAGGGATTCACAACTTGGTGAAATCAAAGCTAGGTTCTGCGATCTAGGTGGAGAATGCGACTAGGGTTCAAAATCCACCAAAAATGATTTCCGGATCGATGTTGAAGATCGACACATTCACATGAGGGAACAACTTCAGTTTGTGGAAGATAAAGATGAAGGCTTTGCTCAAATCACAAGGCATGTGGGCAGCTTTGACTGCAAACAAATGAGGCATGAATGTTGCACCATCGGAGTTCAAGGCAATGGAGGAGAAGGCACATTCAAAAAGTATGTTGTGCTTATCAGATGACGTGATCATCGAGGTCGCAGATCAGAAGGAAGCAGTAAAGCTCTGGCTCAAGTTGGAGAGTCGCTACATGACGAAGAGTCTCACTAGCAAGTTGATGCTAAAGCAAATGCTCTTCACTTTGCGGATGCTCGAATGTACGGTTCTAAAGGACCATCTTGATCAATTGAATACAATTATTTTATATTTGTGTAATATTGGCGAGAAGGTGGGCGATGAGGATGCCGCACTTTTGTTATCTCGTTACCTCCATCAATTGAGAACTTCGTCCAATCATTCATTGTGAACAAGGACGAATTATTCCGAGAGGAGGTACGCCATAAGGGTGCAGGCACAGGTACAGAGGACCATGCTTTCTGACTGATGGCTGACACAAATTCTTTACGCGCTTAAACGCAAGTATACGGTCAAGTAGTATATGGAGTATTTTACGACTCCGAGTATCGAACCCAACGGAATTTACGATTAATAGACAACTAGAAATTAACTTTACGATATCTAAGTAACAAGTAAAAACGGTGGTTGATTTTGTAACGTTGTCGCCCACAAACAAGCGAAGTAAATTAAATGACAAGATATTTTTGTAAGTTTTCAATTTAAACAACGATAAACTATGATTTGATTACGATTAATGAGAAAGAACTAGGCAATTGATGTCCCTAGGGTTGTTAACGATTTCCGGAATTATGCATGAAACACTCTAATCACGTTCTAGTTATATCGGGTAATGCTCATCACGATCTTCTCTCGATCTCACGTGAATTTGTGTAAACAATAGATTTCGGGTCCTCTCGGTCCACTACTACAATCTAATTGATTTGCTAGACTTGTTCACCGGGTCCTATCGGTCCACCGAATTCACTAAGTTCTAACAAAAATCAATTGAAACTACCCTCACACGATTAATCAAGTTTCTCTCTCCTCTCGGTCTCAAGAAACTACAAGATTACCTACAATATTCTTTAACATGTATCAAAAAGTTCACTTTCGTGCAACAATCTCAACGACTAGTATCCTAAGGGTGATCAAGCCAAGAATACTAAGAATGAAGTACAAGAATATGTAAGATAACTAGAGCCTTCATAAAATTTAAGCAAACGCATGTATCATGTCCAAAATCCGGAAAATCATCTTCAAACCCTAGTTTCTCATCAATCACCTAGTTTAAAGTGTTTAGCTAGACATAATAGTGTTCAACATATCCAAAATAATGAAGTTCATGAAGAATAGAAGAAGAAAAGATGATCAAACGCTTGAATCTTCAATGTTGATGATCTTCCAAGCTCCAAGCTTTGTATCCCTTTTCTCTAGCTCCCAAGACTTCAAAGATGCGTCAATATCTTGTTCTTAGGTCGTCCTCCCCGTTTTCTACCAGCTGGGCACGCTTTTTAATGAAAATTAGCCGAAATTGCACTTCAACCCCTCTACTTTGTAATTCCCGGACAGAATTATTTTCTGATTTTGCGCGGGCTGTATCTCTCTCATACGGACTCGTCTTTGGGCCTACCATATACCGTTGGAAAGCTACGGATGTCTAATTTCCATTTCCGAAAGCCTTGCTTCAAAATTCTTTGTAGATTTTCCTGGGCATCGAAAAGAGTGCAGGCTGGTCCTGTGTGGCTTTTCCAACTTCGCTTCGTCTTTGCGTTTTCTTTTCTCCTCTTCATCTAGCTCCATTCCAACCATATCCAAGCATCTCATAAGCTCCATTGCACCTCTTTTACCTGAGATACACAACATTAAACAACCCGGAAGATCACATGCGATAAACAATATATAAATCATATGAAAAACGCCCGGATTACGAAATAAAGCTCAATAACTCATGTATGCTCAAAACAACTCGGATTTGGTCAATTTCTCACATAAATACACCGAAACGCTCGAAAAACGGTCATGGATCATAAACAATATAACTCCTAATGTGGAGTTATCAAACACCCCCACACTAACCTATTGCACGTCCCGAGCAATCCAATCAAAGTACAACCAAAATCCGGTCACAATCCAACCAAAACATCTCCAATGAAACACAACCCCACAAGTGATACGATTCGAGAATTGCATACTTTCTAGAAACACCGTTGCATACAAATCCTAACTAGCCGACTCAATAACGACACAAGACTCGACAATGCAACAATATGATGCAAAATGCAAACTACGACTCGATCCTACACAAACACATATACACAAAACACACTTTTTATCTTTTGGTTGAGATCGGGCAAACTCCATTGGCTTAAGTCGATTATCATGAAGTGATGAGAGTCCTAGGAACAAAGCATGAGTTGAAAATAAACTCGAAAACGAGACTCTCCCCTAGTTAGTATAGAAAGCCTAACTTTACTACGTACAAGAGTACGCTACCTCTTCGCGTGTGCCACGAAATAAGAGACTACGCTAGGCAAAGCCACATCCAAGGTTTGAGCTCCTAATCCGCTAATGGTTTTCACATGATGAGGCTTAGGGACATAAAGATAATCTCGTCGAAATCAAGTCCTAAGCGTCACATTCTCACATCAAATCCCACATCTCACACACCCTCACCACGATGATAGGAACCAACACCCAAAGCTCACCACCTCCGGCCCTCAATTCCCTCAAACCCCGGTACACTAGTGATCTCCGTGGCCATCGTCGTTCGTCGTGCATGAAACGTGAACCGTCGTCGTCAAAGTAGCTCCGCCACTCGTTCCAATTCAATTCCAATTCAACTTTATTTCATCTCTCCTTTTTCTCTTTTCTCTCATTTTTTTTCCTCTTTTTTCTTTCTTTCTTTTTTTTTACAATTCTCTCAAAATACCATCACAATCCAACAATAATATCCGAGTGGTCTTCAAATAACAATCACATATCCGAGAATGAATGTCACATAAAAATATCATCTCCTCCTAACTCAATCAAAGTCCATGTCAAATCGAAGACGCAAAATCAATGAAGTACATGTGTGGGAGTGGAGTCGTCGCAAGCTCACACTCCATTTCCGAAGTCAAAAGTCGACACCCCCACACTCGAATGTAACCATATCCCCTCTCAAGTAGTCCCGAAGATGAATGTATCTCGTGCCTAATCCAACCGATCCTCCTACACCAAAGTAATCAAAATCGGTACCTGGCATGCTCCACCAATTAAGCTCACCCAACCCAATTCCGTGCGTATTATATTCACGCACTCACGGTTCTCCACAACTGTGTCCATGATGTAGTGGCATGGAACACCGCCACACCGAAGTGCGCAAGCCTACTCACTCACCCTCGCATCCCCTCATAGATAATTAATGAAGCGCAAGCAAGATGTAGAACTCAACGAATTGTATAATCATTCCCTCATCAAACCCCCTCAACTACATAACCCCCTCGTGACGCACTAAAGTGGTGATTCTAATCAATTTGTGATGAAGGCCAAGAATCATCACCTTAGGTCCGAAGGCTAACAAGAATCCAAGGCTCAAATTGGGGCGTCTAATGGTCCTACAAGGTGAGTTCTAAAAGCAGTGAGTGCTCTAATA
The DNA here is from genome assembly GCA_023055425.1 of Linanthus parryae. Classification (NCBI taxonomy): domain Eukaryota; kingdom Viridiplantae; phylum Streptophyta; class Magnoliopsida; order Ericales; family Polemoniaceae; genus Linanthus; species Linanthus parryae. The sequence continues at coordinate 25,532,051 of JALGPY010000005.1, read as the reverse complement.
CACGTCCTCGCACAGCTGTTTCGTGTGCCACTACGAGGCGGGTTGGCGACTACCTAAGACGTACACATGGATGTTCGGCTTGTTTAGCTCACACCTAGCTCAGCTCTTGTAAGAAAATAGGCACACACTTTGAGTTTGAAAATCACGTAAGTGTTAGAAATAGGTAGGCACTCCCGTAAAGAAAGTCTCTCTATACCTACTAGGGGGGACTCACGTCGTCACTCTCGGTCGCAAATCATGCTCTACGCCTAAAATCCTCACACTTCGCGATTTATGAAACTCTAGCCTCTTTTGATTGCCCTTTTCTCAAAATTTTATCTTTTTATTATTTTTTTTTAATTTTAATTTTTTATATTTTTTGATTTTTTTTCTTCATATAATTCCTACTCTACATGCAAGCCGACACGAACTAAACTACACAAAACATTCAATAGGGTAGGTGGACTCAAATAAGAAAACGTGCAATATTAAACACAAACATAAACAAGTATATACACGACTAACACAAACAATATGACATACTATCACAATATCACAACACGGACTACAAAATTAGACACAATACGACACGAAAAAACTATATGCAGAACAAACTATATGCAGACATGGCGATGCAAACACTGACTGGCTAGTCAAGACTAAAACTCCCCCCAATACGTCGTTGTCCTCAACGAAATTAGAAGTAAAACCGAGGACTCAGCACTTCTAATGTGAGGGGCGGTGAATCTACTCATCCTCCGGGCTCTGGTACGGATCAGAGGCATAGTCGAAAAGCTCGGCTTGAGGATCAACGCCAGAGTTGTGTTGGATGGCTAACTGAGCCAACAACCTACTCTGCCTAGCCACCTCTGTTCCTATCTTCTTCATACTAATACGAGTATGCGCAAAATGCCTATCCTCCTTCGCCCCCAATGACAGCGTAAACCTATCTGCTTTTTCGCAAGTGTACGATCAAGTAATATAGAGTATGTATTTGTGACTCTGGTTGTCGAACCCTCGAGAACAGTTTAAGTTTTGCTTATTAGAAACAGAATTAGACACAAAGCCTGTAAAAAAGAGGAAGGTTGGGATGTGATTCTACTCACTAATTTGCAGTAAATAAAACAATATTAAGAAAAGCTTATTTTATTTTTCTTTTAAATAATTTTCAGGAATTGTGGTAGTTGTAAAAATCGATAATTCTAAGCATCTAGGTCCCAGGATCCCCTAGGGTTACTCTCCAGCTTGCCTGATATATTTGATTTCAGAAACACACAGTGGTTTTGTTTATGCCAGCATACCAATAGTACAATCTCCTCTCGGTCTCATGCACCTGTCGCTCTCCTGCAGATTTTCGGGTCCTCTCGGTCCACCTAAATCTGCAGGTTCGTTCTAAGTCTGCTAGGGTTACAGGTTCTCCTCTCGGTCTCCCCCTAAACGTCTAGCAGTTGGTCTAATGCGTCTGGGCTAGTCCCCTGATTCTTTTCACCTCTCGGTCCATCAAGGCAGAGTACTAAATCCTGTATTTTCGTCCTAACTCTCACTGGTCACTCTCTTGCACCAGATCCTGTCTATAACACTCCTGGGTGATCAAGCCATTCATGTATGTAAATAAAAATCAAATACAAGATAATAAACAATCCATTCTGTATTAAAACTTCAACTAGCCATGCATCTGAAAATCAAACAACCAAGTCTGCTGAATTCATAAACCCTAGGTTCACCAAGAACCTAGGAAAAAGGTCTAGCTAGCTTGCATTATTGAAAAACAATGTTTCATGAAAGAGAGAAAAGATCAAACAAGTTTATGGCTGAATACTGAAAAACTGCTCCAATCCTGCTCTGCTCCAATCCTGACGGCTCTGAAACTGGCTGCTGTGATGATGATTGTAGATGTGTGAGTGTGTATGTAACCCTAATTCTGTGCTGGAACACCTCCTTTTATACTGCCACAGTCTCCAAAACTGATGCACGAAATTCCTGTTTTACCCTCGCAAAAACCCGTCCTGGAAGCTTCCGGAAACCCTTCCTGCGTTCAAACGCAACTCACCTGTGTTCAAACGCAGTGCGTCTGAACGCACTTACCCTGCGTTTGAACGCACGCCTTAACCACTTTTCTCTTCTGTCTTCTGGCTTCTCGGACTCGTGCGTTTGAACGCAGCTCTCCTGCGTTTGAACGCACAACTTGGTTTTTCTGCACTTCTGGAGTTGAGTCCTGCGTTTGAACGCAGCCTGTGCGTCTGAACGCACAACTTAGCCTCTTTTCTGCCATTTTCTTCCTGCTGCCATGTGGTGCGTTTGAACGCAGCTGCCCTGCGTTTGAACGCACAACTTAGAATTTTTCTGCTCTTTTTCTGCTCAGCTTTCCTGATACGCTGCCTCCACATCCAAGTCAATCTCATGCATTTCTCAGCACCTGTTACCTGCACATCATAACATGTACCCGCGATCATATCCAACAAACAAAATTATGCATGAAATTACTCAAATCTTGCAATTATGTCCTATAAATCTCTGCCTCGTATCAGGTGGAAAATAAGCTGAAAATGGGCAAACTCAACTCTCACAGGGTTAAAACCAATGGTAAAAAGATGTCCCAGACTAATCCCATTTTCAAGCTATCAAAATACCCCCACACTGAACTCTGCTCGTCCCGAGCAGACCCTTGCATACTGCCTTGCAAACCCCTCTTTTGCATACTTTAATTGCATACTTCCCCCTTTTTCACAGATTCATGCTACAGACCAAAAGACTCAACAGATTACTGACTCAGATACAGAATACACATACTGACTCAAGACACAACAAATTTTTTTTTTCTCTGAGATTGGGCAACCTCTCTATCATAAACTGAAATCATCAAATCCTCACAAGCTCATTTTGAAATTCCACAACACGTAGCAAGAAATGGTATAAACTGATCCTGTGCACAAACTCACTAAGGTGTCCCCAAACATCCACCAAACCAACCAAGATAAAGCACGTCTTTTGACTTAGAGGGTCCAAGCATCTTAAGTCACTAGATAATTTTTCTTCGCCAAGTCATCTGAGGTTTTCAGACCCTCTTAGCCGTTATTGCGTTTGATTTGCAAATTGTCCCATTGCTGGGAGACACAACTCCTGTGTAATACGGCTTGACTTTAGTTTCCTTCTTAAGCTCTAAATTGGATTGAATCCAAATTTTCCGTGTGAACGGAAGCACATTATGTTGTTTCTCCTTTAAGCATAAGCAAATATTTTTTTTTTTTTTCAGATTGTTTTTTTTTTCATAGGCCTCCTCTGTTTTTACAACTGTGCAGTAGAGCTTTAAGAGTGCGGGCTTTTTAGGATTTTCTCTTGGAACCACCTTAAGGGATGGTGGTGTACATTCCCCAACTTCGCTTAGGCCGAAGACTTGTACCACATAAAACCGACTCTACACGAAGGTCCACCCCAGATTCCAAGATTCCACAAGTTTCCACGGGAAACAGAATAATCAACTATCTAAAGACCAAATCCACCTAGCACACTAGAGAAGCCAAAAGTATGCCTGTTATCTACTTTCACCATTCCTGAATACCCGGGACATCCTGTCGTGAGACTTGCGCACAAAATACTAAAATCTGAAGTATCCCTACTACGGTGCTTCCTACACTCAGAGCTCTTTCATTGGATTCTCTTCAGTTTCCAGGTCCTAAGTTGCCCTTTCTCAAAAGTTTTTAAATTATTTATATTTTTCCGTTTTTTTTTTTAATTTTTTTTTTCATGCAAGGTCAGAAAAGTTGGTGGGTAGACTCAACATAAAAAAACGTGCTGACTCAGAAATGAAAATAAAATTAAAAATAAAATGGACAAAAATATGCTGACATGGCTATTCAGAAATTGCAGAATGGCCCCTGAAATTCAAATTTTTTCAAATTTTTCAAAATTTTCTGATCCCGCTTGAATGTGCGTTTGAACGCAGCTTCTGCGTTTGAACGCACTGCTTCAATTTTTCTGGAAATTTGAAATTTTCTTGGTCTGCGTTTGAACGCACCATGTGCGTTTGAACGCAGTGCTTGAAGTTCTATGAAGTTTCTGAGTTTGTTGAATTGCGTTTGAACGCACATGACTTGCTTTTAAACGCACTGCTTGTCCTCTGCAATGCTTCTGATGAGTTGCGTTTGAACGCAAATGATCTGCGTTTAAACGCGTGCCTTGTCTCTAGAAATTCTCTGCTGATCGGTTCTTGCGTTCGAACGCAACCTCTGCGTTGAAACGCACATCCTTAGGCTTTTCCAGTCCATCTTTTCTTCTTGCGTTTGAACGCACCTTGTGCGTTTGAACGCACCACTTGTTGGCTGGAAATCTTCATTGTGTGATCTGCGTTTGAACGCAGGTGGTCTGCGTTTGAACGCACATGTGTTAGCCATTTTCAGTGTTTCTTCCGTCTGTTGGGGAGTCTGCGTTTGAACGCAGGCTGTCTGCGTTTGAACGCACATGTGCGTTTGAACGCATGTCTCCTGCGTTTGAACGCACGCCTTTGATTCCTGAAACACTGAATTCAATATTAAACCCCTCTTTCTCACTTTTCTCTCAAATTATGAACATTGTAAAAATTATATAAAAACAACTAATCTATTGTTGGGTTGCCTCCCAACCAGCGCTTGTGATTTACAGTCGACAGCCCGACTTTGTTACCTCTGTTGAAATCACGGAAGGTCGAGGTAGATTGCCTCTACCTCCCTGATCTCCTGAGGGTCTCTGTATGGCTTGACTCTGTTCCCATTCACCTTGAAAACTGTATTGTCCCTCGGGTTCTCCAGCTCCACCACTCCCCATGATGTAATGTCCTTCACAATAAATGGTCCAGACCATCTTGAGCGCAGCTTCCCTGGATAGAACTTCATCCTTGAGTTGTAAAGGAGAACCTTCTGCCCGATTTCTATCTTCTTTGGTAGAATGCGATTGTCATGCCACTTCTTCGTTTTTTCTTTATAAATTTTGGCACTCTCATAAGCAGTTTTACGGAATCCTCTAGTTCAAGGAGTGCCATCTTCCGTTTATTTCCCGATAAACTGTGATCCATATTCAGCTTCTTGATTGCCCAGTATGCTTTGTGCTCCAATTCTACTGGTAAGTGACATGCTTTTCCAAACACCAGCTGGTATGGGGACATTCCCAACGGGGTTTTGTAAGTAGTTCTGTATGCCCAGAGCGCATCATCCAACTTTAATGACCAGTCCTTGCGTCCAGGATTCACAGTTTTTTCCAGTATGCTCTTTATCTCCCTGTTGGACACCTCTGCTTGCCCGTTTGCCTGAGGGTGATAAGGCAGTGATACCTTATGGATAGACACCCCGTACTGCTTTAGAACCTTGGCAAAGACCTTATTGATAAAATGAGAACCTTCATCAATGACCATGGCCCTCGGCGTTCCGAATCTGGTAAAGATATTACGTTTGAGGAATCTTTCCACGACTGCCGCATCGTTCTTCTGACAGGCTATTGCTTCCACCCATTTTGACACGTAGTCTACTGCCAGTAAGATGTAGAGATTTCCCAGAGACGAAGGGAATGGACCCATAAAATCAATACCCCAAACGCCAAAAGGCTCGACTTCCTGCCAAAGTGTCATGGGCATTTCATTTCGCTGGGAAATATTTCCTGTCCGTTGGCAGCGATCGCAACTCTGCGCATAATCATGGCAATCTTTGAAGACTGTTGGCCAGAAAAATCCTGACTGCAACACTTTGTGGGCTGTTCTTGGTCCGCTGAAGTGTCCCCCACATTGTGCTGAGTGGCAGTGCTGAATTACCTCCAAAATCTCGTGACATGGGATGCAACGACGGAGAATATTATTTGCCCCTTGCTTGAATATATAAGGATCATCCCAGAAATATTGCCTGCATTCTGAAATAAACTTCTTTTTCTGCCAAGGGGTGATGTCTTCAGGGAGTGCTCCATTGACCAATATGGCGTAATACCAGGGCCGCCTGTTGGTCTTGATCTTCATAATATGTTCATCCGGAAAATTTTCTTGAATTGGTACCACTTCTTCTGTAGGGTTTTCCAGGCGAGATAGATGATCAGCTACCACATTTTCAACTCCCTTTTTATCCCTAATTTCGACATCAAATTCCTGCATCAGCAGAATCCAACGCAGCAACCTTGGCTTTGCATCCTTCTTCTCCAGTAAGTATTTCAGTGCACTGTGATCTGTGAATATGATGACTTTTGAACCTACCAGGTAGGATCTGAACTTATCCAGAGCAAAAACGACTGCCAGCAGCTCCTTCTCTGTAGTCCCATAATTAATCTGTGCCTCATTCAGGACCCTGCTGGCATAGTAGATGACACTGCACACTTTGTCTTTTCGCTGTCGCAGTACTGCGCCCACTGCGTAATCACTGGCGTCGCACATCAGCTCGAATGGGAGGGTCCAATCTGGCGTTGTGATAATGGGCGCAGTTGTCAGCCTGTCTTTAAGCACGTCAAAGGCTTCTTTGCAGGCTTCGTCAAATATGAAGGGCACATCTTTTCCCAACAAATTACATAGTGGCTTTGTAATTTTTGAGAAATCTTTAATAAACCTTCTGTAAAATCCTGCATGGCCCAAAAAACTCTTAATTGCCTTCACTGTGGTTGGGTATGGAAGCTGCTTGATCACCTCTATCTTTGCCCTGTCTACTTCCAGTCCTTTGCTGGAAATCCTGTGTCCCAGCACTATTCCTTCAGTAACCATGAAGTGGCATTTTTCCCAGTTGAGTACCAGGTTAGTTTTTCTGCAGCGAATCAGAACTCTGGCCAGATGGTATAAGCAGTCTTAAAAGCTGTCCCCAAATAACGAAAAATCGTCCATGAAAACTTCCAAATTTTTCTCTATCATGTCAGAAAAAATGGCCATCATACATCTTTGGAATGTTGCTGGAGCATTGCATAATCGAAATGGCATTCGTCTAAAGGCAAACATTCCGTATGGGCAGGTGAACGTCGTCTTTTCTTGATCTTCTGGATTTATATAGATGTGGTTGTAGCCAGAGTACCCGTCAAGGAAGCAGTAATAAGCATGGTGAGCCAGTCTGTCCAACATCTGGTCCATGAATGGCAGCGGAAAGTGGTCTTTTAGTGTTGCATCGTTCAGCTTCCGATAGTCCATACAGATTCGCCAGCTAGTGACAGTGCGCTGGGCGATCTGCTCCTGATCAGCATTCTGTACTACTGTAATACCCCCTTTCTTTGGTACACACTGGACAGGACTGACCCAGGTGCTGTCTGATATGGGGTATATAATTCCTGCTTCTAACCACTTCATGACCTCCTTTCGTACCACATCTTTCATAATTGGGTTTAGTCTCCGTTGAGGTTGGATGACTGGCTTCTTTCCCTCTTCAATTCTTATGTTGTGCATGCAGTAATCAGGACTGATTCCCTTTAGGTCCGCAATTGTCCATCCGATGGATTCTTTATGCTCTCGAAGTACCTCCAACAGCTTTTGTTCCTGTTCCTGAGATAAAAGAGACGAAACAATTACCGGCAGAGTATTATTTTCACCAATAAAAGCGTACCTGAGGTGGTCTGGCAACTGTTTCAATTCCAGGACTGGTGGTTCCTGAAGTGACGGGACCAGTGTCATTTTCTGCTCGCCCCCTTCATCCCTATATAGCGTGACCCAGCTCTCTGTTCCCATGATCTGCTCAGCCTGTTGCTCCTCTGTTTCCTCTGGATACATGTCCTCAAATTCCTCCCATAAATTTTCCATCTCCTCATTCTCCAGATCATCAATTACCTCTACTGCAAAACAGTTTTCATGCCCATAATGGTCAGGAAGCTGGAGAGATTTGAAGACGTTGAATTTTACTTTTTCTTCATTGATTTGCATGGACAGCTCTCCACTTTTGCAGTTAATAATGGCTTCACCAGTTGCTAGGAAGGGTCTGCCCAAGATTAGCGGGACCTCTCCGGCCTCCATATCCAGTATCACAAAATCTGCTGGAAAAATAAGTTCTCCAACTTTTACCAGGATATCTTCAATTACTCCATAGGCAGGTTTCACAGATTTGTCAGCCATTTGAAGCATAATTCTTGTTGGATGTGGTTCTCCTACTCCCAGACTTTTGAAGATAGTCAGTGGCATCAGGTTGATGCTGGCGCCCAAGTCGCATAAGGCTTTTCCTGTGTATGCACTGCCCAGAGTTACTGGAATAACAAAGCTGCCAGGGTCTTTCTTTTTCAGTGGTAGACCATTTTTCACACAACTGCTCGCTTCTGCAGTCAGATTCACTGTTTCGAAGTCACTCATTCGCCTTCTCCCATACAATATGTCTTTGAGAAACTTCGCATAAGTAGGCATTTTGGCAAGTGCTTCGGCAAAAGGTATGTTTATCTGTAATTGCTTGAATACCTCCAGAAATCTGGCGTAGTCTTTGCTGTCATCTCTCTTACGTGTCTTCAGAGGGTAAGGTACCTCCTTAGAGATTGGCACTGTTTCTGGACTACCCTCATTAGTCTGCTCTGCTTCCTGCTCGACCGAACCCCTTTTCTGAGGGTTAGCGGTTGAACTGTTTGCCCTGTCAAACACTTCGTGTTCAATGATCTTTGACTTCTATGCACGTGCATGACTGGGATACAGTGGATCCTGCAGTGCAATTCCACTCCGAGTTGTGATAGCATTGATTTGAGCGCGTGGATTGTTCACTGTATTTGACGGTAAATTCCCTGGGGCTCGTTCTGCCTGGTTCTGTGCAAGCTGACCATTCTGCACCTCCAAGTTACGGATAGCAATTTTCATTTGGCTTACATCGGCAGTTAATGATTCCATCTGCGCAAATCTAGTTTCCCACTGCTTATTGAATTTCTCCATATAGGACTCAAAATGTTGCTGTGATAAATTTAGCTGTGGTGGTGCTGCTGGTGCGTGCTGTGCTGGGGCTGTCTGTTGTGCCTGTGGTCTGTGCTGGAATCCTGGTGCATAGATTGCTGCATTGGGATTTCCGTAGCGAAACCCTGGATGGTCACGTGTGCCTGGTCTGTAGCGACTAGGATCCCACTGCTGCTGAACATAGTTGGCATCTTCGGTCTGAAGCTCCAGAATTGCTGCGTCAAGGTCAGGTTCATCCACTGATGCCACGGGCTTCTTCTCTGTATACACCTTTTTAACTAAGTCCTGTACCACTTTCGTGAGATTTTCAATCCTGTCATCAGCCACTGGTTCTGCTACCGCTGTGAGCCTGCGGTCATCAAACAGGCGAGTATCCTGTTTGGCTAATTGTTTCATCAGTTCATATGCTCCATCCTTATCTACATGGTATAGAAAGTTACCCCCAGCTTCCCTATCAATCATGTTAGCATTCTCCCTGTCAAGAGCATGGTAGAATACCTGCAGAATTTTTGCGTCCCCGAAGCCATGATTGGGGCATTTTTTAACGAGTCTCATCAGCCTGTCCCATGCGTCTACCACCGTTTCCCCCATCTTCTGTTTGAAAGATAAGATCTCACTCTGCAGCTTGATAACACGGGATGCGGGGTAGAATTTTGCCAAAAAATCAGTAACACACCCTTCCCAGGTAGTGATGGACCTCGGTGGTCTTGCCTCCAGCCAGTCTTTTGCTGTTCCGAACAAGCAGTATGGGAATAAAATTAGCTTTAGCGTATCCGCTTCGACTCCTCTATATTTAATCTTGTTGCAGTAGTCTTCGAACTTTCCGAGGAAGTCGTTTGGATCTTCATCTGCTTTCCCATTGAAAGGACAATGAGTCTGGGCGGTCTGAATGGTGGATGATTTCAGATCGAAGTGCTCTGCTGTAATGGGTGGCACTACGATAGCTGGTTGATGTCCTCCGGTCGGGACTTCAAAGTTTTCGACTATCGCCCTTCCAGACCTGTTGTAAGTCCTCTGATTGTTCCTGGCAGCAAAGCCTGCTGCTATCAGCTCCTCAATATAAAGAGCCATCTGTGCTGGAGTGCGTTGTTGCTGTCCTGTGGGTGTTCCTGTTTCGGTTGGCGTGTCTTCTCCGTGCTCAGACATCGCGGCTCGGTGTCTGCGACTTTGCTCTCTGAAAAGTTTTTCGGGATCTTCAAGTGGTGATACCAGTTTGCTAGGCAATCTGGACATATACTAGAATAGCCTGAAAATCAGAATTCAAGAGCAATAAGTCAAAAGAAAATAAACGAGAAAAGAAAAGAAAAGACTTTGAGACTTATTCTAATGTCTTTTTAACAAAAACTGTAACCGTTCCCCGGCAACGGCGCCAAAAACTTGACAGCGTAAACCTATCTGCTTTTTCGCAAGTGTACGATCAAGTAATATAGAGTATGTATTTGTGACTCTGGTTGTCGAACCCTCGAGAACAGTTTAAGTTTTGCTTATTAGAAACAGAATTAGACACAAAGCCTGTAAAAAAGAGGAAGGTTGGGATGTGATTCTACTCACTAATTTGCAGTAAATAAAACAATATTAAGAAAAGCTTATTTTATTTTTCTTTTAAATAATTTTCAGGAATTGTGGTAGTTGTAAAAATCGATAAGTCTAAGAATCTAGGTCCCAGGATCCCCTAGGGTTACTCTCCAGCTTGCCTGATATATTTAATTTCAGAAACACACAGTGGTTTTGTTTATGCCAGCATACCAATAGTACAATCTCCTCTCGGTCTCATGCACCTGTCACTCTCCTGCAGATTTTCGGGTCCTCTCGGTCCACCTAAATTTGCAGGTTCGTTCTAAGTCTGCTAGGGTTACAGGTTCTCCTCTCGGTCTCCCCCTAAACGTCTAGCAGTTGGTCTAATGCGTCTGGGCTAGTCCCCTGATTCTTTTCACCTCTCGGTCCATCAAGGCAGAGTACTAAATCCTGTCTTTTCGTCCTAACTCTCACTGGTCACTCTCGTGCACCAGACCCTGTTTATAACACTCCTGGGTGATCAAGCCATTCATGTATGTAAATAACAATCAAAGACAAGATAATAAACAATCCATCCTGTATTAAAACTTCAACTAGCCATGCATCTGAAAATCAAACAACCAAGTCTGCTGAATTCATAAACCCTAGGTTCACCAAGAACCTAGGAAAAAGGTCTAGCTAGCTTGCATTATTGAAAAACAATGTTTCATGAAAGAGAGAAAAGATCAAACAAGTTTATGGCTGAATACTGAAAAACTGCTCCAATCCTGCTCTGCTCCAATCCTGACGGCTCTGAAACTGGCTGCTGTGATGATGATTGTAGATGTGTGAGTGTGTATGTAACCCTAATTCTGTGCTGGAACACCTCCTTTTATACTGCCACAGTCTCCAAAACTGATGCACGAAATTCCTGTTTTACCCTCGCAAAAACCCGTCCTGGAAGCTTCCGGAAACCCTTCCTGCGTTCAAACGCAACTCACCTGCGTTCAAACGCAGTGCGTCTGAACGCACTTACCCTGCGTTTGAACGCAGGCCTTAACCACTTTTCTCTTCTGTCTTCTGGCTTCTCGGACTCGTGCGTTTGAACGCAGCTCTCCTGCGTTTGAACGCACAACTTGGTTTTTCTGCACTTCTGGAGTTGAGTCCTGCGTTTGAACGCAGCCTGTGCGTCTGAACGCACAACTTAGCCTCTTTTCTGCCATTTTCTTCCTGCTGCCATGTGGTGCGTTTGAACGCACCTGCCCTGCGTTTGAACGCACAACTTAGAATTTTTCTGCTCTTTTTCTGCTCAGCTTTCCTGATACGCTGCCTCCACATCCAAGTCAATCTCATGCATTTCTCAGCACCTGTTACCTGCACATCATAACATGTACCCGCGATCATATCCAACAAAAAAAATTATGCATGAAATTACTCAAATATTGCAATCATGTCCTATAAATCTCTGCCCTGTATCAGGTGGAAAATAAGCTGAAAATGGGCAAACTCAACTCTCACAGGGTTAAAACCAATGGTAAAAAGATGTCCCAGACTAATCCCATTTTCAAGCTATCACCCAACCTACGAAATGCCCGCTCGAAATCAAAACTGGGCACAGGCTCACTCGAGACACTCTCAACACCTCCTACTGCAGCTCTTCCTCTCCTCCTACTGCCGCTCGGTGGCAAGTTCCTGAAAGGGGTAGGAATGTTATTCCAAAGCCGTTCCGTAGGCTTTTTCTTATCGCCCTCAGAATCGGTTAGCGTCACACCGGCCTCGGTAGCCAAATGCATTAGCAAATAGCTATATCCGGGCGCCATCTTATTCCCTTTTTCCAACCTGGATCGGAAATTCTTATGAATTCGTGCAGGTATGTCAAACCTCCACCCCTTGAACAAACAATAAGCCATGACACATGTATAAAAGTCCACCCATTGGGTAGAAGTAACACCCAAAATCCATGTCTCAACCCACTCTATTAACCACCGGGCAGGCTTTAGGAGAACCTTGTTCTCAACCAGCCAGTCTCTCTTATTCTCTCTTCTCCCAATCTGCCCCTAGCACCCCCTCAAAGCAAAACTGTCCTATCTCCTCCTCAATCCCTCTGCGCCTCAAAACCTCATGAAATTTGCACTTCTCAGTTAGGGGTGGCCACTTAAAGGCATTTGCAATAGAATCCGGGGTGAAAACCACAAACTTGCCCCTAGCATAAATTATCCTCTCATCGCTAACCTCACCATGGTGACATGCACAAGTAGAGTACCGAGCATTCACAGTCATTTCACGAACGAGTGCCGAACATGAGAAGTCTTTGAGTAGTGCATACATACCCAGAAAGTTCTCACGCTTGGCCGCATCTTTAATCCCCTTAGGCACATCAGGGACTGTAAAGTCGAACTCTTTCTCAGGGTCAACACTATACTTGATCCCCTTGTTTGTTAAGAAAAAGAAATGAGCATCATGACAAACAAATCTATGGGTGCAGAAATTTGTGGGTTCAATCTTCCTAGGATCAGTGATATCCTTCATAGGGTGCTTCCTAGATGCCCTCATTTTAGGATTAGCGGGAAAGGGACCTTTAAGCCAACTAAACTTAGGTGATTTAGGACAATCGGTTTCCTCATCGTCACTAGATGTCTCATCTCCCATCTCCAACTCAGGTTCATCCTCGTTTTGGTAACGGTCAACTAATTCACACTCATTCACCTTACGTTTCCCTTTATCGACCGACGAACCCATCACCATCTTGCCTCTATTAGGCCTCATCTCACACACGTATCAATTGTCAAACAAATGCAGCAAGTACAAGTGCAAAAATCAAATAATACGCTGAAGTTTAGGAATACCTGACAAAATCAGTCAAATTGACTGATTTTTCTGTATTTTTCGCGATGTGAGATTTTTAGCTCTTTAGCTTCCCCTTGGTGTCCCCGTCAAAACCCCGAAACCGGTTTGTTGAAATTTCAAACGATGGAGAACGAATCGACGATTCTTCGTTCTAGGGCTTGGACTTCCTTCTTCTACCCCACACTTGTCTCTTGTAAACTAGCACAATTGGTTTCACAATAGTTGTAGAGGAGCTTGAGGCGAGCAAAACCCCTATCTTGTTTCTGAATTTGAGAAACTTCCTCCAATTTTGTTCTTGAGCACTGAGAGAACTCACGAGAGAGAGAGCGACGGGATTGAATTGTGCGAAGTGTTTCTGGTTTGACCAGTAAGGGAAGCCCTTTAATCTCCAATTGCTGCGAAAATACCACCGTGCCCCTGTTTAATGGGCGCCGTGTTTTGTTTCTGATCGTGCGATCACCATAAGGTGATCGTCCGATCTGCTGTGGTCGTGCGATCTTCTCCTTGATCGCCAATTCCAGTGAGTTTCTCACTTTTGTTGCGGCAAAATTTTTCTAAGTTTGGCTGGTTGATCGTGCAATCACTATTTGTGATCCTACGATCTGCTTTGATCATAGGATCTCCTCTGTGATATTATACTCCAGTGAATTACTCAAATTTTGCCGTAGAAATTTCTTCTAAGTATTCACTTCTGATCCCACGATCTAACATGTTGATCATGCGATCTCCTGGCAATTTTTCTTCAACTTTTTTTTTTGATCCGCTTTGTTTGCTTAATCTTCACGGTTCCTTAGCTTGAATTCCATGTTCCTCTTCTGTTCTTGAGCTCATTTTTTTTTTCTCGTGACACGCTTACCAACATCCTCGGGAATCTCGTCGTGATCACATGTTTCTCGTTCCAATTTCGCCTTTCTTTTACGTCCGAACTCTGATGCGCGCATCTCCATGCGAGTCTACGCACATCAAGACGGGGAGTCTGAATCGCGTAATAACCTGTAAACCTGCGGAGACTCAATTCAAATGTCAAATTCTCTCTCTCTCACCCCTCAGCTAACAAAACGGAATTAAAAACGCACACACCAGTATTTAAAACACACTCTCTACACTAATGCATAAAATACGTTGGGTTGCCTCCCAACAAGCGCTTTGTAATTTACGGTCGACGGCTCGACCCAGTTACCTCAATCAGATCACGGCTCGTCAAAGTAGATAACATCCACTTTGGCCGGAATTGGCGCGGATTCCAAGTACGGTTTAACCCTGCTTCCGTTGACGCGGAAACACTCATTCGTATGTGGATATTCTAACTCAACCGCACCCCAAGGATGTATTTGGTGGATCCGGAACGGCCCGGACCATCTCGAATGGAGCTTTCCCGGAAAGAGCTTCATGCGTGAGTTGAATAGCAAAACCTTTTGTCCCACACGAAGTTCTTTCGGTTTGAGACGACTGTCGTGCCATCTCTTCGTCTTCTCCTTATAAATTCGGGAACTATCATAGGCATGTAATCTCCATTCCTCAAGTTCAAGAAGCTTCATCTTCCTTGCTTGTCCTGCTAACTCAGGATCCATGTTCAACCGCTTGATCGCCCAATAAACCTTGTGCTCTAACTCAACGGGAAGATGACACGCCTTACCGAAGACAAGCTGGAACGGAGACATGTTCAATGGCGTCTTCCATGCGGTGCGGTATGCCCACAATGCGTCAACCAGCTTCACAGCCCAATCCTTGCGTCCGGTGTTGACGGTTTTATGAAGAATCCCCTTAATCTCCATGTTCGAAACTTCAGCTTTCCCATTAGTTTGGGGGTGATAAGGTAGGGAAACCTTATGGATAGACACCCCGTACGTCTTCAAGACTCTGGCAAACACTAGGTTTATGAAGTGTGAACCTTCATCGCTCACCATTGCCCTTGGTGTGCCAAACCGAGTGAAGATATGCTTCTTCAGAAATTTCACTACAGTTGCTGCATCATTCTTGGGGCACGCAATTGCTTCAACCCATTTCGTCACATAATCAATAACAAGGAGGATGTAGAGATTACCATACGAAGGAGGGAACTGACCCATGAAGTCTATGCCCCAAACATTGAATGGCTCCACCTCAAGCCATTCAGACATTGGCATCTCATCTCGCTTGGAGATGTCACCCGTTCTTTGGAAACTATCACATCCTGCAACCCAATCATGACCTTTTTTAAATATAGTAGGCCAAAAGAAACCGGATTGTAGTACCTTCATGGCGGTGCGAGGACCGCTAAAATGGCCTCTACTAGGCGCTGCATGACATTGCTTGATCACATCATAGATCTCATGAGTAGGCACACACTTCCGAATGATGTTGTCAGCTCCCATCTTGAACAGATATGGATCCTCCCAAAAGTACTGCTTCACCACATATAACAACCGCTTCTTCTGCTCCACTGTCCACTCTTTCGGAATCTTCCCATTGGTGAGATAGTTAGCAATTGCCCAATACCAAGGCTCAGTATCCCCCAAAGACATCAAGATTTCGTCCGGAAAGTTCTCTTGAATCGGCACCTTCTCTACCATTCCGTTCTCGAGTCTTGAGAGGTGGTCCGCTACCACATTCTCAACACCCTTCTTGTCGCGGATCTCAACATCAAATTCCTGCATCAAAAGAACCCACCGCAACAATCTTGGCTTGGCATCCTTCTTATCAAGAAGATATTTCAGCGCTGAATGATCTGTAAAGACAATCACTTTCGATCCCACAAGATAAGGCCGGAATTTTTCAAGAGCAAAAATCACAGCTAGAAGCTCCTTCTCAGTAGTGCCATAATTTAGTTGAGCCTCATTAAGAACTCTACTAGCATAGTAAATAACATGGCATACCTTTTCCTTGCGATGCCCCAATACTGCTCCAATGGCGAAATCACTGGCATCGCACATGAGCTCAAATGGCAAACTCCAATCTAGAGTTGTGATGATAGGAGCTGAGGTGAGCTGTTCCTTCAAAAAGTCGAAGGCCTTCTTGCACGCTTCATCAAACACAAACGGGACATCTTTCCCTAGCAACTCACACAAAGGCTTGCAGATCTTCGAGAAGTCCTTGATAAACCTGCGATAGACCCCTGCATTTCCCAAGAAGCTTCTGACCCCCTTCACTGAAGTCGGATAAGGGAGCTGCTTGATTGTCTCTACCTTCGCTTGATCAACCTCTAAACCTCTGCGTGAAATCTTGTGACCAAGAACTATCCCCTCTGTGACCATGAAGTGGCACTTCTCCCAATTCAGCACGAGATTAGTGTCTTCACAACGAACCAAGACACGGCCGAGATGGTGTAGACAGTCCTCAAAACTCTCACCAAATAAGGAGAAGTCGTCCATGAAAACCTCTAAATGCTTCTCAATCATGTCCGAGAAGATGGCCATCATACACCGCTGGAAAGTAGTCGGTGCATTACATGATCCAAATGGCATGCGGCGGAACGCAAATGTGCCATAGGGACATGTGAAGGTAGTCTTCTCCTAGTATTCTGGAGCAATGGCTATCTGGTTGTAGCCTGAATAAACATCCAAGAAGCAGTAGTAATCGTGGTGAGCCAAACGATCAAGCATCTGATCAATAAACGGCAACGGAAAGTGATCCTTGAGCGTGGCTTCATTCAGCTTCCTGTAATCCATGCACACACGCCATCCAGTAACTGTCCGTTGAGCAATCTGCTCATGCTTATCGTTCTCTACCACAGTCATTCCTCCTTTCTTAGGCACACACTGGACCGGGCTAGTCCAAGTGCTGTCTGAGATCGGAAAAATAATACCAGCCTCTAGCCACTTCATGACCTCTTTTCTCACCACTTCTTTCATATGCGGATTCAATCTCCGCTGTGCTTGGATCACTGGCTTCTTTCCTTCTTCTACCCGGATCTTGTGCTGGAAATAGACGGGGCTGATCCCCTTTATATCTGCGATAGTCCATCCAATTGCTCCCTTATGCTTCCTTAGCACATCCAAAAGATGCTCCTCCTGTGCCTGAGATAAAACAGAAGAAACAATTACGGGCAATGTGTTATCAACACCAAGTAAAGCATACCTGAGATGGCTAGGCAATGGCTTCAACTCAAGCACGGGTGGTGACTTGAGTGAAGGAACAAGAGCTAATTTCTGCTCCCCTTGCTCGTATAAATCCAGCTTGGTCCAGCTGCTCATGTGACACAAATCCATGGAAGGGATCTGATCTCCATCCTTGTACATTCCATCAATTTCCTCCCACATCAATTTAGCTTCCTCATCTCCCATATCATCATCAAAGATCTCTACGCTAAAGCAATCTTCATAGTTATAACATGAAGGCATTTTCATTGCCTTGAACACATCGAAGACCAATTTTTCATCATTGATCTGCATAGATAGCTTTCCACTCTTCACATGAATAATAGCCTCCCCTGTAGCTAGGAAGGGCCTGCCAAGAATGAGAGGTACTTCGCCAACCTCTATGTCTAAGATGACAAAATCTGCAGGAAAGATAAGAGTACCAACTTTGACCAAAATGTCGTCAATCACCCCATATGCTCTACGGATCGACCTGTCAGCCATCTGCAAGGTAACTCGGGTGGGACGAGGCTCCCCCACACCTATATTCCTGAATACGGACAAGGGCATCAAATTGATGCTTGCCCCCCAAATCGCACAATGCAGTCATAGTGAGAGAATCACCAAGAGTAACCGGTATCACAAAGCTCCCAGGGTCTTTCTTCTTCTTAGGCAATCCATTCCTGACGCATTCAGAAGTCTCAACAGTCAAATTCACCTGAGCAAAATCACTCATGCGTCTCTTTCCTGAAAGAATATCCTTGAGAAACTTAGCATATGTAGGCATTTTAGAGATAGCCTCTGCAAAAGGGATGTTAATCTCCACCTTCTTGAATATATCAAGAAACCTCTGAAAATCTCTAGAATCATCCCTCTTTCTCGTTCTCAACGGATATGGAACTACCTTAGAAACAGTAGTATCAATACGTACCTCATCCTTGTCTTTCACCGCCTCCTCATCCGTCGCGCCCTTTGATTGGGGGATCACGACATTAGTATCATCATCAAATATCTCATGCTCTTTAGCCTTAGAAGCATCGACTCTAGCATGAGTGGGATATGGCGGATCTTTCAATGCAACCCCGCTTCGAGTAGTGATTGCATTGATTTGACGATGATTTTCTTCCGTGTTGGAAGGCAAAGAACCTGGAGCTCTAGATGAGAGCTGAGTAGCAATCTGACCCACCTGTACCTCAAGAGAACGAAGAGAAGTCTTCGTAGCCTGTAAATCCGCATACACAGCAGTAACCTGCGTGGACATGTTGTTCACATTGGTGGTCATAGTATTCATGTTTTCACTCAATTGTGCCAATGCCTTTGTCAACACAGAGATGTCTGAACTTGGTGCTGCAACAGCTGCTGGTGGAGCTTGCGAAACCTGTGGTCTATGCTGGAACTCCGGTGCATATGTCGCTCCAGACTGATCCCCATACCTGAATCCTGGATGATCTCTAGTGCCTGGCCTGTAGTTCCCTTGATTCCAGTTCTGCCTCTGTCCGTGTGCCCCCACATAGTTCAAATCCTCATTTGCCATGTGTGTCATTGCTGCATCATATTCTGGATCCTCAACACTTGCTACTGTCTTCTTGTCCTTATAAACATGCTTGGCCAAGTCTGACACCATCTTGCTGATCCCATCCTTCCACTCATTGTCTTTCGCCTCAGGCAATGTTGAAAGTCTTCTAGAATCATAAAACTGTGTATCCTGCTTGGCTAGCTGTTTCATAAGTGCAAATGCTCCCTCTTTGTCAACTGAATACATGAAATTTCCTCCAGCTTCCCTATTAACTAACTCCTGGTTATAGCGTTCTAAGCCATGGTAGAAGACCTGCAAAATTTTGTAGTCCCCAAAATCGTGATTTGGGCACTTCCTGATCAAATGCATAAATCTATCCCACGCCTCTACCACAGTCTCATGGGCCTGCTGCTGAAAGCCAAGGATATCACCTTGTAACTGAATCACCCGCTGAACTGGGTAAAACTTTGCCATGAATTCATCCACACATTGAGCCCATGTAGTGATTGAATCCGGAGCTCTCGACTCAAGCCACTTCTCAGCTGCACCTTTCAAACAATAGGGAAATAGAATAAGTTTCAATGCCTCTGGAGTCACGTTCTTATACTTCACAGTCTTGATATAAGCATTGAACTTCCCAATGAAACCGTTGGGATCCTCATCCTTGTTCCCATAAAACTGGAACTGATTGGTGACTGTCTGGATCGTAGCTGGATTGAGATCGAAATGCTCAGCCTGTATGTCTGGCACTACAATTGCCGGATTGTGTCCATACGTGGACGTCTGGAATTTCTCCACAATCGCCTGCCCAGACTTGTCGTACGGTGTCTGGGCGTTGCGATCATTCAACTGTTTCGCCAACTCTTCCATTTTCTCATTGAGCTGCGCGTTGGTCAATTGATCACCCATCTTGCTCTGTTTCTTTCTTCTCCTCTGATCTCTGTATAACTGTTTCGGGTCTTCAAATGGGGGCACAAGTTCTCTAGGGATCCTGGGCATACACTGACGACCTGAAAAGAAGAATTCAAATACAAGTGAGAAAACAAATAGCTAATTAAACAAAAAAGTAAAAGAGATATCCTAAATCAATTTCTACTAACTAATAAACCGTTAAAGTTCCCCGGCAACGGCGCCAAAAACTTGACGCGAATTCTTTACGCGCTTAAACGCAAGTATACGGTCAAGTAGTGTATGGAGTATTTTACAACTCCGAGTATCGAACCCAAGGGAATTTACGATTACTAGACAAATAGAAATTAACTTTACGATATCTAAGTAACAAGTAAAAATGGTGGTTGATTTTGTAACGTTGTCGCCCACAAACAAGCGACGTAAATTAAATGACAAGATATTTTTGTAAGTTTTCAATTTAAAAAACGATAAACTATGATTTGATTACGATTAATGAGAAAGAACTAGGCAATTGATGTCCCTAGGGTTGTTAACGATTTCCAGAATTATGCATGAAACACTCTACTCACGTTCTAGTTATATCGGGTAACGCTCATCACGATCTTCTCTCGATCTCACGTGAATTTGTGTAAACAATAGATTTCGTGTCCTCTCGGTCCACCTCCGTCTACTACGACAATCTAATTTATTTGCTAGACTTGTTCACCGGGTCCTATCGATCCACCGAATTCACTAAGTTCTAACAAAAATCAATTGAAACTACCCTCACACGATTAATCAAGTTTCTATCTCCTCTCGGTCTCAAGAAACTACAAGATTACCTACAATATTCTTTAACATGTATCAAAAAGTTCACTTTCGTGCAACAATCTCAACGACTAGTATCCTAAGGGTGATCAAGCCAAGAATACTAAGAATGAAGTACAAGAATATGTAAGAAAACTAGAGCCTTCATAAAATTTAAGCAAACACATGTATCATGTCCAAAATCCGGAAAATCATCTTCAAACCCTAGTTTCTCATCAATCACCTAGTTTAAAGTGTTTAGCTAGACATAATAGTGTTCAACATATCCAAAATAATGAAGTTCATGAAGAATAGAAGAAGAAAAGATGATCAACGCTTGAATCTTCAATGTTGATGATCTTCCAAGCTCCAAGCTTTGTATCCCTTTTCTCTAGCTCCCAAGACTTCAAAGATGCGTCAATATCTTGTTCTTAGGTCTTCCTCTCCGTTTTCTACCAGCTGGGCACGCTTTTTAATGAAAATTAGCCGAAATTGCACTTCAGCCCCTCTACTTTGTAATTCCCGGACAGAATTATTTGCTGATTTTGCGCGGGCTGTATCTCCCTCATACGGACTCGTCTTCGGGCCTACCATATACCGTTGGAAAGCTACGGATGTATAATTTCCAATGCCGCAAGCCTTGCTTCAAAATTATTTGTATATTTTCCTGGGCATCGAAAAGAGTGCAGGCTGGTCCTGTGTGGCTTTTCCAACTTCGCTTCGTCTTTGCGTTTTCTTTTCTCCTCTTCATCTAGCTCCATTACAAGCATATCCAAGCATCTCATAAGCTCCATTGAACCTATTTTACCTGAGATACACAACACTAAACAACCCGGAAGATCACATGCGATAAACAATATATAAATCATATGAAAAACGCCCGGATTACGAAATAAAGCTCAATAACTCATGTATGCTCAAACCAACTCGGATTTGGTCAATTTCTCACATAAATACACCGAAACGCTCGAAAAACGGTCATGGATCATAAACAATATAAATCCTAATGTGGAGTTATCAATGGCGACGGGGGGAAGCAAGAAGAACAAAAAAGCAGTTTTCTGGTTCTAAGTTGCTCAAGGATGTCTATGCTTGGTGCAAGGAAAAGGGGCACTGGAAGAGAGATTGCCCGAAACGAGGTCAACAGGGGCATAATGAATCCGCAGCCGTAGCAGAACAAGGTAACTCGACCGAGGAGATTACGTTCTAATGGCGGATGTTGTCACGCACTATCAGGATGCGTGGGTCCTTGATTCCGGAGCTTCCTATCATATTTGCTCTAACATGGAGCTATTATAGACGTACAACCAAACAGATGAAGGGTTTGTCTACATGGAAAAAAGAGCTGTTAGTAAGGTGATTGGGAGCGCCTCAGTTAGATTGAAGACGGATGGAGGGAAGTTATGTACTTTGGAGCAAGTCAGACATGTACCACTTATTAAGAAGAATCTGATCTCATTGAGTCTACTCGATAGCAAGGGATACAATTTCAATGGTGAAGGTGGAGATCTACAAGTCTGCAAGGTTTCTAAGGTGATTCTCAAGGGAGTCAAGAGTGGGAATTTGTACATGTTGCAAGGTTCGATGAACACAGGTCCTGCTGGAGTTGTCTCGATCGAGATTAAGGAAGCTGATCTAACTTAGCTGTGGCATATGAGGCTCGGTCATATGAGTGAACGTGGAATGCAGGAACTTCACAAGAAGGGGTATCTCACCGGGCATGCGCGCAAGATCCTAGGGTTTTGTGAGCACTGCGTATATGGGAAGCTACAGTGTAGCAAGTTCCTTAAGGCGGTTCATAGAACAAAAGGTACTCTTGATTATATACATTCGAACTTTTGGGGTCCATCTCGAGTTGAGGCGATTGGCGGGTACAGGTATTTTCTGAGCATCATAGAAGATTACTCCATGATGACTTGGATTTTCGTAATGAAGCACAAGAGTGAAGCTTTCGCAAGATTAAACGAGTGGAAGGTCCTAGTAGGAAATCAGGTGGGAAACAAGGTGAAGAGTCTACGGACGGACAACGGCTTGGAGTTTGGTTCATTAGAGTTTGATGGATTTTGCAGGGATCAGGGTACTGCACGCCATCGCACTGTTCGACACACACCACATCAGAACAGTGTAGTCGAGAGAATGAGTCAGACACTTGTAGCGAAAGTAAGGTGCATGCTTTCAAATGCAGTTCTTTCTAGAGGCTTTTGGGGAGAATCAGTTTCCATGACATGCTATCTCATAAGACGGAGCCCGCACATAGGTATAGGATGCAAGATTCCTATGGATGTCTGGTCCGGTAAAGCAGTGGATTACTGGATTTGAGAGTTTTTCGTTTGTTGCCTATTATCATGTTGATGATGGCAAACTAGAAGCAAGAGCCAAGAAGGAAATATTCATGGGTTTCAGAACAAGTGTGAAGGGATACAAGATGTGGGCAGATAACAAGATAATACTTAGCAGAAGTGTAGTATTTGATGAGAGTCCTATTTTGAAGAATTCCGTGGAGATGGAGCTTGGAGATGCAGAGAAGAAGGTAGAGGGAGAGTCGGATCCTATTGATCCTAAGGATTCCAAATTCTCTACACCGCCGCCGCAAACCAAAGAGGAAGAAGCAGAAGAGTTTGATAGTGAGGATGCGTCTCTACCAGAGGAACCAATTCATCAGAGTATTGCCGAAGGAATACCAAGAAGAGTCGTAAAGCCTCCGAAGAGAGATGACGGTATGGTGGGATATGCATTACAGGTAGCGGAAGAGGTGGAGGATGAGTCGTCCACCTACAAGGCTGTAGGGTTTCAATCATGGATACGTAGCAGAAAAAGAAATTATACATTAAAGACCCTCCAAAGATCACATGAAGAGAATCATAAGGATGGTAAAGGAAGAAACAAGTAACACACCTTATAGATCTCCTGTGATGACTTGTAATGTGAACTTTGTCACGTCTCTAGGGTTGATCCACGCCTAGAGTTGCGATCTAGATCTTCCTTATCCTTTTCTCTAGCTTGGACCGGAGGAAGAGGAAGAAGAAATCATGCAACGAGGATCAAAGAGAGGGCCTCTCTTTGTGGCCGATGGGTAGGGGGCGGACCAAGGGGGTCGGGGTCGGCCTCCTTGTGTCTTGTTCTCTCTCTCCTTTGTTTCCTTCCCACTCAACTTATGTTCTGAGCATTAGTGTGGTAAGGAATCTATGAGAATCCTTTATATAGTCCAACAACTCCTTGTCAACTACCTAAAGGCCCTTCCTAATCGTACATGAGTTTGGATTAGTCCCTTCCTTGCATATTAGTCCTACTAAGTTTGCAAGGTGTTGCAAAGTGATCATTCCAATTAAATAATAATATTAATTAATTCCCAAATCTAGTTTAAACCTATGTAGCGTGTGACCCCATAGGTTCTATCTAGTTGGTAGCAACGATTTGCTAATATGGAGCGATCTCTAGCAAGACATCCATTCTAGCCAACTAATAGAATAGTCATCCGACATACCTTGTGCAAGTAATTGTCTCATCCCTTTGTCTCTATATCCTAATTCGAAACGAGACATACATGTTGGGTTTTGACGTAGGTAACGCAGCGGAATAACAAAAATTAATCCTACTCAAAGCCCACCAAGGATCACAGGAAGAGACATCATAACATGATTAAGGACATAGAAGATGTGTACCTTTTGATTTGTGAGATCACACGAAGAATGATGTCCTCGTCTCTACGGTTGATCCACGTCTAGAGGTGAGATCTAGATTCTTCCTTCAATCAAGTGCTAGCTTGAACCTTGAAGGAAGAGGGATGAAGATCAAAGCAACAAATCACCAAAGGCACAAGAGAGGGGCGGCCTCTCTTTGCCGTCGGGTAGGGGGGCGGACGGGTGGCTAGGGTTTCGGCCCTAGCACCTTGTCTTGCTCTCTCTTTTTCTCTCTCCCACTTTTGTGTTATGACTAATAATAACTCATGTAGTGGGAAGGAAGCTAGAGCCTCCTTTATATACTCCAACAACTCCTTGTTGTTTCCATAAAAGAGTTTTCTTGTTCTAGTAGGACTAGAACTATTCCCTTCCTTGCAAATTAGTCCTACTAAGTTTGCAAGGTGTTGCACAATGATCCTTCTATTAATTAATCAATATTAATTAATCCCAAATCTAGCTCTACTCTATTTGACGTGTGACCCCATAGGTTTCTATATAGTTGGTAGTAACTATTACTAACATGGAGCGGTGTCTAGCAACACATCCATGCAACCCAACCAATAGAAATAGTCAGTGATCCCGACAAACCTTTGTGCCCAATATATCATACTGCACTTATCCCTTTGTCTCCATATCCGGATTGGACACGAGACATAAATAGTCACACTCGTATATCCAATCCATAGTTCCTCGATCCTGGGAATATGCTTATGCTTGCAGATAACATTAATATCTATATATTAATTTATCTGAGTCTGGCCAGACATTCAATAAGCCTCATCCCTCGAGTGGCCGTGGATATTTACCCCCATTATGTGGGAGGGACAAATCCTATCTACATCACTACGATCTCTAAGCTTGCTTCCTATCACGCCCGATAGCCACCTTTATGATTACCCAGTTACGGTGTAACGTTTGATAACATCAAAGCGCAATATTTCACAACTAGAGTATCTAGTGACTTCAAGTCCAAGGATTGCAATAATATTAGCACTACGAAAAGCGATTGTGACTTCACATAATCTAATGTATCCTTTTCGTGGTGGGTCATCCAGTATGCCATTACTCCTAATGCATACCCATGTGTTGGATCATGATATCTCCATATCAATCCAACCCCATACTAGTCTATAGATGATTGTCCCATTAATCATTATAATTGACTAGGGATATTTAAGAATATAACACCTTATATTCTAAGGACTTCATTCATGTTAGCATATCTCCATATCGATAACATAATGAATCGTAAATCCATATATTTATCACAATTAATTGATTGCCTCTAGGGCACAATTCCAACAGTCTCCCACTTGCACTAGAGTCAATCTCCTGCATCATATGCCTATTGATCTAGCGCGGTCCTCCACGCTTTACACTGCGTAGGGGCGAGACACATGCTGGCACCTTGCAAATATTCACATCTCCTCCATCAACAATTTGATTGAGATTGAATATTATGAATAAATGCATCTTATGCATTAATTTACTCAGTCCTCTATGTTAGAATCAGTGACTGAATCTTGCCTGGAACCTTTCCAGCTCACAGTCACTCCCTCTAGCGTAAAACATAAAACTCGACTATAATCTGAAATCTTCTTTGTCAGATGGAAGTTCTCATCACTGTAACCCCTTACAGTAAACTTTTCCTATTCTCCATTAATCAAGAATCCATCCTTTATTCCTTCTCAAGTACTTAAGGATAATCTTGATAATTATCAAGTGACACCTCACTTGGATTTGATTGGTATCTTTGTGTCATTCTTTATGACATGTCTGGCCTAGTACATCTCATGGCGTATCTCGTGAATCTAATTCATACGGTCCATTCCCAATCTAATTGGTAAGACAATTAGCCTTCCAAAGACTATTTCCATGTGACATGGGTAAGAATCAATATTCTTTTCATGTTGAACCATTTCAACACCTTGTCAATATATGTACCATGACTCAGGCTGAACAATTACTTTAATCTATCTCCATAGATTTTATAGATTGTCTCGCCTAAGTCAATTATTGGAAATCAATTTCTCTAGCCAATCTTTAATAGATTGCAGAGTAGAGACATTGTTCCCAATGATTAGTATGTCTCTACATACAAGACCAGAAAAATAACTGTGCTCCCACTAACCTTCTTGTAGACACAAGTATCATCTTCAATTTTGATGGAACCAAACTCCTTTGATTGCATCATTAATTTGAAGAGTCCAACTCCTAGAAGCTTGATTCAACCTATAAACAGATTGCTATAAGCAAGATGCGAATGGATTTAAGCATCACAACTGGGGAAAGATTTCGTCATAGTCTATACTATGAATTCTCATGAAACCCTTTCAAACCAGTTGTTCCTTAAAAGTAATCATATTACCATCCATGTTGGTTTCCTCATAACCTACTTGCACCCTATGGGTCCTACCCATTCAGGTGGTTCCACCAAAGTCCATACTTTGTTGGTATACATGGATTCCATATCGTATCCTATGGCTCCAAGCCATTTCTGAGAGTATGGCCCACACGTGGCCTTCTCATA
Source organism: Linanthus parryae (assembly GCA_023055425.1). NCBI lineage: Eukaryota > Viridiplantae > Streptophyta > Magnoliopsida > Ericales > Polemoniaceae > Linanthus > Linanthus parryae. The sequence goes on along the minus strand of JALGPY010000005.1, from coordinate 25,505,413 downwards.
GGTTGTAGGCTCATCTCGATGAGCAATATATCACGGGTTATGAGAAATCCTTATTTCTCAAATCTCTCGATATATCCTACCTGTCCTACGAGGTTCTTGTGTTATCTGAGTAGGTTGCTCCACAACACCTTGTGATCCTGCTCATGTTCCATCAAACGGATTAATGTTCTATTGTGGTTCTTGAACTTTTCAAGTTCTACTGTCCTCCCACTGTTTCTTTTAGAGACAATCTCTACCTAGAAACACTGTGGTTCGAGAAACAAACAGTTTGTTCTCGATTAGGTTGTAGAAATAATATCCTTTTCAGGATATCCCACAAAACATTTATCCGACTTGGGTCCGAGTTTATTTGTAAACTCTTTTACATAAACCTCATAACCCCAAATATTTATGAATGACATACTAGGACACTTCCTAGTCCATATCTCATATGGTAATTTTCATAATCCGTTTTTTTTTATGGAATAAGGTTAAGGGCGAAATTTGCTGTAATTAGAACATAGCCCCTTAAAGTAAACTGGAAGTTATGTTTGACTCATCATGGACCGAACCGTGTCCAACAAGGTCCGAACTCTCCTTTTAGACACGCCAAAACCCATGTGGCGTGCTAGGTGGAGCGAGTTTTGGATCATATCCAATACTCCCATAGATTCTTGTCAAACTCTTGGCTCAAGTAATTTTCTTCTATGATCCAATCGTAGAGTCTAAATACTTTTGCCAAGTTGGTTCTCTACTTCATTCCTGAATACTTTGAACAATTCAAAGGATTCTGATTTGTTTCTTCATAAGATACACAAATCCATATTTCTCTGATCCTATCAGTAAATATGATGAAGTACTAAAACCATCTTTAGTATTTGTGCTTAGCGGCCTTCATACATCAATATGTATGATTCCCAAAAGATCATATCCTTGCCTAATAAGTCTTACATGTCTCATATGATTCAATAATCAAATGAGTCCCAGAAATCCATGGAGTTCTAGATATGTATCTCTTATTTATGGGGCCTAAACGATAATGCTAAAGATAAGTGAATTCATATCATTATATGCAAACCTCTAGGTATTAATGTTATAGATGAAATTATCATGATCATGGATATAGAATCCACTTAGACAAAATTGCATTACAATAATGCATACCATAATAAATGGAACAACATTTGTCCTTTTATTATGATAAGGAGCTTTCTTGTCCAAACAAGAAATTATGATAATGGTCCTACTCATAGCATGGACATTATCCCTTTTGTCTAATTCATGAACAATTTCTGAAAGGTAGAAATAATTCCCTACGGCTTTTCAGCAACCCTTTGCTTCATAGCCCCACGTGTAGGATTATTTCTTCCTTATCCAATTGTCTTCGTCTCTTGAGATCCTCCACATTTCTTTAAATGTGAGATCCTCATCTAGTATCATATACTCTTGATGACATATTGAATTTCATAATAAAATACCTAAGTCGGAATTCATAATCCCCTTATTATTTACTTCCATGTACTTTGGGTAGTCTCTCTTCCTCTATACCACCTATGGGACTTCGAGGCAACTTGGTTTTAGCAACAGGCTTGCTTTATACTCATTGGTTCGGCGCAAACCATTTGCCCTTACCCATGCTGTTAACTATTAACAGTTTTTGCCCATGCCCATTATGAGTGTTTTGTTTAGTGATTTTTCAATCATATTGAGTAAATCAACTTTAAAACAAAACTGTAATTGCATCCAATGCAATTCTTGGTCCACTTGGGAGAATAACTATATATTCTTTATCTATCTTATAGATAACTCCCAATATCTAAGCTTTCAATCCTATTGAGTTAGTTTAGTTTGCGCTTTACCTTCTTGCTTCAGCAGCCACACATTACTAACTTGTGTCGTCGCGTCATATCTCGATGAACTAAGTCGCCTTGCTTTGGCAAGCCCGAACTTATTCCATCTTGATCATGACGAGTGCTAAGCAAGAGATTGCAAAGTGGAGCAACTCCTTAAGCCTTTCATGACAAGCTCGTATGATCATATCACATACCCCCAAATTTCTCATCTTGCTTCCAAAGCTCAGAGTCCATGGGAGCTTGACATGAGACAAGTTACATCCAAAGAACCATTCTTTGATGTTCCTTCCATAAGGCTTTAGTGTGTTTTGGTAGTTGGTGGGAAGAGAGATTTATGCTCTACAATGTACAACATATTTCCTTTATTTGAGAACAATTCTCAATTTTATACCAATGTAGAAAATGGATTCCAGACATCTTGTCCATCTCATGGACATAAAGTCGCGTTTGTTTGTTTAATGCGATGGGTATTCAACACTTATAGGATTATGCAAAGCATTGTGACATATAACTATATTCAACAAGGATTTAAATTATTAAATATAGCTCCCACTATTTTTCTCGGATTAATAGCCCTCACCATTAATGCGGAAAATATCTTATATATTTTCTAGTGGGTCCTAGATCCCTTTTTCACTTCTTCTTGAGCTTGCTTTGGCAAGTCACCCAAGAATTGGTTATTTAGGTAGGAACCATTCCAATTGCATCCCATGCAACTCTTGGTCCAATTAGGTGAATAAATTCCCATTTATTCTTTATCCAATTGGATAACTCCTAATTGTCATGCCTCTAAGCTCATCAATCCAATTGATTCTTGCCTAGTTGCGTCCAACCTCTTGCTTTCAACATACACGCATTACTAGCTTGCGTCGTCCGCAACACACCATGAAATTTAAAATCGCCTTGCTTTGGCAAGCCCGAATTTTAATAGGTCACGATCATGAAGGGTGTTTTGGCAAGAGAAGGCAAAACGCAATATTTAATTGAGGGATTTCTTTTTAAATTGTTTGGTTGATCTTATCAACATGGTCTACTTATTTGGATTGGGCCATCCACAATAAAAGACCAACTTTGTTTATTATTATCTTGTTATTGTTTTGCTTGTAGCGCCATACACACAAAATAAATAACAAGGCATGAATAATAAACATCCACAAAAGAAAATAACGTGGCATGGATATGGCCCCTAGACTAAGATATTACCAAGCCAATGATAATATCTATATGCCCTAAAGTGACAAGCTCATCTCCATGTGCTCCACCATAGCTGCGCGCCTAGGGATGTCTTTTGGCTCCTTTGGTTCTCCGGTCTTCTTCTCCATGTTCTTGGCTATCAACTAAATATTTCTAATTCTAGCCTAACATCTAGAATAAATAAATAACAAAAGCCTCACATGTCGAGGAGAAAAAGAACGACTCGCAGGCCGTTAAAACTTAATTAATTATTACATTAATTTGATCAGCTCGCAGGCCGTAAACCAAACCACAAAACAATAAACATCCACAATCCTAGGCCATATCCATCCACCATGCAATAAAGCACATAATGCAGTTAAAACCAATTTTTAACGCGCTTGTTTAATTTTAATGAAATTGGGTAACTAGGGTTTCACAACGGTCCAAAGGATTTACCAAAGAATGGCCGAAATCAACCAAGGAACCGCCACACTAGGCCCGGGCCGGCCGGCCCCTAGCCCACACGGCTAGGCCGTGTGCTAGGGTGCGCCGGCCCCTCTTGTGCCGTGTGTTACTTGGGCGGCAAGGAGAGAGAGGGGCGGTCCCTACATGGGCCACACCTCCTCATGGAATTGTTTCCATAAACAATTCATGGAATTATTTCCAAAAACAATAAATGGAATTGTTTCCATAAACAATTCCTTCCTTGTTGGGTTGTTTCCAAAACACCCTTATGGTATTGTTTCCAAAATAATTCTTTCCTTGGTTCCAAAGTTTAGTTGTTTCCAAAACAACTTCTTCCTTGTTGCCCAAGTTTAATTAATTCATACTTGGAAAACCCCTTTTCCAAGCATGTGCCCATGAACCCTAATTTTTCAAGAACCCAATTATTCACATCCTATGTGATTAAACTCACCAATTCTAACATCCAATGTTAAATTGGGTCTTGTTTGTTTGAATCAATATTCAATATTGCATCTACTATGCCAATTTTTCAGTTTTCGCGTAATAAACAATAATACGGTGTATGAACTGAAATCGTAAACACATAATATCATGTTATGCTCTACGACCTGTGGCTCTGATACCACTGTTGGGTTTTGACGTAGGTAACGCAGCGGAATAACAAAAATTAATCCTACTCAAAGCCCACCAAGGATCACAGGAAGAGACATCATAACATGATTAAGGACATAGAAGATGTGTACCTTTTGATTTGTGAGATCACACGAAGAATGATGTCCTCGTCTCTACGGTTGATCCACGTCTAGAGGTGAGATCTAGATTCTTCCTTCAATCAAGTGCTAGCTTGAACCTTGGAGGAAGAGGGATGAAGATCAAAGCAACAAATCACCAAAGGCACAAGAGAGGGGCGGCCTCTCTTTGCCGTCGGGTAGGGGGGCGGACGGGTGGCTAGGGTTTCGGCCCTAGCACCTTGTCTTGCTCTCTCTTTTTCTCTCTCCCAATTTTGTGTTATGACTAATAATAACTCATGTAGTGGGAAGGAAGCTAGAGCCTCCTTTATATACTCCAACAACTCCTTGTTGTTTCCATAAAAGAGTTTTCTTGTTCTAGTAGGACTAGAACTATTCCCTTCCTTGCAAATTAGTCCTACTAAGTTTGCAAGGTGTTGCACAATGATCCTTCTATTAATTAATCAATATTAATTAATCCCAAATCTAGCTCTACTCTATTTGACGTGTGACCCCATAGGTTTCTATATAGTTGGTAGTAACTATTACTAACATGGAGCGGTGTCTAGCAACACATCCATGCAACCCAACCAATAGAAATAGTCAGTGATCCCGACAAACCTTTGTGCCCAATATATCATACTGCACTTATCCCTTTGTCTCCATATCCGGATTGGACACGAGACATAAATAGTCACACTCGTATATCCAATCCATAGTTCCTCGATCCTGGGAATATGCTTATGCTTGCAGATAACATTAATATCTATATATTAATTTATCTGAGTCTGGCCAGACATTCAATAAGCCTCATCCCTCGAGTGGCCGTGGATATTTACCCCCATTATGTGGGAGGGACAAATCCTATCTACATCACTACGATCTCTAAGCTTGCTTCCTATCACGCCCGATAGCCACCTTTATGATTACCCAGTTACGGTGTAACGTTTGATAACATCAAAGCGCAATATTTCACAACTAGAGTATCTAGTGACTTCAAGTCCAAGGATTGCAATAATATTAGCACTACGAAAAGCGATTGTGACTTCACATAATCTAATGTATCCTTTTCGTGGTGGGTCATCCAGTATGCCATTACTCCTAATGCATACCCATGTGTTGGATCATGATATCTCCATATCAATCCAACCCCATACTAGTCTATAGATGATTGTCCCATTAATCATTATAATTGACTAGGGATATTTAAGAATATAACACCTTATATTCTAAGGACTTCATTCATGTTAGCATATCTCCATATCGATAACATAATGAATCGTAAATCCATATATTTGTCACAATTAATTGATTGCCTCTAGGGCACAATTCCAACAATACAAGTCACACTCGTATATCCAATCCATAGTTTCTCGATCCTGGGAATAGCCTTATTCGTGCAAATAACATCAATATCCCATATTGATTTATTTGAGTCTTGCTAGACATTCCATAAGCACTATCCCTCGAGTGGCCTCAGATATTTTCTCCCGTTATGTGGGAGGGAAAAATTATATCTACGTCTACTATGATTTCTAACCTTGCTTCTTATGGTATCCGGTACACGCCTTTATGGCTACCCAGTTACGGTGTAGCGTTTGACGCTACCAAAATCATAATAATCCACAACTAGATAATCTAGTGACTTTAAGTCTAAGGATGACAATACCGTTGTCACCACGAGAAGCGCTTGTGACTCAACATAAGATGTATGTAGCCTTCTCGGAGATGGGTCAATCCAGTATGCCATTACCCTTAATGCATACCCATGTGTTGGATCGTGATATCTCCATATCAATCCAACCCCATACTAGTCTATAGATGATTGTCCCATTTAATCATTATAATGGACTAGGGATATTTAAGATAAACAACACATTTGTAAATCTAAGGACTTCATTATATTAAATATCCAATAAATAATACAATGAATATTCTAGCCAAAATAAGTTCATACTAAACTAGATTGCCTCTAGGGCATCTATTCCAACATTCTCCCACTTGCAATACAATAGTGAATATTATTAAATAAATGGAACAACAATTGTTCTATATTGAAATAATAAAACCTTCCTTGTCCAAACATGAAACAGATATAATATTTCTGCTCATAGAAGGCACAAAATAGCAATTATTTAACTTTAAAACTGATTCCGAAGGCAGAGACAGCTCGTACACGCCTACGGCTAATACAACAACCTTTGCTCCATTTCCAACGCGCAAGTCTATCTCCCCTTTAGCCAATCTTCTACTTCTCTTTAGACCCCTCACATTTCGATAAATATGAGATCCACATCCAGTATCCAATACCCATGATGTAGAGATAGTTAAATTGACATCCACAACAAAAATAAGGTGGTGGTGGAATCACTATTCCAAGCCTCTTGTCCTCCAGATATTTTGCGCAGTTCCTCCTCCAGTGTCCAGGATGACTGCAGTAGTGACACTCACCTTTAGTCACACCTTTGGCAATGCCACCAACAGGCTTAAGGGCAGGTTCCTTGGGTTTGGAAACTGACTTGCCTTTGTTCTTGGAGGATTAGGCAAACCTTTTTCCCTTTCCTTTCTGCACCATCATAATGGCCTTCCTTTACCCTTGTTGATGCTTTGTTCAGCTGTCCTCAACATATTGAGTAAATCTGGCAGTGGTTTCACGATCTCGTTCATGTTATAGTTCATGATGAGCTGTCAATAACTCTCAGGCAATGATTGCAACACGAGATCGGTGGCCAACTCTAGGCCGACCGGGAACCCTAGTCGTGCGAGGTTCTCCAAGTATCCGATCATACGGAGTAAATGAGATCCCACAGGGTTTCCTTTAGCCAGATGATATATGAACAATGCCTTAGAAACTTCATACCTCTTAACCCATGCCTGCTCTTGGAAGAGCTGCTTTAAGTGTTCGATCATATCGACTGCATTCATGTTCTCATGTTGCTTCTGAAGCTCAAAGGTCATGGTGCAAAGCATGAGGCAGGCCGCATCATTAGCGTCATCAACACACTTCTGATACGCCTTTAGGGCTGCAAGAGTATTGTTTTCTGGACCTGCTGGAACTTGCTCCTCTATTGCTTACAATTTCCTTTCTTGTTTGAGAACGATTCTCAAGTTTTTGTACCAGTCAAGGAAATTGGTTCCAGAGAGCTTGTCCTTCTCAAGGACAGAGCGTAGGGAATGTTGTAAACTCGATGAGTTGTTTGCCACTTGGAATTATACAAAAGGAAAATACGCAAGTTTTAGTATTTGTGAACTTTTGACTATATTTAATAATGGCTAGGTTATTAAACATAGCTCCCACTATTTTTATACGGATTAATAACCCTCAAGATATTAATGCGGAAAATATCATTATATTTTCTAGTGGGCCAAGATCCATGTTTCATCTCCTCTTGAGCTTGCTTTGGCAAGTCACCCAAAATTTGACTACTTTAGGTAGGAACAATTCCAATTGCATCCCATGCAACTCTTGGTTCAATTGGGCAAATAACTCCTTATTTATCCATTATTATGGATAATCCAATTGATTGCCTCTAGGTTTTAATCATATTAATAACCCAGTTGTGTCCAACCTATTATTTAAACAATTGCACATTACTTGTTTGTGCCATCGCACCACATCATTATGAACCAAGTCGCCTTGCTTTGGCATGCACGAGCTTGATAAATCATGATGATGATGAGTGTTTAAATAACGAGAAGGCAAAAACACAATATTTGAATTTTGAGAGATTTTAAAATTCAATTTAATTGTTTTGTTGATCCATATCAACTGATCTATCTATTTTGAGTTTGGGCACAACTCCAAATAATATATCCGGGTTGTTAATTATCTTATTATCTTAATTGCATGCACCATCCATACACCAATCACAAAATAATAAGACAGAAATATAAACAACCACAAAATAAATAAAATGTGATATGGATATGGCCTTTTCTAGACTAAGATATTCCCAAGCCAATGGGAATATCTATGAATCCTAAAAGCAAACACATCTACATGCGCCTCCATCTTTTGGTCCATCCTTCATAGTCATGTGGAATGCCCCATGCTCCATTCTTTTGTGGCTACTTTGGTTTTGGGCTTCTTTTCTCCAATCTTGGCTAACAATCTATTCTATCAAGCACTAGCTAACAACTATACTAAATAAAATAAATCTCACAAGTTGAGAAAAAAATCGGCTCGCATGCCGTAAACCCTAAATAATTATTACAACAAATTGATCGGCTCGCAGGCTGTAAACCAAACCACAAAGTTAAACAATCACACAAAACCACATCCTAAGGCCATATCCAACAACCATACGATTTGCACATAAACAGTTAAAATCCAATTTTAACGCGCTTGGTCAATTTTTATTTGATTTTAGGATTAGTAGGGTCAAAACGGTCCAAGGGGCCCACCAATACATAGCCGAACCACCTTGGAACCACCCCCGGCCGAGCCTAGGCCGTCCGGCCCAACCCGTGGGGTTGGCTGATCGCCTAGGCCTTTGTCCTAGCTGGCTTGGGCGGCAAGGAAGGAGAGGGGCGGTCCCTAGAGCCGAACCTCCTTAGTTGTTTCCTAAACAACTCCTTCATTGTTCCCAAGTCCAAAACGTTTCCAAATTTGAAACTAGTTTCCAAATTGGTGCCCAAACCCTAGATCTAAGATCCTACATTTTCTCAAACTCACTAATTCATACATCCAATGCACAAACTAGGTCTTGTTTGTTTGTATTATTGAAATTGCATCATATGCTTGATTTGTCCGTTTTACGCGATAAACAACAATTTTAAAGTGTATAACTATCAAAACGTAACACATAACCACGTATATGTTCTACGACCTGTGGCTTTGATACCACTGTAGGGTTTTGATCATGGATACGCAGCAGAAAACGAAATTATCCATTCAAGACCCTCCAAGAATCACAGGAAGAGAATCATAACGATAGTAAATGAAGAAACAAGTAACACACCTTAGAGATCTCCTGTGATGACTTGTAACGTGAATTGTGTCACGTCTCTACGGTTGATCCACACCTAGAGTTGAGAACTAGATCTTCCTTCTCCTTTTTGCTAGCTTGGACCGGAGGAAGAGGAAGAAGAAATCACGCAACGAGGATCTCTTTGTGGCCGACGGGTAGGGGGCTGACCAAGGGGGTCGGGTTCGGCCTCCTTGTGTCTTGCTCTCTCTCTCCTTTGTTTCCTTACCACTCAACTTATGTTATGAGAATTAGTGTGGGAAGGAAGCTAGGAGCATCCTTTTTATAGTCCAACAACTCCTTGTCAACTACCTAAAGGCCCTTCCCAATACTACATGAGTTCGGATTAGTCCATTCCTTGCATATTAGTCCTACTAAGTTTGTAAGGTGTTGCAAAATGATCCTTCCAATTAATTAGTCATATTAATTAATTCTCAAATCTTGTTCAACCTATGTAGCGTGTGACCCCATATGTTCTATCTAGTTGGTAGCAAGGATTTGCTAATATGGAGCGGTCTCTAGCAAGACATCCATTCTAGCCAACTACTAGAATAATCATCCGACATACCTTGTGCAAGTAATTGTCTCATCCCTTTGTCTCTATATCCGAATTGGACACGAGACATACAAGTCACACTCGTATATCCAATTCATAGTTTCTCGATCCTGGGAATAGCCTTATTCGTGCAAATAACATCAATATCCCATATTGATTTATTTGAGTCTTGCTAGACATTCCATAAGCACTATCCCTCGAGTGGCCTCGGATATTTTCTCCCGTTATGTGGGAGGGAAAAATTCTATATACGTCTACTACGATTTCTAAGCTTGCTTCTTATTGTATCTGGTACACGCCTTTATGGCTACCCAGTAACAGTGTAGCGTTTGACGCTACCAAAATCACAATAATTCGCAACTAGATAATCTAGTGACTTCAAGTCTAAGGATTACAATACCGTTGTCACCACGAGAAGCGCTTGTGACTCAACATAACATGTATGTAGCCTTCTCGGAGATGGGTCAATCCAGTATGCCATTACCCTTAATGCATACTCATGTGTTGGATCGTGATATCTCCATATCAATCCAACCCCATACTAGTCCATAGATGATTTTCCCATTTAGTCATTATAATGGACTAGGGATATTTAAGACAAACAACACATTTCTAAATCTAAGGACTTCATTATAATAAATATCTAATAAATAATACAATGAATATTCTAGCCAAAATAAGTTCATACTAAACTAGATTGCCTCTATGGCATCTATTCCAACAAAGGACGCCATAACTAGTTCTGAGTCGGCACAGTGGATTGTCGCAATGGGAGAAGAGATGAAGTCTCTTAGCAGAAACTCGACTCGGGAGCTTGTAATCTAGTGACTTGGAATGCTATGGTCTGTACTTGGCCGGAATAGCATTCACTTTTAGTGTGGTTAGTCGTTTTATGGCTCATCCGCGCAGGGGCCATTGGCAGGCGGTGAAGCGGATATTCATGTACCTTAAGGGTACGTCAGACATTGGCCTATGCTATGGGGCTAGTGAAGACATCCTGATAGCGGGTTTCTCGGATGCGGACTATGCATGGGATGTTGATAGTAGAAGATCAATGACATGCTATGTATTTGCTTTGGGAGCATCTGTTGTGAGTTAGAAGGCTACGCTACAGCCGACGCTGAATTTTTCCACCACGGATTCCGGGTATATGGCTCTAATGGAAGAAGCAAAGGAGACATTTTGGTTCAAGGGAATTGTCAATGATCTAGGGCTACTTCAAGATCAGACGATAATCCACTGTGACAGCTTGAGTGAAATTTGCTTGACTAAGGACCATGTTCATCATGAGAGGACCAAGCATATTGACGCCAGGTTCACTTTCTTAGAAGTGAAAGCAGGATCAAGGTGATGAAGGTGGGGACTGTTGACAACCCCGCGGATGTGTTCACCAAACCGGTTCCGGAGAGCAAGTTCCAGCATTGTCTCGAATTGCACAACATCTTGAGCTAGTGAGGCCCTTAGGGGCATGTCAAACCCGGTGGGGGTCCAATGAGTCTATGTGACGAGAGACATTGGTACGGAGAAGACGTATTTTTATTTACGAGAAGAGGAGCAGCTGCTGTTGACGAGAGAACTCAAGTCAAGATGGGGATTTGTTGAATGACTTGAGTAAAAGTCAAAGGAGGTGGCAACAAATTTAGAAACATGTGAGGGCGGTTCCTTTTGTGGGCTTGGGCTCTTTGCCGTCCATGTACCTTTAGGATTCCTAGTACTATATAAAGAAGCTAGTAGGCTCTCTACTAGATAAACAAAAGTGTAATCGTTCCACTTGTGAAATAAAGGGTGCTTTTTTGCCGTGGACGTAGTTAGCAAATTTTCGCTAGCTAACCACGTAAGATCCTCGTGTTCTTCTTTTATTCGTATATCGTTCTTGAAGTGATTTGGCATAACAAACTGATATCAGAGTTCTGAAACAAGAGTTCTGTTACAACAATTAAATGTTAGTGGTTGTCGATTTTTATTGCTAGTATACTATGAAACAAAAGTCAAGATACTGAGTATTACACTTCTGGAGTTCCAAAACAAAAACTTGTGCTTCTAAAAAGGGAAAATAAAAAAAAAAAACACAAAAACAAAAACTTGTGCATAAATTTAGAAGGATGTAAAAGCTACAAATGTTACTAATTTGATAACCTTTGTCAATACTTGTGGATATTAATGTTGCATTTGAGGCCCACAATTAGAGCCCAGCACTGTTGATCAAAGCAAGTGTTTTGAAGCCCATTTAGCCCACTATAATTATTGTAAGCACAACGTTAAGGACCTTCACCTTACAATATATTGCAATAAATAATAACTGTGAAATAGGAAGCAACAAATACCACCCACTTTTATGTTGAGAACATAATAGATGAAATAAGTTGTTATGCTGTCATGTTTTTTCTCTTGAATCAATGCTGCATGCATGCATCATCAAAGAGAAGAAAAACTCCTCTGCAGTTGGTCTGAAACAAGCTTTGTAAGAAAAGGTGGGACGATCTTAAACCCTTGAAGCGTAGTTGGTTTATTCGCGCTGTAATTGTTTGCTTCTATGGTGTTTAACATCTCCCGATTCATTAGTGACACTGCCCAGGCAATCGACCTTCCCACTGGGCTCAACTCATCAATAAACTTATCGGCCACATCAGCATAAGCCCGGGTTTTTGTTACTTGTTCTTTCATGAAATGTCTCCACTCATCAGACAAAAGGTCACCATAAACGTCGTCTTCGGACAGGCCGGCTCTTGCAAGCTCATCTTGTGGAAGATATATTCTTCCTTTTGCCGCACTAAAACATAAGAAATGTAGTACATTATCATATATTACATGAATCGTTGCGATGGGAAAAACCTTTTTAGAGGGAATATCAAGATATAAATATGTTAGATAAAGAAGGACAGTGTGTGCTTACTCTTCTGCAATGTCCATAAGAATGTCCGTTAACTGGAGAGAAATGCCCCAAGACATCATACCGTTGTAGAGCCCCTCGAGAGAAACCTTAGACTCTAGAGAAGTTCCAAATAATTGGGCGTACATTATTGTCAATGTTCCAACCACATGATACAGGTAGAGATAAAGCTCATCAAAACTCTCATATTTTGTTTTGCTTATATCCATCCTCATTCCTTGAATGACGTCCTTGAATAGCTACATATCCCAAAGAGGCTTGAATTAAATTAGATGAAATCAACTAGCTGATATTCACTTATTCCTGATAATGAATGAATAAACACTACTAGAAATCATATACTGCCTTCCTAAAAAAAAGATTAAAAGAATATCATATACTACCGTTTTTAAACTATGGAAGTAAAATTCGCATTTCTTTTCTTTTATAAACTGAGAAATGCTAAAGAACTCAGCGTTACCTTCCCACTTATCTCCCACCAAATGCATAATTGTCAATTTCGTTACTCATTTGACATAATTGCATCTTTGTAGAAGGAAGGTGGGAGATGGATGAGTGATAATAGTTTATGAACTACGATAGATTCTTTCTGCAGTACATGATATTATACACGGCGTTAATTTAGTTTCTGAAAATGATACATAATACTTATCTCCATAAATAAAGGATAAGTATCGCAAAAATGATTTACCTCAATCATGAATGAAATGAATAAGAAGTCAAAAGTCTCAATTGATATTTACATTACCTTCATCCAGCGGCGGAGCCAAGAATTGGTCGAGGGGACACAACTTAAAAAAAAAAAAATTGATTATATCTTACCAGTAAACTCTAAATTATCATATCCATATTCTCAAAAAAAAAAAAAAAAAAAAAAAAATTATCATATCCATCGAAAGAAAACACAATACTAAACAAAATATTACAAGGGAGAGGTATCAGAAGTTATTAGAAATTTGGCTAATTGGGGTACAATTTACAACATCAGCTAAAGAAGGGGGTTATTTACAATGACTAGGGCATGATTATTGACAATTCATAATATGTTTAGGGGCGCAATTTATTATATCAACTGAAAGGTGAGAAGTATTTGCATTTGTTGGAAGCATACTCAAAGTTTGATAAGATAATGATCCGAACATGAAATATGTTATCTAGGTATGCACATGTACCTGTAAATTAATTGGAAACTTAGAGAGGGCATGAGTCAAAGCAGCATCGTGCATATCGTGTGGACGACCTTCATATAGATCGATTAGTCTTTCCTCCCATTTGTCAAGAGCCTCAGGTGTGGCATAACAACCATTAATCCCATCAACTAACTCATCCGTCCTTCTCACCCACACTATAAGCCAAAATCACCAAAAAAAAGATGTCGATATGATAGCCAAGTATGAATTACTATCTAATTACAAGTTCACATACACTCTCTGTTCTAAAATGATTTGTGCATTTTGACTTATTCTGCAGATTTGAATAAATGTATAGAAGAAAGTAAAGTGAAATAGTATGTGGTTTTAAGATGTGGTTTTTGACTTGATAGATTATCAAAATCTCTCTTATATTTTTAAATATTATTTGAGATTTTTTTTTTTTTTTTTTTTTTTTTTTTTTTTTTTTTTGAGAAAGAGTGTGAATGAATTAGTAAAGTACAAAAAACCATTGAGATTAAGATCACTTCACTTATTCTACGATAGCGTGACTGCTTCTACTAGAACAAAAAAAATAGATTTAGAAGCGAACTACCAAAAAAACAGTACTATGACGAAGTCCATGGCAAAAACAATCCAGAAATCCGTAAAATTCAAACAAGAGAAATCACAGTTAGATTTTGTTGTAGAAAACAAACCGCACCACTCAATGCAGCAAGAGCTTTAATTTGTTCTAGTTCCCGAAGAGTCAGCATCTTCCCTGCTGGAAGTCAGAAATTGAAAGAACTAACACTTGAGTTTCATGCGCACTTCAAGAAACAAAATAGTAGAAACAAAACCTAGCACCTGATACATTGAATTTGCCATTTTTGGTTGAATGGATTTATGTGTATTTACCTGTTTTCAGAAAGGAAGCGACACCAGAGTGGAAGAGATGGTTTGAAGATTTGCCGAAAAAAATTGAGCAAGCATCTGTTGCTGCCAAGTCTATGCAGCTATCATAAGCTTCGTTGAGGTCCCAAGAGTAGTAGTTGTTCTTCATGCCAGTGGTCCTCCTTTTCTTCACTAGAGCTGCTTGCTTTAGCACCATTTCTTGGACCTTTTCTTGTGAAGTTGTCGACATCTTCATCTTCTCTTGGTCTGCTGGGAAATCAACAGAGGATCCACCGTGCAGGCAGCTTACATTCCCCTGCATTCTACGGCTTTTCAGTACCGAGTTGACAGCACATCCTGGACCAGCGCTCACACAAACAGCAAAAGACATGATCTCCAAAACGAAAGAAACTCTTGGTCAAGTGAAATGATCTCTAGTAGTATTGATTCTGTATTTTCTCTGGCTCTATAATTTGTAAAGAGAGCTCGAGGTGTGGTCTGTCTAAGAGCAATTTGATTTATGCACATGCATTAATTAATACGGTTTCTTAGGTCCAAAAGCATACACGTGAAATTTCATATGTTGCTTGTATGTTGTGCCTATGTTTCGATTGAAGAAACCATTTAGTGTGTATCGGAAGATAGAGCTAGATAGGAGGACTAGACATAAAACTTGAGTAAATATCTCTAGGTTATAGCATGCAAAATGTCAACTGATATGATGAAGATTCTTGAGTTCAACTGAAGGTACGCGCCCAGTTGATGGTTGAATGAATGCAGTTAATATCGAGAGACTCCAATTGTTGCTTTAAAATCAAGTATCTCTAAGGAATCAATCAAACGAGTATAAAAGAAGGAAGTGAAGATATATATAGATAGGATAGATAGCATCAATCAATGAATCGTGCTGATTGCTTCTTGGTAATCAATCAAGAATCGAAATATATAAACTGCTTTTCTACTATGTTTGATCTTTATGAAGGTCGCACCCGCCCACTTGACATTCACGTTGATGCTCTTTGTAATTAGAGAGTGAGAAGTTTATTAAGATAATCGACTCGTCTTGGTGGGCTGCTGTTGTTGAGATCGTTGTTTATTAGCATGGTCAACTCTATCTCTTTCACGTGAGCCTAACAAAATATTTAAGCTACATCCCTCATTGTCAGTTGATTTTGAGATGGAATGCCAAAGTTTGTTCGAAACATAAACGAATGAAATTTCTCATACTTGTCATACTCAAACATATATTGACAGAAAACCCTAACCCCCTTCCCCTTCGCCGGCGGCGGCTCCTCCTTCATGGAGCTGCCGCCGGAATCCGCTCAAGCCCTCGCTCACTCCTCCGGTTGAAGCCCCTGCCGACGACACCGAAGCACTCCCACAACATCTCACCGCTCCCACCGGCATCTAAAGAGGTCCTCCAACCCTCGCCGGCACGCAGCAGATCCGGAGAACTGGCTCCACGCTAGTAACGAAGTCGGACCTGAAATACTCCGTTTTGTGACCAGGGGTATTTTGTGATATTATTATAAGTGTTGGGGAGTTAATTTAATTATTGAGAGTTAATTATAATGGTTACGAGAGTTTGGGGGATCGTTGTGACTTTATCCAAGAGTTTTAGTGTCTTTTACTTGAGTTTGGGGGAGGTAGTTGTCTTTTGGCAAAAATAAAGGGGGAAAAGTGTCTTTGACCCAATTTTCTTCCTACGTAAAGTTTCCTAATTCAAGAGGGTTTCCTTCCTTATGAAGTTGATTTTCTTTTTTTGCAACTTTCATAAAACCCTCAATCTCCCTATTTCTCTCTATCTCTCTCACGTCTCTCCCTCTCTCACCCGACCCTCTCTCTCTCTCACTCTCTCGGCTCTCTCTCTTCCCCGACGGCAACAACCATCGCCACCGCCGCCGTCTCTCTCTTCCTCCGATCTAGTAATCTCTCTCTTTATTTTCTTTTCTCTTGTTGATCTCTTGTTCTCTTGATCACTTGTTTATGATTCATGTACGTTGCATGTGATCTTCAATTTTCAGTTTGATATTGTTAGGTTAATTATTCATATATTCGTAGGATTGAGATCAAGTTTTAGGGTTTATCATGTTCATGGGTTATGGGAAAAACCCTAGTTTGGAACAGACGTTTGATTTAAGCGATTTGAGTGATTTGATGATCATATAGTATGTGGGTAGTAATTGGATTTGATGTGGGAATTCATGTTATATTAGGTTTTGTATGAATATAAGATGAACTAGATGCTTGGGAGAAAAGTTTAATGGAAATTGATCATTCCCGTATGTGTATTTTGGGTGAAATTTGAAACTTGAAACTAGTGTAACTTTTGATCCAGAAATCGAAATTCGGATCCGTTTGAGGCTAAACTTATTATTCAGAATGTTTGGAATCCAATGAAATTGTTTTTAAACCATGATCTGTAACACCCCCAAAACCGCCAAGCCGGAAGTCTGAAAAGGCCGACCCAGTAGCCCAGGGATGTCACTCCGTACCCGAGATTAAACCCGGATACAAGGAGATTTTATAACAGAATATCCAACCAAATCCATAAAAATATTTAATTGAAACTTTAAAACTTGTCTTGCCACAAATATGGGCATTATCCAAATGAAACTTAAAACTACTTGTGAAATTTAACTTACTAGAGTGATGTGTCTCGATTTTCCCCAAAAACCATATTTCCACCTAAACCTGTGGTGCAGAAACAAAAAGAAACACCACAGTTTCCAAAGTCCGCTGAAAATACTGAGTAAGCAACACCCAAGCATGTAAATAGATTATGAAGCAGTTTAAAAATGACACATGAGTTTGAAGAGTAGTATTTGAGTAAGAGTATAAGTATGAAACAAGAATTCACAATCTTTTTCCTTTATCACTTCACTTGTGGGGAAACATTCCCAAACTTCCTCATTTGTCCAATCGGGACTTCCAATTCTCAATCATAAAGGTCCATCATTCAGAAAACATATATTACCATGTTGACATGGGGAAGATCTACTAATAACTGGCTAACAGACCATAAATGTCGACACCCCTCTAAGACTTCTTGCGACCAGAGAGGTAAGTACTGGAGCGAACTCGGGGCGGTTGCGACCGAGCAAATAATATAAAGGGGTCGAGAGACGTAGTCCACATCAACCAAAGCTCAAAATATTGATCCCCGATACAACTATTCCACTTTACGTCTTTACGTCTTATTAATCATGTGATAGTTGTGATAGACCACCTTTGTAAAATCAGTAAACTTTCTCAAATCAACAGTTCAAGTAGATATTCAAATTTTGAGACAATAAATCACAAAAGCAGTTTAGACACGAAAGAAGATATGGGCGATAGGCCTGGCATGATTACTTACCTTGATTCTCAAGCAAAAGCAATTCACGTCTTAGAAATACTTGACGTATCCTTCGTCAACGAAATTTGTTGCCTACAAATTTAATAATATCCTAATCAACACATTGCACACAAAGTCCTATAGGTAAATGAATTAAATCCCTTACTAACTCTCCCCAATCCTTGCTAAGGTGAACAACCTCTTTTATAATAAAATACCCTTTATAACGTTTATTATTTGTAAAAACATAACTATAGTTATATAAATATAACTTATAAGATTAGATAAAATATCTCTTTTATTATTTAGGGTAGAGAAGCATATTATTTTACCTCAAAAACACTTTTAATTCAAATAGTAGTTTCTCCCAACCAAACAAGCCTTAGTAGAGAATAAATTATAAACTAACTAACTTTTATTTAAAAGAAATAACAAATCTATTTATGGAAAATAACTTATTCTAACTTGTTACAAACTTATAAAAATAAGTAAGAAAAATATACTTTTATTTGGAGTGAAGATGAGTAAAAAAAAAATGAATTTAAACTTGCAAAAAATTGTCTCCTGAGAGATTCGAACTTGGAACCTATCCCCCACATACACCCAAGCTTTAAGTGCTACCAACTAACCACTAGGCCACTGCCCCACTTGTTGTTTATTCCCATATACTATTAATATTAACCAACTAACTAGATTAATTAATAAAAAAAACAAAACAAAACAAAACAAAACAAGAAAGAAGAGAGAGAGACGGGTTGTTCTTCTTACCCGACCAGAGAGAGAAACGACGGGTTGATGATGGTGAGGCCGACGGTGGCGGCGGTGAGGCGGGCAGAGGGCGACGGCGCGGTGGCGGCGGCGTCGGCCGGCTGCGGCGGCGCGGTGGGCAGCCCGTCGGGTGAGAGAGAGAGAGAGATTGGGTGTGGGAGATTGAGAGAGAAGTGGAAGGAGAGATTGAGAGGTTGAGGGATTGAGATTGTGGGTTTAAAATCTGAAAATTGATGGGTTTATATAGCCTTGAGGTGAAGAATTCAACCTCCATGAGGAAACCCACTTTCAAGTTTTCGATTTCGAATCGGGTTGGGTTTTGGACGAAATTAGTTTACTTTTTGCTAAAGTATCGAGTTTTGATGAGATTAAATCGAATTGGGATTGAATTGGGACAAAAATTAAGAGTTTTGGTGAAGATTTGAGGTGGAGGTGGTGTTAGATTCGGACATGGAGAAGGAGAAGCAAATCCTCCATTGTTGGGTGAAGAAGATGACTAAATTATAGGGTAAAGACACTTTCACCCCCACTGGTTTAGTCATTATACAACTACTACCCCCAAGTTCACTTAAAAAAAACTATATAAAATCCCTAATGGATTATAACATTAAAATTAACTTTCTAAATAATAGTAACTAATATCCCAACTTATACTAATATTATATTAACACCAAATAATATCATAAAATATAATAGTAGCATATTAACACCCAATACTTATAATAATATTAACACTCAATAATTTCATAAAATAACTGTTTCAACATATTAACACTTAATATTATCTAAAAAAATATCAATTTCTAAATAACGGGGTATTACATGATCTGTTTGGGAAACTGGAGTAATAAATTGGTGGAGTTAGGATAGGTTATGTATGCTTTAGGTTAGAGGATTTTCGGGCAAGGTTTTGGGCTTTGTTTTGAAGTATGAATTAAGTGGGATGTTAGGTTGGTGTTAGAACCCTAAATCATTGACTATCATATGCATATAGCTAGTATAGGAAGTGTATTGCTAGAATATTTTGTTTCAATAGAATATTGTTACGTGTAGGTGACAAGTTCGTCGACGACGAGTACGTAGAGTACTTTGATTGATTGCGATAGTTGGATTTGCTTTGAGGTAAGTAAACATGCCATCCCTAGTGTGCCTATCTCTTTCGTGTCAAATGAATACTTTGGTTTGTTACGTCTCAAAATGTGTTTACGTGCTACATGACTTGAAATACATGATATTTACTTGTTAAATGATTTTGCTGAAAACATTACCATGATATTAATGAACTATAACGTAAAGTGGAAGAGGTTGTGAGGGGCCATTATTATTATTATCTTTGGGCGTGTTGGTTGCGGTCCCGTCCCCTTTTTTTTGGTCCGGTTGCAAGTCCCCGGATAGCGGCATGTACTCACTCCTCTGGCCGTTTGCAGTCTTAGGGGGGTGTCGACACTTAAGGTCATGGAAGTTGTGGTTTATTTGAGTTCCCCCGTCACAACGAATTAATAATGATGGATGTTGGTTTTGTTAATGGAAAAAGAGTTAAAGTGTGATTTTGGATTTCCTAATGATTGTGGAATTGGTTGGAAATGTTATGGAATTGGGAACTCTCATGTTTTCCTACAAGGGTCAACTTTACTTCAGTTGCGTTTTGAGAAAAACTCTTACTTGTAAATGAGACTTTGTTTTACAGTTATCCCATCATCATTTTACATGTTTGGGTGTTTTCTTACCAGTATTTCATGCTGATTTTGTACTGTGGTGTTTCTTTTTTATTCCGCACCACAGGTTTATAGGATGGTTATCTGGCGTAGAAGGGGACGTGTATCATCATATGGATAACTAGTATTTTATTTTGAATTTGAACTCTTTAGTATTTCAAACACTTTAGTTTGTTTTATGCCCGGTTTGAGGCTAAAATAATTTGGATTGTAATAACGGTTAGTTTTAATTTATTGTTGTGGATGTTTTTGCTTGAGAACCATGTTATAAAATCTCCTTGTATCCGGGTTTAATCTCGGGTACGGAGTGACATCCCCTGGCCTCCGGCTTTGGCCATTTGGGGGTGTTACAGGTGGTATCAGAGCCGGCATTCCAAAAAAGAAATCGAAACTTGTTAGCGTAACTAAAATGAATATAGGAAAAATAACTAAAATTTGACAAGCCGTAAGAATTTGGGTAGTATGGATAGGACTATTATGTGTAAGTGTTTAGAAAATTGGATAGAAAGCAAGTATTTCCACCCACCCATTCCTAACTAAGAGGCTTAGCCTATCTGAGACACTAAGAGATCGGATTGTTGAGGCATTTCATTGGATTTCGGGTTGGAAGCCTACTTTTAAGGCATGTTGTTGGGAAATTTCTTCAAGAGTCTTGTGATTATCAATTTGGAGCCTTGGGGATAATTATTGGTTTGCGAAGAGTAGTCATTTTGTTTACGACATATATTTGTGGAGCAAGATACTTATGGAGTTGTTTTCTTTTGTGGATGGCCGTAACCAAAACCACCGCTGGGAAACGTGTGTTGCCCGTTGAGAAGCACCCGGTTGTGACACCTTGGGTCGAGGGTGAAGATCTCACGACTTTTCGTGATCGCGTCGTTCAGTATTGTGAGCAAAGGTTCGTTGC
The DNA here is from genome assembly GCA_023055425.1 of Linanthus parryae. Classification (NCBI taxonomy): domain Eukaryota; kingdom Viridiplantae; phylum Streptophyta; class Magnoliopsida; order Ericales; family Polemoniaceae; genus Linanthus; species Linanthus parryae. Next base: position 25,484,048 of record JALGPY010000005.1, on the reverse strand, counting down.
ATTGGAGTTTTCTCGGTACCGTAATCCAGCTTTTCAGGCATATTATATGGTGAAAGCACTTCCAACAGGACCTATGTTTGGAGACATTATAGCAAAGTATAGTGATCTCATGGACAATATCAACAGAATGAACTCTAGGGACTATCTCTACCAAGGCGAATGGATGGTGAGCGCCGATTTCATATGCAAGTTGTTGATGGAGGTTCACATGAAGTGGCAAGGATATACGGTAATTAAAGTGAATCCTATTGAAGCCAAGGAGGTGATAGTTATAGACTCTAGTGATAATGAAGAGGTGATCGTTGTAGACTCTAGTGACGATGAGGAAGTCGAAGAGGATTGGAAGATGTCGATGAATACCCCGAGACTGAGGAAGATCCCATGGAGTATGAAGAAAGTGAAGAAGACCCGAGTGAAGGTGAAGAGCACGAGTATGATGCCGATGAAGAGAAGAGTTGGATGAAAGCGCCGATTTCATATGCAAATACTTATGTTTTATATTATCTATAAATCTAACACAATTGCAGATGTCCTGATCAGAGAGAATTAAAGATTTCTGGTCTTAAATTTGACAGACTGTGAAGCATGTTCAGAGCTTCAAGGCCTTGAGATGTGCCTTGAGCTGCTAACAGTTTTACATAACTAATTTGATTCTTTCTTGCAGGGTTTGATCTTTATTATTGTGATTGTTTAATGACTTCTAAGAGTCTTAAACTGGTTTATCATGAGTTATATGTTTCAGAAGTTAATTAGATTATTGTTCTAATCACTCATCAAGTTTTTATTCAGAAACTGGAAATCCAAACAGACTTAGTGCTGTTATATTTCTGGATTTTGTTGTTGTTATGTTTTAATGTTGTTGCAGGTTTGTTAAAGGTGCAAATAAAATCTCAACAAACTCCAACGGATATCTACCCAGAGCTGTTTGAATTGCTGCTGAAACAAGAAGAGGATTTGTAGGAACTGAGATCCTAAAATCTCTCATTCAGTTGCAGTGAGTAGATAAACGACTGGTTTGAATTTTGAAAGAAGAGAGGCTTGCAGAAAACCGAGAGAAGTGTGAAATATTCGTGGGACATCATTCATTCAAACACACAGACATGCAAGCTTCAATTATAGATTTCAGAAGATCAATCATTCCAGTTTCCAGAAGAACACATCCAGGCCTTCACAAGCTTATTCTTCTACTGTGTTCTTCATCTGTTTTGTAATCTTCTTATCTTTTGTATATCTAAAACCTCACTAAACCTAGTGGTTGGTTGTTCAAGTGAACAATAAGAGGTTCTTGTTAGCTCAACAGTTAGTAGCTGAACTAGATAGGTTTGGAACCACAAGCTGTATAGGTGTAAGGGAAATCACTTAGGCTTGAAGATCTAGGGTTGTTTCTGTGTGAGTAATAATAAGTGTTTGCCCAATCCTGGTGGGATTAGATCCCTCAGGCAGAGATTAGGTCCATTGGTATTGAACTCTGTAAATTGCATTGTGTTCTTTACTTTACAGTTTTGTTATTTTCTGTTGCACACAACTCAAATCAAAATAGGGTTTATAGTCTGTTCAGAACTAGTAATAGTTCAAGGCCTTGAAGCTTTCTATTTTGCCTTTGAAAGTTTCTAACTGTTTTCTAAAATTACAAGGCCTTGAGATTTGAGTTTCTCACTTAAGCTAATCTGTTAAAAAATGTGTTTTGCAAAAAAGTTTCCATACTCTATTCAACCCCCCTTCTAGAGTATTTAGGTCATGTATTCAGTATACATTACACACTTTCAGTTGGTATCAGAGCTTGGGTCACTGATATAGATCTAACAATATTGTGACTATGAGTAATGTAGGAGATGGTGGATTCTCACAAGGAAGGGTAGCCAACAGACCTCCATTGTTCAGTGGTGATAACTTCATGCACTGGAAGGCATTGATGAAGATGTTCATCATAGATCAAGACATGGAACTGTGGTCAATAGTTCAGAATGGACCTCATGAGTACTATACTACCATTGATGGAGTCAGATGTATCAAGTCTGAGGATAATCTCTCAGTTACAGAACTGGAAAAGGTATCAAAAAATTACAAGGCTATGAATCTGTTATACTGTGCTCTTAATGCAGATGAGTTCAACAGAGTGTCAAATCGCAAAAGTGCCAAAGAAGTATGGGACAAACTGGTTGTGACATATGAAGGGACAAGCCAGGTTTAAAAGACCAAAATCAACATACTTCTGAGGCAATATGAGCTGTTCAAGATGAACTCAGATGAGACCATTAAGAAGATGTTCAAAAGATTCACTGATGTGGTGAATAATCTACAGTCAATGGGAAAGAAGTTTTCAAATGAGGAAAATGTCAGGAAAATTCTGAGAAGCTTGCCAAAAGCCAAATGGGAGCCAAAGACAACAACCATTGAGGAAGCTCAGGTTTTAAGTCTTCTTCAGCTAGATGATCTACAAGGAAAGTTGCTCACTCATGAAATGTCTATGAAGGATGTAGAAGGTGAATTGAGTGAAAACATCAAGAACTTAGCACTCAAGGCCAAAGACAGTGAAAAATCTCAAAGCCTTGAGACTGAAGATGAGCATGATGATGAAGAGGCTTTAGCATTGATCTCCAAGGCCTTGGCCAGGATTCTCAAGAAGAAAAGAAACTCTGGTAACAGGGACTGCAACAGAGAGAGATCAAGACCTTCAAGGAGCAAGGACTACAAAGGTAAATCTTCATCACAGTTACATAAAACTAAAGTAATGAATTGTTTTGAGTGTGGTGATGCAGATCATTTAGTAAGAGACTGTCCACAAAAGAAGAAGAACATGAACTTTCAGAAGAAAGACAGTGACAACAGAAGGAAGAAAGCCATGATGGCTTCATCAAGTGACTCAGATACTGAATAAGATCAAGTAAATTTGTGTTTCATGGCCAAACATGATGAAGAAAAGTCATCAGACAGACATATTGAAGAAATGGTAAAAAATCTTCTTGCTATTCCTTCTGATCTACTTCCTGAAATTAGCAAGAGTATGTTTTTAAATGAGGAAAGTTATAGAAATGAGATTTCTTCCTTAAAGATTAAGATTCATGAGCAGGTAAAAGAAAACCTGGACCTAGTTTTTACCAACAAAACTGTTGAAGTTTCTAAGACAAAAATTGAAAAGGACTTCAAGGCCTTGGACAGCAGGTTCAAAGCCTTGAAGGCACAGATAAAAGAGATTGTTGATCAAAACACTCTTTTGACTGAAAGATATGCTGATCAATAGACTCATTCTGAGGATTTAGAACAACAAATCTGTTCTTTGACTGAGAAACTTCAAGAGTCTAAAAAGGTCCTAGCCAGTTTTACAGGCTCAGAACATAATCTAAATCTCATTCTTGGAGGAAGTCTGAAATCAATGCATAAAAGTGGGATTGGCTATAATCCAAATTTTCCAAAGAAAAGCCAAACTACTTCGTCAAATCTGGCAGCAGACATTCTCGAAAGTGTCATTACTGTGGAAAAATTGGTCATATCAGATTAACTTGTCCCTTCCGAAGATCAGAACCTCACATTACGAGGAATACATATCCTTATCAGCTTAAGGGATAGGTTAGGCAGATTTGGGTTCCAAAAGGAATTAGACCACCAAACATGGCTGATTCTGAGTATGACTCAAAGTTCTGCACTTGGTCTAACAGCCTGTTGAGGCAATGATTTACTTTTGCAGGATGTCACCAAGGCCTTGAAAGATCAGAAATGGATATTAGACAGTGGATGTTCCAGACATATGAGTGGAAAGAAATCTCTCTTTATTGAGCTTACAGAAAAATCTGGAGGAACAATCACACTTTGTGACAAAGCAAAATGCAATATTATTGGTATAGGTAGTATTGGTAATGGTTCTACCAACTCTATCTCTGATGTTTATCTTGTGGATGGACTTAAGTATAATCTGCTTAGTATCTCTCAGTTATGTGATAAAGGTTATAAAGCTATATTTGACAAGGAGAAATGTGTGGTGCAAGATGAGAAATCTGGTGATTGCATACTCACTGCTCCTAGATCATATAATCTATATGCTATGAGTACTAACAATGTTGCAGGTGACAAGTTCAAATGCCTCAAGGCCTTGAAGGAAGATTCAAAGCTTTGGCACAAAAAGCTTGGGCATATTAGCATACACACCTTGAATAAACTCATTTCAAAGAATTGGTAAGAGGATTACCATCACAGAAATTTTAAGATGATGAGGTTTGCAAGGCATGTGTACAAGGTAAACAAACCAAAAGCTCATTCAAGACAAAGAACTTTTTAAGTACTTCTAGACCCTTAGAACTGTTGCATATGGACTTGTGTGGTCCTATGAGAGTTCAGACCCCAAAAGGTAAGAGGTTTATGCTTGTTATAGTAGATGATTATTCTAGATTTACTTGGTTGATGTTTATTAGAGATAAAACTGAAGCCTTATCTGAATTTTCTAGATTGTGCAAAGAGCTTCAAACTTTGAAAAATTTACCTATTGCATCCATTAGAAGTGATCATGGTAGGGAATTTGATCAACTTGACTTTGATTTGTTTTGTGCAAAGCATGGCATATCACACAACTTTTCTGCACCTAGAACTCCACATTAAAATGGAGTAGTTGAAAGGAAAAATAGGACACTTGAGGATATGTCTAGAACCATGCTTCTTGAAAGTAATTTTCCAAAGTTCTTGTGGGCAGAAGCTGTTAATACTGCCAATTATGTGCTAAATAGATGCTTGATTAGACCTATTTTGAAAAAGACTCCTTATGAACTGTTTAAAGGTAGGAAGCCTAGTGTTTCTTATTTCAAACCGTTTGGTTGTATCTGTTTTGTGCATATTAATGATAGAGACAATCTCGGTAAATTTGATGCTAGGAGTGATGAAGGTGTATTTCTTGGATATTATCAAACTAGCAAAGCTTATAGAGTTTACAATAGAAAAACCAAGATTGTGGAAGAGAGTGTTCATGTGTTTTTTGATGAAAGTACTAAGGATTCTCTAAGTGAAAGTTTTGCAGATCTAAATTTGAACAAGCACGAGTCTGATGATGATGCTGTGAAAGATGACAAAGGCAAAACTAATGCGCAGAATCAATCAGCAGAATCTCAAGGCCTTGAACCTCCTGCAGAACCAAAATCTCAAAGCCTTGAGACAGAAGCTGAAACTTTCTATGATGCTCCCTCTACTGTTTCAAGAACTCAAAGCCTTGAAGGAGAATATTCCTGGATACCAAGTAAGAAGTTTAAGTACCTTTCAGATCACCCAGCTGACAATATCATATCTGATCATCAACTGGAACTCAGACAAGAGGACATTTGAAGAACTTGTGTGCTTTTAGTGCATCTGTATCTTTGATTGAGCCTAAAAATACCAAGGAAGCACTAGAAGATGCAGACTGGATCATTGCAATGCAGAGTGAGCTGAATGAATTTGAAAGAAACAAGGTATGAAATCTGTTTCCCAGACCTAAAGAGAAATCAGTTATTGGAACCATATGGGTGTTCAGAAATAAGCTTGATGAGAATGGCAAAGTGGTAAGGAACAAAGCCAGATTGGTGGCACAGGGATATAATCAGGAATAAGGTATAGATTATGAGGAGACTTTTGCTCTTGTTGCTAGTTTAGAAGCTATTAGAATACTTCTTGCATTTGCATCTCACAATCACATAAAGCTTTATCAAATGGATGTGAAATGTGCTTTTCTGAATGGTTATTTACAAGAAGATGTTTTTGTAGCACAACCTCCCGGTTTTGAAGATGAAAACTTTCCTGATCATGTTTACAAACTAGACAAAGCTCTTTATGGGTTAAAACAAGCTCCAAGGGCTTGGTATGATATACTTTCAAAAATTTTACTTGACAACAATTTCAAGAGAGGTCTAGTTGATAACACTCTTTTTATTAAACATCATGAAAATGATTTGTTGGTAGTTCAGATTTATGGGGATGATATTTTGTTTGGTGCTACTAATGATGCTCTTTCAAAAGAGTTCTCTAGTCTGATGTGCAGGGAGTTTGAGATGAGCTTAATGGGAGAACTGAATTTATTTCCTGGACTTCATATTTTACAAATGAAGAAAGGAATTTTTGTACATCAAGGAAAGTATACCAGTGACTTATTGAACAAGTACAACATGTCACAGTCCAAGGTGCTTAAAAATCCTATGAGTTCATCACTCTCATTAGACAAGGATTCAAATGGTAAGAGTGTGAATCAAAAGGAATACAGAGGTATGATTGGATCACTTTTGTATTTAACTGCTAGTAGACCTGATATTATGTTCTGTGTCTGTATGTGCTAGATTTCAAGCAGATCATAAGGAGAGTCATTTAACTGCAGTCAAAAGAATTTTTAGATATTTGAATGGAACCAGAGACTTGGGGCTTTGGTATCCAAGGAGATATAATTTTATGTTGAGTGGCTATTCAGATGCAGATTTTGCAGGATATAAAGAAGATAGAAAGAGTACTTCTGGATGTTGCCAGTTTCTTGGATCTTCACTGATCAGCTGGCATTCTAAAAAGTAAAATTCTGTAGCATTATCAACTACAGAAGCTGAATACATTGCAGCTGGAGCTTGCTGTTCACAAGTGTTATGGATTGCTCAGCAACTTAGAGATCTTGGCTATAATTTCAGAAATGTGCCTATTCATTGTGAATACAAGTGCTATCTTAATCTCTAAGAATCCAGTCCAGCACTCAAGAACCAAGCACATAGATGTGAGACATCACTTCCTTAGAGATCATGCAGAACAAGGTGATGTTGTTTTATCTTTTATTTCTACTTCAATGCAAATTGCTGATATTTTCACTAAACCTTTTCCAGATGATAGGCTTTCATTCCTAAGGTTTGAACTGGGTATGTTAAACAAGGATGCATTGGTTTAGGGGGAGTATTGGTACTTACTTGTGTTTATGTGTTGAAATCTCAAAGCCTTGAGATTATACTTTCCAAAGCCTTGAAAGTATAGCTCAAAGCTTTGAAGTTTCTCAAACTGCAGAAAATATCAAGGCTTTGAGATTGTTCTCCAGGTCTTGAAACATCTGTATTTTTTTAAAAAAAATGGATCATAAAATATTATATCTTATCTTCTTAGAGAACTGTATAATATTTGAATTACTCAGAGAATTTTCTAAAATATCCAAAAATATTTTCCAAGATCCTTTTTGCATGTTGATTTCAGTAGAGTCCTTTTATGACTCATCTCTTCAACCTACTTAAGCTCAAAGTCAGGGCTTATTCTTCTTCATTCTCTCTCAATTCTCTACGTCTCTCTACTCTCTCTCTATTTCTCTCAATCTCATTCCTTCTCAAAACCCTAAACCCACAATGGAGCGCAAATCAGCAAGGATTCAACAACAAGGGAAGCTTTCTGGCAGATCCAAGAAGAGGGCAAACAAGAAGGAGAAGATTGTGATCTCTGATTCGGATTCAGAGAATACTCAGATTTTGCGTGAGGACACTCCTCCTACAAAGAAGATCAGAACAGAAAAGGGAGATGAAGGCTCAAGCATTGATCCACAGAAGGATACAGAGACTCAGGGTGGTGATTAACCTAGGTGAGACAAGAAGAAAGGGGAGAGAAGAAAAAGGCTGGAGAAGAAGAAAAGGGGAAATCTGCTCAAGAAAGCAAGAAGAAGCCAACTGAAGGAGAACAAGAGAAGAGCAAACTCACTGAGAAGAAAACAAGGGTTAAGCAGGTTGCTGCTGCAACCAAAAAGGGTTATCAAGGTAAAAATGCACTTCCTTCAGATTGGTTTTTTAGTTCTGATGTTAGGACTGTGTGGATGCAACGATATGATTCTTCTAAGGTTGCTTTTTGTAGTATGGTTTCTGAAGAATTATGTGTTAAACTGGATATTGATTGTATGAGGAAGTTAAGAGAAACTGCAGTTTGGAAGGTGTTAAATCCAAGTTCAAAAGCTTATCCTAGGTTAACTAGATTATTTTATCTGAATCTGGTTCAAGAAGGAGATGATAAGATGGTGTTAACTTCTAAGGTGGCTGGGATAAACTTGAGGCTATATCATAGGAATTTCTCCAAAGTCTTGGGCATTCCTAGGAAGTATAATATTGGAGATTACCCTAATAGGAAGGAGTGTCTAGAAAAGGCAAAAGAAATGTTTTTCATTGATGGTGTACCCTCTGGTCCAAAACAGTTGACACACTCTGTGCTCAACTGTGAAGCTAAGATCTTGTTTACAATTCTGATGAGGAGTGTTGTTCCTTGGGAGAACTCAAGGGAGTTGGATACTGATAAAGTTCTCACTCTGATTTATCTGATATGTCAAGGGTTTGAGATAGACTTGCCAACAGTGGTTATGGAGCATATGATCTATTGTGCTACTAGAACTGGAAACCATCCTCTTCCCTATGCCAACCTTTTACCTCTTTTCTTTGAGCATTTTGATGTACCGGTGAAAGGGGAGGAAAATATTACTGGAGGTTTTGGGTTGATTGATGAAACTACCTTGCAGAGGATTGGAGTAGTTCAAACTGGGAAAGGTCATTGGAAGTTTTATTCAGAGTTGTGAAAGGCTGAGCTTGAGGATAAGGAGTTTGTTAAGGAAAAGGGGGATACATTAGGAAAAGGACAAACAAATGAGGATTACTCTTTGTTGGTTGAGAAATTTGAAGATCAGCAGGTTGAGATTGAAGATCTCAGACAAAGGTAATTTGATATGTCTTCTGAATTTAATCAGTTCAAGGGTTTGATGAATGTGATGAATGGAAAATTGAATGTTGTCATCAAATGTTTGAACTTGGTGAAGATACCTTCTGCTACTAGTCATGACACCAGTGTAGACTCAGATGAAAGGCTAGGTGATTTCTTGAAGAAGAAAAAGAAGACAATTCCAGTGGTGCTTACTTCAAAAGATTTGTATGAGAAAACTGATGAAGAAGATGCTGGTGAAGACGCAGGTGTGGATGCAGCTACAGAGGGTGATTCAGTGCTGGTTAAGAACAAGAAGGTGGATGAGATCATTGAGGAAGTTGTTGCAGAGGTGGAAGCTGAACAAGAGGGAAATCAGTCTGCTGATGATGCTGAAAGTGATGAAGAAGTTGGAGAAGGCTCAGAGAAAGGCCAGACATCAAAGAAGAAATGAAGATCAGAGAAGACCAAAGCCTTGAACCTTTCCTTCTATCTATTTCTTTTATTCTTTTCTGTTCTCAAGGCCTTGACTTTCTGGGAATATATTTTTGTTAGAGATTTTTTTAAGACTCTGAGTAAGGATCCAACATTTCTTCACCTTTATTTGATGAAAGTAAAAAAGGGGGATAAATTATGTGTTTTTGTGGTTACTATCAGTTGTTTGAATAATAATAATCAGTTGTTTTTTGTTAATCAGTTGTGTTCTGGTATTACTGTGTTTATCTGTGAATTACTGATTATCTGTATTTAGATGGTTTGACTAGTATTATTGTCTATTGAATCTGCAATATGTTGTTATCTAATTATTACAAGGAGTTGCACGTATATCTACACAAGATTATGGGTTTTGTCTTTCATCAAGGAGGAGATTGTTGACTCAAAGACCCTTGAGTGTGTTTTGAGAAGAAAATGTTTTGAGTGATGAAAGACAAAGAAAAAACATTTCTGGTACTCCGAGGCCTTGAGATACCGACAGAGCTTCAAAGCCTTGAGAGTAGTTTTTATTGTGCTGAATGTTCTAACAATCTTGTGTTGCAGATTGGTTATCTGATTATATAGATCGGAGATTTGCTGCAAATACTTATGTTTTATATTCTCTATAAATCTAACACAATTGCAGATGTCCTGATCAGGGAGAATCAAAGATTTCAGGTCTTAACTTTGACAGACTTTGAAGCATGTTCAGAGCTTCAAGGCCTTGAGATATGCCTTGAGCTGCTGACAGTTTTACAGAACTAATTTGATTCTTTCTTGCAGGGTTTGATCTTTATTATTGTGATTGTTTAATGAATTCTAAGAGCCTTAAACTGGTTTATCATGAGTTATATGTTTCAGAATTTAATCAGATTATTGTTCTAATCACTCATTGAGTTTTTATTCAGAAACTGGAAATCCAAACAGAGTTAGTGCTGTTATATTTCTGGATTTTGTTATCGCTATGTTTAATGTTGTTGCAGGTTTGTTAAACGTGCAAATACAATCTCAACAAACTCCAACGAATATCTACTCAGAACTGTTTGAATTGCTGTTGAAACAAGAAGAGGATTTGTAGGAACTGAGATCCTAAAATCTCTCATTCAGTTGCAGTGTGTAGATAAAAGACTGTTTTGAATTTTGAAAGAAGAGAGGCTTGCAGAAAACTGAGAGAAGTGTGAAATACTCGTGGGAGATCATTCATTCAAACACACATACATTCAAGCTTCAATTCCATATTTCCGAAGATCAATCATTTCAGTTTCCAGAAGAACACATCCAGGCCTTCACAAGCTTATTCTTCTATTGTGTTCTTCATCTGTTTTGTAATCTGCTTACCTTTTGTATATCTAAAACCTCACTAAACCTAGTGGTTGGTTGTTCAAGTGAACAAAAAGAGTTTCTTGTTAGCCCAACAGTTAGTAGCTGATACTAGATAGGTTTGGAACCACAAGCTGTATAGGTGTAAGGGAAATCACTTAGGCTTGAAGATCTAGGGCTGTTTCTGTGTGAGTAATAAGAAGTGTTTGCCCAATCCTGGTGGGATTAGATCCCTCAGGCAGAGATTAGGTCCATTGGGACTGAACTCTGTAAATTGCATTGTGTTCTTTACTTTACAGTTTTTTTATTTTCTGTTGCACTCAACTCAAATCAAACTAGGGTTTATAAGCTGTTCAGAACTGGTAATAGTTCAAGGCCTTGAATCTTTCTATTTTGCCGTTGAAAGTTTCTAACTGTTTTCTAAAATCTCAAGGCCTTGAGATTTGAGTTTCACTTAAGCTAATCTGTTAAGAATTGTTTTTTGCAAAAAGTTTCCATACTCTATTCAACCCCCCTTGTAGAGTATTTAGGTCATGTATTCAATCAACGTTACACACTTTCATAGGATTTGGATGGATTTTGTCATAGCGACTGGTGAAAAGGTTTCATCATAGTCAATACCATGAATATGTCTGAATCCTTTAGCCACTAATCGGCCCTTATAGTTAATCACATTACCATCCATGTCGATCTTCTTCTTGAAGACCTACTTGCACCCTATAGGGCGTGCCCCTTCGGGTGGTTCCACCATAGTCCATACTTTGTTGGTATACATGGATTCCATTTCCGATCTTATGGCTTCAAGCCACTTCTGAGAGTCTGGCCCTTTCATGGCCTCTTCATAGGTAGTAGGCTCATCATCTATGAGCATTGTGTCATCAGAATCAGTCACGAGAAGTCCATACCTCTGTGACTCCTGGCACACCCTACTAGATCTACGAAATTCTTGTGCTACTTGAACAGGTTGCTCCACAACTACTTTTGGTTCCTGTTCATGTTCCATAGTAGGATCAGTATTTTGTGGTTCTTGAATTTCTTCAAGTTCTACAGTCCTCCCACTTGCTTCTTTATGTACAAACTCTCTTTCTAGAAACACGCCGGACCGAGCAACAAACACTTTGTTCTTAGTCGGATTGTAGAAGTAGTAACCCTTAGTTTCCTTAGGGTACCCCACAAACTTACACTTGTTCGACATGGGCCCTAGCTTGTCTGATTGTAAACACTTTACATAGACATCGCAGCCCCAAATCTTCATGAACGACAGTGTGGGACGCCTCCCACTCCACATCTCATGTGGTGTCTTCATGACTGATTTAGATGGAACACGGTTAATGGGGAAGCTGCACTTAATAGAGCATAGCTCCAAAATGATAATGGAAGATCGGTTTGACACATCATAGATTGAACCATATCCAATAGTGTTCGATTCCTTCTCTCAGACACGCCATTACATTGTGGCGTTCCGGGTGGAGTGAGTTGGGACACGATCCCACACTCTCTAAGATAGTCGTAAAACTCTTGGCTCAAGTACTCTCCTCCACGATCCGATCGTAGAGCCTTGATACTTTTGCCAAGTTGCTTCTCCACTTCACTCTTGAATTCTTTGAGCCTTTCAAAGGACTCGGACTTGGCCTTCATAAGGTATACAAATACATATCTACTTAAATAATCAGTAAATGTGATGAAGTAGACGTAACCACCCCTGGCAGGCGTGGCAAATGGCCCACATACATCAGTATGCACGAGCGCGAATTGCTCACTAGTCCTCTCACCTTTCTTATTGAAAGGGGACTTTGTCATTTTTCCCAATAAACAAGCCTCACATATCTCATATGATTCAAAATCAAATGAGTCTATCCATCCTTATGGAGTCTAGATACACGCTTCTCGTTTATGTGGCCTAAACGACAGTGCCATAAGTAAGCAGGATTTAAATCATTTATTTTAATCCTCTTAGTATTGATGTTGTAGACATGATTGCTTAGATCAAGGACGTACAGTCCGTTAAAAAATTGTGCACTACAATAGTGAATATTATTAAATAAATGGAACAACAATTGTTCTTTATTTAAATAATAAAACCTTCCTTGTCCAAACAAGAAACATATATAATATATCTGCTCATAGAAGGCACAAAATAGCAATTATTTAACTCTAAAACTAATCCTGAAGGCAGAGACAGCTCGTACACGCCTACGGCTAATGCAGCAACCTTTGCTCCATTTCCAACGCGCAGGTCTATCTCCCCTTTAGCAAATCTTCTACTTCTCTTTAGACCCTGCACATTTCAATAAATGTGAGATCAACATCCAGATCCAATACCCATGATGTAGAGATAGTTAAATTGACATCTACAACAAAAATACCTGGTGGTGGTGGAATCACTATTCCAAGCCTCTTGTCCTCCAGATATTTTAGGCAGTTCCTCCTCCAGGTGTCCAGGCTGACTACAGTAGTGACACTCACCTTTAGTCACACCTTTGGCAATGCCACCAACAGGCTTAAGGGCAGGTTCCTTGGGTTTGGAAACTGTCTTGCCTTTGTCCTTGGAGGATGAGGCAAACCTTTTGCCCTTTCCTTTCTGCACCATCATAATTGCCTTGCCTTTACCCTTGTTGATGCTTTGTTCAGCTGTCCTCAACATATTGATTAAATCTGGCAGTGGTTTCACGATCTCGTTCATGTTATAGTTCATGATGAGTTGTCCATAACTCTCAGGCAACGATTGGACACGAGATCTGTAACGACCCAAAACCCAGGGTGTTATTTTAGGAAATAATAAAAAAAAAACGACACGACGATCAAACTAGCACCACCTGCGGATCACCACCGCGGGTACCAAAACAAATACTCGTCTGCCAATCAGGTACCGTCTAAGCCACCAGCTCAGGTACTAAGACAACATCGTATTTCAATAAACAGTTATTCATTTACTTCATAAAAGACGATATTGTGGTACATGATTCACGATTGAAAATAGTTATTTTATAAAAGAATGTGTTTACAAATAATCTGATACATTAAACCAAATAACAATCTTTAATCAGATTGTGTACTCGCAAAGTTTCAAAACCCAAAGGACAAGGAGTAATGACCCGAAAAGTGTCCGGCCTCGTCAACCAGTTGTCCAGATAGGCTCTAACTCGTATTCCATCATGAATCTTCCATACTAACCCGACTTTAATAAGATCTATGCCTGCTAAAATGCTTCGAAAAACAAAAGAGATTTGTGCATTCTTCTTTAGTTCAAAATCAATGATATTGGTTACTCGCAAGTATTTTGAAGAGAGAAGGCGACTAACCAACGAGTTAGGTTTTTGAATCATTCGCCATGTATGTTTTGCTAGCATGGCAATGTTGAAAGATTGGAAATCCTTAAACCCGATGCCTCCATCTTCCTTGTCCCTCATGAGCTGCTGCCACTTAATCCAGTGAACTTTCTTGCGGTCCTCGCTACCTCCCCACCAAAATTTTCTGACTATTTTAGCCATGTCCTCGCAAGTGCTTTTTGGAAGTAAAAAACAACCCATTGCATAGTTTGGGACAGATTGCAGGACAGATTTGATGAGCACTTCTTTTCCCGCTGCGGATAAAAAATTCCCTTTCCACCCTTTCAATTTACAGCTGAGTCTCTCGATCAGATAATTGAACTGGGCCTTCTTGCTCTTACCGAAGGTTGTAGGGAGACCTAGATAGTTCTCATGGCTATCTACCACAGCCACACCCGCAAGCTGACCAAGATTAGCCTTTTCCTCGTCCAGCACATTTTCTGAGAAGAGAATGGAGGATTTATCCAGGTTTAATTTTTGCCCTGAGCGTTCTCATAAACCTGTAAAATAGATCTTAAAACAAGAATTTCGGCCTCATTAGCTTTGGAAAACAAGAAACTATCATCCGCAAAAAATAGATGCGAGATGATCGGGCCTCCTCGAGAGGCTGAGACACCGGAGAGCCTGCCATCTGAAACATCCTTTGAAAGACATCTTGAGAGACTTTCACTGATTAATAAGAAAAGATACGGCGAAAGAGGACAGCCTTGACGTAATCCTCGCTCTGGTGTAATGTGCCCCTTTACTTCTCCGTTAACAATCAAACTATAAGTAGCCGTGGTCACACAATTCATAACGGGTGTGGTCCATCGAGTTCCAAAGCCCATTCTTAACAATACTTTCTTCAAGAAACCCCATTCAACACGATCATATGCTTTACTCATGTCTGCTTACAAAGCAAAAAAGCCTTCTTTACCTTTTTTCCTATTTTTCATCGAGTGTAAAATCTCAAAAGCACAAATAACATTATCAGATATAAGTCTGCCCGGTACAAATGCACTTTGATTCTCAGATATTAGGGAGTCCAAAATAGTCTTAAGTCGATTTGCAAGAGATTTACTGACAAGCTTATAAATCGTTGAACAAAGACTAATAGGACGGAGGTCAGAAGTTTTGCGCACCTGTTTGATTTTTGGGATCAAAGCTAGTAAAGTATGATTGTACATACTAATATCGTTACCATCATTGAGAATCCCCAACACGACCTCTTCAATCTGATCACCAAACACATGCCAGTGTTTCTGATAAAAACACTGGTTGTTGGGATGAAGAAATAATCAATGACAACTTCCTGCCAATGGATGCCGAACACATACTTACAGTTCCAATCCACAACGATATTGCCGAAGATACAAGTTTTTGGGTCCATACCGAAGATGGCTTTTATACGGTCTCGAGTGGATATAGAGCTCAAATGACGAAAACTTCTCCTCTTCCTTCAAGCTCAAGTAATGGTAACAATAAAAGATGGCTAACGAAGTTCTGGAAAAGTAAAGTTCCAAAGAAAATGCTTTTTAATGCATGGCGCATATGGATTGACTCACTTCCGACGGCTGTCAATTTTGTGCGTAGGGGAATGACTATCCCTATGACATGTCATCAATGTCAGGAAGCCCCGGAAACAACTCAGCACCTCTTTCTACACTGCCCAAAAACAAAGAAAATTTGGAGTAAGGTTTTCCCTCAAAACTCGCCACTTCCAAATGAGGGATCGATGCAGGAGTGCTTCCAACATATGTTCTCCCATGAGTCTACTGAAAATGGTGAACTGTTTGTTCTTACTCTATGGGCCATCTGGAAAAGCAGAAATGATGCACGTTTTAATAGCATATCAAGAAGCTCTTCGGAGGTTGCTGAACTTGGCTTTCACTATCTGCAATGGTTTAAAGAAAGTAACTTGTTGGGCAAGCTTGAAGATGTGGAGGTTGTTTGTGGACGAAAGAAGTGGATGAGACCACCCGAAGGTTTGTTTACGGTTAATGTAGATGCGGCATGGAGAGAATTTTTTCCGGCATCGGGAACTGGCGTGGTTATCCGTGATTCCGCAGGACACTTCATTGCTGCTAGACACAAGAGAATCACCAGAACTCGTTCTCCACTAATGGCGGAGATGAGGGCAGTTGAGGAAGGTTTAAAGCTAGCGGTTGAACTAAAAGTGGAGAAAGTCCGTGTGGAGCTTGACTCTGTTAACGCTGTTGCCCTCTTGAATGGTGGATCGGCGGGGAAGATACAGGGTTGCAGAGCTCTATTGGATCTCAGAGAAGTACTGAATAGATGTATTTTGTTGAGATACCAACTCCATACAATTTCTTTTGAGCACATGAACCGTGAAGGGAATGGGTTGGCTCATGTGTTTGCTGCTAAAGGAATGGAGGAAGAAGACTGCTCATATTATTCAGTTTGTCCTTCGTGGGCTTCTGAAATTTATATGTATGATCTTGAGGGTTCCACTGCCCTCTAATTTTTGAATAAAATCTTATTTCTCAAAAAAAAAATAACAATCTTTAATCTAATCTAATAAAGCTATCACTTCAATTCTACCGTTTGATCCGTCCGTCGTAACCTGAAAAAACTGTTAGGGGGTGAGCTCGCGCCCAGTAGGTCGTTCACCGCAACAGTAGGGTGTAATGCAATAAACTATATAATTATAGCAGGTTACACGTAATATCACATATCACGTAATAATCACATAGCACCGAATAGCATGCGAATCGATAATAACAACAATATACAAATCGACATACATATATATATATATATATATATATATAACACCAAGCATGCTCATAAACCGTAAGCGATAATAATATTGTAAAGTGCATAAACCCCTACCTCAACAATAGCACCTGATAACGACTTTGAGATAATATCAGCAGCTCCAAGAATAGAATAACCCCAACATCTCTCTCCCACTTATCAATAACTAACTCGAGTCTGGGATGAGAAATAACTAAAGCACATGTCCCAATTTATAGAAGTGATTGACCAATCAGATACCGATGTGTCATAGGGACACGTGGCATCCATGTAGGGTTCAGAGGACAGAGTCGCGACACATGTCGCATAGGTGTCACGCATGCAGAGCAGACGACTATGGCGGCGACACACATGTGGGTTATGTGTCAGAATAATCTAACTTGCAGTAGGACATGTGTCGCACATGTCACAAAAGCTGCCACACGACGACACGCAGCAGGGGCGTGTGTCAATCATCTGTGACAGTGCCTAAGGCAGTGACACGTGTCACCCTACGTGTTATTCATACAGTTAACACATATACAAGCTAACATACTACAAGTCATTATGTACTAATCATGATTAACTAAGCTAAGTAACACTTAAACGAATGATTAGTACTAATTATTCTCTAAATATTTTTATCCTTAATCTAACGATTAAAGAAGATATTAGTAATTCTGGAGTATTTCTGGACGAGCTTAACTATCATAGTTTCACAATTATGAGTTCATCTATCAGTATACTAAATAACATAAAATTCACTTAAGTAATATAAGCTTCAGAAATACAACCACTACACTGCATACAATAGCAATTAAGCATGCTAACAGGTTATGTCAAAAACACATACTTACAGTAAATTTAAGTATTTAATGCTTTCCAAAATCAGGGATATTACAAGATCGGTGGCCAACTCTTGGCCGACCGGGAACCCTAGTCGTGCGAGATTCTCCAAGTATCCGATCCTACAGAGTACATGACGTCCCACAGGGTTTCCTTTAGCCAGATGATATATGAACAATGCCTTAGAAACTTCATACCTCTCAACCCATGCCTGCTCTTAGAAGAGCTACTTCAAGTGTTCGATCATATCGACTGCATTCATGTTCTCATGTTGCTTCTGAAGCTCAGAGGTCATGGTGCAAAGCATGAGGCAGGCCGCATCATTCACGTCATCAACACGCTTCTGATACGCCTTTAGGGCTGCAGGTGTATTGTTTTCTGGACCTGCTGGAACTTGCTCTTTTATTGCGTACAGTTTCTTTTATTGCTTGCGAACGATTCTCAAGTTTCTGTACCAGTAAAAGAAATTGGTTCCAGAGAGCTTGTCCTTCTCAAGAACAGAGCGTAGGGAATATTGTGAACTCGATGAGTTGTTTGCCATTTGGAATTCTACAAAAGGAAAATACGCAAGTTTGAACTTTTGACTATATTTAATAATGGCTAGGTTATTAAACATAGCTCCCACTATTTTTCTACGGATTAATAACCCTCAAGATATTAATGCGGAAAATATCATTATATTTTCTAGTGGGCCAAGATCCATGTTTCATCTCCTCTTGAGCTTGCTTTGGCAAGTCACCCAAAATTTGACTACTTTAGGTAGGAACAATTCCAATTGCATCCCATGCAACTCTTGATTCAATTGGGCAAATAAATCCTTATTTATCCATCATTATGGATAATTCAATTGATTGCCTCTAGGTTTTAATCATATTAATAACCAAGTTGTGTCCAACCTCTTATTTAAACAATTGCACATTACTTGCTTGTGCCATCGCACCACGTCATTATGAACCAAGTCGCCTTGCTTTGGCATGCACGAGCTTGATAAATCATGATGATGATGAGTGTTTAAATAAGGATAGGGCAATAACACAATATTTGAATTTTAAGAGATTTTAAAATTCAATTTTAATTGTTTTGTTGATCCATATCAACTGATCTATCTATTTTGAGTTTGGGCACAACTCCAAATAATATATTCGGGTTGTTAATTATCTTATTATCCTAATTGCATGCACAATTCATACACCAATCACAAAATAATAAGACAGAAAAATAAACAACCATAAATAAAATGTGATATGGATATGACCTTTTCTAGACTAAGATATTCCCAAGCCAATGGGAATATCTATGAACCCTAAAAGCAAACACATCTCCATGCACCTCCATCTTTTGGTCCATCCTTCATAGTCATGTGGAATGTCCCATGCTCCATCCTTTTGTGGCTTCTTTGGTTTTTGTGCTTCTTTTCTCCAATCTTGACTAACAATCTATTCTATCAAGCACTATCTAACAACTATACTAAATAAAATAAATCTCACAAGTTGAGAAAAAAATCGGCTTGCATGCCGTAAACCCTAAATAATTATTACATCAAATTGATCGGCTCGCAGGCCGTAAATCAAACCACAAAATTAAATAATCACACTAAACCACATCCTAAGGCCATATCCAACCACCATGCGATTTGCACATAAACAGTTAAAATCCAATTTTAACGCGCTTGGCCAATTTTTAATTGATTTTAGGATTACTAGGGTCAAAACGGTACAAGGGGCCCTCCAATACATGGCTGAACCACCTAGGAACCACCCCCCCGAGCCTAGGCCGGCCGGCCCAACCCGTGGGGTTGGCCGACCGCCTAGGCCTTCGGCCTAGGTTGCTTGGGCGGCAAGGAAGGAGAGGGGCGGTCCCTAGGGCCGAACCTCCTTAGTTTTTTCCTAAACAACTCCTTCCTTGTTCCCCAAGTCCAAAACGTTTCCAAATTGGTGCCCAAACCCTAGATCTAAGATCCTAAATTTTCTCAAACTCACTAATTCATACATCTAATGCACAAACTAGGTCTTGTTTGTTTGAATTATTGACAAATTGCATCATATGCTTGATTTGTCCGTTTTACGCGATAAACAACAATTTTAAAGTGTAAAACTATAAAAACGTAACACATAAACCACGTATGTGTTCTACGACCTGTGGCTTTGATACCACTGTAGGATTTTGATCATGGATACGCAGCGGAAAACGAAATTATCCATTCAAGACCCTCCAAGGATCACATGAAGAGAATCATAACGATGGTAAATGAAGAAACAAGTAACACACCTTAGAGATCTCCTGTGATGACTTGTAACGTGAATTGTGTCACGTATCTACGGTTGATCCACACCTAGAGTTGAGATATAGATCTTCCTTCTCCTTTTTGCTAGCTTGGACCGGAGGAAGAGGAAGAAGAAATCACGCAACGAGGATCTCTTTGTGGCAGACGGGTAGGGGGCAGACCAAGGGGGTCGGGTTCGGCCTCCTTGTGTCTTGCTCTCTCTCTCCTTTGTTTCTTTCCCACTCAACTTATGTTATGAGAAGTAGTGTGGTAAGGAATCTAGGAGCATCCTTTATATAGTCCAACAACTCCTTGTCAACTACCTAAAGACCCTTCCTAATCCTACATGAGTTCGGCTTAGTCAATTCCTTGCATATTAGTCCTACTAAGTTTGTAAGGTGTTGCAAAATGATCCTTCCAATTAATTAGTCATATTAATTAATTCTCAAATCTAGTTCAACCTATGTAGCGTGTGACCCCATAGGTTCTATCTAGTTGGTAGCAACGATTTGCTAATATGGAGCAGTCTCTAGCAAGACATTCATTCTAGCCAACTAATAGAATAGTCATCCGACATACCTTGGGCAAGTAATTGTCTCATCCATTTGTCTCTATATCCTAATTGGACACGAGACATACAAGTCACTCTCGTATATTCAATCCATAGTTTCTCGATCCTGGGAATAGCCTTATTCGTGCAAATAACATCAATATCCCATATTGATTTATTTGAGTCTGGCCAGACATTCCATAAGCACTATCCCTCGAGTTGTAATACCCCGTAAAAATTTAAAAGGGTAAAATAGTAAATTAAAAGCTAAATAAAGAATGTAATTGATGAAAAAAAAAAGTTCGTCAAATTTTAGTATTTTATAGACGAGAAATTATCGTAGGATTTTAGAAAAAATATTAAGTTAGTAATCATAGATAAGTACGCAAGAATTTTATTTATTTTACTATTATTGTTGTTAACGGGGGTACGACCACCGTGAAATTTAGTAGGTGAGACACACCCAATCACCCAACTTTTTAGTAGGCCAACCACACACTATAATTTTTTTGGAGTTGTCTTCTACCTCTTCTCCACTTCTCCTTCGGAGATAATTTTCACCACCACCAACAATCACTATCACCGCCACAATCATCATCATCCTTTTGTCCCCCCTATATAATGAGTCATCACCTCTCAATCATCATTCTCATCAGTTCATCTCACCTACTTATTGTTCATCTTTCCCTTCTTCTTCCCCGACCACACCACCGAGAGCACCACCGTTCACCACCATCTCCTCTCTAAATCTCTGTTTTCTCTCTCTCTCTCTCTCTCTCTCTCTCTCTCTCTCTCTCTGTCTCACTCTTTGTTCAGTCCAAAACATAGCACACTAACAGAGCCACAGCAGCTGCAGCGGCGGCAAGCCGCCAAAAACACCGCCGCCGAAGCTCCGACGGCAAGGGACGAGAGCAACCCACTGCTCTCTCTTACTCCCTTTCCTTCCTCACCCCTCTACTCGCTGTATCATCCTCCTCTCTGTCCCAAAACAGAGACAAAATCTTAGCAACAAAATCCACCAAAAAAAAACAGAGCACTAAAACAAAGTCACCGCGGGCCACCATTTTTATCGACGGGAAGCTCGACCCGAGCAATCCAGGGACACCCACCTCTCCAAATCGCCACCAAATGACTCATTGAGCTCACAGGAGACGAAACCAGGTCCTAACCGAAGCTAGGAGGTCCTCCATCACCGGCGACGAAGAGCACCGCCGTGACCCACCGTCGGCGAATTCGTATAGCTTCGTTTCTTGACCGATTCCGGCCATTCTTGGCCTAGGTATGCTCTAAATCTCGTCGTGATTTCATTTAAACAATCAAAATCGTATCTTGAATGCTTGATTCCATGTTTATCTTGATGAATTTGATGATCATGAAAAAGGGGGTTAAAGTGTCTTTTTATATAAACTGCTTATAGTAATAGAGGGGTAGCTGTTTGTATTATTGAGAACTTAGTGGGTAGTTGTTGTCTCTTAATATAACTGTCATGTGAGTAAGTGAGGTTCCTTATGTCTTTTGAAGTAAACTTAGGGGAATCAGTTGTTGTTTATCTGAACTTTATATTATTCGCGAAAAATAAAAATGTTATTTTTGGATTAAAAATACTTTCTAAAAATAATAATTTTCGTCCCGGTTACGAAAAAGTGATTCGGGCATCGAAATAGTATACGAGTCATTTGTTAAAAAAATTAAACAGTGACGTTTTATTTTAAATCGAAATAAACTTTGCTTTAATAACTTCATTCTCAAATCGATTTGTTGAATACTTGTAAATATTGATATTAGCTAGTTTATAAACGCTATAGTGTCATGTTTGGAAGGATTTTTGTTGACGACGTAATATTTTAAACATCGTTTAAATTGTTATAGTTACAATAAGTCTTTTTCATAAATATAACTAGTATTCGTTTTACTATTATTTCGTGTCTTTTAATGCCAACAACGTCTCTACGTAAATAATCGCATTTCGAAATATAAAATTAATAGTTGTCTAAAAATATAGACGCTTCGCATTAAATATTTTCATTATTGAGAAAATAGATAAAGAACGAAGACGTTGGGATATCAACAAGCAAGATTCAGGCTAGTCTAAGAATTGTTAAATAGGATTTTTAATAAGACTCGTAGAAATATACACAGAGTTGTGACGATTTAGAAGCTCCGCTTTGTAGGTTACAGATTCGTAAGCAACGACTGAAAGTAGGACGTCTTGACGCTACGGAATCAAGGTAAGTAAGTATGCCTAGCCTAGCGTGCGTAGCTCCTAATCGTGTCAGAATATGATTTTAATACTTGTCTCAAAATATATTTTTTAGTTACACGTTATTTGTGATTTATTTACTTGTTCAAGAAGTTGATTTGCCGTGAACTGTCACACGACTAATGTTAATCCACTAATAAAATAAAGTGGAAAGAGTTGTGCGGGGATCGTTGTATTCGCTTTTCTATAAGATTGGTCGTGGCTGGCTACGTCCACCCGACCTGTTATTTTTTACCCGGTCGCAACCTGCCGGGTCGCTCCATGTACTCACTTCTCTGGCCGCGAGTAGTCTTAGAGGGGTGCCGACACTTAAGGTCTTGGATGCGTAGTGATAGTTGATCTTCCCCGTATCAACAAAGATAAAATATGATTTCTCTGAAGACAAGGACATTTGTTAAGAGAAAGAAGGAAAGATTGGAATATTATTCCCCGTTTCAAGATCAAGAAGGAAGAAATTGAAAAGTTGAGAAGCTTAAAGTTGGATTTGTGCTTTGTTTACTCTTTTAAGGTTTATTTCCTCTTATTACTGTTTTGAGAATAAATTATGCCTCATCATCTGTTTTGGGTATTTATTTGCTCAGCATTTTCCAGCTGACTTTAGAAACTGCGGTTCCGTTTTCTTTCCCACCGCAGGATTAGAGGAAGAAGGCTATGGTATGGCTGGGTACGAGACTGACTGAGGAGGTAATGTCGCGTGTTGTAAGATAGTTTGAATAATGCAAGAATAATGTTTAATAGCTATGTATGAAGGACTTGAGAATGTACTGTACTGTATAATAGTATGTAATATAAACGTTGGGATGTTGTGCTTTTGATTTTCCGCCGTTACTTTGAGCTTTGGCCTCCCCGTCTCGTCCGAATCGGATAAGGGGGTTGTTGCAGGTGGTATCAGAGCCGGCAATCCATTAAATGGGAATTAAAACCTGTAGGGGAACTTAAAATGAACATAAGGCAAGATAATTAAAATTGGAAAATTCGCTTGGGTTAAGGCTAGCCTAAGTATAAGTCTTGCTTACTCCCGCCCACCCTCATCCTGTTTCAAGTAGTGCGACCTGCTAGGGCTTTATACCTGGCTTCCCCAATTTAGCTTAAGATGCGATTTATTGGTTATTACTTTTCCAAAGAAAAGAAGGATGGAAATAGAATTTGATTCGTATTTGATGTACTATCTTAAATTGCAGAGGCGAACTATAATTTGTAGACATGATTTATAGGTGTTTTAATATAAAGTTGCTAGGCGATGCATGTTAGGATGCTTCATATGATAATTGTGAGAGATGGTTTATTCGTACCCCTGAGGCCGTGACAACATAATCAAGGATATGATAGGAGGTGATTAACAGACCATTATGATATTGCACTAGGGAGATTTATTTTGAGAGTCTTTTCTGGTGATCAAAGAGATTTATTTTAGAAGCAGTCGAGGAAGGTTCCACCCACCCTCACCAGAGAAACTATGAAGTCAACCTATTCGGTTTTCAACTTTTTTCAACTGTAACTTTACAACCTTAGTTATTGAATGGTTTTGAGGTGCCAATGATTGATTGACGTCTACATATTCATGATTTGTATTCAGAGGGCTATGTTATGTTGATTTGTCATAAATAATTTGAGGGTACTGGTGATATTTAATTTTTTGAGGCATTAATTGGAGTCTAAATACCCTAATATTGCTTGAGGATCAGGATGTCTATTATTTTAGGTGTACCTCTTGAAGTTATAGGATTCAGCTTGGTGGCCACTTGGAGATCAATTAGGAGTTTTAACTCAGATTTCAAGGAGTTATATTTGGAGCCTGTTAAGTTTCTATTTGGTGTTATTGCATGACGTTTATTTTAGAATTATTATTCTTTTATGAAAAACATTGGTGGCTTCTTATATTGGTTAACTAACTTAGCTACTGGGAGAATACTTGGAGTAATGTTAAATGTCTTTGTTTACAGTTGGGATATATGCTCATATATGAGCCGTTCTTAAGTGTTTTCGCCTATGCTGCTCGGAGGTTCTAACGAAACGATATAAATTCCGCAATGTCATGTCTAGCTTATGGTTTGCGGTAGGAACTTTATGGAAATAATAGTGATATGAGACAAATGTTGAGAAGAGTTTGGAGCCGTGTTAAATGTTGGAAATTGGAGGCGTATTCTAGCTTGAAATCTTGTTTAAGTATAGAGAGGCAGCCAAGCAGTTTTCCAAGTTATTTGGTCGATCACGGGAGTGAAAAAAAAGTAGGACTGCAAAGAGTACATATTTAAATCGTTAATTGGGGTTTGATTAGAATACATGGTGGGGACGTATGGGCGTGGTCACATGGATGAAACAAAAAGACGTTGAATTTCGCTTGTTGCAACAATTGGTCATTGAAGTTCTACCCTAAGTTTTCTTATATACTGGACTCCTAGAAGAACCTATCGTAAGAAATTCGACTCCAGATATGAAGAAGCTTCAAGGAGTAGCCGATTCAGTAACGGATCTGCGAAAATGACCAGTTGTAAAGTTAAAGACTTCTATCAACTCAAATATTTGACTTTTTATAGCATATTGGCAATATGTGTTAATCCTATAAGTCTATATCGTGGCATGAAAGGTATGATTTGGTGTTATTGGCTTATTATTGAGATCATGATATTGTGATAGTCTACCAGGACTTGATTGAAGGAATTGATCTGAGATATGACATAAATCATGATAGAATAAGGAATCCGGTTGCCCGATTGGGCCAAAGTTAAGTTTTCAAGGGAAAGGAAGCATATAAGAACAACTTACATTTAAATTTCATAGCTAATTGCATTTTGACAATGATGGTGATTATGAACCCTGTGTTATATTGCATGCCTATATGCACTTTGCTTTTTATGTATGTTCCCTTTACTTATACTGCATACTAAATTAAGGGAAGAAGTCCCAATGTACCTCGAAATAGTGGAATCGATAGATCCCACCATCGCAATATCATACACAATCAACGTACCTATATAATAAATCACTGAGTCGATCATAGTCACCAGAAATATAAATTGGACAAGGATAACAAATGGGCCTCGAGATAATCCTTATGTGAAGTGAGAAGTAAAAACTAAAGATTTAATCTCTCCACGAACAATCCTAGAACAATGAGATCTAAGGATAAGTTTTAGATAGTTCGTGCTGACCAAGCAAAGGACGTTCAATTTAGGAGGAATCAACTGAATATTGAGATATGGATATCAGACAATCAACAATAAAGATACGATAAGTTTGTAACAAGGAGAAATTGGGGAGACGTTGGAATTTGACCAAAGGTCGTAGGATTCACCCAATAGATTCCAGATGCTTTCGACAAGACCGGTTTGAGGTGTTGCTACAATTTGTAGTTCCCATTTGGAGTTATATTGTCATTAGATCAACTACTCTAAGAATTTAGTTATTGATATTGTTAGGAGTTCTCTTTTTGGGGTTATGTTACATAATAATATGTCTTGGTGATCTAAGTTTCATTGCTGGATGGCCCATATTCTTTCCACATAAATCTTTATTTGAAGTCTTGTTGTTAATGTATTATTGCCGTATTCATTCTTCAAATAAGTTCTGTTTGAAGTCCTTCTTCCATTTTGAGGTTTTCTCACTAAAACTTAGTTCATGTTTGGTTCTCGGAGTTTGAATTTTGTCATCGAAATTATAGCTCTTAAGTTAATACGACATCTCGGGAATTTTGGAGTGACAACTCAGTTAGTGGATAGGTGGTTACAACCCATTATATCATGAGATTTTGTTATCTATTTTCGTCGATCATCCGTTGTGATGCATAAGGTGCCTTGTATGGCTAAAATGGTTAATAGCTGTTTGGGGCATTATTACTTGGAGATTTGTTGCTTAAGTATTACTAAAGGAGCATGCATGCTGGTATTAATTTACCTTCGAAGTCAGGGAACCCATATAATTATGTGATCTGTATGATGGGGATATATTAAGTTAATTTCTTGATTTATGTCTGGGATTACTATTAATATAAGGTGAGCAATAAAGGTGGCTTTGATTGTTTATCAGGACTCTGAAAGATTTTACTACGATAATTCTATTATTTGGGGTGTTTAGTATTTATCTACAGGATTATGGTTTAGAACGTGAATTCAGATAGTTGGTATGATTCATCAGTGGGACCGTGTAAATTGGAGCAGCTATTTGGGGCCATGAGATGCTGATTCTCTTATCAATTGATTTTAGAGGTTGTTAAATTTTATAGAGCCAACCTACGTTTTATTTCGTTTATACCAGAGGTTTAGAGTAGTGAATTGTGAGGCAAGAGACTAGTGAAAGTCATATTCTACTTGTGTTCGGGTAAGTTGACCTCCGACTGGATAATCAAGGTAAATTTAAACGGTAGACTCAGAAGGAGTTCCAGGGACGTCACTCTCTAAGGGGGAGAGGACGCAGCCCTTCATTTAGTACCATTACACGTTAGTATCCTTATGACGTAGTTAACCCTGACCTTTAGTAACCAAATGAGACTATAATCACATAAGTAAGATAGACGTGACTACAACTTTATGTGGTACAATACTTGTTGCACTACATGCATTAGAAAGTAATAAATTGCTACTGCTTGCTAGATGAAATTTCTTGCCTGCTATATGATCGTAACTGTGATCAGTAGTTGCTTATTAGAAAGCTTCATCGCCATGAATACTGGGCTGATTTTGGCTTCGAGGTAAAAAGTTTTAGCCTCAAGAGTATTTGACTAATTTTGAATTTGAGGTAAAAGTTTTAGCCTCAAGAGTATTTGACTGATTTTGGCTTCGAGGTAAAAGTTTTACCCTCAAGAGTGTTTGACTGATTTTAGCTTCGGGGAAAAAGTTTTAGGGTCGGGAGTATTTGACTGATTTTAGCTTCGAGGACGAAGCTCTGTTTAAGGGGGAGAGAATGTAATACCCCGTAAAAATTTACAAGGGTAAAATAGTAAATTAAAAGTTAAATAAAGAATGTAATTGATGGAAAAACAAAATAAAGTTCGCGAAATTTTAGTATTTTATAGACGAGAAATTATTGTAGGATTTTAGAAAAAAATATTAAGTTAGTAATCGTAGATAAATACGCGAGAGTTTTATTTATTTTACTATTATTTTTGTTAACGCGGGTACGACCACCGCGAAATTTAGTAGGTGAGACACACCCAATCACCCAACTTTTTAGTAGGCCAACCACACACTATAATTTTTTTGGAGTTGTCTTCTACCTCTTCTCCACTTCTCCTTCGGAGATAATTTGCACCACCACCAACAATCACTATCACCACCACAATCATCACCATCCTTTTGTCCCCCCTATATAATGAGTCATCACCTCTCAATCATCATTCTCATCAGTTCATCGCACCTTCTTATTGTTCATCTTTTCCTTCTTCTTCCCCGACCACACCACCGAGAGCACCACCGTCCACCACCATCTCCTCTCTAACTCTCTATTTTCTCTCTCTCTCTCTCTCTCTCTCTCTCTCTCTCTCTCTCTCTCTCTCTCTCTCTCTGTCTCACTCTCTGTACAGTCCAGAACATAGCACACTAACAGAGCCACAACAGCTGCAGCAGCGGCAAGCCGCCACCACCACCGCCGCCGAAGCTCCGACGGCAAGGGACAAGAGCAACCCACTGCTCTCTCTTACTCCCTTTCCTTCCTCACCGCTCTACTCGCTGTCTCATCCTCCTCTCTGTCCCAAAACAAAGACAAAAGCTTAGCAACAAAAGCCAAAAAAAAAAGCAGAGCACTAAAACAAAGTCACCACCGGCCACCATTTTTGCCGAACGGGAAGCTTGACCCGAGCAATCCAGTGACACCCACCTCTTCAAATCGCCACCAAACGACTCCTAGAGCTCACAGGAGACGAAACCAGGTCCTACCCGAAGCTAGGAGGTCCACCATCACCGGCGACGAAGAGCACCGCCGTGACCCACCGTCGGCGAATCCGTAAAGCTTCGTTTCTTGACCGATTTCGGCCATTCTTGGCCTACGTATGCTCTAAATCTCGCCGTGATTTCATTTAAACAATCAAAATCGTATCTTGAATGCTCGATTCCAAGTTTATCTTGATGAATTTGATGATCATGAAAAAGGGGATTAAAGTGTCTTTTTATATGAACTGCTTATAGTAATAGAGGGGTAACTGTTTGTATTATTGAGAACTTGGTGGGTAGTTGTTGTCTCTTAATATAACTGTTATGTGAGTAAGTGGGGTTCCTTATGTCTTTTGAAGTAAACTTAGGGGAATCAATTGTTGTTTATCTAAACTTTATACTATTCGCGAAAAATAAAAATGTTATTTTTGGATTAATAATACTTTCTAAAAATAATAATTTTCGTTCCGGTTACGGAAAGTGATTCGGGCATCGAAATAGTATACGAGTCATTCGTTAAAAAAAATTAAACAGTGACGTTTTATTTAAAATCGAAATAAACTTTGCTTTATTTGTTGAATAATTGTAAATATTGATATTAGCTAGTTCATAAACGCTATTGTGTCATGTTTGGAAGGATTTTTGTTGACGACGTAATATTTTAAACATCGTTTAAATCGTTATAATTACAATAAGTCTTTTTCATAAATATAACTAGCATTCGTTTTACTATTATTTCGTGTCTTTTAATGCCAACAACGTCTCTACGTAAATAATCGCTTTTCAAAATATAAAATTAATAGTTGTCTAAAAATGCAGACGCGTCGCTTTAAATGTTTTCATTATTGATAAAATAGATAAAGAACGAAGACGTTGGGAAATCAACAAGCAAGATTTAGGCTAGTCTAAGAATTGTTAAATAGGATTTTTAATAAGACTCGCAGAAATATACACAGAGTTGTGACGATTTAGAAGCTCCGCTTTGTAGGTTACGGATTCGTACGCAACGACTACAAGTAGGACGTTTTGACGCAACGGAATCAAGGTAAGTAAATATGCCTAGCCTAGCGTGCGTAGCTCCTGTTCGTGTCAGAATATAATTTTAATACTTGTCTCAAAATATATTTTTGAGTTACATGTTATTTGTGATTTACTTACTTGTTCAAGAAGTTGATTTGATGTGAACTGTCACACGACTAATGTTAATCCAATAATTAAATAAAGTGGAAAGAGTTGTGCGGGGATCGTTGTATTCACTTTTATATAAGATTGGTCGTGGCTGGCTATGTCCACCCGACACGTTTATTTTAACCCGGTCGCAACCTGCCGGGTCGCTCCATGTACTCACCTCACTGACCGCAAGTAGTCTTAGAGGGGTGCCGACACTTAAGGTCTTGGATGCGTAGTGATAGTAGATCTTCCCCGTATCAACAAAGATAAAATATGATTTCTCTGAAGACAAGGAAATTTGTTAAGAGAAAGAAGGCAAGATTGGGATATTATTCCCTGTTTCAAAATCGAGAAGGACGAAATTGAAAAGTTGAGAAGCTTAAAGTTGGATTTGTGCTTTGTTTACTCTTTTAATGTTTATTTCCTCTTATTATTGTTTTGAGAATAAATTATGCCTCATCATCTGTTTACGAGCTAGGGTATTTAATTACTCAGCATTTCCCAGCTGACTTTAGAAACTGCGGTTCTGTTTTCTTTCCCACCGCAGGATTAGAGGAAGAAGGCTATGGTATGGCTGGGTACGAGACTAACTGAGGAGGTAATGTCGCGTGTTGTAAGATAGTTTGAATAATGCAAGAATAATGTGTAATAGCTATGTATGAAGGACTTGAGAATGTATTGTACTTTATAATAATATGTAACATAAACGTTGGGATGTTGTGCTTTCGATTTTCCGCCGTTACTTTGAGCTTCGGCCTCCCCGTCTCGTCGGAGCCGGATAAGGGGGTCGTTGCACGAGTGGCCTCGGATATTTGATCCCGTTATGTTGGAGGGACAAATTCTATCTACGTCTACTACGATTTCTAAGCTTGCTTCTTATTGTATCCGGTACACGCCTCTATGGCTACTGATAACTCCATAGTTGGAGTTATATTCTATTGTGATTACTTGTCGTTTCGCGTACTTTCCGATGCATTCATATGTGTTTTAGGCCGAGTTTTGATAGTTTTGAGCATACTTGAGTATTTGGACTTCATGGTGTAATCCGGGCGTTTTATGCATGTTTTATGCTTTATTTGTCGCATTTGATCTTCCGGTATTTGTTCGTGTTGTGGATTTCAGGAACCGGAAGCGTGGAGTGCGGATTTTGGAGCGGAAGCGAACTTCGGAAAGAAAGAAACTCAAGGAATGCATGAGAGAATAGAAGAAGAGGAGAAGCTAAGAGGAGAAAAAGACTTAGCCAAAAATTCAAGAGGAGTGAAAAGAAGCAACTCACTGGAAGTAGAGGATCACAAATTGTGATCACAAGATCAAGTGCAAGACCACATGGAAGATCAACGTGATCCTACAATTAAAAAAAGGTGATCCTATGATCACAAGATCAAAGTGCAAGATCACATAGAAGAGTAACGTGACTCTACAACTACAAAGGTGATCCTAGGATCACAAATTGTGATCCCAAGATCACATTATTAAATCTGACGTGATTAGAAAAGGGGAAAAAAGTGTAATTTTTAAAGACTTGCAAAAAAGTGACGAGTTTTAAGAGGAGAGAACGACCTAGGGCACGAAATCATCTATTGTTGGACGCCATTGGAGAGCAGGAGCATTCTTGGAGCTTGGAGACCATCGTTTGATTTTCTATCTTCTTCCCCTCTTTAGTTTTTGTTTATGATCATTGAAACTTTGTACTTTGATCATGTGTTTTAGTAGCTAAACCCTCTATTTTGGGATATCTCGTAGGAAACTAGGGTTTGATCACTACAACTTGTGGTTTATGGATTTACTCTCATGCTTTTGAGCTTAATTGATGATTTCTTCTTTAGTTATGTGTATTTTATGTTTCTAATTTATCTTTTCTATTGATAGACGTGTTAATAGGATTGTGCTAGGTTATGAACGATAGAGGAATCTACGTTCGTTGCCCGGAAAATTGAAATACACACTAGCCGTATCTAGGGTTGAGGAATCTTGCTAGTTAGCTAAGAACAAGAGTAGAAATTAGTATCGTAATGCGTGTTTGAACTTGAGTAAGCTAGAGGAATCAGTTACGATAGTTTAGGCATAGTTATTGGTTGAGACATCTTCAATATACAATTGCTCGTTTAACTAGAATAAGAAATTATCGTGTTAGTAAAACATAAATCCAACGTAGTGTGACATTCCTAGTGATCCGTAGAGATATCCTGAATTTAATCAAACTTGATACACAACAATATCAACTCGTGCTCGTTAATCTTGAAATAATTCTTTGAATTATTTGAGATAATTGTTATTTGAATTTTTAGTAGAATTAGGAACCACAAAACAACTGCGTTTTGCCCACATAAAGAACAAACTTAATAGTTAGTTACACGAAGTCCCTTGGGTTCGACAATCCGGACTTTTCCGATTATTACTGCACCGACAACTGTGCACTTGCAGTTGGAGCGTGTCAAGTTTTTGGCGCCGTTGCCGGGGACTTCGGTTAAATTAGCTATTATTTTTCTCTTTAGGGATTTACTTTTCAGTTTATATTTGTTACTCACCTGTTTTGTGTGTGTGATCCGTGTTTCAGGTCTGATTCATTTGGTGCATGTCACGTTCTAGAGACGAGCCTTTGCATCCAACACTTGAAGACCCGGAATCCTTATTGCGAGCACAGAATAGAGACAAGAGGAAAGCAAATTCAGTTCAAATGGACGAGCAAACTAGAGCTGAGTTTGAGAGGTTCCGCAAAGGCCTCGAAGATGCGGAAGCAGCCAGAGCTGCAGCTGTGGAAGATGCAGCAAATCGAGCAAGGGAAACTGAGGAGCTTAGGGCTCAAATGGCTGCGATGCAAGCCATGATTGATCGCATGAATCCCCAGAATCCACAACAACTCCCTGGTACAGAAATAGTTAATGGGAACAATGGAGGAGTTAATGGTGGAAACAACGGTGGCAATGGGAACAATGGGGGTAATAATCGGAACAATAACGGCCGGAATGTGGTAGAGCAAGTCAACAATGCTGAGGAGGATGACCGTCCTTTGGTGGACTACTTCAGAACTACACCGGATGGATATCAGCCTACCATTGTCAGGCCGCAGATTAATGCCGCGCATTTCGAAATTCGCCAACCGTTGATCAATATGGTTAGGGATGAGTGCTTATTCACGGGAGCCCCGAGTGATGATCCACATCAGCACTTGCTCAACTTCGAGCAGATTACTTCTACCATGTATGACCAGAGAGTGCCAATCGAGACTATAAAGCTCATGCTCTTCCCTTTCTCTTTATCGGGGAAGGCAAAGACATGGCTTATGGAACTTCCAGCAGGCAGCATAGTTACATGGGCAGATTGTAGCAGAGAGTTTCTCAGGAAGTATCTTCCACCATCTAAGGTTGCTCAACGGATGGCCGACATAACCACATTTAAACAGCAGGAAGATGATTCTCTGGGTGACACGTGGAGAAAGTTCAACCAGCTCCTTCGCAGATGCCCTACTCATGGGGAGCCATGGTATAAACTTCTTTACTATTTTTATAATGCTTTGGACAGGGAGACTGCTAGTGAACTAGACATGATGGCTCAAGGCAATTTTATGGGGATGGGACTACAGAGATGTCGTGATTTGCTAGATAATGTAGCAAAACGTGAATCCACGAGGTCTGAAACTCGTAGAAGCACGAAGTCAGATGGAGCATTGGTTAGTCAGATTGAGTCTATGGTGGAACAGAAATTTGAACATCAGATGGCAGTTATGACATCGGCTTTCAGTCATTTGAATCCATCGGCACAGGTGAAGTCAGTGGGAGAGATGGTAGCAGATGCAAATCAGGGATATGGGGATGGCATTGAAGACGTGAATTACATGGGTCAACAAAGACAGCAGCAATGACCAAACACCTATCATCCTAACAATCGCAATCACCCCAACTTCAGCTATGCCAATCCGAATAGTGGTTTATATGCGCCAGGTCATAGGCCAAATGTTCCTTACCAAGCTCAGAGACAGGTTCCACAACAACAGGCTCCACCTCCAATCTCAGAAGAACAGGATACAAATGCGATGTTGAGGAAACTGTTAGCTAGCAATGATAAGATTGAGAGCAAGATTGTCGCAATGGAAGCTTCGCTAAAGAGCCATGAAACACAAATTGGCCAAATAGCTAATCAAAATCCTCGACTTCCGCCAGGTATACTTCCGTCCAACACTATTACTCCAACTGAGCAATTGAAGGCTATTACGACTCGCAGTGGGACTACTACCCAAGATCCTCCATATCCTAGCCATGCGAGAGCCGAAGCTACAAAAGCTACAGAGAAGGAATTGGGTGAAGAGTTGCCCAAGGCCGTGAGTCCCCAATCAAAGGACACGGTTGAGAAGAAAGAAGAGTCCAAGAGAACTCCAGATCCAGCTACTTATGAGCCACGGATTCCATATCCGGCGGCAATAAAGAGGAATGATGAGGAACACTTTGGGAGATTTATGGATATATTCAAACAATTGCATATCAACATTCCTCTTGTAGAAGCACTTGCTCAGATGCCCAGGTATAAGAAGTTCTTGAAGGAAATACTATGGGGTAAGAAGAGCATAGAACCATATGCCACGGTAAAGCTAACAGAGACGTGTAGCACTGTCATACAAAGAGACATTCCCAAGATGAGAGATCCAGGCAGTGTCATCTTAGGCTGCACTCTTGGGGGTGGATATCATACTCATGGTCTCTGTGATTTGGGCGCGAGTATTAATCTCATGCCATTGTCTCTGTTTCAGAGATTGGGCATTGGTGCACCAACCCCTGTGAAGATGGGTCAGCAATTGGCAGACAATTCTATAGTTACGGCAAATGGGGTGATTGAGAACTTGCTCGTCAAAGTGGGTGCTTTTGTCTTTCCAGCTGACTTCGTGATCGTGGATATCAAGGAGGATCGCGATGTTCCGCTCATCTTTGGAAGGCCGTTGTTGAAGACAATGCGCGCAAATGTGGATCTAGAGACTGAGGAGTTGACTATCAAGGCTCTAGACTCATCACTCGTGTTCAAGGCATTTGTTCCGAGCAAGGGGAAGAATAAATTGGCCATGATAAAGTTTAGAGAAGATCGTGTGGATCCTTCTCTTGGGTTGCCTACAGTTTTGCATCCCGATCCACCCGAATCGCAGAAGCAGCCAAATGTGGTGAGTGCACATGATGTGGTGCAGAAAATCAAGAGCAAGAAATTGAAGGAGGAGGCGCGTCGTGCTAGACCTCCTTAACATCTTTTGAGGTAACTGGGTCGGGCCGTCGACCTTAAATTACAAGCGCTTGTTGGGAGGCAACCCAACGTATTTTTATGCTTTAGTGTAGAGAGTGTGTTTTAAATACTGTTGTGTGCGTTTTTCAATACAGTTTTCTTAGCTGAGGGGTGAGAGAGTGAGGATCTTACCTTTGAATTGAGTCTCTGCAGGAATACAGGTTGGAGACGCGGTCCGGACTCCCCTTCTTGATGCGTGTGGAAGAAACGCACAAAAATCGAGAAAGCGACGAATTAGTCACGAAATTTGAGGTCATAAATTCTGAAGTTGACTCCGGTAATTTTGGAGTAACACAATCAAAAGGAGAAAGAGCGCAAAACGAGCTTTCCGATGGTATATTATATGCGTGCATCGGAGTCCGGAGGAGTAAAGTAGAAGAGGAAGAAGAAGAAAGAAAAAAAAAAATAGAACAGAACAAAAAAAAAAAAAAAAAAAAAAGTGACGCTGATACTTAGAAAAAATTGATGAAGAAAAATTTCGTGGACATACTGTAAGTTCACGATCATATCATTTGATCGTGTGGGCTATTTTGCTGATCGCAGGATCAGCCAAGGTTCTTCCACGCTGACTTTCAAATAACTAAGGGCAAATTGGTCTTTGACGGTATTAGGTGAAAAAAAAAAAAAAAAAAAAAGAAGAGAACAACGATTTACAGAGCACTCAGAACACAGAGGAGCGACGGGAAACTGAGCAGCGACGGGAAAGAAGACTCGCCGGATTTTCACCGGCGTTTGGTGGTTATCGCTCGGCTCAGCAGCGTCGACCGCCTGCGGTGGGGCGATTGTGAAGATTCACCGCGGATTTCCAGACCCACGCAACAAACTCATGACGAAGAAGACCCACGCAGCAGCGCCTCAGGACTGCTGCCGACCGGAAAATCACCAGAATTCGCCGGATTTTTGGGGGGTTATGCTCGTCTCAGCAGCGGCTACGACCTCCCGTGTTCAATTTTGAAGGTTTGGCGAAGATTAGTGTGGGGAAGCAAGTGAAAGCTAGGGTTTTCTCAAGACGAATCTGCAAATTCGTTATCAACCGGTTGGAATTTGACTAAACCGTTTGCGGGGTTGTGACGGGGACAACGAGGAGAAGTTATTGAGCTAAAAATCTCACATCGCGAAAAGTATCGAAAAATCAGTCGACCGTACGGTCACTTGACTGATTTTTTCGATTCAGCCCCGTGTGAACGGAACTCCAGGGCTTCAGGTATCGCTAATCTCTCTCTTGCAATTTAATTTTATCGAGTCTAGGCACATTGAGTAAAAGCCCAAATTTGTTATTGTTGTCGCTTAGCGACGTTTGGGGGCGATTGACTAGTGTCCTAGGATTTATATGCTAAATTGCGTTTCTTGCTTTGATTCACTAAACACTCCTTGTCACGTGCACGTAGCGAATAGAATCTCTAAATTTGAATTGCTACTTTCTTGTGAAATGAGACCGTTTAGAAGTAAGAAGAGTAAGGCGCACAAGTTTGACTGTAGGAAGACATAAAGTAGTTGAGGCATAAAATGACGATGGTGCTGAGTAGATACACCACACCTCGCACTAGAATTGCCGAGTCCTCTTGATTGATATCTAAATTCGTTGAGGACAACGAAGCATTCAAGTGTGGGGAGGATTTTTAATCTTGACTAGCCAGTCTGTGTCTGCATTAACCTGTCACATATAGATTGTTAGGATGTATTGTGTCATATTCGTGGTCCGTGTCGTGTTTTGTTTTAGTGTCGTAATGTGTATGTTAGTTATATATATGTGTTAGTGTTAGATTCTTGCACGTTTATTTAATTGAGTCTACCTACCCAAACAAACTGAGTCAGTTTCGAGTCTTCTTTCGCGTCTGGCCTTGCATGTAGAGTTAGAATAAATAAAGTAAAAATACAAAAAAATTAAAAATTTGAAAAATATATAAAAAAAAGAACAAAAATTTGAGAACGGGCAATCAAAAGAAGCTTACAATTTGGTAGAATCGAGGAGTGTGAGAATTTTAGGCGTAGGGCGTGACTTGTGACCGAGAAGGACAAATTGAGTTCCCCCTAGTACGTATAGAGAGACTTCCTTTACGGGAATGTCTACCTATTTTAGTACACTTACTTGATTTGCAAATTTAAAGTGTGTGTCGTTTTCTTTTACAAGAGTTGAGCTAGGTGTGAGCTAAACAAGCCGAACGTTCATGTGTACGTCTTAGGTAGTCGCCAGCCCGCCTCGTAGTGGCACACAGAACAGCTGTGCGAGGATGCGTATTAGAGCACTCACTGCTTGATAGATCTCACCTTGTAGGACCATTAGAAAGCCCAATTTGAACCTTGGTTTTATTCATAACCTATTGACCTAGGGTGACGATTCTTGGCCTTCATCATAAATCGTTTAGAATCACCACTTTAGTGCGTCACGAGGGAGTCATAGTTGAGGGGGTTCGATGAGGGAGAGTTGTACTGCATATACTTGTGAGTTCTACATGATCGCTTGCGTATTATTACATATCTTCGAGGGGATGCGAGGGTGAGTGAGTAGGCTTGCACACTTCGGTGTGGCGGTGTTCCATGTCACTACACCATGGACACAGTTGTGGAGAGCCGTGAGTGCGTGACGTCTAATCCGCACAACAATGGGGTGGTTGATCTTAATTGGTGGGTCGTGCTAGGTATCGTTTCTTTTCATCATCTTGGTGTAGGAGGATCGGTTGGATTATGCACGAGACTTACATACATTTGATTACTTGAGAGAGGGCATGTTTACATTCTAGTGTGGGGATGTCGACTTTTGACTACGGACATCGAGATTGAGCTTCTGACGACTACATCCCTACACACGCGCTTTGACTATTTGGCGGCTTTGTTTGGTGACACCGTGTACTTCATTGAGTTAGGGGGAGATGAATTTTACTTGTGATATGCATTCATTGGATCGTCTATTTCCTCCCCTTAACATGCTTGCTTTGCTGGATTCTTGGAAGACCACTCGGATACTTTTGCGGCATTTTGTTATATTGAGAAATGAAAAAAAAAAAAAACAAAGAGAGAAAAAAAAGGAGAGATGGAATAAAGGAATAAATTTGAGCTTATTGGAAATTGAGTGGTGGAAAGTTGCTAGTTCGTTGACGACGGTTTGCATTTCGTGCACATATCACCATGGTGGCCACGGAGATCGTTATTGTACCGGGGTTTGAGGGGATCGAGGGCCGGAGACGGTGAGTTTCGGGTTGCGGTTTCTATCATCGTGGTGAGGGTGTGTGAGATGTGGGGTTTAATGTGAGAATGTGACGCTTAGGACTTGTTACTACATAATTATCCTTTTGTCCCTAAGCCTCAACATTCTAAACCGTTAGTGGAGTAGGAGCTCGGACCTTGAACGTGGCTTAGCCTAGCGTAGCCTCTTATTTTTGTCGACACATGCGAAGAGGTAGGTATTCCTTTACATAGTAAAGCTAGGCTTTCTATACTAACTAGGGGAAATTCTCGTTGTCGAGTTTAGTTGCAATTCACGTCTTGTTCCTAGATTGATCATCATTCCATGAGAACCGGTTTGAGCAAATTGAGATTGCCCAATCTCGCAAAAGAAAAGAACAAAAAAATGTTATTTTGTTATGTGCATTGTATATATTGCATTTTCATATTGTTGCATAGTTGAGTCATGTATTGAGTCGTGTTTATGTCGAGTCGGCTAGTCTTGGTTTGTATGCAAGTGGTGTTTCGAAAAGTATGCAATTAGTTAGACTCGTACCATGATTTGTTGGGGAGAAAGTTTGGAGATGATGGCCAGTTTTGATAGATTGCTCGGGACGCGCAAATGGTAAGTGTGGGGATATTTGATAACTCCATAGTTGGAGTTATATTCTATTGTGATTACTTGTCGTTTCGCGTACTTTCCGATGCATTCATATGTGTTTTAGGCCGAGTTTTGATAGTTTTGAGCATACTTGAGTATTTGGACTTCATGGTGTAATCCGGGCGTTTTATGCATGTTTTATGCTTTATTTGTCGCATTTGATCTTCCGGTA
The DNA here is from genome assembly GCA_023055425.1 of Linanthus parryae. NCBI lineage: Eukaryota > Viridiplantae > Streptophyta > Magnoliopsida > Ericales > Polemoniaceae > Linanthus > Linanthus parryae. The sequence continues at coordinate 25,445,339 of JALGPY010000005.1, read as the reverse complement.
TTTGTTCGTGTTGTGGATTTCAGGAACCGGAAGCGTGGAGTGCGGATTTTGGAGCGGAAGCGAACTTCGGAAAGAAAGAAACTCAAGGAATGCATGAGAGAATAGAAGAAGAGGAGAAGCTAAGAGGAGAAAAAGACTTAGCCAAAAATTCAAGAGGAGTGAAAAGAAGCAACTCACTGGAAGTAGAGGATCACAAATTGTGATCACAAGATCAAGTGCAAGACCACATGGAAGATCAACGTGATCCTACAATTAAAAAAAGGTGATCCTATGATCACAAGATCAAAGTGCAAGATCACATAGAAGAGTAACGTGACTCTACAACTACAAAGGTGATCCTAGGATCACAAATTGTGATCCCAAGATCACATTATTAAATCTGACGTGATTAGAAAAGGGGAAAAAAGTGTAATTTTTAAAGACTTGCAAAAAAGTGACGAGTTTTAAGAGGAGAGAACGACCTAGGGCACGAAATCATCTATTGTTGGACGCCATTGGAGAGCAGGAGCATTCTTGGAGCTTGGAGACCATCGTTTGATTTTCTATCTTCTTCCCCTCTTTAGTTTTTGTTTATGATCATTGAAACTTTGTACTTTGATCATGTGTTTTAGTAGCTAAACCCTCTATTTTGGGATATCTCGTAGGAAACTAGGGTTTGATCACTACAACTTGTGGTTTATGGATTTACTCTCATGCTTTTGAGCTTAATTGATGATTTCTTCTTTAGTTATGTGTATTTTATGTTTCTAATTTATCTTTTCTATTGATAGACGTGTTAATAGGATTGTGCTAGGTTATGAACGATAGAGGAATCTACGTTCGTTGCCCGGAAAATTGAAATACACACTAGCCGTATCTAGGGTTGAGGAATCTTGCTAGTTAGCTAAGAACAAGAGTAGAAATTAGTATCGTAATGCGTGTTTGAACTTGAGTAAGCTAGAGGAATCAGTTACGATAGTTTAGGCATAGTTATTGGTTGAGACATCTTCAATATACAATTGCTCGTTTAACTAGAATAAGAAATTATCGTGTTAGTAAAACATAAATCCAACGTAGTGTGACATTCCTAGTGATCCGTAGAGATATCCTGAATTTAATCAAACTTGATACACAACAATATCAACTCGTGCTCGTTAATCTTGAAATAATTCTTTGAATTATTTGAGATAATTGTTATTTGAATTTTTAGTAGAATTAGGAACCACAAAACAACTGCGTTTTGCCCACATAAAGAACAAACTTAATAGTTAGTTACACGAAGTCCCTTGGGTTCGACAATCCGGACTTTTCCGATTATTACTGCACCGACAACTGTGCACTTGCAGTTGGAGCGTGTCAGCTACCCATTAACGGTGTAGCGTTTGACGCTACCAAAATCTTAATAATCCACAACTAGATAATCTTGTGACTTCAAGTCTAAGGATGACAATACCGTTGTCACCACGAGAAGCGCTTGTGACTCAACATAACATGTATGTAGCCTTCTCGGAGATGAGTTAATCCAGTATGCCATTACCCTTAATGCATACTCATGTGTTGGATCATGATATCTCCATATCAATCCAACCCCATACTAGTCCATAGATGATTGTCCCATTTAATCATTATAATGAACTAGGGATATTTAAGACAAACAACACATTTCTAAATCTAAGGACTTCATTATATTAAATATCCAATAAATAATACAATGAATATTCTAGCCAAAATAAGTTCATACTAAACTAGATTGCCTCTATGGCATCTATTCCAACAAAGGCCGCTATAACTAGGTCTGAGTCAGCACAGTGGATTGCCGCAATGGGAGAAGAGATGAAGTCTCTTAGCAAGAACTCGACTTGGGAGCTTGTAATCTAGTGACTTGGAATGCTATGGTCTGTGTTTGACCGGACATAGCATTCACTTTTAGTGTGGTTAGTCGTTTTATGGCTCATCGGCGCAGGGGCCATTGGCAGGCGGTGAAGCGGATATTCAGGTACCTTAAGGGTACGTCAGACATTGGCCTATGCTATGGGGCTAGTGAAGACATCTTGGTAGCTGGTTTCTCGGATGCGAACTATGCATGGGATGTTGATAGTAGAAGATCAATGACATGCTATGTATTTGCTCTGGGAGCATCTGTTGTGAGTTAGAAGGCTACGCTACAGCCGAAGGTGAATTTTTCCACCACGGAGGCGGAGTATATGGCTCTAACGGAAGAAGCAAAGGAGGCATTTCGGCTTACGGGAATTGTCAATGATCTAGGGTTACTTCAAGATCAGGCGATAATCCACTGCGACAGCTTGAGTGCAATTTGCTTGACTAAGGACCAGGTTCATCATGAGAGGACCAAGCATATTAACGCCAGGTATCACTTTCTTAGAAGTGAATGCAGGATCAAGGTGATGAAGGTGGGGACTGCTGACAACCCCGCGGATGTGTTCACCAAAACGGTTCCACAGAGCAAGTTCCAGCATTGTCTGGAATTGCACAACATCTTGATCCAGTCAGGCCCTTAGGGGCATGTCGGACCCGGTGGGCGTCCAGTGAGTCTATGTGACGAGAGACATTGGTGTCGAGAAGACATATTTTTATTTACGAGAAGAGGAGCGGCTGCTGTTGAAGAGAGAACTCAAGTCAAGATGGGGATTTGTTGAATGATTTGAGTAAAAGTCAAAGGAGGTGGCAACAAATTAGGAAACATGTGAGTGTGGTTCCTTTTGTGGGCTTGGGCTCTTTGCCGTCCATGTACCTTTAGGATTCCTAGTACTATATAAAGAAGCTAATAGGCTCTCTACTAGATAAGCAAAAGTGTAATCGTTCCACTTGTGAAATAAAGGGTGTTTTTCTTGCCGTGGACGTAGTTAGCAAATTTTCGCTGGCTAACCACGTAAGATCCTCATGTTCTTCTTTTATTCGTATATCGTTCGTGAAGTGGTTTGACATAACAAACTGGTATCAGAGCTCTGAAACAAGAGTTCTGTTACAACAATTAAATGTTAGTGGTTGTCAATTTTTATTGCTAGTATACTAAGAAATAAAAGTCAAGATACTGAGTATTACACTTCTGGAGTTCCAAAACAAAAACTTGTTCTTCTAAAAAGAAAAAATAAAAAGAAAACAAAAACAAAAACTTGTGCATAAATTTAGAAGGATGTAAAAGCTACAAATGTTACTAATTTGATAACCTTTGTCAATACTTGTGGATATTAATGATGCATTTGAGGCCCACAATTAGAGCCCAGCACTGTTGATCAAAGCAAGTGTTTTGAAGCCCATTTAGCCCACTATAATTATTGTAAGCACAACGTTAAGGACCTTCACCTTACAATATTGCAATAAATAATAACTGTGAAATAGGAAGCAACAAATACCACCCACTTTTATGTTGAGAACATAATAGATGAAATAAGTTGTTATGCTGTCATGTTTTTCTCTTGAATCAATGCTGCATACATGCATCATCAAAGAGAAGAAAAACTCCTCTGCAGTTGGTCTGAAACAAGCTTTGTAAGAAAAGGTGGGACGATCTTAAACCCTTGAAGCGTAGTTGGTTTATTCGCGCTGTAATTGTTTGCTTCTATGGTGTCTAACATCTCCCGATTCATTAGTGACACTGCCCAGGCAATCGACCTTCCAACTGGGCTCAAATCATCAATAAACTTATCGGCCTCATCAGCATAAGCCCGGGTTTTTGTTACTTGTTCTTTTATGAAATGTCTCCACTCATCAGACAAAAGGTCATCATAAACGTCGTCTTCGGACAGGCCGGCTCTTGCAAGCTCATCTTGTGGAAGATATATTCTTCCTTTTGCCGCACTAACACATAAGAAATGTAGTACATTATCATATGTTACATGAATCGTTGCGATGGGAAAACCTTTTTAGAGGGAATATCTAGATATAAATATGTTAGATTAAGAAGGACAATGTGTGCTTACTCTTCTGCAATGTCCATAAGAATATCCGTTAACTGGAGAGAAATGCCCCAAGACATCATACCATTGTAGAGCCCCTCGAGAGAAACCTTAGACTCTGGAGAAGTTCCAAATAATTGGGCGTACATTATTGTCAATGTTCCAACCACATGATACAGGTAGAGAAAGCCCATCAAAACTCTCATATTTTGTTTTGCTTATATCCATCCTCATTCCTTGAATGACGTCCTTGAATAGCTACATATCCCAAAGAGGCTTGAATTAAATTAGATGAAATCAACTAGCTGATATTCACTTATTCCTGATGATGAATGAATAAACACTACTAGAAATCATATATTGCCTTCCTAAAAAAAAAGATTAAAAGAATATCATATACTACCGTTTTTAAACTATGGAAGTAAAATTCGCATTTCTTTTCTTTTATAAACTGAGAAACGCTAAAGAACTCAACGTTACCTCCCACTTATCTCCCACCTAAATGCATAATTGTCAACTTCATTACTCATTTGACATAATTGTATCTTTATAGAACGAATACATGACGCTAATTTATCATTACTCATTTGACATAATTGCATCTTTATAGAAGGAATGTGGGAGATCGATGAGTGATAATAATTTACGAACTACGATATATTCTTTCTGCAGTACATGATAGTATACACGACGTTAATTTAGTTTCTGTAAGTGATACATAATATTTATCTCCATAAATAAAGGATAAGTATTGCAAAAATGATTTAACTCAATAATGAATGAAATGATAAAAAGTCAAAAGTCTCAATTGATATTTACATTACCTTCATCCAGTGGCGGAGCCAAGAATTGGTCAAGGGGAAACAATTTAAAAAAAATTGATTATATCTTACCACTAAACTCTAAATTATCATATTCACGGAAGAAAAAAAAATACTAAACAAAATATTACAAGGGAGAGGTATCTGAAGTTATTAGATATTTGGCTAATAGGGGCACAATTCAAAACATCATCTAAAGAAGGGGGTTATTTACAATGACTAGGGCATGATATTGATAGTTCATAATATATTTAGGGGGGCAACTTATAATTTCAACTAAAAGGTGAGAAGTATTGGCATTTTTTGGAAACATACTCAAAGTTTGATAAATTATCCGAAACATGAAATATGTTATCTGTGGAATGCACATGTACCTGTAAATTAATTGGGAACTTGGAGAGGGCATGAGTCAAAGCAGCATCGTGCATATCGTGTGGACGGCCTTCATATAGATCGATTAGTCTTTCCTCCCATTTGTCAAGAGCCTCAGGTGTGGCATAACAACCATTAATCCCATCAACTAACTCATCCGTCCTTCTCACCCACACTATAAGCCAAAATCACCAAAAAAAAAGATGTCGATATGATAGCCAAGTATGAATTACTATCTAATTACAAGTTCACATACACTCTCTGTTCTAAAATGATTTGTGCATTTTGACTTATTCTGCAGATTTGAATAAATGTATAGAAGAAAGTAAAGTGAAATAGTATGTGATTTTAAGATGTGGTATTTGACTTGATAGATTATCAAAATCTCTCTTATATTTTTAAATTTTATTTGAGATTTTTTTTTTTTTTTTTTTTTTTGAGAAAGAGTGAATGAATTAGTAAAGTACAAAAAACCATTGAGATTAAGATCACTTCACTTATTCTACGATAGCGTGACTGCTTCTACTAGAACAAAAAAAATAGATTTAGAAGCGAACTACCAAAAAACAGTACTATGACGAAGTCCATGGCGAAAACAATCCAGAAATCCGTAAAATTCAAACAAGAGAAATCACAGTTAGATTTTGTTGTAGAAAACAAACCGCACCACTCAATGCAGCAAGAGCTTTAATTTGTTCTAGTTCCCGAAGAGTCAGCATCTTCCCTGCTGGAAGTCAGAAATTGAAAGAACTAACACTTGAGTTTCATGCGCACTTCAAGAAACAAAATAGTAGAAACAAAACCTAGCACCTGATACATTGAATTTGCAATTTTGGTTGAATGGATTTATGTGTATTTACCTGTTTTCAGAAAGGAAGCGACACCAGAGTGGAAGAGATGGTTTGAAGATTTGCCGAAAAAAATTGAGCACGCATCTGTTGCTGCCAAGTCTATGCAGCTATCATAAGCTTCGTTGAGGTCCCAAGAGTAGTAGTTGTTCTTCATGCCAGTGGTCCTCCTTTTCTTCACTAGAGCTGCTTGCTTTAGCACCATTTCTTGGACCTTTTCTTGTGAAGTTGTCGACATCTTCATCTTCTCTTGGTCTGCTGGGAAATCAACAGAAGATCCACCGTGCAGGCAGCTTACATTCCTCTGCATTCTACGGCTTTTCAGTACCGAGTTTACAGCACATCCTGGACGAGCGCTCACACAAACAGCAAAAGACATGATCTCCAAAAAGAAAGAAACTCTTGGTCAAGTGAAATGATCTCTAGTAGTATTGATTCTGTATTTTCTCTGGCTCTATAATTTGTAAAGAGAGCTCGAGGTGTGGTCTGTCTAAGAGCAATTTGATTTATGCACATGCATTAATTAATACGGTTTCTTAGGTCCAAAAGCATACACGTGAAATTTCATATGTTGCTTGTATGTTGTGCCTATGTTTCGATTGAAGAAACCATTTAGTGTGTATCGGAAGATAGAGCTAGATAGGAGGACTAGACATAAATCTTGAGTAAATATCTCTAGGTTATAGCATGCAAAATGTCAACTGATATGATGAAGATTCTTGAGTTCAACTGAAGGTACGCGCCCAGTTGATGGTTGAATGAATGCAGTTAATATCGAGAGACTTCAATTGTTGCTTTAAAATCAAGTATCTCTAAGGAATCAATCAAACGAGTAGTATAAAAGAAGGAAGTGAAGATATATATAGATAGGATAGATAGCATCAATCAATGAATCGTGCTGATTGCTTCTTGGTAATCAATCAAGAATCGAAATATATAAACTGCTTTTCTACTACTAGTAATGGTCACGTGCGTTGCACGTGGTTTCATTAGTTTTTGTGGTTTCATTTTAGGCTAGCGTTTTAATTAATTATCTAGTTAACGAATTGAATAGATGTGGTATGAAATTGTATACCTTGCAAAACATGCATTCTTCGGAGTCCAAATTCCATTTTTCTAGTCTGCAACAGAAAGGGTCAATCTATTGTTGACCGTAAGAACCAGCTCCAGTAAATCTGTGTGTATGCATGCATATACAATTACAAAGATGCGGTGTTTTTCAAAGAACGTACTATTACTTGTTTCGGTTTTCAAACTTCGTGTTCTCACAATCTCACTCAGTGAGTGGTACATTTTTCAAACATACAAGTACCAAAACATCAATTATGGTCCATACTATCCATAGAAATCATCATGTGTATGATCTTTTTAGCAATCTGTATTGTAAATTACACCCAACGAATGTAATTGCATATATTAAAGATGAAAGTTTTTATGTGGACAGAAAACATGAAAAACACATTTTTGAACGTGAAAACATCAACCAAATTCTGCAATATAAAGTAATTCCCACTTCATTGAACACTGTGGGAATTTTTTCTCTGTGAAGCAATCATCGTCTTTAGCGTTGATAGCGTTTAAATAGATAGTTGAGTGCTCCCCTGGTATCCGTAAGTGTCACTTCCGTTTCGCAACGCCGCCGATAGTTGGGATAACTTCGCTACATTAATAATGAGGTCCAATGGATATAGTCAGATCTAATAAGACATAAATAAGAGGAGTGTTGATCAGTGGAAATAAGCAACTTACATATCGGAACTAACTCGGTAAAATGATCATCTGATTGATATTTTTTTCAAATTCAAGCACACTGTGTCGGGCACTTCCATTCTGTAGAGTTATCGGAATCCGATAACAAAATGATTCGATTAGTGATTTTGCTTAGAGCATGAAACTTTCAAAATAGTGAAACTTTTTAACAGTTATAAACTATGTATGAATAAAGTAAGTATCATTTACCATTGTATCAAGAAATAATTAAAACTTTTATTCTTGAAGCATATGTGGTCGTAGATCAGTTTTATATGTCGCCGTTTATCCATTGTTGAAGTGCTTCTAACAATATATTGGGTAATAAAAAATTGAAAACATTGAATTGTGCAATAGTACACAAAAATGCAAATTTCGAACTAACCAAAATTAGTTGGGATTTTGAAGCATGTGACTCCTACAATGCAGATGTCTCATCTGGGGTTAGTTTTGAAGAACGATCGTAAATTTGGGTTTGCAACCATTTGGCTTGTCATCTGTAGGGTATTGTTCATCCTGACAGTCACTTCGATCGCCATTGTAGGGTTCACAGGTAGTAGGTTTGTGTGGAGACACTGTAAAGTTTTGTTATTGATCAGCAATATTCCCATCAAAATTAGTATTTATAATAAGTATGAGAAATAAAAAGGCTATAAGTACACCTTTTTAAAAAGTTTTTCTGTATTGTCGTTGCACAATGTTGTTTACGAAATCAGGCCAATCAGATGTATATTTTTGAAGAACTGTAACATTGTGTAGTATCTAATGTGTTAGGTCTGCTTTATATTTAAATTACGATTTCGGATATCAATGGAACTTGATCCTCACATCTCTATACATGAATCACCATTCAGATCTCAAGCTATATCTCATGGAATTGACATGTTGAATTCATTGATCAACTATAGCTCCCCGTCCTATCACCTATGCTAGGTATGATACTAAAATAGCATTTTATAATATCGAAAAGTAGTTATGCACAGTGGTTTTCCATTCGTTGGTGGTGTGTTCTCTTCTCATTTTTCTGCTTATTGCATTCTCTTTTATTTATTTATTTATTTATAGTTCATTAGTGTAGCTTTATTTAAGAAACATATAATATATTTAGTCATCTAGGCGTTGCTTGAACAAGAAATAATAGTAGGTCTATCTAGAAAACTGTATTATTACTAAAGAAAATCTAGTTATGGAATTACTTTGGAGGATTTTTCCAATTGCGTATTTCAATTACCAAATAGAAATCCTAAAAGTTTCCCTTAAATATTACTCAATACTTGTAGTAGTATTTAAATAAAATTGGAGTTATTTGTTAGGATATGAGCAAAAGTGGTTAGGAGGATTTGGTTCGAGGCTTTACTTGATGTAGCTATAAGAGAGTGTCATAGCTAATTTGTGAACATCAATTGATAAAAGACGCTGCTCTTTCTCAAAATTTCTGGCCGAAAGCTGATCAACTCTCTCTTATAAGATTATAGCACCTTCAGACCTAAGCTTCTTTCCGTCACTCTGGATACAAAGTAACTGAAAAATGCTAGTACAAGATAGCAAGTTAAGACAACATTCATTCCATTGAAATTCTATATTGCTGCAATCAGAAGGTAAGAACTGGTGGTTCGTGAGGTCATTTGCTTGGTTACACGTGACTGAACTTGGAAGTTGATTCAAAGAGGATGTTTCTTAACCAAGTTCATGTTAAGGTTGCTAAGTAGTTACTACTTTGTACTTGTTCAGAGGAGAACATGAGACTATCTTTTTTGGTCCTGGAATAAAAAATCAATAACTTATAAATTCATGAATGGCAAAGCAACAGTAATTTTATTCGCACTTTCGAACTTATCAACAGACCTTCATCAATAACTAAGGCTTTATTGTGAAAATGAAATATTTTTTATCATAGCAAATGTTCAGAAGGATCAAGCGAGGACCAAGTGTTTGCATCCACAAAGCAATGAACACGATTTCGTGTTCAGTGTGCGAAGAAAATTTGAGTGATTAGACGTGACTGATTTGTAACCTAAGGTGCTCTTGAATCTGGTTTCAGTGTGATACACAAATTCTCTCTCTGCACAACATTCACCAGCTTTTTAATGGATGAATAGGTATTGAGATCAAACCACGACCAAACAAAAACAACCGTCACAGAGAACAACAGCAGACATAATCGTAGAGAATCAGAAAAGAATGTATGAATATGTAGGGAGATTAAGTACCTCTTTGGTCAAATTGTTGCAGCCAGAAACCGTCCTAGTACAAAGTCAGAGTTCTGAAATAAAACCATCGATATACAAGTATCAGTTACATAAACAATCGCGAGAGAAGGGATTATTGAAACAATCGCTTACGATTTCATTACTTTCTTCTTCGAAATTCAGAAAACACATCCATAGATAGAGAAGGGATTGTCAACCTACCGCAGAGGAATGGGGATAAAAGTCGCCTCGTGAGAGAAAAAAGTCGCCTAGGGTTCGCAGAGTGGAAGTCCTGTGATGACTACACAACGTGAGAAAACAAGCCTGACCTCTCACGAAGTCCCTGTGATGAGTAAACAACATGAGGGAAAAAAGATGAACAATTTGGTCTTTTTGGGGTATTTTTATGATAATTTTGTACATTTTATCAAATATTAGATATAGAGATCAAGGTCGAGAACAACAACATTGTATATTAACTGACCAATGATCCTACCACTGAAGAGTGGGACAAGAGTTTAATTTGAAATTTTTCACAAACCAAGAGGTTCTATGAACACTAAAAAGTCAGAATTTTGAAATAAACCATTGATATGCAAGTATCCGTTACATAAACAATCGCCTACGTTTTATAGCTGAGAAAATATTGAAACATTCCGTACTTTAACCGTTGATCTTGGAGAAGATGTAAATTCGCTGAAGTTTAAGATTGTCTTCGTGCAAATATTATTTTCATGCTTGCCTAAAGCAAGGGTTCCTAGGTCCATTGCACAAAATAATCAAAACCCATCTTGTAGACTGCTATGTAGCAAGGGTGCTTCTTGGAGGTCGCGCACCCAAACCTAGTGCCTCTAAGTGCTTCGGTGCTTTGTTGATACAATGTTTCTGAGCTCTTCAAAACCTTAAGTTTATTTCACCCATATCCTATCATCCTATAGGCTTTCCAGTTCTATACTAAGATACTAATAATTCAGCAATAGCAAAAGCTTAATCTCCAAGACATCTGTTGTACAATATGATCAGGGTCATCTTATTAATAAAAGAATCACGTGATTAGATAGCCAATCAAGTTAACTGCTAACCTGAGATCCTGTAACCAGCCTTGAGGCTTGAACTTCCAATAGTAGGTGGCTGTGTATTACGTTATGGCTGATGTTCTTCAAACTCCTTTAGTTGAAGAGCTATAGCCAATTGCAATCAGAACTGCAAAAAAAAACAAGAATTGAATGTGAAACTCGAAACCAAATAAGACCAACTCATGGACTGTGATTTCCTAACAGTGTTGAACACCAATTTGTGAAGCTTACGATTTCATTAGTTCTTCGTAACTCAGAAAACACATCCACACAGGGAGTAGGGATTGTACACGTACCGCAAAGGGATGGGGATAATCGACCGTGAGAGAGAGAAGTTGCTTAGGGTTCGAAGAGCCGAAGTCTGTATGAAAAAACGCGAGGAAAAAAAGTGCTGACATGTCAAGGGGTCCCTGTTCGGAAGTGTAAACAGTTTGGTTTATTTGGGGTATTTTTATGATAAGTTTGTTTATGAGAGGTCTATTTAGAATAAACCATCTTAGGAATCATTATTCCATCATTCACTCTTTTAAGATAGTAAAGATGTTTGATCTTTATGAAGGTCGCACCCGCCCACTTGACATTCACGTTGATGCTCTTTGTAATTAGAGAGTGAGAAGTTTATTAAGATAATCGACTCGTCTTGGTGGGCTGCTGTTGTTGAGATCGTTGTTTATTAGCATGGTCAACTCTATCTCTTTCACGTGTGCCTAACAAAATATTTAAGCTACATCCCTCATTGTCAGTTGATTTTGAGATGGAATGCCAAAGTTTGTTTGAAACATAAACGAATGAAATTTCTCATACTTGTCCATACTCAAACATATATTCACAGAAAACTCTAACCCCCTTCCCCTTCGCCGGCGGCGGCTCCTCCTTCATAGAGCTGCCGCCGGAATCCGCTCAAGCCCTCGCTCACTCCTCCGGTTGAAGCCCCTGCCGACGACACCGAAGCACTCCCACGACATCTCACCGCACCCACCGGCATCTAAAGAGGTCCTCCAACCCTCGCCGGCACGCAGCAGATCCGGAGAACTGGCTCCACGCCAGTAACGAAGTCCGGACCTGAAATACTCCATGGGTATTTTGTGATATTATTATAAGTGTTGGTGAAACAACCCGGGATCTCGGTTCAGGGTTAACGCGACAATCGATAACCAAAAGTAGATTATTAACTATTAAGTTTACATTTCGGTTAAAGTACATTACAAAATCTCGATAATAAGTACAATTTAAAACAAAACGTTTGTGATCTACTAAGTGATCTAACTTAACTAAACTTCTTCGTCTTGATACGCGTTCCAAACCCCACCTTGTTCGATGACCTGCGGTTTTAAAATGGCAAAAGCCGACGCAGTTTTGAAGAAATGATCAGTAAAAACTGAGTAAATACATACTACGACATGTAAAGCAACGAGTGGCACAGAAGAATGAGTTGAAACAAATCAAGAGATTTGAAAGAATTATAAGTAATATATTTGCGAACAACTTGGAACAATTATAATTAATCACGTAGCGTGAACTCTCAACTTTAAAACATTTATAAATCACGAGTATTCAAGATATTCTTAGCCAAGTAAAGTGTCAACAGTAAACAAGTCCATCTGAACTGATAACAATATTAATTCACGAGTAGCATATGCTTTTCAATTCATTTCATTAGATTAGGGCATATCAAGAGCCACAAACAACATCAATAAGTAGTCAATTTTTTAATTTCGACTTCAGTCAACAGTTTAATTTAGCTGAGACGTGTCAAGAGCCACCAGCAGGATTAATGTAAACAGAGGGATCACGAAATAATCACTAAGGGTTCCTTCTAGGGTCTATCAAACCCTATTTCACCCGAGCGTTAAGGGAGCCCATTCGTCAACCCCGCTCACAACATTAGCTAAAAGGCCTTAAGTGTCGACACCCCTATACCGTAGTGACCCTTACAAGTATAAGTAGCACTCTATAGCTCTATAAACCCCTTGGCCTCAATATCTTGATACATTTTGGCTCATCGGGGGCGGATTTGTGAACATTAACGTTCTATCCAATAATAAGAAGCATTGCTTCAATGGTCTTCGCCATAAGAAAATGGAGGATCGCTTGATGCCTCTCATAATAACAGTACTCTGTACATCGTCCTAAGTCTATTAGAGGTATTTTATTTCTTCTCTTTCACATAACCAGAATCGGAAAATCAAAATTTCACAAGTAATTTCCGAGAGTTCTCAAAGGAGATGAATAAAATAGTTTAACAACTTTTGAGCCGAAAACATGCATTCTCATACTATTTCATATAACCAACATTCATTTGAACATTAAACGCAAACACACATTTTGATAGGAAAAGGCCGTACATATGTACTTACCAATGCGCCAAGAACGGAGAAAATCAAAGCTAGCCCTCCGGCTATAACGCTCATCTCATATAAATCCGGGTCTCACGGTCAATGCAGCAGCAGAAAATAATATGCCTACTTGGTAGGAGCACAACGGCTGGATACAAACAAGTCAAGTATACAGTCTATTAGCATTTACCCTCTTCATGAGGTTGTATGCAAGAATGCAACGGAAATGCGGGTCATGCAAGCTAACTTGACCAAAATGCCCCGATACTTTGAAACTGTCCAGTACAGTCCCTGACTGTGCCTGGACCCCAAATTACACCCATACTGGCCCAAAAAACATCCGAGAATGACTCTTAACTCTCCCATATGAACTTAGCAACGAAATCTACAACTTTCAATAAATTGCACTTAGGCCCCTAAAGTTTTCTTAAATTGCAAAAGGACCCCAACTATTGATTTGGTCACTCCCGAGTCAAATACTTCCTTCTTAAGGCTCCAAGTATCCTTCTAAGTCAGGTTGTTGGTCTCCAAACATTAACTTTGTTCAAATGCAAAGTTTTAATTAATTGCACATAGGCCCCAGAAGTTTAGCAAAACTGCAAAAAGACCCCCACATTTGACTTGGTCAACCCTAGCCCAGAATTACATACAAGTACTCCAAACACGCATACAAGACATGCTGACAAACTCCAAGTTACTAAACTAACCTCAATTCAAAGTTTATGTGAAATGATTATTTTGCCCCTCCTATACAGTTCAGTCAAACTAGGGTTTTCGAAAAGTCAAACTTGGTCAAACTTGATATATAGACTCAGAATATGAATACGAGCAAGTTTCGTGAAGAACACTAAGGCTAGAAATGTCATTTAGAGTGTCGAATTCAAAAGTCAAATATAGAAGAAAATCGACTCAACTAGTCAACTTTAGAGCTGATTTGTAATCAATTGAGGGGGATACTTGAAAAACTGAGAATAGGGTTTTGAAGATGATAGTTCAAGGAATCCAGAACATATTTGAACTCCTAGAAACTCTAAGTACTCAAGGAGATATCGCTAGTCAAAGTTGGATGAAAATCACGATTCAATACTTAGACAAATTTGATAGTGCTTCGCGAGTTCAAACTAGCAACTTTAGGCTCGTTTTGTGAGAAATCCGTTATAAATTTGAAGATGACCCAGAGACGATGAAATTTAGTATTATGTATCAGCTTTACACAGGAGAAAACAAATCTAAATTTCATTAAGTTTTGAAGAAGATACAATGGTTAGAAAATGGGTGTTTCACCATAGGATTCTATACTTAGAAAATTTTCAGCTTTTAATGGTTCAAAAACACATCCAACCAGCCCTATTCAAGGCCAAATTTAGACAGGTTAGACTTGAAATCAAACAAAGAAATCTTAATGAAAGTTGTGGAGCTATGTCCAGGCTTTCCAGAAAGGTAAGAATCATCCAAAACGGATTAAAAACGAAGAAGATACAAGCATTTGAACAGGGGAGGTTTTTGTACCAAAACACATGAACACCAAGAACACATTCAATAACTTCACTTTCCCCTAACTTTAGCTCGGATTTAGACACGATTAGAGATCGAATTGGACCAAGAAATAAACACGAAAGTTGGAGTACTACATGCAGGGAATCCAAAGAAAAAAAAATCATATCAAGACATCAAGTATCGAGAGAGTTATCGTCTCATGAACAGGGGAGGTTTTCAAGCCGGAAAACTCAACATGCACGAATCAAACCCGTAAAATTTGTTGTTACACTCGTGTTTAGGTGATCTAAATGTGTTCTAGACGTGATTAGGATCATGCTCATGCTTTCAATCGATCAAAACAAGCAAGAAAAAGGGGTTGTACCAAGCTCTGCGGATTCCGGCGGCCATGGCGGATTCCGGCGACCCACGGCTTGGTTTCCGTCGATTTCGGGCGTACCCAGGAGCTTCTGGGTTGTCCACGACCATCTGAGACCTCGTTGCAACCGTCGGGAGGGAAGGAATGGCCAAGAACCGAAGGAAATCACCAAATCCGTCGCCCGCCGCCGTCCCCGTCGGGTTTCAAGCCCAGAAACCGGCGAACCTCCATTTCGGCGATTAAGCGACCTTCAAGTAGCGTCCTGGAATCGTCTTGGCACAAGGATCATGAATATGGGTCTTATTACCACTGAATTACAACGAGGAGGAAGAATTGGACAGATTAAGGGCTAGGGTTCTTCAACTTCAAAACCCGATTGCTCTCTCGATACCCAACCAAACTTTGAATTGATTTGTGCGTTTTGATCGGCGGACCGAGGGGGTACTGCGGTAGGAGCAGGTTTTGATTTGGAGGAAGGGAGAGGTGGTTTCCTTGGTGGTGGTGGTGGTTTCATGGTGGATGTGGTGGTGTTCTTGGTGGTTGAGGAGGGAGAGGGGAAAGAAAAACAAAATGGTGAGAAGCTGATGAAATTATCTGCTGAGAGATGATGATAGAGATGTTGGGTGTTGCCAACTCATAGCAATTTTGTGAAAACACTTAGGACAAGTGTCCATCATGCATAGGGGTTAGAAGTGTAGTTTTTCAAACTTTAGTGTATAAACTAGAATTAGAGCTTCTATTTACTTTCAGATAATTGCACAACCACCCCGAACATCTCTAGTGCTCCAAAATCATTATAACGACTCCCAAATATTGCAAACACTCCGAAGTTCCAACTTTAAAGCCGTAACAAAATATTTACAAATTCGCCCCCAGAGTCTTGATATTGCACTAAGAATTCTCTCGAAAATTAGGGGTGTTACAGTTGGGGAGTTAATTTAATTGTCGAGAGTTAATTATAATGGTTACGAGAGTTTGGGGGATCTTTGTGACTTTATCCAAGAGTTTTAGTGTCTTTTACTTGAGTTTGGGGGGAGGTAGTTGTCTTTTGGCAAAAATAAAGGGGGGGGAGGAAAGTGTCTTTGACCCAATTTTTCTTCCTACGTAAAGTTTCCTAATTCAAGAGGGTTTCCTTCCTTATGAAGTTGATTTTTTTTCCAACTTTCATAAAACCCTCAATCTCCCTATTTCTCTATATCTCTCTCACGTCTCTCCCTCTCTCACCCGACCCTCTCTCTCTCACTCTCTCGGCTCTCTCTCTCTTCCCCGACGGCAACAACCATCGCCACCGCCGCCGTCTCTCTCTTCCTCCGATCAGGTAATCTCTCTCTTTATTTTCTTTTCTCTTGTTGATCTCTTGTTCTCTTGATCACTTGTTTATGATTCATGTACGTTGCATGTGATCTTCAATTTTCAGTTTGATATTGTTAGGTTAATTATTCATATATTCGTAGGATTGAGATCAAGTTTTAGGGTTTATCATGTTCATGGGTTATGGGAAAAACCCTAGTTTGGAACAGACGTTTGATTTAAGCGATTTGAGTGATTTGATGATCATATAGTATGTGGGTAGTAATTGGATTTTATGTGGGAATTCATGTTATATTAGGTTTTGTATGAATATAAGATGAACTAGATGCTTGGGAGAAAAGTTTCATGGAAATTGATAATTCCCGTATGTGTATTTTGGGTGAAATTGGAAACTTGAAACTAGTGTAACTTTTGATCCAGGAATCGAAATTCGGATCCGTTTGAGGCTAAACTTATTATTCAGAATGTTTTGAATCCAATGAAATTGTTTTTAAACCATGTTCTGTTTGGGAAACTTGAGTAATAAATTGGTGGAGTTAGGATTGGTTATGTATGCTTTAGGTTAGAGGATTTTCGGGCAAGGTTTTGGGCTTTGTTTTGAAGTATGAATTAAGTGGGATGTTAGGTTGGTGTTAGAACCCTAAATCATTGACTATCATATGCATATAGCTAGTATAGCAAGTGTATTGCTAGAATATTTTGTTTAATTAGAATATTGTTACGTGTAGGTGACAAGTTCGTCGACGACGAGTACGTAGAGTACTTTGATTGATTGCGATAGTTGGATTTGCTTTGAGGTAAGGAAACATGCCATCCCTAGTGTGCATATCTCTTTCGTGTCAAATGAATACTTTGATTTGTTACGTCTCAAAATGTGTTTACGTGCTACATGACTTGAAATACATGATTTCGGCTTGTTAAATGATTTTGCTGAAAACATTACCATGATATTAACGAACTATAACGTAAAGTGGAAGAAGTTGTGAGGGGCCATTATTATTATTATCTTTGGACGTCTTGGTTGCGGTCCCGTCCCTTTTTTTTGGCCCGGTTGCAAATCCCCGGATAGCGGCATGTACTCACTCCTCTGGCCGTTTGCAGTCTTAGGGGGGTGTCGACACTTACGGTCATGGAAGTTGTGGTTTATTTGAGTTCCCCCGTCACAACGAATTAATAATGATGGATGTTGGTTTTGTTAGTGGAAAAAGAGTTAAAGTGTGATTTTGGATTACCTAATGATTATGGAATTGGTTGGAAATGTTATGGAATTGGGAACTCTCATGTTTTCCTACAAGGGTCAACTTTATTTCAGTTGTGTTTTGAGAAAAACTCTTACTTGTAAATGAGACTTTGTTTAACAGTTATCCCATCATCATTTTACATGTTTGGGTGTTTTCTTACCAGTATTTCATGCTGATTTTGTACTGTGGTGTTTCTTTTTTATTCCGCACCACAGGTTTATAGGATGGTTATCTGGCGTAGAAGGGGACGTGTATCATCATATGGATAACTAGTATTTTATTTTGAATTTGAACTCTTTAGTATTTCAAACACTTTAGTTTGTTTTATGCCCGGTTTGAGGCTAGAATAATTTGGATTGTAATAACGGTTAGTTTTAATTTATTGTTGTGGATGTTTTTGCTTGAGAACCATGTTATAAAATCTCCTTGTATCCGGGTTTAATCTCGGGTACGTAGTGACATCCCCTGGCCTCCGTCTTTGGCCATTTGGGGGTGTTACATGTGGTATTAGAGCCGGCATTTCAAAAAGGAAATCGAAACTTGTTAGCGTAACTAAAATGAATATAGGAAAAATAACTAAAATTTGACAAGCCGTTAGAATTTGGGTAGTATGGATAGGACTATTATGTGTAAGTGTTTAGAAAATTGGATAGAAAGCAAGTATTTCCACCCACCCATTCCTAACTAAGAGCCTTAGCCTATCTGAGACACTAAGAGATCGGATTGTTGAGGCGTTTCATTGGATTTCGGGTTGGAAGCCTACTTTTAAGGCATGTTGTTGGGAAATTTCTTCAAGAGTCTTGTGATTATCAATTTGGAGCCTTGGGGATAATTATTGGTTTGCGAAGAGTAGTCATTTTGTTTACGACATATATTTGTGGAGCAAGATACTTATGGAGTTGTTTTCTTTTGTGGATGGTCGTAACCAAAACCACCGCTGGGAAACGTGTGGTTCCCGTTAAGAAGCACCCGGTTGTGACACCTTGGGTCGAGGGTGAAGATCTCACGACTTTTCGTGATCGCGTCGTTCAGTATTGTGAGCAAAAGTTCGTTGCATTGGAGTTTCCTCGGTACCGTAATCCAGCTTTTCAGGCATATTATATGGTGAAAGCACTTCCAACAGGACCTATGTTTGGATACATTATAGCAAAGTATAGTGATCTCATGGACAATATCAACAGAATGAACTCTAGGGACTATCTCTACCAATGCGAATGGATGGTGAGCGCCGATTTCATATGCAAGTTGTTGATGGAGGTTCACATGAAGTGGCAAGGATATACGGTAATTAAAGTGAATCCTATTGAAGCCAAGGAGGTGATAGTTATAGACTCTAGTGATAATGAAGAAGTGATCGTTGTAGACTCTAGTGACGATGAGGAAGCCGAAGAGGATTGGAAGATGTCGATGAATTGAAACAGCCCGAAGGACCACGGTTCATAGCTAGTACAATTCAACCAAATCCTAATTACATTATTTATAAACAAAAAGGAGAAACCCTCCAACAACGTTTGGAAACAAAAAAATAACAATGACTAAAAGTCTGAAATGTCTAAGTGACGAAATGAAAACTAAACTTTATTTGCTGATAAAATCCTAAGCTTCAACGTGTGCACGTTTCCCCCGCCTCAATGCCAACCTGCGGGTTTTACAATAGACAAAGCCGACCGCAGGAAAATTTTAATTAGTAAAAACTAAGTAAGTATATACCACAATACGTAAACAAGAGTTTTTGGCTCAAGATACACACGATTTGATAAAATTCCATTTGAAAGATGCCAAGAGTAATTGATAAACTCAGTGATAGTAAACCAGGGATGAAGGAAAATTGGGCATATGGAACAGTAACCAAGATCCAGATTTTAGTGTTCGGTTTGGTTGAGGCGTAGCCTACGAGCCCCAACAGGTACGATGTGGACAGAGAGGTCACGATGCAATAAATCATAATAAAGGGGTGCATTCTTGGAATATACCAATTTCTCCCCGGACGTTAGTAGATAGCCCAACGCTATCCCGCCCAAACCATTCTAATGAGACCTTAAGTGTCGACACCCCTATACAGTCATGACCTAAACATGCATAGGTAGTACTCATAGATTCCACGATAAATAAGAGGGTAAGTACCCTAAAGGGGAATCAACTCACATGTGTCCCCGGCCTTAGCCTTCACGCACATCCTCTGCACATCGTCCTAATTATATTATCGTACTTTCATCGATTTAACATGCTAGAGATTTAGTTTCCGATTTCCACAATAACCAAGTATTTTACAAGGAGGAACAATTTATAACTTTGGGGATAACACACGCCAAATACATTTTGGCAGTTAAGATATTGTGCATATAGACTTACTTGGATTGAAGAAAGCTCCACACACACAAGCAAGCACGGAACTAGTAATCGTAGCACGGACCGTCAAAGAACTGATCGTCTACGAACTCGGAATCTACAATTATCACATAATCCTAATATTAATACAATTTCATGTGCACGACAAAAGTAAATACAATGCCCTATATGCAAATGCAATCCAAATTCCCCAACCAGTTTCCAATTCCATTTACACGACTCTAATATTAGAAAAGCATCCTAATTTATAAAGTTGTGATATTAAATAAAATAATAATAATAATAATGATAAACTAAAATAATAGAAATAAACTTTAAACAATTTAGCTATATTCTTAAAAATCTAATTTAGAACTAGTTATTTAGAAATATACTAGTTTTCAAGAAAGTTATTTTATTTATTAAAAGAGTAAATATCTAATGGTAAACAATATATAATCTTGAAATAAACGCAATGTAAAGCTATGTATTATCTTAAGAAAATACACTTTTATTTATTAATAAATATTTGTTTATATTAATAAAACTCTCTTTAAAAAAATTATACTATAAAAAAAACTTAATATCAAAATTCATAATGAAGAAACTAATTAATTAGAATTAATATTTAATACATAAAACACTAATTATTAGTATAAGGATAATAAACTAAAAACAGATTGTAATTAACAACTAAAAACCCCCCAAAGTTTCTGGAATGTACAACCACCTCCCCATCAGACTTCAAAATAGACAAAACGACCCCCAATTTCAATTATCTTCTTCAATTACACTCTCTTCTCCAAATCAACCACTGCAACCTCACATTCTTACCAACCCAAATCAACTACTGGTTCATATGAACTAACTGTGTAATTGGGGGCATTTGATTAGAATTAGAAGTCAAAAGAGGGTTGATGTGGTTACCGATTGAAGAAGGGCAGAGTGGAGAAACGACGGCGGCGACGACGGTGATGTCGCTGCTGCTGCTGCTAGCGGTGGTCGCCGGGATTTGAGGACGACGGTGGCGTGAGGGTGACCGGACGGTGGACGGAGCAGAAGAGACGTTGGCGGCGTCGGGTTTGCGTCGGGTTTCTCCCGGGTCGGAACCGGGTCGGCAAAAAAACAGAGCCGTCGATGGCTCTGTTGGTCCTGGCTGGTTCGTCGGGGAAGAAGAGGGAGGGGAGGCGAGTTCGAAGGCTGGTGGTCTTCGCCGGAATTTGCAGAGAAGGTGGTGGTGTTGGCGGTGATTTGTCGAACAGGGGAGTGGGTTTCTTGGCTTCAGCGAGAATAGAGGGTGAGATGGAGGGCGACGAGGAGGAGAGGGGTGTTGATATAGTTGACTGGAGATCGAAATAGAGGGGAACGTGGGTGAAATCGTGGAAGAAATCGAGGGGAAGAAATGGGGAAGACGTTGAGGAGATTTCGGAGTTCACCGTTGCGGTGAGAACCAGTTGGTGCAGGTGGGTTCTCCACCTGTTTAAGGAAAATGCACTTTAACCCCCCCCCCCCCCCACATCTATTTTGAGAAAACTACAACCGCATCCCCCAGTTTCAGAAATAATGATTTTAACCTCAAATTTGTAAGAATAATACTCTAAATACCCTATTAAAATATAGGGGTATTACATGAATACCCTGAGATTGAGGAAGATCCCATGGAGTATGAAGAAAGTGAAGAAGACCCAAGTGAAGGTGAAGAGCACGAGTATGATGCCGATGAAAGCGATGAGGACGAGGATTAAGCTTGTTAGAATTATTTAGATTTCCTAGACTCGATGCATTTTGAGTTTTATTATTGGTTTGGATAAGGCTATGATGCCAAGCAATAATCTGAAGTTTTTAGAATGATTTTTGAATAGTCACTTTCGGGCTAGAGTTAAATTTTTAGTGTTTTACTTTAGGATGATGAATAATATTTATGCTTTGAGGACCCGATTAGGGAGTTTAATAAATTTAGTTCTGATTTTGGAGTATGATTTGATGAATTAAGGTTATTTTGTGTTTTTTTATCATTGATTAAGTGCATAGAAAGTGTTCATGAGGTTAGAACGCGAAAACTTTGATATTTGGTGTTGTTGATTGTGCGCAGCAGTGAGTTTTTTTTGAAGCAGACGTATTCAATTTTAGAGTTATTTTTCCCTGAATTTTTCCCAGAAAGTAGACATATCCATGTATCTACCATAAAAATTTCAGCCCTATATGAGTTCTGGGGAATTAGTTACGAATTTTCAAAGTTGGTGGTTCAGTAGCAGAATTGCAAAATGACTAGCTGTAGCATTTTTGATGTTTACCTATCTTCCAGATCTTTTTTTTTATCTCAAATTTTTATTACAGCTAGTAGACATGTTTCGATAGCTATGGGAGAAATCCTAGCTCGTTTTGAAAATTTAAAGTCAGTTTAAAACCTTTCAAAGTCAGAATTTCTGTTCTGGTGGTCTGTGACAGCAGCTGTAGTATTTTCAGTGTATCTCGAGTTCTACAATTGATTTTGAGTTAATTATTCTTGATTATGAAATTAGACTCAGAGAGGTTGTTGCACACCAAATTTCATAATTTTGCTTGTCCTATTGATCCTTTTTCCCAATTTTTGAAGAAGAATGACGAAATGAGACGTGATCAGCATATGTGTAGATGTATGTGTAATTGATGTAAATTATGATCAATGTGTGACATTACTTGTTTAATTGTGCACTACATGCCATATATGCATAATTATTTGTACTTCTTGATACTTTATAAGTAATACAATAGGCTATAGTTTAGGGATTATGACTGATAGGCCACATCAATACTACACCAGAAGAAATTGTCAAGTACCGATGGCACACCAAACAACAACAACAACATGGAGCAATTCTTTGCTCAAATCGCTCAAATGAACCAAGGAGAACCGAATGCAGCTAACTGGGCGAAGAAAGTGGCTGACATGAAGCCTGGGAACTTTACAGGCAATGAGAACCCTGTTGAGCCGAAATCTGGATCGATGTGTTGGATAAGATCCTAGAGCTAGTTGAGTGCCCCGGGAACCGCAAGGTCGTTTGCGCGACGTTCTACCTGAAGAACGGGGCCAACATATGGTGGAGGAACTCACGTCAAAATTTCTTGGCTCAACCCAACTTCAAATGGGAGGCTCTAAGGAAGAGACAATACCTTTTAAGGTTTAGTAGTTTTTCAGTGTGCCCCAAGGCCCAAGAAGAGGTTATTTGGTAGCGACCCTGTCTTAGAATGAGACTCTAGGTTTAGATTACCTTTAGTGCACATGTATTGTTTGTGAAGAAGAAAGACGGAAGCTTGAGGTTGTGCATTGACTATAGAGAGTTGAATAGCGCAACGATCAAGAACAAATACCATTTACCCCGAATTGACGACTTGTTCGATCAGTTGCAAGGGGCGAGTGTTTTCTCAAAGATAGACTTGAGATCAGGGTATCACCAGCTTCAGATAACCGAGAAGGACATCCCGAAGACAGCCTTTAGAACGAGGTATGGACATTACGAGTTTACAGTTATGCCTTTTGGGTTAACTAATGCTCCTACAGTATTTATGGATCTAATTAATTGTGTTATGAGGACGTTTCTGGATCGTTTCATGGTCGTCTTTATTGATGACATCCTTGTTTATTCAAAGAGCGTGGAAGAACACGAAGAACATCTCAGAGAAGTGTTAGAAACTTTGAGACATGAGAAGTTGTATGCTAAACTCTCGAAGTGTGAGTTTTGGTTAAAGCATGTTCCATTTTTGGGCCACATAATTTCGAAGGAAGGAATATCCGTAGATCCAGGAAAGATTTCAGCAGTTAAAGATTGGCTAACTCCGAAGAATGTGTCCGAAGTAAGAAGGTTTATGGGATTAGCAGGATATTACATGCGTTTTGTAAAAGATTTCTCGAATATAGCTAGACCACTGACTACGCTAACCAAGAAGACGGTAAAGTATAAGTGGAGCGACGATAGTGAATAAGCATTCCAGACATTGAAGGAAAAGTTGACTACAGCACCTGTGATAGCTTTACCCAATGATTCTGGCGAGTTTGACGTTTACAGTGACGCGTCGAAGAAGGGTTTATGATGCGTGCTTATGCAAGAAAGGAGGGTTGTTGCCTATGCTTCAAGACAACTGAAAGTTCATGAAGAGAACTATGCTACGCATGACTTAGATCTTGCAGCAATAGTTTTCGCACTGAAGATATGGAGACATCACCTATATGGATCAGTGTGTAGATTGTATACTGACCACAGCAGTATCAAGTACATCTTCACGCAGAAAGAGCTAAATAACAGGCAAAGACGTTGGTTAGAAGTCATAAAGGATTATGATTTGCGTATCCAATACCACGAAGGGAAGGAAAACGTAGTAGCAGATGCGTTAAGCCAAAAATCGAGCCATGCTTTAGATACTATGCTAGTTTTGCCAGATCGTCTATGCCGAGAGTTCCGAAAGCTCGAGATTGAATTAGTGGAACAAGGTGGAATAAAGTATATCCTTGGGAATGTGTCATTTGTACCAGATGTCTTAGAAAAAATAAGGAGCAACCAGCCAGGAGATGTGAAGTTGGAAAGTATAAAGAAGAAGATGGCAGAAGGTCAAGCAAAGGATTTAAAGATCCATGAAGATGGAAGTATCCGCTACAAAGGGAGATGGTGTGTACCACACAAGTGTGTGGAAACCAAGGAGAAGTTGATGCGTGAAGCGCATTACACACCCTACTCAGTACATCCAGGAGGTGACAAACTTTATAAGGACACGAAGAAGATGTTTTGGTGGCCAAACATGAAAAAAGAAGTAGCAGAATTTGTGGCAAAATGTCTAACTTGTCAAAAGGTGAAGTTTGAACATAAGAGAATGAGAGGCTTAGTTCAACCATTGGACGTGCCAGTTTGGAAGTGGGATTAAATTTCGATGGATTTTGTGACTGCTTTACCGACATCGAAGAATTGACTGAATCAGATTTGGGTCGTAGTTGACAGATTGACCAAGACAGCAAGGTTCATTCCAATGAAAGATACATGGAATATGGAACAAAGAGCCGATGCGTATATGAAGAACATTGTCAAATACCACGGAGTACCAAGCTCTATAGTTTCCGACAGAGATCCCAACTTTCTTTCTCACTTCTGAAAGCACTCCAGGAGGCATTGGGAACACAGTTGAAATTTAGCACGACATTCCACCCTGCTACGGATGGACAAACCGAGAGGACAATTTAGACTTTGGAGGATATGCTAAGGTCGTGTGTTATGGATTTTCAAGGTTCATGGGTTGATAGATTACCTTTGATAGAATTTTCCTACAACAACAGTTACCATGCCAGTATTGGGATGGCACTGCACGAGGCGTTGTATGGAATAAAATGTAGAACACCACTGTGCTGGAGCGACATAAGCGAGACAATAGTAATTGGTCAACAACTAATCGAAGAGATGACAGATCAGGTGAGAGTTTTCCAGCAGCGAATGAAAGCAGCTCAGGATAAGCTCGGGATAGACAAAATTCCTACGCTGATCAGAAAAGGAGACCGTTGGAATTTCAAATTGGAGAAAATGCATTTCTTAAGGTTTTACCTACTAAAGGAGTCATGAGGTTCAATCAGAAAGGGAAGTTGAGCACGAAATTCATTTGACCATATGATGTCACAGAGAAGATTGGAGAAGTGGCTTATCGATTGGATCTACCATCGAATTTGGGTCGTGTTCATAATGTATTCCGCGTATCTACGTGCCTGACCCATCTCATGTGTTGGATCCCAAACCAGTAGAACTGGACCCGTCTTTGAGTTATGAAGAACATCCTGTCAAGATTCTAGACACCAAGACAAGAGACACCCGCAACAAGAGTGTTAAGATTGTAAAGGTCTTATGGACAAATCACCTCACTAAAGAGGCAACTTGGGAAGCGGAGGATGATATGAGGAAGAAGTACCCTCACCTGTTTGACGAGGTACCTTGAGTTCCGAGGACGTCACTCCGCTAAGGGGGAGAGGATGTAACCCTTCGGTTTTCAATACAGTATTACTTATAGTATATTGCATATCATTCATGACCTTAGGCTTGCATTTAGTAGTTGTACAATTGAGGGGAGGTGCATACCTTATTGTGGTTAAGGTTTGGTTTAAACTTCGAGGACGCAGTTCTCGTTAAGGAGGGAGGTTTTAGCTTAAACTTCGAGGACGAAGTTCTCTTTAAGGAGGGAAGGATGAAATACCCCGTTTTGTGACTATGGGTATTTTGTAAAATTATTATAAGTGTTTGGGAGTTAATTTAGTTGTTGAGAGTTAATTATAATAGTTAAGAGAGTTTGGGGGATCTTTGTGACTTTAATCCAAGAGTTTTAGTGTCTTTTACTTGAGTTTGGGGGAGGTAGTTGTCTTTTGACAAAAATAAAGGGGGATAAGTGTCTTTGACCCAAATTTTCTTCCTACGTAAAGTTTCCTAATTCAAGAGGGTTTCCTACCTTCTGAAGTGGATTTTTTTTCCAACTTTCATAAAACCCTCAATCTCCCTATTTCTCTCTATCTCTCTCACGTCTCTCCCTCTCTCACCCGACCCTCTCTCTATCTCACTCTCTCGGCTCTCTCTCTTCCCCGACGGCAACAACCACCGCCACCGCCTCCGTCTGTCTCTTCCTCTGATCAGGTAATCTCTCTCTTTCTTTTCTTTTCTCTTGTTGATCTCTTGTTATCCTGATCACTTGTTTATGTTTCATGTACGTTGCATGTGATCTTCAATTTTTAGTTTGATATTGTTAGGTTCATTATTCATGGATTCGTAGGATTGATAATCAAGTTTTAGGGTTTATCATGTTCATGGGTTATGGGAAAAACCCTAGTTTGGAAGAGACGTTTGATTTAAGCGATTTGATGATCATAGTATGTGGGTAGTAATTGGATTTGATGTGGGAATTCATGTTATATTAGGTTTTTTATGAATATAAGATGAACTAGATGCTTGGGAGAAAAGTTTCATGGAAATTGATAATTCCCGTATGTGTATTTTGGGTGAAATTGGAAACTTGAAACTAGTGTAACTTTTGATCCAGAAATCGAAATTCGGATCCGTTTGAGGCTAAACTTATTATTCAGAATGTTTTGAATCCAATGAAATTGTTTTTAAACCATGGTCTGTTTTGGGAAACTGGAGTAATAAATTGGTGGAGTTAGGATAGGTTATGTATGCTTTAGGTTAGAGGATTTTCGGGCAAGGTTTTGGGCTTTGTTTTGAAGTATGAATTAAGTGGGATGTTAGGTTGGTGTTAGAACCCTAAATCATTGACTATCATATGCATATAGCTAGTATAGCAAGTGTATTGCTAGAATATTTTGTTTAATTAGAATATTGTTACGTGTAGGTGACAAGTTCGTCGACGACGAGTACGTAGAGTACTTTGATTGATTGCGATAGTTGGATTTGCTTTGAGGTAAGCAAAAATGCCATCCCTAGTGTGCCTATCTCTTTCGTGTCAAATGAATACTTTGATTTGTTACGTCTCAAAATGTGTTTACGTGCTACATGACTTGAAATACATGATTTCTACTTGTTAAATGATTTTGCTGAAAACATTACCATGATATTAATGAACTATAACGTAAAGTGGAAGAAGTTGTGAGGGGCCATTATTATTATTATCTTTGGGCGTGTTGGTTGCGGTCCCGTCCCTTTTTTTGTGGTCCGGTTGCAAGTCCCCGGATAGCGGCATGTACTCACTCCTCTGTCCGTTTGCAGTCTTAGGGGGGTGTCGACATTTAAGGTCATGGAAGTTGTGGTTTATTTGAGTTCCCCCGTCACAACGAATTAATAATGATGGATGTTGGTTTTGTTAATGGAAAAAGAGTTAAAGTGTGATTTTGGATTTCCTAATGATTGTGGAATTGGTTGGAAATGTTATGGAATTGGGAACTCTCATGTTTTCCTACAAGGGTCAACTTTATTTCAGTTGCGTTTTGAGAAAAACTCTTACTTGTAAATGAGACTTTGTTTTACAGTTATCCCATCATCATTTTACATGTTTGGGTGTTTTCTTACCAGTATTTCATGCTGATTTTGTACTGTGGTGTTTCTTTTTTATTCCGCACCACAGGTTTATAGGATGGTTATCTGGCGTAGAAGGGGACGTGTATCATCATATGGATAACTAGTATTTTATTTTGAATTTGAACTCTTTAGTATTTCCTAATGATTATGGAATTGGTTGGAAATGTTATGGAATTGGGAACTCTCATGTTTTCCTACAAGGGTCAACTTTATTTCAGTTGCGTTTTGAGAAAAACTCTTACTTGTAAATGAGACTTTGTTTTACAGTTATCTCATCATCATTTTACATGTTTGGGTGTTTCTTACCAGTATTTCATGCTGATTTTGTACTGTGGTGTTTCTTTTTTGATTCCGCACCACAGGTTTAGATGATGGTTATCTGGCGTAGAAGGGGACGCGTAATAACGGTTAGTTTTAATTTATTGTTGTGTATGTTTTTGCTTGAGAACCATGTTATAAAATCTCCTTGTATCCGGGTTTAATCTCGGGTACGGAGTGACATCCCCTGGCCTCCGGCTTGGGCCATTTGGGGGTGTTACAGGACCCCCCCCCCCCTCTTCGTCGTCCAGAACCTCTTCGAAGCTGTAAGGACTCCGGTTTGTGTCTTCATCTACCCCGCCTTCCTCTCGTGCTTGCATTCCCGTGCCGCCGCCGTCGTTCTTGGATGCCTTGAAGCCCGGCGCCCACCACAGACGTCGTCCGCTGCCGCCTCCTTGTCGCTGCTCACCCCTCCCCGGTCTCTGCCTTGGCGGTTCTCTGGTTCGTATTCCGTTGCCCCTGCCCCTTTGTGTTTTGCCTCCTTCTGTTACCCTCTCCCCCTCCCCCCCCCCCCCCCCCCTCGAGTTTGGATCTAGATCTGTGGTGGCTGTCCTCCCCCCACCCCGGTTGTGGGGCCGGCCCTTCCCCCTCTCCTAGGCTGAATCTACGGCCTTGAAGAGCCCCCCCGGGGCAGTCCCCTCACAGCCCACCGACACCACCATGCTACATCCAACCCCCCGGTCCCTGGGTGACGTTCAGGACCATTCACAGGGCTGCCGTTCCCCGCGCCGTTTCCTTGCCGCCGTTTTTGTGGGTGCTTTGCTTCGGGCTTTGGAGGCTGTTTTTGGCCGGGCTCTCTTGCCTTGCAACTGGCTGTCTGTTTTTGGTTTGGAAGCGTTTTTGGGCATGTTTCTCCCTGTTGTTCCATTTGATTTTGGGCCGGTTTTAGGCCCGTTGGGGATTTAGGAGGCTCTTGGACCTCACTGGTCGTTTCTCTGCTTTGGGTAGTTTTTGGGGGCCTTTGAGCTCGTATCCCATTAGGTTAGAATGTTGTTTTTTATGGAGTGACTAGGTTGGAAAGTGGTTTTTGCTTTGTTTTCTTTTGTCGCCTTGTCTTGTTTCTACGTTTCGTTAGGGGTATGCCCCTAATTGTCTTGTAACCGTCTAATTGAAATGAAATCTTTCGCTGCATGTGGAAAAAAAACACATTGACTTTTAAGTGCTTTTGCGAGTGAGGAAACTTAAGAGCAATGTGCGCATGTGAGGAAGCTGGATAAGTAAAAGAGAGTATTCAACAAATAGTAATACAGTTCTTTTACTAGTAAATTGTACGAGTGTTGCATGTGAGAGTGTTCTCTAGGAACATAATTTTATTTTATGAAATAGTTCAGTTAATTTCTGTCTTGTCACTCTACTTCAGGAGTATAGGAGGTTGGAAGGTAAGGTGATCTAATATATTATAGGTTACAGAACATTTGAGATTAAATTTTATACATCATTATGTAACTTAAGGATTAGGCAACTTGGAAAAACAAACGAAATTCTTTCACTCAGGCATAGGTGATATGAATATTGGCAGGACCAACCAATGCACTCCGGATAGTCACGAGTCAGATAGCCTAAAGCATGAGGATGAGCCACTTAAAATGTGTCGCTCTAGTCCACTCCGAAAAAGCACTGGAATTTTGAGGCATAAATTAAATAAAATTCACGAGTTTTTAAATTCATAGAGCACATATTATACAAACGTAGAGAGTTATTTGACTGCATTACCGCATTAGCAATGCGTCTTAAACCAAAACTTCCATTTAACTTTAAAATTATTTCACACAAAATAGTACAGGAAACATCATACATAGAACTTTACTTGTCAGAGTACAGCAACAGATAACCTGCATAAAAATTTCATGTAACAGTTCCAATGGCAACAATTTCTTTTTAATAGGGGAGGCTTCGAATGAACTCACTCCTCTTAATTGGGCTTCTTCACTCAAATTCTCAGTGGCATGCTTTCTCTAAGGTGCTTATGGTGTGACAAATCAATATTCTTCTTCATAACCCAGAGAATCCTCAAACTGATAACTCCATTTTGGAGATCAGGATCCCGTCCGTGTCAGCATACAGCCATTCTCCGTCGGTCATTCTAGTCCCTGCAAAAGTCACAGGTACATGTTTCTCTCCCATGCCTTTCTTGTTAGCTTTCATCGGATGGGAAGCGAGAGCCCTCACGCCAATATCACAACCGTTGATTTCATCAACGTCTCTTATGCATCCATTAACTACAATACCAGCCCATCCATTGTTTTGTGCCTGGACTACTGGATTGCCCCCAAGTATGGCACATCGCAGGCTTGCACCGCCATCGACGACAAGAACTCTGCCATTTCCCTTCTCCTCTAGAAACTCGCGAACCAAAACATTGTCCTCGAACACTTTCAGAGTCACAATTGGTCCTGAGAAGACTTGGCGGCGGCCATATATCTGGAAAATTGGCTGTAGTGCTCTGAGCTCTCCGCTGACAATGAGTTGAGGGTTTGCATCACAAACTTCAGCAGTAGTAACGAGGGCCATCCTATGAAATGAACCTTTATGAAAAGACCAATTTATCATTAAGATTGATGTCAGCGTAAGCATCATTATGATCATGACTGAAGAATATTGAGCAAGTATGCTGTTAAAATAAAATAACTGCCGAGTGAACATGTTAATCAGAAAGTGGGCACATTTCACATGTCATTGCCAAAATGATTAGTACAAAGAGGGCATGAAGTACATGTCTTCGAACATGTCCATCAATATTGGTTACCTCAGAGTGCAGTAAGTAACCTTCTGCTTGAGAAGTAGTTCAAAAACAGCCAGTTCAATTTCAGAGGCCACCTTTGGGCAAGTAGTTCAATGGCAGCCAGTTCAGTTTCAAAGGCTACCTTTGAAACACAGTGGCGGAGTCAGGAATTCTCTTGACGGGGACACGATTATGTTACCAACCAAAGTCCATAAAATTATTTGTGCATTGTAGATGAGCCTCAATTACATTAGTTGCCTAATGGAACAGAAGAAGATCTGCATTCTTATACAAAAGACGCATAGGCATATAGTTATATGTTTGTATGATCTCTTTTCTGGAAAGTCTTGGAATAGCTACCACATTGTCAGTATTTTCATCCATGAATCAATCACCCGTCCAAGTTATTTCACCCTTATTCCCCTAATATTTTTTATAGCATCTGTATGTTCATACATTTCAGATAGGGCAAGTTTGCCACAATTTCATTGATCAAGGACCAAGTTCCGAACTTTCAAGAAAAGAACGAGTTTAGATCAAAGAATCAAATCATCAGATTTTTCCCTTATAGCAAATGAACAATCCCTAGCCAAACTGAACTTCAATTGTCGAATCTAAAACGAGTAGATGACTAAATTTAGCAATATAAGAAAATTATTATGCACTCAGGATTGGTTAGCAACTGGTATTCAAGATGGGTAATCCATAGAATGAAAGGGAAACATCTTAATTTGAACAAAACCCCATCTGTAAGACCCTGTTTGGTTCTTGGAAATGAGAAGGAAAAGAAAATGATTCATCACTATTTTCCATTCTATGTTTGGGAGTAAAACTACAACTAGAAAAGAAAATGAAATTTTTTATTAACAAAACAGAAAATAGTTTTTCCGTCTAAAATTGGAAGGAAAGGAAACGAAAATTTCGTCGCGGTCTCTAACCCTATCTTCTTCCTCTCGTTCGCTCCTGGTTCTCTCTCTTGTGCCTCTCTCACTCTCTCCGGCTTCTCTCTCCCTCTGTTCTTCTCCCTCGCTCTCTCACCTCGGCACCCTGTTCTCTCTCTCAAGTCTCAATGTCTTCGAAGCGTCAGAGGACTCTTCTCCACCCGGGGGCGATTCCAATTGGGGCACACGGAACGATAGCGCAAGTCAATCGGGTTTGGGGGGTTTTGGAAGCAGCTCAAGCATTCCACCGTTGGACGATGATCCTAGGGACGCCGTTGATTCATCGTTTTGCAAAGTTGGATCTGAGAGTGAAACTAATGGGGTAACTTGTTTCGATTTTCTCCTCTTCTTCTCCGTTTCTTAGCTTCTGGGTTCTTTCTGCTTGTAGCAGGGTGTTTTGGATGTTTGCGCAGGTTGTAGTTATGGAGCAGATTGGGTTCTGATCAGGGACTGTAGTGGTGCAATTCTTTGGTCACGGATGCTTGTGGGTACTGTATGATGTAGGAGCGATTAGATTCAATTGGTAGGTGAAATTGGTTTTGGTTTTGAGGTTGAAGTCAGGAGGTAGTTTTGTTGGTAAAGGAGGTACTGTTGATTATGGAGTCGGTAGTGGATTTGTTTGGTGAATGAAGTGTTGGTGTTTGAGGCAGGTTCTAGGTTGTGCAGGTGGGGATAATGGTTGCGGTGAAGGTGGAGGCTTTGGTGTGGCTGCAAGTGTTTACAGGTTGGTATTGTTGGGTTTTTTGGGTTGTTTGTTGTTGAGGTATGTAGCAGTGGAGTTTTTGTGGTGGTAAAGGAGAATGGTTTTGGTCATGGTGGCTGTTGCTCTGGTGGGTTTGTAGGTAGTTTGGTAGTAACAGGTTGTAGAATACTGATGGGGAAGGAAGAGACGGTGATGGGTTGTGGTGAAAGTCAGTAGGTTGTTGGGTTAGGAGATAGGTTAAATCAGGTTGTAGGACTGGTGTAGGAGGTGGCAGAGGAGTTTGTTGTCAGGTGGTTTAGGTGAATGGTGGTGTATGTTAGTTAGGGACTGGTGATTTGGTGGGATAGACAGGTTGTTTTGAATGGTGCAATGCAGGTTTACTTGGTGGTGAGGTGTAGGAGTGTACTGGTGGTGATGGAGGACTGAGGTGGATCAGTTTGTAGGTTAGGAGATAGGCAGTTGGCTGTATTGGCAGGGGATGATGGAAGTGACAAATTGGTATTGAAGGTGGTGTTGTATGGCTGATGGCAGTGAGGTTGTAGCTTGATGGGAAAGGAATTGAGTGGTGTAGGTGTTGTTAATGGAGAGTGGTAGTTGGTTTTATTCCGCTGCTCTTCTGCTGCTTGCTGGTTAATGCTTCTGTTGCTGCTTGCTGGTCAATGCAAAAAATTAGCTTTTGTTAATGCTTTGTGCTGGAAGTAACTGTCTGGTGGTTTCCTGTTGCTGCGGTTGCGTGTTTCCTATCGGAGTTCGCTGGATTTGCGTGTTTCTGTTTATTGTTGATCCTTTCGGCTGCTAGTAATGTTCGCGAGTAATTGGTGAACTCTGGCGTTGGGAATTTTGAAAGTAAGAATATTATTTTTTGTTAAAATTTGTTGTATTGAACGCGAAATGTGAGTTTTGTTAGCCCATGGACCGCGGATTCAATTGATTTGGATAGTAGTTTCAATGGTTTGTTCCAACAAATTGGATTTGCATTTTTATTTTCTTTTCTCAAGTTCACAGTAACCAAACAGGAAAATGAAAGTTGTATTTTCCTTTCAATTTGCAAGAACCACCGAACACTGAAAGGAAAACAGTTTTCTTTTCCTTTTCTTTTCTCTTCTTTTCCTTTCTTTTCCGTTTCCTTTTCATTTTCCAAGAACTAAACAGGGCCTTAAGGTAATAACTTTCATTGTTTGAAAACTCCATCCAGTAGAATAATATCTATACCAAGTTTCATACCCCCTCTGTCGCAGTTTAAGTGTCTTCATTTCCTAAAATGGATGTCCTAATACCAAAAACGTTACTTACTTTTTAACTTTACTTCCCTCTATACCCTTTTTCAAATCAATACTTTTTCACTTCCCAGAAAAAGTACCACATACAACAAAGGACATTTTAGTACATATAGAAAGTCAAGACACATCCTTAGTCTCCGTAATCACACAAAATTGAAGCATAGTGAAGAAACTGCTAAAAGGAAGGGAGTTGGATCTGGGTTCGACTTTACCAGTAGATTTCAGGACTCGGTAGTAGGTTGTGACTTTCAAATGCTCCTAAAAATGAGAGGACTGGGATCTAAGACAGTTGAAACGCCATCTCCTTGGAAGTATCAACCGTATGTAGGATCTCAAGAACTTGCAATCCTCTGGTTCTAGACAGAGAGTGTCAAGGAGACGGCGGTAAGGCCCGTACTAGAGATGTGTGACTGGATTTTTTTTTTGAGAAAAATGTGTGACTGAGTATCACTTTAAATACCTTGGTCCATTATACTATTTTAATATGGTTCGGGGCTTTGTTACATTTTTAACAGGGACACACTAGAAAGAAAAGGTTATATTTAGGGGCACGAGTACAAGTCTGTTGGGGAACTTTCATTACAAACTTAGGGGCACAATCAAACTTCCTTTTGGAAAATGGGTGTCGTACTTAAAATTTACATGTACTCTTTCTGAAGCTTTTTACTATCATTGATTAAGGTGTCAGTTTGTGCAACTTCGAGCCAATATCGGTCTCGTGGATGTCTTTTATCTTCAAAAGACAAGGGAAGACAAGCATAGACGTAAGAAGAACCAGGCATCAAGAGACAGCGAGGAGATGTGAGATGGAGTGTCATGAACCCTTGCAAAGGAAGGTCAAGGCCGCAGCACATCTGTACAGACTAGAGATAGTAACAGAAATATGCTTTTCCAATCATGATTACTCAGTGGCATGTTTAGAGTATTTATTCATCGGCGGACGTTATGTATGGCTCTCTCTCAAGGAAAAATGGCCTGCCATGGTGGTGGATAAGGCAACTTTTATATGAGCTGACTAAAAGCCACGTGGTCAAAAGTATCTGTTGTTTTTAGTATAATAATAACTTTCTTGTCATTGTTCTGTAATAATTGCTGTATTGTCCTTAGAATGGATCATGGCTATAATCATCACCCATCATGTTACAGTCTGACCCTTGTTTAACTCCAATTTCCGTTCTGCAACTTCCCCTATGATCATTACATTCGGCCATCCTAACATTCCGATGTAATACAAACCTCTCTTCAGCAATACCTTCATCAGATATCATTGAGAACCAATCCCAATAGACAAGTAGGTCAATCTTTTTTCTTGTAAGGAAATTTAACCCCTTCGTATACCACATGCAAGCATTTGCAGAATCACATTAATTGGGCTTGGTTGCAGCTCTGTCAGTATAGAGGTCCTTGAAGAAGCAGAAGTTTCCACAAAGTAGGACTAGTACTTCGTGAACACTGTGCCACTTAGAGGTATGCAGTGAAACCGCCAAACCAGCGGCATAGCCCAACCCAAACCAACCCAGTTTCAATAGTTTCACGAAATTTGGTTTGATTATGCTTTTGGCTATAAGTGGAACCGATCATATGGTTTTGTTTATGGTTTTCACTATTTAAAAACCGACAAACTCAAACCAACCTGATGTTTACTTACATGCATATTTGATATACATGTGTATTATAATTAAAAATTATATTTCCACTACATACTAATATGTATTTTCCATAAAACCTTAAACCTTCTTCCACACTTCCCAGTCCTACTCCTTGTGAAACCAACATATACCATGGATAAACTCTCTTTGTAACTTTAGATTCCCACAAACTATTACTTTCTCCAAATGTACTTTTGGTCTGACGTAGAACTTCTTTGTGATACTTAACATTTATGATATGTACAAGCTTGTGGTCTATTTATATGTGATCATTTTTTTATATAACTTGCACTAACGAGTAGTCAAGTGTTTCCATGTGTTATAGTTGTCCTCTGAATTAGGCAATGAATACTTACATTTATTCATGGTTTGGGTTTGGCTTGATCTTTTTCAAACGGAGTGTTGTGATTTGGGTTTAATAAACGTTTCTTAACCACCCAAACCGACCTGTGCATACCCTACTGCCACTCCGACTATGACCCAGTAGAATAATTCTAAATTAGCTATGTATTATGTATCCTACTATCCTATGCGGATGGTCTCCTTCGTCTTCAGATCTATAGTACCAAAAGGTGGATTAAATCACTCCTTCTTACACCAATAATAATCTGGATATGTCCGAAATAAACCACCTCAAACCTTTTATCTCGTGTAATCTATTATTGCAACTTCAAGGTTCTTCGTATAAATTACCCAGATCATCCTTCATAACTTATCATTTGAACCACGCACTTGTTCTTTTTCTGTTTGTTCTAAATCACCCAACATGGCAAGTCTGTCCCTGGTTCTGTAACACTTATTTATACTAGTAGCTTATAACATCATACAATTAGAAAACAACATCCTAAGATCAGAAAACCCTCCTCATTCACTTTATACACCTTGTGAATAATTGACTCTAATTCTAAATAGTGCTGATACTTTCATGTTCTTCACAAACTTGCAAGTTTCTCTGACATTTTTAAACTCTTTAGAATTTAAGGGATTTTTTCATGCTGCTTGAGTAATCTATATACGGTAACTCTAATTCCTGGTCAAATACTCGTTTTTTTCATGAACTAAAAGCAAATAAACATCCAATTTTTTTTTCCTTTTGTACAAACATTAAATATTGATGGAGCAAGGAAATAGAAAGCTGAATTCGAAGTAGGAAAGATAGGATAGGATCAACAGAGTGACTACAAACATTCAATGGAATCGAAGATATTGTACAGATTATCTTGCTTAAGAGTTAAGATTGACAAAGAGAGTATTTTGACGACACACTAAATGCGAAACTGCCAACTACTCTCGTACAATTAAGTAAAACGTACTTCCCAACTTTGAGCCAAGGAAATGATTGGTCTACAGCTAATTGGTTTGGAGATTTGTGACGAAGGCATTACTGACTGATGAGATGTTGCTACTCAGCAAAGTAAAAGAAGAAGTGCGATAATTTTTCGTTATGCGTTGGTTATGTATGTGGCAAGGTCAACAATTGTTCCATAGTACTCAGAGTTCTGCTCATGTCTATCTTTCTTCCCACCTAGGAAGCATGGACACTCCAAAACAGGGGCCGTATCCGTGTCGGACACTTGGGCTACTCGGACACCCGTACGATCCTCCAAAATATGTATAGAACACTCCGGCTGCCGTGTCTAAGTATTTTAGAGAATTTTATTAGACTGGACACTTGGAGGAACACTTAGGGGACACTTTAGGGACACTTAGTGAGAGGCGACAATTGCCCCTTACTATTCATTAGACTCTCACACATGGTTGTTTTATGAGATATTTGAACTTTAAATGGGTTAAAATATGACTAAGCTAGAGTATATACGAGTGATTAATTGATGGCTCAATATATGAAAAGGTTACCCTGAGGTTTTAAGTTCTCAGATGCGACAACTTCAAGAGTATTCCCAAACACAACTCGTCAAGCTCGAACCCACCTAAGCTACTCCTCTTTCTCTTCTCATTCTTATACTTAATTATGCTTTCCGTGATACTTAAGCTATAAATATAAAGAAGCTGGAACCAATATTTTATCATAACTCGTCGTACAAAAATTCAAATATTAAATAAAAGATAATAATAATAATAATTATTATTATTATTATTATTATAATAATAATAATCTATATTATAAATTAGGACGGTTGACTTTAAAATGTCTTTTAGACTGTTAGATTGAATTAACCCCAGCCCTTAGATCCCACCTACCACCCACTTAACTACCCACTAACTACCCACTTATCTACCAACTCCTTTGTGTTCAAAAAAAAACTACCCACTTCTTTTTTATCATAATTATAAAAAAGGGGATTCCTTTGTTCCTGATTATTTAATACAATTATTTATGCTGTCTTTGTTTTCTGCTCATGTTTGTAAATGAAAATGCTCATTTTATTTATGATATTATAAATTTATAATAGGCCGTGAAACGTGTTTTTGGGGTAGTGCCCTCGGGTACGGGCAATCCCCTAGTAATAATAATAATAATGTTGACGTATATGTGCCGTATCGTATCCTCATTTTTTAGAAAGTGGCGTATCCCTTGTCCGATTTGTATTGTATCCGATACCCGTATCCGTAGCCGTGCTTCTAGCTTCCCACCGTACATTTGGAAAGTACCTTTGCAGATGCAATTAGCACAGCCACTGCTCAACCATTTCCATTTTCAAACCTTCTCATCCTAATCTATCCGAAAACAACCTCAAATCTGTTTCTCTCCCAATTTTGACCCTAACCTAATTCAAACACCATGGAAACTGATGGATCAGAACAATCAAAGTCATTAAATCAGCAATAAAATGTTGCATAGCAGTTAACAGCAATCAAAACACAAAGACTCTGCGTGTTCATTCAATTGGTGAAAGCATTGTATCAGCGATAGGACTCAGACGCTTGAATCAAAGATCGGAATCGCAATCTACGAATTTGGACTGTATAAAATAGGAGTGAAGAACAGTGAAGTGAAGATGTACCTGATGGAAACAGCTGATTTCAGGACCTTCTTCAGATTGACGAGCTTCGGGGTTAGGCGATAACGGAACCCTGCGGATCAATAACGATCGCTGTCTGAAAAGATTAGCGATCTGCAACTGTATAATTCCCGATCACAAGATGCAATTCTCGCTTTATTAGTATACTACCGCTATGTTTCTTCTCTTTAGCCCTATTCTGATTTTTATCACTATTCACGGGGTCATTTTGATCCGATAATTTGACTATCGAAATGATGAAATTTTTTGATAATTTTTTCATAGTGTTGTAGAGTAAAAGTCGCATTATAACACAGTGAGAAAATTATTAAAAAATCGAATCGTTTTGCTGTCCAAATTATTCGGTTAAGGTGATCCAGATACGAGTTAAAAAGTCAAAGTAGGGCTAAAGAGAAGAAACGGAATGGTACACTGTAACGAACTGGAGATGACACCGCACTACGACTCGGCAGAATCAGACGCTTTTTTCTTTTTTTTTTTTTTTTTTTTCTTTTTTTGTGACCGCCCAATAGCTTGCAGCGTGATGGGCTTCAGGCCCAGTTATCCTATCATTGTGAATTTCTGACGGACTCAATCACACACAACTTCTATGGCCCTTTTTTCTTTTTCTTTTTTTAGAAAAAGTTAACTTTTTTCCTTATTTATTTTTTTTAGAAAAAATTCAAGTACTTTATTAAATATAAATAATAACTGGGCCAGGAAGGCTGTTTCATTTCATTTCAAAAAAAAAAGGAAGGCTGTTTACATCCTTTGGCAAGAAACTGAACAGTCCATACAGGCTCAACATCTACCCAAAAAATCATATAGCTTCCAAAAAACTAAAATCATATGAGGTATGTCTGAACAGGCATGGATTTGTTTTTTTTTTTTTGTCCAAACTAAATTTATTAAAAACCAAACTCAACCAGATACAATATCCCTCTGAGTAGGCATGGATTTGGGATTTGGGGTTGAATTCAGATTTAGTGCAATTTGAAATCAAATCTGATGTTGGATATTTATAAGAGGCTTGAATTTAATTTGGAACAAATCCATGCATCTACACTGCGTATTTTGTTTGAAAACTTTAAAACACATCTGGATGATAATACTTTGAGTGCGTTGTAGAAGAATGCAATGATAAAAGAAGACAAATTCAACAACCGTACACTTGAATTTCTTTGGTCAGCAAATGTCTTTATTTTTCTTGTCTAATGAAGAAAAACGCATGTAAATTCGATTTTTTTATCATATATCACATGTATCATTCACTCGTGACTTTGTATATTATTTTACATCGGTGTTTTTTACTATATCTTTAAATGCTAGTTTTCTGTTGCAGCACAATTTCTTATATCTACCTGGCTCTGACGCAATAGCCAATAGAGAACATAATGGATTACAAGAACTTTGGAAATATTCTTCATAGCAATCAACTTTTCCATGTCACTTGGCTTCTAATAAAAACTTCTCCATGTCAAATATAATACTGTCTTCATTGACACATCTTAACAAGTATGTTTTGAATAGTTAAAAAATACTTCATGTTATGAATTGGGTAATCAAAACCCGAGCTTGGATTGGCAAAGCAACGAGCTAAGAGAAAAAGGAATCGAACTTGCTGATTTTGGGTACTGTAGCAGGTCGTGCGACCTACTGTAGCAGGTCGTGCTATCTGGTTCGGGCTGGACAGTATTTGGAATTGTTTCCTTGTTCGTTTTGGCGGACGATGCTTTGGGCACAAGTCAGTATAGGCTGATATATGGGTGTAGGACTCTTCTATTGACAAGTGTAGTTGAGTGTGGTGTGTCTTGGATTGTAATTGGCTCTCTCATCAATAAAATTGGTTTGTTTCGTCCGTGGATATAGCTAGCCTAAAAAACTAGTGAACCACGTTATATCATTGTGTTGTTCTTCGTCCTCCTCTTCGTCTTATTACTCTTCTTGATTCCTGATAAGTGGTATCATCGCTTCCGCATCGTTTTCTAACACTTCATATCCGTGAGCACAAATTGTCCCCAGTATTGTTGTATTATGTTTTTGTTAGTCGTATTTCACAATACTTAATGGGGACCTTAAGGTCAACGAACATGTTGTTGCTCTTGTCGTAAACATTGACACTTTATTTTGATCAATGATATCTCTTTGTCCAGTCCTACTAATACGGGCCAGCCGTGTGATCCGGATAATTACTATTATCGATAATTATTTAGTTAGTATTTAATTATTTATTTACTTAATTAGTTTAATTATTTTGTTTAATTAGTTAACGGGGTTGGTTTTTTTTGCGGTTCTTTTCTGGCCTATGGAAGTGAACCGTCTAGGTCTTTATTATTTAAATACTTATAGTCTTCAGTAATTTTTATCAAATGAATTGAGAAGAATCTTCATTTGGTCAACCCATTAGTTTGCTAGAAATAGCGTAGTACGCTAAAAGTTACGTGGAAAGTTTTGTCGACTTTCACAAAATCGTCACACCTGATACCTATTTGGTATCCTAGTGACTCATGTAGTCCATCCGGAACGATTTGAGTGTTATTTTTATCACCACGGAGGTAGTTCTAAAGATTTTAGATTTATTGTTGGGATGTTCGTTTAATGGTTAGCACATTCGTTTAAATTGAGAATAACAATTTGAATGTCATTTTTATCACCTAGGTGACTTCAAATTTTCTCGTCGAGGTCTGTAACTCGCTTTTCTTTTATCATGAAACACTATTTGAATTTCTTCTTCCTTTATATCCTTCTATCTGCTTGGTATCCAATCACTGAAGTTGTGGGTTCTTGTGTTTAATAATTCAACATCGTGTCCAAAAGGATTTCGCACATTTGCAAGTCATAAACAGATGCTCTTGATTCTCTCTTTCCCGATTACACCAGATCTATCCAACTTGCCGCTAGAGTGAGAACTGGTCGATGCCATCCCTGACTGACCATTATACACACTTCGTCGTGCCAAAGTGACCGGAATTGAAGCCTGTCCATGGCCGCCCTTCGTGAGAATCGGAGGGACCCCTTTCTCAGCGCGAAACGGCCGATTAAACGGTAGGTTTTGATTGATATGCCCTAAAGGCTTCCTGGAATTAGGGTTTTGTTTCTCATCAGAGTATTTGTTCTTCCCCAAACCTTTAGAATCAACGGTTTTGCGCCCCGGCTGTCTCTGATCCAACGCCCTGGACATAACCATCCAGGTGATCCAGTGACTCAGTAGTACCAAAATCCACACTCCCCATCATAAATAGCGCATTAAACCTCGATCCAACGGCTGAAACTCCCCCACTACTCAAACCCCGATCCTCACTCGGATTCAGATGTGAATTCAGGCTCGATTCGACTGACAATTCATATTCAAATCTGAGCTCGGATTCTCCAACGGACGATCGGGTGACCTCCGACCCGACCCGTTTTGAACCTTCTTCTTCGGCGACTTGTTAGTTTTTCGACGCCTCTGCGCCACCATCCAAGGTCCAAACTCTGGCCGAGATGCCTCCTGAGCCTTCGGCTCAGCCTCCCTGCTCATCTCCTCCTGCATCGCAACCGAGTCACCATCCTTCTTAGATCTAGTAGTCCCAGGACAGCAATCACGCCGGTGACCAAACTTCCCACAACCAAAATAGATCCGATCTAAGCCTTTATACTCCGCCAAAATCTCCTTACCATTAACAACAATTGCAGGCAAGAGAGGTTGATTAGATCCATTTCAACACATATACGTGCATACTTACCTCTAGCTGTTGCAACTGTAGGTAGATCAACCTTGATCGATCGACCGAACGTCGATCCCAATTCCATCAGAACCTCCTCATCGAAGTACTCCAACAACGCTCCTCAGAGACGTGCCCACACCGGCGTGGTCTGGCCTTCTACCACCTGAGGATCGAAATGCGGCGTCCACTTCCTAGCCGTGACATAATGGCCCAGGGTCATCCATGAACCTCCTAGAAGCACCTGATCATAGTCTTCCTTACAGTAAAATCTCACAAAAGAATCCATTGACA
Source organism: Linanthus parryae (assembly GCA_023055425.1). Lineage (NCBI taxonomy): Eukaryota > Viridiplantae > Streptophyta > Magnoliopsida > Ericales > Polemoniaceae > Linanthus > Linanthus parryae. The sequence continues at coordinate 25,402,713 of JALGPY010000005.1, read as the reverse complement.
GCATCTGTAAGCTCAAAAACATGAAATAGTTTCCACTGCGCCGTCAGACGATCGTGTAGAAAGCCATACTCCGGTGTTCGTCCCAAAACACGAATTGTGAGAGCTCTGCTCCATGGACGGTGGAGCTTTTTCAGAGCAGCACCTTCAATTCGGAAGCTAATTCGTCCATCCGCCAAGCATTCGCGGCTAATTCCGTTCCCCTTAGTCTCAGATCCATCAACACAGGCCATCGTTAGACATATAGATCCCCACCGGTGCACGCCGGAGAGTCGCCGCGAAAGTCCTGAACTCTTCCCCAACCGGAGAATCCGTTCCAATCTCATCCTGATCTAGGACAAACGGCGCTTGTAGTTCACCTGAGCTCGATGCACAACATCCTCCAACTCTTCATCGATCACCGGAGCATGTGAAGAAGGAGGTGGTTCCGGCGCCAGCTGCGAACAACCTAGAGAGAGGGGAGAGAAAATCCTACTGCCCTTAGCCTTTATATCCCTCATTAAATAATAAAAAAACAACAACAATACAGATCAGATTTAATAAAAAAACAACAACAATACAGATCAGATTTATTCCTAAAAAAAAAAAAACAATACAGACGAGATTTCAGATCTACTGATCACGTTTTAATTTTATTTAAACCGGAAGTGCCAGAACAGGGAATCAAATTTGATGGCGGAGAAGGCCGAGCCAATAAAATGTCGTTATCTAGCATTTTTCCTTCTTCGCCTTATTTGACTTTCGCTCTCTCCACTACTACCAGAAGACTCGCCTCTCCCAAATCTCGTCTCTCTCCTTCTCCTCCCGCTCTCTCACTCCACGCCCTCCGCTCTCCGCCGCCGTCACGCCCATCACCACCATGGGTGACACCGCTGCCGATGCTGGCATGGACGCCGTGCAGAGGCGTCTCATGTTCGATGACGAGTACGTTACTTACTTTTACCATAGAGTCCAGCCTAACTTTTTTGAGTAAATCTAGTCCAGTTAAATGTTGAAATGATTCACTCGTGATCGATTTTGGTCCCGTTTGATTGTTCACATCCAAGTTATTAGCTTCGTTGTTGCTAGCACGGTGAGGAGTGCTGATCTGGTTGTTGATTGTGTGTGTGTGTTTTGAAGTATGATGGTTAGAAGAAATGAATTATTCAACATTCCAAAAGGTCTTTTGTCATTTGATTTTTGGGGGAGCGATCTCCTTGTTGGATGATAGATTTTGAATTTTATGTTCCAACTCCCAACTAGGATGTAAATATTTGGTTATTTAACAAAGATACATAATTATTTAATGTTTTCTGCTTGTTTGGTTAAGCAAATACTAGATGAATTAAACAAGATGAATTAAACAACTGACCGTCTCTGGTTGTTTTTTCCAGTAATTATCCATTTGGTATGACGAATTGACGATATTCATGCAAAGGCTTTTGCCTTGTGATATTTCTGCACCTAATGCTGCCAACTAGATGAGATATACATGCGTGTCAACCAGAAAACTCTGGTACACTTTGATACGGTCCAATACCTGCTACTATGAACCGATACTTTGATAAAGTCAAGAAAACAAAAAAGAACAGAAGAAAAAGTTTGTTCCTACTACAAAACTCTGTTTGGTATATCTGTTTGGAGGATGATTACTCAAAGTGCATGATTTAATTGACCGCAATTTTGAATAGGAAGTAGTGCAGCTCTTAATCTTTTGATCAGGAGATTCAGGATGTGCGTAATAGAGAGGGACCCAGTATCCGAACTTGTTTAGAGTATATATGATGTTACTCATGTGGTTTTGAATTATTGATTGCTCACTGTTAATGTTTGCAGATGTATATTGGTGGATGAAAACGATCGTGTTGTTGGCCATGACACCAAGTACAACTGTAAGTATATCGTTTCCAGTAATTGACTAGGGAATGCACTCTGTGGTGTTATATCATATGTCCATTTGGTTGGTGGTAAAACATTTTCCTGTAAAATGTTTTCCCTTGTTTTGGTGTTTTGGTGCTGTTTGGTTGGAAGTAAAATGTTTTCCTGTCAAATGATGTAAATTGATTTACACATTTCAAATCCGTAAGCCATTTTCCGGAGAGTGAAGGAGCACAACAACTCATACTAACACCTCCACCACCACTACCACCTACCTCCACCACGACCCATCACCGCCACCCCTCACTGCCATTTCCGTCACGGCCCACTGTCAAGAGTCAACCAAACACAAGAAAATAATTGCTGGGAAAGCTTTTTCACACAAAGCATTTACGCGTAAAATATTTTCCTTACTGCGAACCAAACAGAGCCGTTATTTATGTCATCCGGCTTTCCAGACTTGGGCATCCTTTTATACATTTTCATTGGATTGGCATAACATTATCTTGTCAGACATTCCATATGGCTTATATTCTTGAGGAAATCGTTCCATATGCATATTTGTTATATTTTATGGGTTACTTTTGTTTAGCTGTTTGGATGCTATATACAGTTAAGAAAAATATTAAATTATTAATGGTGTCAAATAGTCATTTACATAAAGGATCAACTGGTTCCTTCCAGATACACTAAAAGACATTTTTTTGGTGTGAACCGGGTGGTGTCCCCAGCTGATAGCTAGAGACTAATCCTCCCGAGGTGTAGAGATCACCGAAGTGGGTTTTGGTTACCATGCTAAGCTTAATCACATGGATCTACGGTAAATGCTTAGTTCAATTCATTTTCATAGTGAGAGGGCTTTTGTGACTTTAGCCTAAAGACATGAAAATGGACTAGTGTACAAGGATTGCCAGTTTAGAACAAGGCCAAAGAATCCTTCCTTAGGATTAGGCCACCCTTTAAGGTAGGTCAAGATGTTGCCTATGCTCCAGGCAGGAAGGGCTCAAAAGGGTTTTATAACTTTATCTTCTGCTTAGCAGTATATGTCTGTTTTAGTATGTTGTTACAAGTTACAACTCAAAAGCACACTCATGTGTTTCAATCTGTCATGGTGTTGATGCAGTATCCTAGTTGCCTATTCTCATTTACCCTAACAATGCGCTATCAATGCACTAGATGTCCCATTTTTTCGCCATAACAAGCACATTGTGTTACTCAAGATTTCCCTAAACACCTCAGTGTCTACAGGTGCCTAGCCAATTACTTTGAATAAGGGTTGAGCTGAATCGGTCATTTCCAAAAAGATGCAATAGGAGACAAGTAGCCACCCCTCTCTCATGCATGGCCGTCAATACAGTTGTTGCCTGTGGTGGCCTAAGGCAAACCTAAAAAATGAGGACTTATTATATATGAACCAGCTATATGGTATTTGTATTTCTAATATTGACAAATACCTGTCTTCAATGATCTAATTCTGTCACATATTTATGTTTACCTACAACAGTTTTATCCAATATCTTTAGTTACGCTCTAATGAACACAAGTTACATGAGAAGTCCAAACTGATTAAGTGAATTTAAGAAGAGATCATTAAATTTAATCACAAACTTTCGTTTTACACCAAGGGAAACTTGACGACACGCCAGAATTTAGGTTAACTGTGAGAGGGACAGAGAGACATCTCCAAACATTTGCCCTTGTTTGTGAGGGAAAATACTTGGTTGATTGGTTTTAAGGTGGAGAAGTAATGTATACTGCTGCATGCAATACCTGGGTTTGGACCCTTGTGATATTGGTCCCCTAATCAGAAGGCTGAATGGCCTAATCTTAAGACGAGCCTGATCTCATGACAGGGTTATTTTTATCATGAGATAAGGGAATATGAATTACAAGAGCTGAGCTGAGAGAGCAGAAGCTAGGCTCTTAGATGGGAAGTTCAGCAATTTGACTTTTTGGGTCCTATATAGTATATATCCACTCATGTGATATCTCATTATGCAATTAATCTGTATACATATGTTCATGTATATTCATTATGCTGTATGCTTAGAAGGAGACTGTACTGTTAAAATTTAGAATGTACCCTGCGTACGAGGTTAAAGTCTACCCTGCACGTGATTGCCCGAGAAATATGGATTGTGGAGGCTAGATTTATGGAATCCTGGGGGTAATCAGTCCGAGCTTTTGATAATTGGTTGGTACTCACTTTTTCCTCTGCAATTCACTGGGTTATGGTTGGTGTGTTGGTGTTTCAACAATTACGAGTGATATGCACAATCTGATGTGAGATTCGCCAATTGAGTTCTGGAAACAAAAGAAAAGAACATTAATATATGTTTATATATGTATATGTGTATAATATATTTGTGGTACACACACACACATGTATAAAATTCACATTTTCACATTGTTGATTACATATAGTAGAGACAACTGGTCCACAAGTTGTGGATAATAGGTGGTACTCATCAGTCACCAGTAACTTTCTGCATTTTCTAGTGTTTCTTGGTGTTTCCAATCACTTATACATTTCCACTATTCTTGGTTATTGTTGCAACGGTATGATGAGTCTCTACTTTAGCTCGAAGAATGCTCCGTTTAAGGCAGAGAGGGGCATTAGTCCCATATCTTGTTACTCGGACTTGGTATGTGGCCGATCCACACAATTTAACTGCCTAACCGCGAAAACTCTAATCCATTAGGGACATGTTAACTTTTGTTTCTTTCTTGTTCTCGAGGGTTTGGGCTCTTCATGCAGGAGTTCACAACAATTTAGGCCATCTGAACATGTGAATGTAACTGGAAATGACAATTACACCCAACAAATAGAGGAATGAATGTGCTTGCATATTTCATGACTAGCGCATGAAAGCTTATACAACATGCATTTATCATTAATAATCGATGGAACTGTACATCTAAGAGTATAATGGTGGTTCTATCACGTCTCTGTTTCAGCTCTGTATTAGCTCTATAGCTGTAATTTGAAAGACAAAGCATTTTCTGATGTCGGTCATCCTGAAATGATCTTTACTTCAAGAACCATCAGAAATTAGGGGGAAAG